>OZ014523.1:315022442-316272442 GCA_963966055.1 Lathyrus aphaca
TGGGAAGTGAAGGCAAATCCACTTCCCAAAGTCACTTACCACCTGAAATGTTAATGAAAGGGAATGCAGTACAATGCAAAATAAGATGAAAGGACATGATGCAAATCAAAACCAGAAGCAAATATGAGATGACAATGATGCTATGAGATGCTGCAAACATGAAACAACACATGGGGATGATCATACAAACTTATGGATGCAAATGGAGCAAGTTAAGAACCATGAACACATATGAAAAGTTATGAAATGCAAATGGCATACAACATGGCAAATGCAAAATGCAATGATCAAACATGCTTTCAATGTGTCTTAAGATGTCACATGAATCAAAAGAATGCACAAAATTCTATGGCAAGTCAAGGTATGAATGCAAGTTCAAGATGGATGCATATGGAAACCCAAACTAGGGTTTATGATCAAAACATCAAACACAAACCAAAATCAGAAGCAAACATCAGTATAAAAAATTGAAAATGCACTTAAAGGATCCCTAAACCTATACTAACTCACTGCCCAAAGGAGAGGTTCCAACTCTTAACCTAACTTAAGATATGATTTTCCTAAGTTTTCTAGGGTTTTAGGGTTCCTTAACAAGAAAAATTCCAAACAAATGAAAAATGAAAGATCAAATCATGGCCATTTAATCTCACAAACTACATGCTAAACACAATGCAATGCAAAAAGAATCAAGGTCCAACTCTCAATGGTTAGGCAGAAATGATTTTTGGAAGTTTGGATCAAAATAATGCTTTGAGAATGAATTAATTCCATGAAAAATTCTCAAAATGCATCAAGATCAAAAAAGAAATTTGGTTTGAGGGTTGGACAATGTTTCTAAATGTTTTTAAATGTTTCATGAATTTTTTGGTGATTTTTAAATACCTAAAAGTATTTTTAATTAATTAATTCTCATTAATTAATTAAAAATAAACTTTTAAATATTTAAAAATATTTTTTGAATGCAAAAAAATAAAAATAAAATATTTTTGGTTTCTGAAATTAAATAAAAGCTTGTATAAAAAATTTCAGAATTTTTGAATAAGTTTTACTATTTTTAATAAATTGTAGAAAAGAAATGAAATAAAGTGAAATAAAAATTAAATTAAATGAAAAGTAAGCCAATCCAACGCATCAGATTCAAAGTTGGGGGGTCAGAGGTTGACTGCGCGCGCAATCCTACGGCTGGCATTCAAACTTGTTAAAACGAATTAATTAACTTAATTAATTATGATTAGGGCTAAGTGGATGATCTGAGCCATTGAGCACGCGCGGGAGTGGACTTAGTCAACCCATCCAACGTCCAAGATTTAAACTTCATTAATGACTGGGATTAAACCCTAATCATTTTCAGGTGGCCGGAGAAGACCTCCGGTCGTCTTCTCCGGTGGGAACCCCACCTGAAAATTCCTAAAACCCTCAAAACTTCACTAAAATGAAATCTAAAAGAACAGAAATCATTCCCAAACCTCACTGAATCAAAACCCTAACACAAAACTCATTTATATTTCATCAATCACACGAATCGAAAGAAAACATTTCTTAGGGCAAGACTTTCAGAACACGATTAAACTCTTATTTCTCAACCATTTCAAAAAATAAAAACATCAGAGTGACCAGTGAATCATGAAGAACAACTTAAGAACTTAAAAATCCATTTCTGGAAAAAATGTTCATGAAGCTACCTGAGTTTGAAGCTTTTCAGTTTGCAACTTTCTGACCTCCTTTCTTTGTGCAATCAACTCCTTTTATGCTCCTGATGACATATTGATGCTTAGAAGGAGTTTGTGTTGGCTAGTTTGGGAGTTTGAACAAGTTCTGTTCAGGATGGTATGAGAATCGTGTTCTTGATTCTTTGAGTTTCAGGTTGATTTTAGGGGTGCTTTGTGATCAGGGTGATGTGTTGAGAAGGTTTATGAAGTTTATTTTAGTGTTTGTGGCTTGAGGAGAGTGTTTCGAATGCTTTTGCTATATGGAGTGAAAATGAGAATGTCTTGCTATGGCTGGTTTCAGGCTGGCTTCTTATGTGCTTTGGCTTGCATTTTCTTTGTATAAAGAAATGTGATTGGTCAGATGAAGTGACATGTCCTTTTGTGATAGGTATGGGTGCTTTTGCAAATTTGTCAACTTTGTGTAAGAGAAGCATGGGCTACTTGCTAGCTTGGTACAAAGGGCATGTGTTGCGCAGCATGAGGTGAGGAAGAGGCTAGGCTGGTTCAGCAACCTAGGCAGCAAGTGGATGAGATGTTATGATGGATTTTGCAACTTGGTTCACTTTGGTTCTCATGAGAAGATCTTGTTCCAAAAACCATACAAATGTGTAATTCTTTGGTCCATTCTGAACTTTAGATGTCACATGATCATGTTATGTGAATTAGAAGTCCATTTGATAGCTTTAGAACACTTGATCAAGTCATTTTTCAAAATACCTCTTTGGTAGAAAGTTTGAAATTTTGTGATTTTAGCCAACTTTGACAAGCCATAACTTTTGATCAAAAATGAATTAGGTCATGTTCTTGTACTTTTTGAAAAGGGAAAGATCTATTCTATAACTTTCATGACCAAAGTTTTTCCATTTGAAGCATTTTTGGATCAAAAAGTAAGGGTTGAAAAAGTTGCATAAAATGACATTTTCATTAAAAGTCAAACTTGCCCAAAAAGTCAACTTTGCAAAAGACTTGAAATTATTTAATTTTGTGAACCTCCAACTTCTTCCATGATCAAATAAAGATCATATACAATCAAAATGATGAAGAATGCCCTTTGGTTAGGTCATTGGGGGCCTCAGATGCCCTGATTTTGCACTGACTTTCTTGAAAAGTCAACTCTTGATCAGATGACTTCCCCATGGAACTTCTTCATGAAAATTGATATGCATACTCCCTATACCATATAGAGACCAATAGAAACAAGAATGACCAAAAAAATTGGAGTTATGGCCTCTGAAACCAAAACCCTAATTTTAGGTCATCTGTGCAGTCAAACCTTGGCTCTGCTTCCATACCAATCCCAATTCTTGTGATTCTTTGACATTCTTGACTTTGAGAGGATATAATATGATACTTGAACACACACAAACCTCTTTGAAGTGATTGTTGACCTTTGGAGTGGCTCAAGAAGCTCTTGGATTGCTCAGATCACAAACCCTAGATGCAGATGACTTAGAATCTATGCAGTGAATCAAAAATGTGATATGAGATACTATGATTGAGTTTATGCATATGAGATGATCACAAGCCATGGTAAAAATGGGTGAGGGCAAATTTGGGGTGTTTACACCCGTTTCCCCCCTCTGTTGCTTATGAGCTCCTCTCTTATATCAATAGATTAGGGTTTTTTTTCAATCTGATCGCTTGTCCCCCAAAAGTATTTACCTGAGTTTTGTTTTGACCTGAGGTGCTGTCTTTTTCGGTGTAGGTCTTGCTGGTTTATGGAGAGGAGCTTATCATCATTTGGTGCAATGGCTGGATTGCAGGTTTTGGGATGCAAATTTACAGGTTCTGTTTTGATGTCTACTGCAAAAGTTCCTTTGACTCTGATTTGTAACAAGTCTGAATTCCTGTCTTACATTTTTTCTGGTTATGAAAGGTGTGGTCCATGCTGATACTTTTACTAATTTCACTACTGTAAAATTTTGGATTTCAACTGACATATAAAGAATTGATTTCCATTACCTGTTTTTTGCAGATTGGGATGAGAGAAGGTTTGGAGTATAAAACGACCAGCAATTGTATCATCAATAAGAGGGTGAGGTCCCTTGTCAGAGCTCTTAGTGTAAAATTAGTTTGCGGTTAGATTTTGCTTGCTTGCACTGAACTCTGCTTCTTTTCTTTGTGAAAATAAAATAACCTTCATCTTGTATAAAACTTTACCTTTCTTGGCCTTCGAATTTTTGGACAATGGTATGTGTGCAATACCGAAAACCGGATGAACACTTGAAATGCCTATGTTAATGTATGTGTCTAGTTTCTGAGTCATGTTTGGTTGGTGTAGTAAAATTCATGGCAATATCATAACCTGTTCGATTTTAAGTTGCCCCCCTCCTTTTTTGCGTTTATTATGAATTATTTTCAAACTCTCTTGCTGACCTGCGGCTCATGCTTTATTTCTGTGATTTTTATCTCAATTTCATGTTTACCGCGGCTGGAGCTTGGGATTGGGAACCGGAGAATACTCAAATGGATGAGCTGATATGAAGGATGCATTTGCGAACCGTTTGGGAACTAGAAAAGTCACGGATTGCAGTGATACACAACTGCGTCAGGTGGTTATCCATAGAGGCATTATATGCCAAAACCTTGTAACAAAGTTATTGTAACAAAGTTGTTGTAACAAAGTTATTGTAACAATTAAATCTTGTTTGTTATTTGGCTTTAAATTTATCACATGTAATGATCATATACTTCCCTAAACTAAATTTGGTGTAAATAGGGAATGATAGACTTTGGAAATTGAACTTGAAAAGATATTGAATGATAAAGGAACCTAAAAAAAAAAGAAAATTGAAATGGAACTCAAAGTTTGGAAACAAATTTATGAGTTTGACAAAGCATTTGAAATTGTCTTTAAAAAATAAATTTGGAAATTGCAGCTGAACTTGAGATTTTTTTTAGGAAAGAAATGTAATTGGAATTTGAAGATAGAAACTGAGATTTAAGTCTGGACTAAAAATTAACAGACGTAATGCAAATGGGGTTGAAAAGAAAATGACCTTGAACTTAAAATAAAAATTGGAATAAATTCAATGGAATCTTGAAAGTAAATTTGAAATTGAGATTGGAATTAAACTGATGATAAAACTCAAAATTGGATTAGAAGATTAAAATTGAAAATTGGATCGTAACTTAAAGACAAATTAATGGGATATTTGAAACTTGACAAAGAAAATTTGCTAATGACTTGGAATGGAGCTCGAACTTGCAATTTTGGCAAAGATTTAGAAACTATGAGTTAAACTTGCAGCTGGCTCGAAATTTCGGACTTGAAATGGGAAACTGACACTCTGGGATCAACAAAAGTGAATGCAAATATTCCGAATTCTCTTAACGAAGAGAGAAAGATTCAAAGTCCTCATGACCCCGTCAACAACCCAGCTTCAAGATTCATTAACCTTCTCCTAAATTGACAACCAAAATTCGTTTCACGAGGAAATAAATCATGATCCAACTTCGAAATCCCTACTCCAACACTTATGGAATTAATCCACCAAATCAAATTCCCAAGCACAAAAACTAGTTTCTTGAACCAAATCAAACCTCCAATACTTGTTGCGAAAAAATAACAAAAACTTCCAGACACCCTCCCTTATGAGTCAGACATGATCGGTATGCGCAAAAGTATGCGAACAAAAAATGAGATGAATGAATGTTAGGGGTAAAATTTTGGGTGTGACAGCAACCACCATAGTTCTCATGTGTCCTCCAATCACAATTCACCAATGAGCCATGTCAATTAATGAGTCTATTCCCAGCATGTGTTACATTGATCTGAAGGCCACGTTATTTTCCAGTTTATTTTCATGATTTTCCACACTATGAGTTATGTACCTGCGCAGCTAATGGGCCTGGTGCTGTTGTTCGCACCTCCCAACTAATCAAGCCCAATAAACTTCAATGCAAATCCCTTCTATTTCCACCCCCAGCCTCATTTCTTTTTAATTTCTTTTTTTTCATTTATTTTCTTTATTCTATTTTGGTTCTTAATTATTTAAAATAGTTCCAAGCTTCAAAAAATCCTAAAATAATTCATGAGTGTCCAATTGAGTTTTCTTTAATTTTCTACATTTTTATTTTCCATTTATTCCTATTTTCCACGTGGCAATTAATTCCTCATTTCAATTAATTCATTTTTAAGTCCTTTTAGTGCAATCTGCCTTGTTCATTTTCCATAGAGTTCATTATTTTGAGTTTTATGTTCATTCTTTTTCTTTGGATTCCTAAGAAGATGTAGTTCTTGTGTGATTTTTCCCTTGATTTTTAGAAACTTTTTCATTGGTTCTTGGTCCTTTGACTTGTGTTGGATGTTATTAACCCTAGTTTGTGTTTAAGCCTTCTCTTGACCTATTTAGATTCTGAATCTTTCCCAATCCTTTTGGCTCATTGTTGTATCATGTTTGAAGATCATTTGGTTTAAGTTGTGGAATTTTTAAGTGCATTCTTGATTTGTTGTGAATTTTTGTTCTCACCTTGTCCCATTTTGCTTCCTTTTGATCATTAGCTCTCTTATAAGCTTAGAAGGGCACTTGTGCAAACTTCTTCTTCTCATTTGGGGTCCCCTTGGGGTATGGGTTCCATTCTGGTCTTGATTTAGAGTTTGTGTCTTTGAAACTTTTGTGTTTTGTTTATCTCTTGAAGTCATCTTTTCTTAAGAGTATTCACCTCATCTCCTTACTTCTTTCACCTCATTATGTGATTGTTTGGTCTTGTGTGTCCATTATCTTCATCTCCCTTGATTCTTAAGCCTTTCTTCAACTTGTTTTGGTTCTGATCTTATGCATTGAGTCCATGTTTGTGCATCTTTGCTTTGCATCTTTCTTAAAGTGTGCATTTGTTTGCCATGCGATTCATCTTGTCTCATAATTTTCTTGCATGCTTTTTCTCTCATTTTATTTGTCTTACATTTGCATTGAGCATTTGTATATATGACTTCACTTATGTTTGTATGATGTTAGCATGTCATTGGTTTCATTTTGCTTTGCTTGTATGCATGTTACTAACCTTGCAGGGGCTATGGTAAGTTAGAGGTGTGGAAGTGAGTTCCACATCTCCAAATCTCATCTCTTCTTCTTATGTCTTAATTGTGCTATCCCTTTGCTTATTGGGATTAGGCCTTACTCATCTCATCTCTCTTCTTCTTCTTCTCTTCTTCTTTCTTTCTTCTTTAGGATAGAATACCACACTAACCCTAGGATATCCATGCATGACAACTCTTAGGATTCTTTAGTCCCCCATTATATGTTTACCTTTAGATCCTTTGGTGCTTTCTCTTCTCATCTTCAAACTTAATTCTAATTCACTTAATAAAGGTTGAGTGCTTTCATGTGACATGAGACATTTCTATGAGATACTTGCATGCGTTCCGTTTCGGGGCGAGGTGTAAGTTATCCCTCTTAGTGGATAGGTCTTAGCATGAGTAATTCACAAAGAAAAGCTAAAAAACACTTCTTAATCAAAAAACCACAAAAATACTTAATAATGGTAATAGGTCAGTGTGTTTGAGCCTTCACTTGTGGGACTAGCTTTGGGGATTTCCTCCATAGATAGGTGTGCCTCTTGTGCATTCCATTTCGGGATGATGTGAGACGTATACATCCCATTGAGTAAGATTTAGGTACACTTACCTATACAAACTTCACTCATAAAAGCTTCATAAAAAACACAAACAAACACCTGAGTCTCTTTCGCTCTGTACGCGAACTTGCTCCTACTTGTCATTTTGCAAGACGGTTACGCACTCGTCGTCCGAGTCTGCAACACCTGAGCAATGGCATAGGCAGTTCAAGCCTTAATTCACAAGCAATTTCCTAGTTAGAGGAACTACGGCATCTCTGATCCTCATTGTCCTGATGAGGTACGTAGGCAGCGGGGTAGGGCCCGTTCGAACACAATCTTTATTTTCCCTACATTTTTTCTTTTTGTTTCTTATTCAGTTCCTCTCTCAGTTTCTTTTCCAATTCATTTTATTTTCTTTTAGTAGCAGCTTTCATACCCTCACCCTTTGAAATAGTTTTCTTTCCAAGCGTGGATCCCGTCTGGTACGACGGACGATCTGGGTGCTAATACCTTCCCAGGTCGTAACCGACTCCCGAACTCAGTCTTTGGTTTGTAGGACTTGTGTCCTTCCTCTTATTTATTCTGGTTTGTGTAGCATTACCATTCCCTTTCTTCGGGATAAAAATTCCTGGCTGGCGACTCTATTTCTTTTCCGCGCCACTTTCGCGTTTGTACCAGGATGGAAATCCGGGGAGCGACAGCTGGCGACTCTGCTAGGGAACGAACCCAGAATCTCTGGTTCCCCTGTGAGTCTCTCCTAACGCTTGTTCGTTTCTATTGCATTGGGTGATGTTTGTTTGTTGCTGTGTGTTGAGATTTACTGTATTTACAACTTTATTTATAGTTTCAGTATTTATTTCCCGCATCATATATATCATACTAGACTGTCTGGACTTGTTTTCTGTTTGGTGGGCTCGGGTGATACTGTTTCTGAGAGATAAGCCAAGTACCCGGCTTGAGTGCACTATAGGATTAGAATGGACATATTGTACTCACATGTGACATGATGAGTGGCAGTGTGTTTCACGCCCAGATTGCGACCGTCTTGGAAATATCTTGTGTAGGGATTTCCTCCACTTCGGGATAGGAACTTGATAGTTATGTGCATCTGGAGACCGATCTTTGAGAACTTTTGTGGAAACAACCCTCTCCAGTGGTGGCAATGGCAGACCACATTTTGTGGCAAACCCATTCGCACCCGAGGGTCGACTAGGGACTCGCATAGGATGGCCTGGTTCTCTTATAGGAACTCAGTCAAAGCATCTGGTCGTATGACATTAGTACTGTATCCTACGGGCTGAATGTACTATTGTTTCTCGATTTCAGCGCTTGAAGCTGAGAACTTATAAGGGATGCTTGTTTTTCCCGGACTCAGCTGAGGTCTCCCTGCGTAGTACATAATGCCTAACCGATTCCTTGATTTGGTCATGAGCCATTTTTCGGAAATGGTGAAAGTATTATTGCTATTCGGCTTTGAGAGTCCGTGATGTTTGACCCGGAGCACACCTGTGAGATTGGGGATGGGTTTACAGTTTTGCAGGACCCCTTGACTCCATCATACCCTTGTTACCAGTGCAGTTTCATGTTCTGATACAGTTACTTTGGTTCCGGAGTTCTTGAGTTTATATGTTTCTTGATAGAGAGTATCTGAGCTTATCTAAGTATTTATGGGCTGATATCCAGAGGATTTGGGTTTCTAATCACTTGGCTTTGGTATCCAGATTCCAGATAGTCCCAGATGGATCATATGTCTTTGCATTTTCATTTTCATTGCATCATTTCATCATTAATCATGTTTTGTTTTCATTCACATGTTCATATCTTTGCCTCCGGTTCCGGTATCCTCTTCAGAGATGGAAGATCCTCGCAAGCAGAATATTCATTTCAAGTTCTTTGACACCAAGGTTGGCCTATTACAGAAGATGGTGATGCTGATCACACCCGATCATGTAGAGAGATTCAAGAAGGCTTATGGGAGTATTCTGGATGTGGTGGTAGAGTCAGATCCTTCTGAGAGAAGTGCCATTCATACCCTGCTTCAGTATTATGATCCTCAGCTCCATTGTTTCACTTTTCCTGATTTTCAGTTAGGCCCTTTGCTGGAGGAGTATGCTTTGATATTGGGAGTTCCTGTTCGAGACCAGATTTCGTTCAATGCTGAGATGAGTAGACCTGCACCAGAGGCTATTGTTAAGGCTCTTTATTTGAGCACTTCTGCTGTGAATTCTTTGACCATCATTAAGGGAGGTGTATATGGGTTTTCTTTAGATACTTTGGTAAAGAAGGTGGAAGAGTTGGCTGTTAAGGAAGAATGGGATGTTGTCTGTTCTATCTTGGCTCTTTCTGTCTATGGCATTATCTTTTTTGCTAATATGGAGAAGTTCATAGATATGAATGCCATACATCTGTTTTTGCTGAAGAATCCTATGCCTACGTTGCTCGGAGATTTGTATTACTCAGTGCACTACAAGACTGAGAAGAAGAGGGGAGGTTTAGTTCGTTGTTGTGCTCCTTTATTTCATTTGTGGTTCATGAGGCATCTGCCTAGTACTGGAGTGTTTAGTGATCATACCTTGGTATGGGCTCAGAAGCTGGAAAAGTTGCTTGCCAAGGATGTCAGGTGGATTACTCAGAGGCTTCAGGGTGCACGTTTCATCACTAGCTGTGGGAGTTATCTTAATGTACCTCTATTGGGAGTAATTGGAGGGATCAATTACAATCCAATCTTGTTGAGAAGACAGTTGGGAAATGCCATGAGGGAGATACCGGAAGAATTGAAGTTGACCCCTGTTTTCTACTTCCCTGTAAAGGATAATATGCCTTTAGTGAGGAAGGTTGTCGGGGCTTGGAAATGCATTAAGGGAGAAGGGATAGCCAGTTTTAGAAAGTGCAACAATCAGACATTCCCGGAGTATGAAGCTTGGTTGAAAGACAGAGCCAGAAAGGTATTGCTGCCATTCTCATCTCCAATTCCTCCAGTTGCTGAGTCTACTGATACTGTGTCTTTAGAGGAGTTCAAGAGGTTGGAAGCCCAACTCCATGCAGTCAGAGTGGAGAACACTGAAATGGTTAATCTGTATCATCTTGCCAACCGGGCCAAGAATGAAGCTGAAGCGAAATTACTGAAGATACAGACTACCTTGGAGGCTAAAGAGAAAAACTTTGCTGGAAGGGAAGCTCACTTTCACAGGTTAGGTATGATGGAAGCAAAAAGAGAAGCTGAACGAAAGAAGAATTCGAAGACTCTCAAGGAAGCTCGTCAGTCTATTGTCTGGTTGCAGGGACAGAGAGAGCAAGAGTTGAAGAGGTATAAGGAAAAAGAAGAGTTCTTCGAAGTGCAAATGGCCTATAAGAAGGAAGAGGTGGAGCAAGTCCACAACATTCAAAGGGAGAAGACTCAGCAGTTAGCAGATAGTCAACAAGCCTTAGAGGCGGCACTTAAAGAGATTGAAGACCTCAAGTTGATGGCTGGAGTCAAGAAGGTTAGGTCTGATGTGGGGCTTAGTGAGGGAGGTTCAGGGTCCTCAGGCAGTGGTTTTTCTTCTTAGTTTGTTTCTCTTGTATTTGGATTACCTACAGATATGTTGTAGGAATCCTGGTTGTTTGGTTTTCTCTGTAGAAACTTGTACCCTACAGGGAATTTTGTTGTTCATGCCTTATAGGCTGACTTATGTTATGTAGTTTTTCAGTTCACCTTTTTTTTGTGCCTGCTGTTATGGTTTGAATGTGGTTTCTTTGCGAAGGTTTCTGAAAGTCGAGGATCAGTATCCATCTGGTTTTCTTTGCTAAATACTGGAACCGGGGCATGAATGACCTGGGATTGAAAACATAAACAATTGCATTGCATATATATCACCTGTTTTCTTGTTTTGCAGGTATAGTCACCCGTTCCTAATGTCTTTTGTGTTTTAGGCACTATAGCTCCCAGAAAAGTTCGAGAACAGCCAGTCGCACACAGATATCCAACAAAGATCAACAGAGAGAGAATCATGGACCAGATGCAAGCTGAATTAGCTGACCTGAGGCTAAGGATGGACAAATTTATGACTCTGATGGCGGGCATGGGTCAGAATCAAGAGCGTCTGCGGGAGATGATAGAAAATGGTAAAGCCAGGAACAACACTGTTGTTGATGGTAATCGTAACGATGCGGGCGCACGTCAAGTGGAAATACATGTAACACAGCCAGGGGTGACTATAATCAATGATGGGCTGAATAATGTGCAAATGGACAACCAGGACGAACAGTTCACTCTGGTGGACGAAGCTGAAGGTCAGGGGGCTGAGATGAATAGGAAGTTTGAGGAAATGGCAGAACAAATCAAGGTCATTCAATCCTAGAGCTCTTTGGGATTTGACATTACTGACTTGGGCTTGGTTCCAGGGGTTAGAATCCCTTACAAGTTCAAGGTCCCAACTTTTGAGAAATACAATGGCACTGCATGCCCAAAGACACATCTTCAGTCCTTCGTAGGAAGGATCGTTGCTCACACTGATGATGAAAAACTATGGATGTACTATTTCCAAGATAACTTGGTTGGAGCCTCTCTGGAATGGTATATGAAGCTTAGCAGTGTCAACATTAAGAGCTGGAAAGACCTGACAGAAGCTTTTGTGAGACAATACCAATATAATTTAGACATGGCTCCAAATCGCACACAATTGCAGCACATGTCTCAAACTGCTAAGGAAGGTTTCAAAGAATATGCTCAAAGGTGGCGTCAGCTCGCTGCCAGAGTGCAACCACCATTGCTGGAGAATGAAATGGCTGATATGTTCATGGGGACACTGCAAGGTGTGTTTCTTGAAAGATTGGCGTCCAGTTCTGCCACCAAATTCAATGACATTGTAATTGCTGGAGAGAGGGTTTAGACCTTGTTGAAGATGGGAAAGATCCAAGATACAAGTGCGAGCAGTTCAAATGGAGCAAGAAAAGCTTTTAGTGGGCCTCCAAGGAGAAGGGAGGGTGAGACAAATGCTGTGTTTGGCCGAGGACGGGGCCGAGGGTACATAAGACCATACGAGCATGTGGCAGCAGTCACAATTCCTTCTAGTCATGTGCAACAGGCACCACCTCCACAACAACAACAATAAAAACAACAACTATTGCGTACCAACTATCAACAGAGACCTTATCAGCCAAGGCAAACTCGCCCGAATAATATGGTGCTTAAGGCTATCCCCATGACGTATGCTGCTTTGCTACCAAGATTGCTGGACCTAAATATGGTTCAATTAAGAACTTTGGCACCACCACCACCTGGAGAGCTTCCAGTGGGTTATGATGTCAATGCAAGATGCGCTTTCCACTCAGGGGCACCCGGGCACTCGAATGAGAAGTGCAGGGCGCTACAGCACAAGGTTCAAGACCTGATAGACTCCAAAGCGATTAACTTTGCACCACCACCAAACGTTAATTCAAACCTTATTCCAAATCATGGAGGGGCTAGAATCCATGTTGTTGATAGTGGTGAGAAGTTAAGCTTGATGCTGAGTATTGAAGAAGTGAAGACTCCGTTATTGGTAGTGAAGGAGAGGTTGTTGAATGGTCAAGTGTTTCCTTGTTGCAGTCCTGATTGTGAGAAATGTCTGAATTCTGAGAATGGGTGTGAGAATCTGAAGATGGGATTGCAGAAGCTAATTGATGTGGGATCTCTGCAGTTTAATAGAGTTGGTGATGAAGCTGATGATGTGTCAACCATAACCATATTCTATGATGAAGCTGAGATGTCTGCTAGAAGGGAGCATGTTACCATTTATGCTCCTGAGATTAGTCCTGTGACTATCACCGTGCATGGGCTTGTTCCTTATACAGACGATAAAGCCATTCTATGGCATTACGGTTCAGATGTATATGTGGCTGGACAGAAGATTGAAAGCAAGTCTATTGCTGTTGACCCGACTGTAGAGAACGTCGGAGGAGTTGGAGGCTTCACAAGAAGTGGTCGTTTATTTACTCCCCCAGTGCTGAGAGGGGATCCTGAGGCTGAGGCTTCGTCAAAAGCCAAAGGAAAGAAAGTTGTGACTGATGAATCAACAACTCCCGTTGCTGGGCAGGGTACATTTGAAAAAGAGGTCGAGGAATTTATGCGCATTATCAAAAAGAGTGATTATAAGGTGGTCGAGCAGTTGAACCAGACACCTTCCAAGATATACATTCTCTCACTGCTGATGTGTTCTCCTGCACACAAAGAGGCCTTGTTGAAAGTGCTGCAGATGGCCTATGTTCCTCAAGAAATCGCTGTCAACCAACTTGAAGCTGTTGTGGGTAGTGTTAATGCAAGCCATGGGCTGGGCTTTACAGACAGAGACCTCACGTCAGAGGGTCGAAACTATAACAAAGCACTACATATCACTATGGAGTGCAAGGGTGTTGTGTTGTCACATGTTCTTGTTGATATAGGCTATTCCCTTAATGTGCTTCCGAAGAAGGCATTAATGAAGCTAAATGTTGATGGTATAGTCCTAAGACCCAGTGATCTGATTGTCAAAGCTTTTGATGGGTCTAGAAGATCAGTTTTTGGAGAAGTTGAGTTGCCCGTGAAAATAGGTTCTCAAGTCTTCAAAAGTATCTTCTACGTCATGGACATTCAGCCCGCATACAGTTGCCTATTGGGACGCCCATGGATTCATGCCGCTGGAGCTGTAACTTCAACCCTGCATCAGAAGCTCAAATATGTGGTTGACGGCCAGGTAATTACAGTATGCGGAGAGGAAGACATCTTTGTAAGCCACTTGTCAACATTCAAGTATGTGGAGATGGATGGAGAGATCCATGAGACTCTATGCCAAGCCTTTGAAGCAGTTAACGTCAGCATCTTGACTCCTGTAGAGAAGAGCAGTGAGAAAGAAGGTACCTCCATCCATTCTTACAAGCAGGCAAAGGAGGTTGTTCAATCAGGAAGTGCCCAAGGCTGGGGCAAATTGCTGGAGCTAGAAAAGAAAGACGACAAGTTTGGTTTGGGTTATCAGCCTGGTGGATCTACTCCAAGTGGTAAAGCCATTACCTTTACAAGCACTGGATTGCTCGACTGCGACCAAATTTGTGTGACAAACCAAGATGAAGACAATGATGGTGACTGGGACAACTGGATTCATCCGTGTGCGCCCGGAGAGGAGCTGAAGAACTGGTCTGCTGAAGACATTGTCCAAGTTACCTGGCACTCAGAGTAATTTATTTTGTTTCCTTTTTATTAGCATACTGCATTGTCAAATCCAGCATTCTGCCCAAGATGCTATGATCGATTGTATTGGGCCACCATGTTTTGTATGCATCTTATTTTACCATGAAATGAAAGGACATTTTCAGACAAATTGCGTTCTCTTTCTTTGTTTTTAAACTTTTCACAAAAAAAAATATAAAAATGGCAATGTTTTTCCTTTTTGTTTTTGTGTTTGCGTCTCTTTTTCAAAATAAGCAGATTCTGAATAAGCACATCATCTGTGCAGTGTTGATCATCCGGATTCCATTGATAACATTCCTGCTATGACTACACATGACTTTGACAATCTAATCTACCAAGCTGATGAAGGGGTTGAGGAAGACTGTGACCTCCCTGAAGAATTGGTCAGATTGTTGAAACAAGAGGAACGGGTTATTCAGCCTCGTCAGGAGGAAATTGAGATCATCAACATTGGCACTGAAGATGTGAAGAAAGAGATCAAAATTGGGGCCAGTCTGCAGGCCGACGTCAAGAAAGAGCTGATCTGTATGCTGTGAGAGTATGTGGATATCTTTGCTTGGTCATATCAAGATATGCCAGGGTTGGATACCGACATCGTTGTGCATAAGCTACCATTGAGAGAAGACTGTCCTCCTATGAAACAAAAATTGAGAAGAACTCGTCCTGACATGGCGATGAAGATTAAAGAGGAGGTTCAGAAGCAGTGGGATGTCGGGTTCCTTGCTGTAACTAGTTACCCACCTTGGGTAGCTAACATTGTACCTGTACTAAAGAAGGATGGCAAGGTCTGGATGTGCGTTGACTACCGGGATTTGAATAGAGCAAGCCCGAAAGATGACTTTCCGTTGCCACACATTGACGTGTTGGTAGACAATACTGCTCAATTCTCGGTATTTTCCTTCATAGATGGCTTCTCCGGATATAATCAGATTAAGATGGCGCCGGAGGACATGGAAAAGACAACGTTCATTACCCCGTGGGGTACATTCTGCTATAAGGTCATGTCCTTTGGTTTGAAGAACGCCGGAGCAACTTATCAGCGGGCGATGGTCACATTGTTCCATGACATGATACACAAGGAGATTGAGTGTTATGTGGACGATATGATTGCAAAGTCCCGAGACGAAGAAGAGCATCTGGTCAACCTGAAGAAGCTGTTTGATAGATTGATCAAGTACAAGCTGAGGTTGAATCCAAACAAGTGCACTTTCAGAGTGCGTTCCGGGAAACTGCTGGGTTTCATTGTTAGTCAGAGAGGAATTGAGGTAGATCCTGCCAAAGTAAAAGCAATTCAAGATATGCCTTCACCGAGAACAGAAAAGGAAGTGTGCGGGTTTTTAGGGAGGTTAAACTACATTTCTCGGTTCATATCTCATCTAACGGCCACGTGCGAACCAATATTCAAATTGCAAAGGAAAGAGCAAACGGTCAGGTGGAATGAAGACTGCCAAAGAGCTTTCGACAAGATAAAAGAATATTTGCAGGAGCCTCCAATTCTAATGCCTCCAGTGGAAGGAAAACCTTTAATCATATACTTGACCGTGCTAGAAGGGTCAATGGGGTGTGTTCTAGGCCAACATGACGAGTCTGGTCGAAAAAAGTACGCTATTTATTACCTTATCAAAAAGTTTACTGACTGTGAATCTCGTTACTCACTGCTCGAGAAAACTTGTTGCGCTTTGGTATGGGCTGCTCGCCGACTAAGGCAGTATATGTTGACTCATACCACACTGCTCATTTCCAAAATGGATCCTGTCAAGTACATCTTTGAGAAACCAGCGTTAACCGGAAGGGTTGCTAGGTGGCAAATGATTTTAACTGAATACGACATCAAGTATACTTCTCAGAAAGCCATCAAGGGAAGTGTATTGTCGGATTACCTTGCACAGCAACCTCTTGAAGATGATTATCAGCCAATGAAGTTTGATTTCCCTGATGAGAACATCATGTACCTCAAAGCAAACGATTGCGAGGAACCACTTCCGGAGGAGGGGCCAGACCGTGAATCCAAATGGAAGTTGATGTTTGATGGGGCAGTCAATATCAATGGACGTGGAATTGGTGTCGTTCTTATTACTCCCGAAGGTGTTCACTTTCCCTTCGCTGCCAGAATTACTTTTGGCTACACCAACAATGAAGTGGAATACGAGGCATGCATAATGGGAATAGAGGAGGCTATTAATCTTTGGATTAAGAACCTTGATATATTCGGAGACTCAGCCCTCGTCATTAACCAAGTTACCGACAAGTGGTATACGCATCAAGAGCATCTAATTCCTTACAGGGATTATGCTAGAAAACTATTGACGTTCTTCACTATAGTTAAGTTTCAGTACATACCATGTGATGAAAATCAATTTGCCGATGCATTGGCCATTCTTTCTTTGTCTATCAAAGTCTTGTGTTGGAATTATGTGCCAAGAATTGACATCTCCAGGCTTGACGCTCCAGCTTATGCCTTCTCTGTAGACGCCGTGTCTGACGAGAAACCTTGGTATTTTGATATCACGCTATTCCTGGAAAAGCAAGAATACCCAGCTGGGGCATCTTCCAATGACAAGAAGACCTTGAGGCGACTTGCTGCTAGCTTCTTCTTGAATACAGACGGGGTTTTGTACAAGAGAAACTTCGACATGGTCTTGCTCAGATGCGTGGATAGACACGAAGCAAGCCTGTTAATGCAGAAAGTCCACGAAGGATCTTTTGGTACCCATGCAAGATGGCATGTCATGGCAAAGAAGTTGCTGAGATCGGGGTATTATTGGATGACAATGAATGCAGACTGTTGTTCATTCGCTCGTAAGTGCCACAAGTGCCAAATATATGCAGACAAAGTGCGTGTTCCTCCAAGCCCGCTCAACGTCATGTCATCTCCTTGGCCCTTTTCTATGTGGGGCATTGACATGATTGGGAAGATAGAGCCTACTGCTTCAAATGGTCATCGCTTCATCCTAGTCGCGATTGATTACTTCACTAAATGGGTGGAAGCAGCATCTTATGCCAATGTCACTCGTCAAGTGGTGGCAAGATTTCTAAAAAGAGATATCATATGCAGATACAAAGTTCCCGAAAGGATCATTACTGACAATGGTTCTAATCTCAACAACAAGATGATGGCAGAGTTGTGTCGGGACTTCAAGATACAGCATCACAATTCTTCTCCTTACCGACCAAAGATGAATGGTGCGGTAGAGGCAGCTAACAAGAATATCAAGAAGATTGTGCAAAAAGTGGTTGTCACTTACAAAGATTGGCATGAGATGTTACCATTTGCGTTGCATGGGTACCGAACGTCAGTCAGGACGTCAACTGGGGCAACTCCCTTCTCATTGGTATATGGTATGGAGGCAGTCCTGCCTATTGAAGTAGAGATTCCTTCATTGCGTGTGATGATGGATGTAAAGCTTGATGAGGCTGAATGGGTGCGTGCTCGTTACAATCAGCTATGCCTAATTGAGGAAAAGAGATTAGCGGCTATCTGTCATGGTCAGCTTTATCATAGGAGAATGAAGCGTGCATTTGACCAACGAGTACGTACTCGGGAGTATTAGGTGGGAGAGCTTGTGCTGAAAAGGATCATTCCTCCAGGTTCAGATTACAGGGGCAAGTGGACACCAAATTACGAAGGACCATTCATAGTAAAGAAAGTCTTCTCAGGAGGAGCACTGATGCTCACCACTATGGATGGAGATGACTTCCAATCCCTTGTTAACGTAGACGCAGTTAAAAAATACTTCGCATAAATAGACCCGCTGGACACAAAAACAGAATTAAAGTCCAGGCAAGAAAAGGGGCATCCCGGCGAGCTATAAAAAGATTAAAAAGCTCGGGCAAAAGTTAGGGAAAATAAATAAAAAATGTACACCCGCTGAGTTGAAAAGCCACATTGGACAGCTCAGGCAAAAAAGGGTATCCCGGTGGATTGAAAACCCGAAAGGGCGATCCACGCAAAACAAGGGAATGAGTGAACAACTGTGATTCGAGTAATCTGAACCACATCATCGTTTCGTACAACTTGACAATATCAGAAGGATAGGAATCAGTCCCCTCATCCTCTCAGAAAGCAAAAACAGAATGGAGAGTCTCGAAGACATGCAGGTCATAACAGAAATGGAACTCATTGGGATGTCGGGCCCATTGCCATTAGGATAGTTTCTTTTCTCAATTTTTATAGTGACTACCTCTTTCCAGGTCGTTGCTTCCTGATGTAAGAATATTTTCCTATCCAGAGGATTTTCAATAAAAAGAATATTCAGTCAAAAAGCTGTGTGTGTTTATTTTTGTTTGCAAAATGTCCTGAATTTTCGGCAAAAATAGCATTGCATTCGAACATGGTGATAATTTGAAAAAAACTGACATGCAGGGAAACAATGTGAACCCTCTTTGAGTGTCGGGTGACGATGGATGAACAGATCATACCATGCAAATCCCCGGGGCATGCTTGTGTTTTCTGTTGTTGCAGGTTGTAGGATGGCGTCACATTCTCCCAAGCAGAATTCTTCCCCAGCTAAGCCTTGGCAGGTAGCTCAAGCAGTTTCATTATTCCCCAGTGGAATGCCCAACAGGAAGCTAAATACCTAATGTCCCCACAGAGATCAGAACCAGCAAATGCTCTCCCCAGCCAGAGTATTGTTGAAGCATCTTTCCCAGCCAAGTCTGAGGATGATCTTTCCCCACATAATTCATATCTGATTTTCACTTCCGTCAGTGAAATATTCCCCAGCGAAGTTGCCATACTTTTGGGTAATTTGATGATACAGTCAGGTATTTATCACTCCAGTCAAAGCTAGATGCCAAGGCCTCTCAACTTGTCTTCCCCTGCAGAGTTGTAACTCTCGTTTCCAATCAAGCATTTGTTGTTGCTCGTTTGCACCACTCCAACACTCGTCTGTGTTTGATCTTTGTTGCTGCTCATCTACATATCTCAATGCTCGTCTGTGTTATCACTATGGCATTGCTCGTTTGCTTTCCCCAGCAGTGGCCTATGATTACCTTAATATTGCTCGTCTGCAATTTCCAACACTCGTCTGTGTTTGATATGTGGAAATCTTGTTGTTGCTCGTCTGCACTTCTCCAACACTCGTCTGTGTTCGTACTTTATTGCTGCACTCGTCTGTGTTTGAGTTGTAATACTTGTAGTTGCTCGTCTGCAATTCCCAACACTCGTCGGTGTTTGGTATCCAATATTCGTTATTGCTCGTCTGAGCCTTCCAACACTCGTCTGTATTTGGTCTATGATTGCCTTGATATTGTTCGTCTGCAATTTCCAACACTCTTCTGTGTTTGGCATGTAATCTTTGTTGTTGCTCGTCTGCAATTATCAACACTCGTCTGTGTTTGATATTTAATCTTGGTTGTTGCTCGTCTGCACTCCTCCAACACTCATCTGTGTTTGATATCTAATACTTGTGGATACTCATCTGTATCATCCCCAGCACTCGTCTGTGTTCTATTACCTGTTCGAAGCTTGTCTGCGTTGTTTGGATACTCGTCTGTATCATACCCAACACTCGTATGTGTTAGCTTATATCTATATGTGTGGATCTGCTGATTATCCTGGTATTCTTCTGTTTTGCTACTTCAAATGCTCGTTTGTGTTTGACTTTCTGGTATTCGTCTATACCAGTTGCTGGTACTCGTCTGTATCATTGCTTGAAGCGCTCGTCTGTGTTTCTTAGATCATCGTCTGATACTCGTCTATATCATTGACTTTTGGCACTCATCTGTGTTATCTTGATGATCATTCAATACTCGTCTGTATTGAAGAGGTTTAAAATCCTGACTGTGGGAATGAATGTCAAAATGGTTACCGGTCATGGTGTAACAGGTAAACACGAAGGAGGCTCGTCTGTCTCAGACACCAATTATTAATGTTGCACCTGGCGTAACAGGTTTGCTCGAAGAAGGCTCGTCTGTCTTAGATCATATATCCACGGATAATATATGAGGAGGGTTCGTCTACCTTGATTATGCATGTCTATCCCACAGACTTAAGTGCATCCCGGTCCTGGCGTAACAGGTATATCCGAAGGAGATTCGTCTGTCTCAAGTCTTATGTTCTTGAAGTGTTTGAGGACTCGTATGTCCAGTTCCTGGCGTAACAGGATTGTTCGAAGAAGACTCGTATGTCAAAGTATTCTTATTCCAAATACTAGTTTCAGTTTGGAAGAAGCTCGTCTGATTTTTCTCCCCTGCAGTTACCAAAGCGTCATTTGGTTAGGTTTATTTCCCAGTTTTGCATTCTTCGTCAGAGTGCAAATTTCAGGTCTTTTTGGTATTCAACCACAGTTTATCTTGAACGGTCGATAGCCCGTGCTACCGTCCTTTTTTCAGATTAACATTTGTTTGAATAGGGGCAGCTGTAACACTGCAAATTTCCCCTCTTCATTTTAAACATCATATTCATCATGAACATATCATTTTCTTAGCATCCTAGCATGGAAAGATGAGGCATAACATTCTTCATGACCTAGCATTAGGCATATGATCATCTGTGGTGGTTCTTGAGGCATCACAAGCTATGACAAGGGTCCCAATGGTTTTGTACAAGTTCTATGAGGGGTCTACACTCCATTTACAAGATCAAGTTCATTCACAAAAGCTCAGAAGGTTGAATGATCCCCTGAGATTTCAGGATAAGGCAAAGCTCCTGCACAAGGCACCTAAACTAGGGTTTGAGATTCAAGCATCAAAATCTCACAACTTTGGCCATTTCATTTAGGCAAAGTCTTCTATATGTCAAGAGGATCCTAGGTACCAATTTTCATGAGAAAATTCTTTGTGGAAGTCAGGAAATTCCTCAGTTGCTTGCAGATGAAGTAATTGGTCAACTGTGCCCTTAAACAGTCAACTGTGTGATTTCAAGGGGTCCAAGCCACTTTTTCTTGCCAAGGGGTGTCCTTACAATGTTTTAAGAGGTTTGGAATGTTCAAAGATCAAGAATCATGGAGATTTGAGGCTTTTTGCCAAATTGGCACAAACTTGGTTTTAAGGATTTTCCATTTTTGACAACTTTTGCCCTTGATTTCAAGTGAGCTTAACATGGTCAAAAAATTTTCAAATGGACCAAAGTCAAACATGAAATTTGGAGATTAAGGGCTCCCATTTTAAAAAAGTACAAGTACTTTTTCATGGGATTCATGGTTTGCTCTAGAGGCCCTTCGAAAATTTAACTAAAACTAGGGCAAAACCAAAAATTCCATGCATGCACAAAAGCAAAAAGTTTCAAAACTTGATTTTAGAACTTGGTATGGATCAATTATGTTTCCAATGTTACAATACAATGCATTTGGCACATTTTTCTCCAAAGAATACCCCAAATTTGTGCAAGGCAAGGAAGTTGCTTCAAAAGTGGATAATTTGCAAATTCATGAGGAATATGCGATAACTTTGATCTAAGGGTCAGGACTTGTTGGATTATAATCAAGGGATTGATTTGGATTGCACATGTGCTGAGAGGCCAATGAAAGCATGAGGAGTGCATGCTTCCATCACAAATTGCAAAAATTGCAAATTCACCAAAAACTTGTGATTCCCACGTGCAAAGGAGCTCATCTTTTCAGCATTGGTTTGTGACTTGGTATATAAGAAATTAGGGTTTCATAATTGCACAAC
The DNA here is from genome assembly GCA_963966055.1 of Lathyrus aphaca. NCBI lineage: Eukaryota > Viridiplantae > Streptophyta > Magnoliopsida > Fabales > Fabaceae > Lathyrus > Lathyrus aphaca. The sequence goes on from OZ014523.1 coordinate 315,044,508, forward strand.
TCTCTCTCATTATGTCATTTCCAAGTTCATGCACAACTTGCATTTTCTCTCATTCCTCATCACACACTTGCTCAATCTCAAAACAAATTGTGGATTCTTGATCAGTGCAAGCTGAGGATCATTAATCACACCCTCATTCAAGCTTTCCTTCAAGATCAACAACCTTGCCATTTCAGGGAAAGTGCTGGCAAAGCTTCAGATCCATCCATCTTCAAGGCTTTAGATGCATTTATTTTGTATCTAGAGTGAGTGTAAAGTGATTTGCACCCATCATCTGATCTCCTATCACATTATTTCCAGATATGCAACTCAGGTAAGATTCAAATTCTTCACCTCTGAAAATGAAATTGATTAGGTGTTTTGTGATCTTTGATGTGCACTGATCATGCTGCAAGTTGTATTTTCGAAAATGGTGCATTGTAGTGTGAGTTATGTGAGTTTCTGTTTTCATGGTCAAAACTTTTTCTCTTTGATCCAGGCGTTTCTTTGAGTTTTAGAGGATTTCAATGTCATTTTTGGATTCAGAGCATGTTAATTAGTGGATCTGGAGCTTTTTGTATGTTTATGTGGTTGTTTGCGCATCTGGTATAAGTTCCGGTGCCGAAGCCCTAGCTCCGGTCACCGGAAACTGCATTTATATGAGGTTAGGGTTTCTAACGAAGAAGAAGGTCTTCCTACCCTTGGATCTTGCTTCTCCTTGGCTCAGATCATGACACGCTCCACAGGCTCACCCTCTCCCTCACGTGAACTTTCTATTTCATTTTAATTATTAATGTTACGCACCCACCATAATTATCATGTGTCCTCCAATCACAATTCACCAATGAGCCATGTCAATTAACGAGTCTCTTCCCAGCATGCGTTAGATTGATCTGAAGGCCACGTTATTTTCCAGTTTATTTTCATGATTTTCCACACTATGAGTTATGTACCTGTGCAGCTAATGGGCCTGGTGCTGCTGTTCGCACCCCCAACTTATCAAGCCCAATACACTTCAATGCAAATCCCTTCTATTTCCACCCCCAGCCTCATTTCTTTTTAATTTCTTTTTTTTCATTTTATTTTCTTTATTCTATTTTGGTTCTTAATTATTTAAAATAGTTCCAAGCTTCAAAAAATCCTATAATAATTCATGAGTGTCCAATTGAGTTTTCTTTAATTTTCTACATTTTTATTTTCCATTTATTCCTATTTTCCACATGGCAATTAATTCCTCATTTCAATTAATTCATTTTTAAGTCCTTTTAGTGCAATCTGCCTTGTTCATTTTCCATAGAGTTCATTAATTTGAGTTTTATGTTCATTCTTTTTTCTTTGGATTCCTAAGAAGATGTAGTTCTTGTGTGATTTTTCCCTTGATATTTAGAAACTTTTTCATTGGTTCTTGGTCCTTTGACTTGTGTTGGAAGTTATTAACCCTAGTTTGTGTTTAAGCCTTCTCTTGACCTATTTAGCTTCTGAATCTTTCCCAATCCTTTTGGCTCATTGTTGTATCATGTTTGAAGATCATTTGGTTTAAGTTGTGGAATTTTTAAGTACATTGTTGATTTGTTGTGTATTTTTGTTCTCACCTTGTCCCATTTTGCTTCCTTTTGATCATTAGCTCTCTTATAAGCTTAGAAGGGCACTTGTGCAAACTTCTTCTTCTCATTTGGGGTCCCCTTGGGGTATGGGTTCCATTCTGGTCTTTATTTAAGGTTTGTGTCTTTGAAACTTTTGTGTTTTGTTTATCTCTTGAAGTCATCTTTTCTTAAGAGTATTCACCTCATCTCCTTACTTCTTTCACCTCATTATGTGATTGTTTGGTCTTTTGTGTCCATTATCTTCATCTCCCTTGCTTCTTAAGCCTTTCTTCAACTTGTTTTAGTTCTGATCTTATTCATTGAGTCCACGTTTGTGCATCTTTGCTTTGCATCTTTGTTAAAGTGTGCATTTGTTTGCCATGCGATTCATCTTGTCTCATAATTTGCTTGCATGCTTTTTCTCTCATTTTATTTGTCTTGCATTTGCATTGAGCATTTGTATATATGACTTCACTTATGTTTGTATGATGTTAGCATGTCATTGGTTTCATTTTGCTTTGCTTGTAAGCATGTTACTAACCTTGCAGGGGCTATGGTAAGTGAGAGGTGTGGAAGTGAGTTCCACATCTCCAAATCTCATCTCTTCTTATTATGTCTTTAATGTGCTAACCCTTTGCTTGTTAGGATTAGGCCTTACTCATCTCATCTCTCTTCTTCTTCTTCTCTTCTTCTTTCTTTCTTCTTTAGGATAGAATACCACACTAACCCTAGGATATCCATGCATGACAACTCTTAGGATTCTTTAGTCCCCCATTAGATGTTTACCTTTAGATCCTTTGGTGCTTTCTCTTCTCATCTTAAAACTTAATTCTAATTCACTTAATAAAGGTTGAGTGCTTTCATGTGACATGAGACTTTGCTATGAGATACTTGCACGCGTTCCGTTTCGGGGCGAGGTGTAAGTTATCCCTCTTGGTGGATAGGTCTTAGCATGAGTACTTCACAAAGAAAAGCTAAAAAAACACTTCTTAATCAAATAACCACAAAAATACTTAATAATGGTAATAGGTCAGTGTGTCTGAGCCTTCACTTGTGGGACTAGCTTTGGGGATTTCCTTCATAGATAGGTGTGCCTCTTGCGCATTCCATTTCGGGATGATGTGAGACGTATATATCCCATTGACTAAGATTTAGGTACACTTACCTATATAAATTTCACTCATAAAAGCTTCATAAAGAACATAAACAAACAATAAGCGTCTTTCCTTTGGCAATTCTTTTCTCATCTCTTTTGCTCCGTACGTGAACTTGCTCCAACTTGTCATTTTGCAAGACGGTTACGCACTCGTCGTCCGAGTCTGCAACACCTGAGCAATGGCATAGGCAGTTCAAGCCTTAATTCACAAGTAATTTCCTTTCCACCCCTAGTTAGGGGAACTACGGCGTCTCTGATCCTCATTGTCCTGATGAGGTATGTAGGCAGCGGGGTAGGGCCCGTTCGAGCACATTCTTTATTTTCCCTACATTTTTTCTCTTTGTTTCTTATTCAGTTCCTCTCTCAGTTTCTTTTCTAGTTCAGTTTATTTTCTTTTAGCAGCAGCTTTCATAACCTCACCCTTTAAAACAGTTTTCTTTGCAAGCGTGGATCCCGTCGGGTACGACGAACGATCTGGGTGCTAATACCTTCCCAGGTCGTAACCGACTCCCGAACTCAGTCTCTTTTGTTCGCAGGACCTGTGTCCTTTCTCTTCTTTCTTCTGGTTTGTGAAACATTACCATTCCCTTTCTTCGGGATAAAAATGCCTGGCTGGCGACTCTATTTCTTTTCCGCGCCACTTTCGCGTTTGTACAAGGATGGAAATCCGGGGAGCGACAGACTTGAATGAAGTGAGGACCCAAATGGCAAATGAGAGGGTTGAGATGAGGAATCAGATGGCCCAATTCATGACTATAATGACTGGCTTAGCTCAGAGCCAGGAAAGGCTAAGGGAGTTGGTGGAAAGAGAAACTCCTGAAGAACACCATCCAGGTACAGGAGGTACTAGTAATAATGATCACGGGCAACCTCGCATTGATCCACCAGAGTTTGGGCCTCATTTAAACCCAGAAGTGAATGTCATAAGGAATACTCAGGGTAACACTGTTGGAGGTAGGATCTTTCAAGAGGATCCTCATGAAGAGCAGTTCACAGTTATTGGGGCTGGGGATGAAGTTTACGACCATAGGCTGGATGAAATTGCTAAGAAACTGAGGTCTCTTGAATCCCAGAATTCCCTAGGCTTTTATGTAATGGACATGGGACTGGTGGAAGGGGTGAGAATTCCTCACAAATTCAAACCACTGTGTTTTGAAAAGTATAATGGCACATCCTGCCCACGCACCCACCTTCAATCATTCTTGGGAAGGTTAAAAGCATACACCATGGACGAAAAACTATGGATGTTTTACTTCGAGGATAGTCTAACTGGGGCATCCCGAGAATGGTATTCCCACCTGACTAGAGCCACAGTAAGAAGTTGGAAATACTTGGCAGAAGCTTTCATCCGGCAGTATCAATACAACTTGGACATGGCTCCAAACATGACCCTCTTGATGGGGATGTCTCAATCTTCCCGTGAAAGCTTCAGGGAATATGCCTAAAGGTGGAGGCAACTTGCTGCTGTAGTTCAACCACCCATGTATGAGAGGGAGATGGCTGACATGTTCATGAACACCCTCCAAGGAAAATATATTGACAAACTTGCTGCTTTCTCTTCCACCAGTTTTGCTGATGTAGTTATAGCTAGTGAGAGAATTGAGAGTCTTTTGAAGATGGGAAAGATGTCAGATAAAGGTGCCATTTCCAGCAGTACAAGGAAACCATTTGCTGGGCCTCGTAGATCTGGTGAGACTAACTCAGTTCATACAGGCAGAGGTAGGCCCTAATACATGCCCAGAACAGTTGCTGATGTTACCATCCCTGCTCCACCTCCTCAATATGCTCAACAACCACAACACTTTCCGCAATAACAACAATTTCCGCAACAGAGATCATACAACAATAACAACAACAATAAACAATAACACCCATTTCAACAGCGGCCATCTCAGGTCAACCGAGTGATTAACCCCATTCCCATGCCATATGCTACACTCCTACCACAACTCCTAAAGCTCAATCTTGTTGAGTTGAGGACATTGGCTCCACCTGATCCTCAAAACCTTCCAAGAAACTATGATGCTAGTGCTAGGTGTGCTTTTCATTCCAACGCACCTGGCCACTCAACGGAAAAATGTAGAGCTTTGCATATGAAAGTTCAGGATCTGGTAGATTCGAAAGCCCTGAACTTTGCACCTCCTCCAAATGTGATGAAGAATCCTTTGCCAAGCCACAGTGGGCCAAGGATTAATGCTGTAGAGGATGGATCACCCCTGAGTTTAATAGAAGACATTGCATGTATTCAAACACCTCTGGCCAAGGTCAAAGCCCAACTTTTAAAGTGCCAAGTGTTTCCAGGTTGTGAGGCCTGTTGCAAATCATGCAAATTTTCTGAGAATGGGTGTGCCAGCTCTAGGAAAGGCTCAATGACCTGATTAAGGAAGGCATCCTGCAAATTACAACCACAACTTCTACAACACCAACAACTCTTTTGTCAACAACAAGTGAATCTTCTAAAACATCAACCACCATCTGTCCAAGTGTTTCTTCTACAAATGCAACAACCATTGTTCCAACCGATTCAGCTACAACTTCAGCAATCACTCCATCTGTCACTTCAACACACAATACTTCATTTGCACCAACTACTACGACTTCAGCAACCAACAATGATGTTTCCACCGTCACAATTTACTATGACCCGGCAGCGGTCCCGAGTTCCAACAACTTTCAACCTCAACAACAGTATCAACAAAGCTTCAATTCACCTTCACTAACATCCACCAGAGGTCCTGTTACAATATTTTATGATCCACAGACCATTATAGTCCCAACAACAGCTGCAGTAAGCCCAATCACTATCACGGTGCCCGGGCCGATCCCATATGACAAAGATAGTGCTATACCATGGCATTATGGTGTTGATCTATACTGCAATGGAGAGAAAGTCCTTCTTGATTCTCCAATTCTCACTCCCCAAGTGGATAATGTTGGGGGAGGCGGAGGCTTCAACCGAAGCGGACGTCTCTTCGCTTCACAAGTCCCTAGAACCAATTCAGAGGCAGAGGCTGTTGCCAGAGCCAAGGAGAAGAGTGTGATACCGGAAGAATTTGCACCCAAAGAAACCCATAAGTCAACCTTCGATCAAGACGTGGATGAGTTTATGAGAATCATCAAAATAAGTGACTACAAAGTTGTGGACCAGCTCCACCAGACTCCTTCAAAGATCTCAATCCTATCACTGCTGTTGTGTTCCGAAGCCCATCGGGATGCACTTCTCAAAGTTCTGCACGCTGCCTACGTGCCAGAAGAGATCACTGTAAATCAGCTGGAAACAGTGGTATCAAATGTCAATACTAGCCATGGGCTAGGGTTCACTGATGCTGATTTAACTTCAGAAGGACGTCTCCACAACAAAGCTTTTCATATAACCCTGAAGTGCAAGGGAGTTATCTTATCTCATGTGCTTGTAGACACTGGGTCCTCACTAAATGTCCTACCTAAGAAGGCTCTTGTCAAGCTAGAGTATGATGAAATAGCTTTCAGGCCAAGTAATCTTGTGGTTCGAGATTTTGATGGCTCTAAGAGATCTGTTTTGGGAGAGGTGGAGTTGCCAGTGGTAATCGGTCCACAAGTCTTCAAGACCATTTTCTACGTGATGGACATACAGCCTACTTATAGCTGTCTGCTAGGTCGACCCTGGATTCATGCCGCAGGCGCAGTAACGTCGAACCTTCACCAGAAACTGAAGTATGAATGGGAGTGCCAGATTATCACCATCTGTGGTGAGGAAGATATATTTGTTAGCCAGCTGGCTACTTACAAGTATATAGAGATGGATGGTGAAATCCATGAGACAATGAGCCAAGGGTTTGAGGCCCTAAATGTCAATGAGGCTACTGGAGTTTTAGCTGCATCTCAAGAAGACAAGTTGGGTACTTCGATCATTTCTTATCAACAGGCCCGGAAGGTTGTTGAAGAAGGTACTGCTTAAGGTTGGGGAAAGCTGCTGCCAGTGGAAAAAAAGGAAGATAGATTCGGGTTGGGTTACAGACCAATCCGACAAGATCAATCAGAGGCTTCCAAGGAGCCCAAATTTGTCAGTGGGGGGATGCTCACCCCAGATGTTGTGAATAGTATGGAAGACGAGGAGGAAAGTGACCGCAACCTGGAGAACTGGATACGTCCAAGGATCCCGGGGAACCAAGTATCTAACTGGTCTTCCTAGGAAATTATAAGGGTTACTCCTGCAAAGTAATTATTATTTCCTGTCTTTTTAGCATGCATCAAGTCCTGCATCTTGCCCAAGATGTCAGGACTCATTTTGTAATAGGGCCATATAGTATTTTGTGCAAATGATTAATCAATGAATATCAGGACATCTTTTGCAAACGAGTCTCTTTTTTTCGCTAACTGTCTTTTCATTTTTCACTTGTGTACAAAACAATAAAATGGCAATGTTTTCAAAATAAATAAATTCATTTTCACTTTTTCTAAACAAGATTAAAACTGGTCACTAAAATGAACCAATCTCAACCCTTGCAGAGATTATCCTCCAGATTGCACCGACAACAACACTGTTATGACCTTGTATGACTTCGACAATCCGATTAATCAAGATGATGAAGGGGTTGAAGAAGACTAGGAGTTACCTGAAGAGTTAGTCAGGTTGTTAAGGTAAGAGGAGAAGGTAATCACTCCTCATCAGGTGGAGGTTGAAACAGTTAATCTTGGTACCAAAGAAGACTTGAAAGAAGTAAAGATAAGGGCCAGTTTGCAAGACTCAGTGAAGGAACAACTTATTGACATGCTTCGAGAGTACGTTGATGTCTTTGCTTGGTCCTATCCAGACATGCCAGGTCTGGATACTGACATTGTTATGCACAAGCTACCTTTGAAAGAAGATTGTCCTCTAGTGAAGCAGAAGCTACGCCGTACTCGTCCAGATATGACCATGAAGATTAAAGAAGAGGTACAAAAACAGTGGGATGCCGGTTTCCTTGCTGTAACTAGTTACCCTCCGTGGGTTGCTATTATTGTGCCAGTACCTAAGAAGGATGGCAAAGTACGAATGTGTGTGGATTACCGGGATCTGAATAGAGCTAGCCCGAAGGATGACTTCCCATTACCTCACATTGATGTATTGGTTGACAACATAGCTCAGTTCTCGGTGTTTTCCTTTATGGATGGTTTTTCAGGGTATAATCAGATCAAAATGTCACCAAAAGACATGGAAAAGACTACCTTCATCACACCTTGGGGCACATTTTGTTATAAGGAGATGCCTTTTGGACTGAAGAATGATGGTGCCACTTATCAACGGGCTATGGTAACATTATTCCACGACATGATCCATAAAGAAATTGAATGTTACGTGGATGACATGATTGCCAAGTCCCTCACTGAAGAAGACCATCTGGTAAACCTGTTGAAGTTGTTCAGGTGTCTGAGAAACTACCAGTTGAAGCTAAACCCCAACAAATGCACATTCGGGGTACGTTCCGGTAAATTGCTGGGATTCATCGTAAGTGAAAAAGGAATTGAAGTTGATCATGACAAAGTCAAAGCCATTCAAGAGATGCCTGCACCTAGGACAGAAAAGGAAGTTCGAGGGTTTTTAGTTAGATTGAACTACATATCAAGGTTCATATCTTACCTTACTGCAACCTGTGAGCCCTTGTTCAAATTGTTAAGAAAGGAACAAACGGTCAGGTGGAATGAAGATTGTTATAAGGCTTTTGACAAAATCAAGGAGTACTTACAAGAACCTCCAATTCTTATGCCTCCAGTTGAAGGAAGACCTCTAATAATGTACCTGACAATATTATAAAGATCAATAGGGTGTGTGTTGGGCCAGCATGACGAGTTTGGTCGAAAACTTGTTATTCACTGACTGTGATCAATATACTACCTAAGCAAATCGTTTACCGACTGTGAACAACGTTATTCACTGCTCGAGAAAACTTGTTGTACTTTAGCGTGGGCTGCTCGCCGACTAAGACAATATATGTTGACCCACACTACTTTGTTGATCTCAAAGATGGATCCAGTCAAGTACATATTTGAGAAACTAGCACTTACCAGAAGGGTTGCAAGATGGCAAATGATTCTGACAGAGTATGACATTCAGTACACATCTCAAAAGGCCATCAAAGGCAGTGTACTGTTTGACTATCTAGTTGAGCAACCCATTGATGATTACCAACCAATGAGATTTGAAGTCCTTGATGAAGAAATCATGTTTCTGAAAGCAAAAGATCATGAAGAGCCTATTCACGCTGAAGGGCCTGACCCAGAAGAAGAATGGACAATGATGTTTGATGGGTCTGTTAACATGAATGGTCGTGGAGTTGGTGCAGTGCTCATTACACCTAAAGGAGTTCATATACCTTTCTCGGTAAAACTCACCTTTGCATGCACTAACAACGAAGCTGAATACTAAGCCTGTATCATGGGTCTTGAGGAAGCCATTGACCTCAGGATCAAGACTTTAACTGTATTCGGAGATTCAGCTTTGGTAATCAATCAAACCAACGGAAAATGGTACACTCACCAAGAGCATCTGATCCCATACCGTGACTATACGAGGAGATTATTGACTTTCTTCACAACAGTCAAACTTGAGTACATCCTTCGGGACGAAAATCAGTTCGCAGATGCTTTGGCTACCATTTCCTCCATGATCAAGGTTCAGACTACCAATTTTGTGTCTCGGATTTCGGTATCCAAACTAGACCGACCAGCATACATATTCTCCGTGGACATTGCTAAAGATGACAAACCTTAGTTCCATGACATCAAATGCTTCTTAGAGGATCAAACATACCCACCTAGGGCATCATCCAATGATAAGAAGACATTAAGAAGGATGGCTGGTAGTTTCTTCCTGAATGTTGATGGTTCATTATACAAGAGAAACTTTGACATGGTTCTTCTCAGATGTGTTGACAAGAAAGAGGTATACTTGCTGATGCACGAGGTGCATGAAGGATCTTTCGGTACCCATCCTGGAGGACAAATACCAGATCTACGCAGACAAAGTGCATGTACCTCCGAATCCTTTGAACGCAATGTCTTCACCTTGGCCCTTTGCCATGTGGGGCATTGACATGATTGGAAAGATCGAACCGACTGCTTCAAATGGCCACAGATTCATCCTGGTAGCCATTGATTATTTCACCAAGTGGGTTGAAGCAGCTTCGTATGCCAATGTCACTAGACAAGTGGTAGCCCGATTCCTGAAAAGAGATATCATCTGTCGGTATGGAGTACCCGAGCGAATCATTACTGACAATGGTTCCAATTTGAACAATAAAATGATGGCACAACTTTGTCGGGACTTCAAGATCCAACATCACATCTCTTCTCCTTACAGGCCAAAGATGAATGGAGCTGTTGAGGCAGCTAACAAGAACATTAAGAAGATTGTACAAAAGATGGTGGTTACTTATAAAGACTGGCATGAGATGCTACCATTTGCCTTGCATGTGTACCGTACCTCAATCAGAACATCCACTGGGGCAACACCGTATCATCTTATGTATGGTATGGAAGCAGTCCTACCTGTTGAAGTTGAATTACCCTCCTTACGGGTACTGATGGATGTAAAGTTGAATGAAGCAGAATGGGTCCGTTCTCGGTACAATCAATTGAATCTGATCGAAGAAAAGAGATTAGTTGCAATCTATCATGGGCAGCTATATCAGAAAAGGATGAAGATAGCCTTCGATCAGAAAGTCAGGCTTCGTGAATACCAAGTAGGAGATCTTGTGCTGAAAAGACTCCTTCCTCCTCATACAGACCACAGGGGCAACTGGACTCCGAACTACGATGACCTATTCATAGTAACGAAGGTTTTCTCTGGTGGAGCACTGATGCTCACTACTATGGATGGCGAAGATTTCTTATCCCATGTGAATTCAGATGCAGTTAAAAAATACTTCGCATAAAAATGACCCGCTGGACCTAAAAACAGAATGTAAGTCTAGGCAAAAATAGGGCATCTCGACGAGTCAAAAACAGAATAAAAGACTCGGGCAAAAATAAGGGAAGATTGAAAAAAAATGTACACCCGCTAAGTTGAAAAGCCGCATCGGACAGCTCAGGCAAAAATGGGCATCCCGGTGGATTGAAAACCCGAAAGGGCGATCCACGCAAAAAAAGGGAATAAGCAAACAACTGCATTCTGAATTCGTCTGTATTGCTTACAACATGGCAAGCTTCGAAAGGATAAAGCATCGGTTAGAATCAACCTTCTTCAGAAAGCAAGATGAGAAGAACGTCAAGGTCATACGAGTCATAGCAAGGAAGCTCACAGAAGCATCGTCAACATTGCCAACACTTTTACTTTTTCAATTTGTAACAATCTCCTCATTTCAGGGGGTCTGTTTCTTTGACTGTATTTGCCAGTTCTGGGAACCCAGATTAATAAAATCAGATTTTCAGTCACACTTCGTCTTGTACATTTTTGTTTCGTTTGTAAAATGTCCAACATCCATGGTATAATATTTGCATAAAAACAAATGAGCCATTCTTAAATAAATGCTTGCAGGAAAAAATCTAATTTCCAGGAATATCTAACTCCTATAAGGGAATCCGGTAAGGGATACCTCGGGATACTTGTGCGTTTCTTTGTCTTAACAGGATTTCAGGTATTCAATACGCAACATGGGGCATGTCCAACACCACTCCCCAGCACATCTTCTCTAAACAGCATCTGAAATGCTTTTTCCCCAACAGAGTTGTCAAAGAAACCTCGTCCCCAGCCGGGATCCCTACAAACTTTAGGAAGATCGGTCAGTGATCTTTCCTCTCCCGAACAGAGTACCAGGTCTCCCAAAGACAAGGGAAACATCTCCCCACCGAATTCTTGACTCTATCCAGAAAAGCAATGCCTGAAATCCTTACACAACAAAGTGACGGAAGTCTCCTCATCCCCAACTAGGTTTTCTCACTACCGGGTAGATCTATCAGTGATCTAATTCCCAAGCAGAACCTTATATATTATCAGATCTACCAATGATCTCATCCCCAACTGGGATATCCTTTCAAGCAGATCATCCAGAGATCCTCACGGCAACGGGATCCGAATCCCGGATCGGTCTCTTTTGCATAATCATAGCATTCGCATCATATTTCCCCACAAAGCATAGCATTCCATCTAATACGGAGCATTATGGAAAAAATCAAACATATTGCATGATCACAAGTCAGGTTTTGAACCAGTCGCCTATAAATACCATCAGTATTTCATCAGCAATATATATATATATATATATATATATATATATATATATATATATGAAGATACATCCCAATTTCCCCAACAGAAAACCAAAGCGTCCCCTTTGCACACTCCAACCCAGATACATGTTCATAATTACTCTTCTCGACACTCGTCCGTGTCATCTAATATCATACCCTATAGATATATCTATATACTCCTTTGACACCCGTCCGTGTCACCGCTCCCCAGCATGGTTGCAAAAACACTTGTTGCAAACCAAACACTTGTCTATAATACACTCCTTTTCGACATCCGTCCGTGACATCCGCTCCCCAGCAAGTTGAACACTCGTCCGTGTCTTTCTCATACTTCACAATACTCACTCATACTTATACAGATACTCGTATGTATCTTGTATACACTTATTCCCCATAGATTCGACACTCGTCCGTGTTCTTTGTTAACTAGTTGGTACTCGTCCGTACCATCATCTCTGAACACGCGTCAGAGTTTGTTTCTACCGATACTCGTCCGTATCATAGTCTTAGGGATGCTCGTCTGCATCTTTAATCTATACACAGAGTCAAAACACTTATACCTTTTATTTCTTAAGCGTAAGCACTCGTCCGTGTTTACCATTCCCCGGTAAAAACAACTCTTTTCTATCGGACATTCGTCCAATGTCATGATACTTTCGGCAGCCGTACCTTGCCAGGTGATCGTCCTTCACCTTAGGATGATCGTCCCTCATCCTTTCCCCAACGGAGTCTCCATTATTGGAATCCTTTGCTATCTGACATTCGTCCTATGTCGTGATATTTAGCAGCCGTCCCCTGCTAGGTGATCGTCCTTCACCTTTTTGATGATCGTCCTTCATCATTTTATCCGATGGTCGTCCCCATCGTTGATCTTGTTATCTGACATTTGTCCTATGTCATGATAAACCCTGAGAGCAGCCGTACCATGCTAGGTGATCGTCCTTCACCTCTTGATGATTGTCCTTCATCATGCTTATCCGACGGCCGTCCCCATCGTTGACATTTTTTCTATCCGACATTCGTACTATGTCGTGATAAAGAGAAGTCGTCCCCTGCTAGTTGATCGTCCTTCACCTTTGATGAATGTCCCTCATCATTTATTCATTTATTCTTTAACCCGGTGGCTGTCCCCGTCGTGGTCCCTTTTCTTTTTCCTTAAGATCGTCCTTCATCAGTTTAGTCCGATGGCCGTCCCCATCGTTGTTTACTTTACTTTGCAAACCTGATGGTCGTCCCCATCATTGTCTTTATTTTAATCCCCAAAGAATCTTGTTACTTCACTTGATGGTCGTCCCCATCATGATCTCTTTATTACCCCAACATGTCGACCGTCCCCGTCATTGCTTTATCCCCAGCAGTCGTCCTTTGCTCGATGGTCGTCCTCCATCACCCGCACTTTATAATCATACTATACTTTCTTTTACAATTTATATCCCTTTTCTTCTTCTCCCCAGTGAGTGCAAATTTCGGACTGTCTTTGGTATTCAACCACAAGTTATCTTGTTTGTTTGTTAAGCCGGGCGCTTACATCCTGCACAGCTAACTCATGTTTGAATATGGGAAGCTATAAACACCCCAAATTTTCCCTCACTAAGTTCACACCATGACTTGTGATCTTCCATCTTTGCATTAGTTCAAGCATATCATATCATATTGCAGTTCTTGTCTCACTGCATAGTTCAAATTCATCTACACCAAGGGTTTGTGATCTGAGCAATCCAGGATCCATCTGAGCCACTCCAAAGGTCTTCAATCATTCCAAGAGGGTCCATGTAGGTTCAATCATCATAATATGTCCCTCAAAGATCAAGGAATTCAAAGAATCACAAGAACTTGAAAAACATGGAAGCAGAGCTAGGGTTTCACTACACAAATGACCTAAAATTAGGGTTTTGGTTTCAGAGGCCATAACTCCATAGTTTTTGATCATTCTTGTTTCTAATGGTCTCAATATTCTATAAGGATCATGTGTACCAAGTTTGATGAAGAAATTCATTGTGGAAGTCATCTGTTCACTGGGTAACTTCTTGAGCAAATCAGAGCAAAATCACGGCATCTGAGGCCCCCAACAATGGAACCAAAGTGGATTTTTCATCAAATTTAAGTTATATGATCTTTATTTGATCATTGAAGTGCTTGGAAGTTCACAAAATTGAAAAAAAAGTGAGCTAAACCAAAAGTTGCCAAAAATGGAAATGACTTGTAATGTAAACTTTCCATTTTGGGAAAGTTTTTCAACCTCCTCTTTCTCAACCAAAAATGCTTCAAATGAAAAATTGTTGGTCATGAATGTTGTAGATTGGATCATTCCCTTTTCAAAAAGTACAAGAACAAGTTCTAATTCATTATGGAACTCAAGTTATGATCTTTCAAAGTTGGCAAAAATCACATAATTTCAAGTTTCATGCCAAAGAGGATTTTTTGCAAAAACCACTTGCCAAGCCATTCTGTGACTTCAAACACACTTCTAAGCATCATTCAAACATAGTGCATTGTCTAAAACTCATAATTGGCCCAAGAATCTCAAGTTTTCATGACTTGCCCATGAAGAAATCACAAAAGGGCCAAAACTTCATAAAATTGCAAAATGACATAGAACCTTTCACAAACTTGCTGCATCACCACCAAACCAATTCCATGGCTCTCCTTGATCAAAGCTGAGGCCATGCATGCCCTTGTACCACCTCTGAACCAGCCCATACCTCAAGTACAAACTTTATTGACTTTGTGCAAAAACACCCATACCAATCACCATAGGCCACAACCACTGCTCTGATCTATCACAACTTGTTATGTGGATCAAACCCAAGCCATAACACACATCAAGCCAAGCTGAAACCTCAGAATCCTCAAGTTCCCAAAATCACTCCATTTTGCAAAAGCATTCGAAACTCTTTGCTCACTCATTCAAACTCCAAACAAATTTCACCATTCATCTCAAAATCATCTATAGAACACAGAGCAACCATTAAAACAACCAAAAACACCCCACAAATGAAACATGATTCTGGTGCATCAAGGCTTCATTCTCCCAAACCAGCTCATTTCAGCTTGTTCTAGGCATTGCAACATCACTAGGAGGATCATTGGAGACTTTTTGCACCAAAGGGAAGGCTTGAAAGCTCAGAACCAGGAAGCTTCACTTCAGGTAACCTCAAGAATAAATTTTCCAGAAATCTCTTTTTAAGTTATAGAAATGTTCCCCAAGTTCCCCTGATCACATTGCACTTGTTATTTTTGAAAATAATGAAGAAACGAGCATGAACCGAATCTCTGAATTTTTTTACCTAAAAGAAGTTTGATTCGATTCATGCTTGTTTCTGAAAATAAATGAATTTCATGCTTGGATTCTTGTTTGTTGTTGTTCACTGATCAATTCTGGAGAATTTGAGGGTCTGGGGTGGTGTTTTGGGGTTGCTCAGGGAGGAGCTGGCCGAAGAAGATGACCGGAGGTCTTCTCCGGCCACCTGAAAGTCATTAAATGTTTAATTAGGGTTTAGGGTTAAGTTTAAATAATGGACGTAGGATCTTTGTTCCCCGCGTGGTTGAATGGCTGAGATGTCATCATTAAAACCCTAATTCATTTAATTAAATTAACTAATTAAAATTAACCCATAGTGAATTGTGGCCCTTGGATTTGGCGCTGGTCAACACTTTCCCCTCAGATTCAAATTTGGACCCTTAGATCATCCTACTTCCATTTAATTCAGTTTTTAATTCATATTTTCTCATTTATTTTGCACAATTTCTTAAAAATAGTTAGAAAAATCCAAAAATATTTTCCTTTTGCATTTCCTTTAGAGGAGTAAGTTGTTCTCTAACATTTCTTGTCTTCCTCTCCTCTTCTTCTTTTCTATTCTTCTTCTTTCTTAGGATAATTTAAACCGCACTAACCTTAGGACCACCTTTGCATGTTAACTTTAGGATTAGACTTTCCCTTTAGTTTTACCTTTGAGATCCTTTTGGTGCTCTCTCTTTCTCATCTTCATAAAAAATCTAAAACATTAATAATAGTTGAGATGACTTTTCCCTTTGGTCACTCTCTCAAAGAAAAGCTAAAAAAAATTTCTTCACTTTAATCCACAAAAATACTTGATAATACAAACAAGTTGGTGAATTTAAATCCTAATCTTAGGAAAAAAGTTTAAGGATCTTCCTCATTCTTGATGGACTTGTTACTCATTCTATTTTGGGATGTGGTAATAAGGACATGTCCTTAGAGAGGGATTTTCCTTCACTTCCTTGTGCCACACTCTAAAAGACTTCTAAAAAACACAAATAAACAATAAGCGTCTCTCCTTTTGGAATTATCTTCTCTCCCCATTCACTCATTATGTAAGAACTTGCTCCTACTTATCACTTTTCAAGACGGTTACGCACTCGTCTTACGAACCTGCAACACCCGAGCATTGATATAGGCAGTTCAAGCCTTAAAACACAAGCAGTCTTTCCATCCCTAGTTATGGGAACTACGGTGACTCTGATCCTCATGTTCAGTGAGGTACGTAGGCAGCGGGATAGGGCCCATTCGAGCACTCTTTTATTTTCCTTACATTTTCCCCATTTATTTTCTTTTCTTATCCAATTCAGTTCCTTTTCTTTGCAACAACTTTCATTTCATCACCCTTTGAATTAATTTCTTTGCAAGCGTGGATCCCGTCGGGTATGGCAGAGATCTGGGGTGCTAATACCTTCTTAGGTCGTAACCAACTCCCGAACCCAGTTTCTTTGGTTCGTAGGACCTTTGTCCTTCCTTTTCTTTTCTTATGGCTTGTGCAGCATTACCATTCCCGTTCCTTCGGGATAAAAATGCGTGGCTGGCGACTCTACCTCTTTTTCGCGCCACTTTCGCGTTTGTACCAGGATGGAAATCCAGGGAGCGACAGCTGGCCTAAGCTTCTGGAATGAATTTCTGCCTGTGAACTTTTTATGATGCCAAACAAATGTATGCAAGCAAAAAATGCTTATTCTGAGAATGAAAATTCTAATGCAACTCACATGCTAATCTTAATGTTTTGAAAAGGATCGCAAACCTTTGTGAGCAAATCACTAGTTAAGATACAACCTCGTTTTTGACTAAATGAAAGTATGTACATGCAATACCAACAAGTATCTTTTAGCACAACTCATAGGAGTCAGGAACGCGGCCTCGTGGTAGTACGCTCTCAAAATAACCCTGCTTCAGTTAGGACTTTTGAGGGTTGTATCGTGGCCTGGTTCACGGTTATAGAAACAGAGGATACTGCCATGTGATCAAAGATCTGGCGATCACTGATTTAATGTTGGTGCTGAGAAGACAATCATGTGCTATTAAAGAGTCATAATAATAGTACCACCGAAATCCCGGATCTCCGGACCAAAGGACCATGTAAAACCTGATCATAATACTGAACAATGATGACAAATCGGGTATGTTGGAAGTTTCAGGGTTCCTACCAACCCCTCCCATCTCATGGGTATACTACTTTGAGTCAACATCACGGACTCTCAAAGTCGGATAGCAATAATACGTTCACCATTTCTGAGAAATGGCTCATGACCAAATCAGGGAATCGGTTTGGCATTATGTACTAAGTAGGGAGGTCGCAACTGAGTACGGGGAAAACAAGCATCCCTCATAAGACCCCAGCTTCAAGCACTGAATCGAGAAACAATAGTACATTCATCTCGAAGGGTACAATACTATCGTCATACAAACAGTTTACCTTGATTGGGTTCCTATGAGAGAACCAGGCCATCCTATGCGAGTTCCCTGTCGGCCCTCGGATGCGAGTGGGTTTGCCAACAAATGTGGTCTTCCACTTTCATCACTGGAGAGGGATGTTTCCATAGAGGTTCTCAATGATCGGTCCCCTGACTTCACATAACTATCAAGGTCGTGTATTGCCCCAGAAAGATTCCGACATCAATACATTCCCTAGAAGGTCGCAAGTCAAGGTGTGGAACTCACTACTACCAACATAGCAAGATGCCATGAAGCCAAAGTGGAACCACTCTAAGTCCTAGGGTGCACTCGAGCTCCAGTTACGAGCTCATCTCACAGTAACCCCATCCCGCAGAAAAAAGCCAAACCAGACAGTCCAATATATATGATGCATGGAAATAAATACTGAAAATTGTAAGTAAATGTTGTAAATTAAAGCTGTAAAGTAAGACTGTAAATGAAAACAGTAAAGCTAAACTATAGCACACAACAACAAATAGATAAACACCCAAAGAAACATGCGCTAGGATTGACGATACGAGGGAAACCAGAGATTCTGGGTTCGATCCCCAGCAGAGTCGCCAGCTGTCGCTCCCGGGATTTTCATCCTAGTACAAACGCGAAAGTGGCGCGGAAAAGGTAGAGTCCCTAGCCAGGCATTTTATCCCAAAGGAACAAGAAAGGTAATGCTGCAAAAACCTGAGGAAGAAGGAAAGGACGAGGTCATGCGACTTACCTCGAAAGTTCAAACAGCGATACGGTAAACACCCTCGAGTTAGAGCCGGTAACACCTGAGCTAGAGCTATGGCAACGTCCTTTCCTTCTTCCTCAGGTTTGTGCAGCATTACCTTTCTCGTTCCTGCGGGATAAAAATGCCTGGCTGGGGACTCTACCTTTCCGCGCCACTTTCGCGTTTGTACTAGGATGAAAATCCCGGGAGCGACAGCTGGCGACTCTGTTGGGGATCAAACCCATAATCTCTTGTTTCCCCTTTGAGAGTCAATCCTAGCGCATGTTTATCTCTATTTCTTTGGGTGTTTATCTGTTTGCTATTGTGCACTTTAGTTTAGCTTTACTGCTTTCATTTACAACTTTCATTTACAACTTTATTTTACAACATTTATTTACCGCTTTCAGTATCTATTTTCCAAGCATCATATATACTGGACTGTCTGGTTTGGCTTATTTTCTGTGGGATGGGAGTTACTGTGAGATAAGCCAACTACCCGACTTGAGTGAACCATAGGATTAACATGGACAGACATTGTACTCGCATGGTTACATGATGAGTGGCGATGTGTTCCACACCCAGATTGCGACCGTCTCAGAACTATTCTGTGTGGGGATTTTCCCCAGTTCAGGGTACGACCTTGATAGTTATGTGCATCTAGTGACCGATCATTGAGGACCTTAGTGGAAACAACCCTCTCCAGTGATGACAGTGGCAAACCAAATTTGTTGGAAAACCCACTCACATCTTAGGGCCCACTAGGAACTCACACAGGATGGCCTGGTTCTCTCATAGGAATCCAGTTAAAGCAAATTGTTCGTATGATGATAATATTGTATCCCAAGGGCTGAATGTACTATTGTTTCTCGATTCAGAGCTTGAAGTCGGGGACTTATGAGGGATGTGTGTTTCCTTGGACTCAGCTGATACCTCCCTGAGTAGTACATAATTCCAAATTGATTCCCTGATTTGGTCATGAGCCATTTCTCGGAAATGGTGAACGTATTATTGCTATTCAGCTTTGAGAGTCCGTGATGTTGACCCGAGTAGCCCACCCGTGAGATGGGGGGTTACATGTTTGTAGGAACCCTAAAACTTCCAACATACACATGATTATATGATCAACACACCACATACACATCACTGATCACATGCATTGCCTTGCATAAGAATCATGACATCATAGATCATTTGTGTTCTTTTTCATTCTCAAGGTTATTACTACTCCCGGTTCCTGGTTATACTACTGCTTCAGAAATGGAAGATGTCTGAAAGAAGAATGTGTACTATAAGTTCTTTGGTACCAAAGTGGATCTGATCAACCAGATGGTGTCTCTTATTACCCGGTCATCTGGGATACTTCAAGGAGAAATATGGTGATATTATGGATCTAGTGGTTAATCCGGATAGTTCTCAGAAGAGTTCCATTCATACCCTGTTGTAGTACTACGATCCACGGCTCAGATGTTTCACTTTTCATGACTTCCATCTAGGCCCATTGCTTGAAGAGTATTCTGAGACTTTATGGGTGCCATTCAAAGATCAGATTCCCTTCAACTCAGACATGACCAAACCAACTCATCTTGACATTGCCAAAGCTCTTTATTTGAGCTCATCGTAGGTATCTGATAATCTGACTGCTACTAAAGCTGGGGTACTCGGCTTTCCTCTAGAGTTTCTAGTTAGAAGGGCTGGAGAACTTGCTGTGGTTAATTGGTGGGATTCAGTTTGTGCTATTTTTGCCTTATCCATCTATGGGATCGTCCTGTTTGCTTATATGGATAAATTCGTGGACATGAATGCCATTCATTTGTTCGTGTTGTAGAATCCAGTACCCATTCTCCTGGGTGATCTATATTATTCAGTGTATTACAAGAACAAGAAGCAGCGGGGTGGTCTAGTTAGGTGTTGTGATCCTCTATTCTACAGATGGTTTATGAGACACCTACCTACCACTAAGGCTTCAACTAATCCTGATACAACCTGGTCCTAGAAATTGAGTACGATGTCTACCAAAGACATTAGATGGTTTACTTTGAGGATGAAAGGGAAGAACTTTATCGCTAGCTGTGGAAACTATCTCAACATGCCTTTTTAGGAGTATCAGAAGGCCTTAATTACAATCCCATCCTCTTGAGAAGATAGTTGGGGTACACACTCAAAGAGGTTCCCGAAGAATCAGGGTTAAGAAAGGGATAACATGCTTGGGCAAGAGCAATAATCAGATGTTCCCCGAGTTCGAAACTTGGATAAGGGAGAAAGCTCAAGTGTCCCTTATCCCCTTCTCTGCACCAGTTCCACCACCTGCTACTATACCACTGGAGGATTATCAAAAGTTGGAGGCTTTGGTCCAGCAATTTAGAGCTGAAAATCAGGAGGCCAACAATTCTTTCCAGAAGCTAATGATCCAGAACAAAATGATAGAGGAGAGATCTCATCAAGATGAAGAAATAGCCAGGCTCAAGCAACAGGATTTTGAAGAACAAGAGCTATACTTCAAGAAAGGGAATGTTGGCTAAAACCCACAAGGCGATTCAGCGCCAAAAGGATAAGAAAGCCTTAGACGATGCTAACAAAGTTGTGACCCTCCATGGCAAGGGAAGTGGGAGGACCAACTGAGAAAGTAAACGGAGGTAGAGATCGGGTACAAGCTGAAGATCAAAAGCCTTCAAGAGACTCTGGTTTAGCAGGGAGAGCTATTGCAGAAAGCCCATGAGCAATAGAGTGACTACCTTCAGAAGATGGCCAAAAGTCAACAAGCAACTGAACATATCCCAAAAGATGTAGAAGAGATAAAGCTTCGGGTCGTTGTTAAGAAGGTCAAGACTGAGCCAAGCCCTAACAAAGAAAGGGAGGAGGTGTTCCTACAACAGATCAACAAACTGCATGCTTCCTTTGATCTAAGGGATCTTCTTATTCAGAAGCTCATCTAGGAGCCGAATCATCCAGACATAGCCTAGCCGTTTTAGGTTGTCAAGCGTCTTAGCTGGAGGCTTCAAGACATGGAGCTTCCTATGGTGTGGTCTCAATATCTTGTACTTGGATTACTCACTGGCCTGTTGTGGGATTCCTCTTTGCTTTACTTTGCTATTCTCTTGATGCATGAATTGGCACCCTTCGGGGACGTTGTTATCTTCAAATTTCAGTGTATGATATGTTCAACTTGGATTGAATCTCTAGTTGTTATCTCTTGCTCTGACATGGGGTACTAAGCACCAGTTCTCCACGAATATCATCTTATTTGAACCTCATGCGGGGTCTTCTTCCCTAAAAACTGAAAAGGCTATCTGAATTCTCAAATACTGGAACGGGAATGTAAAAAACCTTGAGAATAAAAAGAACACAACATTGCATGCATTCATGACATTTTCAGTTTTTCTTTTGCATGTTATCCGGGTTTCTTAACTTATTTGTTTATTCAAGAAATATTGCGAGAGCCGCGAAGATTAGTATCCTTCGACAAGATCTCCCTCCACACCAGTACGCTACTCGTCGTAATCAGAGGAATTTCATGGATATAGTACAAAACAAGTTGAACGAACTTCGCACCAGGATGGGAGAGTTCATAACAATGATGTAGGGTATGGCCCTGGGGCAACAAGAGCTAAGGGCTTCCATGCAAAGGCTTAACGCCCCGCAAAAAGATCCTCTGGTGGTCACTTTAGATGCTCAGGGAAATCCGTTCAACAACAATAGAGGAGATGGACCTCCAGCTCAAGAGACTGGTGGCCCTATCCCTGTCCTCGTAGAGGATCGCCAAGAAGATCAGTTCACCATGGTCAATGATGATATGGGGTTCAACACAGGTGGTATCTCCCAAGAATTTCAAATACTGGCTAATAAGATGAGGGCTCTGGAATGCATAGATACTCTCGGCATTGACGTTTCTGATATGGGCCTGTTTTCAGGGGTGGTCATTGTAACACCCCGATTCGATTATTCCATTTTGTTGAGTCTTTTATTTGAATTGAGTTATAATTGTTTCAATTAAGAAATTGGTGGGTTTATGTGATATGTTGATGTATTATATTATTTTAACATTTTGAGAATTTTAGGGTAAAATTAGACTGGAGGGTATTTTAGACATTTGCTAATGAATGTTAGATTAGAAATTATATTTTGAGAGAAAATTATATTTGGTAGAAAAATAGAAAATAGAAAATAGAAATAGAATAGAAAGCTATAAGAGTGGAAAGAGAAAAGGAAAAGAGAGATAGAAAAAGAAAGAAGAGAAAGAAAAGGAGAAGAGAAAAGAGGAGAAAAAGAGGAAAACTTGGAAATTCTTCAAGATTGCTCCTAGGAATCGAAACAATCGGGTAAGGGCATGAAATATTGTTATCTTATCATTGTGTATGATTATGTATGTGTTAGATTGATTGGGTTTTTGTTTTGGAGAAGTTTAGAGAATGTTAGGTTTTAAGTTTTTGATGAAAATCTAAGAAATTGGTAGATTAATCGGTTAGAACATGATATAATCGAAGTACGATAGTTAATACATGTTAATGATCATGTTTGTGGAGGTTTGGTGGAGTTTTGGAGCCCTTTAGGTTGACTGTTGCGTAACTGAGCTGCTACTGAAATTGCAGTTCTCACTAAGCGAGCTTTCTAGGATCTTTTTCACTCAGCAAGCGAACCTGTTGCTCAACAAGCCTGGGACTTTTTGGTTTGGTGTTTTTAATTCGTAACTTGAGTTCTGTTTATCAGTTTTTGGTGTTCTTTATATCGATTTGAAGCTAAACGCATGTAGAAACTAATGATGCTAAAAGATGTAATTTTAGACGACTTTTATCTGACTTTTTCGATAAAACGTAATTATGTTAGTTAAAGAATTGTGAGATGTATTGTGGTATAGTGGCCATTTGGCAAATAAATGCATTTCGTGAAATGAATATGAATGCATGTTGATTGTGAAAGAGTTCATTGCCGTTTGGCGTAATTTATGCGAATGTGTATAGTTTATTTGTGATTGTATGAGTTGAATGCATAATTATATTGTGAATATGTATGCATTTTCAAGAATGTTGTGGGATTCTATGTGAATCCATTGTAACATCGTGTGCCCATGTGGGGTGTGAGCGATGATTACAACATGATTGTGTGCCCGTGTGGGGTGTGATCAATCAGATTGTGTGCACATGTGGGGTGTGAGCAATCTATAAACATTGTGTGCCCGTGTCGGGTGTGAGTAATGGGTGATTTAATCACAAGTGATTGTGTGCCCGTGTGGGGTGTGAGAAATCAGATTGTGTGCTCGTGTAGCTGTTGCACCTCAAAATTTGCCCTCACAAGACAAGAATCTGTGTACTAAGAGATTCACAAGGTTCACAAGACATCTTATGAGGTTCACAAGGCATCTTATGAGGTTCAAACTTCATGATTTTTTTGCCAACATCAAGTATATGAAGTAAAATTCATCATTTGATCAAGGGTTGATCATGATTCATCAAGGAGATTTCAGATCATCAAGAATCAGGAGTTTCTAAATTAGGGTTTTCATAGGAAAAGTCAACTGAACTTTGACCAGCCATAACTTTCACATGCTTCATCAAATTTTTCCCATCCAAAGCTCATTTTGAAGGAAATAGAATTCTCTACAACTTTGTCTCTCACAAGCCAAGCCCAAAAATGCTTCATTTGGAAGGTATGAGCTAAGACATTATAGGTCCTTTTGAAAGTCAACAAAAAGTCAACAACTTCAAAAGAGCATAACTTGAGAATGGTAAAAGATATGGACATGAAACTAATGGGGTTAGTTAGAGGACTCTTTAAGATTTCCAAAATGTCCAAGAACACCCTCATATAATTAAAATTGAAGGATTTGTGCCCTTGCAAAGTTGGGAAATTTTTTAGTGGTTTATGAAGTAAATGGGGTCTTAAAACCATAATTCTTCAAATGGGCTGACTTTTTGGTGACCCAATATGTTCCATGACATCATGCACGAAATTTATTTAATATTTTCATCATTTTATTCATTTTATATTTATTTATTATGATTTTTACATTAAAAATCATTTTAAATTCAAATAAAATATAAAATGATGAAGATTTAAAAATATTTTGCTTCTAGAAAGTCATGAAAGTTAATTGGATTAGATTTATATGAAAATTATGGTGATTGTCTTAAAATAGCAATGTTATATCAAAGGATATTTGAATTTTAAGGCATGATCTTTTTCAATCTCATTGATCCAAAATGTCCAAAGAACAACCACTTTTCTTGACCTAATTTTGTTCACTTATAAGTATAGAACTCATCACAATGCCAAGGACACGATTTTGCAGCCTCAAACAACAATTTCAAACTTTCAAAATTCATCAAAAACTCTCAATTCGGATTCTCACTTAGAGGCTCTCTCAAAGCATTCTAAAGGTTCAAACATGTTCTTTGAACATCATTGATGCAATCCCAACCATTCCTTGCATTCAAAACACCCTAAATCGCATAAACCGAATCATGTTCTTCAAGCTATTTTTGATTTTCGATTCCATTAATTGGCTTGTTTTAAACTGTTTTTGATTGTTTGATGATGTTTGTGATGAACCCTAGATTGATTCTGGGCTGCTTAATTAAGTTTTCTGTGCAGGTATCAAATTCCACCATTATTAGGGTTTGCGGCCTCTTTTAGGGTTTTGCTATTGAGTCAAAATAAATGAATTATAAGAACATGGAATGATTGCAAATATCATATGGAACTCAATGGTACCCTTAATTTTGCGAAATTTCACTGTTTGAATGAAGTTTGAAAATCATAGGTTTAGCTACGAAAATAAATTCGCAGGAAAACTTGTAGGAAATTTCGTAGGTGAATTTGCAGGAACCAAGGTTGAAGATGATCATCTGGCGCCAAAATCCATATTCAAATATTTGATATAATATTTTATGATTTGTTGTTAATATTATTTCAGAAAAGCTATCCTGGCTCAGTTGGTTTGTTTGTACGCGTATAAGGTTGATGGTCCTGGGTTCGAATCCCCCAGGCCCTTTCGCTTTGTTGTTTTTTTTATTTGATTTTTTCAGGATACACACAAAAGCATATGAAGGCAGTATGTTGACACCAAACGCGCGTTGGCCTAGTGGTTAGAGCTCTCTTCAGGTATTGGGGAGGTCCTGGGATCAAAACCAGGCCTCCCCGATTTTTTTAATACCCTGTTTATTTTCTTTTTATTTTCTTTAATTTAATTCTTATATTATTATACTATTTAATCATCTTATTAATTAATTAACTAATAAAACCATCCTAATTTTAACTTAAACATATTATATCATAAAATATTTTTGTAAATAAATATTCATTATTATTTCTAATATTTATTTTTATTAATCTTTATTATGTGTAATTTGTTCATAATTTATTTAAATTGTAATTAATTTCTAAAACCAAAATTCTTAACCCTAATTTTTATAAACCCTAATCATATTGTAATTAATAATTTATTTGTTTATTTTATAATTTGTTCATTTATATATAGTTTTATAGTGTAAATAGTTTAATTAATTAATTAACCTTAACTTATTTTTCTAAATAATTAAAAAACCCTAATTTTATCTTGTGAATATAATTTATTATTTTTTATATGCTTATTTAATTATAATTAAATATTTTTATAATATGTATATAAATTTAAATCATTAGAATAATTAGTCATATTTATTAGTATATAATACTTATTATTTATTTCTTTTATTAAATTCTCTTAAAAAATATTTATTTATTAAATTTTGAACTTTTAATTTATTTCTATATTATATTGTTATACTAACACTCTTATATTCATTTATTTTTGTTTATTATTACTAACCCTCTTATATTTATTTATTTTTGTTTATTACTACTAATCCATTTAATTATTTATTTGCTTATTTTAATTATTTTAATTATAATGTAATTGTATCCAATATGTAATAGTTGTAGAATAATTTTTATTATTTATTTTTAAACGCCATGGTTAGTAAAATAGGGAGTGTAAAACATGTTTGTATTTAAAATTGAATTTAGATCATTAATCTCAAGATAAATATATGAACTTGTACACGCACACACGTAAGTCGATCCTGGATCGCCATCTCACTTCCTTAAGGATACCTCTCATGTTGCCTAAAGAAAAAAGGTCAAGTAAGGTGTATAAAGCAAAGTCCCTTCATTCACTAATATCATCTAGTCCCTTAAAAGATAAAAAGATCATGTCCCTTCGCAGTTGCCTTCGTAAATAATCTTGTCCCTTTCGAATAAAGATGATAAGTCCCTTCGAATTGCTAAAATACACCTTATAGTTGCCTAATAACAGTTGTCCCTTCACTTGTCCATCACACATCCAAGGTAATGACTACCTATTCCTTAATAATAGGGATAGTCTTACCATTTAAAGGATATTTAAGAACAGAAAAGACTTAACTTAGGGTAGGTTCCTCTTATGTACTTGCTCACTCTTCAAAACATTTCAAAACATTTCACATTTTTCAAGCAATTTTCAAAACAAAGGCTTTATATATATCCGTACATGGATCATTATAAAGTACTTAAGAAAATTTCTAAACACACACTACACTTCTCAAAAACATTTTAAAGTGAGCTAAGTAACTAAGAGCCCATGGATAACCATGGATGTAAAGGGTGCTAACACCTTCCCTTTACATAACCTACCCCCCGAACCCAAAAATCTTTTAAGGTCTTTCCTGTTCTTTTATGCCCTTTCCTTTGGATAAAATAAAAGTTGGTGGCGACTCTTGCTATCCGTAACATTTAACTAAAGTCAGTTCTCCCACCGTGTTACAGAACTGGCGACTCTGCTGGGGACTTAATAAAAGAGGGGTACCCTTAGGAATTAGATCACTTTTAAATTGTTTGCCTTGTTTGCTTTATACTTATCTTGTTGGGTGCTCTTATGTGTGAAAGTTCCTAACCCGGATCTAGTGTACCTTAAGTAAATGGCAATAGACCAAGGAAACTGTACGGCGTATACCGATATGGCTGATCTGGTGGCCATAGTTAGTGTGACTTCTTGGTTGGTGCTTATGTTCCTTAAGTAAAGTTGAGGATAATATGAGGCTGCCATATGTCGTCAATACACTAACCGACTTTTAGAACCCTAGTAATCCCATCTTGGCCTTTAGAGAAGTAGTGAGATAACCGGCTTTGGTGAAGACTGGAGTTGGTTGATACTCGATACTACGCTCATTGAGATTCTAAACTTGGAGGGTTTTGGTTGGCAAGTAAGTTGCCTACTGAACAACCACCCTTGTGAAGGATCAATGATATTGAGATCCCTTAGAACCTGGTTACGTTATAGGACAGGATGAACCATCTAAACTTCATGGGAGGGTACTTACCTTTGAACCTCATGCAAGCCTTCAAACCTAGGGCTATTGTGTGACTTGTTTGTGTGTGCCACATGTTTGTGATTGAGCATAACATCATAGCATCATCATGCATCATAAGCATAGCATTTTCACTAACCATTTCAAGGACCAAAGGATTTATCTTTGTTCTTTGTTGCAGGTCATGGCTTCTGCTCGTAGGAATACTATCAGGATCAACTTTGTAGGAATACCTCCTAAGCTTAAAGAATTGGTCTCTCAAGTTTCTGAAAACTCCCAGGTCATCAAGAGGCATGGTCACCTATTGGATCTAGTCACCTCAGGGTTCAATGAAGACATGATGAGTGCCCTGTTTCAGTTCTTTGATCCTAAGCATCATTGCTTCACATTCCCCGACTATCAGCTCGTGCCTACAATGGAAGAGTTCTCCAAACTTCTGGGTATACCCATACTTGATCAGAAACCATTCACAGGCTTGGAAAAAGAGCCCACACCTGAGGTTATTGCTGCAGCTCTACATCTGAAGAAGTCAGACATTATTTTAGAAACGAGAAGCGGAGTTAAGGGTATTCTTGCTAAGGTGTTGATAGAGAAGGCTCAAGTGTTCTTGAAGTCTATGAGCTATGATGCTTTTGAGGAGATCTTAGCCTTGTTGATTTATGGCTTAGTGTTGTTCCCCAATCCAGATCAGTTCATAGACGTTCATGCCATCAACATATTTCTGAGTCACAATCCAGTGCCTACATTACTTGGGGACATCCTGCATTCTCTTCATACTCGTACTACAAAGGCACGAGGAACTCTGATGTGTTGCATACCTTTTCTATCTAGGTGGTTTATTTCTCACCTTCCTCGCTCAGTGATGAAGAATGAACAAGGGTTCAGGTGGTCTAAAAGGATCATGTCACTCTCTCATTTAGATATCCATTGGTGCTCCAGATCTATGGAGCATATCACTATCATTGACCGTTGTGGGGAGTTTCCTAATGTGCCACTTCTAGGCATAAGAGAAGGCATTACCTACAATCCTTCCTTAGCTCTACGTCAGTTTGGTTACGCTCGGAGTGATGGTCCACATGACATGTTGATTCAGGGTATTGTGTTTGACTACGACAACGATCTGCAAGGTTACCGTCAAAGGTTCATACGAGCAAGACTCTGGAGCCCAAGTACACCATTCCTATGGAAGCTTACCTCGGATGGGTGCGATCTCGTGCTCAGACTCTCATGATGCCATATCCTGCCATCCTGCCAGTTACTATGGAGCCTGTTGCTGAAGGTGATACTTCTTATACCATCCTTCACCCAGACATGCCCACTGACATGGAAGACTTACAGAGGTCTTGGATCCAGTTGAAGGAGCAAAGGGATACTTTTGAGACTCATTACAAAGCAAGTCAAGAAAGAATCCTGGAGCTAACTAAGCAACTTCACGAGGAGCGAAATCTCAACTCATACCTCAACACAAAGAGGAAACGTCCATGGGAGACTTAAAACCCCATCTTTTGTATTTATTTCATTTCATGTTGTAAGCCTAAGGGGCAAACAAATTTAATACTAATAAAAGTTTACTTTCTTGATTGTTTAAGCAAATTTAAATCCTGCGGTCCTTGAAAACATTGCATACGCATTTATACACCCTATCATTGCATCACAGGTTTCTTGTGCACAGGTTTCTTATCTTCTCGTTGTTTATTTCAGCAATGGCTCTTGAACAAACAGTTAAAGATCTCCAGGCACAAAATGCACAGTTCCAAGAGCTGATCCTAAACTTGTCCAAAGAGTAGGATGAATTGAAGACACCGCTGGCCAAGAAGACTAAGAAGATTAGAAGGTCAGGAGGCCTGATCAACATGGGAAGAAGGTTCAGAGGTCCTGTCAAGACCAAAGAACAGGTTGAAGATTATGAGTCTGAAGAGTCTGAGAAAAAGGGAGGCAGTCTCCATAACACTATGGGGGACTCTGATTCTGAAGCTAACTATTATCATGAGCCTAATGAGGATAAGTTCAAAATGCTGGTGGATAGAATGGATGCTATGGAATTGCAAAAGTCTTCTGGGCTGGATTTTGAAGACCTGAGTTTGATATCTGGGGTGGTCATACCCATTAGTTTCAAGGTTCCTACTTTTGTAGTGTATGATGGTGTCTCTTGTCCCAAGCTGCATTTGAGGTCTTATGTCCGGAGAATCCAACCCCATACTGCTGATAAGAAGTTGTGGAGCCATTTCTTCCAAGAGAGCTTATCTGGAGCTCAATTGGAATGGTACTATCAGTTGGAGAGTGTCAACATCCGGGATTGGAATGATCTTGCTGAGGCTTTTTATAAGCAATATCAATACAATGCTGATCTAGCCCCTACCCGCATGCAACTACAAAGCATATCTATGGGTGCTAAAGAAAATTTCAAGGAGTATGCCCAGAAGTGGAGAGATTTTGCTGGTAGAGTGCAACCCCCTATAACTGATAGGGAGTTAGTGGATATGTTCATGTGTACGTTGAATGGTCCTTTTTATAGTCATCTCATTAGAAGCTCACCATCTGGCTTCATTGAGTTGATAATGACAGGAGAGCGCGTAGAAAGCGGTATAAGGAGTGGCAAGATCCAAGTGGGTGCTTCTTCATCTAGTACTACAAAGAAGCCCCCTAGTGGAAAAAAAGAGTCGAATGTTGTTTATGGTCAACCTGATCGTAATAGAAGGCATCAATCTGTGAGCGCAGTTCATATCTCCAATCCAACTCCTACAACACTAGAGCCACCACAGGGCAATCAACAGAGGCCTAGAAGGCAGTTCACTAAGCTCAACATGTCACTGGCCCAAGCCTTGCAACACTTGTTGAAGGGTGAACTCACCACTTTGAGGGACCCTCCTCAGAATCCCAATGTTACCTCTCCCAGGTACAATCCTAATGCACGATGTGCATATCATTCAAATTGTCAGGGACATGATACCAATAGTTGCTGGATATTGAAGAATAAGATTCAGGATATGATTACTCCAAATGTGATTACTGCTCCCATGCCAAATCATAAAAAGACTGTTAATGCCATTGATGAAGTTTCACATATTTCCTCAGTTGCAGATTTAACTACACCATTGTCTGTTATTAAGAAGAAGTTGGTACAAGCTGGGTTCTTTCCAAGTTGTCGTGAAGATTGTTTCTATTGTGCTTATAAACCGGATAGTTGCTGGAGGTTGAAGGACGAAATTCAACGCCTCATGAATAATTACACCATAGTGTTTGAGAGGACCCCGCCTTCTGTGGAGAGCATGGTTGAGCATATAACTAAAGGTGTGAAGGTTGAAGAGGTGGATATGGTTGATAAAGTGCCGGTAAGGATTACTTCCAGGGGTCCTGTCAAAATCACTCACAAGGGTCCAATTAAGATTACTGTTGAAGGCCCTGTGAAGATTGTTGTTGAAGCTAGAGTGGCTCCTATGATCATTACAACTCCTGGTCCTATTCCCTACACTTCTGATAAAGCGGTGCCTTGGCATTATGGCTCCGATGTTTATATTCATGGTGTTAAGCAGGAACCATTAGCTGAGACATCTGTTGCTGATAAAAACCTTGATGTTGACAATATTGTTGGATCTAGTAAGATCACACGAAGTGGAAGTGTTTTCTCTCCTCCAGTTACCTCCAAGAATACAGTTACTCCAACTACTACATCCACTGCTGATGCTCGGGGCAAAGGTCCTGTTATTGAACTTGTGCAAACTGATGCACCGACTGCTGATGATCTTTCTAAGCAGATGGAAGAAGTACTGAAGATCATTCGCAAGAGTGATTATGACATTGTTGATCAATTGGGGCATACTCCCTCCAAGATTTCTATGTTGTCTTTACTGTTGTGTTCTGAGGCTCATGCCAAGGCCTTGATTAAATTTTTGAAGACTGCTCACGTACCAAATGAGATTTCTGTAGACCAGTTTGAAAATTGTGTTGCACACTTGACCTATGATAATGAATTAGGTTTCTCCGATGCTGATTTGACTCCGGCCAAAAGAGATCATAACAGGGCTCTACATATCTCTATTGAATGCAGGGGCACTACCCTGTCACATGTATTAATAGACAATGGTTCCTCGCTGAATGTGTTGCCCAAAGAAGTTCTGAATAAGCTTAGTCCTGAAGATGCTGTGTTGAAGCCCAGTAATATAGTGGTGAAGGCTTTTGATGGCTCGAGAAGAGTGGTGCACGGAGAAATAAACCTCCCAATCAAAGTAGGTTCTCAGGTCTTCAATGCTACTTTTTATGTAATGGATATTCGTCCTTCGTATTCTTGTTTGCTTGGGCGTCCCTGGATCCATGGGGCAGGTGCTGTAACCTCCACCTTACATCAGAAGCTGAGATATCCAGTAGAAGGAAAAGTTGTCACTGTTTACGGAGAGGAAGGATATATAGTTAGCCATGTGAACACGTTTAAATATCTTGAAGTGGAAGGTGAATATGTTGAAACTCCATGTCAGACGTTCGAAGTGGTTCCTTGGGTTGTTAATAATTATGAAGCTCCTCCTGTAGTCAAGAAAGTTCCTGTGGTCACCAGAGTACCTCCTAAAATGGCCTCCCTCAAAGATGCTAGAGTTGTGGTGGATGAAGGTGGTTGTACTATTTGGGGTCAGCTTCCTGACATCCCTTACAAGTCTGACAAATTTGGTTTGGGTTTCACTGCAGAGTCCCAGAAGGCTGTTTGTCGTGCTCGTGCTGTTCGTATCACCAATCAGGGGGTCATGAAAGATCAGATCAATGTTGTGGGCGACTATGATGAAGATTACAACTTGGATTCTTGGATTTTTCCTACCGTGGGTGCTGGGCTCAATAATTGGGAAGATGAAGATGTTATTCCTATCTCCTTTAGTCAGGAGTAAATACTATTACTGTGTTGTTACTTTTAAGTTTGTAATTTTTGAACAATTAAACTCTTAAGCCTTGTGCCTTACCCAGGGCACAATGGTATGCTTGTTTTGGGATGTCATTTCATTTGCATACTTCATTCAATAAAAATCAGTGGACGTTTCGTTTTCGTAAATATGGTGTTCCTTGTCTTTCTTTTATTTTATTTTTCTTTTATCAGCTATGTGTTCTTACACACACCCACATCACTAAAATGCAGATCCTCATCCACTCTGGATCCTGTTGATAACAGTTCTACTATTGCCAATTATAATTTCGAGAATCCGATCTATCAAGCTGAAGATGGAAATGAGGACGATTGTGAAGTACCTATAGAGCTTGCTAGGTTGTTACAACAAGAAAAGAAAGCTATACAGCCACATGAAGAGCCAATCGAAATTGTGAATCTGGGAACTGAAGAAAACAGGAAAGAGGTCAAGATAGGGGCTGAATTAGAGGATGGTGTCAAGAGCAGGCTGATTCAGATGTTACATGATTATGTGGAGATCTTTGCTTGGTCCTATGAAGATATGCCAGGATTGGATACATACATTGTGGTTCACCGTTTACCAGTAAAAGAAGATTGTCGTCCAAAGAAGCAGAAGGTTCGTCGTATGCGTCCTGAAATGTCAGAGAAGATTAAAGCAGAGGTGATGAAACAGTTTGATGCAGGGTTCTTAGCTGTGACTTCTTATCCTCAGTGGGTTGCAAATGTGGTGCCGGTACCTATGAAAGATGGTAAGGTAGTATGTGCGTAGATTACAGGGATTTGAACAAGGCTAGACCCAAAGATGACTTTCCACTTCGTCATATTGATGTTTTGGTAGACAACACTGCTCAGCATAAGGTATTCTCTTTCATGGATGGTTTCTCTGGTTATAATCAAATCAAGATGGCACCCGAAGATATGGAGAAGACAACATTTGTTACCCAGTGGGGCACCTTTTGCTATAAAGTGATGCCATTTGGTTTGAAGAATGCCGGGGCAACATATCAGCGTGCTATGGTGGCTTTGTTTCATGATATGATTTATCATGAGATAGAGGTGTATGTGGATGATATGATAGCCAGGTCCCAAAATGAAGAGCAACATCTTGATCATTTGCATAAGTTGTTTAAAAGGTTGAAGAAATACAAGTTGAGGTTGAACCCAAACAAGTGTACTTTTGGAGTTAGATCTGGTAAGCTCCTGGGTTTCATTGTTATTGGAAAAGGTATTGAAGTAGATCCTGCAAAAGTGAAAGCTATACAAGAGATGCCAGCTCCCCGCACTGAGAAGGAAGTTAGAGGTTTCTTGGGACGATTGAATTACATTGCAAGATTTATTTCCCAATTAACTGCCACCTGTGAGCCAATCTTCAAGTTATTGAAAAAAGATCAGGTAATGGAATGGAATGATGAGTGCCAGATAGCATTTGATGAAATCAAGAGATAACTTCTAGAACCTCCCATTTTGATGCCACCAGTTGATGAAAGACCCTTGATCATGTACTTAACAGTATTAGACAACTCAATGGGGTGTGTGTTGGGACAACATGACGAGTCTGGTCGAAAAGAGCAGGCAATATACTACCTTAGCAAAAAGTTTACCGACTGTGAAACAAGATACTCACTGCTCGAGAAAACTTGTTGCGCTTTGGCATGGGCTGCTCGCCGACTAAGACAGTATATGTTGACTCATACTACCTTATTGATTTCGAAGATGGATCCAATCAAGTACATATTTGAGAAACCTGCTCTTTCCGGAAGAATAGCAAGATGGCAAATGATCTTGACAGAATATGACATACAATATACTACTCAGAAGGCCATTACAGGAAGTGTTGTGGCTGATCATTTGGCTCATCAAGCAGTGGATGATTATCTGTCAATGAGTTTTGAGTTCCCCGATGAAGACATTATGATCATTACCAAAGAACCTGGACAATATGAAGGCCATGAACAAGGATCCCGATGGACTATGGTTTTTGATGGAGCCTCTAATGCACTTGGTAATGGTGTTGGTGTTGTGATCAGTTCCCCTGAAGGTTGTCATACCCCAATTACTGCCAGACTTTGTTTCTATTGTACTAATAATATGGTTGAGTATGAGGCGTGTATCCTGGGTATCAAAGCTGCCATTGATATGAAGATTCAGTTCCCAGACATGTATGGAGATTCAGCCCTGGTAGTAAGTCAGATCAAAGGAGATTAGGATACCAAGCATGATAATCTTATTCCCTACAGAGAGCATGTGTTGTCTTTAATCCCACATTTCAAAGAGATTACCTTTGGACATATTCCACGAAGAGAGAATCAGTTGGCAGATGCATTAGCCACCATGGCATCCATGTTTGAGATCAGCTGGGATGATGAAGCTCCAAAGATTACTATTGACAGATTTGAGAAGCCTGCATACTGCAATGAGATTGACACTGAAGAAGCGGAGGAGAAGCCTTGGTTCTATGAAGTGAAAAGATATCTTGAAGCCCAGGAGTTCCCTGAAGGGGCATCTGTTAAAGATAGGAAGTTTCTGAGGAGGTTTTCTGCTAAGTTCTTTTTGAGTAATGGCATTCTGTACAAGCGCAATCATTATTCAACTTTGCTTCGTTGTGTAGATAAGAAGGAAGCAACTGAGATTATGGAAGACATGCATGATGGGATCTTTGGCACTCATTCTAGTGGTCATACTATGGCAAAAAAGATATTGAGAGCAGGTTACTATTGGTCTACCATGGAAGCTGACTGCTATCAACATTCCAGGACATGTCACAAGTGTCAAATCTATGCTGATAAAGTACATATACCTCCATCACCATTGAATGTGTTGACTGCTCCTTGGCCTTTTGCCATGTGGGGCATTGATATGATTGGTGAGATCAAGCCTACTGCTTCTAATGGGCATCGTTTCATCCTGGTTGCTATTGACTACTTCACTAAGTGGGTGGAGGCAACTTCATTTGCATCTGTTACTAAGAATGTGGTGGCTCAATTCATTAAGAATAATCTCATATGTAGGTATGGCATCCCTGAAAAGATTATCACGGACAATGGTTCTAATCTGAACAACACTATGATTACTGATCTCTGCACGCAGTTCAAGATTAAGCATCACAACTCTTCTCCATATCGTCCGAAGATGAATGGGGAATTAGAAGCCGCTAACAAGAACATTAAGAAGATTCTACAAAAGATGACTATCACTTATAAGGAATGGCATGAGATGTTACCATTTGCTCTTCATGGTTATCGTACTACAATACGTACTTCAACAGGGGCAACCCCATTCTCCTTAGTATATGGTATGGAAGCAGTTCTGCCCATTGAAGTTCAGATACCCTCCTTAAGAATTATGAAGGATGCATGCTTGGATAAAGATGAGTGGATTCAGACTCGACTTGACCAGATAAATTTGATTGATGAGAAGAGGTTGGCAGCTGTTTGTCATGGCCAGATGTACCAGAAACGGATGATCAAAGCTTTTAATAAGAAGGTTAAGCCAAAGGTATATCAGGTTGGTGATTTGGTAATCAAGCGTATCATATTACCACAAGGTGATCCTAGGGGCAAGTGGAATCCTACATATGAAGGACCATTTGTAGTCAAAACAGTATTCTCAGGAGGTGCCATGATACTTACTACTATGGATAGTGAAGACTTCCCACAGCCTGTAAACGCAGACATAGTTAAAAAATACTACGCATAAAAAGAGACCCGCTAGGTTGACTGGCCTAGGCAAAAATAAGGGCATCCCGGCGAACCAAAAGGGTTCGGGCAAAAATTAGGGATATATCTAAAAAAGGTACACCCGGCAAGTCGAAAACCTGAAAAGGCGGCTTGGGTAAAAAAGGGTATCCCGGTGGATTGAAAACCTGAAAAGGCAATCCAGGCAAAAGTTAGGGATTAAAGCGTATGACTATGTCTCGTTTGGATCACTCATGAAACTACAACCAGTTGTGCTACTTACCCAAGCTCGAACAGATAAAGCTCAATCCAATCATTTCCGTCTCGACAGCAGAAGATGAGATGCTTGAAGATAATGGCAATAGTAGAATTGAAACTCAATAGGATTATTTCCCACATAGCTGATTTTCTTTGTTTTATAAAAAAAATTTCACGACAAATTCCTCTTACTAGGATTTCTGTCTCCTTGTACAAACTTGCCTATATATGGGTCACATTGTGATATAAATAAAATTCTATCTTTGAATCCAGATTTACTTTTACCCTATTTACATAAGCGAAACGTCCATTGGTTGTGTTTGAATGTATGTATGCTTTTGAATATGATTGATGTTTACCAGAAATGCATAAAATGCTTAATATGATTGATGTTTACCAGAAATGCATGAAAATGCAGTAATAGTATTTACTAAGGACGAACGAGGGAAGGAATTCAACGAAGCTTCGTCGGTTTATCCCCACCAGACAGCTACAAGTCCCCCAGTAAGGCAAATCCATCTTCATAAATACTTCGAGTCACATCTCCCCTGGAATTTATATCCATCTCTTTTATCCTCAGAAGGATAGTCGGGAATTTATTCTTTCAATAGGAGTACGACGAACGAAGACGGGAGGTTATGGATACCTTACTATGGAACGAAGACGGGAGGTTATGGATACCTTACTATCGAACAAAGACGGGAGGTTATGGATACCTTACTATCAAACAAAGACGGGAGGTTTATGAGTACTATATTATCAAACGAGACGGGAACGGGTTCTTCATATTCTTCATTATATTATCAAACAAAACGAGTTCCTCTTATCCTTCAGCAACAAATCGGGATTTATTTTCCCTGGCCAGCAGTTGTTATACGAAGATATCCAGACGCTTCAGGCTACATGATGCATACATACATCATTTACATCATACCATAACATATATATCCATAAGTACATAATACATTTACTTAGGTGCATCATACTATGCATGCATACATAAATACATAAACTAACATTCTCCTTGCAGGATGGTTATATGCAGGTAAAACAATATCAACAACTTACTACAGGTCAGAAATGATCCATACACTACTCAAGATGTCTTCCCTGGTTCAAGACATCTTTCAGAAGAACAAATCCTGACGTTCTTTTGACCCTTAAGAGCAAATCCTAACGCTCTTTTGGCCACTTGTTCAAGACTTTTTCAGAAGAACAAATCCTGACGTTCTTTTGACCCTTAAGAGCAAATCCTGACGCTCTTTTGGCCCTTGTTCAAGACTTTTTCAGAAGAACAAATCCTGACGTTCTTTTGACCCTTAAGAGCAAATCCTGACGCTCTTTTAGCCCCTTGTTCAAGACTTTTTCAGAAGAACAAATCCTGACGTTCTTTTGACCCTTAAGAGCAAATCCTGGCGCTCTTTTGGCCCTTGTTCAAGACTTTTTCAGAAGAACAAATCCTGACGTTCTTTTGACCCTTAAGAGCAAATCCTGACGCTCTTTTGGCCCTTGTTCAAGACTTTTTCAGAAGAACAAATCCTAACATTCTTTTGACCCTTAAGAGAAAATCCTGATGCTCTTTTGGCCCTCTGTTCAAGACTTTTTCAGAAGAACAAATCCTGACGTTCTTTTGACCCTTAAGAGCAAATCCTGACGCTCTTTTGGCCCCTTATTCAAGACTTTTTTAGAAGAACAAATCCTGACGTTCTTTTGACCCTTAAGAGCAAATCCTGACGCTCTTTTGGCCCCTTATTCAAGACTTTTTCAGAAGAACAAATCCTGACGTTCTTTTGATCCTCAAGAGCAAATCCTGACGCTCTTTTGGCTCCTTGTTCAAGACTTTTTTTAGAAGAACAAATCCTGACGTTCTTTTAACCTTATACTTCCAGAAGAGATAATCGCCACGAAGATTTATTTTTACTGCTCCATTCAACAATTCAAATCATGTTGCATAAATGATTCAGAGACGGCCTATACAAAGACCTAGTACTGATATCCAGTATCAACATAAAGACATCACCACATCCAGATATTTTAAATGGCATCTCTAAGTCCATTTCCAGTTCATTCTGATGGCATCTCTAAGCCCATCTCCGGTTCTTCCAAGTGGCATCTTCAAGCCCACTTAAGCATATACCACTAATCATCAGTATTACTCTATGCACTGGTGAGTGCAAATTTTTGGGCTTTTGTGTTCAATCCCCTTCAACCTTCCAGGTCACGAATGGTACAGATACCAATCTAACCCCTCAGGTTTCAGAAAATTGAACAGGGGCAGCTGTTGCACCCCAAAATTTGCCCTCACAAGACAAGACTTTGTGTACTAAGAGATTCACAAGGTTCACAAGACATCTTATGAGGTTAACAAGACATCTTATGAGGTTCACAAGGTTCACAAGGTTCACAAAGACCTCTCATGAGGTTCACAAGGTTCACAAAGTTCACAATTAGTCAGAAAGTTTGACAATTCCCTCAGACAGTGCATCCTCCTAAGCAATGCATCCTAAACTAGGGTTTTGACTTTAATCAGGCTAAATGGACTTCCAAGACTTCAAGTGAGCTTCATAACATCTTATATGTGTTTAATAATCCCCATGACAAGTTTCAAGACTTTTCCCAATGGTTTGCTCAGTCAGATGATCAGGTAGGTCAAAATCAGTCAAAGCAGTTAAAAAGTCAAACTGAGGTCAACTGTGGTCAAACCAAAGTAAAACATCATGATTTTTTTGCCAACATCAAGTATATGAAGTAAAATTCATCATTTTATCAAGGGTTGATCATGATTCATCAAGGAGATTTCAGATCATCAAGAATCAGGAGTTTCTAAATTAGGGTTTTCATAGGAAAAGTCAACTGAACTTTGACCAGCCATAACTTTCACATGCTTCATCAAATTTTTCCCATCCAAAGCTCATTTTGAAGGAAATTGAATTCTCTACAACTTTGTGTGTCACAAGCAAAGCCCAAAAATGCTTCATTTGGAAGGTATGAGCTAAGACATTATAGGTCCTTTTGAAAGTCAACAAAAAGTCAACAACTTCAAAAGAGCATAACTTGAGAATGGTAAAAGATATGGACATGAAACCAATGGGGTTAGTTAGATGACTTTTTAATATTTCCAAAATGTCCAAGAACACCCTCATATAATTAAAATTGAAGGATTTGTGCCCTTGCAAAGTTGGGAAATTTTTTAGTGGTTTATGAAGTAAATGGGGTCTTAAAACCATAATTCTTCAAATGGGCTGACTTTTTGGTGACCCAATATGTTCCATGACATCATGCACGAAATTTATTTAATATTTTCATAATTTTATTCATTTTATTTTTATTTATTATGATTTTTACATTAAAAATCATTTTAAATTCAAATAAAATATAAAATGATGAAGATTTAAAAATATTTTGCTTCTAGAAAGTCATGAAAGTTAATTGGATTAGATTGATATGAAAATTATGGTGATTGTCTTAAAATAGAAATGTTATATCAAAGAATATTTGAATTTTAAGGCATGATCTTTTTCAATCTCATTGATCCAAAATGTCCAAAGAACAACCACTTTTCTTGACCTAATTTTGTTCACTTATAAGTATAGAACTAATCACAATGCCAAGGACACGATTTTGCAGCCTCAAACAACAATTTCAAACTTTCAAAATTCATCAAAAACTCTCAATTCGGATTCTCACTTAGAGGCTCTCTCAAAGCATTCTAAAGGTTCAAACATGTTCTTTGAACATCATTGATACAATCCCAACCATTCCTTGCATTCAAAACACCCTAAATCGCATAAACCGAATCATGTTCTTCAAGCTATTTTTGATTTTTGATTTAATTGATTGGCTTGTTTTAAACTGTTTTTGATTGTTTGATGATGTTTTTGATGAACCCTAGATTGTTCTGGGCTGCTTAATTAAGTTTTCTGTGCAGGTATCAAATTCCACCATTATTAGGGTTTGCGGCCTCTTTTAGGGTTTTGCTATTGAGT
The DNA here is from genome assembly GCA_963966055.1 of Lathyrus aphaca. Lineage (NCBI taxonomy): Eukaryota > Viridiplantae > Streptophyta > Magnoliopsida > Fabales > Fabaceae > Lathyrus > Lathyrus aphaca. The sequence continues at coordinate 315,084,987 of OZ014523.1, forward strand.
CAAAATAAATGAATTATAAGAACATGGAATGATTGCAAATATCATATGGAACTCAATGGTACCCTTAATTTTGCGAAATTTCACTGTTTGAATGAAGTTTGAAAATCATAGGTTTAGCTACGAAAATAAATTCGCAGGAAAACTTGTAGGAAATTTCGCAGGTGAATTTGCAGGAACCAAGGTTGAAGATGATCATCTGGCGCCAAAATCCATATTCAAATATTTGATATAATATTTTATGATTTGTTGTTAATATTATTTCAGAAAAGCTAGCCTGGCTCAGTTGGTTTGTTTGTACGCGTATAAGGTTGATGGTCCTGGTTTCGAATCCCCCAGGCCCTTTTGCTTTGTTGTTTTTTTTATTTGATTTTTTCAGGATACGCACAAAAGCATATGAAGGCAGTATGTTGACACCAAACGTGCGTTGGCCCAGTGGTTAGAGCTCTCTTCAGGTATTGGGGAGGTCCTGGGATCAAAACCAGGCCTCCCCGATTTTTTTAAAACCCTGTTTATTTTCTTTTTATTTTCTTTAATTTTATTCTTATAGTATTATACTATTTAATCATCTTATTAATTAATTAACTAATTAAACCATCCTAATTTTAACTTAAACATATTATATCATAAAATATTTTTGTAATTAAATATTCATTATTATTTCTAATATTTATTTTTATTAATCTTTATTATGTGTAATTTGTTCATAATTTATTTAAATTGTAATTAATTTCTAAAAACAAAATTCTTAACCCTAATTTTTATAAACCCTAATCATATTGTAAATAATAATTTATTTGTTTATTTTATAATTTGTTCATGTTATATATAGTTTTATAGTGTAAATAGTTTAATTAATTAATTAACCTTAACTTATTTTTCTAAATAATTAAAAAACCCTAATTTTATCTTGTGAATATAATTTATTATTTTTTATATGCTTATTTAATTATAATTAAATATTTTTATAATATGTATATAAATTTAAATCATTAGAATAATTAGTCATATTTATTAGTATATAATACTTATTATTTATTTCTTTTATTAAATTCTCTTAAAAAATATTTATTTATTAAATTTTGAACTTTTAATTTATTTCTATATTATATTGTTATACTAACCCTCTTATATTCATTTATTTTTGTTTATCATTACTAACCCTCTTATATTTATTTATTTTTGTTTATTACTACTGTCGCTCCCAAAAGATGAGACTGAGCTCAAATGTGGTACAGACGTGAACGGTCGGCGAAAGGATGAAATGAAAAGAGTCGCCAGCTAGGCATTTTTATCCTGGGGGAAAGGTAATGCTGCATAGACCTGGAAAGATATGGACAAGACGGTTGCGAACCAGAGAGATTGAGAAAGGGGGTTGGTTACAACCTGGGAAGGTATTAGCACCCAGATTGTCCGCCGTACTCGACGGGATCCACGCTTAAAAGAATTGTGTTTTAAAGGGGTAGTGTCAGTGCAATTTGTGTATCAAAGCTGGAAAAGAATGTACAGGTGTCAGTGCAAAAAGAATGTGAGGTGTATAAGAGAAGTGTCAGTGTAAGAACAAGAGTGAAATGCTCAGGAGTATGAGGCTTAAAGAATAAAGCTGGAAAGAGGGGGATATACAGAGACTTTTGTTCGATAACTGTTAAGTTATGCCTACGTATCCTCTCGTGCAATGAGGAAGTCAGAACACCGTAGTTCGACCCAAAGAGACTGAAAGAAAAAAAATGACTTGTGAACTGCTTGCTTGCCTATGCTCAAGTGTATGACCTGTTTGGCTCAGGTGCTAACTGTCTTGCATTAGACGGAAGAAGCAAGTTCTCGTTTGTGAGTGAAGATGATGAGAAAAGAATCCCGGAGGAGACGATTATTGTTTGTTTTTTTTGTTTTCAGTCTTTTATTGCTTTTGAAAGTTTGTCATAAGTTAATGAGATTAAGCCTAAACCAAAGGTTAGTAAACTCATCACATCCTCCCTCTAATTAGGGGTAATGAGAATATCTTAAGTGTGAAGTCAGCTTCTCACACTTAATTACCATGGTGTAGGATTAAGATCATTAACCTACTTGTGATTATTTAGATGTTTTTGTTGTTTTTGTTTAGTGTTAAGTAATGAGGTTAAGCCATAATCAGGGATTAAACAGACCCATTACACCATCCTAATAGAAGGATAATAGATGAGAGTGTTTAAGCTGAGGAAAGCTCCTCAACTTAATCTATGATTAGGGATTAAACTCATGACAGAACAAAGCCTTTATTGAGTGGAGTTTAGTTAATGGTGAGATGATGAAGTGATTTTTAGGGTTTGTAAGACAACTTGAGGGGGACTTGTCCATTAACACTAGGGTTAGTACTTCTTAACCAATTAAGGAAGAATTAGAACCCTAATGCAAGGCCCAAGTTACAAGTTTGATGTCTTGATGATTATTAAGTGAATTGATTAAAGGATTTAAACACATTAAGGGTTTAACACTTAGGATTAAAGCCTTTAGGGTTTAGTCCCTGATTATGAGGTGAGAAGAGAAGACTCAATGAGACACAAAGGTAAAATCTAAATGGGGGGAACTAATCAAAACCCTAATTATTATCATGCTTGGTTGTTCCTAAGGTTTGTGAGGTTTACAAGAAAGATCTTTAGAGGAACCACCAGGAAGCAGATGAAAGGAGCAAAGAGAAGCAAAGTAACTTGCTTCACTTAAGAAGACAAGTCACTTGAAGAAAGAAAGTATGGAGAAGAAGAATGAGCAAGCTCAATCTCAAACACAAAACAAAATGCAGCAATGATGCATAAGAGAGATGAAAAGAAATTGTGAGAAGTGAAGGCAAATTCACTTCTCAAAGTAACTTACCACCTGAAAAGTTAGTGAAAGAAATGCAATGCAATGCAAAATGAGATAAAATGGCATGATGCAAAACAAAACCAGAAGCATGAGTGTGATGATAATGATGCTATGAGATGATACAAACATGAAACAAGGCATGGGGATGATCATACAAACATGTGGATGCAAGAGAAGCATGCTTAGAACCATGAACATACATGAAAAGTTAAGGAATGCAAATGACATACAACATGGCAAATGAAAGATGCAATGATGAAAAATGATTCTAATATGTCCTAAGATGTATTATGAATCAAATGGATGCATAAAATGTCATGGCAAGTCATGGTGTGCAAGCAAATGCAAGATGAATGCAAAAGGAAGCCCAAATTAGGGTTTATGATCAATGCACAAAACAAAAATCAAAACCAGAATCAAACATCATGATAAAAAATTGAAAACACATTCAAGGGAACCCTAAACCTATACAAACTCACTGCCCAAAGGAGGGGATCCAATTCTTAACCTAATGAAAGTTATGAATTTCCTAAGATTGCTAGGGTTTTAAGGTACCTTGTCAAGAAAAATGCCAAACAAATTGAAAATGCATGATCAATTCATGCCAATTTAATCCTATAAACTACATGCTATAAAAGATACAATGCAAAAAGAATCAAAGTCCAACTCTCAAAGACTAGGCAGAAATGAATTTTTGAACATTGGATCAAAATAATGCTTTGAAATGAAATTAATTCCATGGAAAATTGTCAAATGACATCAAGATCAAAAAAGAAATTTGGTTTGAAGGTTGGACAATGTTTCTAAATGGTTTTGAATGTTTCATGAATTTTTTGGTGATTTTTAAATACTTAAAAGTATTTTTAATTAATTAATTCTCATTAATTAATTAAAAATAATCTTTTAAATGATTTAAAAATATTTTTTAATGCAAAAAATAAAAATAAAAAATGTTTTTGGTTTCTGAAAATTAATAAAAGGTTGCATAAAAATTTTCAGAATTTTTGAAAATGTTTTACTATTTTTAATAAAATGAAGAAAACAAATCAAATAAAATGAAAAATAAAATGAAATTAAACTGAAAATGAGAAAGTCAGCATGATCAATGGCCAGCATTCAAACTCACACGCGCGGGAGTGGACTTGGCGCGCATCTGGACGGCCAAGATTCAAAATTCGCTAATTATGATTAGTGCCCTAATCTGAACCCTAAACAAAATCAGGTGACCGGAACAGTATTCCGGTCATCTTCTCCGGCGAGACAAAATCTCTATCTCACTGAATACGCATCAAATCATCACCAAACTCTCCAGAATCAATCTATGAACATCCCTAAACCTAAACCCCAACTCAAACAACATTTATTTTCACTGAATCAAGAGAAACAAGCAAGAACATTTTTTCGGGCAAACTTTCAGATCAAGCATACAACCTCAAAACTCAATCATTTTCAAAAATAAAATGTTCAGTGGACTCAGGGAAGCATGCAGATCATTTTAGAAACAAGAGAAAGGAGTTCTGGAAAAATGAATTTCCATGGCTACCTGAATCGAAGCTTTGATTTCTAGCACTTTCTGGATGATTCCTTGCTTCCAATCACCTCCACTGGACCCCCCTGAGAAGCTTTAAATGCTTGTTTGAAGTTTATAATGGGTGGTTTGGAAGATTGCTGAAGTTCTGTTCAAGGGGAGGTGGAAATCGTATTTCTGATTCAAGGAGTTTCAGGCAATGGTGATGGGTGGTTTTTGATCAGTGAAGTATGCTGAGTTGATTTGTGAAGTTGGTTTGAGTGTTTTAGGCTTGTGGAGAGTGTTTCGAAAGCTTTTGCAAAATGGGGTGAAAATGAGAGAGTTGTGTTCTTGGTGCTTTCAGGCTTGTGTGTTCTATGAAAATGAAGCCTTGGGATGTGTTTGTAAAGTCTGGATTGGGCAGAGAGTGGTTGTGTCACTGTGGGATTGGTATGGCTTCAAGTTGCAAAAAGTCAAGCAAGTTGTACTTGGAAGTATGGGCAAGTGGCAGGCTAGGATAGGAGCATGGTTGAGTTCAGCAAGGATCAAGGAATGCTTTTGGATCAGATTTTATGAACTGAGGCAAGTGGATGAGAAGTTTTGATCCCTTTTGCAAATTGTCACAACTTTGGCCCCTTTTGTAATTCTTGAAGTTTAGGGCATGAAACTTAAGAAATTCTTGGGCCAATATGAAGTTTGAGTCATGTATGATGCTTGTGTAAAGGTTAGACATCAATTAGAAGTCACAAATTGCCTTGGTACAAGAATTTGCAAGTTTCCCTCTTTGGTGCATAACTTGAAATTATGTGATTTTTCCCAACTTTGACAAGCCATAACTTTTGATCCAAAATGAATTAGGTCATGTTCTTGTACTTTTTGAAAAGGGAATTATCCATTCTAAAACTTTCATGACCAAAGTTTTTCCATTTGAAGCATTTTTGAATCAAAAAGCAAGGGTTGAAAACGTTTCCCAAAATGGCAATTTTCAACATAAGTCAACTTTCCTAAAAAGTCAACTTTGCAAATGACTTGAAATTCTTCAATTTTGTGAACTCCCAACATCTTCTATGATCAAATAAAGGTCATACACAATCAAAATGATGAAGAACACCCTTTGGTTGGGTCATTGGGGGCCTCAGATGCCCTGATTTTGCACTGACTTGCTTAGAAAGTCAACCCTTGATCAGATGACTTCCTCATTGAATTTCTTCATGAAAATTGATATGCATGATCCCTATACTATATAGAGACCAATAGAAACAAGAATGACCAAAAAAATTGGAGTTATGGCCTCTGAAACCAAAACCCTAATTCTAGGTCATCTGTGTAGTCAAACCTGGCTCTGCTTCCATGCCATTTTCAGTTCTTGTGATTCTTTGACATTCTTGACTTTGAGGGGATATAATATGATGCTTGAACATACATAGACCCCTTTGAAGTGATTGATGACCTTTGAAGTGGCTCAAGAAGCTCTTGGATTGCTCAGATCACAAACCCTAGATGCAGATGACTTTGAACCAGTGCAGTGAAGCAAAAATGTGATATGAGATGATGTGATTGAACTTATGCATATGAGGGGATCACAAGCCATGGTGTGAATGGGTGAGGGTAAATTTGGGGTGTTTACAACTACTAATCCATTTAATTATTTATTTGCTTATTTTAATTATTTTAATTATAATGTAATTGTATCCAATATGTAATAGTTGTAGAATAATTTTTATTATTTATTTTTAAATGCCATGGTTAGTAAAATAGGGAGTGTAAAACATGTTTGTATTTAAAATTGAATTTAGATCATTAATCTCAAGATAAATATATGAACTTGTACACGCACACACGTAAGTCGATCCTGGATCGCCATCTCACTTCCTTAAGGATACCTCTCATGTTGCCTAAAGAAAAAAGGTCAAGTAAGGTGTATAAAGCAAAGTCCCTTCATTCACTAATATCATCTAGTCCCTTAAAAGATAAAAAGGCAAGTCCCTTCGCGGTTGCCTTCGTAAATAATCTTGTCCCTTTCGAATAAAGATGATAAGTCCCCTCGAATTGCTAAAATACACCTTACAGTTGCCTAATAACAGTTGTCCCTTCACTTGTCCCTCACACATCCAAGGTAATGACTACCTATTCCTTAATAATAGGGATAGTCTTACCATTTAAAGGATATTTAAGAACAGAAAAGACTTAACATAGGGTAGGTTCCTCTTATGTACTTGCTCACTCTTCAAAACATTTCAAAAAATTTCACATTTTTCAAGCAATTTTCAAAACAAAGGCTTTATATATATATCCGTACATGGATCATTATAAAGTACTTAAGAAAATTTCTAAACACACACTACACTTCTCAAAAAAATTTTAAAGTGAGCTAAGTAACTAAGAGCCCATGGATAACCATGGATGTAAAGGGTGCTAACACCTTCCCTTTACATAACCTACCCCCCGAACCCAAAAATCTTTTAAGGTCTTTCCTGTTCTTTTATGCCCTTTCCTTTGGATAAAATAAAAGTCGGTGGCGACTCTTGCTATCCGCAACATTTAACTAAAGTCAGTTCTCCCACCGTGTTACAGTAGGGTGTGAGCAATCCATAAACATTGTGTGCCCTTGTGGGGTGTGAGCAATGGGTGAACATCGTATATCCGACGGGGAGTTACTTTAGGTAATGAGTGATGGTTCCAATAAGTTCCTGAGTGAACTTGAGATGATTGAGTCGGTACCGTATTGCATTTGCATAGAGTCGTGAGCCGGTCTCTATGATTTGCATTTATCATCTATAATTGAAAATTGGTGAATAAACATGAATAATATATGTTTATATAGAATGATGTGAAATGGTGAAATTGTACATGATGAATATGTTTGGTTTGTATATATATACACATTGTGATGTATTTGTGTGATGAGTGGTGAATTGTGGTGAGAATATGTATATGTTTATTTTTATGTTAAGATATATTATGCATTGTTATTACGATAATATTTCTCAACCTTCTGTTGTTTTATGATGCTCAATGAGGAAGAAAAGGGATATAGATTGTAAAAGAAAATAAAGTATATTGTAAAGTGTGGGCGACGGAGGACGACCATCGAGCAGAGGACGACTGCTGGGGAAAGAGCAATGACGGGGACGGCCGACACGCTGGAAAAAAATGCGGGAAATAAAGCAATGACGGGGACGGCCGACATGCTGGGGATAAAAGGGATTATGATGGGGACGGCCATCAAGTAAATCTATAAGATTCTCTGGGGATTAATGAAAATGATGGGGACGGCCATCAGATTCATAAAGTAATGTAAACAACGATGGGGACGGCCATCGGGCTAAACTGATGAAGGACGATCATCAGGAAAAGGAAAAGGGACCATGACGGGGACGGCCATCGGGTTAAAGAATAAATGAAATAATGATGAGGGACGGTCATCAAAGGTGAAGGACGATCACCTAGCAGGGGACGGCTGCTCTGAAAGGGGTAAGATGAGGGACGGTCATCTAAGGTGAAGGACGATCACCTGACAGGGTACGGCTGCCGAAAATATCGCGACATAGGACGAATGCCGGATAAAGGGTCGACGATGGGGACGGCCATCGGACGAGCATGATGAAGGACGATCATCAAGAGGTGAAGGACGATCACCTAGCAGGGGACGGCTGCTCTCAAGGTTTATCATAACATAGGACAATTGTCAGATAAAAGGATCAACGATGGGGACGGCCATCGGATAAAATGATGAAGGACGATCATCAAAAAGGTGAAGGACGATCACCTAGCAGGGGACGGCTGCTGAAAATCACGACATAGGACGAATGTCGGATAAAAGGTCAACGATGGGGACGGCCATCGGATGAGCATGATGAAGGACGATCATCAAGAGGTGAAGGACGATCACCTAGCAGGGGACGACTGATCTCAAGGTTTATCATGACATAGGACGAATGTCAGATAGAAAAGAAATTTTGCTTTGCTGGCGATCTACTGGGGAATAGTAAACACGGACGAGTGTTTATATCCAAAAAATAAAGGTATAAGTGTTTTGATGCTGTGTATAGATTAAAGATGCGGACGAGCATCCCTTAAGACTACGATACGGACGAGTATCGGGTAGAAACAAATACTGACACGTGTTCAGAGATGATGATATGGACGAGTATCAACTGGTTAACCAGGAACACGGACGAGGGTTGAATCTGAGGGGACTCCTCTGGGGAATAGTAGACACATACGAGTGTCTATATTCAAGAAGACAAAAGTGTTTGACACAGTGTATGGATTAAAGATGCGGACGAGCATCCTTAAGACCATGATACGGACGAGTATCAGGTAGAAACAAACGCTTGACGCATGTTCTGAGATGATGGTACGGACGAGTACCACCTGGTTAATAAAGAACATGGACCAGTGTCGAATCTGAGATGATATAAGTGGTGTATACAAGATACAGACGAGTATCGGGTATAAGAGTAATATGAGTAGTGTATAGACGGGTATTTTAACCTGCTGGGGAGAGTGACACGGACGAGTGTCAAAAAGAGGAAAGTGTAGTATAAACAAGTATCTGATATACAAAGTGTTTAGGTTACTGTGCTGGGGAAGGTGACACGGATGAGTGTCAAGAAAGTTATATATATAGGTATCTGTGAGTGCAAAGGGGACGCTTTGGCTTTCTGCTGGGGGTATGACACGGACGGGTGTCAAGAAGCATCTGTAATACGGGTGGTCTGTTTGTAAAGATTGCTCGGGCGACTTTACTGGGGAATGAGGACACGGACGGGTGTCAAAAGGAGTATATACTGATGTTTGTGAATGTAAGGCAACTGCTTTAGCTTTAGCTCTCTGCTGGAGAATCTGGGGAGCATTCTGTATATTGTTGATGGATTATTCACAAGTGTTTGATTCAGAACATGGCTTATGATTATGCAATATGTTTGATTTTTGCCGTAATGCTCCGTGTTGGACGGAATGCTACGCTTTGTGGGGTGAATATGATGCGAATGCTATGATTATGCAAGGATACCAATCCGGGATTCGGATCCCGTTGCAGTGAAGATTTCGGGTTGATCTGTTTGAAATGGGCATCCCAGCTGGGGATGAGATCATTGGTAGATCTGATGAGATGTATCTGCTTGGGGGAATAGGTCACTGGTAGACCCATCCTTGGTAATGAGGGACCCAGCTGGGGTTTGTAGAAGCTTTCGTCACTCCGTTGTGATTCCTTCAAGCGTTGCTCTTCTGGATAGAGGCTGAAACTCTGTGGGGAGATGATTCCCTGGCTTTTGTACTTGGCTGAGGAGGAAGAATGATTGGCACCTCGGCTGGGGAGAAATAACAAGTGGCAACTCAGCTGGGGAGAAAACACTTTGGGTGCCAAGAATGAGTGAGTGTTGATTTGCCAGCTTGCTAGGATGAAGCTTACAGGCCCCATGTTACGCTTTTGAATATCTGCAATCTTGCAAAGACAGAGGGACGCACAAGTAATCCCGAGGTATTCTTTACTGGATCCCATCATGAGAGTTCAGACATTCCCGGGAATAAGTATATTTCCTGCAAGCACGTAGTTTCAGAAGGACGCATCTGTATTTATGCAATCGATACATTAATGACATCAGACATTTTTGCAAATAAAAGAGTACGAGACAACGTGTGACTAAAAAATCTGATTTTATTAATTCATGTGCCCTGAATTGGCAAGATACAGTCAAAGAAACAAATCTCCTGAAATGAGGGGATTGTCACAAATTGAGAAACAAAATGCTGGCAATGTTGACGATGCTTCAAGGAGCTTCCCTTTTGCTATGACTCGTATGACTTTTGACGTTCTTCTCGTCTTGCTTTCTGAAGAAGGTTGATTCCGAACAGCGCTTGATCCCTTCGAGGTTTACCAAGTTGTAGGTGATACAGACGAATTCAGAATGCAGTTGTTCGCTCATTCCCTTATTTTGCATGGATCGCCCTTTCGGGTTTTCAATCCATGGGGATACCCATTTTTGCCTGAGTTGTCCAATGCGGCTTTTCAACTCAGCGGGTGAACATTTTTTGTTTATTTTCCCTTATTTTTTACCCGAGTCTTTTATTCTGTTTTTGACTCGCCGGGATGCCCTATTTTTTCCTGGACTTACATTCTGTTTTTATGTCCAGCGGGTCATTTTATGCGAAGTATTTTTTAACTGCATCTGAATTCACAGGGGACGGGAAGTCTTCACCATCCATGGTGCTGAGCATGAGAGCTCCACCCGAGAAAACATTCTTTACTACAAACGGTCCTTCATAATTCGGAGTCCACTTGCCCCTGTGGTCTGTATGAGGAGGGAGGAGTCTTTTCAGCACAAGATCTCCTACTTGGTACTCTCGGTGCCTGACTTTCTGATCGAAGGCTCTCTTCATTCTTCTCTGATACAACTGCCCATGACAGATTGCAGCCAATCTTTTCTCTTCAATCAGACTCAGTTGTTCGTATCGGGATTGGACCCACTCTGCTTCGTTCAGCTTAACATCCATCAGTACCCGTAGGGAGGGTAATTCAACTTCAACTGGTAGGACTGCTTCCATACCATACACAAGCTGATACGGCGTTGCCCCAGTGGATGTTCTGATTGACGTGCGGTACCCATGCAAAGCAAACGGTAGCATTTCATGCCAGTCTTTGTAGGTGACTACCATCTTCTGCACAATCTTCTTGATATTCTTATTTGCTGCCTCAACAGCGCAATTCATCTTTGGCCTGTAAGGAGAAGAATTGTGGTGTTGGATCTTGAAGTCCCGGCATAGTTCTGCCATCATTTTGTTGTTTAAGTTGGAACCATTGTCAGTAATGATTCACTCGGGAACTCCGTATCGATAGATAATATCTCTCTTCCGAAATCGGGCTACCACTTGCCTTGTAACATTTGCATAGGAAGCTGCTTCAACCCACTTGGTGAAGTAGTCAATGGCAACCAGGATGAATCTGTGGCCGTTTGAAGCAGTCGGTTCAATCTTGCCAATCATGTCAATGCCCCACATAGCAAAGGGCCAGGGTGAAGACATCACATTCAAAGGATTGGGAGGCACATGCACCTTATCCGCATAAATCTGGCATTTATGGCATTTTCTGGCATAAGCACAACAGTCTGCATCCATTGTGATCCAGTAATAACCTGATCTTAGCAACTTCTTGGCCATTGCATGTCCTCCAGCATGGGTACCAAAGGATCCTTCGTGCACCTCGTGCATCAACAAGTCTGCTTCTGTTCTATCAACGCATCTGAGGAGTACCATATCAAAGTTTCTCTTGTACAGGGAGCCGTCGGTGTTCAGGAAGAAACTACCAGCAAGCCTTCTTAATGTCTTCTTATCATTGGAAGATGCCCCAGGTGGGTATGTTTGATCCTCCAAGAAGCACTTAATGTCATGGAACCAAGGCTTATCGTCTTTGACAACATCTGCTGCGAACACATATGCTGGTCTGTCAAGTCTGGACACTGAAATTTGAGGTACGAAGTTGGCAGCTTGAACTTTGATCATGGATGAATGGTAGCCAGAGCATCTGCAAACTGATTCTCGTCCCGAGGGATATACTCAAGCTTGACTGTTGTAAAGAAAGTCAATAACCTCCTTGTATAATCCCTGTAAGGTATCAGATGATCCTGGTGTGTGTACCATTTGCCGTTGGTTTGATTGATTACCAGAGCTGAATCTCCGAAGACAGTCAAAGTCTTGATCCTGAGGTCAATGGCTTCCTCAAGACCCATAATGCAAGCTTCGTATTCAGCTTCGTTGTTAGTGCAGTTAAAGGTGAGTTTCGCCGAGAAAGGCATGTGAACTCCCTTAGGTGTAATGAGTACTGCACCAACACCACGACCATTCATATTAACAGCCCCATCAAACATCATAATCCATCCTTCTTCCGGGTCAGGCCCTTCAGTGTGAACAGGCTCTTCATGATCTTTTGCTTTTATGAACATGATATCTTCATCAGGGAAGTCAAATCTCATAGGTTGGTAATCATCAATAGGTTGCTCAGCAAGATATTCAGACAATACACTGCCCTTGATGGCTTTCTGAGATGTGTACTGGATGTCATATTCTGTGAGGATCATTTGCCATCTTGCAACCCGTCCGGTAAGTGCTGGCTTCTCAAAGATATACTTGACTGGGTCCATCTTTGAGATCAATAAGGTAGTGTGGGTCAACATATACTGCCTTAGTCGGCGAGCAGCCCACGCTAAAGCACAACAAGTTTTCTCGAGCAGTGAATAACGCTGTTCACAGTCGGTAAACTTTTTGCTTAGGTAGTATATTGCATACTCTTTTCGACTAGACTCGTCATGCTGGCCCAACACACACCCCATTGACTCTTCTAATACTGTCAAGTACATGATTAGAGGTCTTCCTTCAACTGGAGGCATAAGGATTGGAGGTTCTTGTGAGTATTCCTTGATCTTGTCAAAAGCCCTCTGGCAGTCTTCGTTCCACCTGACCGTCTGTTCCTTTCTCAACAGCTTGAACAAAGGTTCGCAGGTTTCGGTAAGGTGAGATATGAACCGTGAAATGTAGTTCAATCGACCTAAGAACCCTCGAACTTCTTTTTCTGTCTTTGGTGCAGGCATTTCTTGAATGTCTTTGACTTTATAAGGGTCAACTTCAATCCCTTTTTCACTTACGATAAATCCCAGCAGCTTACCAGAACGCACCCCGAATGTGCATTTGTTGGGGTTCAACTTCAGTTGGTACTTTCTCAGATGCTTGAACAACTTCAATAGATTTACCAGGTGGTCTTCTTCGGTGAGGGACTTGGCAATCATGTCATCCACATAACATTCGATTTCTTTATGGATCATATCGTGGAATAATGTCACCATAGCCCGTTGATATGTTGCACCAGCATTCTTCAGTCCGAATGGCATCACCTTATAACAGAACGTGCCCCAAGGTGTGATGAAAGTTGTCTTCTCCATGTCTTCAGGTGACATCTTAATCTGATTGTATCCTTAAAATCCGTCCATGAAGGAGAACACCGAGAACTGAGCCGTGTTATCCACCAATACGTCGATGTGAGGTAAAGGGAAGTCATCTTTCGAGCTGGCTCTGTTCAGATCCCGGTAATCCACACACATCCTCACCTTGCCATCTTTCTTAGGCACAGGTACTATATTAGCAACCCACGGTGGATAGCTAGTTACAGCAAGGAACCCGGCGTCCCACTGCTTTTGTACCTCTTCTTTGATTTTTATTGCCATGTCTGGGTGAGTACGGCGCAATTTCTGTTTAACCGGCGGGCAATCTTCTCTTAAAGGCAGCTTGTGCATAACAATGTCGGTGTCCAACCCTGGCATATCCTGATAAGACCAAGCAAACACATCCACATATTCCTGAAGCAGGTCAATCAGTTGCTCTTTCACTGAGTCTTGTAAGCAGGCCCCGATTTTAACTTCTTTCACATCTTCATCTGTACCAAGATTAATCTCTTCGACCTCCTCCTGATGAGGAGTGATAACCTTTTCCTCTTGTTTCAAAAACCTGGCTAGCTCTTCAGGAAGATCATACTCTTCTTCAACCCCTTCATCAGCTTGATTGATTGGATTGTCAAAGCCATACGAAGTCATAGCCGTGCTGTTGTCGGTGCGGTCTGAAAGGCACTCTCTGCAAGGGTTCAGATTTGTTCATTTTAGTGATTGATTTTAGTTTTGTTTAGAAAAGTGAAATAAAGTTGTCATTTTGAAAACATTGCCATTTTATTTTTGTACAAAAAGAAAAATGGAAAAACAGTGAGCGGAAAAGAAAAAGACTCATTTGCAAAAGATGTCTGATTATCATTGATTGATCTATTTGCACAAAATTACAGATGGCCCGATTACAAAATGAGTCTTGTCATCTTGGGCAAGATGCAAGACTTGATGCATGCTTAAAAATACAAGAAATAATAATTACTCTGCAGGAGTAACTCTTATAATTTCCTGGGAAGACCAGTTTGAGATACTGCTCCCTGGGATCCTTGGACGTATCCAGCTCTCCAGGTTGCGGTCGCCTTCATCCTCGTCTTCCAAGTTGTTCACGGCATCTGGGGTGAGCATCCCCCCACTGACAAAATTGGGCTTCTTAGCAGCCTCTGCTTGATCTTGTTGAGTTGGTTTGTAACCCAACCCAAATCTATCCTCCTTCTTCTCCACGGGCAGCAACTTGCCCCAGCCTTGGGCAGTCCCCTCTTCAACAACCTTCCGGGCTTGCTGATAAGATGTCATTGAGGTTCCAGGCACAGTGGATGCTTCATTTATGTTCAAGGCCTCAAACCCTTGACTCATAGTTTCGTGGATCTCCCCATCCATCTCAATGTATTTGTATGTAGCCAGATGGCTAACAAAGATATCTTCCTCTCCACAAATTGTAACGACTTGGCCCTCCCACTCGAATTTTAACTTCTGGTGAAGGGTTGACGTCACGGCGCCGGCGGCGTGTATCCATGGTCTACCCAATAGACAGCTGTAGGCAGGCTATATATCCATCACGAAGAAGGTCGTTTTGAAAGTTTGTGGGCCAATCATTATAGGCAACTCAATCTCTCCCAGAACTGATCTCTTAGAACCGTCAAAGGCTCTCACTACCAAGTTGTTGGGGCGTAATGCCAATCCTTCATACTCCAGCTTCACAAGGGCCTTCTTAAGTAGGACATTGAGGGATGACCATGTGTCCACCAATACATGAGAAAGAACTGCACCCTTACACTCCAAGGTAATGTGCAAAGCCTTGTTGTGATTGCGGCCTTCCGTTGTCAAATCAGTGTTGGTAAATCCTAGTCCATGACTAGCGTTGACGTTTCCAACCACTGCCTCTAACTGATTGACTGTAATCTCCTCTGGCACATAAGCTGCGTGCAAGACTTTTAATAATGCGTTCCGATGAGCCTCGGAGCACATTAGCAATGATAAAATGGAAATCTTGGAAGGTGTCTGGTGAAGCTGGTCCACTATATTGTAATCACTTTTCTTGATGATTCTCATGAATTCATCAACCTCTTGATCAAAAGGGGTCTTCAAAGCCTCTTTAACAACTTGTTCTTCCTGTACCATGCTCTTCCCTTTTGCTTTGGCAGCAGCTTCTGCTTCAGCAATGGGTCTTGGAATTTGCGGGGCAAAGAGACGTCCGCTCCGAGTGAAGCCTCCGCCTCCCCCCACATTGTCTATTTGTGGCGAAGAAGTTGATGATTCCAAAGTGATTTTCTGCCCTTCGCAGTATAAATCTGAGCCGTAATGCCAAGGGATGGCATTATCGCTTTCGTAAGGAACTGACCCAGGCACTGTGATAGTGACTGGACTGATAGCAGCTGCAGAAGGGACCATGATAGTGTGTGGATCATAATATATTGTTACTGGTGCTCTGACAGGAGTAGCATTTTGTGAGTTGTAGGCAGGAACATTTGCAGGATCATAATATATTGTAACCGTTGAGACACTCTCATTAATTGTTGTTGATGTTGTAGGAGGCACTGTTGACTGGATGGATGTTGAAGTTGTAGAAGAGATGGATGTTGATATTTGGTCCGTTGAAGTGACAGATGAAGCATTTGTTGATGAGATTGAAGAGTTGTTTGGAACAATTGTTGTTGCAGTTGTAGAAGACTCGGGAATTGTTGTTAAGGAGATTGCTGGATTTGGAGGTGTTGATGTTGTGATTTGAAGTAAGCCACTCTGGATGAGACCATCTATGCCATTTCTCAAGTTATCACACCCATTTACCGAAATGTTGCAATAACCGCACCCGAGCTCACACCCGGGGAATATCTGGCATTCAAGGAGTTGAGCTTTAATCTCTACCAGGGGTGTCCGAATCTGCCCCACACTGGTTATTAAGAAAGACGGCTTATCTTCCTCAATAGCATTAATTCTGGGTCCTCCGTGGTTGGGCATAGGGTTCTTACTGACATTTGGCGGGGGTGCAAAGTTTAGAGCTTTGGAATCCACTAGATCCTGTACTTTCATGTGCAAAGCTCTGCATTTCTCTGTACTGTGGCCAGGTGCGTTGGAGTGAAAAGAACATCTGGCGCTGGCGTCATAATTTCTGGGCAGACTGACAGGATCTGGAGGTGCCAATGTCCTTAGTTCAACCAGGTTGAGTTTCAGGAGTTGTGGCAATAATGCGGCATAAGGCATAGGGATCGGATCAATCACCCTATTGGCCTGAGATGGTCTCTGTTGAAAAGGTCTTTGCTGATTGTTGTTGCTGGTGTTGTTGATGTTATAATTTCTCTGAGGTGGATACGGAGCTTGTTGCTGGTAGTGGGGTTGTTGCTGTGGTTGGTATGTTGGTTGTGGATGAATTGGAGCGGGAATGGTGACAGCTGCCACTGACCTATGAACATACTGGGGTCTGCCCCTGCTGGTATGGATAGCATTAGTCTCCCCAGTTCTTCTTGGGCCTACAAAAGGCTTCCTGGGGTTGTTGGACGAGCTCGCTCCATTGTCGGAAATCTTACCCATCTTTAGTAGGCTCTCAATTCTTTCTCCAGCTATAACTACATCGGCGAAGCTGGTGGAAGAAAAGGCAGCTAGCCTGTCAATGTATGTCCCTTGAAGGGTGTTCATAAACATGTCGGCCATCTCCCTTTCCGACATGGGTGGCTGGACAGCAGCAGCAAGCTGTCTCCACCTCTGGGCGTACTCCCGGAAGCTTTCTCTGGATGACTGGGACATTCCCATCAGGAGGGTCCTGTTAGGAGCCATATCCAACTTGTAATGGTATTGTCTAATGAAAGCCTCATCCAGGTCCTTCCAGCATCTGATGGTTGCTCTGGTCAAATGAGAGTACCATTCCCTTGAAGCTCCTGTTAAACTGTCCTCGAAATAAAACATCCACAGTTTTTCATCCATGGTGTATGCCTTCAGCCTCCCCAGAAAGGATTGCAAATGGGTTCGTGGACAGGAAGTTCCGTTGTACTTCTCAAAGCACGGAGGTTTAAACTTGTGAGGTATTCTTACTCCGTCCACTTAGCCCATGTCCATGACATCAAAGCCCAGAGAATTTTGAGACTCTAGAGACCTTAATTTCTCAGCAATTTCATCCAGCCTTCTGTCATAGGCTTCATCCCCTGCTCCCATCACAGTGAACTGGTCTTCTTGGGGGTCTTCCTGTAGTACTCTGCCTGTAGTAGCATTCCCTTGCACATTAGCAGGGATGTTGATCTCTGGATGAAGGTGGGGCCCAAATACTGGTGGGTTGACATGAGGCTGAACCCTCTCATTGTTGCTTGTTCCACCAGTCCCTAGATGGGGGTCTTCCTGAGTCTGCCTTTCTACTAAAGCCCTTAATCTTTCTTGGCTCTGAGCCAACCCATTCATCACTTCCATAAACTGAGTCATCTGGTTTCTCATTTCCAACCTCTCATTGGCCATTTGAGTCCTGACTTCTGTAAGATCCTGTTGTACCTGGTCCATCAGTATACCCAGAAGGTTGTTGCGGGTAGGATATCTGTGCGGACGGTTGAGTGGGAACACCCGACGTCGAGCAATAGTTCCTGAATCACAACAGAGTTAGTAACAAACAAAACAGAACCTACAAAACAAAACAAAAGGTTAGTATGCAATGCAGTATGCTTATTTGTTTCCAAGGTATCCGGCTTGGCACTTGGTTTTGACCTTTCCAGACCCCTGAGGAAGATGCTTTGATGTTGCTTAGGAGAAAGAGGTTCAAATGAAACAAACTAATGAATACATTACAAAAAGTGAATGATACATAGTTTGTTTTTTACAATACATGCCCCTGAGGGGTCAAAATACAACGTAAAAGGAAAAGTACATGAAATGAAAGCAACAACAAGCAAAAAGTCAGACACCAAGACCAAACTCATCCTCCTGAAGTTCCTTCAGAAGTGCTTCAGTTACAGGGTCAGCTAGATGCTCTGTGAGGTTCCTGATGAGGAGATTCCTGGTGGTGACAGCAGTAGTTAGCTTCTTGTGTCTGCTCTGGTCTTTTGACCTCTTCACACCAGCCCTGATCTTCAACTCTGAGATCTCCTTCTGGGCTGCTAGCAGGGCTTCCTGTTTCTCCTTTGCATTAGCCTCCAACTGTTCAATCTTGTCCTGAGTTCTCTTATCCTCCTGAGTGCGAGCTTCAGTGATCCTGACCCACCTAGCTTGACTCTCTTTCAGATATAAGTCAGTCCTGGCCTTCTGAAACTGAGCCTCCTTGCAGGCATTCTTCAAAATCTGCTCTCCAGCCCTTGACTTCTTGATGTAGTCTTCTGACTTCTCAATCCTGGCTAGATGCTCCACCTTAAGCTTTTCTAACCTCTCAATGTCCAGGCGACCATCACTCCTCTCCTAGAGGATCTTCTGTAGAGCCTGAGTCAGATTCTCATTCCTCTCTTTCAGTTTTTCAAACTCCTCTAAGCTGACAGTGGCTGGAAATGGTGATGTGGATGGTCCAGGTGCATCCTCAATGGTGAAGGGCATCCCAGAAATTTGAGCCTTGGCATGAGACCAATCATGATACTGTGCTGAGGCCACATTGTTGCATCTCCCGAGAATGGCCATCCCCTTGGTTTGGACATTGTCCCAAGCCCAGGATGCTTGACTGACAACAACCAGATTAGGCTTAATCTCACAGTAAAGGGTTTCAGCCAAGTCTTGTGCTCTAGGAGGGTGGACCAATGCAGAGCCCAATTGTCTTTTGAATAACAGAGGTTTGTAGTTGATGCAACCCTTCACTCCTATCAGAGGTACATTGGGGAACTTCCCACAACTAGTAATGATGTCCCTGCCTTTGGTGCTCTGGGTGCACCACCTGATGTCATCTGAGGTCAAAGCAATGAGTCTTCTAGCCCAATTCTTCTGTTGGTGAGGATTCAAGAATGCATCAGTCCTGGGCAAGTGTTTGAGCAGCCAGGTATGGAACAGGGGAGCACAGCATCTCACCAACCTTCCTCTTTGCTTTTCATTCCTTTGGTGAACAGAGTAGTAGAAATCTCCCAGTAAGGTGGGTACTGGGTTCCTCAGAATGAAAAGGTGAATGGCATTCTTGCTAATAAACTTAGGCTCGTCTGCAAAAAGTATAACCCCATATATGCTGAGGGCTAACAAAGCACAGACTTCCTTCCATTCTCCCAAGGAGGCCTTCAGGATGGCCTGAGAAGTCAAGAAATCCAAATGTAGACTAGAGATTCCAGCCTTGGTTGTCATGTTCTGCTCAATCAGACATGGTTCCAGATATAATGCCTTTGCCACTTCTTCATTGCTGGGAAAAGCCATCTCAGGGTTGAAGGGGACACCACCCCTGATAGGTACACCAATCAGTGATGAATACTCTTCTAACAAGGGTCCCAACTGAAAATTCTGGAAGGTGAAACACCTCAGAGGAGGATCATAGAACTGTAGACAAGTGTGAATCAAGCTCCTCTAGGAAGGGTCCAAATCCATAACCACATCAAGGATGCCTCCATAATGTTCTCTGAATAGTGGTATATGGTTTGGAGTGATAAGGGCCTGGATCTTCCTGATGCCAGTCAGCTCAGGCTCAAAGAAATGATATGAGATGTTGCTTTTCTTGGGTGCCATGTTGCTGAAGAAGAGCTGAAATAGATGCTGATGATGATGGCTGATACTAGAAGATGGGCCACTGACAGGCTAATACTGATGATGCAGGTAACTGAAGCAGGTAGCTGGTGAACAGGGGTCTATGCTGATGAAGCGGTCAAAACCAAGCCAAAATATAATATCGATACCCTGAAAAACAAATAAGCAAATGTTAAATGATGCAATGATGATGTATGCAAATGATATGCAAGGGTTTGTGATCAAGCTGGATCTGATTAACTGCCTTGATATAGGTCCATGTATGTTCAAGAAATCCAGATGGAGGTGCATAAGTCCAGTAACCAAGGTGGGGGACTCAAATAAAGAGTCACATGTCCAGGGTTAAAATCACAAGAACTGTCCTAAAATGGAGTACTCTTAATCAAAACAAAGTAACAGGGTATGCTGAGGTCAAGGGTACCTGCAAACCTGTAAACAGCCCAACCCCCTCACAGGTGATGTTCTAAAACAAGGATCCTCAGACTTGGATCACTTATGAGAAGTGTAAACACTTCTAACCCGGGGGTACAGTGTTTACAATAACCATAAAAGATCCTCCTCTAATTCACCTCAGTTTCTAAAGGTCATAATAAAGGTCATCCAGACTTAGCAGGCTTCCCAGATAGCCCTAGCATTACAGGAAATATGTAGCACAGAGTTCTCAAGGAGAAACCTATATCTGAACCGTGTTTCATATTCCCGCACCAGACCGAAATGGAATGGGAAAGAACATGAACCACTCTAGCCTAGGTGTCACTCAGGTCCCATGTATAGGACCTTAACTCTCAATAGAAACCCACCCACCAAAGCAACAAAACCAGATCCAGCCAGAACAATATGACAGTATGATATATGTAAAGCTGTAAAGAAAGCAGTAAACAACTGTACATAAAGCAAAAACAAAACAAATATACAAGCACAAATAGCACATAACACCCCAGTAAACACAAATCAAACAAGCGCTAGGAGGAACCCACAAAAAGAACCAGAGACTCTGGGTTCTATTCCCCAGCAGAGTCGCCAAGCTGTCGCTCCCAAAAGATGAGACTGAGCTCAAATGTGGTACAGATGCGAACGGTCGGCGAAAGGATGAAATGAAAAGAGTCGCCAGCTAGGCATTTTTATCCCGGGGGAAAGGTAATGCTGCATAGACCATGGAAGATATGGACAAGACGGTTGCGAACCAGAGAGACTGAGAAAGGGGGTTGGTTACAACCTGGGAAGGTATTAGCACCCAGATTGTCCGCCGTACTCGACGGGATCCACACTTAAAAGAATTGTGTTTTAAAGGGGTAGTGTCAGTGCAATTTGTGTATCAAAGCTGGAAAAGAATGTACAGGTGTCAGTGCAAAAAGAATGTGAGGTGTATAAGAGAAGTGTCAGTGTAAGAACAAGAGTGAAATGCTCAGGAGTATGAGGCTTATAGAATAAAGCTGGAAAGAGGGGGATATACAGAGACTTTTGTTCGATAACTGTTAAGTTATGCCTACGTATCCTCTCGTGCAATGAGGAAGTCAGAACACCGTAGTTCGACCCAAAGAGACTGAAAGAAAAGAAAATGACCTGTCTGGCTCAGGTTCTAACTGTCTTGCTTGCCTATGCTCAAGTGTATGACCTGTCTGGCTCAGGTTCTAACTGTCTTGCATTAGACGGAAGAAGCAAGTTCTCGTTTGTGAGTGAAGATGATGAGAAAAGAATCCCGGAGGAGACAATTATTGTTTGTTTTTTTTGTTTTCAGTCTTTTATTGCTTTTGAAAGTTTGTCATAAGTTAATGAGCTTAAGCCTAAACCAAAGGTTAGTAAACTCATCACATCCTCCCTCTGATTAGGGGTAATGAGAATACCTTAAGTGTGAAGTCAGCTTCTCACACTTAATTACCATGGTGTAGGATTAAGATCATTAACCTACTTGTGATTATTTAGATGTTTTTGTTGTTTTTGTTTAGTGTTAAGTAATGAGGTTAAGCCATAATCAGGGATTAAACAGACCCATTACACCATCCTAATAGAAGGATAATAGATGAGAGTGTTTAAGCTGAGGAAAGCTCCTCAACTTAATCCATGATTAGGGATTAAACTCATGACAGAACAAAGCCTTTATTGAGTGGATTTTAGTTAATAGTGAGATGATGAAGTGATTTTTAGGGTTTGTAAGACAACTTGAGGGGAACTTGTCCATTAACACTAGGGTTAGTCCTTCTTAACCAATTAAGGAAGAATTAGAACCCTAATGCAAGGCCCAAGTTACAAGTTTGATGTCTTGATGATTATTAAGTGAATTGATTAAAGGATTTAAACACATTAAGGTTTTAACACTTAGGATTAAAGTTATACACTCCATCCTAATAGAAGGATGTAGGCATAAGCTTAATCACAAAGCCTTAAAGCCTTTAGGGTTTAGTCCCTGATTATGAGGTGAGAAGAGAAGACTCAATGAGACACAAAGGTAAAATCTAAATGGGGGGAACTAATCAAAACCCTAATTATTATCATGCTTGGTTGTTCCTAAGGTTTGTGAGGTTTACAAGAAAGATCTTTAGAGGAACCACCAGGAAGCAGATGAAAGGAGCAAAGAGAAGCAAAGTAACTTGCTTCACTTAAGAAGACAAGTCACTTGAAGAAAGAAAGTATGGAGAAGAAGAATGAGCAAGCTCAATCTCAAACACAAAACAAAATTCAGCAATGATGAATAAGAGAGATGAAAAGAAATTGTGAGAAGTGAAGGCAAATTCACTTCTCAAAGTAACTTACCACCTGAAAAGTTAGTGAAAGAAATGCAATGCAATGCAAAATGAGATAAAATGGAATGATGCAAAACAAAACCAGAAGCATGAGTGTGATGATAATGATGCTATGAGATGATACAAACATGAAACAAGGCATGGGGATGATCATACAAACATGTGGATGCAAGAGAAGCATGCTTAGAACCATGAACATACATGAAAAGTTAAGGAATGCAAATGACATACAACATGGCAAATGAAAGATGCAATGATCAAACATGATTCTAATATGTCCTAAGATGTATTATGAATCAAATGGATGCATAAAATGTCATGGCAAGTCATGGTGTGCAAGAAAATGCAAGATGAATGCAAAAGGAAGCCCAAATTAGGGTTTATGATCAATGCACAAAACAAAAATCAAAACCAGAAGCAAACATCATGATAAAAAATTGAAAACACATTCAAGGGAACCCTAAACCTATACAAACTCACTGCCCAAAGGAGGGGATCCAATTCTTAACCTAATGAAAGTTATGAATTTCCTAAGATTGCTAGGGTTTTAAGGTACCTTGTCAAGAAAAATGCCAAACAAATTGAAAATGCAAGATCAATTCATGCCAATTTAATCCTATAAACTACATGCTATACAAGATACAATGCAAAAAGAATCAAAGTCCAACTCTCAAAGACTAGGCAGAAATGAATTTTTGAACATTGGATCAAAATAATGCTTTGAAATGAAATTAATTCCATGGAAAATTGTCAAATGACATCAAGATCAAAAAAGAAATTTGGTTTGAAGGTTGGACAATGTTTCTAAATGGTTTTGAATGTTTCATGAATTTTTTGGTGATTTTTAAATACTTAAAAGTATTTTTAATTAATTAATTCTCATTAATTAATTAAAAATAATCTTTTAAATGATTTAAAAATATTTTTTAATGCAAAAAATAAAAATAAAAAATGTTTTTGGTTTCTGAAAATTAATAAAAGGTTGCATAAAAATTTTCAGAATTTTTGAAAATGTTTTACTATTTTTAATAAAATGAAGAAAACAAATCAAATAAAATGAAAAATAAAATGAAATTAAACTGAAAATGAGAAAGTCAGCATGATCAATGGCCAGCATTCAAACTCACACGCGCGGGAGTGGACTTGGCGCGCATCTGGACGACCAAGATTCAAAATTCGCTAATTATGATTAGTGCCCTAATCTGAACCCTAAACAAAATCAGGTGACCGGAACAGTATTCCGGTCATCTTCTCCGGCGAGACCAAATCTCTATCTCACTAAATACGCATCAAATCATCACCAAACTCTCCAGAATCAATCTATGAACATCCCTAAACCTAAACCCCAACTCAAACAACATTTATTTTCACTGAATCAAGAGAAACAAGCAAGAACATTTTTTCGGGCAAACTTTCAGATCAAGCATACAACCTCAAAACTCAATCATTTTCAAAAATAAAATGTTCAGTGGACTCAGGGAAGCATGCAGATCATTTTAGAAACAAGAGAAAGGAGTTCTGGAAAAATGAATTTCCATGGCTACCTGAATCGAAGCTTTGATTTCTAGCACTTTCTGGATGATTCCTTGCTTCCAATCACCTCCACTGGACCCCCCTGAGAAGCTTTCAATGCTTGTTTGAAGTTTATAATGGGTGGTTTGGAAGATTGCTGAAGTTCTGTTCAAGGGGAGGTGGAAATCGTATTTCTGATTCAGGGAGTTTCAGGCAATGGTGATGGGTGGTTTTTGATAAGTGAAGTATGTTGAGTTGATTTGTGAAGTTGGTTTGAGTGTTTTAGGCTTGTGGAGAGTGTTTCGAAAGCTTTTGCAAAATGGGGTGAAAATGAGAGAGCTGTGTTCTTGGTGCTTTCAGGCTTGTGTGTTCTATGAAAATGAAGCCTTGGGATGTGTTTGTAAAGTCTGGATTGGGCAGAGAGTGGTTGTGTCACTGTGGGATTGGTATGGCTTCAAGTTGCAAAAAGTCAAGCAAGTTGTACATGGAAGTATGGGCAAGTGGCAGGCTAGGATAGGAGCATGGTTGAGTTCAGCAAGGATCAAGGAATGCTTTTGGATCAGATTTTATGAACTGAGGCAAGTGGATGAGAAGTTTTGATCCCTTTTGCAAATTGTCACAACTTTGGCCCCTTTTGTAATTCTTGAAGTTTAGGGCATGGAACTTAAGAAATTCTTGGGCCAATCTGAAGTTTGAGTCATGTATGATGTTTGTGTAAATGTTAGACATCAATTAGAAGTCACAAATTGCCTTGGTACAAGAATTTGCAAGTTTCCCTCTTTGGTGCATAACTTGAAATTATGTGATTTTTCCCAACTTTGACAAGCCATAACTTTTGATCCAAAATGAATTAGGTCATGTTATTGTACTTTTTGAAAAGGGAATGATCCATTCTACAACTTTCATGACCAAAGTTTTTCCATTTGAAGCATTTTTGAATCAAAAAGCAAGGGTTGAAAAAGTTTCCCAAAATGGCAATTTTCAACATAAGTCAACTTTCCTAAAAAGTCAACTTTGCAAATGACTTGAAATTCTTCAATTTTGTGAACTCCCAACATCTTCTATGATCAAATAAAGATCATACACAATTTAAATGATGAAGAACACCCTTTGGTTGGGTCATTGGGGGCCTCAGATGCCCTGATTTTGCACTGACTTGCTTAGAAAGTCAACCCTTGATCAGATGACTTCCTCATTGAATTTATTCATGAAAATTGATATGCATGATCCCTATACTATATAGAGATCAATAGAAACAAGAATTACCAAAAAAATTGGAGTTATGGCCTCTGAAACCAAAACCCTAATTCTAGGTCATCTGTGCAGTCAAACCTGGCTCTGCTTCCATGCCATTTTCAGTTCTTGTGATTCTTTGACATTCTTGACTTTGAGGGGATATAATATGATGCTTGAACATACATAGACCCCTTTGAAGTGATTGATGACCTTTGAAGTGGCTCAAGAAGCTCTTGGATTGCTCAGATCACAAACCCTAGATGCAGATGACTTTGAACCAGTGCAGTGAAGCAAAAATGTGATATGAGATGATGTGATTGAACTTATGCATATGAGGGGATCACAAGCCATGGTGTGAATGGGTGAGGGTAAATTTGGGGTGTTTACAACTACTAATCCATTTAATTATTTATTTGCTTATTTTAATTATTTTAATTATAATGTAATTGTATCCAATATGTAATAGTTGTAGAATAATTTTTATTATTTATTTTTAAATGCCATGGTTAGTAAAATAGGGAGTGTAAAACATGTTTGTATTTAAAATTGAATTTAGATCATTAATCTCAAGATAAATATATGAACTTGTACACGCACACACGTAAGTCGATCCTGGATCGCCATCTCACTTCCTTAAGGATACCTCTCATGTTGCCTAAAGAAAAAAGGTCAAGTAAGGTGTATAAAGAAAAGTCCCTTCATTCACTAATATCATCTAGTCCCTTAAAAGATAAAAAGACAAGTCCCTTCGCGGTTGCCTTCGTAAATAATCTTGTCCCTTTCGAATAAAGATGATAAGTCCCTTCGAATTGCTAAAATACACCTTACAGTTGCCTAATAACAGTTGTCCCTTCACTTGTCCCTCACACATCCAAGGTAATGACTACCTATTCCTTAATAATAGGGATAGTCTTACCATTTAAAGGATATTTAAGAACAGAAAAGACTTAACTTAGGGTAGGTTCCTCTTATGTACTTGCTCACTCTTCAAAACATTTCAAAACATTTCACATTTTTCAAGCAATTTTCAAAACAAAGGCTTTATATATATCCGTACATGGATCATTATAAAGTACTTAAGAAAATTTCTAAACACACACTACACTTCTCAAAAACATTTTAAAGTGAGCTAAGTAACTAAGAGCCCATGGATAACCATGGATGTAAAGGGTGCTAACACCTTCCCTTTACATAACCTACCCCCCGAACCCAAAAATCTTTTAAGGTCTTTCCTGTTCTTTTATGCCCTTTCCTTTGGATAAAATAAAAGTCGGTGGCGACTCTTGCTATCCGCAACATTTAACTAAAGTCAGTTCTCCCACCGTGTTACAGTAGGGTGTGAGCAATCCATAAACATTGTGTGCCCTTGTGGGGTGTGAGCAATGGGTGAACATCGTATATCCGACGGGGAGTTACTTTAGGTAACGAGTGATGGTTCCAATAAGTTCCTGAGTGAACTTGAGATGATTGAGTCGGTACCGTATTGCATTTGCATAGAGTCGTGAGCCGGTCTCTATGATTTGCATTTATCATCTATAATTGAAAATTGGTGAATAAACATGAATAATATATGTTTATATAGAATGATGTGAAATGGTGAAATTGTACATGATGAATATATTTGGTTTGTATATATATACACATTGTGATGTATTTGTGTGATGAGTGGTGAATTGTGGTGAGAATATGTATATGTTTATTTTTATGTTAAGATATATTATGCATTGTTATTATGATAATATTTCTCAACCTTCTGTTGTTTTATGATGCTCTATGAGGCATTGAAGAGTAGGTTGGTAGAGGTCTTTTTATGAAGAGTGTCTTCATTATTTTGGTCGGTCGGCTCTGATATGTAGCACCGGGTAGCTAGGGTTGACTTGATGCCTTTTTGTGATGCATTTGTATATGTATTTTGGTGATGAGTGTTTATGTAAACATGAATTATTGGTGAATAAAACTTGATGATATATATATATAAGTACATATGTTTGATGTTGATTAATGTTTAGTTTCCACTATTATTTTAATGTTGAGGTATGGGTGTAAGGATTAAATCCTTCTGTTGCAAGTTACCCCATTTGTTGCATATCGTTAAATAAGCAGGTGTTGAATGTTTTAATTTCATGTATAATGTGACATGCCTCTTTTATACTATGTTTTAATTATACTCTGATGAAAATTTTAATTTGTGCCTAAATGATTATTTGATTATTTGGGGGTATAGAAAGGGGGTGTTACATTAAGTGGTATCAGAGCCAGTGTCGAGTCAGTTGTGTCAGTCTTGTGGTTGTGATGATTGAACTTTTGTTTAATCTTGTTGTTGTCTTTGGGAATAATCAGAATATGGCTGGTAGAAATGACAATGCAATGGTTGTTGCTTTGGAAGAAATGGCTAGGGCAGTGCAGGGTGCACCGAATGTGAATGCTAATGATGAGTTCAGGAAGAATCAACCATCGGTCTTCAAAGGAAGATTTGATCCCGATGGTGCTCAGAATTGGTTGACAGAGATTGAAAGAATCTTCAGAGTCATGGACTGTGCTGAAGAGAGTAAGGTGAGTCTTGGATCCCACATGCTGAAGGAAGAAGCCGGTGATTGGTGGGTTGGTAGAAGTCAAGCTCTTGAGGAAGAAGGTGAAAAGATAACTTGGGATGTTTTTCGTGCTGAGTTCTTGGAGAAGTATTACCTTAAGAGTGTGAAAGGGAAGAAGGAGATGGAGTTCCTTGAACTGAAATAAGGTAGTATGTCAGTGGTGGACTATACTGCTAAGTTTGTGGAGTTGGTTCAATTTCATCCTCATTATGATGCTACTACTGCTGAGTTCTCGAAGTGTATTAAGTATGAGAATGGTTTGCATCCTGAGATTAAGCAAGTTGTGGGATATTAAAGAATAAGAATGTTTTCGAATTTGACGAAATGTTGTAGAATTTTCGAGGAGGATAACAAGGCTCGTTCTACACATTACAAGAGTTTGAATGAGAGGAAAGGAAAGCAAAAAGCTAGGAGTGGACCTTATGTGACACCCGCTGATAAGGGCAAGCATAGGGGAAACTTTTATAAGAGATCTGGTGGAGGGGGTTATGGTCCCGTTAAGTGTTACAAGTGTGGTGATTTGGGTCATAAGTGTTTTGAGTGTGGGAAGAACATAGTGAAATGTTCAAACCGTGGAGGCCTTGGACATGCTACTACCGAGGGTAGAAGGAATGTTGTGAAGTGTTTAAATTATGGAGAAATGGGTCACATTAGTACTAAGTGTACTAAGCCGAAGCAAGCTCAAGCGGGCGGAAAGGTGTTTGCATTAGCTGGGACAAACACTACTAGTGAAGAGCGTTTGATTAAAGGTACATGTTTTATTAATAGTACGCCTTTAGTTACTATTATTGATACGGGAGCGACTCATTTGTTCATTTCTCTTGAGTGTGCTAAGCATTTGAATTTTTTAATGACTTCTTGGGGTGGTAAGATGGTTATTGAGACTCCTGCTTCAGGGTCCGTAACTACGTCCTTGGTGAGTGTAAGTTATTCCTTGACCATGTATGGTAAAGATTTTGTTATGAATTTAGTTTGTTTGCTGTTGGAGGGTTTGGATGTAATCCTTGGGTATGAACTGGTTTCAATTTAATCGAGTTCATATAGATTGCTACCGCAAGTTGGTGAGGTTTCCTTCTTTGGATGATGATTAAGATGAGAGTTTCATATCCACTAAAGAGTTGAAGAAACTTTTAACGGATGAAGCTCAATTGTGTGGATTGTTTGCATCATTGTCGGTCGAGAGTGAAGTTAAACTCAATTGGTTCACAGTGGTATGTGATTTTCCAGAAGTGTTTCCGGAAGATATTGAGGATGTACTGCCGAAAAGAGAAGTTGAATTTTCTATTGATCTAGTACCGGGTACTAGACCGATTTTGATGGCACCTTTTTGTATGTCAGCATCGCAATTGGTAGAATTGAAGAAGCAATTGAATGACTTGTTAGACAAGAGATTTATAAGGCCAGGTTTTTCTCCTTGGGGTGCTCCGTTATTGTTTGTAAAGAAGAAGGATGGGAGTATGCGGTTATGCATTGATTATCGACAGTTGAACAAGGTGACAATTAATAACAAGTAGCCGCTTCCAAGATCAATGATTTGATGGACCAATTGGTTGGTGCGTGTGTTTTTAGTAAGATTGATTTAAGATCGGGATATCACCAGATTCGTGTGAAAGAAGAGGATATTCAAAAGACGGCTTTTAGGACACAATATGGTCATTACGAGTATTCCGTGATGCCATTCAGGGTTTCTAATGCGCCGAGTGTGTTTATGGAACACATGAACCGTATTTTTCATGAACAGTTGGATCATTTTGTGGTTGTGTTCATCGACGATATTTTGATTTATTCTAAGTCTCAAGAGAAACAATTGTATGCTAAGTTGTCGAAATGTGAGTTTTGGTTGTCGAAAGTAAGTTTTCTTGGACATGTTATTTCCGATGGTGGTATTAGTGTTGATCCATCCAAGATTGATATGGTAATGCAATGGGAAGTTCCTAGATCGGTTACGGAGATTCGAAACATCTTAGGCTTGGCAGGTTATTATCGGAGGTTTATTGAGGAATTTTCAAAATTGGTACTTCCATTAACGCAATTGACTTGTAAGGGAAAGACTTTCATTTGGGATATTCATTGTGAAGAGAGTTTCATTAAACTTAAGAGAAGGTTGACTACGGCTCCGATCTTGATTTTGCTAAATCTGACGAAAACATTTGTGGTGTATTGTGATGCTTCATTGTTTGGGTTGGTGATGTTTGATGCAAGATGGGAAAGTTATCGCTTATGCTTTAAGACAATTGAGAGTGCATGAAAAGAATTATCCTATGCAAGACTTGGAATTAGCATCCGTGGTGTTTGTTTTGAAAATTTGGAGGCATTATCTTTAAGGTGCAAGATTCGAAGTTTTTAGTGATCACAAGATTTTGAAGTATTTGTTTGATCAAAAGGAATTGAACATGAGACAATTAAGGTGGTTAGAGCTTTTGAAGGATTATAATTTTGGTTTGAATTACCATCTGGCTAAGGCAAATGTGGTGGCCGATGCCTTAAGTAGCAAGTGTTTACATATGTTCGCATTGATGATAAAAGAATGGGAACTTTTGGAGGATTTTAGAGACTTGAGTTTGGTTTGTGAAATGACGCCGAGAAGTGTGAGACTTGGTATGCTACATGTTACGAATGATTTTCTTACAACCGTATGTGAAAAGCAAAAGTTGGATTTGAAGTTTATTGCTTTGATGATGAATGAGAATGAGGATTTCAAGGTTGATAATTTTGGAGTTTTGAGATTCCGTGGTCGTATTTGTATTCCAGATGATGTGGAGTTGAAAAAGATGATATTGGAAGAGGGACACCGAAGTAATTTAAGTATTCATCCGGGAGCGAATAAGATGTATCAAGATTTGAAGAATATCTTTTGGTGGTCCGGATTGAAGAGATGTAGCTCATTTTGTGTATGCGTGTTTGACTTGTCAGAAGTCTAAGGTAGAACATCAGAAGCCTCGTGGTTTGATGTAACCGTTGGATATTTCGGAATGGAAATAAGATAGTATATCGATAGATTTTGCTACGGGATTGCCGAATACGCAAAGAGGTCATAATGCTATTTGGGTCATTGGTGACAGGCTTACTAAATCTGCTCACTTTGTTCCAATTGATATTAGTTATCCTTTGGAGAAGTTAGCCGAGATTTAGGTTTTTGTGGTTGTGAAGTTACATGGAGTTCCTAAGAGTATTGTATCGGATAGAGATCCTAGATTTACATGGAGGTTTTGGGAG
Organism: Lathyrus aphaca; assembly: GCA_963966055.1. Lineage (NCBI taxonomy): Eukaryota > Viridiplantae > Streptophyta > Magnoliopsida > Fabales > Fabaceae > Lathyrus > Lathyrus aphaca. The sequence goes on from OZ014523.1 coordinate 315,116,167, forward strand.
AGTTTGCAAAAAGCTTTGGGTTCTAAGCTAAGATTGAGTTCGGCTTACCATCCACAAACAGACGGTCAAACCGAGAGGACAATTCAATCGTTGGAGGATTTGTTGCGTGCTTGTGTGCTAGAGAAAGGTGGTGCTTGGGATAGTTATTTAGCATTGATTGAGTTCACCTACAATAAAAATTTTCATTCAAGTATAGGTATGGCACCATTTGAGGCTTTGTATGGTCGGATATGTCGAACACCTTTGTGTTAGCATGAAACCGGTGAGATAACAGTAGTTGGACCGGAGATGGTACAACAAACAATGGAGAAGGTGAAGTTTATTCGGGAGAAGATAAGAGTTTCTCAAAGTAGAAAAAAGAGTTATCATGACAAGCGAAGGAAAGATCTTGAGTTTCAGGAAGGCGACCATGTGTTTTTTAGAGTTACACCGGTTACAGGTGTGGGTCGTGCTTTGAAGTCGAAGAAGTTAACTTCTCGTTTTATTGGACCGTATCAGATTATTGCACGAGTTGGTGTTGATGCTTACCGTGTGGCGTTGCCTCAGAAACTTTCGAATTTGCATGATGTGTTCCATATTTCGCAACTTCGGAAGTATGTTCCGGATCCGTCACATGCTATTGCTATGGACAAGGTTGAAGAGAGAGATAACCTTACGGTGGAAGCTTTACCGATTAAGATTTTGGACCGTGAAGTCAAGATGCTAAGAGGCAAGGATATTTCACTTGTGAAAGTAGCGCTGGGAGGCACTGCGGAAGGAAATATGACTTGAGAGTTAGAGAGTGGGATGCAAGATTCATATCTGGAGTTGTTTGAATCAGGTAATATTTTCTAGGATGAAAATTGCTAAAGTGGGGGAGAGTTGTAACGCCCCAATTCGATTATTCCATTTTGTTGAGTCTTTTATTTGAATTGACTTATAATTGTTTCAATTATGAAATTGGTGTGTTTATGTGATCTGTTATATTATTTTACCGTTTTGAGAATTTTCGGGTAAAATTAGACTGGAGGGTATTTTAGACATTTGCTAATTAATGTTAGATTAGAAATTATGTAGAATTATATTTTGAGAGAAAATGATATTTGGTAGAAAAATAGAAAATAGAAATAGAAATAGAAAGTTATAAGAGTGGAAAGAGAAATGAAAAAGAGAGATAGAAAGAAAAAGAAAAGAAAGCAAAGGAGGAGAAAAAGAGGAAAACTTGGAAATTCTTCAAGATTGCTCCTAGGAATCGAAATAATCAGGTAAAGGTGTGAAATATTGTTATCTTATCATTGTGTATGATTATGTATGTGTTAGATTGATTGGGTTTTTGTTTTGGATAAGTTTAGAGAATGTTAGGTTTTAGGTTTTTGATGAAAATATATCTAAGAAATTGGTAGATTAATCGGTTAGAACTTGATATAATCGAAGTATGATAGTTAATACATGTTATGATCATGTTTGTGGAGGTATGGTGGGGTTTTGGAGCCCTTTAGGTTGACTATTGTGTAACTGAGCTACTGTTGAAATCGCAGTTCTTGCTCAGCAAGCATTTCCTCGCTCAGCGAGCTTTCCAGGAACTTTTTACTCAGTGAGCGAACTTGTCGCTCTGCGAGCATGGAACTTTTTGGTTTGGTGTTTTTAATTCGTAACTTGAGTTCTGGTTATCTGTTTTTGGTGTTCTTTATATCGATTCGAAGCTAAAAACATGTAGAAACTAATGATGCTAAAGATGTAAATTTTAACTTTCTTTTACCCGACTTTTCCGATAAAACGTAATTATGTTAGTTAAGGAATTGTGGGATTGATTGTGGTATAGTGGCCGTTTGGAAAATAAATGCATTTCGTGAAATGAATATGAATGCATGTTGATATTGAAAGAGTTTGTTGCCGTTTGGCTTAATTGATGCGAATGTGTATAGTTTGTTTGTGATTGTATGAGATGAATGAATAATTATATTATGAATATGTATGTATTTTCAAGAATGTTGTGGGTCATTTTGCATGTTGTAAACACCCCAAATTTTCCCTCACTTTTTCTCACACCATGTCTTGTGATCTTTCATTTTTCCATTAGCATAAGCATACCATCTCATATTGCATATTTGTTTCATCTACATAGTTCCATTTCATCTGCATCTAGGGTTTGTGATCTGAGCAATCCAAGAATCAATCTGAGCCATCCCAATGGTTTTGAAGCTTGCCAAGAAGGTCCATGTGTGTTCTATGATCATAATATGCTCCCCAAAGTTCATGAAAGTAAAGATATCACAAAGAATGACAAAGGCATAGAGGCAGAGCAAGGGTTTTCCTACACAGATGACCAAAATTAGGTTTTGGTTTCAGAGGCCTTAACTCCAAATTTTTTGGTCATTCTTGTTTCTAATGTTCTTAATATGTTATAAGGATCATGTGTACTAAGTTTTATGAAGAAATTCATTTTGGAAGTCATCTGATCATTAGGTAACGTCTTGAGCAAGTAAAGTCAAAATCAGGGCATCTGAGGCCCCCAACAAGGGTACCAAAGGATCACCATCATCATTTTGAGTCTCTATGATCTTTATTTAATCTTAGAAGTGGTTGGAAGTTCACAAAGTTGAAGAATTTTGAGCCAAATGCAAACTTGGCATGTTTGGAAATGACTTGTAATGGAAACTTTCCATTTTGGGAAAGATTTTCAACCTCCTCTTTCATGACCAAAAATGCTTCAAATGAAAAATTCTTGGACATGAAAGTTGTAGATTAGGTCTTAACCTTTTCAAAAAGTACTAGAACATGTATTGATTCATCCTAGAACTCAAGGTATGGCCTTTCAAAGTTGGCAAAAATCCTATAATTTTCAAGTTCATGCCAAAGAGGATTTTGTGCAAATTTAAGTTTCAAGCCATTTCATGACCTCTAATTGATTTCTAGGAATCATACAAACATAGTGCAATGCATTTGAACCAAAATTATGCCTTGAATTGCAAGTTTCTACAAGACATTTTCATGAAATTCTCAAAGAGGGAAAAGTTGCAAAACCTCTTAAAACTTTCCCACCACTTGTGCCAGCTGCATAAAACCAATTCTATGGCTCTCCTTGATGCAAGCTAAGGCCAAAAACCCCTTGAAGCCAGATCTGCCATGGCCCATACCTCCAAGTACACAAAATTGACTTTTTTGCAACTTTCCCATACCAATCACACTAGGCCGCACCAACTCTTCTGATCACTCCTATTGGTTTATACAAACCCTAAGGAACACAAAACACATAACACACAAGCCTGCAAGCTCCCACAACTCAGAATCCCAAAAATCACCATAGAGCTACATCTCTTCAAATTGCACAACACAACCATCAAAACTCAAAGATTCTTTCACCATTCATCTCACCATCACTCAAGGATCATTTCCCACCCTTTGCCATGGCCTAAGAACACCTCAATCAGAAACACGATTCCTGGTGCAGAGGAACTGAAAATCATAAACCAAGCCACACAAACTTGTTCCAAGCATTCCAATATCATCAGGGGGTTCATTGGAGGTGGATTGAACCAAGAAAGAGGCCAGAAAGCTCAGGAAGTGAAAGCTTCATCTCAGGTAGCTCCTTAGAACTTTTTTTCCAGAAGCTTTATTTCATGTTCTAGAAATATTCCCCATGCTCTCCTGATCACACTGCACTTGTTGGTTTTGAAAATGATGAAGAAACAAGCATGACCCGTATCTCTGAAACTTTGACCTAAATTTTGTTCTTCTTCGATTCTCTCTGTATATACATGATTAATTGTTTTTGTTGATGGATTTGAGTTTGTTGATGTTTAAAGATCAATTCTAGAGATTTTGGTGAGTTTTTATGGAGGTTTGAGTGAACTCAGGGTAGGGGGTGCCGGAGAAGATGATCGGAGCTAGCTCCGGTCACCTGAAAATAATTAGGGTTCCTAATTAGGGTTTAGTTCCCAATTTGAATATGAGCCATCAGATGGTGATTAGCGCATAATTAGAGGGCCAGGATTTGTCCACTTAATTTTAATTAGATTAATTAATTAGCTTTAATATTTAATTAGCCAGATTTGATCTGGGCCTTTGAAACACGTGCCAGTCAACTCCCTCCATTTTTATTTGAATCTCCACCACTAGATCTGCATACTTCCATTTAATTGCATTTTTAATTCATTTTTCTTTATTTCTTTTGCTCATTTTATTTAAAATAGTAAAAAGCATCACAAAAATATAATCTTTTGCATTTCTGATCCAAATATATTTCTCAACCCAAAAATGATTTTTATTTTATTTGTTGCATTAAAAAAGTATTTTTAAAATATTTAAATGTTATTTTTAATTAATTAATGGATTTTAATTAATTAAAAATACATTTAGGTTTCTAAAAATCACCAAAAAATTCATGAACCATTCCAATACATTTAGAAACATTTTCAAACTCATCATACAAATTTATTTTTAGAGTTGCTCATAATTTCACAATTTTCTTTGAATTAGGGTTCTTAAAAATCACATTTTTTAACCTTAACTTGAAAAATTCATTTCTGCCTAACCATGATGAGTTTGAACTTTATTCTTTTTGCATTGTTTCACATATTACATGTAGTTTCTAGGTTATTTTTCTCATGAATTTATCTTGCATTTTCAATTTGATTTGCATTTTCCCTTAGGAATCACCCAAAAACCCTAGCAAATTAGAAAATTCATAACTTTCAATAGGATTAGCTTCCGACTTTCTCCTTTGGGGTTTGACGTTGTATGGGTTTAGGGTTTGATTGAGCTTGATTTCAATTTTTTTTCATGTTGCATGCTTCTGTTTTGGTCATTTGCATCTCATACATTCATAAAACCTTAATTTCTCATGTTCATTTGCATTCACCTTTGCATATCATCATCATGTGAACTTGTCATGAAATATAAACATTTGTATGACATCTTAGACATATTAAGACATGCTTATACATCGCTTGATCATTTCTTCATTCATTTTCTATGCTTTGCATTCATTACATTTCATAAACATCCATGTGTTTTCAAGCTCCTAAACATGCTTTCATTGCATCTCATCTTTGTATGATCATTCATATCATCTCATATGCCATTTACATTTCATTTTCACTTCTGACTTTGGTTTTCACATCTCTTTTCATTTCATTTCCTTTTACATTATGTCTTATGCATTCATACTAACATTTTCAGGAACTTTTGGTAAGTTATTTGGGAGGTGGATTTGCCTTCACTTCCCATCTCTTCTCATCATTCATATGCACATTTATTTGTCTTTGAAGTGAATCTAATTCACTTATGTTCTTTTCTTCTTACTTTCTTTCTTTTAAGTTACTTATCTTCTTCAGGAAGTAAGTAACTTGTTCTTCTTTCTCATCCCCTTTTCATCAGCTTCTTCCATTGGTGGCCTTGAAGATCCTTTCTCATAAGCCTCACAAACCATAGGATGTCCAAGCATGATAAATTTTAGGGTTGTTCATAGTCCCCCTTAGCCTTTTATATTTGAGTCTCCTTGAGTTTCTCTTCTCACCTCAATAATAAGAGACTAAACCTTTAAAGCTTTAGGACTTTGAATTAGGGTTATGCCTGCATCCTTCTCTTAGGATTGAGTGTATAGCTTTAATCCTAAGTGTTAAAACTTTAATTTGTTTACACCTCTTAATCAAATCACATTAATAATCACCAAGACTTTATCTTGTAATTTGGGCCTTACATTAGGTTTCTATCTCTTCCTTATGGTTAAAAAGGACTAACCCTAGTGTTTAATGGACAAGTCCCCCTCAAGTTGTCTTACAAACCATAAAAATCACTTCTTATTCTCATTCCTTTAATTTAAAATCCATTTAATAAAGGCTTGTTATATAATGAATTTAATCCCTAACCATGGATTAATTTGAGGTATCTTCCTCAGCTTAAGTGTTCTCATCTATTATCCTTCTATTAGGATGGTGTAATGAGTTCACTAATTTGTGATTAGAGATTAAACTCATTACTTAACACAAAACAAAACCCAAAAACAACTAAATAATCACAAGTAGGTTAATGATTTTAATCCTACATCATCATGGTAATTAAGTTGAGATGCTTATCTCATACTTAAGTATGCTCATTATCCCTAATCAGGGAGGATATAATGAGTTTGCAACCCTTGATTTAGGCTTAAGTTCATTATCTTATGCAAAACACCAAAAACAATAGCAAGACTGAAAACAAAAAAAACAAACAATAATCGTCTCCTCCGGGATTCTTTTCTCATCACACTCATTCACAAACGAGAACTTGCTTCTTCCGTCTAATGCAAGACAGTTAGCACTCGAGCTAGACGAGTCATACACTTGAGCATAGACAAGCAAGCATTTCACAGTCAATTTATTTTTCAGTCTCTTTGAGTCGAACTACGGTGTTCTGACTTCCTCAATGCTCGCGAGGATACGTAGGCATAACATAACAGTTATCGAACAAAAGTCTCTATGTCTCCCCCCTCTTTCAGTATTCTTTTATAAGCCTCAGTTCCTGAGCAATTCACCCTTTTTGCACTGACACCTGTAATTTCTTTCCCTAGCTTTTGCACACAGATAGCACATGCACCTACCCCTTTTAAACACAATCTTGTAAGCGTGGATCCCGTCTGTAAACACCCCAAATTTTCCCTCACTCATTTCACCATGGCTTGTGATTCTTTTCATTTGTATGTGTTCAATCATGTCATCTCATATTACATTTTTGCTTCACTGCATTGGTTCAAATTCATCTGCATCTAGGGTTTGGGATCTGTGCCATCCCTGAGCCATTTAAGCCACTCCAAAGGTCTTCAATCATCTCAAGAGGGTCCATGTATGTTCAAATATCATATGGTATCCTCCCAAGATCAAAGAAGTCAGAAAATCACAAGAACTGAGAAAGGCATGGAAACAGAGCCAAGCTTAATTGCACAGATGACCTAAAATTAGGGTTTTTGTTTCAGAGGCCATAACTCCAAATTTTTTGGTCATTCTTGTTTCTATTGGTCTCTATATGTTATAAGGATCCTACACACCAATTTTCATGAAGAAATTCAATGGGGAAGGCGTCTGATCAATAGATGACTTCTTGAGCAAGTTAGTGTAAAATCAGGGCATCTGAGGCCTCCAATCATCCAACCAAAGGTTCTTCTCCATCATTTTAGGTGTATATGATCTTTATTTGATCTTAGAAGAAGTTAGAAGTTCACAAAATTGAAGAATTTCAAGCCATTTGCAAAGTTGCCATTTTGGGAAAGTGACTTGTAATGCAAACTTGCCATTTTGGGAAAGTTTTTCAACCTCCTCTTTTTGATTCAAAAATGCTTCAAATCAAAACTTATTGGTCATGAAAGTTATAGATAGGATCATTCCCTTTACAAAAAGTACAAGAACTTGATCTAATTCATCATAGAACTCAAGTTATGGCTTTGCAAAGATGGGAAAAATCACATAAAATTCACTTTTGTACCAAAGAGGCATTTTGCAAAATGACATAATCAAGCATTCTAAAGGCTTCAAATGTACACAAATGCTTCACAACATCCTCATGTGACCTCTAAGGATCAGATTGGTGCTTTGAAACATTGCATTTCATGCCTTTCCCATGAAGAAATCCAAAAGGGGCCAAAACTTCATGAATTTGCAAAATGGTACAAAACCTCTCATCCACTTTCCACAGCTCATCAAATCTAATTCACTAACTTTCCTTGATCTCAGCTGAACCAGGACATGCCCAAATCCCAGCCTTCCACTTGCCCATACCTCCAAGTACAACTTTCTTCACTTTCTGCAACATGAGCCATACCAATCACACTGCTCCACAACAACTCTCTGCCCAATCAGAACATGTTATGTGGACCTCAAGCAAGCCACTTCACACAAGAACATAGCCTGAGCTCTCCCACAAGTCAGCATTCACAAAAATCCCCTCTTATGCATTTCTCTTCGAAACACACAACTCAGCCATTAAAACTCCATACTTTTTCCATCATTCAACTCCACATTCATCACTGATCATTTCCCACCCTTCATTTTGCCTTTAAACACCCCATATCAAAAACACGATTTTCACATTTCTTGAACTGAGCTTCAGCCAACTTCACATAGAGGCCATATAAACTCCAACCAAGCATTGCAAACTCTTTAGGGGGATTATTGAAGTTGATTTGAAGCAAAGAAACAGCCAGCCAGTGCCATTTTCGAAAGCTTCAATTTAGGTATCACCAAGAACATTTTTCCAGAAATGATTTCTTAAGTTATTAGATTGTTCTCCATGCTTCACTGATCATGCCGCACCTTTTGGTTTTGAAAATGATTCAGTTTTAAGCATGTATTTAAAAATACATTTAGGTATTTAAAAATACGCCGCACCTTTTAATTAGTTAATGAGAATTAATTAATTAAAAATACATTTAGGTATTTAAAAATTCCAAAAAAATTCAGAGAGCATTTTAAAACATTTAAAAACATTTACAAACTCACAAGACAAATTTATTTTTGGTTTTAATCATGCTTTGACAATTTTCATTTGAATTAGGGTTCTTTAATTTGAATATTTTTAAACCTAACTTCAAAAATTCATAACTTTTGATCCAAGTTGAGTTTGGGAATGGTTCTTGTTGCATTATGTTCTACATACTTTCAAGCCTCTAAAAACATTTTTCCTTCATTTTTATCTTGAATTTTCAAATTGTTTGGCATTTTCCCTTTAGGATCACCCTTTAAACCCTAGAAAATTAGAAAAATCATAAGTCTTTTAGGGTTTAGCTTCTGACCTTCCCCTTTGGGCAGTGAACTTGTATAGGTTTGGGGTACCTTTGATCCCATTTTCAATTTTTTATCTCATGTCTTGTTTCTGATTTTGAATTTTGCATTGCATCTTGTACATAAACCCTAATTTTTGCCTTTATTTGCATTCATTCTTCATAAGCTTGCATACATGAACTTGCCATGACATTTTCCCAAGATCAAAGAAGTCAGAAAATCACAAGAACTGAGAAAGGCATGGAAACAGAGCCAAGCTTAATTGCACAGATGACCTAAAATTAGGGTTTTTGTTTCAGAGGCCATAACTCCAAATTTTTTGGTCATTCTTGTTTCTATTGGTCTCTATATATTATAAGGATCCTACACACCAATTTTCATGAAGAAATTCAATGGGGAAGGCGTCTGATCAATAGATGACTTCTTGAGCAAGTCAGTGTAAAATCAGGGCATCTGAGGCCTCCAATCATCCAACCAAAGGTTCTTCTCCATCATTTTAGGTGTATATGATCTTTATTTGATCTTAGAAGAAGTTAGAAGTTCACAAAATTGAAGAATTTCAAGCCATTTGCAAAGTTGCCATTTTGGGAAAGTGACTTGTAATGCAAACTTGCCATTTTGGGAAAGTTTTTCAACCTCCTCTTTTTGATTCAAAAATGCTTCAAATCAAAACTTCTTGGTCATGAAAGTTATAGATAGGATCATTCCCTTTACAAAAAGTACAAGAACTTGATCTAATTCATCATAGAACTCAAGTTATGGCTTTGCAAAGATGGGAAAAATCACATAAAATTCACTTTTGTACCAAAGAGGCATTTTGCAAAATGACATAATCAAGCATTCTAAAGGCTTCAAATGTACACAAATGCTTCACAACATCCTCATGTGACCTCTAAGGATCAGATTGGTGCTTTGAAACATTGCATTTCATGCCTTGCCCATGAAGAAATCCAAAAGGGGCCAAAACTTCATGAATTTGCAAAATGGTACAAAACCTCTCATCCACTTTCCACAGCTCATCAAATCTAATTCACAAACTTTCCTTGATCTCAGCTGAACCAGGACATGCCCAAATCCCAGCCTTCCACTTGCCCATACCTCCAAGTACAACTTTCTTCACTTTCTGCAACATGAGCCATACCAATCACACTGCTCCACAACAACTCTCTGCCCAATCAGAACATGTTATGTGGACCTCAAGCAAGCCACTTCACACAAGAACATAGCCTGAGCTCTCCCACAAGTCAGCATTCACAAAAATCCCCTCTTATGCATTTCTCTTCGAAACACACAACTCAGCCATTAAAACTCCATACTTTTTCCATCATTCAACTCCACATTCATCACTGATCATTTCCCACCCTTCATTTTGCCTTTAAACACCCCATATCAAAAACACGATTTTCACATTTCTTGAACTGAGCTTCAGCCAACTTCACATAGAGGCCATATAAACTCCAACCAAGCATTGCAAACTCTTCAGGGGGATCATTGAAGTTGATTTGAAGCAAAGAAACAGCCAGCCAGTGCCATTTTCGAAAGCTTCAGTTCAGGTATCACCAAGAACATTTTTTCCAGAAATGATTTCTTAAGTTATTAGATTGTTCTCCATGCTTCACTGATCACGCCGCACCTTTTGGTTTTGAAAATGATTCAGTTTTAAGCATGTATTTAAAAATACATTTAGGTATTTAAAAATACGCCGCACCTTTTAATTAGTTAATGAGAATTAATTAATTAAAAATACATTTAGGTATTTAAAAATTCCAAAAAAATTCAGAGAGCATTTTAAAACATTTAAAAACATTTACAAACTCACAAGACAAATTTATTTTTGGTTTTAATCATGCTTTGACAATTTTCATTTGAATTAGGGTTCTTTAATTTGAATATTTTTAAACCTAACTTCAAATATTCATAACTTTTGATCCAAGTTGAGTTTGGGAATGGTTCTTGTTGCATTATGTTCTACATACTTTCAAGCCTCTAAAAACATTTTTCCTTCATTTTTATCTTGAATTTTCAAATTGTTTGGCATTTTCCCTTTAGGATCACCCTTTAAACCCTAGAAAATTAGAAAAATCATAAGTCTTTTAGGGTTTAGCTTCTGACCTTCCCCTTTGGGCAGTGAACTTGTATAGGTTTGGGGTACCTTTGATCCCATTTTCAATTTTTTATCTCATGTCTTGTTTCTGATTTTGAATTTTGCATTGCATCTTGTACATAAACCCTAATTTTTGCCTTTATTTGCATTCATTCTTCATAAGCTTGCATACATGAACTTGCCATGACATTTTGCCAAGATCAAAGAAGTCAGAAAATCACAAGAACTGAGAAAGGCATGGAAACAGAGCCAAGCTTAACTGCACAGATGACCTAAAATTAGGGTTTTTGTTTCAGAGGCCATAACTCCAAATTTTTTGGTCATTCTTGTTTCTATTGGTCTCTATATGTTATAAGGATCCTACACACCAATTTTCATGAAGAAATTCAATGGGGAAGGCGTCTGATCAATATATGACTTCTTGAGCAAGTCAGTGTAAAATCAGGGCATCTGAGGCCTCCAATCATCCAACCAAAGGTTCTTCTCCATCATTTTAGGTGTATATGATCTTTATTTGATCTTAGAAGAAGTTAGAAGTTCACAAAATTGAAGAATTTCAAGCCATTTGCAAAGTTGCCATTTTGGGAAAGTGACTTGTAATGCAAACTTGCCATTTTGGGAAAGTTTTTCAACCTCCTCTTTTTGATTCAAAAATGCTTCAAATCAAAACTTCTTGGTCATGAAAGTTGTAGATAGGATCATTCCCATTTCAAAAAGTACAAGAACTTGATCTAATTCATCATAGAACTCAAGTTATGGCTTTGCAAAGATGGGAAAAATCACATAAAATTCACTTTTGTACCAAAGAGGCATTTTGCAAAATGACATAATCAAGCATTCTAAAGGCTTCAAATGTACACAAATGCTTCACAACATCCTCATGTGACCTCTAAGGATCAGATTGGTGCTTTGAAACATTGCATTTCATGCCTTGCCCATGAAGAAATCCAAAAGGGGCCAAAACTTCATGAATTTGCAAAATGGTACAAAACCTCTCATCCACTTTCCACAGCTCATCAAATCTAATTCACAAACTTTCCTTGATCTCAGCTGAACCAGGACATGCCCAAATCCCAGCCTTCCACTTGCCCATACCTCCAAGTACAACTTTCTTCACTTTCTGCAACATGAGCCATACCAATCACACTGCTCCACAACAACTCTCTGCCCAATCAGAACATGTTATGTGGACCTCAAGCAAGCCACTTCACACAAGAACATAGCCTGAGCTCTCCCACAAGTCAGCATTCACAAAAATCCCCTCTTATGCATTTCTCTTCGAAACACACAACTCAGCCATTAAAACTCCATACTTTTTCCATCATTCAACTCCACATTCATCACTGATCATTTCCCACCCTTCATTTTGCCTTTAAACACCCCATATCAAAAACACGATTTTCACATTTCTTGAACTGAGCTTCAGCCAACTTCACATAGAGGCCATATAAACTCCAACCAAGCATTGCAAACTCTTCAGGGGGATCATTGAAGTTGATTTGAAGCAAAGAAACAGCCAGCCAGTGCCATTTTCGAAAGCTTCAGTTCAGGTATCACCAAGAACATTTTTTCCAGAAATGATTTCTTAAGTTATTAGATTGTTCTCCATGCTTCACTGATCACGCCGCACCTTTTGGTTTTGAAAATGATTCAGTTTTAAGCATGTATTTAAAAATACATTTAGGTATTTAAAAATACGCCGCACCTTTTAATTAGTTAATGAGAATTAATTAATTAAAAATACATTTAGGTATTTAAAAATTCCAAAAAAATTCAGAGAGCATTTTAAAACATTTAAAAACATTTACAAACTCACAAGACAAATTTATTTTTGGTTTTAATCATGCTTTGACAATTTTCATTTGAATTAGGGTTCTTTAATTTGAATATTTTTAAACCTAACTTCAAATATTCATAACTTTTGATCCAAGTTGAGTTTGGGAATGGTTCTTGTTGCATTATGTTCTACATACTTTCAAGCCTCTAAAAACATTTTTCCTTCATTTTTATCTTGAATTTTCAAATTGTTTGGCATTTTCCCTTTAGGATCACCCTTTAAACCCTAGAAAATTAGAAAAATCATAAGTCTTTTAGGGTTTAGCTTCTGACCTTCCCCTTTGGGCAGTGAACTTGTATAGGTTTGGGGTACCTTTGATCCCATTTTCAATTTTTTATCTCATGTCTTGTTTCTGATTTTGAATTTTGCATTGCATCTTGTACATAAACCCTAATTTTTGCCTTTATTTGCATTCATTCTTCATAAGCTTGCATACATGAACTTGCCATGACATTTTGCCAAGATCAAAGAAGTCAGAAAATCACAAGAACTGAGAAAGGCATGGAAACAGAGCCAAGCTTAACTGCACAGATGACCTAAAATTAGGGTTTTTGTTTCAGAGGCCATAACTCCAAATTTTTTGGTCATTCTTGTTTCTATTGGTCTCTATATGTTATAAGGATCCTACACACCAATTTTCATGAAGAAATTCAATGGGGAAGGCGTCTGATCAATATATGACTTCTTGAGCAAGTCAGTGTAAAATCAGGGCATCTGAGGCCTCCAATCATCCAACCAAAGGTTCTTCTCCATCATTTTAGGTGTATATGATATTTATTTGATCTTAGAAGAAGTTAGAAGTTCACAAAATTGAAGAATTTCAAGCCATTTGCAAAGTTGCCATTTTGGGAAAGTGACTTGTAATGCAAACTTGCCATTTTGGGAAAGTTTTTCAACCTCCTCTTTTTGATTCAAAAATGTTTCAAATCAAAACTTCTTGGTCATGAAAGTTGTAGATTGGATCATTCCCATTTCAAAAAGTACAAGAACTTGATCTAATTCATCATAGAACTCAAGTTATGGCTTTGCAAAGATGGGAAAAATCACATAAAATTCACTTTTGTACAAAAGAGGCATTTTGCAAAATGACATAATCAAGCATTCTAAAGGCTTCAAATGTACACAAATGCTTCACAACATCCTCATGTGACCTCTAAAGATCATATTGGTGCTTTGAAACATTGCATTTCATGCCTTGCCCATGAAGAAATCCAAAAGGGGCCAAAACTTCATGAATTTGCAAAATGGTACAAAACCTCTCATCCACTTTCCGCAGCTCATCAAATCTAATTCACAAACTTTCCTTGATCTCAGATGAACCAGGACATGCCCAAATCCCAGCCTTCCACTTGCCCATACCTCCAAGTACAACTTTCTTCACTTTTTGCAACATGAGCCATACCAATCACACTGCTCCACAACAACTCTATGCCCAATCAGAACATGTTATGTGGACCTCAAGCAAGCCACTTCACACAAGAACATAGCCTGAGCTCTCCCACAAGTCAGCATTCACAAAAATCCCCTCTTATGCATTTCTCTTCGAAACACACAACTCAGCCATTAAAACTCCATACTTTTTCCATCATTCAACTCCACATTCATCACTGATCATTTCCCACCCTTCATTTTGCCTTTAAACACCCCATATCAAAAACACGATTTTCACATTTCTTGAACTGAGCTTCAGCCAACTTCACATAGAGGCCATATAAACTCCAACCAAGCATTGCAAACTCTTCAGGGGATCATTGAAGTTGATTTGAAGCAAAGAAACAGCCAGCCAGTGCCATTTTCGAAAGCTTCAGTTCAGGTATCACCAAGAACATTTTTTCCAGAAATGATTTCTTAAGTTATTAGATTGTTCTCCATGCTTCACTTATCACGCCACACCTTTTGGTTTTGAAAATGATTCAGTTTTAAGCATGTATTTAAAAATACATTTAGGTATTTAAAAATACGCCGCACCTTTTAATTAGTTAATGAGAATTAATTAATTAAAAATACATTTAGGTATTTAAAAATTCCAAAAAAATTCAGAAACATTTTAAAACATTTACAAACTCACAAGACAAATTTATTTTTGGTTTTAATCATGCTTTGACAATTTTCATTTGAATTAGGGTTCTTTAATTTGAATATTTTTAACCCTAACTTCAAAAATTCATAACTTTTGATCCAAGTTGAGTTTGGGAATGGTTCTTGTTGCATTATGTTCTACATACTTTCAAGCCTCTAAAAACATTTTCCCTTCATTTTTATCTTGAATTTTCAAATTGTTTGGCATTTTCCCTTTAGGATCACCCTTTAAACCCTAGAAAATTAGAAAAATCATAAGTCTTTTAGGGTTTAGCTTCTGACCTTCCCCTTTGGGCAGTGAACTTGTATAGGTTTGGGGTACCTTTGATCCCATTTTCAATTTTTTATCTCATGTCTTGTTTCTGATTTTGAATTTTGCATTGCATCTTGTACATAAACCCTAATTTTTGCCTTTATTTGCATTCATTCTTCATAAGCTTGCATACATGAACTTGCCATGACATTTTGTACATCCACATGACATATAAGACATCTTAGGACACATTAGCATCATGTTTGATCATTGCATCATCCATTTGCCATGTTATGCATCCATTGCACTTCATAAGTTTTCATGAACTTTCATGCTTACTTTCATGTCTCATTTGCATGTTCATTGCTTGTATGATCATCCACACCTCTTGGTATGCTTTTGCATCATCCTATAGCATCATTTGCATCATGATTATGCTTCTGACTTTGGCTTTTATCTTGGCATTTCACCTCATTTTCATTTCATTTCATTTCTTGTCGCTAACTTTTCAGGTGGTAAATGTTTGAGAAGTGAATTTGCCTTCACTTCTCATAACCCCTTCTCATCTCTTTTATGCATCCATTGCTGAATTTTTACTTGTGAATTGGATTGAGCTTGCTCATTCATGCTCCTTCTCCTCTTTCTTTCTTCAAGTAACTTATCTTCTTAAGTGAAGTAAGTTGTCTTGCTTCTTGCTGCTTCTCTTCCTTTCATCCGGCTTCTCCCTTGGTGGCTCTCTTGAAGATCTCTTGCAAGCCTCATAAACCCTAGGAACACCCAAGCATGATCAAAATTAGGGTTTGATTAGTCCCCCCATTAGTTTTACCTTTGTGTCATCTTTGTGTCCTCTCTTCTCATCTCTTAATCAAGGACTAAACCTTAAAGGTTTTAAGGCTTTGTGATTAAGCTTATGCCTGCATCCTTCTATTAGGATGGAGTGTATAACTTTAATCCTAATTGTTAAACCCTTAATGTGTTTAAATCCCTTAATCAATTCACTTAATAATCATCAAGACATCAAGCTTGTAACTTGGGCCTTGCATTAGGGTTCTAATTCTTCCTTAATTGGTTAAGAAGGACTAACCCTAGTGTTAATGGACAAGTCCCCCTCAAGTTGTCTTACAAAAAATAAAATTCATTTCTTAATCTTACCATTAACTAAAATCCACTTCAATAAAGGTTTTGTTTTGTCATGAGGTTAATCCCTAATCATGGATTAAGTTGAGGAGCCTTTCTCAGCTTAAATGTTCTCATCTATTATCCTTCTATTAGGATGGTGTAATGAGTCCATTAAATCCTTGATTATGGCTTAAACCCATTACTCAACATTAAACAAAAACTCCAAAAACATCTAAATAATTATAAGTAGGTTAATGATCTTAATCCTACATCATGGTGATTAAGTGTGAGGTGTTTACTTCATACTTAAGGTATTCTCATTACCCCTAATCAGAGGGAGGATGTGATGAATTTACTAACCCTTGGTTTAGGCTTAAGCTCATTTTCTTATGACAAACCCCAAAAAGCAATAAAAGATTGAAAACACAAAAACAAACAATAATGGTCTCCTCCGGGATTCTTTTCTCACCTCATTCACTCACAAACGAGAACTTGCTTCTTCCGTCTAATGCAAGACAATTTGCACCTGAGCCAGACAAGTCATACACTTGAGCAGTTCATCAAGTCAATTTACCTTTCAGTCTCTTTGAGTCGAACTACGGTGTTCTGACATCCTCATTGCACGAGAGGATACATAGGCATAACTTAACAGTTATCGAACAAAAGTCTTTGTATATTCCCCCTCTTTCAGTATTATTATTTAAGCCTCAAAGTCTAGAGCTTCGCATTCTTTCTTCACACTGACACTCTTTGATTTCATTTCACACTTATTTTGCAATGACACTTGTATTCTTTTCCAGCTTTTGCACACAAAATAGCACTGAAACTACCCCTTTAAGCACAAATCTTTTAAGCGTGGATCACGTCGAGTACGGCGGACAATCTGGGTGCTAATACCTTCCCAGGTTGTAACCAACCCCCTTTCTCAGTTTCTCTGGTTCGCAACCGTCTTATCCATCTTTTCTTAGGTTTATGCAGCATTACCTTTCCTTCGGGATAAAAATGCCTAGCTGGAGAATCTTTTCATTCTTCTCCTTTCGCCGACCGTTCGCGTCTGTACCCCTCTTGGCCCGGGTGTCATTTGGTGGGAGCGACAGCTTGGCGACTCTGCTGGGGAGCCTTATATTGCAACCAGGGCTTCTGGTTCTTTTTGTGGGTTCCTCCTAGTGCTTGTTTGATTTGTGTTTACTGGGGTGTTATGTGCTATGTGTGTTTATTCATTTTGCTTTATTTACTGCTTTATGTACAGCTTTATGTATTGTTTTCTTTACAGCCTTTTGCATATTTCATACTGTCATTGCTGGATCTGGCTTTCTTTGGTGGGTGGGGTTCCATTGAGAGTTTAAGGTCCTATACCGGGGACCTGAGTGACACCTAGGCTAGAGTGGTTCATGTTCTTTCCCATTCCATTTTGGTCTGGTGCGGGAATATGAAACACGGTTCAGATGTGGGTTTCTTCTTGAGAACTCTGTGCTACAGATTTCCTGTAGTACTAGGGCTATCTGGGAAGCCTGCTAAGTCTGGATGACCTTTATTATGATCTTCAGAAGCTGACGTGAATTAGAGGAGGACCCTTTATGGTTATTGTAAACACTGTACCTCTGGGTTAGAAGTGTTTACACTTCTCATAACTGATCCAAGTCTAAGGATCCTTGTTCTAGAACATTACCTGTGAGGGGTTTGGGTTGTTTACAGGTTTACAAGAACCCTTGGCCACATCTGTCGCTCCCGATAGATGGGACTGGCCCAAATAAAGGTACAGGCGCGAACGGTCGGCGAAAGGGACAATGAGAACACACAGCAGTGAACTCACTGGAGATGAAAAGAGTCGCCAGAGGGTCTTCTGTAGAGCTTGAGTCAACTTCTCATTTCTTTCTTTCAAACTCTCAAACTCCTCTAAGCTGACAGTGGCAGGAGGTGGTGCTGAGGATGGCCCAGGTATATGCTTCATGGTGAAGGGCATCCCAGAAAATTGAGCCCTGGCATGGGACCACTCATAGCATTGTGCCGATGCCACATTGTTGCACTTCCCCAGAATGGTTATTCCTTTAGTCTGAACATTGTCCCAGGCCCAGGCTTCCTGCCTGACAATAGCCAGATTAGGCTTGTTCTCACAGTAAAGAGTCTCAGCCAAGTCTTGTGCCTTAGGAGTGTGGACCAGTGCATAGCCCAGTTGTCTTTTGAATAGCAGGGGGTTGTAATTAATGCAACCCTTAACTCCTATCAGGGGTACATTGGGAAAATGCCCACAACTGGTAATGATATCCCTGCCCTTTGTGCTTTGAGTGCACCACCTGATATCAGCTGAAGTCAGAGCAGTGAGTCTTCTAGCCCAGTTTCTCTGCTGATGAGGATTCAAAAATGCATCTGTCTTGGGCAAATGCTTGAGAAGCCAAGTATGGAACAAAGGAGCACAGCACCTCACTAATCTTCCCCTCTGCTTTTCATTCCTTTGGTGCACTGAGTAGTAGAAATCCCCCAATAAAGTGGGCACTGGGTTCCTCAGAATGAAAAGGTGGATTGCATTCTTGCTAATGAATCTAGGCTCATCTGCAAATAATATAATCCCATATATGCTCAGGGACAATAAAGCACAGACTGCTTTCCACTCTCCCAAAGAAGCCTTCAGGGTAGCTTGAGAGATTAAGAAATCCAGATGCAGGCCAGAGATTCCAGCCTTAGTAGTCATATGCTGCCCAATCAGAACTGGTTCCAGATGCAATGCCTTTGCTATCTCCTCATTACTTGGGAAAGCCATCTCAGGGTTGAAGGGGACTCCACCCCTGATAGGTATACCAACCAATGATGAGTATTCCTCCAATAAAGGTCCCAACTGGAAATCCTGAAAAGTGAAACACCTCAGAGGGGGATCATAGAACTGCAAGCAAGTATGAATCAAGCTCCTCTGTGAAGGGTCCAAATCCATAACCACATCAAGTATGCTTCCATAGTGTTCCCTGAAGAGTGGTATATGGTCTGGAGTAATCAGGGTCTGAATCCTCCTGATGTCAGCTAGCTCAGGCTGAAAGAAATGGTAGGAGATATTACTCTTCTTAGGTGCCATGTTGTTGAAGAAGAGTTGAGACAGGTGCTGATGATAACACTGAAAATGGGCCACTGATAGGCTGAGACTAATGATGCAGGTGACTGAAGCAGGTAGCAGACAACTGAAGAAGATACTGATGAAGATAGGTCTATACAGATGATGGGGTCAAAACCAAGCCAAAAAATAAAGGATGGATACCCTGAAAAACAAATAAGCAAATGTCAAAATGATGCAATGATGATGTATGCAAATGATATGCAAGGGTTTGCGACTGAGCTGGATCTAATCAAATGCTCTGATATAAGTCTATGTATGTTCAAGAAATCCAGATGGAGGTCTATAAGTCCAGTAACCAAGGTGGGGGACTCAAATAAAGAGTCACATGTCCAGGGTTTAGAATCACAAGAACTGTCCCAACATGGAGTATTCTTAATCAAATCAAAGTAACAGGGTATGCTGAGGTCAAGGGTACCTGCAAACCTGTAAACAGCCCAACCCCCTCACAGGTGGTGTTCTAAAACAAGGATCCTCAGACTTGGATCAGTTATGAGAAGTGTAAACACTTCTAACCCGGAGGTACAGTGTTTACAATAACCATAAAAGATCCTTCTCTAATTCACCTCAGTTTCTGAAGGTCAATACTAAAGGTCATCCAGACTTAGCAGGCTTCCCAGATAGCCCTAGTACTGCAGGAAATCTGCAACATAGAGTTCTCAAGAAGAAACCCATATCTGAACCGTGTTTCATATTCCCGCACCAGACCGAGATGGAATGGGAAAGAATATGAACCACTCTAGCCTAGGTGTCACTCAGGTCCCAGGTATAGGACCTTAACTCTCAATAGAACCCCACCCACCAAAGCAACAAACAGATCCAGCCAGCACAGTATGGCAATATGATATATGCAAAGCTATAAAGAAAGTAATAAAGCAACTGTTCATAAAGCAGTAAATAAAACAAATATACAAGCTCAGATAGCACATAACACCCCAGTAAACACAAATCAAACAAGCGCTAGGAGGAACCCACAAAAAGAACCAGAAGCCCTGGTTTCAGTATAAGGGTCCCCAGCAGAGTCGCCAAGATGTCGCTCCCGATAGATGGGACTGGCCCAAATAAAGGTACAGGCGCGAACGGTCGGTGAAAGGGACAATGAGAACACACAGCAGTGAACTCACTGGAGATGAAAAGAGTCGCCAGCTAGGCATTTTTATCCCGGAGGAAAGGCAATGTTGCATAGACCTAGAAAGATACGGATAAGACGGTTGCGAACCAGAGAGACTGAGAAAGGGGGTTGGTTACAACCTGGGAAGGTATTAGCACCCAGATTGTCCGTCGTACTCGACGGGATCCACGCTTAAAAGATTTGTGTTTTAAAGGGGTAGTGTCAGTGCAATTTCTGTATAAAGAGCTAGAAAAGGATGTACAGGTGTTAGTGTAAAAGAAGTGTGAAGTGTGATATATACAGTGTCAGTGTAAGGATGAAAGTAAGCTCATGACCATGAAGCTTAAAGAATGATACTGAAAGAGGGGGAATATACAGAGACTTTTGTTCGATAACTGTTAAGTTATGCCTACGTATCCTCTCGTGCAATGAGGAAGTCAGAACACCGTAGTTCGACCCAAAGAGACTGAAAGATGAATTGACTTGTGAACTGCTTGCTTGTCAGTGCTCAAGTGTATGACCTGTCTGGCTCAGGTGCAAACTGTCTTGCATTAGACGGAAGAAGCAAGTTCTCGTTTGTGAGTGAATGAGATGAGAAAAGAATCCCGAAGGAGACGATTATTGTTTGTTTTTGTGTTTTCAATCTTTTATTGCTTTTGGATGTTTGTCATAAGTTAATGAGCTTAAGCCTAAACCAATGGGTTAGTAAACTCATCACATCTTCCCTCTGATTAGGGGTAATGAGAATACCTTAAGTGTGAAGTCAGCTTCTCACACTTAATCACCTTTGATATAGGATTAAGATCATTAACCTACTTGTGATTATTTAGATGTTTTTGTGGTTTTTGTTTAGTGTTAGGTAATGAGGTTAAGCCATAATCAGGGACTAAACAGACTCATTACACCATCCTAATAGAAGGATAATAGATGAGACTGTTTAAGCTGAGGAAAGCTCCTCAACTTAATCCATGATTAGGGATTAAACTCATGACAAATAAAGCCTTTATTAGATGGATTTTAGTTAGATGATAAGATGAAGAAGTGAGTTTTAGGGTTTGTAAGACAACTTGAGGGGGACTTGTCCATTAACACTAGGGTTAGTCCTTCTTAACCAATTAAGGAAGAATTAGAACCCTAATGCAAGGCCCAAGTTACAAGTGTGATGTCTTGATGATTGTTAAGTGAATTGATTAAAGGATTTAAACACATTAAGGGTTTAACACTTAGGATTAAAGTTATACACTCCATCCTAATAGAAGGATGCAGGCATAAGCTTAATCACAAAGCCTTAAAACCTTTAGGGTTTAGTCCCTGATTGTGAGATGAGAAGAAAGGACTCAAAGAGACACAAAGGAAAAACTAAGAGGGGAGACTAATCAAAACCCTAATCATTGTCATGCTTGGTTGTTCCTAAGGTTTGTGAGGTCAACAAGAAGGATCTTCAATGGAACCACCAGGAAGCAGATGAAAGGATCAGGAGAAGCAAAGTAACTTGCTTCATTCAAGAAGTCAAGTCACTTGAAGAAAGAAAGTGAGGAGAAGAAGAATGAGCAAGCTCAAACTCAAACACATAACAAAATGCAGCATGGATGCATAAGAGGGATGAAAAGAAAAAGTGGGAAGTGAAGGCAAATCCACTTCCCAAAGTTACTTACCACCTGAAAAGTTAGAAAAGAAATGCAATGCAATGCAAAATGAAATGAGATGGCATGATGTAAATCAAAACCAGAAGCATATATGAGATGATAATGATGCTATGACATGGTGCAAACATGAATCAAGACATGAGGATGATCATACAAACTTATGGATGCAAATGAAACAAGTTAAGGACCATGAACATACATGCAAAGTAATGGAATGCAAATGACTTACAACATGGGAAATGCAAGATGCAATGATCAAACATTCTTTCAACATGTCTTATGATGTCAAATGAATCACATGGATGCATAAAATGCTATGGCAAGTCAAGGTATGATTGCAAATGCAAGATGGATGCATATGGAAGCCCAAATTAGGGTTTATGATCAATGCATCAAACAAAAACCAAAATCAGAAGCAAACATCAATACAAAAAATTGAAAATGCACTCAAAGGATCCCTAAACCTATACTAACTCACTGCCCAAAGGGGAAGTTCCAACTCTTAACTTAATTCAAGTTATGATTTTCCTAAGTTATCTAGGGTTTTAGGGTTCCTTAACAAGAAAAATGCCAAAAAAATGGAAAATGAAAGATCAAATCATGGCCATTTAACCTTACAAACTACATGATATGCTAAACACAATGCAAAAAGAATCAAAGTCCAACTCTCAATGGTTAGGCAGAAATGATTTTTGGAAGTTTGGATCAAAATAATGCATCAAAATGATTTTAATTCCATGAAAAATTCTCAAAATGCATCAAGATCAAAAAAGAAATTTGGTTTGTAGGTTGGACAATGTTTCTAAATGTTTTTAAATGTTTCATGAATTTTTTGGTGATTTTTAAATACCTAAAAGTATTTTTAATTAATTAATTCTCATTAATTAATTAAAAATAAACTTTTAATTATTTAAAAATACTTTTTGAATGCAAAAAATAAAAATAAAAATATTTTTGTGTTCTGAAATTAAATAATAGCTTGCATAAAAAATTTCAGAATTTTAATGATTTTGCTATTTTTAATAAAATATAGAAAACAAATGAATTAATATGAAAATTAAAATGAATTTAAACTGAAAATAGAAAAGTAATCAGATCCAAAGGCCCTCATTTAAACTTGCTGCGCGCGCGTTTGACCTGGCGCCATATCCAAGGGCCAGCATTCAAACCTGGCTAATTAATGATTAAGCCCTAATGACAACCCTAATGACTTTCAGGCGACCGGAACACTGTTCCGGTCGTCTTCCCCGATCACCCAAAACTTCAAACTCTCTCTACACGCATCTAAAACGAAATCTAATTAAACAGAAATGATCCCCACTTAAAAACGAATCAAAACCCCCATTCAAACATCATTTATCATTCCTAAACAATGAGAATCGAATCAAACTAGTTTTAGGGCAAAAAGTTTCAGAACAAGATTAAACTCTCATCTCTTCACCATTTTCAAAACCAACAACATATTCATGATCAGGGAAGCATGTAGAACAACTTAGGAACTCTAAAAATCATTTCTGGAAAAAATGTTCATGAAGCTACCTGAGTTTGAAGCTTTTCAATCTGGCACTTTCTGACCTTCCCTTCTGTGCAAAACCACTCCTGGGACCTCCCTGATGAAGCTTTGATGATTGAAAAGAGTTTGTGTTGGATGGTTTGGAAGTTTGAACAAGTTCTGTTCAAGCTCAGGTGAGAATCGTGTTTATGATTCAGGCAGTTTAGGGCAAGGATGAGGGGTGCTTTCTGACCAGGATGATGAGTTGAGTTGATCTATGAAGTTTGTTTGTGAGTTTGTGAGTTGTTTTCTGAGTTTCGAAAGTTTTTGCCTTTGAGAGTGAAAATGAGAATGTGATGCTATGGCTGGTTTCAGGCTTGCTGGTTATGTGCTTTGGCTAGCAATTTGTTTGTATAAACAATTGTTATTGGTCAGAAGATGTGACATGCCCTTTTGTGATAGGTATGGCTACTTTTGCAAATTGTCAACTTTGTGTAAGAGAAAGCATGGGTCATGCTCTAGGCTGGTACATGGAGAGTGTGCTGCGCAGCATGGTGAGGGGAAAGGCTAGGGTTGATCAGCAAAGTAGCTAGCAAGTGGATGAGATGTGATCATGAGTTTTTGCAACTTGACTTTGCCTTTGGCTTTCATGAAGGAAACTTGATCCATGGGCCATAAAACATGTAATTCTTTGCCCCATTCTGATTTTTGAATGTTGTGTGATCATGTTGAGTGAATTTGCAACTTTGCCTCTTTGGTGCATGACTTGAAATTTAGTGATTTTTGCCAACTTTGACAAGCCATAACTTTTGATCCAAAATGAATTAGGTCATGTTCTTGTACTTTTTGAAAAGGGAAAGATCTATTCTACAACTTTCATGACCAAAGTGTTTCCATTTGAAGCATTTTTGGATCAAAAAGTAAGGGTTGAAAAAGTTGCATAAAATGACATTTTCCTTAAAAGTCAAACTTGCCCAAAAAGTCAACTTTGCAAAAGACTTGAAATTCTTGAATTTTGTGAACTCCCAACATCTTACATGATCAAATAAAGATCATATACACTCAAAATGATGAAGAACACCCTTTGGTTGGGTCATTGGGGGCCTTAGATGCCCTGATTTTGCACTGACTTGCTTGAAAAGTCAACCCTTGATCAGATGGCTTCCCCATGGAATTACTTCATGAAAATTGATATGCATACTCCCTAGACCAATAGAGACCAATAGAAACAAGAATGGCCAAAAATTTTGGAGTTATGGCCTCTGAAACCAAAACCCTAATTTTAGGTCATCGGTGCAGTCAAGCCTGGCTCTGCTTCCATACCAATCCTAGTTCTTGTGATTCTTTGACATTATTGACTTTGAGAGGATACAATATGATACTTGAACACACATAGACCCCTTTGAAGTGATTGGTGGCCTTTGGAGTGGCTCAAGAAGCTCTTGGGTTGCTCAGATCACAAACCCTAGATGCAGATGACCTAGAACCAAAGCAATGACTCAAAAATGTGGCATGAGATGATATGATTGTATTTATGCATATGAAATGATCACAAGCCATGGTGTGAATGGGTGAGGGCAAATTTGGGGTGTTTACAGCTGCCCCTATTCAAACATGAGTTAGCTGTGCAGGATGTAAGCAACGGCTTAACAGGCAAACAAGATAACTTGTGGTTGAATACCAAAGATAGTCCAAAATTTGCACTCACAAAATGAAGAAGAAAAGGGATATAGATTGTAAAAGAAATTATATTGTAAAGTGTGGGCGTCGGAGGACGACCGTCGAGCAGAGGACGACTGCTGGGTAAAAAGCAATGACGGGGACGGCCGACATGCTGGGGATAAAAGAATCATGATGGGGACGGCCATCAAGATAAAGCTGTAAAATTCTCTGGGGATTAATGAAACATGACGGGGACGGCCATCAAGTTCATAAAGTAAAGTAACCAACGATGGGGACGGCCATCGGGCTAAACTGATGAAGGACGATCATCAGGAAAAAGAAAAAGGGACCACGACGGGGACGACCATCGGGTTAAAGAATAAATGAAATAAACAGATGATGAGGTACGGTCATCAAAGGTGAAGGACGATCACCTAGCAGGGGACGGCTGCTCTGTTGGGGATAAGATGAGGGACAGTCATCTAAGGTGGAGGACGACCACCTGGCAGGGTACGGCTGCCGAAAATATCGCGACATAGGACGAATGCCGGATAAAAGGTCGACGATGGGAACGGCCATCGGATGGGCATGATGGAGGACGAACATCAAGAGGTGGAGGACGACCACCTAGCAGGGGACGGCTGCTCTCAAGGTTTATCATGACATAGGACGAATGCCAGATAACCAAAACCAACAATGGGGACGAACATTGGATAAAATGATGAAGGACGATCATCAAAAGGTGGAGGACGACCACCTAGCAGGGGACGACTGCTAAATATCACGACATAGGACGAATGTCGGATAGAAAATCAACGATGGGGACGGCCATCGGATGAGCATGATGGAGGACGAACATCAAGAGGTGGAGGACGACCACCTAGCAGGGTACGGCTGCTCTCAGGGTTTATCGTGACACAGGACGAATGTCAGATAAAAAGAAAATTGCTTTGTTGGCGATCTCCTGGGGAGTAGTAAACACGGACGAGTGTTTACATCCAAGAAATAAAAGGGTAAGTGTTTAGATGTTTGTGTATAGATTAAAGATGCGGACGAGCATCCTTAAGACTACGATACGGACGAGTATCGGGTAGAAACAAATACTGACACGTGTTCAGAGAGGATGATACGGACGAGTACCAACTGGTTAACAGAGAACACGGACGAGTGTTGAATCTGAAAGGGCTCTTCTGGGGAATAGTAGACACAGACGAGTGTCTACATTCAAGAAGACAAGAGTGTTTGACACAGTGTATGGATTAAAGATGCGGACGAGCATCCTTAAGACTATGATACGGACGAGTATCATGTAGAAACAAACGCTTGACGCATGTTCTGAGATGATGATACGGACGAGTACCAACTGGTTAACAAAGAACACGGACGAGTGTCGAATCTGTGGGGATTTGAGTTGTATATACAAGATACGGACGAGTATCTGTATAAGGGTAATCATGAGTAGTAAGTATGAGCGATGTATAGAGGAGTGTTCAACTTGCTGGGGAGAGTGACACAGACGAGTGTCGAAGAGAAAAGTAGTATAAACAAGTATCTGATGTACAAAGTGTTTATGTTACTGTACTGGGGAAAATGACACGGACAAATGTCAAGGGAAATGTATATATGAGTATTTGTGAGTGCAAAGAGGATGTCTTTGGCTTTCCGCTGGGGATATGACACGGACGGGTGCCACAAGGAGTATCTGCTACTGGTAATGATTTGGCAAGCAGACAAAATCAAAGCAGAAAATGTTTTCTTCTCCATTCTCTTGATCTTTTGCATTTTCAACCATGCAATAGTTCTCCAAGTACTCCACCATCATATCTCGATTGTATTCGCTAGGAATGTTTTTAATCATAACAGTTGTTTTCATCTCCATCAGGACAAATGGGAACCACAGTAAAACTACTTCCTTCATTTTTCCGGTCGGTGGAAACCCCAGAGTGTAGTTGTTCATGAATAGTAACATGTTCTTTTTGAGCAACATCTACTGCTTTCTCCCTTCACGCAAGCCTTGGGGTTCTCAATCCATGAGAACGACGGCCTTTCATATCTCCATCACTATTTCCCTCTGTGGATGCTGCTCCCATCCCCTTCCCCCTTTTTTTTTCTTTTCAGGGGGATCATGACACGGACGGGTACCAACAGAGTGTTCATGGGTGTAAGGCAAAATCCTTAGCTTTCTGCTGGGGAGATGACACGGACGGGTGTCAGGAAGTATCTGTATTTGCAAGAGAAGTGTCTGGGCTCTCTGCCGGGGAATACGGGGAGCATTCCGTGTATTGTCGATGGATAATATTCACAGGTGTTTGATTCATAACATGGCTTATGATTATGCAATATGTTTGATTTTTGCCGTAATGTTCCGTTTTAGACAGAATGCTACGCTTTATGGGGGTGAATATGATGCGAATGTTATGATTATGCAAAGATACCAAAACGGGATTCGGATCCCGTGGCTGCGAAGATCTCCGGTTGATCTACTTGAAATGGACGTCCCAGCTGGGGATGAGATCGTTGGTAGATTTGATGAGATGATATCTGCTTGGGGAAATAGGCCACTGGTAGACCCATCCTGATAATGAGAGGCCCAGCTGGGGTTTGTAGAAGTCTTCTTCACTCTGTTGTGATTCCTTCATGCGTTGCTCTTCTGGACAGAGGCTGAAAGCTCTGTGGGGAGATGGTCCCCTGAATTCTGTACTTGGCTGAGGATGAAATGGCAACTCGGCTGGGGACAAAGAGAGATCATTAAAAGATCTTCCTAGAGATTCTACTGAGGAAGATTCTTGACTCAGCCGGGGATATGGACGCCTTCTGGTATTGCCCTGTTGGAGAAGTGATGCCTGACAACTCTGATGGGGAGAAGTAATAAGTGGCAACTCGGCTGGGGGGAAGACACTTTGGGCGCTAAGGCTGAGTGTCGGTTTGTCAGCTTGCTGGAGTGAAGCTTTCATGCCCCAAGTTGCATTCTGGATACCTGCAATCCTGCAAAGACAGGGAAACGCACAAGTGATCCCGAGGTATCCCTTACTGGATTCCGTCATAGGAGTTTAGACACTTCTTAGAGTAAGTATATTTCCTGCAAGCATGTGGATTTTATTATATTTTTGAAGATAAGCATCTATATTTATGCAATCAGTTTTTCTTAAGACATCAGACATTTTTGCAAATAAAATGTACAAGACAAAACATGACTGGAAATCTGATTTTATTAATTCATGTGCCTTGAATTGGCGAGATACAGTCAAAGAAACGAATCCCCTGAAATGAGGAGATTGTTACAAAAATGAGAAAACACAATGTGCTGGCAATGTTGATGACGCTTTAAGGAGCTTCCTCTTTTACTATGACTCGTATGACTTTTGACGTTCTTCCCGTCTTGCTTTCTGAAGAAGGTTGATTCTGACCGATGCTTTATCCTTCCGAAACTTGCCAAGTTGTAAGTGATACAGACGAATTCAGAGTGCAGTTGTTCGCTTATTCCCTTATTTTGCATGGATCGCCCTTTCAGGTTTTCAATCCATCGGGATACCCATTTTTGCCTGAGCTGTCCAATGCGGCTTTTCAACTCAGCGGGTGTGCATTTTTTGTTTATTTTCCCTTATTTTTGCCTGAGTCTTTTATTCTGTTTTTGACTCGCCGGGATGCCCTATTTTTGCCTGGACTTACATTCTGTTTTTGTGTCCAGCGGGTCATTTTTATGCGAAGTATTTTTTAACTGCATCTGAATTTACAGGGGACGAGAAGTCTTCACCATCCATGGTGCTGAGCATCAGTGCTCCACCAGAGAAAACTTTCTTTACCACAAATGGTCCTTCATAATTCGGAGTCCACTTGCCCCTGTGGTCTGTATGAGGAGGGAGGATTCTTTTCAGCACAAGATCTCCTACTTGGTACTCTCGGTGCCTGACTTTCTGATCGAAGGCTCTCTTCATTCTTTTCTGATACAACTGCCCATGACAGATTGCAGCCAATCTTTTCTCTTCAATCAGACTCAGTTGCTCGTATCGGGACCTGACCCATTCTGCTTCATTCAGCTTAACATCCATTAGTACCCGTAGAGAGGGCAATTCAACTTCAACCGGTAGGACTGCTTCCATACCATACACAAGCTGATACGGTGTTGCCCCAGTGGATGTTCTGATCAACGTGCGGTACCCATGCAAGGCAAATGGTAGCATTTCATGCCAGTCTTTGTAAGTGACTACCATCTTCTGCACAATCTTCTTGATATTCTTATTAGCTGCCTCGACAACGCCATTCATCTTTGGCCTGTAAGGAGAAGAATTATGGTGTTGAATTTTAAAGTCCCGGCATAGCTCTGCCATCATTTTGTTGTTCAGGTTGGAACCATTATCAGTAATGATTCGCTCGGGAACTCCGTATCGACAGATGATATCTCTCTTCAGAAATCTGGCTACCACTTGTCTTGTAACGTTTGCATAGGAAGCTACTTCGACCCACTTGGTGAAATAGTCAATGGCAACCAGGATGAATCTGTGGCCATTCGAAGTAGTCGGTTCGATCTTGCCGATCATGTCAATGCCCCACATAGCAAAAGGCCAAGGTGAAGACATCACATTCAGAGGATTGGGAGGCATATGCACCTTATCCGCATAAATCTGGCATTTATGGCATTTTCTGGCATAGGCACAACAGTCGGCATCCATTGTGATCCAGTAATAGCCTGATCATAGCAACTTCTTAGCCATTGCATGTCCTCCCGCATGGGTACCAAAGGATCCTTCGTGCACCTCGTGCATTAACAAATCTGCTTCTGTCCTGTCAACGCATCTGAGGAGTACCATATCAAAGTTTCTCTTGTATAGGGAACCATCAGTGTTCAAGAAGAAACTACCAGCAAGCCTTCTCAAAGTCTTCTTATCGTTGGAAGATGCCCCAGGTGGGTATGTCTGATCCTCCAAGAAGCACTTAATGTCATGGAACCAAGGCTTATCATCTTTAACAACATCCGCTGCAAACACATATGCTGGTCTGTCAAGTCTGGACACTGAGATTTTAGGTACAAAGTTGGCAGTCTGAACTTTGATCATGGACGAAATGGTAGCCAGAGCATCTGCAAACTGATTCTCGTCCCGAGGGATATACTCTAGCTTGACCGTTGAAAAGAAAGTCAATAACCTCCTTGTATAATCCCTGTAAGGTATCAGATGATCCTGGTGAGTGTACCATTTGCCGTTGGTTTGGTTGATTACCAAAGCTGAATCTCCGAATACGGTCAATGTCTTGATCCTGAGGTCAATGGCTTCCTCAAGACCCATAATGCAAGCTTCGTATTCAGCTTCGTTGTTAGTGCAGTTGAAAGTAAGTTTTGCCGAGAAAGGCATGTGAACTCCCTTAGGTGTAATGAGTACTGCACCAACACCTCGACCATTCATGTTAACAGCCCCATCAAACATCATAGTCCATTCTTCTTCCGGGTCAGGCCCTTCAGTGTGAATAGGCTCTTCATGATCTTTTGCTTTTATGAACATGATGTCTTCATCAGGGAAGTCAAATCTCATAGGCTGGTAATCATCAATGGGTTGCTCAGCAAGATATTCAGACAATACACTGCCCTTGATGGCTTTCTGAGAAGTGTATTGAATGTCATACTCTGTAAGAATCATTTGCCATCTTGCAACCCGTCCGGTAAGAGCTGGCTTCTCAAATATGTACTTGACTGGGTCCATTTTAGAGATCAATAAATTAGTGTGGGTCAACATATACTGTCTCAGTCGGCGAGCAGCCCACGCTAAAGCACAGCTAGTTTTCTCGAGCAGTGAATAACGTTGTTCACAGTCGGTAAAATTTTTGCTTAGGTAGTATATTGCATACTCTTTTCGACCAGACTAGTCATGCTGGCCCAGCACACACCCCATTGACTCTTCTAATACTGTCAAGTACATGATCAGAGGTCTTCCTTCAACTGGAGGCATAAGTATTGGAGGTTCTTGCAAGTACTCTTTGATCTTGTCAAAAGCCTTCTGACAGTCTTCGTTCCACCTGACCGTTTGTTCTTTTCTCAACAATTTGAACAAAGGTTCACAGGTTGCTGTAAGGTGAGATATGAACCTTGAGATGTAGTTCAATCTTCCTAGAAACCCTCAAACTTCTTTTTCTGACTTCGGTGCAGGCATTTCTTGAATGGCTTTGACTTTATCAGGGTCAACTTCAATCCCTTTCTCGCTCACAATAAAACCCAGCAGCTTACCAGATCGCACCCCGAATGTGCACTTGTTGGGGTTCAACTTTAGTTGGTACTTCCTCAGACGCTTGAATAGCTTTAGCAGATTTACCAGGTGGTCTTCTTCAGTGAGGGACTTGGCAATCATGTCATCCACATAACACTCGATTTCTTTATGTATCATATCGTGGAATAATGTTACCATAGCCCGTTGATACGTTGCACCAGCATTCTTCAGTCCAAATGGCATCACCTTGTAACAGAACGTGCCCCAGGGTGTGATGAAGGTTGTCTTCTCCATGTCTTCAGGTGACATTTTGATCTGATTGTATCCTGAAAATCCGTCCATGAAGGAGAATACCGAGAACTGAGCCGTGTTATCCACCAATACATCAATGTGAGGTAAAGGGAAATCATCTTTCGGGCTAGCTCTGTTCAGGTCCCGGTAGTCAACACACATTCTTACATTGCCGTCTTTCTTAAGTACAGGTACTATATTAGCAACCCACGGTGGATAACTAGTCACGGCAAGGAACCCGGCGTCCCATTGCTTTTGTACCTCTTCTTTGATTTTCATTGCCATGTCTGGGCGAGTACGGCGTAGGTTCTGTTTAACCGGTGGGCATTCTTCTCTTAAGGGCAGCTTGTGCACAACAATGTCGGTGTCCAACCCTGGCATATCCTGATAAGACCAAGCAAACACATCCACATATTCTTGAAGCAGGTCAATCAGTCGTCTCTTCACTGAGTCTTGTAGGCAGGCCCCAATCTTAACTTCTTTCACATCTTCATATGTACCAAGATTGATCGTCTCTACCTCCTCCTAATGAGGAGTGATAACCCTTTCCTCTTGTCTTAACAACCTGGCTAGCTCTTCAGGAAGCTCATGTTCTTCTTCAACCCCTTCATCAGCTTGATTGATCGGATTGTCAAAGTCATACGAAGTCATAGCCGTGCTGTTGTCGGTGCTGTCTGGAAGGCACTCTCTGCAAGGGTTCAGTTGGTTCATTTTAGTGATTTGATTTTAATCTTGTTTAGAAAAGTGAAATAAAGTTAACATTTTGAAAACACTGCCATTTATTTTTTGTACAAAAAGAAAAATGGAAAAACAGTGAGCGGAAAAGAAAAAGACTCATTTGCAAAAGATGTCTGATATTTCATTGATTAATCTTGTTGCACAAAAATTACAGATGGCCCGATTACAAAATGAGTCTTGTCATCTTGGGCAAGATGCAAGACTTTGATGCATGCTATAAAGATACAGGAAATAATAATTACTCTGCAGGAGTAACTCTTATAATTTCCTGGGAAGACCAATTTGAGATACTGCCCCCCGGGATCTTTGGACGGATCCAACTCTTCAGGTTGCGGTCGCTTTCATCCTCGTCTTCCAAATTGTTGACAGCATCAGGGGTGAGCATTCCCCCACTAACAAAGTTGGGCTCCTTAGCAGCCTCTGCTTGATCTTGTTGAGTTGGTTTGTAACCCAACCCAAATCTATCCTCTTTCTTCTCCACAGGTAACAGTTTGCCCCAACCTTGGGCAGTTCCTTCTTCAACAACCTTCCGGGCTTGTTGGTAAGATGTCATTGAGGTTCCAGGTACAGCAGAAGTTTCATTTATGTTCAAGGCCTCAAATCCTTGACTCATTGTCTCGTGGATCTCCCCATCCATCTCAATATATTTATAGGTAGCCAGGTGGCTAACAAAAATATCCTCCTCTCCACAGATAGTAACGACTTGGCCCTCCCACTCGAATTTTAACTTCTGGTGAAGGGTTGAGGTCACGGCGCCAGCGGCGTGAATCCATGGCCTACACAATAGACAGCTGTAGGCAGACTGTATATCCATCACGTAGAAGGTCGTTTTGAAAGTTTGTGGGCCAATCGTTATAGGCAACTCAATCTCTCCCAGAACCGATCTCTTAGAACCATCAAAGGCTCTCACTACCAGGTTGCTGGGCCGTAATGCCAATCCGTCATACTCTAGCTTCACAAGGGCTTTTTTAGGTAAGACATTGAGGGACGATCCTGTGTCTACCAGCACATGGGAAAGAACTGCACCTTTACATTCCATGGTAATGTGCAAAGCCTTGTTATGATTGCGGCCTTCCGTAGTCAAATCAGTGTTGGTGAACCCTAGTCCATGACTAGCGTTAACATTTCCAACCACAGCTTCCAACTGATTGACGGTGATCTCTTCTGGCACATAAGCTGCGTGCAAGACTTTTAATAGTGCGTTCCGATGAGCCTCGGAGCACATAAGCAATGATAGAATGGAGATCTTAGAAGGCGTCTGGCGAAGCTGGTCCACTATTTTGTAATCACTTTTCTTGATGATTCTCATGAACTCATCAACTTCTTGATCAAAAGGTGTTTTCAAAGCTTCCTTATCAATCTGCTCTTCCTGCACCAAGCTTTTCCCTTTTGCCTTGGCAGCAGCTTCTGCTTCGGCAGTGGGTCTTTGAATTTGTGGAGCAAAGAGACGTCCGCTTCGAGTGAAGCCTCCGCCTCCTCCCACATTATCTATTGGTGGTGCAGGGGTTGATGATTCAAAAGTGATTTTCTGTCCTTCGCAGTATAGATCGGAGCCGTAATGCCAGGGAATGGCATTACTGCTTTCATAAGGTACTGGCCCAGGCACCGTGATGGTGACTGGGTTGATGGCAGCTGCAGAAGGGACTGTGATAGTTTGTGGATCATAGTATATTGTGACTGGTGCTCTGATGGGAGTGGCATTTTGTGAGTTATAGGCAGAATCATTTTCAGGATCATAATAAATCGTAACTGTTGAGACATTTGCTGCTGAAGTTGTAGGAGACATTGTTGGAAGGATGGGTGTTGTTGTTGTAGGAGTTTCTGAATGAAGTGGTGCTGAAGTTGTAGAAGGGATGTTTGCTGATATCTGGTCCGTTGAAGTAACAGATGAAGCATTTGTCGATGAGATTGAAGAGTTGCTTGGAACAATGGTTGTTGTATTTGTAGAAGACACAGGAATTGTTGCTGATGAGATTGTTGGATTGGTAGGAATTGATGTTGTGATTTGAAGCAGGCCACTCTGGATGAGACCATCTATGCCATCTCTCAAGTTATCACAACCATTCACTGAAATGTTGCAATAAGCACACCCTAGCTCACATCCCGGGAACATTTGACATTCGAGGAGTTGAGCTTTAATCTCCACCAACGGTGTCCGAATCTGACCCACACTGGTTATCAAGTAAGACGGCTTGTCTTCTTCAATAGCATTGATTCTGGGGCCACCATGGTTTGGCATAGGGTTCTTGTTAACATTTGGTGGTGGTGCAAAATTCAGAGCTTTAGAATCTACCAAGTCCTGTACCTTCATGTGCAAAGCTCTGCACTTCTCTGTACTATGGCCAGGTGCATTTGAATAAAAAGCACATCTGGCGCTGGCGTCATAATTCCTAGGCAAACTCGCAGGATCTGGAGGTGCCAACATCCTTAGCTCAACCAGGTTGAGTTTCAGGAGTTGTGGCAGTAATGTGGCATATGGCATAGGGATCAGATCGATCACCCTATTGGCCTGAGAAGGTCTCTGTTGGAACGGTCTTTGCTGATTGTTGTTGTTAGTGTTGGTGTAGTTTCTCTAAGGAGGATACTGATTTTGTTGCTGATAATTTTGTTGCTGTGGTTGATAAACTGGTTGTGGATGAATTGGAGCGGGAATGGTGACTGCTGCCACAGACCTATGAACATATTGGGGCCTGCCCCTGTTGGTATGGATAGCATTGGTTTCACCAGTTCTTCTTGGGCCCGCAAAAGGCTTCCTTGTGTTGCTGGATGAGCTGGCACCGTTGTCAGAAATTTTGCCCATCTTTAACAGGCTCTCAATTCTTTCTCCAGCTATAACGACATCTGCAAAGCTGGTAGAAGAGAAAGCAGCCAACCTGTCAATGTATGTTCCTTGGAGGGTATTCATAAACATATCTGCCATCTCCCTCTCTGACATAGGTGGCTGGATAGCAGCAGCCAACTGCCTCCACCTTTGGGCGTACTCCCGGAAGCTTTCTCTATATGATTGTGACATCCCCATCAGGAGGGTCCTGTTGGGTGCCATATCCAGATTATACTGATATTGTCTGATGAAGGCCTCTGCCAGGTCTTTCCAACACCTGATGGTCGCTCTAGTCAGATGGGAGTACCATTCCCTTGACGCTCCAGTTAAACTATCCTCAAAATAAAACATCCATAGCTTCTCGTCCATGGTATATGCCTTCAACCTTCCCAAAAAGGATTGCAAGTGGGTCTGTGGGCAAGAAGTCCCGTTGTATTTCTCAAAACAAGGAGGCTTAAACTTATGGGGAATCCTGACCCCGTCCACTAAGCCCATGTCCATAACATCAAAACCCAAAGAGTTTTGAGACTCCAAGGATCTTAATTTTTCAGCAATTTCATCCAGCCTTCTGTCATAGGCCTCCTCCCTAGCACCCATTACTGTGAACTGATCCTCCTGGGGGTCTTCTTGCAGCACTCTGCCTGCAGTGGCAGTCCCTTGAACATTAGCAGGAATGTTGATCTCTGGATGAAGGTGGGGTCCAAATACAGGGGGGTTGACATGAGGTTGGACCCTCTCATTGTTTCTTGTCCCAGCAGTCCCTATATGGGGATCTTCCTGATTCTGCCTTTCTACCATTGCTCTCAATCTTTCTTGGCTCTGAGCCATGTTGTTCATCACTTCCATAAACTGCGTCATCTGAGTTCTCATTTCCAATCTCTCGTTGGCCATTTGGTTTCTGACCTCTGCAAGGTCCTGTTGTACCTGATCCATTTGTATGCCCGGAAGGTTGTTACGGGTTGGATATCGGTGTGGAAGGTTGAGTGGAAATACCCGACGTCGAGCAATAGTTCCTGAATATCACAACAGAGTTAGCAGCAACAACAAAATAAACCTACAAAACCAACAAAGGGTCAGCATGCAATGCAGTATGCTTATTTGTTTCCAAGGTATCCGGCTTGGCACTTGGTTTTGACCCTTCCAGACCCTTGAAGATACTGTTGATGTTGCTTGAAAAGAACTCAAATGGAACAAACTGATACATACATTACAAAAAGCAAATGATACATAATTTGTTCCTTACAAAACATGCCCTCTGAGGGGTCAAAATACATCACAAGAAAATAAAAGTACATGAAATGAAAGCAACAACAAGCAAAGGTCAGACACCAAGACCAAACTCATCCTCCTGAACTTCCTTGAGAAGTGCTTCAGTCACAGGATCAGCTGGACGCTCCGTGAGATTCCTGATAAGGAGATTCCGGGTAGTAACAGCTGCAGTTAGCTTCTTGTGTTGACTCTGGTCCTTTGACCTCTTCACTCCGGCTCTGATCTTCAGCTCCGAGATCTCCCTCTGGGCTGCTGCCAAGGCTTCCTGCTGCTCTTTTGCACTAGCTTCCAGCTGCTCAATCTTGTCCTGAGTCCTCTTATCTTCCAGAGTACGAGCTTCGGTGATCCTGACCCACCTAGCTTGACTCTCCTTCAGATACAAATCAGTCCTGGCTTTCTGGAACTG
Organism: Lathyrus aphaca; assembly: GCA_963966055.1. Classification (NCBI taxonomy): domain Eukaryota; kingdom Viridiplantae; phylum Streptophyta; class Magnoliopsida; order Fabales; family Fabaceae; genus Lathyrus; species Lathyrus aphaca. The sequence goes on from OZ014523.1 coordinate 315,153,021, forward strand.
GGATTCTTTGCAAGCATTCTTCAAGATTTGCTCTCCAGCCTTAGACTTCTTGATGTAATCCTCAGACTTCTCAATTTTAGCCAGATGCTCCACTTTCAATTTTTCCAACCTTTCAATATCCAACCTACCATCACTCCTCTCCCAGAGGGTCTTCTGTAGAGCTTGAGTCAACTTCTCATTTCTTTCTTTCAAACTCTCAAACTCCTCTAAGCTGACAGTGGCAGGAGGTGGTGCTGAGGATGGCCCAGGTATATCCTCCATGGTGAAGGGCATCCCAGAAAATTGAGCCCTGGCATGGGACCACTCATAGCATTGTGCCGATGCCACATTGTTGCACTTCCCCAGAATGGTTATTCCTTTAGTCTGAACATTGTCCCAGGCCCAGGCTGCCTGCCTGACAATAGCCAGATTAGGCTTGTTCTCACAGTAAAGAGTCTCAGCCAAGTCTTGTGCCTTAGGAGTGTGGACCAGTGCATAGCCCAGTTGTCTTTTGAATAGCAGGGGGTTGTAATTAATGCAACCCTTAACTCCTATCAGGGGTACATTGGGAAAATGCCCACAACTGGTAATGATATCCCTACCCTTTGTGCTTTGAGTGCACCACCTGATATCAGCTGAAGTCAGAGCAGTGAGTCTTCTAGCCCAGTTTCTCTGCTGATGAGGATTCAAAAATGCATCTGTCTTGGGCAAATGCTTGAGAAGCCAAGTATGGAACAAAGGAGCACAGCACCTCACTAATCTTCCCCTCTGCTTTTCATTCCTTTGGTGCACTGAGTAGTAGAAATCCCCCAATAAAGTGGGCACTGGGTTCCTCAGAATGAAAAGGTGGATTGCATTCTTGCTAATGAATCTAGGCTCATCTGCAAATAATATAATCCCATATATGCTCAGGGACAATAAAGCACAGACTGATTTCCACTCTCCCAAAGAAGCCTTCAGGGTAGCTTGAGAGATTAAGAAATCCAGATGCAGGCCAGAGATTCCAGCCTTAGTAGTCATATGCTGCCCAATCAGAACTGGTTCCAGATGCAATGCCTTTGCTATCTCCTCATTACTTGGGAAAGCCATCTCAGGGTTGAAGGGGACTCCACCCCTGATAGGTATACCAACCAATGATGAGTATTCCTCTAATAAAGGTCCCAACTGGAAATCCTGAAAAGTGAAACACCTCAGAGGGGGATCATAGAACTGCAAGCAAGTATGAATCAAGCTCCTCTGTGAAGGGTCCAAATCCATAACCACATCAAGTATGCTTCCATAGTGTTCCCTAAACAGTGGTATATGGTCTGGAGTAATCAGGGTCTGAATCCTCCTGATGTCAGCTAGCTCAGGCTGAAAGAAATGGTAGGAGATATTACTCTTCTTAGGTGCCATGTTGTTGAAGAAGAGTTGAGACAGGTGCTGATGATAACACTGAAAATGGGCCACTGATAGGCTGAGACTAATGATGCAGGTGACTGAAGCAGGTAGCAGACAACTGAAGAAGATACTGATGAAGATAGGTCTATACAGATGATGGGGTCAAAACCAAGCCAAAAAATAAAGGATGGATACCCTGAAAAACAAATAAGCAAATGTCAAAATGATGCAATGATGATGTATGCAAATGATATGCAAGGGTTTGCGACTGAGCTGGATCTAATCAAATGCTCTGATATAAGTCTATGTATGTTCAAGAAATCCAGATGGAGGTCTATAAGTCCAGTAACCAAGGTGGGGGACTCAAATAAAGAGTCACATGTCCAGGGTTTAGAATCACAAGAACTGTCCCAACATGGAGTATTCTTAATCAAATCAAAGTAACAGGGTATGCTGAGGTCAAGGGTACCTGCAAACCTGTAAACAGCCCAACCCCCTCACAGGTGGTGTTCTAAAACAAGGATCCTCAGACTTGGATCAGTTATGAGAAGTGTAAACACTTCTAACCCGGAGGTACAGTGTTTACAATAACCATAAAAGATCCTTCTCTAATTCACCTCAGTTTCTGAAGGTCAATACTAAAGGTCATCCAGACTTAGCAGGCTTCCCAGATAGCCCTAGTACTGCAGGAAATCTGCAACACAGAGTTCTCAAGAAGAAACCCATATATGAACCGTGTTTCATATTCCCGCACCAGACCGAGATGGAATGGGAAAGAATATGAACCACTCTGGCCTAGGTGTCACTCAGGTCCCAGGTATAGGACCTTAACTCTCAATAGAACCCCACCCACCAAAGCAACAAACAGATCCAGCCAGCGCAGTATGGCAATATGATATATGCAAAGCTATAAAGAAAGTAATAAAGCAACTGTTCATAAAGCAGTAAATAAAACAAATATACAAGCTCAGATAGCACATAACACCCCAGTAAACACAAATCAAACAAGCGCTAGGAGGAACCCACAAAAAGAACCAGAAGCCCTGGTTGCAGTATAAGGGTCCCCAGCAGAGTCGCTAAGATGTCGCTCCCGATAGATGGGACTGGCCCAAATAAAGGTACAGGCGCGAACGGTCGGCGAAAGGGACAATGAGAACACACAGCAGTGAACTCACTGGAGATGAAAAGAGTCGCCAGCTAGGCATTTTTATCCCGGAGGAAAGGCAATGCTGCATAGACCTAGAAAGATACGGATAAGACGGTTGCGAACCAGAGAGACTGAGAAAGGGGGTTGGTTACAACCTGGGAAGGTATTAGCACCCAGATTGTCCGTCGTACTCGACGGGATCCACGCTTAAAAGATTTGTGTTTTAAAGGGGTAGTGTCAGTGCAATTTGTGTATAAAGAGCTAGAAAAGGATGTACGGGTGTCAGTGTAAAAGAAGTGTGAAGTGTGATATATACAGTGTCAGTGTAAGGATGAAAGTAAGCTCATGACCATGAAGCTTAAAGAATGATACTGAAAGAGGGGGAATATACAGAGACTTTTGTTCGATAACTGTTAAGTTATGCCTACGTATCCTCTCGTGCAATGAGGAAGTCAGAACACCGTAGTTCGACCCAAAGAGACTGAAAGATGAATTGACTTGTGAACTGCTTGCTTGTCAGTGCTCAAGTGTATGACCTGTCTGGCTCAGGTGCAAACTGTCTTGCATTAGACGGAAGAAGCAAGTTCTCGTTTGTGAGTGAATGAGATGAGAAAAGAATCCCGAAGGAGACGATTATTGTTTGTTTTTGTGTTTTCAATCTTTTATTGCTTTTGGATGTTTGTCATAAGTTAATGAGCTTAAGCCTAAACCAATGGGTTAGTAAACTCATCACATCTTCCCTCTGATTAGGGGTAATGAGAATACCTTAAGTGTGAAGTCAGCTTCTCACACTTAATCACCTTTGATATAGGATTAAGATCATTAACCTACTTGTGATTATTTAGATGTTTTTGTGGTTTTTGTTTAGTGTTAGGTAATGAGGTTAAGCCATAATCAGGGACTAAACAGACTCATTACACCATCCTAATAGAAGGATAATAGATGAGACTGTTTAAGCTGAGGAAAGCTCCTCAACTTAATCCATGATTAGGGATTAAACTCATGAAAAAACAAGCCTTTATTAGATGGATTTTAGTTAGATGATAAGATGAAGAAGTGAGTTTTAGGGTTTGTAAGACAACTTGAGGGGGACTTGTCCATTAACACTAGGGTTAGTCCTTCTTAACCAATTAAGGAAGAATTAGAACCCTAATGCAAGGCCCAAGTTACAAGTGTGATGTCTTGATGATTGTTAAGTGAATTGATTAAAGGATTTAAACACATTAAGGGTTTAACACTTAGGATTAAAGTTATACACTCCATCCTAATAGAAGGATGCAGGCATAAGCTTAATCACAAAGCCTTAAAACCTTTAGGGTTTAGTCCCTGATTGTGAGATGAGAAGAAAGGACTCAAAGAGACACAAAGGAAAAACTAAGAGGGGAGACTAATCAAAACCCTAATCATTGTCATGCTTGGTTGTTCCTAAGGTTTGTGAGGTCAACAAGAAGGATCTTCAATGGAACCACCAGGAAGCAGATGAAAGGATCAGGAGAAGCAAAGTAACTTGCTTCATTCAAGAAGTCAAGTCACTTGAAGAAAGAAAGTGAGGAGAAGAAGAATGAGCAAGCTCAAACTCAAACACATAACAAAATGCAGCATGGATGCATAAGAGGGATGAAAAGAAAAAGTGGGAAGTGAAGGCAAATCCACTTCCCAAAGTTACTTACCACCTGAAAAGTTAGAAAAGAAATGCAATGCAATGCAAAATGAAATGAGATGGCATGATGTAAATCAAAACCAGAAGCATATATGAGATGATAATGATGTTATGACATGGTGCAAACATGAATCAAGACATGAGGATGATCATACAAACTTATGGATGCAAATGAAACAAGTTAAGGACCATGAACATACATGCAAAGTAATGGAATGCAAATGACTTACAACATGGGAAATGCAAGATGCAATGATCAAACATTCTTTCAACATGTCTTATGATGTCAAATGAATCACATGGATGCATAAAATGCTATGGCAAGTCAAGGTATGATTGCAAATGCAAGATGGATGCATATGGAAGCCCAAATTAGGGTTTATGATCAATGCATCAAACAAAAACCAAAATCAGAAGCAAACATCAATACAAAAAATTGAAAATGCACTCAAAGGATCCCTAAACCTATACTAACTCATTGCCCAAAGGGGAAGTTCCAACTCTTAACCTAATTCAAGTTATGATTTTCCTAAGTTATCTAGGGTTTTAGGGTTCCTTAACAAGAAAAATGCCAAACAAATGGAAAATGAAAGATCAAATCATGGCCATTTAACCTTACAAACTACATGATATGCTAAACACAATGCAAAAAGAATCAAAGTCCAACTCTCAATGGTTAGACAGAAATGATTTTTGGAAGTTTGGATCAAAATAATGCATCAAAATGATTTTAATTCCATGAAAAATTCTCAAAATGCATCAAGATCAAAAAAGAAATTTGGTTTGTAGGTTGGACAATGTTTCTAAATGTTTTTAAATGTTTCATGAATTTTTTGGTGATTTTTAAATACCTAAAAGTATTTTTAATTAATTAATTCTCATTAATTAATTAAAAATAAACTTTTAATTATTTAAAAATACTTTTTGAATGCAAAAAATAAAAATAAAAATATTTTTGTGTTCTGAAATTAAATAATAGCTTGCATAAAAAATTTCAGAATTTTAATGATTTTGCTATTTTTAATAAAATATAGAAAACAAATGAATTAATATGAAAATTAAAATGAATTTAAACTGAAAATAGAAAAGTAATCAGATCCAAAGGCCCTCATTTAAACTTGCTGCGCGCGCGTTTGACCTGGCGCCATATCCAAGGGCCAGCATTCAAACCTGGCTAATTAATGATTAAGCCCTAATGACAACCCTAATGACTTTCAGGCGACCGGAACACTGTTCCGGTCGTCTTCTCCGATCACCCAAAACTTCAAACTCTCTCTACACGCATCTAAAACGAAATCTAATTAAACAGAAATGATCCCCACTTAAAAACGAATCAAAACCCCCATTCAAACATCATTTATCATTCCTAAACAATGAGAATCGAATCAAACTAGTTTTAGGGCAAAAAGTTTCAGAACAAGATTAAACTCTCATCTCTTCACCATTTTCAAAACCAACAACATATTCATGATCAGGGAAGCATGTAGAACAACTTAGGAACTCTAAAAATCATTTCTGGAAAAAATGTTCATGAAGCTACCTGAGTTTGAAGCTTTTCAATCTGGCACTTTCTGACCTTCCCTTCTGTGCAAAACCACTCCTGGGACCTCCCTGATGAAGCTTTGATGATTGAAAAGAGTTTGTGTTGGATGGTTTGGAATTTTGAACAAGTTCTGTTCAAGCTCAGGTGAGAATCGTGTTTATGATTCAGGCAGTTTAGGGCAAGGATGAGGGGTGCTTTCTGACCAGGATGATGAGTTGAGTTGATCTATGAAGTTTGTTTGTGAGTTTGTGAGTTGTTTTCTGAGTTTCGAAAGTTTTTGCCTTTGAGAGTGAAAATGAGAATGTGATGTTATGGCTGGTTTCAGGCTTGCTGGTTATGTGCTTTGGCTAGCAATTTGTTTGTATAAACAATTGCTATTGGTCAGAAGATGTGACATGCCCTTTTGTGATAGGTATGGCTACTTTTGCAAATTGTCAACTTTGTGTAAGAGAAAGCATGGGTCATGTTCTAGGCTGGTACATGGAGAGTGTGCTGCGCAGCATGGTGAGGGGAAAGGCTAGGGTTGATCAGCAAAGTAGCTAGCAAGTGGATGAGATGTGATCATGAGTTTTTGCAACTTGACTTTGCCTTTGGCTTTCATGAAGGAAACTTGATCCATGGGCCACAAAACATGTAATTCTTTGCCCCATTCTGATTTTTGAATGTTGTGTGATCATGTTGAGTGAATTAGAAGCCCATTTGCTGACTTATTTGGCCTTGAGAAGTGAATTTGCAACTTTGCCTCTTTGGTGCATGACTTGAAATTTAGTGATTTTTGCCAACTTTGACAAGCCATAACTTTTGATCCTAAATGAATTAGGTCATGTTCTTGTACTTTTTGAAAAGGGAAAGATCTATTATACAACTTTCATGACCAAAGTTTTTCCATTTGAAGCATTTTTGGATCAAAAAGTAAGGGTTGAAAAAGTTGCATAAAATGACATTTTCCTTAAAAGTCAAACTTGCCCAAAAAGTCAACTTTGCAAAAGACTTGAAATTCTTGAATTTTGTGAACTCCCAACATCTTACATGATCAAATAAAGATCATATACACTCAAAATGATGAAGAACACCCTTTGGTTGGGTCATTGGGGGCCTTAGATGCCCTGATTTTGCACTGACTTGCTTGAAAAGTCAACCCTTGATCAGATGGCTTCCCCATGGAATTTCTTCATGAAAATTGATATGCATACTCCCTAGACCAATAGAGACCAATAGAAACAAGAATGACCAAAAATTTTGGAGTTATGGCCTCTGAAACCAAAACCCTAATTTTAGGTCATCTGTGCAGTCAAGCCTGGCTCTGCTTCCATACCAATCCCAGTTCTTGTGATTCTTTGACATTCTTGACTTTGAGAGGATATAATATGATACTTGAAAACACATAGACCCCTTTGAAGTGATTGGTGGCCTTTGGAGTGGCTCAAGAAGCTCTTGGGTTGCTCAGATCACAAACCCTAGATGCAGATGACCTAGAACCAAAGCAATGACTAAAAAATGTGGCATGAGATGATATGATTGTATTTATGCATATGAAATGATCACAAGCCATGGTGTGAATGGGTGAGGGAAAATTTGGGGTGTTTACAACATCATACCCTGTTACTGTTTTGTTTAAAGAGTACTCCACTTTGGACAGTTCTTGTGATTAACCCTGGACATGTGAATCTTTATTTGAGTCCCCCACCCTAGTTAATGGACTTCTAAGCCTCCATTTGGATTCTTTGAACATACATGGGCCTTATAAAAAGACAGATAATCAGATCTAGCTTGATCACAAACCCTTTTATATCATTTGCATATATCATCATTGCATCATTTGACATTTGTTATTTGCTTTTCAGGGTATCCACTTCATTGTATCTTGGTTTTGGTTTTGACCCCTTCTTCTGCATAGACCTCTGCTTCAGCTGTCTTCATTAGTTATTTGCTTCAGTTACTTCCATCCTCACCAACACCAGTCTATCAATGATCCACCTTCAGCATCAGTCTGGGATCTTCATCAGCATTTGTCTTCAGCTTCTTCAGCAACACTCATGGCTACTCCCAGGAAGAGCAACATATCCTACCACTTTTTTGAGCATGTGTTGACTGGTATCAGGCAGGTCCAGTCACTTATCACCCCTGACCATATCCCACTGTTTAGAGAGCACTATGGAGGTATCTTGGATATGGTTATGGACCTTGATCCTTCTCAGAGGAGCATGAGCCACACATGCTTGAAACTTTATGACCCACCATTGAGATGTCTCACATTTCCAGACTTCCAGTTAGGGCCTCTACTGGAAGAGTTTTCTTCATTGATTGGAATCCCCTTCAACCCAGAGATGACTGCTCCCAGAAATGAAGAAATAGCAAGGGCACTGTACTTGGAGCCTGCCCTTATTGAGCAAAGTATGACAACAAAGGCTGGGATTCCTGGTTTGCATTTGGACTTCCTGATTTCTCAGGCCATCCTGAAAGCTTCATTGGGAGAGTGGAGGGCAGTCTGTGCACTATTAGCCCTCACCATATATGGGGCTATACTGTTTGCATATGAGCCTAAGTTTGTCAGTAAGAATTCCATCCAACTGTTTCTTCTAAAGAACCCAGTACCTACATTACTAGGAGATTTCTACTGCTCCATCTATCAGAGGAATGAGAAACAAAGGGGTAAGTCGGTTAGATGTTGTGCTCCTTTGTTTTACTCCTGGCTGCTCAGGCACCTGCCTAAATCAGATGCTTTCTTGAACCCTCATCAGCAGAAGAATTGGGCCAAGAGATTCATTGCCTTGACTTCAGATGATATCAGATGGTGCACCCAGAGCACCAAAGGCAAGGACATTATCACCAGCTGTGGACAATACCCAAATGTGCCTCTGATAGGAGTAAAGGGTTGCATCAATTACAATCCTTTACTGTTTAAGAGACAACTGGGTTATGCCTTAGTTCACCCTCCCAGAGTACAGGATTTAGCTGAGACCCTATATTGTGAAGTACAACCTAATTCAGCTGTTGTCAGACAAGCATCCTAGGCTTGGGACAATCCAGACAATTGGGGTAGCTATTCTTGGAAGATGTAACAATGTTGCTTCAGCTCAGTACTCAGACTGGTCCCGTACTAGAGCTCAGATTACCAGAATGCCCTTCACCTTGGAAGACATACCTGGTCCATCCACAGTACAGCCTACAACAACAGTTAGCCTGGAGGAATTTGAAAAGTTGAAAGAAAGGAATGAGCAGCTATCCCAGGCCTTGAAGAAGAATCTTTGGGAAATAAGTGATGGTCGTTTGGACATTGATAGATTGGAAAAGCTCAGGGTTGAGCACCTTGCCAAAATTGAAAAGACAGAAGACTACATAAGGAAAGCAAGGGCTGGGGAACAGATATTGAAGAATTCCTGTAAAGAGGCCAAGATTCAGAAAGCTAGGGCTGAGCACTATCTGCAAGAGAGTCAGGCTAGGTGGGTCAGGATCACCGAAGCCCGTACACAAGAAGACCAGAAGACTCAAGCCAAGATTGAACAGCTAGAGGCCAATGAGAAGAAGCAGCAGGAAGCTTTGTTGGCTGCTCGGAAGGATGTATCAGAGTTGAAGCTCAGAGCAGGATTGAAGAGATCAAAAGACCAGGACAAGCATAAGAAGCTGACCACTGCCATTGCTACCAGGAACCTCCTCATTAGGACCATTACAGAGCACCCAGCTGGCCCAGTGACAGAGGCACTCCTGAAGGAGGTCAGAGAAGATGAGTTTGGACTGGATGTCTGATTCTTTGCTTGTTGTTTGTTTCCATTTGATGTACTTTTCCTCTTTTGTTGTATTTTGACCCTCAATGGGCATGTATTGTAAAACAAACTATGTATTGTTCATCATTTGTAATATATTTTAGTTTGTTGTCATTTAGGGCTTCTCAACAACATCAAGCATCTTCCTCGAGGTCTGGAAAGGTCAAAACCAAGAACCAAACCGGATACCTTGGAAAACAAATAAACATACTGCATTGCATACTAACTTTGTTTTTGTTTTTTAGGTTTTGTTATTATTATTGTTTCTAACTTTGTTATGACTTCAGGAAACATTGCTCGTCGCCGAGTGTTCCCTGTCAACCGCACGCACCGGTACCCGACTCGTAACAACCTTCCTGGCATTCAAATGGAGCAAGTATAGCAGGACCTGACTGAGGTCAGAAACCATATGGCCAATGAGAGAGTAGAGATGAGAAATCAGATGTCTCAGTTCATGGCAGTGATGACTGGCTTAGCCCAAAGTCAAGAAAGGCTAAGAGAGCTGGTGGAAAGACAAACTCCTGAAGAGCCTCATCTGGGAACAGGGGGAACTAACAACAATGAACGGGGGCAGCCTCGTATTGACCCACCGGAGTATGGACCCCATCTGAATCCAGAAGTTAACATCCCGAGGAATGGTCAAGGTAATACTGCTGGGGGAAGATTCCTGCAGGAGGATCCCCAGGAAGAACAGTTCACTGTCATAGGAGCTGGAGATGAGGTATATGACAGAAGATTAGATGATATTGCTGAAAAGTTAAGATCTTTGGAATCTCAGAACTCTTTGGGCTTCGATGTGATGGATATGGGACTAGTAGATGGGGTGAGAATTCCCCACAAATTCAAACCCCCATGCTTTGAAAAGTATAATGTTACTTCCTGTCTGTAAACACCCCAAATTTTCCCTCACCCTTTCACACCATGGCTTATGATCTTTTCAGTTGCATAAGTTCAATCATATCATCTCATGTTGCATTTTTGCTTCACTGCATTGATTCAAAGTCATCTGCATCTAGGGTTTGTGATCTGAGCCATCCCTGAGCCATTTGAGCCACTTCAAAGGTCATCAAACACTTCAAAGGTGTCCATGAATGTTCAAGCATCATATTATATCCTCACAAGGTCAAGGAAGTCAAAGAATCACAAGAACTGAAAAAGGCATGGAAGCAGAGCCAGGTGTAACTGCACAGATGACCTAAAATTAGGGTTTTGGTTTCAAAGGACATAACTCCAAATGATTTGGTCATTCTTGTTTCTATTGGTCTCTATATGTTATGAGGATCATGCATATCAATTTTTATGAAGAAATTCCATGGGGAAGGCATCTGATCAAGAGTTGACTTCTTGAGCAAGTCAGTGTAAAATCAGGACATCTGAGGCCCCCAATGACCCAACCAAAGGGTGTTATCCATCATTTTGAATGTATATGATCTTTATTTGATCATAGAAGATGTTAGAAGTTCACAAAATTGAAGAATTTCAAGCCATTTGCAAAGTTGCCTTTTTGGGAAAGTGACTTGTAATGTAAACTTGCTATTTTGGGAAAGTTTTTCAACCTCCTCAAATTAATTCAAAAATGCTTCAAATGAGAAAACTTTGGTCATGAAAGTTGTAGATTGGATCATTCCCTTTTCAAAAAGTACAAGAACTCTTTCTAATTCATTTTGGATCAAAAGTTTTGGCTTTGCAAAGTTGGGAAAAATCATGAAATTTTCACTTTTGCACCAAAGAGGGAAAGTTGCAAAACCTCATGCCAAGGCAAAATGTGACTTCAAATGGACTTCTATGCATTACACAAACATGAACCATGACCTAAAAGTCAGAATGCACCAAAGAATCTCCAAGTTTCATGACTTGATCTTTAAGAAACTTCAAAAGGGCCAAACTTTGTGAAATTTGCAAAGCCTCACATAAACTCTAATCCACTTGCAAATTGGCCTCAAATTTATTTCCATGGTCAGCCTTGATTCAAGCTGCAACATACATGCTTTTGTTCTAGCCCTAAAAATAGCCCATACCTTATAGTACACCCAGACTTGACTTTTTGCAAAAGGGGCCATACCAATCAAGCTGTGCCACCAACAACTCTCTGCCCTATCACAGCTTGATATGTGGACTAAAAGAGACTCAAAACATACAACAAACCAGCCAGAATACACAACATTGTCATAGTTCCCAAAAACTCTCCCCCTTGCATTTTCATTCGAAACTCAGCACTCAAGTCTCAAACATCAAAGCAAACTTCATAGAACCATTCACCATGATCCTCTGATCATTTCCCAATCCTCATTTGACCCTGAAATCACCCCAAGCAGAAACACGATTTTTCACCCCTTCTGAACAGAACTTCATCAATCTCTTAAACCAGCCATAAGAAATTCCAAACAAGCATTGCAAACTTCGCAGGGGGTCCATTAAAGGCATCTTGGACCAAAGAAGCAGCCAGAAAGCTTCAAAGATCAAAGCTCCAGTTCAGGTGAGCTCAAGAACATTTTTTCCAGAAACTTGTTTTTAAGTTCCTAAATGAATCTATGTGATGTGCTGATCATGCTGATATGTTTATTTTTGCAAATGGTTAAGTATTGAGTATGTATGAAGCTTTTGAAATTTTTTGACCTAAAAACGTTTTGATTCGATTCAACTTTGATACGTGAAATAAATGTGTTTTGGTTGATGATTCTTGTTGTGTGATGTATGGGGTTGGATTCTGGGCAGAGAGATTAAGTTTTAGAAGCTTGGGGAGAGAGATAGCAAAATCTCAGGGGAGATGTGGCCGGAGAAGATGACCGGAGGTCATTTCCGGCCACCTGAAAGTCATTAGTGCATTAATTGTGGTTAGGGCTCAGTTTGAATGTGAGCCATGGATCTGTTTGACTTGGGTTGACTCGCGCGCAAATGAATGGACCAGATCTTTCATTAAAACCCTAATCCTATTTTATTAAATTAATTAATTAGGTTTGATTTAATTTGGTCAGTTTGAATTACAGCCACAGGATCTGGCGCGGGTCACTCCCTCCAAAACCATTTGAATGCCAGCCATTAGATCTGTTGACTTCTCATAATTTCATTTTTATTTCATTTATTTTATATTTAACTTCCACGAATTTTAAAAAATAGCAAAACACTTTAAAAAATTCTGAATTTTTTTTGTCAAGCATTTCATTAATTTTCAGAACCCAAAAATATTTTTATTTTTATTTTTTGCATTAAAAATCATTTTTAAATCATTTAAATGTTTATTTTTAATTGGTTAATGAAAATTAATTAATTAAAAATGCATTTAGGTATTTAAAAATCACAAAAAAATTCACATTGCATTTTAAAACATTTAGAAACATTATCAAACTCTCAAAAGAAATTTCTTTTTGGTCTTTGATGTATTTTGACATTTTTCATTGGAATTAAATTCATTTAAAGGCAATATTTTTGTTCAAACTTAGAAAAATTCATTCTGCCTAACCATGAGGAGTTTGATGATGGTTCTTCTTGCATTGCATCCTTCATAGCATGTAGTTTCTAGGGTAAAGTTGATTTGAATTTATCTTTCATTTTCAATTTAATGAGCATTTTTCCTTTTGAGGTGCCTTGAAACCCTAATTGACTTAGAAAATTCATAACTTTCACTAGGTTAAGAGTTAGGTCCCCTCCTTTGGGCAGTGAACTTGCGTAGGGTTAGGGTTCCTTTGATCCCATTTTCAATTTTTTATCTTGTCATTTGCTTCTGGTTTGGAAATTTTGCATTGCATGTTGTATGTAACCCTAGTTTGTGCCTTTCTTTGCATCCATCTCTCATTTGCTTGCATTTAAGAACTTGCCATGACATTTTGTGCATCCACATGATTCATAAGACATCTTAGGACATATTAGAACCATGATTGATCATTGCATCATTCCTTTGCCATGTTATATGTTCATTTCATAAACATTCTTGAATCTTTATGGTTCAGAGCATGCCTCATTTGCATCCTTATGCTTGTTTGATCACTCTCATCTCTTGTCATATGTTTGCATCATCTCTTAGCGTCATTAATATCATGTGCATGCTTCTGACTTTGGTTTGTATCATGGCAATTCATCTCATTCTCATTGCATTTCATTTCTTTTGCTAACTTTTCAGGTGGTAAGTTGTTTTGAGAAGTGAATTTGCCTTCACTTCTCACAATCTCTTCTTATCCCCCTCTGGCATCATTGCTGCATTTTATCTTGTCTTTGAGTGAGCTTGCTCATTCATTCTCTTTCTTACTTTCTTCCTTCAAGCAACTTGTCTTCTTAAGTGAAGCAAGTTGTCTTGCTTCTCCTTTCTTCTTCCTCTTTCTATCTTGTTCCTCCTTGGTGGCCTCTGAAGACTCTTTCTCTCTTAAGTCTCACAAACCCTAGGATCTCCAAGTATGATAAAAATTAGGGCTTGATTAGTTCCCCATTTAGTTTTGCCTTTGTGTCATATTTGAGTCTTCTCTCTTCATCTCATAATCAAGGACTAAACCCTAAAGGTTTTAAGGCTTTGTGATTAAGCTTATACATGCATCCTTCTATTAGGATGGAGTGTATAACTTTAATCCTAAGTGTTAAACCCTTAATGTGTTTAAATCCTCTAATCAATCCATCTAATAATCACTAAGATATCAAGCTTGTAACTTGGGCCTTGCATTAGGGTTCTAATTCTTCCTTAACTGGTTAAGAAGGACTAACCCTAGTGTTAATGGACAAGTCCCCCTCAAGTTGTCTTACCAACCATAAAACTCACTTCTTAATCTTATCCTTAACTAAAATCCACTTTAATAAAGGCTTTGTTTTGTCATGAGGTTAATCCCTAATCATGGATTAAGTTGAGGAGTCTTCCTCAACTTAAATGTTCTCATCTATCATCCTTCTATTAGGATGGTGTAATGGGTCCATTAAATCCTTGATTATGGCTTAAACTCATTACTTAACACTAAACAAAAACCACAAAAACATCTAATAATTTCAAGTAGGTTAATGATTTTAATCCTACATCATGGTGGTTAAGTGTGAGGTGCTTCACACTTAAGGTATTCTCATTACCCCTAATCAGAGGGAAGATGTGATGAGTTTACTAACCCTTGGTTTAGGCTTAAGCTCATTAACTTATGACAAATCATAAAAAGCAATAAAAGATTGAAAACATCAAAAACAAACAATAATCGTCTCCTTCGGGATTCTTTTCTCACCTCATTCACTCACAAACGAGAACTCGCTTCTTCCGTCTAATGCAATACAGTTTGCACCTGAGCCAGACAGGTCATACACTTGAGCATAGATAAGTAAGCAGTTCACAAGTCAATTTATCTGTCAGTCTCTTTGAGTTGAACTACGGTCTTCTGACTTCCTCATTGCACGAGAGGATACGTAGGCATAACTTAGCAGTTATCGAACAAAAGTCTATGTATATTCCCCCCTCCTTCCAGCATTATTCTTTAAGCCTCATAGTCTTGAGCTTTGCACTCTTTCCTTACAATGACATTTCACATATTTCACTTCACACTTCTTTTGCACTGATACTTGCATTCTTTCCAACTTTGATACACAGGTGGCACTAACACTACCCCTTATAAACACAAATCTTTTAAGCGTGGATCCCGTAGAGTACGACGGACAATCTGGGTGCTAATACCTTCCCAGGTTGTAACCAACCCCCTTTCTCAGTTTCTCTTGTTCGCAACCATCTTATCCATCTTTTCTTAGGTTTATCCAGCATTACCTTTCCTTCGGGATAAAAATGCCTAGCTGGCGACTCTATTCTTCCCTCCCTCTTTTCGCCGACCGTTCGCGTCAGTACCCCTCTTGGCCCTGTGTTATTTTGTGGGAGCGACAGCTTGGCGACTCTGCCGGGGAACCTTATACTGTAACCAGGGCTTCTGGTTTTTTTGGTGGGTTCCTCCTAGCGCTTGTTTGATTTGTGTTTACTGGGGTGTTATGTGCTAATTGTGTTTATTTATTTGCTTTATTTACTGCTTTATGTACAGCTTTATTTATTGCTTTCCTTTACAGTTTTACATATTTCATACTGTCATTATCATTGCTGGATCTGATTTTTGTTTTGGTGGGTGGGGTTCTATTGAAAGTTTGAGGTCCTATACCTGGGACCTGAGTGACACCTAGGCTAGAGTGGTTCATGTTCTTTCCCATTCCATTTCGGTCTGGTGCGGGAATATGAAACACGGTTCAGATGTGGGTTTCTTGATGTGTGTTTACTGGAGGATGAGTTTGGACTAGATGTCTGACTTTTTGATTGTTGTTGTTTTCATTTGATGTACTTTTCTTTTGTGTTGTATTTTGACCCTTCAGGGGCATGTGATGTAAAAAACAGACTATGTATGATTCACCATTTGTAATATATTTGTTAGTTTGTTTCCATTTGAGTTTCTTTTTTCAACAACATCAAAGCATCTTCCTCGAGGTCTGGAAAGGTCAAAACCAAGAACCAAGCCGGATACCTTGGAAAACAAATAAGCATACTGCATTGCATACTAACTTTTGTTTTGTTTTGTAGGTTTTGTTATTATTTTGGTTGTTTCTAACTCTGTTGTGGTTCAGGAAATATTGCTCGCAGAAGAGTGTTCCCTGTCAACCGTGCACACCGGTATCCTACTCGCAACAACCTTCCGGGTATCCTAATAGAGCAAGTACAGCAAGACCTGACTGAGGTCAGAACCCAGATGGCTAATGAAAGAGTGGAGATGAGGAACCAAATGACCCAATTCATGAATGTAATGACTGGCTTGGCCCAGAGTCAAGAGAGGCTAAGGGCATTGGTAGAAAGACAAACTCCCGAGGAACCTCATCCTGGAACTGGAGGAACAAGTAATAATGAGAGGGGCCAGCCTCATGTTAATCCACCAGTATTTGGACCTCATCTAGATCCGGAAGTCCACATCCCGGGAAATGTGCAAGGAAATACTGCTGGGGGAAGAATTTTACAAGAAGATCCCCAAGAAGAGCAATTCACTGTTATGGGAGCAGGAGATGAAGTCTATGACCGGAGATTAGATGAAATTGCTGAGAAGTTGAGGTCTTTGGAGTCTCAAAATTCCTTAGGCTTTGATGTAATGGATATGGGGATAGTGGATGGGGTGAGAATTCCCCACAAGTTCAAACCCCCGTGC
The DNA here is from genome assembly GCA_963966055.1 of Lathyrus aphaca. Lineage (NCBI taxonomy): Eukaryota > Viridiplantae > Streptophyta > Magnoliopsida > Fabales > Fabaceae > Lathyrus > Lathyrus aphaca. The sequence continues at coordinate 315,169,618 of OZ014523.1, forward strand.
TTTGAGAAATACAATGGAACCTCTTGTCCACGAACTCACCTACAGTCTTTTCTGGGAAGACTTAAAGCATATACCATGGATGTAAAAACTGTGGATGTTCTACTTTGAAGATAGCTTGACTGGAGCTTCAAGAGAGTGGTATTCACACTTGACCAGAGCTACTATCAGATGCTGGAAGGACCTAGCTGAAGCTTTCATCAGGCAGTACCAATACAATCTGGACATGGCTCCTAACAGAACCCTTCTGATGGGAATGTCTCAATCCTCCAGAGAAAGCTTAAGGGAATATGCCCAGAGGTGGAGACAGCTTGCTGCTGCTGTCCAACCACCCATGTCGGAAAGAGAAATGGCCGACATGTTCATGAATACTTTGCAAGGAACATATATTGATAGATTGGCTGCCTTTTCTTCCACCAGTTTTGCAGACGTAGTTATAGCTGGAGAAAGGATTGAAAGCCTGCTAAAAATGGGCAAAATTTCTGATAACGGTGCAAGTTCATCCAGTAATCCTAGGATGCCTTTTGTGGGACCTCGAAGAACCGGTGAGACGAATGCCATTCATGCCAGCAGGGGCAGACCTCAGTATGTTCACAGATCAGTAGCAGCTGTCACTATTCCAGCTGCGATTCCTCAGCAATCAGCATATCAACAACTACAACAACCACATTATCAACAGCAAGTTCAATATCCGCCACAAAGAACCTACAACAACAACAACAGCAACCAACAACAACGACCCTTTCAGCAAAGATCATCACAAGCAAACAGGGTGATTAACCCTATCCCTATGCCTTATGCTGCCTTATTGCCACAACTCCTGAAGCTCAACTTTGTTGAGTTAAGGACATTGGCACCACCAGATCCCTCCAATCTCCCAAGGAATTATGATGTCAACGCCAGGTGTGCTTTCCACTCCAATGCACCTGGTCACAATACGGAAAAGTGCAGGGCCTTGCAAATGAAAGTCCAAGATCTGGTGGATTCTAAAGCCCTCAACTTTGCACCCCCTCCAAATGTCAACAAAAATCCTATGCCCAATCATGGTGGGCCGAGGATTAATGCCATTCAGGAAGACAAGCCATCTACCTTGATCACCAGTGTTGCACAAATTCGACTTCTAGAGTGCCAAGTGTTCCCCGGGTGTGAGCTCGGTTGTGGGTATTGCAACATTGCAGTTAACGGGTGTGATAATTTGAGAAGCGGCATAGATGGTCTTATTAAGGATGGAATCCTTCAAATCTCAACAATGGCACCTACAAATCCAGCAATTCCTTTAACAACAATTCCTGATTCTTCTACAACAGCAGCAACAATCATTCCTACCGATTCGTCGATATCATCAGCAATGGCTCCGTCCATCACTTCAACAAGTCAAAATTCAACAACCATTTCTTCTACAACATCAGCATCCTTTTTATCAGCAAAATCTTCTACAACGCGAACAGAAATTAATGAAGATGTCTCAGCAGTCATCATCTACTATGATCCATCAAATGTTCCTCCAAACAACAATTTCCAACAACAAGCAGTGGCACTTCCTGCCAGGCCACCAGTCACAATTTACTACGATCCACACACCATTACAACACCCTCCTCTGCAGCAGTCAGTCCAGTTACTATTACGGTACCCGGACCCAGTCCCTATGAAAGCAGTAATGCCATACCTTGGCATTAGGGCTCTGATCTTTACTGCAACGGGGAGAAAATCACTCTGGATTCATCAACCTCTTCTCCACAAATTGATAATGTTGGGGGAGGCGGAGGCTTCACCAGAAGCGGACGCCTTTTTGCCTCACAAGTGCAAAGACCTAATGCCGAAGCAGAAGCTGCTGCCAAAGCAAAAGGAAAGAGTGTGGTACCTGCAGAGACAATTGTCAGAGAAACTCAGAAGACATCTTTTGAGCAAGATGTAGACGAGTTCATGAGAATCATAAAAAGAAGTGATTACAAAGTGGTGGATCAGCTTCACCAAACTCCCTCAAAAATCTCCATATTATCACTGTTGATGTGTTCCGAAGCTCACAGGAACGCATTGTTGAAAGTCCTGCACGCAACATACGTGCTAGAGGAGATTACTGTTAATCAGCTGGAAACTGTGGTGGCAAATGTCAAAACCAGTCATGGTCTGGGTTTTACCAATGTTGACTTAACAACTGAGGGACGTAACCATAACAAGGCTTTACATATCACTTTGGAATGCAAAGGTGTTGTTCTATCTCATGTGCTGGTAGACACTGGGTCATCGCTCAATGTTCTACTAAAGAAAGCCTTGGTGAAGCTGGAGTATGATGGCTTGGATTTGCGTCCGAGTAATTTTGTGGTGAGAGCGTTTGATGGCTCTAAAAGATCAGTGCTTGGGGAAATTGATTTGCCTGTGATGATTGGCCCGCAGACCTTCAAAACTACCTTCTATGTGATGGACATTCAGCCGGCCTACAGCTATTTGTTGGGTAGACCCTGGATCCACGCCGCTGGCGCTGTTACGTCTACCCTTCACCAGAAGCTAAAATTCGAGTGGGAAGGCCAGATCATCACCATCTGTGGGGAAGAAGACATCTTTGTTAGCCATCTGGCTACATATAATTACATAGAAATGGATGGAGAGATCCATGAAACTATGAGCCAAGGGTTCGAGGCCCTGAACATTAATGAAGCATCTGCTATACTGGGAACCTCCATAACGTCATATCAGCAAGCCCAAAGGGTTGTTGAAGAGGGTACTGCCCAAGGCTGGGGCAAGCTGCTGCCCGTGGAAAAGAAAGAAGACAGATTTGGGTTGGGTTACAAACCAACTCAACAAGATCAATCAGAGGCTGCAAAAGATCCCAATTTTGTCAGGGGGGGAATGCTCACCCCGGATGCTGTGAACAATTTGGAAGACGAGGAGGAAAGCGACCGCAACCTGGAGAGCTGGATACGTCCAAGGATCCCGGGGAGCCAAGTCCTTAACTGGTCTTCCCAGGAAATTATAAGGGTTACTCCTGCAGAGTAATTATTATTTCCTGTATTTTATAAGCATGCATCAAGTCTTGCATCTTGCCCAAGATGTCAAGACTCATTTTGTAATCGGGCCATCTTGTAATTTTGTGCAAATGGATTAATCAATGAATATCGGACATCTTTTGCAAACGAGCCTCTTTTTCGCTCACTGTCGTTTCATTTTTCTTTTTGTACAAAAATAAAATGGCAATGTTTTCAAAATAAATAACTTCATTTTCACTTTTTCTAAACAAGATTAAAATTAGTCACTAAAATAAACAATCTAAACCCTTGCAGAGAGTGCCTTTCGGATTGCACCGACAACAACACAGCTATGACTTCATATGACTTTGACAATCCAATTAATCAAGCTGACGAAGGGGTTGAAGAAGATTATGAGCTACCTGAAGAGCTAGCCAGGTTGTTAAGGCAAGAGGAGAAGGTTATCACTCCTCATCAGGAGGAGATTGAAATAGTTAATCTTGGTACGGAAGAAGACGTAAAAGAGGTTAAGATTGGGGCCTGCTTACAAGATTTAGTAAAAGAACAATTGATTGATATGCTTCGGGAGTATATGGATGTCTTTGCTTGGTCTTATCAGGATATGCCAGGGTTGGACACCGATATTGTCATGCACAAGCTGCCTTTGAAGGAAGATTGTCCGCCAGTAAAACAGAAGCTACGCCGTACTCGCCCAGATATGGCAATGAAGATTAAAGAAGAGGTACAAAAGCAGTGGGACACCGGTTTCCTTGTTGTAACTAGCTATCCGCCGTGGGTTGCTAATATTGTACCTGTACCTAAGAAAGACGGCAAGGTAAGGATGTGTGTGGATTACCGGGATCTGAACAGAGCCAGCCCGAAAGATGATTTCCCTTTACCTCACATTGATGTATTGGTTGATAATACGGCTCAGTTCTCGGTGTTCTCCTTCATGGATGGATTTTCAGGATACAATCAGATCAAAATGTCACCTGAAGACATGGAGAAGACAACTTTCATCACACCCTGGGGCACATTCTGTTATAAGGTGATGCCATTCGGACTGAAGAATGCTGGTGCCACTTATCAACGGGCTATGGTAACATTATTCCACGACATGATCCATAAAGAAATTGAATGTTATGTGGATTACATGATTGCCAAGTCCCTCACAGAAGAAGACCACCTAGTGAATCTGCTGAAGTTATTCAAGCGTCTGAGGAAGTATCAACTGAAGTTAAACCCCAACAAGTGCACATTCGGGGTGCGATCTGGTAAGCTGCTGGGATTTATTGTAAGTGAAAAAGGGATTGAATTTTACCCTGATAAAGTTAAAGCCATTCAAGAAATGCCTGCACCGAGGACTGAAAAAGAAGTTTGGGGGTTTCTAGGTAGATTGAACTACATCTCACGGTTCATATCTCACCTTACAGCAACCTGTGAGCCCTTGTTCAAGCTGTTAAGAAAAGAACAAACGGTCAGTTGGAACGAAGACTGCCAGAGGGCTTTTGACAAAATCAAGGAATACTTACAAGAGCCTCCAATCCTTATGCCTCTAGTTGAGGGAAGACCTCTAATCATGTACTTGACAATGTTAGAAGAGTCAATGGGGTGTGTGCTGGGCCAGCATGACAAGTCTGGTCGAAAAGAGTATGCAATATACTACCTAAGCAAAAAGTTTACCGACTGTGAACAACGTTATTCACTGCTCGAGAAAACTTGTTGTGCTTTAGTGTGGGCTGCTCGCCGACTAAGGCATTATATGTAGACCCACACTACTTTATTGATCTCAAAGATGGATCCAGTTAAGTACATTTTTGAGAAGCCAGAACTTACCGGACGGGTTGCAAGATGGCAAATGATCCTCACAGAATATGATATTCAGTACACATCTCAGAAAGCCATCAAAGGCAGTGTATTGTCTGATTATCTCGCTGAGCAACCCATTGATGATTACCAGCCTATAAGATTTGACTTCCCTGATGAAGACATCATGTTCATAAAAGCGAAAGATCATGAAGAGCCTGTTCACACTGAAGGGCCTGACCCAGAAGAAGAATGGACTATGGTGTTTGACGGGGTTGTTAATATGAATGGTCGTGGTGTTGGTGCAGTACTCATTACACCTAAAGGAGTTCACATGCCTTTCTCGGCAAAGCTCACCTTCAACTGCACTAATAACGAAGCTGAATACGAAGCTTGCATTATGGGTCTTGAGGAAGCCATTGACCTCAGGATCAAGACTTTGACTGTGTTCGGAGATTCAGCTCTGGTATTTAATCAAACCAATGGCAAATGGTACACGCACCAAGACCATCTGATACCTTATCAGGATTATACAAGGAGGTTATTGACTTTCTTCACAACGGTCAAGCTTGAGTATATCCCTCGAGATGAAAATCAGTTTGCAGATGCTCTGGCTACCATTTCATCCATGATCAAAATTCAAGCTGCCAACTTTGCACCTCAAATTACAGTATCCAGACTTGACAGACCAGCATACGTATTTGCAGCAGATGTTGTTAAAGATGATAAGCCTTGGTTCCATGATATCAAATGCTTCTTGGAGGATCAGACATACCCACCTGGGGCATCTTCCAATGATAAGAAGACATTAAGAAGGCTAGCTGGTAGTTTCTTCCTGAATACTGACGGTTCCCTGTACAAGAGAAACTTTGATATGGTACTCCTCAGATGCGTTGATAGGACAGAAGCGGACTTGTTGATGCACGAGGTGCATGAAGGATCCTTTGGTAACCATGCTGGAGGGCATGCAATGGCTAAAAAGTTGTTAAGATCAGGCTATTATTGGATCACAATGGATGCAGACTGTTGTGTTTATGCTAGAAAGTGTCATAAATGTCAGATCTATGCAGATTAAGTGCATGTGCCTCCGAATCCTCTGAATGTAATGTCTTCACCCTGGCCCTTTGCCATGTGGGGCATTGATATGATTGGCAAGATTGAACCGACTGCTTCAAACGGCCACATATTCATCCTGGTAGCCATTGACTATTTTACCAAGTGGGTCGAAGCAGCTTCATATGCAAATGTTACAAGGCAAGTGGTAGCCAGATTCCTGAAGAGAGATATCATTTGTCGGTATGGAGTTCCCGAGCGAATCATTACTGATAATGGTTCCAACTTAAACAATAAAATGATGGCAGAACTCTACCGGGACTTCAAGATCCAACACCACAATTCTTCTCCTTAAAGGCCAGAGATGAATGGCGTTGTAGAAGCAGCTAACAAGAATATCAAGAAAATTGTACAGAAGATGGTAGTTACCTATAAAGATTGGCATGAAATGCTACCATTTGCCTTGCATGGGTACCGTACATCAATCAGAACATCCACTGGGGCAACACCGTATCAGCTTGTGTATGGTATGGAGGCAGTCTTACCTGTTGAAGTTGAATTACCCTCCCTGCGGGTACTAATGGATGTTAAGTTGAATGAAGCAGAATGGGTCCGATCCCGATACGAACAATTAAGTTTGATCAAAGAAAAGAGATTAGCTGCGATCTGTCATGGGCAGCTGTATCAGAAAAGAATGAAGAAAGCCTTCGATCAGAAAGTCAGGCTCCGAGAATACCAAGTAGGAGATCTTGTGCTGAAGAGACTCCTTCCTCATCATACAGACCACAGGGGCAAGTGGACTCCGAATTATGATGGGCCATTCATAGTAAAGAAAGTTTTCTCCGGTGGAGCACTGATGCTCAGTACTATGGATGGTGAAGATTTCCTGTCCCCTGTGAATTCAGATGCAGTTAAAAAATACTTCACATAAAAATGACCCGCTGGACATAAAAACAGAATGTAAGTCCAGGCAAAAATAGGGCATCCCGGCGAGTCAAAAAAAGAATAAAAGACTCGGGCAAAAATAAGGGAAAATGAACAAAAAAATATACACCCGCTGAGTTGAAAAGCCGCATTGGACAGCTCAGGAAATAATGGGCATCCCGATGGATTGAAAACCCGAAAGGGCGATCCACGCAAAATAAGGGAAATTAGCGAACAACTGCATTCTGAATTCATCTGTATCACTTACAACATGGCAAGCTTCGAAAGGTTCGAGCTTCGGTCAGAATCAGTCTTCTTCAGAAAGCAGGATGAGAAGAACGTCAATGTCATACGAGTCATAGCCCAAGGGAAGCTCCTTAAGCGTCATCAACATTGCCAGCATCTTTTTGTTTTTCAATTTGTAACGATCTCCTCATTTCAGGGGATCCGTTTCTTTGACTGTATCTTGCTAATTCAGGGCACACGAATTAATAAAAGCAGATTTCCAGTCACATTTGGTCTCGTACATTTTATTTTTTATTTGCAAAATGGCCGATGTCATTAATATATTGATTGCATAAATACAGATGCGTCCCTTCTAAAAATACATGCTTACAGGAAATATACTCACTCCCGGGAGTGTCTAAAATCCCATGATGGAATCCAGTAAGGGATACCTTGGGGTACTTGTGCGTTTCTCTGTCTTTACAGGATTGCAGGTGTTCAAAGCACAACATGGGGCATGAAAGTTTCTCCCCAACAGGCTGTCAAATCATTATCTACTCAGTCTATATTCCGATTAGCACCGGAAGTGTTTTCTCCCCAGCTAAGTTGCCAGTCATCATTCCTCCTCAGCCAAGCGCAAAGATAGGGAACCATCTCCCCACAGAGTTTCAGCCTCTATCCAGAAGAGCAACGCCTGGAGATCTCACAACAGAGTGACGAAAGCTTCTACAAAACCCCGGCTGGGTCCCTTATTACTGAGATAGGTCTATCAGTGATCTATTTCCCCATGCAGAGTCAGATATCTAAGATCTACCAATGATCTCATCCCTAGCGGGGACATCTATTTCAGGCAGATCAGCCGGTGGTCTCTGCAGCAACGGGATCCGAATCCCGAATTGGTATCTTTGCATAATCATAGCATTCACATCATATTTTCCCCCAGAGCGTAGCATTCCGTCTTATGCGGACCATTGCGGAAAAAATCAAGCATGTTGCATAATCATAAGCCATGTTCTGAAACAAACACTTGTAAATACTAACAATCCATCAGAAACACACTTACAAATACAGAAACACACTTATCGACACCTGTCCGTGTCATATCCCCAGCAGAAAGCCAAAGCGTCCCTTTTGCACTCATCAAGACAGATGCATATATATACAACTTCCTTGACACTCGTCCGTGTCACCTCCCTCAGCATAGTTGCCTAAACACTTTGTAAATCAAATACTTGTTTATAGTATACTTTTTCCGACACTCGTCCGTGTCATGCTCTCCACAACAAGTTAAACACTCGTCTGATTCTCACTCCTACTTTTTACTCATACAGATACTCGTCTGTATCTTGTATATACCACTTAAATCCCCTCAGAATCAACACTCGTTCGTGTTCTTTGTTAACCAGTTGATACTCGTCCGTATCATCATCTCTGAACATGCGTCAAGCGTTTGTTTCTATCTGATACTCGTCTGTATCATAGTCTTGAGGGTGCTCGTCCGCATCTTTGATTTATACACTGTGTCAAACACTTATGTCCTCATAAATTTAGACACTCGTCTGTGTCTACCCTTCCCCAGAAGAATCCCCAACAAAACTTGTTAAACTATTTTCTTTCTATCTGACATTCGTCCTATGTCATGATACCTTTTCGGAAGCCGTACCCTGCTAGGTGATCGTCCTTCATATTTTTGATGATCGTCCTTCATCACTCCCAGAGGAGTCTCTATTCATTATAACCCCTTCCTATCCGACATTCGTCCTATGTCGTGATATTTTCAGCAGCCGTCCCCTGCTAGGTGATCGTCCTTCACCTCTTAATGATCGTCCTTCATCATTCTATCCGATGGTCGTCCCCATCGTTGACCTTGTTATCTGGCATTCGTCCTATGTCATGATAAACCCTGAGAGCAGCCATACCCTGCTAGGTGATTATCCTTCACCTCTTGATGATCGTCCTTCATCATTCTGTCCGATGGCCGTCCCCATCGTCGACCTTTTTATCCGGCATTCGTCCTATGTCGCGACACTTTTGGCAAACCGTACCTTGCCAGGTGATCGTCCTTCACCTCAGATGACCATCCCTCATCTTATCCCCAACAGAGCAGCCGTCCCCTGCTAGGTGATCGTCCTTCACCTTTGATGACCGTACCTCATCATCTATTTCATTTATCTCCTCATCCTGATGGCCGTCCCCATCCTTTATCTTTAATCCCCAGAAAGTATTTTTACTTGATGGTCGTCCCCATCATAATCTCTTATCCCTAGCTTGTCGGTCGTCCCCGTCATTGCTTTATTTCCCGCATTTCCCCCAGCATGTCGGTCGACCCCGTCATTGGCTCATCTCCAGCAGTCGTCCCCTGCTCGACGGTCATCCTCCGTCGCCCGCACTTTATAATTTTACTTTATCTTCCTTTTACAATCTATATCCCTTTTCTTCTTCATTCTGTGAGTGCAAATTTTGGACTGTCTTTGGTATTCAACCACAAGTTATCTTGTTTGCCTGATAAGCCGTCGCTTACATCCTGCACAGCTAACTCATGCTTGAATAGGGGCAGCTGTAAACACCCCAAATTTTCCCTCACCCTTTCACACCATGGCTTGTGATCTTTTCATTTGCATAAGTTCAATCATATCATCTCATGTTGCATTTTTGCTTCACTGCATTGATTCAAAGTCATATGCATCTAGGGTTTGTGATCTGAGCCATCCCTGAGGCATTTGAGCCACTTCAAAGGTCATCAATCACTTCAAATGGGTCCATGAATGTTCAAGCATCATATTATATCCTCACAAGGTCAAGGAAGTCAAAGAATCACAAGAACTGAAAAAGGCATGGAAGCAGAGCCAGGTGTAACTACACAGATGACCTAAAATTAGGGTTTTGGTTTCAAAGGCCATAACTCCAAATTTTTTGGTCATTCTTGTTTCTATTGGTCTCTATATGTTATGAGGATCATGCATATCAATTTTCATGAAGATATTCCATGGGGAAGGCATCTGATCAAGAGTTGACTTCTTGAGCAAGTCAGTGTAAAATCAGGGCATCTGAGGCCCCCAATGACCCAACCAAAGGGTGTTATCCATCATTTTGAATGTATATGATCTTTATTTGATCATAGAAGATGTTAGAAGTTCACAAAATTGAAGAATTTCAAGCCATTTGCAAAGTTGCCTTTTTGGGAAAGTGACTTGTAATGTAAACTTGCTATTTTGGGAAAGTTTTTCAACCTCCTCAAATTAATTAAAAAATGCTTCAAATGAGAATACTTTGGTCATGAAAGTTGTAGATTGGATCATTCTCTTTTCAAAAAGTACAAGAACTCTTTCTAATTCAGTTTGGATCAAAAGTTATGGCTTTGCAAAGTTGGGAAAAATCATGAAATTTTCACTTTTGCACCAAAGAGGGAAAGTTGCAAAACCTCATGCCAAGGAAAAATGTGACTTCAAATGGACTTCTATGCATTACACAAACATGAACCATGACCTAAAAGTCAGAATGCACCAAAGAATCTCCAAGTTTCATGACTTGATCTTTAAGAAACTTCAAAAGGGCCAAACTTTGTGAAATTTGCAAAGCCTCACATAAACTCTAATCCACTTGCAAATTGGCCTCAAATTCATTTCCATGGCCAGCCTTGATTCAAGCTGCAACAGATATGCTTTTGTTCTAGCCCTAAAAACAGCCCATACCTTATAGTACACCTAGACTTGACTTTTTGCAAAAGGGGCCATACCAATCAAGCTGTGCCACCAACAACTCTCTGCCCTATCACAGCTTGGTATGTGGACTAAAAGAGACTCAAAACATACAACAAGCCAGCCTGAATACACAACATTGTCATAGTTCCCAAAAACTCTCCCCCTTGCATTTTTATTCGAAACTCAGCACTCAAGTCTCAAACATCAAAGCAAACTTCATAGAACCATTCACCATGATCCTCTGATCATTTCCCAATCCTCATTTGACCCTGAAATCACCCCAAGCAGAAACACGATTTTTCACCCCTTCTGAATAGAACTTCATCAATCTCTTAAACCAGCCATAAGAAATTCCAAACAAGCATTGCAAACTTCGCAGGGGGTTCATTAAAGGCATCTTGGACCAAAGAAGCAGCCAGAAAGCCTCAAAGATCAAACCTCCAGTTCAGGTGAGCTCAAGAACTTTTTTTCTAGAAACTTGTTTTTAAGTTCCTACATGAATCTATGTGATGTGCTGATCATGCTGATATGTTTATTTTTGCAAATGGTTAAGTATTGAGTATGTATGAAGCTTCTGAAATTTTTTGACCTAAAAACGTTTTGATTCGATTCAACTTTGATACGTGAAATAAATGTGTTTTGGTTGATGATTCTTGTTGTGTGATGTATGGGGTTGGATTCTGGGCAGAGAGATTAAGTTTTAGAAGCTTGGGGAGAGAGATAGCAAAATCTCAGGGGAGATGTGGCCGGAGAAGATGACCGGAGGTCATTTCCGGCCACCTGAAAGTCATTAGTGCATTAATTGTGGTTAGGGCTCAGTTTGAATGTGAGCCATGGATCTGTTTGACTTGGGTTGACTCGCGCGCAAATGAATGGACCAGATCTTTCATTAAAACCCTAATCCTATTTTATTAAATTAATTAATTAGGTTTGATTTAATTTGGTCAGTTTGAATTACAGCCACAGGATCTGGCGCGGGTCACTCCCTCCAAAACCATTTGAATGCCAGCCATTAGATCTGTTGACTTCTCATAATTTCATTTTTATTTCATTTATTTTATATTTAACTTCCACGAATTTTAAAAAATAGCAAAACACTTTAAAAAATTCTGAATTTTTTTTGTCAAGCATTTCATTAATTTTCAGAACCCAAAAATATTTTTATTTTTATTTTTTGCATTAAAAATCATTTTTAAATCATTTAAATGTTTATTTTTAATTGGTTAATGAAAATTAATTAATTAAAAATGCATTTAGGTATTTAAAAATCACAAAAAAATTCACATTGCATTTTAAAACATTTAGAAACATTATCAAACTCTCAAAAGAAATTTCTTTTTGGTCTTTGATGTATTTTGACATTTTTCATTGGAATTAAATTCATTTAAAGGCAATATTTTTGTTCAAACTTAGAAAAATTCATTCTGCCTAACCATGAGGAGTTTGATGATGGTTCTTCTTGCATTGCATCCTTCATAGCATGTAGTTTCTAGGGTAAAGTTGATTTGAATTTATCTTTCATTTTCAATTTAATGAGCATTTTTCCTTTTGAGGTGCCTTGAAACCCTAATTGACTTAGAAAATTAATAACTTTCACTAGGTTAAAAGTTAGGTCCCCTCCTTTGGGCAGTGAACTTGCGTAGGGTTAGGGTTCCTTTGATCCCATTTTAAATTTTTTATCTTGTCATTTGCTTCTGGTTTGGAATTTTTGCATTGCATGTTGTATGTAAACCCTAGTTTGTGCCTTTCTTTGCATCCATCTCTCATTTGCTTGCATTTAAGAACTTGCCATGACATTTTGTGCATCCACATGATTCATAAGACATCTTAGGACATATTAGAACCATGATTGATCATTGCATCATTCCTTTGCCATGTTATATGTTCATTTCATAAACATTCTTGAATCTTTATGGTTCAGAGCATGCCTCATTTGCATCCTTATGCTTGTTTAATCACTCTCATCTCTTGTCATATGTTTGCAGCATCTCTTAGCGTCATTAACATCATGTGCATGCTTCTGACTTTGGTTTGTATCATGGAAATTCATCTCATTCTCATTGCATTTCATTTCTTTTGCTAACTTTTCAGGTGGTAAATTGTTTTGAGAAGTGAATTTGCCTTCACTTCTCACAATCTCTTCTTATCCCCCTCTGGCATCATTGCTGCATTTTATCTTGTCTTTGAGTGAGCTTGCTCATTCATTCTCTTTCTTACTTTCTTCCTTCAAGCAACTTGTCTTCTTAAGTGAAGCAAGTTGTCTTGCTTCTCCTTTCTTCTTCCTCTTTCTATCTTGTTCCTCCTTGGTGGCCTCTGAAGACTCTTTCTCTCTTAAGTCTCACAAACCCTAGGATCTCCAAGTATGATAACAATTAGGGCTTGATTAGTTCCCCATTTAGTTTTGCCTTTGTGTCATCTTTGAGTCTTCTCTCTTCATCTCATAATCAAGGACTAAACCTTAAAGGTTTTAAGGCTTTGTGATTAAGCTTATGCCTGCATCCTTCTATTAGGATGGAGTGTATAACTTTAATCCTAAGTGTTAAACCCTTAATGTGTTTAAAACCTCTAATCAATCCATCTAATAATCACTAAGACATCAAGCTTGTAACTTGGGCCTTGCATTAGGGTTCTAATTCTTCCTTAACTGGTTAAGAAGGACTAACCCTAGTGTTAATGGACAAGTCCCCCTCAAGTTGTCTTACCAACCATAAAACTCACTTCTTAATCTAATCATTAACTAAAATCCACTTTAATAAATGCTTTGTTTTGTCATGAGGTTAATCCCTAATCATGGATTAAGTTGAGGAGTCTTCCTCAACTTAAATGTTCTCATCTATCATCCTTCTATTAGGATTGTGTAATTGGTCCATTAAATCCTTGATTATGGCTTAAACTCATTACTTAACACTAAACAAAAACCACAAAAACATCTAATAAATTCAAGTAGGTTAATGATCTTAATCCTACATCATGGTGGTTAAGTGTGAGGTGCTTACTTCACACTTAAGGTATTCTGATTACCCCTAATCAGAGGGAAGATGTGATGAGTTTACTAACCCTTGGTTTAGGCTTAAGCTCATTAACTTATGACAAATCATAAAAAGCAATAAAAGATTGAAAATATCAAAAACAAACAATAATCGTCTCCTTCGGGATTATTTTCTCACCTCATTCACTCACAAACGAGAACTCGCTTCTTCCGTCTAATGCAAGACAGTTTGCACCTGAGCCAGACAGGTCATACACTTGAGCATAGATAAGTAAGCAGTTCACAAGTCAATTTATCTGTCAGTCTCTTTGAGTCGAACTACGGTGTTCTGACTTCCTCATTGCACGAGAGGATACGTAGGCATAACTTAGCAGTTATCGAACAAAAGTCTCTGTATATTCCCCCCTCCTTCCAGCATTATTCTTTAAGCCTCATAGTCTTGAGCTTTGCACTCTTTCCTTACACTGACACTTCACATATTTCACTCACACTTCTTTTGCACTGACACTTGCATTCTTTCCAGCTTTGATACACAGGTGGCACTGACACTACCCCTTTTAAACACAAATCTTTTAAGCGTGGATCCCGTCGAGTACGATGGACAATCTGGGTGCTAATACCTTCCCAGGTTGTAACCAACCCCCTTTCTCAGTTTCTCTGGTTCGCAACCGTCTTATCCATCTTTTCTTAGGTTTATGCAGCATTACCTTTCCTTCGGGATAAAAATGCCTAGTTGGTGACTCTATTCTTCCCTCCCTCTTTTCGCCGACCATTCGCGTCAGTACCCCTCTTGGCCCTGTGTCATTTTGTGGGAGCGATACTGTCCACGTACTCACCTGTAATCTTTCTTGGGTAGGCTCAAGGCTTATACCATGGACGAAAAGTTATGGATGTTCTACTTTGAGGACAGTCTGACTGGAGCTTCGAGGGAATGGTATTTGCACCTGACTAGAGCCACCATAAGATGTTAGAAGGATTTAGCCGAGGCTTTCATCCGGCAATATCAGTACAACCTGGACATGGCTCCCAATATAACTCTTCTAATGGGCATGTCTCAGTATTCTAGAGAGAGCTTCGGGATTATGCTCAAAGATGGAGACAGCTTGCTGCTGCTGTCCAACCACCCATGTCAGAGAGGGAAATGGCTGACATGTTCATGAACACAGTGCAAGGGACCTATATTGATAGAATGGCTGCTTTCTCCTCTACCAGTTTTGCTGATGTGGTCATAGCTGGTGAGAGGATTGAAAGTCTCTTGAAGATGGGCAAAATCTCTGACAGTGGTGCAAGTTCCTCCAGCAATCCAAGAAAACCATTTGCAAGATCCCGAAGGGCAGGTGACACTAATTCTATTCATGCAAGCCGGGGCAGGCCCCTGTATGCTCACTGGTCAGTAGCAGCTGTTACCATCCCAGCTCCAATTCCACAACAACCACAGTATCAACAACAAGCTCATTATCCACAACAAAGGTTGTATAACAACAACAACAACGGTAATCAACAACATCATCCTTTCCAACAGAGGCCATCACAAGAAAACAGGGTAATTGACCCAATCCCAATGTCGTATGCTGCACTCTTGCCACAACTCTTGAAGCTCAACCTAGTTGAGTTAAGGACGTTGGCTTCTCCAGATCCCCTCAATCTTCCAAAGAACTATGATGCTAATGCCAGGTGTGCATTCCACTCAAACGCACCGGGGCATAATACTGAAAAATGCAGGGCCCTGCAGATGAAAGTCCAAGATTTGGTGGACTCAAAAGCTCTCAATTTTGTGCCTCCTTCGAACGTCACAAGAAATCCAATGCCTAGTCACAACGGGCCTAGGATTAATTCTATTAAGGAGGGCAAACCATCCACATTAATTAGTAGTGTTGCACATATCCGAACACCTTTGGTTGAAATCAACGCTCAGTTGTTAGAATGCCAAGTGTTCCCCGGGTGTGAGGTCGGCTGTGGATATTGCAATATTGTCGTTAATGGATGTGAGAGACTGAGAAACGACATAGATGGCCTCATTAGAGATGGCACTCTTCAGATTACAACAACAGCGACTACAACTCCAACAATTCCTTCATCAACAATCACATATACTCCTACAACATCAGCAACCCTTGTTCCCACAGATTCTGCTACAACTCCAACAATTACTCAATCTATCATTTCAACGGATACAAGTTCAGTCACAATTCCTTCTACTACAACAACACCCATTACTCCATCAATTCCTACTACAACTTCAACACCCGTCCAGTCAACGGTACCGTCTACAACATCAATAACAGTTATTGAAAGCGTCTCAACGGTTACGATATACTACGATCCTGCAAATGTTCCTTCCAAAAACTCACAACAAAATGCTACTCCTGTCAGAGCACCAGTTACCATATGTGATGATCCACACACCATTGTGGTCCCCTCTGCAACTGCTATTAGTCCGGTTACTATCACAGTGCCTGGGCCAGTTCCTTACGAAAGAAATAATGCCATTCCTTGGCATTATGGCTAAGATCTATACTGCGAGGGGCAGAAAATCACTTTAGAGTCATCAACTTCTTCACCTCAGATAGAAAATGTGGGGAGAGGCGGAGCCTTCACTAGAAGCGGACATCTCTTTTCCTTGCAAATACCAAGACCCATTGCTGAAGCAGAAGCTACTGCTAAGGTAAAAAGGAAGAACGTGGTGCGAGAAGAACCAGTCGCTAAAGAAGCTTTGAAGACTCCTTTTGATCAAGAGGTTGATGAATTCATGCGGATCATCAAGAAAAATGATTATAAGGTGGTGGACCAGCTTCACCAAACAACTTCCAAAATCTCCATACTATCATTGCTAATGTGCTCCGAGGCTCATCGGAACGCACTATTAAAGGTCCTGCATGCAGCTTATGTGCCGGAGGAGATTACTGTCAATCAGTTAGAGGCTGTGGTTGGAAATGTCAACGCTAGTCATGGGCTAGGATTTACCAACGCTGATCTGACAACGGAAGGTCACAATCACAACAAGGCTTTGCACATTACCTTGGAGTGTAAGGGTGCAGTTCTTTCTCACGTATTGGTGGACACAGGGTCATCACTCAATGTCCTACCTAAGAAAGCCCTTGTGAAGCTGGAACATGATGGATTGGCATTACGCCCAAGCAATTTGGTAGTGAGAGCCTTTGACGGTTCTAAAAGATTAGTTCTGGGAGAGATAGAGTTGACAATAATGATTGGCCCACAGGTTTTCAACACGACCTTCTTTGTGATGGATATACAGCCCGCCTACAACTGCCTATTGGGTAGACCATGGATACACGCCGCTGGCGCCGTGACGTCAACCCTTCACCAGAAGTTAAAATTTGAGTGGGAGGGCCAAGTCATTACCATTTGTGGGGAGGAGGATATCTTCGTTAGCCAGCTGGCTACTTTCAAATACATTGAAATGGATGGGGAGATCCATGAGACCATGAGTCAAGGGTTTGAGGCCCTTAATATTAATGAAGCATCTGCTGTGTCTGGGATTCCATCACATCATATCAACAAGCCCGGAAGGTTGTTGAGGAGGGTACCGCCCAAGGCTGGGGCAAGCTGCTGCCAGTGGAAAAGAAAGAAGACCGATTCGGGTTGGGTTACAGACCAACTCGACAAGATCAACCAGAGGCTGCAACGGAGCCCAAGTTTGTCAGCAGGGGGATGCTGACCCCGGATGCTGTGAACAGTTTGGAAGATGAGTCAGAAGACGAGCGCAACCTGGAAAGCTGGATACGTCCAAGGATCCCGGGGAACCATGTCTCAAACTGGTCTTCCCAGGAAATTATAAGAGTTACTCCTGCAGAGTAATTATTATTTCCTGTCTTTAAGCATGCATCAAGTCCTGCATCTTGCCCAAGATGTCAGGGCTCATTTTGTAATAAGGCCATCTTGTATTTTGTGCAAACGATCAATTAATGAATATCAGGACATCTTTTGCAAATGAGTCTTTTCTTTTCCGCTCACTGTTTTTCATTTTTCATTTTTTGTACAAATATAAAATGGCAATGTTTTTCAAAATAATAATTTCATCTTCACTTTTTCTAAGCAAGATAAAACTGATCACTAAAATGAACAAATCTAAGCCCTTGCAAAGAGTACCCTCCAGACTGCACCGACAACAACACCGCTATGACTTTGTATGACTTTGACAATCCGATTAATCAAGCCGATGAAGGGGTTGAAGAAGATTTTGAGCTACCTGAAGAGTTAGCCAGATTGTTGAGACAAGAGGAGAAGGTTATAACTCCTCATCAGGAGGAAGTTGAAACGGTTAATCTTAGTACAGAAGAAGACTTGAAAGAAGTCAAGATCGGGGCCTGCCTGCAAGATTCTGTAAAAGAGCAACTTATTGACATGCTTCGGGAGTATGTGGATGTTTTTGCTTGGTCTTATCAGGATATGCCAGGGTTGGACACCGACATTGTTATGCACAAGCTGCCTCTGAAAGAAGACTGTCCGCCAGTAAAGCAGAAGTTGCGTCGTACTTGCTTTAACTAGTTACCCGCCGTGGGTCGCTAACATTGTACCTGTTCCTAAGAAGGACGGCAAGGTGAGGATGTGTGTGGATTACCGGGATCTGAACAGAGCCAGCCCGAAAGATGACTTCCCATTACCTCACATTAATGTATTGGTCGACAACACGGCTCAGTTCTCGGTGTTCTCCTTCATGGACTGAAGAATGCTGGTCAACATTCTATTATAAGGTGATGCCATTCGGACTAAAGAATGTTGGTGCCACTTATCAACGGGCTATGGTAACATTATTCCATGACATGATCCACAAAGAAATTGAATGTTACGTGGATGATATGATTGCCAAGTCCCTCACAAAAGAAGACTACCTGGTGAATCTGTTGAAGCTATTCAAGCGTCTGAGGAAGTACCAATTGAAGTTAAACCCCAACAAGTGCACATTTGGGGTGCGATCCGGTAAGCTGCTGGGATTTATTGTAAGTGAGAAAGGGATTGAGGTTGACCCTGACAAAGTTAAAGCCATTCAAGAAATGCCTGCACCGAAGACTGAAAAAGAAGTTTGGGGGTTTCTAGGTATATTGAACTACATTTCAAGGTTCATATCTCACCTTACAGCAACCTGTGACCCTTTGTTCAAGCTGTTGAGAAAGGAACAAACAGGTGGAATGAAGACTGCCAGAGGGCTTTTGACAAAATCAAGGAATACTTACAAGAGCCTCCGATCCTTATGCCTCCAGTTGAAGGAAGACCTCTAATAATGTACTTAACAGTATTAGAAGAGTCAATGGGGTGTGTGTTGGGCCAGCATGACGAGTCTGGTCGAAAAGAGTATGCAATTTACTACCTAAGCAAAAAGTTTACCGACTGTGAAAAACGTTATTCACTACTCGAGAAAACTTGTTGTGCTTTAGCGTGGGCTGCTCGCCGACTAAGGCAGTATATGTTGACCCTAACTACCTTGTTTATCTCAAAGATGGATCCAGTCAAGTATATATTTGAGAAGCCATCACTTACCGGACGGGTTGCAAGATGGCAAATGATTCTCACAGAATATGAAATTCAGTACACCTATCAAAAAGCCATCAAAGGTAGTGTATTGTCTGATTATCTTGCTGAGCAACCCATTGATTATTACCAGCCTATGAGATTTGACTTCCCTGATGAAGACATCATGTTCATAAAAGCAAAAGATCATGAAGAGCCTATTCACACTGAAGGGCCTGACCCAGAAGAAGAATGGACTATGATGTTTGATGGGGCTGTTAATATGAATGGTCGTGGTATTGGTGCAATACATTACACCTAAGGGAGTTCTCATGCCTTTCTCGGCAAAACTCACCTTTAACTGCACTAACAACGAAGCTGAATACGAAGCTTGTATTATGGGTCTTGAGGAAGCTATTGACCTCAGGATCAAGACTTTAACAGTTTTCGGAGATTCAGCTCTGGTAATTAATCAAACCAATGGCAAATGGTACACTCACCAGGAGCATCCATGATCAAAGTTCATGCTGCCAACTTTGTGCCACGGATTTTAGTATCCAGACTTGATAGACCAGCATATGTATTCTCAGCAGACCTTGCTAAAAATGATAAGCCTTGGTTCTATGACATCAAATGCTTCTTGGAGGATCAAACATACCCACCTGGGGCATCATCCAATGACAAGAAGACATTAAGAAGGCTGGCTGGTAGTTTCTTCCTGAATGCTGATGGTTCCTTGTACAAGAGAAACTTTGATATGGTACTTCTCAGATGTGTTGATAAGACAGAAGCAGACGTACTGATGCACGAGGTGCGCGAAGGATGTTTTGGTACCCATGCTGGAGGGCATGCAATGGCTAAAAAGTTGTTAAGATCAGGCTATTATTGGATCACAATGGATGCAGACTGTTGTGCCTATGCCAGGAAATGTCATAAATGCCAGATCTATGCAGATAAAGTGCATGTGCCTCCAAATCCTTTGAATATGATGTCTTCACCTTGGCCCTTTGCCATGTGGGGCATTGATATGATTGGCAAGATTGAGCCGACTGCTTCAAATGTCCACAGATTCATCCTGGTTGCCATTGACTATTTTACCAAATGGGTTGAAGCGGCTTCCTATGCAAATGTCACCAGGAAAGTGGTAGCCCGATTCCTGAAGAGAGACATCATCTGTCGATATGGAGTGCCCGAGCGAATCATTACTGATAATGGTTCCAACTTGAACAATAAATTAATGGCAGAGTTATGCCGGGACTTCAAGATCCAACACCACAATTCTTCTCCTTACAGGCCAAAGATGAATGGCGCTGTAGAGGCAGCTAACAAGAATATCAAGAAGATTGTGCAGAAGATGGTGGTCACCTACAAAGACTGGCATGAAATGCTACCATTTGCCTTGCATGGGTACCGTACCTCAATCAGATCATCCACTGGGGCAACACCGTATCAGCTTGTGTATGGTATGGAGGCAGTCCTACTTGTTGAAGTTGAATTACCCTCCTTGCGAGTACTGATGGATGTCAAACTGAATGAACCAGAATGGGTCTGATCCCAGTACGAACAACTAAGTCTGATCGAAGAGAAGAGATTAGCTGCAATTTGTCATGGGCAGCTGTATCAAAAAAGAATGAAGAAAGCCTTCGATCAGAAAGTTAGGCTTCGGGATACCAAGTAGGAGATCTTGTGCTGAAAAGACTCCTCCCTCCTCATACAGACCACAGGGGCAAGTGGACTCCGAATTACGATGGTCCATTCATAGTAAAGAAAATATTCTCTGGAGGAGCACTGATACTCAGTACTATGGATGGTGAAGATTTCCCCTTGTGAATTCAGATGCAGTTAAAAAATACTTCGCATAAATGTCCCGCGGGACATAAAAATATAATGTAAGTCCAGGCAAAAATAGGGCATCCCGGCGAGTCAAAAACAGAATAAAAGACTCGGGCAAAAATAAGGGAAAAAAAATAAAAAAAATATACACCCGCTGAGTTGAAAAGCCACATTGGACAACTCAGGCAAAAATGGGTATCCCGGTGGATTGAAAACCCGAAAGGGCGATCCACGCAAAATTAGGGAATAAGCGAACAACTGCTCTCTGAATTCGTTTGTATCACTCACAACATGGCAAGCTTCGAAAGGTTAAAGCATCAGTAAGAATCAGCCTTCTTCAGAAAGCAAGATGAGAAGAACGCCATTGTCATACGAGTCATAGCAAAAGGGAAGCACATTGAAGCATCATCAACATTGCCAGCATCTTTTTGTTTCTCAATTTGTGACAATCTCCTCATTTTAGGGGATTTGTTTCTTTTATTGTACTTGCCAATTCAGGGCACCCCAAATTAATAAAATCAGATCTTCAGTCACATTTTGTCTCATACATTTTATCTTTATTTGCAAAAGTGTCCGATGTCCTAAATATAATGGTTGCATAAATACAGATGCGTCTTGTCTAAATTACATGCTTACAGGAAATATATTTGCTCCCGGGAGTGTCTAAACTCCTATGATGGAATACAGTAAGGGATACCTCGGGGTACTTGTACGTTTCTTTGTCATAACAGGATTGCAGGTATGCAAAGCGCAACATGGGGCATGAAAGCTTATCCCCAGCAAGCTGCCAAATCATTATTTATTTAGCACATCTTCCAGATAGCACCAGAGATGCTTTCTCCCCAGATGAGTTGTCAAACATCATCACCCTCAGCAAGACTCCCATAGAAATCACTAGGAAGGTCGTTCAGTGATCAATCCTCCCCAGCCAAGTGCAAAGACAAGGAACCGTCTCCCCGAAGAACTCCAGCCTCTATCCTGAAGAGAAATGTCTGAGGATCTCACAACAAAGTGACGGAGGCTTCCACAGACCCCAGCTGGGCTTCTCACTACCAAGATAGGTCTATCAGTGACCTATTTCCCCAAGCAGAATTGTATATATAGGATCTACCAACGATCTCATGCCCAGCTGGGATACCACTGCAAGCAGATCAGCCAGAGATCTTCATGGCAACGGGATCCGGATCCCGAATCAATACCTTTTGCATAATCATAGCATTCGCATCATATTCTCCCCCAGAAGCGTAGCATTCCGTCTAATACGGAGCATTACGGCAAAAGTCAAACATATTGCATAATCATAAGCCATGTTTTGAATCAAACACCTGTTTATACCAACATTCCATCAGCAATGTATATAAAGACTCATAGTCCCCACCAAAAGCCAAAGCATTCCCTTTGCACTCTCAATTACAGATACTTTTTGACACTCATTGGTGTCATATCCCCAGTAGAAGGCCAGAGCATCCCTCTTTGCACTCTCAAATACAGATACATGCTCCTTTTGGCACTCGTCCGTGTCATAATTCCCCAGTAAAGTCGCCTGAGCATTCCCTACAGACAGATACATCTATATACACTCCATCGACACCCGTCCGTGTCACCATTACCCAGCATGGTTACCTAAACACTTATTGTAAACCAAAAACTTGTTTATAATACACTTCTTCCGAAACCCGTCCGTGTCATCTTATCTCCATAGATCGTCAGAATATCTTTTATACTTATGAGTTCATGACTTATACATTCTCTTTTTGACACTCGTGCGTGTCACTCTCCCAGCAAGTTGAACACTCGTCTGTGTCTCCCTCATGCTTACTTTTTACTCATACAGATACTCGTCCCTATCTTGTATGCACCCCTTATTTCCCCTAAGAGTCGACACTCGTCCGTGTTCTTTGTTAACCAGTTGATACACATCTCTGAACACGCGTCAGCGCTTGCTTCTACTGATACTCGTCCGTATCGTGGTCTTAAGGATGCTCGTCCGCATCTTTAATCTATACACAACGTCAAACACTTATACCTTTTCTTTCTTGGATTTAGACACTCGTCTGTGTCTACCATTCCCTAGAGGAGTCCCCAGCAAATCCCCGGTAAAAAGCAAATTTCCTTTCTATCTGACATCTGTCCTATGTCATGATACCTTAGGCAGCCGTACCCTGCCAGGTCATCGTCCTTCACCTTTTGATGATCGTACTTCATCATCCCCCCAGTGGAGTCTCCATTATTGGAACCCTTTTATATCCGACATTCGTCTTATGTCGTGATATTTTGAGCAGCCGTCCCCTGCTAGGTGATCTTCATTCACCTCTTGATAATCGTCCTTCATCATTTTTATCCGATGGCCGTCCCCATCGTTGATCTTGTTATCTGACATTCGTCCTATATCATGATAAACCCCGAAAGCAGCAGTACCCTGCTAGGTGATCGTCCTACACCTCTTGATGATCGTCCTTCATCATGCTTATCCGATGGCCATCCCCATCGTCGACTCTTTATGTCTGACATTCGTCCTATGTCATGACACTTTCGGCAACCGTATCTTGCCAGGTGATCGTCCTTCACCTTAGATGACTATCCCTCATCTTATCCCCAACAGAGCAGTCGTCCCCTGCTAGGTGATCGTCCTTCACCTTTGATGACCGTACCTCATCATTTATTTCATTTATGCTTTGAACCTAATGGTCGTCCCCATCATTTACTTTACCTTTAATCCCCATAGAGTTTTGTTCCTTTACTTGATGGTCGTCCCCATCATGATACCTCCATTTCCCCAGCATGTCGGTCGTCCCCGTCACTGCTTTATCTCCAGCAGTCGTCCTATGCTCGATGGTCGTCCTCTGTCGCCCGCACTTTATAATCATACTTTACTTCCTTTACAATCTATATCCCTTTTCTTCTTCATACCCAGTGAGCGCAAATTTTGGATTGTCTTTGGTATTCAACCACAAGTTATCTTGTTTGCCTGTTAAGCCGTTGCTTACATCCTGCACAGCTAACTCATGTTTGAATAGGGGCAGCTGTAAACACCCCAAATTTTCCCTCACTCATTTCACCATGGCTTGTGATTCTTTTCATTTGCTTATGTTCAATCATGTCATCTCATATTACATTTTTGCTTCACTGCATTGGTTCAAATTCATCTGCATCTAGGGTTTGGGATCTGAGCCATCCCTGAGCCATTTGAGCCACTCCAAAGGTCTTAAATCATCTCAATAGGGTCCATGTATGTTCAAATATCATATGGTATCCTCCCAAGATCAAAGAAGTCAGAAAATCACAAGAACTAAGAAAGGCATGGAAGCAAAGCCAAGCTTAACTACACAGATGACCTAAAATTAGGGTTTTGGTTTCAAAGGCCATAACTCCAAATTATTTGGTCATTCTTGTTTCTATTGGTCTCTATATGTTATAAGGATCCTACACACCAATTTTCATGAAGAAATTCAATGGGGAAGGCATTTGATCAATAGATCACTTCTTGAGCAAGTCAGTGTAAAATTCAGGCATCTGAGGCCCCCAATCATCAAACCAAAGGGTCTTCTCCATCATTTTAGGTGTATATGATCTTTATTTGATCATAGAAGAAGTTAGAAGTTCACAAAATTGAAGAATTTCAAGCCATTTGCAAAGTTCCCATTTTGGGAAAGTGACTTGTAATGCAAACTTGCCATTTTGGGAAAGTTTTTCAACCTCCTCTTTTTGATTCAAAAATGCTTCAAATGAAAAATTCTTGGTCATGAAAGTTGTATATTGGATCAGTCCCTTTTCAAAAAGTACAAGAACTTGATCTAATTCATCATAGAACTCAAGTTATGGCTTTGCAAAGTTGGGAAAAATCACATAAAATTCACTTTTGTACCAAAGAGGCATTTTGCAAAATGACATAATCAAGCATTCTAAAGGCTTCAAACGTACACAAATGCTTCACAACATCCTCATGTGACCTATAAATATCAGATTGGTGCTTTGAAACATTGCATTTCCTGCCTTGCCCATGAAGAAATCCAAAAGGGGCCAAAACTTCATGAATTTGCAAAATGGTACAAAACCTCTCATCCATTTTCCACAGCTCATCAAATCTAATTCACAAACTTTCCTTGATCTTAGCTGAACCAGGACATACCCAAATCCCAGCCTGCCACTTGTCCATACCTCCAAGTACAACTTTCTTCACTTTTTGCAACATGAGCCATACCAATCACACTGCTCCACAACAACTCTCTGCCCAATCAGAACATGTTATGTGGACCTCAAGCAAGCCACTTCACACAAGAACATAGCACGAGCTCTCCCACAAGTCAGCATTCACAAAAATCCCATCTTATGCATTTCTCTTCGAAACACATAACTCAACCATCAAAACTCCAAACTTTTTCAATCATTCAACACCACATTCATCACTGATCATTTCCCACCCTTCATTTTGCCTTTAAACACCCCATATCAAAAACACAATTTTCACATTTCTTGAACTGAGCTTCAGCCAACTTCACATAGAGGCCATATAAACTCCAATCAAGCATTGCAAACTCTTCAGGGGGATCATTGAAGTTGATTTGAAACTCCAGCCAGTGCCATTTTCAAAAGCTTCAGTTCAGGTATCACCAAGAACATTTTTTCCAGAAATGATTTCTTAAGTTCTTAGTTTGTTCTCCATGCTTCACTGATCACGCTGCAACTTTTGGTTTTGAAAATGATTCAGTTTTAAGCATGTATGAAGCTTCTGAAATTTCTGAAAGATTTTCCGTTTTGCTTCGAATCTCATTGTTCATGTGAAATAAATGTTGTTTGATGGCTGAATCTTGTTTAGAATGGGGTGGGGATCATTTCTGGAGAGTTTGGTGGTTTGATTTTACGGATTGAGTGAGATAGCAAGAGTGGATGGCCGAAGAAGATGACCGGGACATTGTTCCGGTCACCTGAAAGTCATTAGGGTTTAGATTAGGGCTTTAATCATAATTAGCGTAGTTTGAATGTCAGCCATCCAGATGCGCGCAAAGTCAATTCCCTCCAATCTGACTTTAAACCTCAGCCCTAGGATTAGCTGACTTTCCTTTTTCTCATTTTTATTTCATTTGTTTTCTATTTTATTTGAACGAATTTTTAAAAATAGCAAATGATATCAAAAAATTCTGAAACTTTTTATCCAAGCTTCTATTTATTTTCAGAAACCAAAAATATTTATATTTATATTTTTTGCATTAAAAATTATTTTTAAATCATTTAAATGATTATTTTTAATTAGTTAATGAGAATTAATTATTTAAAAATACATTTAGGTATTTAAAAATTCCAAAGAAATTCAGAGAGCATTTTAAAACATTTACAAACATTTACAAACTCACAAGACAAATTTCTTTTTGGTTTTAATTATGCTTTGATAATTTTCATTTGAATTAGGGTTCTTTAATTTGAATATTATTAACCCTAACTTCAAAAATTCATAACTTTTGATCCAAGTTGAGTTTGTGAATGGTTCTTGTTGCATTATGTTCTACATACTTTCAAGCCTCTAAAAACATTTTTTCTTCATTTTTATCTTGCATTTTCAAATTGTTTGGCATTTTCCCTTTAGGATCACCCTTTAAACCATAGAAACTTAGAAAAATCATAAGTCTTTTAGGGTTTAGCTTATGACCTTCCCCTCTGGGCAGTGAACTTGTATAGGTTTAGGGTACCTTTGATCCCATTTTCAATTTTTTATCTCATGTCTTGTTTCTGATTTTGAATTTTGCATTGCATCTTGTACATAAACACTAATTTTTGCCTTTATTTGCATTCATTCTTCATAAGCTTGCATACAATGAACTTGCCATGACATTTTGTGCATCCACATGACATATAAGACATATTAGGACACATTAGAATCATGTTTGATCATTGCATCATCCATTTTCCATGTTATGCATCCATTTCACTTCATAAGTTTTCATGAACTTTCATGCTTACTTTCATGTCTCATTTGCATGTTCATTGCTTGTATGATCATCCACACCTCTTGGTATGCTTTTGCATCATCCTATAGCATCATTTGCATCATGATTATGCTTCTGACTTTGGCTTTTATCTTGGCATTTCACCTCATTTTCATTTCATTTCATTTCTTGTTGCTAACTTTTCAGGTGGTAAGTGTTTGAGAAGTGAATTTGCCTTCACTTCTCATAACCCCTTCTCATCTCTTTTATGCATCCATTGCTGCATTTTTACTTGTGAATTGGAGTGAGCTTGCTCATTCATGCTCCTTCTCCTATTTCTTTCTTCAAGTAACTTATCTTCTTAAGTGATGTAAGTTGTCTTGCTTTTTGCTGCTTCTCTTCCTTTCATCCTGCTTCTCCCTTGGTGGCTCTCTTGAAGATCTCTTGCAAGCCTCATAAAACCTAGGAACACCCAAGCATGATCACAATTAGGGTTTGATTAGTCCCCCCATTAGTTTTACCTTTGTGTCATCTTTGTGTCTTCTCTTCTCATCTCTTAATCAAGGACTAAACCTTAAAGGTTTTAAGGCTTTGCGATTAAGCTTATGCCTGCATCCTTCTATTAGGATGGAGTGTATAACTTTAATCCTAAGTGTTAAACATTTAATGTGTTTAAATCCCTTAATCAATTCACTTAATAATCATCAAGACATCAAGCTTGTAACTTAGACCTTGCATTAGGGTTCTAATTCTTCCTTAATTGGTTAAGAAGGACTAGCCTTAGTATTAATGGACAAGTCCCCCTCAAGTTGTCTTACAAACCATAAAATTCATTTCTTAATCTTACCATTAACTAAAATCCACTTCAATAAAGGTTTTTTTTGTCATGAGGTTAATCCCTAATCATGGATTAAGTTGAGGAGCCTTTCTCAGCTTAAATGTTCTCATTTATTATCCTTCTATTAGGATGGTGTAATGAGTCCATTAAATCCTTGATTATGGCTTAAACTCATTACTCAACACTAAACCAAAACTCCAAAAACATCTAAATAATTAAAAGTAGGTTAATGATCTTAATCCTACATCATGGTGATTAAGTGTGAGGTGTTTACTTCATACTTAAGGTATTCTCATTACCCCTAATCAGAGGGAGGATGTGATGAGTTTACTAACCCTTGGTTTTGGCTTAAGCTCATTTTCTTATGACAAACCCCAAAAAGCAATAAAAGATTGAAAACACAAAAACAAACAATAATCGCCTCCTCCGGGATTCTTTTCTCAGCTCATTCACTCACAAACGAGAACTTGCTTCTTCCGTCTAACGCAAGACAGTTTGCACCTGAGCCAAACAGGTAATACACTTGAGCATAGACAAGTAAGCAGTTCATCAAGTCAATTTACCTTTCAGTCTCTTTGAGTCAAACTACGGTGTTCTGACTTCCTCATTGCACGAGAGGATACGTAGGCATAACTCAACAGTTATCGAACAAAAGTCTCTGTATATTCCACCTCTTTCAGTATTATTCTTTAAGCCTCATAGTCTTGAGCAACACATTCTTTCTTCACACTGACCCTCTTTGATTTCATTTCACACTTCTTTTGCACTGACACTTGTATTCTTTTCCAGCTTTTGCAAACAAAATAGCACTGACACTACCCCTTTAAGCACAAATATTTTAAGCATGGATCCTGTCGAGTACAGCGGACAATCTGGGTGCTAATACCTTCCCAGGTTGTAACCAACCCCCTTTCTCAGTTTCTCTGGTTCGCAACCGTCTTATCCATCTTTTCTTAGGTTTATGCAGCATTACCTTTCCTTCGGGATAAAAATGCCTAGCTGGCGACTCTTTTCATCCTTCTCCTTTCGCCGACCGTTCGTGTCTGTACCCCTCTTGGCCCGGGTGTCATTTGGTGGGAGCGACACCGTCGAGTACGACGGACGATCTGGGTGCTAATACCTTCCCAAGTCGTAACCATCACCCTTTCTCAGTTTCTCTGGTTCGCAACCATCTTATCCATCTCTTTCCAAGTTTATGCAGCATTACCTTTCCTCTGGGATAAAAATTCCTAGCTGGCGAATCTATTCAATTCACCTCATTCATTCTCTCTTTTTTTCCGACCGTTCGCGTCTGCACCGGGATGCAAATCTCTGGGAGCAACAGCTTGGCGACTCTGCTGGGGAAATAATCTTGCAACCAGGGCTTCTGGTTCTTTTTGTGGGCTTCTCCTAGCGCTTGTTTGATTTGTGTTTATGGGGGTGTTATGTGTGCTTTTGTTTATTGCTTTATTTATTTCTTTTTGCACAACTTTATTTATCGCTTTCATTTACTGTTTTTATGCATTTCATATTACTGTCATCATATCATGTGCTGGATCTGTTGTTTACTTTGGTGGGAGGGATACTCAGTGAGTAAGGTTCCATACCAGGAGCCTGAGTGACACATAGGATAGAGTGGCTTCGTATTCTTTCCCATTCCATTTCAGTCTGGTGTGGGAATATGAAACATAGTTCAGACATGGGTTTCTTCTTGAGAACTCTGTGCTACAGATTTCCTATAGTAATAGGGCTATTTGGGAAGCCTTCTAAGTCTGTATGACCTTTTTAGATGACCTTCAACATCTTGGGTGAATTATATGAGGATCCTTTATGATTAATTTAAACACTGTACCTTTGGGTTAGAAGTGTTTACACTTCTCATAATAGATCCAAGTCTTAGGATCCTTGTTCTAGAACAATACTTGTGATGGGGTTGGGATGTTTACAGGTTTACAGGAACCCTTGGCCTCAACATACCCTACTACTGATATTATTTTAAGGTTACACTATTTTGGACTGATCTTATGAAACCCTAGACTTGTGACTCTTTATTTGAATCCCCCACCTGGTTACTGGTTATGTGGCCTTCATCCGAACTTATGAACACACATGGACCTTATCAAAATAGATAACAGATCCAACACTTGATCACAAACCCTTGCATATCATTATGCATACATCATTTTGCATCATTTTAAGATTTTTCTATTTGTTTTACAGGGTATCCACATCTTATTTGGTTTGGTTTTGAATGTTCTTCTGCTCAGACATCTTCATCAGATATATTCATCAGCCATCTTCATTAGAGATTCTCTTCAGCACTTTCATCAGTTGTCTTCATCAGCATCCATTATCAGTATGGACCCATCCAGGAAGAGCAACATCACTTATCATTTCTTTGAGCCTTCTCTAGCAGGCATCAGGAAGATCCAGACACTTATCACTCCTGGTCATGTCCCTTTATTCAGGGAACACTATGGTGATATCATGGACATGATCATGGATTTGGATGAATCACAGAGGAGTATGATCCACACTTTCCTTCTGTTCTATGACCCTCCTCTCAGATGCTTTACTTTCCCAGAATTTCAGTTGGGCCCCTTGTTAGAAGAATTTTCCATGTTGTTGGGTGTCCACATCAGGAGAGGGATTCCTTTCAACCCTGAGATGACTGCTCCTAGGAATGAGGATATAGCTAAGGCTCTGCATTTGGAAACCACCATCATTGATCAGAATATGACCACCAAGGCTGGGATCCCAGGCCTCCATTTGGACTTCTTGATTACTCAGGCCACCAGTCATGCTACAGCAGGGAAGTGGGACACTGTTTATGCTCTTTTAGCCCTTAGAATATATGGTGTCATATTGTTTGCAGACGAGCCTAAATTTGTAAGCAAGAGTGCTATCCATCTCTTCTTGCTAAAGAATCCAGTTCCTATCTTCCTAGGGGGTTTCTATTACTCAGTTCATCAAAGGAATGAGAAACAGAGGGGGAGATTAGTCAGATGTTGTGCACCTCTCTTCTACTGTTGGCTATTGAGACATTTTCCGAAGAAAGAAGCTTTCTTGAATCCTCATCAGTCAAGAAATTGGGCTAAGAGAATGATTGCTCTCACTATAGAAGACATCAGGTGGTGCACTCAGAGCACCAAATGCAGGGCCATAATTACAAGCTGTGGGAAGTATCCCAATGTACCTCTTATTGGAGTGAAGGGTTGCATCAACTATAATCCTTTGCTATTCAAAAAGCAATTAGGGTATACCTTAGTACATCCACCAAGAGAGCAGGACTTATCTGAAACCCTTTATTGTGACATTCAGAATAATCATGCTATCATCCGACAAGCAGCCTGGGCTTGGGATAACATTCAGACAAAAGGGACTGCCATTCTTGGCAAGTGCAACAACATAGCTTCAAATCAGTATATTGATTGGTCTCGCATCAGAGGACAGATCACCCGCACTCCATTCACCCTAGAGGATGTGCCAGGGCCATCAGTAGTAGAGCCTATAACTACAGTCAGTTTAGAGCAATTTGAGAAGTTGAAGGAAAGGAATACTCAGCTTTCTGAAGCTCTAAAGAAGACCCTTTGGAAGAGGAATGATAGTCGTCTGGACAATGAAAGGTTAGAGAAGCTCCGGATCAAGCATATGCCCAAGTTTGAGAAGACAGATGATTACATCAGAATGGCCTGGGCAGGAGAGTTAGTATTGAAGAATGCTTGCAAGGAAGCTAAAATTCAGAAAGCCAGAGCTGATCACTACTTGGAAGAGAGTCGGGATAGATGGATCAGAATCACTAAGGCTCGTTCACAGGAAGATTAGAAGACCCAGGCTAGGATAGAGAAGCTGAAAGCTAATGAAAAGTAGAATCAGGAAGCCTTGTTAGCAGCACAGAAGGAAATCTCCGAGTTGAAGCTCCGGGCGGGGTTGAAGAGATCAAAGGACCAAGACGAGTATAAAAAGTTGACAAATGCTATTGCCACCAGGAACGTTCTTATCAGGACCATCACAGAGCATCCAGTTGGACCAGTGACTGATGCTCTACTGAAGGAAGTCAAAGAGTATGACTTTGGGATAGATGTTTGATTTCTTTGTACTTGTACTTCTTTTTGTTTGTACTTTGTTGATTTTGTTGTTGTATTTTGACCCATCATGGGGACTTGTTTGTAATTACAAAACTATGTACCTTTGCATTTGTAATATATAGTTTGTGTGTTATCCTTTGGGCTTCACTTCTCTTCAACATCATCATTCCTCAAGGTCTGGAAGGTCAAATAGACATACTGCATTGCATAGTAACCTCATTCTTTGTTTTGTAGGTATTTTTGTTGTTGTTTTCTCACTTTGTTGTGGTTTCAGGAAACATTGCTTGTAGGAGAGTGTCCCTCCCAAAGATTTGCATCCTGGTACAAGCGCGAACGGTCGGCGAAAGGAGAGATGAAGATGAACTGAAAAGAGTCGCCAGCTAGGCATTTTTATCCCGAAGGAAAGGTAATGTTGCATAAACCTAGAAGAAGATATGGATAAGACGGTTGCGAACCAGAGAAACTGAGAAAGGGGGTTGGTTACAACCTGGCAAGGTATAAGCACCCAGATTGTCCGTCGTACAAGACGGGATCCACGCTTAAAAGATTTGTGCTTAAAGGGGTAGTGTCAATCCTATTTTGTGTGCAAGAAGCTGGAAAAGGATACAAGTGTCAGTGCTATTTTGTATGCAAGAAGCTGGAAAAGGATTCAAGTGTCAGTGCAAAAAGAGGTGTGAAGTGAATTGCTCAGGTAATGAGGCTTAAAGAATAATGCTGGAAGAGGGGGGATATACAGAGACTTTTGTTCGATAACAGTTAAGTTATGACTATGTATCCTCTCGTTCAATGAGGAAGTCAGAACGCTGTAGTTCGACTCAAAGAGACTGAAAGATAAATTGACTAATGAACTGCTTACATGTCTATGCTCAAGTGTATGACCTGTCTGGCTCAGGTGCAAACTGTCTTGCATTAGACGGAAGAA
The DNA here is from genome assembly GCA_963966055.1 of Lathyrus aphaca. NCBI lineage: Eukaryota > Viridiplantae > Streptophyta > Magnoliopsida > Fabales > Fabaceae > Lathyrus > Lathyrus aphaca. The sequence goes on from OZ014523.1 coordinate 315,202,327, forward strand.
ACGAGTTCTCATTTATGAGTGAAGATGATGAGAAAGGAATCCCGGAGGAGACGATTATTGTTTGTTTTTGGTGTTTTCAGTCTTTTATTGCTTTTTTGAGTTTGTCATAAGAAAATGAGCTTAAGCCTAATCCAAAGGTTAGTAAACTCATCACAATTAAGGAAGAATTATAACCCTAATACAAGGCCCAAGTTACAAGCTTGATGTCTTAGTGATTATTAGATGAATTGATTAAGTGATTTAAACACATTAAGGGTTTAACACTTAGGATTAAAGTTATACACTCCATCCTAAGAGAAGGATGCAGGCATACCCTTAATCACAAAGCCTTAAAACCTTAAAGGTTTAATCCCCTATTATGAGATGAGAAGAGAAGACACAAAAGATGACACAAAGGTAAAACTAATGGGGGACTAATCAAACCCTAATTGTTATCATGCTTGGGTATTCCTAGGGTTTATGAGGCTTGCAAGAGATCTTCAAGAGAGCCACCAAGGAAGAAGCAGGAAAGGAGGATAAACATAAGAAACAAGTCAACTTACTTCACTTAAGAAGATAAGTTGCTTGAAGAAAGAGAATAAGGAGGGAACATGAATGAGCAAGCTCACTCTAATACAAAATTAAAATGCAGCAATGAATGCATAATAGAGATGAGGAGAGATTATGAGAAGTGAAGGAAAATTCACTTCTCAAACACTTACCACCTGAAAAGTTAGCAAAAGGAAGTGGAATGGAATGAAAATGAAGTGAAATGCAAAGATGGAAACCAAAATCAGAAGCATGTTTATGATGTTAATGATGCAAAGAGATGATATAAATGTATGTCATGAGATGAAGATGATCATACAAAGGATGGGAATGCAAATGAAGCATATAAGAGGCATGAAAGTTTATGAATGCACATGAAATGAAATGAAAGCAAAACATGTCAAATGGATGATGCAATGATCAAACATGATTTCAATATATCCTAATATGTCTTATATGTCATGTGGATGCACAAAATGTCATGGCAAGTTCATGTATGCAAGCTTATACAAGATGGATGCAAATGAAGATGCAAATTAGGGTTATATGAACATGTGAGATGCACAATTCAAAAACAGAAGCAAAACATGAGATAAAAAATTGAAAATGGACTCAAAGGAACCCTAATCCTATACTAGTTCACAATCCAAAGGGGGAGGTCAGAAGCTTAACCTAGAAGGACTTATGATTTTTCTAAGTTTCTAAGGTTTTAAGGGTGATCTTGAGGATAAAATTCCAAACAAATTGAAAATGAAAGATAAAATTGAAACAAAAATGTTTTTAAATGCTTGAAACCATGTATAGCACAATGCAAAAAGAACCATTCACCAACTCAACTTGGACCAAAAGTTATGAATTTTTGAAGTTAGGGTTAAAAATATGCAAATTTAAGAACCCTAATTCACTTGAAAATTGTCAAAGTAAGATCAAAACCCAAAAGAAATTTGTGTAGTGAGTTTTTAAATACTTAAATGTATTTTTAATTAATTAATTCTCATTAACTAATTAAAAATAACATTTAAATGATTTAAAAATATTTTTTTAAATCTAAAAATAAAAATAAAAATATTTTTGGGTTTTGAAAAATTAATTAAAGGCTGGATAAAAAAATTCAAAATTTTTTGACTATTTTTGCTATTTTTAAAAATTCGTACAAAATTAAATAAAGAAAATACAATAAAAATCAATTAAATGGAAAGTATGAAGATCCTGAGGTCCAGATTCAAAGTTGAGACTCCAGGGTTGACTGGCGCATTTTTTAATGGTTGGGATTCACTCTGATTTAATTAAACTAATTAAACTTAATTAATTTAATAAAACTGAATTAGGGTTAAGTGACTTAATCTGAGCCGTTCACAACTTAACCTAATCCTCATCCAAGGGCCACGAATCCATCTGGCAAATTAATTAGGGATTAGGGCTTAAACACTTTCAGGTGACCGGAGGGGAGCTCCGGTCATCTTCTCTGGCGGGACAAAACCCTAAAACTCTCTACAGACCACCCCACCCCAAATCAACCACCCAGAAATGATCCTCTAACCAAACCCCACTCAAATCAGCCCTCAAACATCATTTATAACACATGAACAAGGAGAATCGAATCAAAATGTTTTCACGGGTGAAATTTCAGAGAGTCACAAAATAGTCCTTTCTTCACCATTTTCAATTTTAAAAGCATCAGTGTGATCCTTATGACATGTATTTTCATTTTGCAACAAAAAATTTAAGCTTTGAAAAGTTTTGTTCTTGAGATTACCTGAGACGATAAACTGCAAATATGAGCTTTCCATGCCTCTCCTTCGTGCAAAGAGTCTCCTCTGATTCTCTTGAGGCTAGTGGGATGCTTCAAAACCTTTGATGGTGGCTAATTTGAAAGTTTCAGTTCTGCTGTAGCAGAATCTGAGGCTTTGATATGTGATGTTTCAAGCTGTTTTGATGGTTAATTCTGGTTCTATAGATGATGTGTGACTTGTTGGTGAAGAAAAATTTGAAGTTTGATGGCTGTGGAAGGATTTTCGAAGAGATGAAGGTTTTGAAAATTTTTGTGAATCCTTGCTTATGGGAGAGTTCAAGCCTATGTGTCTGGTTGTTTCAAGTCCTTGAGGTCCACATAACATATGCTGATTGGCCAGAGGGTTGGTAATGTCACAGCTTGATTGGTATGGGCAAAGATGCAAAAGTCAAGATTTTGTGTACCATAGGCATGGCTTGGGTCAGAGAAGATCTTAGGGCTTGTCTTGCTTCAGCTTGGATCAAGAAAGGCCTTTGGATCAAATTTTGTGAGTTGGATGGCCTTGATCAAGAGTTTCCAATGTTCTTGCATATTTCCCTGTTTGGAATTTCTTGTGAACCAAGGCAAGGAATCTTATGAATTCTTGGACAATTTGCAGAAAAATGAAGCATATGATGTTGTTATGATGCTTTGAGATTAATTAGCAACCAAACCAATCATTAGAAGTCCTTCTTGCAAAAATCCCTCTCTTGAGAATTTATGAAAAATGCCTTATGGAAGGTTGTGATCCAAGGCATGAAACTTTGTGAATTTGTGCAATTTCTGATTTTGGCAAGTTGTAATGATTCATAGAAGTCATTTAGAAGTCACAAAATGCTTGGCATGAGGATTTTGCAAAAATCCCTCTTTGGTGTAAAACTTAAAATTATGTGATTTTTGCCAACTTTGGAAAGCCATAACTTGAGTTCAAAAATGAATTAGATCTTGTTCTTGTACTTTTTGAAAAGGGAATGATCCAATATACAACTTTCATCACCAAGAATTTTTCATTTGAAGCATTTTTGGTTGAGAAAGAGGAGGTTGAAAAACATTCCCAAAATGGAAAGTTTACATTACAAGTTATTTTCATTTTTGGCAACTTTTGGTTTAGCCCACTTTTCTTCAAATTTGTGAACTTCAAAGCACTTCAATGATCAAATAAAGACCATATAACTTCAATTTGATGAAAAATCCTCTTTGGATCCATGTTGGGGGGCCTCAGATGCCCTGATTTTGCTCTGACTTGCTCAGGAAGTTACCCAGTGATCAGATGACTTCCACAATGAATCTTTCCATCAAACTTGGTATGTATGATCCTTATACCATATAGAGACCAATATAAACAAGAATGACCAAAAAATTTGGAGTTATGGCCTCTGAAACCAAAACCCTAATTTTAGGTCATCTTTGTAGTTAAAGCTGGCTCTGCTTCCATGCTTTGCCAGTTCTTGTGATTTTCTGACTTCCTTGATCTTGGGAGAATATAATATGATGTTTGAACATACATGGATCCTATTGAGATGATTGGAGACCTTTGGAGTGGCTAAGATGGCCCATGGATTTCTCATATCACAAACCCTAGATACAGATGACTTTGAACCAATGCAATGAAGCAAAAATGAAATATGAGATGATATGATTGAACTTATGCAAATGAAAAGATCACAAGCCATGGTGTGAACTTAGTCAGGGAAAATTTGGGGTGTTTACAAAGAGTCTTTCCCATCAACAGAGTTCACCGATATCTTACAAGAAACAACCTTCCGAGCTTACAGATGGACCAATTTCAGCAAGATTTGACTGACGTGAGAACTCAGATGGCTAATGAAAGAACTGAAATGAGGGCTCAGATGAACCAGTTCATGGCAGTAATGACTGGGTTGGCCCAAAGCCAAGAAAGATTAAGAGAGTTGGTCGAGCAGCAAACTCCTGATGAGAATCATCCAGGTACAGGGGGTACCAGCAACAATGATCATGTACAACCACGTACTGATCCCCCAGAGTTTGGGCCTCATCTCAACCCTTAAGTTAATGCTATCAGGAATATCCAAGGTAACACTGGAGGGCGTGCCTTACAAGAGGACCTTCAAGAGGAACAATTTAATATAGTCGGTGTTGGGGATGAAGTATATGATCGTCGTCTGGACGAGATAGCAGAAAATCTGAGATCTCTGGAGTCCCAAAACTCCTTGGGATTCGATGTATGGACATGGGCCAGGTTGAAGGGGTAAGAATTCCTCACAAATTCAAACCTCCCTGCTTTGAAAGATATAATGGCACTTCCTGTCCTCGTACCCATCTTCAATCCTTTCTGGCACTTCCTTTCCTCAACAAAGGTCTTACAACAGCAACAACAACCAACAACAACGTCCTTTCCACCAAAGTCCATCTCATGTCAATAGGGTAATCGATCCCATCCTGATGCCCTATGCCACTTTACTACCATAACTTTTGAAACTCAATCTTGTTGAATTGAGGACTCAGGCTCCACCAGACCCTCAAAACCTCCCAAGGAATTACAACGTCAACGCCAGATGTGCCTTCCATTCCAATGCACCTGGCCATACAACGGAAAAGTGCAGAGCATTGCACATGAAGGTCCAGGATCTAGTTGATTCAAAGGCTTTAAATTTTGCACCTCCTCCTAATGTCACAAAGAATCCTATGCCTAGCCACGGTGGGCCCAGGATAAATGCAATTGAGGAGGATCAACCAGTGAACCTAATTGAAGATACTACAAGCATTAAAACAACTCTGGCCGAGGTTAAAGCTCAGCATTTAAAGTTCCAGGTGTTCCTAGGTTGTGAGGCCTGCTGTGAATCTTGTAAAGTTTCCTCCAATGGTTGTGCAAGTTTAAAAAGTGGCATCAATGGCCTTATCAGAGAAGGTATTCTGCAAATCACGTCAACGGTTTCAACTTCTACAACATCAACAACTTTTCCTCCTACAGTACCAAAAAGCACCCCTCTTACAACTTCAAAAACAATTGTTCAGACAAACTCTGCTACAAAATCAACAATGACCTCTTCTACCACTTCAACAAACATTAGTTCAACCGCATCCGCTTCTACAATGAAAGCAACCATTAATAATGACGTCTCCACAGTCACCATATATTATGACCCGGCAATGGTCCCCGATTCCAACAATTTTCAGCAACAATCTCAACAACAACCCAACTTCAGTCTTTCACCACCACCATCAGTCAAAAATCCTGTTACCATATATTACGACCCGCAGACAATAACAGTTCCTACTTCTGCCGCAGTCAGTCCAGTCACCATCACAGTACCTGGACCCATTCCGTATGAAAAAGATAAAGTTGTACCATGGCACTATGGTTCAGACCTCTACTACAACGGGGAGAGAGCCGCTCTTGATTCTTCAACTTACACACCACAGATTGATAATGTCGGGGGAGGCAGAGGCTTCACTCGAAGCGGACGCTTCTTCACGTCTCAAGTTCCGAGAGTTAATGCTGAGGTAGAGGTTGTTGCCAAGGCTAAAGGCAAGAATGTGGTGCCTGAAGAACTAGTGGCAAAAGAAGCTCATAAGATGTCTTTTGATCAGGATGTGGACGAATTTTTGAGGATAATAAAGATAAGAGATTATAAGGTTGTGGATCAGCTCCACCAGATTCCTTCCAAGATCTCCATCCTATCACTGCTATTGTGTTCCGAAGCTCATCGAGATGCATTACTTAAAGTCCTGCACGCAGCCTACGTGCTTGAGGAGATCACGATAAATCAGCTAGAGACAGTGATTTCTAATGTTAATACTAGTCACAGACTAGGCTTCACCAATGCTGATTTGACAACGGAAGGTCGTCATCACAATAAAGCTTTGCAAATCACTCTAGAGTGTAAAGGGGCTGTGCTTTCACATGTTCTAGTTGACATTGGGTCCTCACTCAATGTCTTGCCAAAGAAAGTCCTTGTTAAGCTTGAATATGATGGTATAGCTCTCCGACCAAGCAATCTGGTGGTTAGAGATTTTGATGGTTCCAAGAGGTCTATTCTTAGAGAGGTGGAGCTTCATGTGATAATTGGCCCACATGTATTTCAAACTACTTTCTACATGATGGACATTCAGCCGGCCTACAGCTGTTTGTTGGGTCGACCTTGGATTCACGCCGCTGGCGCAGTTACGTTGACCCTTCACCAGAAATTAAAATACGAGTGGGAAGGGAAAATTATCACAATCTGTGGTGAAGAGGACATTTTGTTTAGCCATCTGGCTACCTACAAATACATTGAGATGGATGGTGAGATTCACGAGACCATGAGCCAAGGTTTTGAAGTAGTGAATGTCAACAAGGCGACAACTGAAGTATTTGCTGCATTCCAAGAGGATAGGATGGGTACTTCAATTGTATCCTACCAACAAGCTCAGAAGGTTGTTGAAGATGGGAACGCCCAAGGCTGGGGCAAGCTGCTACCTATAGAGAAGAAGGAAGACAGATTCGGTTTGGATTACAAACCATCCCGACAAGATCAAGAAGAGGCTACTAAGGAGCCCAAGTTCGTGAGTGGGGGAATGCTAACCCTAGATGTTGTCAATAACGTGGAAGACGAGGCTGAAAGCGACCTCAACCAGGAGAGCTGGATTCGTCCAAGGATCCCGGGCCAACAAGTCCTTAACTGGTCTTCCCAGGAAATTATAAGGGTTACTCCGACAGAGTAATTATTATTTCCTGCTTAAGCATGCATCAACAATTTTGTATTTTGTGCAAATGGAATATCAATGAACAATGGACATCTTTTGCAAACAATTTTCTTTTTTGCTCACTGTCTTTTCATTTTTGTTATTTTTTGCACCAAACAATAAATGGAAATGTTTTCAAAATAAGAACTTCATTTACACGTTTTTTATAAACAAGATTAAAATTAATCACTAAAATGAACAAATCTCAACCCTTGCAGAGATAAACCTCCAGATTGCACCGACAACAACACTGCTATGACCTTGTATGACTTCGACAATCCATTTAATCAAGCAGATGAAGGGGTTGATGAAGACTATGAGTTTCCTGAAGAGTTGGCCAGGTTGTTGAGGCAAGAAGAGAAAGTGATTACTCCTCATCAGGAGGAAATTGAAACCGTTAATCTGTGTACCGAGGAAGATGTGAAGGAAGTGAAGATTGGGGCCAGTCTGCAAGCTCTAGTGAAAGAACAGCTTATCGGTATGCTTCGGGAATACGTCGACGTTTTTGCTTGGTCCTATCAAGATATGCTAGGTCTAGATACGGATATTGTTATGCACAGGCTACCCTTGAAAGAAGATTGCCCTCCAGTTAAACATCAGTTGTGCCGCACTCGGCCAGATATGGCCATGAAGATTAAGGAAGAAGTAAAAAAGCAGTGGGATGCCAGTTTCCTTGCTGTAACTAGTTACCCGCCGTGGGTTGCTAACAATGTACCTGTGCCTAAGAAGGATGGCAAGGTACGTATGTGTGTGCATTACCGGGACCTGAACAGAGCTAGCCCGAAGGATGATTTCCCATTACCTCACATTGATGTATTGGTAGATAACACGGCTTAGTTCTCGGTATTTTCTTTCATGGACGGATTTTTTGGATACAATCAGATCAAGATGTCACCCGAAGACATGGAGAAAACTGTAGGATCAAGCGCTTACCACTACACTAAAATCAATTGCTGTTAGTGAAGGCGCAACTTTATTTCCTTATAGTATAGAGCCCTCAAGGGGCTGCGCCTATTAAGCGCCATGGGTTGGGATGTTAAGCCCATTGAATCCCTAAGGGTGACGCTGAATTAATAAATCCAACAATCTCCCCCCCAGTTTCAGCCGGGGGGATTCGAACCCATGACCTTGCTCTGATACCACTTGTAGGATCAAGCACTTACCACTACACTAAAAGCAATTGCTGTTAGTGAAGGCGCAACTTTATTTCCTTATAGTATAGAGCCCTCAAGGGGCTGCGGCTATTAAGCGCCATGGGTTGGGATGTTAAGCCCATCGAATCCCTAAGGGTGACGCTGAATTAATAAATCCAACAAAAACAACTTTCATCATACATTGGGGCACATTTTGTTACAAGGTAATGTCGTTTGGACTGAAGAACTCCAGTGCAACATATCAACGGGCTATGGTAACATTATTCCATGATATGATCCACAAAGAAATCGAATGCTATGTGGATGATATGATTGCCAAGTCCCTCACAGAAGAAGATCATCTGGTGAATCTGCTGAAGTTGTTTAAGCGTCTGAGAAAGTATCAGCTGAAGTTGAACCCCAACAAATGCACATTCGGGGTACGTTCCGGTAAGCTTCTAGGATTCATTGTAAGTGAAAAAGGAATTGAGGTTGATCCCGACAAAGTCAAAGCCATCCAGGAGATGCTTGCACCTAAGACTGAGAAAGAAGTTCGAGGGTTCTTTGGTAGATTGAACTACAACTCAAGGTTCATATCTCACATCACTGCAACCTGTGAACCCTTGTTCAAGCTGTTAAGGAAACAACAAACAATCAGGTGGAACGATGATTGTCAGAGAGCTTTTGACAAGATCAAGGAGTACCTGCAAGAACCTCCAATTCTCATGCCTCCAATTGAAGGAAAACCTCTAATAATGTACCTGACAGTATTAGAAGGGTTATAAACACCCCAAATTAGCCCTCACTAAGTTCACACCATGGCTTGTGATCTTTCATATTTGCATTAGTCTAAGCATATCACATCATATTACATCTTTGTTTCACTGCATTAGTTCAAGTTCATCTGCATCTACGGTTTGTGATTTGAGCAATCCAAAGGTTCATTTGAGCCACTCCAAAGGCCATTAATCATTCCATGAGGGTCCATGTATTTTCAATCATCATCTTATATCCCTCAAATATCAAGGAAGTCAAGAAATCACAAGAGCTTGGAAAGCATGGAAGCAGAGCTAGGGTTTCACTGCACAGATGACCTGAAATTAGGGTTTTAGTTTCAGAGGCCATAACTCCAATTTTTTTGGTCATTCTTGTTTCTAATGGTCTCAATATGTTATAAGGATCATGTGTACCAAGTTTAATGAAGAAATTCATTGTGGAAGTCATTTGTTCACTAGGTAACTTCTTGAGAAAGTCAGAGCAAAATCAGGGCATCTGAGGCCCCCATCCATGGAACCAAGGTGGATTTTTCATCAAATTGAAGTTATATGATCTTTATTTGATCATTTAAGTGCTTGAAGTTCACAAAATTAAAGAAAAGTGAGCTAAACCAAAAGTTGCCAAAAATGGAAATGACTTGTAATGTGAACTTTCCATTTTGGGAGTTTTTCAACCCCCTCTTTCTCAACCAAAAATGCTTCAAATGAAAAATTGTTGGTCATGAAAGTTATAGATTGGATCATTCCCTTTTCAAAAAGTACAAGAACAAGTTCTAATTCATTATGGAACTCAAGTTATGGCTTGTCAAAGTTGGCAAAAATCACATAATTTTCAAGAATGCACCAAAGGGGATTTTTTGCAAAACCACTTGCTAAGCTATTTTGTGACTTGAAACACACTTCTAAGCATCATAACATCATAACACATTGCCTAAAAGTCAGAATTGGCCCAAGAATCATCACATTCCATGTCTTGCACATCAAGAATTCAAAAGGGGCCAAAACTTCATGAAATTGCAAAATGACATAGAACCTTTCATCCACTTGCTGAATTGCCTCAAAACCAGTTCTATGGACCTCCTTGACCTCAGCTGCACCAAGATATGCCCTTGTACCATTTCTGTCCCAGCCCATACCTCAAGTACAAGCTTTATTGACTTTGAGCAAAAACACCCATACCAATCACCACAGTCCACCACCCACTCTTTGCCCAACCAGGACTCTACAAGCATGCTTCAAGGATACATTTTCATAAGACACACAAGCTAAGAGCTCCAAGAACTCAGCATTCCACAAGATCACTTCTCTTGCAAATTCCTTCGAAACTCTCTGCTCACACACTTAAACTCTAAATAAATTTCACCATTTATCTCAAAATCATCCACTGAACACAAAGCAACCATTAAAACAGCCAAAAACCTTCCATAGCCAAAACACGATTCTTGACCAGTTGAGTTGCTACCACTCAAACTAGCCACTCTGAAAGCTTTTCAAGCATTGCAGCTTCACCAGAAGGTCAAAGGGAGTGAGTTTGCACAAGGAAGAGGTCCAGAAAGCTCAAAGTTGCAAGGTTCAAAGCTCAGGTAACCTCTTCAAACTTTTTTCCAGAAATGAAATTTTAAGTTCTTAGATTGTTCCTTATGCCTTGCTGATGATCCTGATGTATTTAGTTTTAAAAATGATCAAGTATTGAGCATGTATTGAATGTCTGAAACTTCTGTGTAATTTTCCGTTTGCTTTCGATTTTTGATTTTGAGCGAAAATAAATGGATTTTGAGGGTTGAATCTTGTTTAGAATTGTTAGAGGAGTGTTTCTGGAGAATTTGGTGAGTTTTCATTGCGTATTGAGAGAGATAGGGTGAGGAGGTTGCCGGAGAAGACGACTGGAGCTCTTCTCCGGTGGCCTGAAAGTGATTAGGGCAAAGCCTCATTAATTAGGGTTAGTTTAAATTATGGCCGTAGGATTTGATCTCCCCGCGTGTTTGGATGGCTAAGATGCTGTCATTAAACCCTAATTGATTTAATTAATTTAATTAACTAAAATTAGCTGAGTTTGAATTAGAGCCTTTGGATGTGGCGCGTGGTCAACCCTAATCTCCCAAGAATCAATCCAAACCATTAGTTCATCATACTTCTGTTTTATTTATTTTTTATTTCATTTTTTCTTATTTGTTTTGCACAATTTATTAAAAATAGCTAGAAAATTTAAAAAAAAATATTTTCTTTTGCATTTTTACTTCAAATATTTTTATCAACCAGAAAAAAATTTTATTTTTATTTTTTGCATTAAAAATCATTTTTAAAATATTTAAATTTTTATTTTAATTAATGGAAATAAATTAATTAAAATATCATTTAGGTTTCTAAAAATCCCAAAATAATTCACATTGCATCTTAGGACTTTTAGAAACATTGTCATGCCATTCATTCAAATTTATTTTTGGTTTTGAACACCTTTGACATTTTTCTTTAATTTAGGGTTCATAAAATTCCTATTTTTGAACCCTAACTTTAAGAATTCTTTTCTGCCTAACCATGAATGGTATGACTTTGATTCTTTTTGCATTGATCTTCATTTAACATGTAATATCCATCATATTTTTTGTCACAAATTTCTTTTTCATTTTTGATTTGATTTGCATTTTTTCCCTTTAGGTGCCTTAAAATCCTAGATAACTTAGAAAAATCACAACTTTCATTAGGTTAAGAGTTAGGTCTTCTCCTTTTGGGTGTGATATCATATGGGGTTAGGGTTCCTTTGAGTTCATTATAAATTTTTTATCTTGTGATTTGCTTCTGTTTTTGACTTTTGCATCTCATGTTGCATTAAAACCCTAATTTCTCATGTTCATTTGCATACATCTTGCATATGCATTCATTTAAGAACTTGACATGACATTTCATGCATTCACATGACATCTAAGACATCATAGGTCACATTAGAATCATACTTGATCATTTCTTCATCCATTTTCCATGATATGCATCCATTTCATTCCATGAACTTTCATGTGTTTTCATGCATCCTACATGCTTCATTTGCATTCTCATCTCTTGTATGATCATTCGTAACTCTTGATATGTCTTTGCATCATCTCTTAGCATCATTTACATCATGAACATGCTTCTGGTTTTGATTTGCATCCTTGCATACATCTCATTCTTATTTCATTCTCTCTTTTATGCTAACCATTTCAGGTGGTAAGTACTTTGAGAAGTGAATTTGCCTTCACTTCTCACTTCTCTTCTCTTTCTCTCTTATGCATCATTGCTGCATTTTTATTTTGCTTTAGAGTGAGCTTGCTCATTCATGTTCATTATCCACTTTCTTTCTTCAAGTAACTTATCTTCTTCAGTGAAGTAAGTTAACTTGTTTCTTCTGCTTCTCTTCCTTTCATTTGCTTCTTCCATTGGTGGCCTTAAAGATCTCTTGCAAGCCTTACAAACCATAGGAACATCCAATCATGACAATAATTAGGGTTTTGATTAGTCCCCCATTAGTTTTACCTTTGTGTCTTCTTTTGTGTCTCTCTTCTCATCTCAAAATCAGAGACTAATCATTTAAGGTTTTAAGGCTTTGTGATTAAGGGTATGCCTGCATCCTTCTCTTAGGATGGAGTGTATAAATTTAATCCTAAGTGTTAAGCCCTTAATTTGTTTAAACCTCTTAATAAATCCACCTTAATAATCACTAAGACAATAATCTTGTAACTTGGGCCTTGCATTAGGGTTATAATTCTTCCTTAATTGGTTAAGAAGGACTAACCCTAGTGTTAATGGACAAGTCCCCTTCAACTTGTCTTACAAACGATAAAATCCACTTCTTAATCTCACCATTAACTAAAATCCACTTTAATAAAGATTTGTTTTGTCATGAGGTTAATCCCTAATCATGGATTAAGTTGAGGTATCTTCCTCAGCTTAAATGTTCTCATATATTATCCTTCTATTAGGATGGTGTAATGAGTCCATTAAATCCTTGATTATGGCTTAAACTCATTACTTAACACTGAACAAAAACTCCAAAAACATCTAAATAATCACAAGTAGGTTAATGATCTTAATCCTACATCATGGTAACTAAGTTTGAGGTGTTTACTTCATACTTAAGGTATTCTCATTACCCCTAATCAAAGGGAGGATGTGATGATTTTACTAACCCTTGGTTTAGGCTTAAGCTCATTAACTTATGACAAACACAAAAAAGCAATAAATGATTGAAAACACAAAAACAAACAATAATTGTCTCCTCCGGGATTCTTTTCTCACCTCATTCACTCACAAACGAGAACTCACTTCTTCTGTCTAATGCAAGACAGTTAGCACCTGAGCCAGACATGTCATACACTTGAGCATAGACAAGCAAGCAGTTCATCAGTCAATTTATCTTTCAGTCTCTTTGAGTCGAACTACGGTGTTCTGACTTCCTCATTGCATGAGAGGATACGTAGGCATAACTTCTATTATCGAACAAAAGTCTCTTTCTCTCCCCCCTCTTCCAGCATTATTCTTTAAGCCTCATTCCTGAGCATTTCACTTCATATCTTTTTTTGCACTAACACTTGTACACTCATTTCCAGCTTTTGCACACAGATAGCACAGACACTACCCCTTTAAACACAAACTTTCAAGTGTGGATCCCGTCGAGTACGACAGAAAATCTGGGTGCTAATACCTTCCCAGGTTGTAACCAACCCCCTTTCTCAGTTTCCATGGTTTGTGCAGCATTACCTTTCCTTCGGGATAAAAATGCCTAGCTGGCGACTCTTTTCACTTCATTTCATTTCCCTTTCGCCGAACATTCGCGCTTGTACCGGGATGCAAATCTTCGGGAGCGACAAGGGTCAATGGGGTGTGTGTTGGGCCAGTATGACGAGTCTGGTCGAAAAGAGTATGCAATATACTACCTAAGCAAAAAGTTTACCGATTGTGAACAACGTTATTCACTGCTCGAGAAAACTTGTTGTGCTTTAGCGTGGGGTGCTCGCCGACTAAGACAATATATGTTGACTCACACTACTTTATTAATCTCAAAGATGGATCCAGTCAGGTACATATTTGAGAAGCCAACACTTACCGGAAGGGTTGCAAGATGGCAAATGATTCTAATAGAGTATGACATTCAGTACACTTCTCAAAAGGCCATCAAGGGCAGTGTATTGTCTGACTATCTGGCTGAGCAACCCATTGATGATTATCAACACATGAGATTTGACTTCCCTGATGAAGACATCATGTACTTGAAAGAAAAAGATGGTGAAGAGCCTATTGACACTGAAGGGCCTGACCTAGAAGAAGCATGGACTATGACGTTTGACAGGGCAGTTAATTGCAACGGCCGTGGAGTTGGTGCAGTGCTTATCACACCTAAAGGAGTTCATATGCCCTTCTCGGCAAAACTCACCTTTGCCTGCACTAAAAACGAAGCGAAATATGAAGCTTGTATCATGGGTCTTGAGGAAGCCATTGACCTCAGGATCAAAACCTTGAATGTATTCAGAGATTCAGCTTTAGTAATCAATCAGACCAACAACAAATGGTACACTCATCAGGAGCATCTTATTCCATACCGTGACTATACGGGGAGATTGTTGACCTTCTTCAACACAATTAAACTTGAATACATCCCTCGAGATGAGAATCAGTTTGCGGATGCTTTGACTACCATTTCATCCATGATCAAAGTACAAGGTGCCAATTATGTGCCTCGGATCTTGGTATCCATACTGGACCGACCGACATATGTATTCTCTGTGGACACTGTCGCAGATGAAAAGCCTTGGTTCCACGACATCAAATGCTTCTTGGAGAATCAGACATACCCACATGGGGCATCATCCAATGATAAGAAGACATTAAGAAGGTTGGCCAGCATTTTCTTCCTCAATGTTGATGGTTCATTATACAAGCGAAAATTTGACATGGTCTTGCTCAAATGTGTTGATAAGAGAGAAGCATACCTGCTGATGCACGAAGTACACGAAGGTTCTTTCGGAACCCATGCCAGAGGACATGCAATGGCAAGGAAATTATTAAGATCGGGTTACTACTGGATCACAATGGATGCAGACTGTTGTGCCTATGCCAGAAAATGCCACAAGTGTCAGATCTACGCAGATAAAGTGCATGTGCCTCCAAATCCTTTGCCATGTGGGGCATTGATATGATTGGAAAGATTGAACCGACTGCTTCAAATGATCACCGATTCAACCTAGTAGCCACTGATTACTTCACCAAATGGGTTGAAGCAGCTTCGTATGCAAACGTCACCAGACAAGTGTTAGCTAGATTTCTGAAAAGGGATATCATCTTTCGATACGGAGTTCCCAAGCGAATCATTACTGAAAATTGTTCAAATTTGAACAACAAAATGATGGCATAACTTTTCTGGGACTTCAAAATCCAACATCACAACTCTTCACCTTACAGGCCAAAGATGAACGGCGCTGTTGAGGCTGCTAACAAGAACATCAAGAAGATTGTGCAGAAGATGGTAGTTACCTACAAAGACTGGCATGAGATGCAACCATTTGCCTTGCATGGGTACCGAACCTCAATCAGAACATCTACCAAAGCAACACCTTATCAGCTTGTATATGGTATGGAAGCTATCCTACCTGTTGAAGTTGAGCTACCCTCCTTACGGGTAATGATGGATGTAAAACTTGATGAAGCCGAATGGATCCAGTCCCAATACAATCAACTGAATCTGATCGAAGAGAAAAGATTAGCAGCCATCTGCCATGGGCAGCTATATCAGAAGTGAATGAAGAAATCCTTCGATCAGAAAGTCAGATCTCGGGAATACCAAGTGGGAGAGCTTGTTCTAAAAAGAATTCTTCCTCCTCATACAGACCACAGGGGCAAGTGGATACTAAACTATGAAGGTCCCTATATGATAACAAAAGTTTTCTCGGGCAGAGCACTGATGCTCGCAACCATGGATGGTGAAGACTTCCCGTCTCCTGTGAATTCATATGTAGTTAAAAAATACTTCGCATAAAATGACTCGCTGGACACAAAAACAAAATGTGAGTCCAGGAAAAAATAGGGCATCTCGGCGAATCAAAAATAGAATAAAAGACTCGGGCAAAAATAAGGGAAAATAAATAAAGATGTACACCCGCTGAGTTAAAAAGCCACATTGGACAGCTCCGGCAAAAATGGGTATCCCTTTGGATTGAAATCCCGAAAGGACAATCCACGCAAAATCAGGGAATAAGCGAACAACTGCGTTCTGAATTCGTCTATATCGCTCACAACGTGGCAAGCTTCAAAGGGGACAAAGCGTCGGTCAGAATCAACCTTCTTCAGAAAGCAAGATAAGAAGAACGTCAAAGTCATACAAGTCATAGCAAAGGGAGCTCACTGGAGCGTCAACTTCAACATTGCCAACACTTTTATTTTCTCAATTTACAGCAATCTCCTCCTTTCAGGGATTCACTTCTTTGACTGTACTTGCCTATTCAGGGTACCCAGATCAATAAAATCAGAATATTCAGTCACACTTCATTTTGTACATTTTTGTTTCGTTTGCGAAATGTCCAATGTTCATAATACAACATTTGCATAAAACATATGAGCCATTTTAATAATTGATTGCAGGAAATATATTACATTCAGGTCCAGCTCTTGATCACAAACTCTCTGCATATCATTTGCATACATCATTTTTTGCATCATTTAACATTTTCTTATTTGTTTTACAGGGTATCCATCTTTATCTTTGGTTTGGTTTTGACCCCTCCTGCTGCACAGACCTCCTCAGATATCTTCTCCAGCACCTTCATCATTCTATCAGAGACTCATTCCCAACATCTCAGTCAGTGACCTTCATCAGCAGTTGTTCTCAACTTCTTCACTAGCACCCATGGACACTTCAAGAAAGAGCAACATCTCTTACCACTTCTTTGAGCCCACCCTGACTGGCATCAGGCAGGTCCAGTCCCTCATTACACCTGGCCATATCACACTATTCAGAGAGCACTATGGGGGCATATTGGACATGGTCATGGATATCGATGCATCTCTGTCGCTCCCACCAAATGACACCTGGCCAGAAGGGGTACAGACGCGGACGGTCGGCGAAAGAGAACATGAAGATGAACTGAATAGAGTCGCCAGCTAGGCATTTTTATCCCAAAGGAAAGGTAATGTTGCATAAACCTAGAAAGATATGGATAAGACGGTTGCGAACCAGAGAAACTGAGAAAAGGGGTTGGTTACAACCTAGGAAGATATTATCACCCAGATTGTCCGTCGTACTCGACGGGATCCACGCTTGAAAGATTGTGTTTAAAGGGGTGGTGTCAGTGTTATTCTATGTTCAAAAACTGGAAAAGAATACAAGTTTCAGTGCAAAATAAATGTGAAGTGAAGAAATGGAGTGTCAGTGTAAGGAAATAGTGCAATGCTCAAATCAATGAGGCTTAAAGAATAATGCTGGAAGAGGGGGGGAGAGACAAAGACTTTTGTTCGATAACAGTTAAGTTATGCCTACGTATCCTCTCGTGCAATGAGGAAGTCAGAACACCGTAGTTCGACTCAAAGAGACTGAATGATAAATTGACTAATGAACTGCTTGCTTGCTTATGCTCAAGTGTATGACCTGTCTGGCTCAGGTGCTAACTGTCTTGCATTAGACGGAAGAAGCGAGTTCTTGTTTATGAGTGAAGATGATGAGAAAAGAATCTGAAGGAGACGATTATTGTTTGTTTTGGGTATTTTCAATATTTTATTGCTTTTTGTGTTTGTCATAAGATAATGAGCTTAAGCCTATACCAAGGGTTAGTAAAATTATCACATCCTCCCTCTGATTAGGAGTAATGAGAATACCTTAAGTATGAAGTAAATACCTCACACTTAATCACCATGATGTAGGATTAAGATCATTAACCTACTTGCAATTATTTAGATGTTTTTGGATTTTTATGTTTAGTGTTAAGTAATGAGTTTAAGCCATAATCAAAGATTTAATGGACTCATTACACCATCCTAATAGAAGGATAATAGATGAGAACATTTAAGCTGAAGAAGGCTCCTCAACTTAATCCATGATTAGGGACTAACCTCATGACAAAACAAAGCCTTGTTAAAGTGGATTTTAATTAATGATAAGATTAAGAAGTGAATTTTATGGTTTGTGAGACAACTTGAGGGGGACTTGTCCATTAACACTAGGGTTAGTCTTCTTAACCAATTAAGGAAGAATTAGAACCCTAATGCAAGGCCCAAGTTACAAGCTTATTGTCTTAGTGATTATTATATGAATTGATTAAAGGATTTAAACATATTAAGGGCTTAACACTTAGGATTAAGATTATACACCCCATCCTAAGAGAAAGATGCAGGCATAATCTTAATCACAAAGCCTTATTACCTGGATGGTTTAGTCCTTGATTATGAGATGAGAAGAGAAGACACAAAAGATGACACAAAAGTAAAAATAATAGGGGGACTAATCAAACCCTAATTGTGATCATGCTTGGGTGTTCCTAGAGTTCATGAGGTTTGCAAGAGATCTTCAGGAAAAGCCACCAAGGAGAAAGCAAGATGGGAGGAAGAGAACCAAAAGAAGCAAGTCAACTTACTTCACTTAAGAAGATAAGTTGCTTGAAGAAAGAAAGTGAAGGAGGGACATGAATGAGCAAGCTCACTCTAAGGAAAAGGTAAAATGAAGCAATAAATGCATAAGAGAGATGAGAAGAGATTGTGAGAAGTGAAGGTAAATTCAATTCCCAAAATACTTACCACCTGAAAAGTTAGCAAAAAGAGATGGAATGAAATGAAAATGAAATGAATGCAAGGATGCAAACCAAAACCAGAATCACATTCATGATGTAAATGATGCTAAGAGATGATGCAAATTTATGCCAAGAGTGGTAAATGATCATACAAGTGATGAGGATGCAAATGAAGCATGAAAGAAGCATGGAAGTTCATGAATGTACATGAAATGAAATGAATTCATAACATGGAAAATGGATGAAGAAATGATCAAACATGATTCTAATGTGTCCTAAGATGTTTTATATGTCATGTGAATGCATAAAATTTCATGGCAAGTTATTGAATGAATGCATATGCAAGATGTATGCAAAGAAAGATGAGAAATTAGGGTTTTCATACAATATGAGATGGAAAACTGAAAATTAAAAGAAAATGACAAGATAAAAAATTGAAAATGCAATTAAAAGAACCCTAAACCTATATGATTTCACACCCCAAAGGAGGAGACCTAACTCTTAACCCTAAGGAAGATATAATTTTTCTAAGTTATCTAGGGTTTTAAGGTTCCTAAAGGGAAAAAATGCCAATCAATTCAAAAAGGCAGAAGAAAATCATGACAAAATTATGCTAGAAAATACACTTAAAATGAAGATCAATGCAAAAAGAACCATGGTCATACCATTCTTGGTTAAGCAGAAAATAATTTTTGAAGTTAAGGTCCAAAAATGGGATTTTATGAACCCTAAATTCAAAGAAAAAATGTCAAAATGATTCAAAACCAAAAATAAATTTGTGTCGATGGTATGACAATGTCTCAAAATGTTTAAAGATGCAATATGAATTTTTTGGGATTTTTTAGAAACCTAAATGATATTTTAATTAATTAATTTTCATTAATTAATTAAAATAAACAATTAAATGTCTAAAAAATGATTTTTTAATGCAAAAAATAAAAATAAAAAAATTTTGGGTTGAGAAAATTATTTGGAATTAAAATGCAGAATACAATTATTTTTGAGATTTTCTAACTATTCTAAATTAAATGTGCAAAACAAATAGAAAAAATATGAAATAAAATTGAATAAATGAAAAGTAAACGCAAAGGAAGGCCAGGATTGAATCTGGGTTTGGGTTGGTTGACTGCGAGCCACATCTTACGGCAAGAATTCAAATCCTCTTAAACCTAATTAATTAAATATTAAATCCATCATTAAAACTAATGAAATGATCTGGGGCGTCCATCACACGCGGGAACTGAAAATCCAAGGGCCACGTTCAAACCTAGCCCTAACCCTAATTACCCTCACTTGAAAGTTGCTAACTTCTTCCCTAGGCACTATCTGGAGCTCTAAAGCTCCAGATTCACTCCTCCCACTCCCCTAAGATCAAATCCACCCTCAAACATCATTTCTTTTCACTCAATCTCATGATTTGAAGAAAAACATAAATATGGCAAGAATTTCAGACAAGCAATACATTCTCATTTCTTCATCATTTTCAATAATTCCAAGTTCAGTGTGATCAGTGAAACATGCTTAATCATTTAGTAACATAAAATAAAGGTTCTGGAAAAATTAATTCGAATGGCTACCTGAGATTAAGCTTTCAACCCTTGAGCTTTCTGGCTGCTTCCTTGGTGCAAAATGCCTCCAATGACCTCCCTGGAGAAGCTTTGATGCTTGGAGAGCTTTGAGGAAGGCTGGTTTGTGAGTTTGCACTCCACTGGTCAGAAAATCGTATCTGGCTTGTAGTGTGTTCTTAGCTGTTTTGATGGGTAGTTTTGGGTCACTGAATGATTTAGAGATGAATGGTGGTGTTTTTTTGAAGATTGAGTGGCTGAGTTGGGAGATTCGAAGGAAAATTCCAGAGGGAGGGTTTTTGGTAACTTGAGAATGCTGAAGTTTTAGGTTGTGTTCTTGTGTATTATGGCTTGGGTTTGATCCACATATCAACTTGTGATAGGTCTGTGGAGTGGTTGTGCCCTATTGTGATTGGTATGACCTTCTTGCACAAAGGTCAAAAGTTCTTGTCCTTGAGGTATGGGCTGGTTCAGAGGTGGTACATGGGCATGTCTTGTTCAGCAAGGATCAAGGAGGTCCATGGAATTCACTTTGAGATTTCTTCATGGGCAAGGCATGAAATCTTGAAATTCCTTGGGCCATTCTGAGTTTTAGACAATGTGCTATGTTGGTATGATGATTATAAGTGTGTTTGAAGTCACAAAAAGCCTTGGCAAGTGGTTTTGCAAAGAATCCCTCTTTGTGCATTCTTGAAATTTATGTGATTTTTGCCAACTTTGACAATCCATAACTTGAGTTTAAAAATGAATTAGATCTTGTTCTTGTACTTTTTGGAAAGGGAATTATCCAATCTACAACTTTCATGACCAATAATTTTTCATTTGAAGCATTTTTGGTTGAGAAAGAGGAGGTTGAAAAACTTTCCCAAAACGGAAAGTTTACATTACAAGTCATTTCCATTTTTGGCAACTTTTGGTTTAGCTCATTTTTCTTCAAATTTGTGAACTTCTAAGAACTTCAATGATCAAATAAAGCTCATATAACTTCAATTAGATGAAAAACCCACTTTGGGTCCATTGATGGGGGGGCTCAGATGCCCTGATTTTTCTCTAACTTGCTCAAGAAGCTACCCAGTGATCAGATGACTTCCATAATGAATTTCTTCTTAAAAATTGGTATGCATGATCCTTATAACATATTGAGACCATTAGAAACAAGAATGACCAAAAAATCTGGTGTTATGGCCTCTGAAACCAAAACCCTAATTTAAGGTCATTTGTGTAGTTAAACCTTAGCTCTACTTCTATGCTTTGCCAGTTCTTGGGATTTTTTGACTTTCTTGATCTTTGGAGGATAAAATATGATGATTGAACATACATGGACCCTCTTGAGATGATTTAAGACCTTTGGATTGGCTCAGATGAGCCCTAGATTGCTCAGATCACAAACCATAAATGCAAATTAACTTGAAATAATGCAGTGAAGCAAAAAATGCAATATGAGATGGTATGATTATGCTAATGCAAATATGAAAGATCACAAGCCATGGTGTGAACTTAGTGAGGGAAATTTTGGGGTGTTTACAGCTGCCCCTATTCAAGCACGAGTTAGCTGTGTAGGATGTAAGCGCCTGGCTTAACAGACAAACAAGATAACTTGTGGTTGAATACCAAAGACAGTCTGAAATTTGCATTCACTGGGGAGAAGAAGAAAAGGGATATAGATTGTAAAAGAAAGTATATTATGATTATCAAAATGCGGGCGATGGAGGATGACCATCCAGCAGAGGATGACTGCTGGGGATAAAGCAATGACGGGGACGGCCGACAAGCTGGGGAAATAAAGAGATCATGATGGGGGCGGCCATCAAGCAAAGGAATAAGATTCTCTGGGGATTAAAGTAAAGGCAATGATGGGGACGGCCATCAGGTTTGCAGAGTAAGGTAAACAACGATGGGGACGACCATCGGTTCATAGAATAAGTGAAATAATGATGAGGGACGGTCATCAAAGGTGAAGGACGATCACCTAGCAGGGGATGGCTGCTCTCTATCACGACATATGACGAATGTCGGATAGGAAAAGTCAACGATGGGGACGGCCATCGGATAAGCATGATGAAGGACGATAATCAAGAGGTGAAGGACGATCACCTAGCAGGGTATGGCTGCTCTCGGGGTTTATCATGATATAGGATGAATGTCAGATAACAAGATCAACGATGGGGATGGCCATCGGATAAAATGATGAAGAACGATCATCAAGAAGGTGAAGGACGATCACCTAGCAGGGGACGGCTGCTAAATATCAAGACATAGGACGAATGTCGGATATAAAAGGGTTCCAATAATGGAGACTCCGTTGGGGAAAGGGATGAGGGACGATCATCCAAAGGTGAAGGACGATCATTTGGCAGGGTACGGCTGCCGAAAGTATCGTGACATAGGACGAATGTCGGATAGAAAAGATGTTTTTTTGGGGACTTCGATGGGGAATAGTAAACACGGACGAGTGTTTACATCCAAGAAATGAAAGGTATAAGTGTTCGACATTAATAATAGATTAAAGATGCGGACGATCATCCTTAAGACCACGATACAGACGAGTATCGGTAGAAACAAACGCTGACGCATGTTCAGAGATGATGGTACGGACGAGTACCAACTGGTTAACAAAGAACACAGACGAGTGTTGAATCTGAGGGTAGATAAGTGTACATAAAAGATACGGACGAGTATCTGTATGGGTAAGCATGAGTGAGACACAGACGAGTGTTTAACTTGCTGGGAAGAGTATGACACGGACGGGTGACATAAGAGGAAACATATAAGTTATGAACTTATAAGTGTAAAAAGGCAATCCGGTGACTCGTGGGGATAGGATGATATGGACGGGTGTCAACGAGAGTGTATTATAATAAGTGTTTGGGTAACCGTGCTGGGGAAAGGTGACACGGACGGGTGTCAGAAGAGTATGTAAGTTTCTGTATTCAAAAGGATATTTGTGGGTTATATCTGCAGGGGAATGATATGACACGAAAGAGTGTCGAAAAAGTGTATATGAACGTGTATTATGTTGGAGAGTGCAAAGGGGACGCTTTGGCTTTCTGTTGGGGAAATATGAGGTGACACAGACGAGTGTCGAGAAAAATCATGTTATGTATAAGTATCTGTTTGAAGAAAGTGTCTTGGTTACTCTACTAGGGAATGGTGACACAGACAAGCGTCAAAAGGAGCATGTATCTGTATTTTGAGAGTGCAAAGGGGATGCTTTGGCTTTTATGTGCAAGGGGTGTATTTCGTATGTTGCTGATGATGTACTGTCGGTATTTACAGGTGACTGGTTCAAACCTGACTTGTGATCGTGCAATATGTTTGATTTTTGCCGTAATGCTCCGTATTAGACGGAATTCTACGCTCTGGGGAAAAAATGATTCGAATGTTATGATTATGCAAAAGATACCGATCCGGGACTCGGATCCCGCTGCTCGTGGAGATTTCTGAGTGATCTGCTTGATAAGATATCCCAGTTGGGGATGAGATCATTGGTAGATCTGATAAAATATACGACTCTGCTTGGGGAAATAAGTCACTGATGGACCTATCTTGGTAATGAGGAGCCCAACCTATCTTGGAAATAAGTCTGAATTTCCCACACAACAAAGTGATGAAAGCCTCCATATCCCCAGCTAAAGCTAAACTAAAGCACACAGCAGCAAACAAATAAACACCCAAAGAAACAAAACCAAACAGGCGCTAAGATTGAATCTACAAGGGAAACCAGAGATTCTAGGTTCGGTCCCCAGCAGAGTCTCCAACTGTCGCTCCCGGGATTTTCATCCTAGTACAAACGCGAAAGTGGCGCGGAAAAGGTAGAGTCGCCAGCCAGACATTTTTATCCCGAATGAATGGGAAAGGTAATGTTGCACAAACCCGAGGAAGAAGGAAAGGACAAGGTCCTGCGAACCAAAGATCTGGTTTCGGGAGTCGGTTACGACCTGGGAAGGTATTAGCACCCGAGATCGTCCGCCATACCCCACGGGATCCATGATTGTTTGTTTTGTTTCAAAGGGTGAGAAAGAATAAAGCTGCTGAATAAAACTGCTGACTGGAATGGGAAATAAAATGAGAAAGGAATAAGAAAAGAGAATGGCAAGAAAATAAAGGGGAAAATTTTGGGAAAATAAAGAATGTGCTCGAACGGGCCCTACCCCGCTGCCTACGTACCTCATCAGGATTATGAGGATCAGAGTCGATGTAGTTCTCCTAACTAAGGCGGGAACTATTTTTGTGTTTTTTATGGCTGGAACTGCGTATGTCTATGCTCAGGTGTTGCAGGCTCGTCTGGTACGAGTGCGTTAACCTTCTTGCATTAGAGACAAGTCGTCGCAAGTTCACGTTAATGAGTGAATGAGATGAGAAAAGAAGTTCCCGCAGGAAAGTCGCTTATTGTTTGTTTTTGTCTTTTATGAGAAATGTTTTGAATTTGTTTGTGAACATTCTCATACTAAGACCTATCCATCGCGGGAAATACTTACACCTCGCCCCGAAACAGGATGCGTATAAGCACTCCGCAACAAAGTCTCGTGTCGTACAAGAATGTTCCCCAGCCTTCACGTACCCCAGATTCTACCAACTCAAGCGCTTGCTTATAAGAGGCTATGGAAACCCCTTTCTTCGGTTCTTTAGGAGAAGCTGCCACTACAGATTTTTGTTCAGACTTCAAGGGCTCAAAAGCCTGACATGGGGTCTCAACTATTTCACCATCCATCTCCACATATTTGAATGAAGCTAGATTACTCACAAAAATGTCTTCTTCCCCACTGACAGTTACAATTTGACCCTCCTAGACGAACTTTAGCTTCTGGTGAAGTGTGGACGATACTGCTCCTGCTGAATGTATCTAAGGTCTTCCGAGCAAACAACTGTATGCAGGCTGTATATCCATTACATAGAACGTGGTATTGAAGATTTCAAAACCCACATTAATTGGTAAATCCACCTCCCCAAACACCGATCCCCTCGACCCGTCAAATGCTCTGACAACCAGGTCGTTAGGCTTTAGAATCACTCCATCATAATCCAACTTCATCAGTGCTTTCTTAGGCAAGACATTCAATGACGATCCGGTATCTACCAACACGTGAGAGAGTAATGCACCTTTACATTCCAAAGAGATATGCAATTCCCGATTATAAGCACGCCCGTCAGAAGTTAGATCTAAGTCTGTGAAACCCAATCCATGACTGACATTGACGCTGGATACCACCGCTTCCAACTGATTTACTGAAATATCTTGAGGCATGTACGCCTTGTTCAGAATATTCAGGAGAGCCTTCCTGTGAGAATCATAACACATGAGCAAGGACAAGATGGAAATCTTCGACGGAGTCTGCTGCAGATGGTCCACAATCTTGTAGTCGCTCTTTTTGATAATCCTCAGAAATTCTTCAGCTTCCTTATCAAAGGTAAGGTCTGGATCAGTTACTGGTGCGGGATCGTTGACAACCACTGGTGCGGGATCGTTGACAACCACTGGCTGCTTCCCTCTAGGTGGTATCACACTATTTCTTAGTGTTTCCGGCGCAAACAACCTTCCACTTCTAGTAAAGCCCCCCACTCCAACATTTTCTACTTGAACTGGGGTTGTACTAGACGTGGCCAACTCTTGCTTCTGGATGTTATAGTATACTTTAGCACCATAATTCCAAGGAATGGGTTTATCATTCTGATACAGTACTGGTCCTACAGTAGTGATGGTTATCGAGGCCATTCTGGCCTGCGGAGGAACTTGAGATGGATCGTAGAAAATGGTTACTGTAGAGACTTCGCTTTCCTTTACAATCTTGTCAAACTACAGCACTCCTTCATTAATCATGCTCTGAATTCCTGCTTTCAACTACTCACACCCATTTGTAGCTTCAGCACATCTTGGACAATCAATTTCACACCCAGGAAAAACACCTTTCTGTGATAAGCAAACCTTAACAACACTCAACGGAGTCTGCAAGTTGTCGACATCGCGCACCAAGTTTAGATTCTCCCCTTCATCAACTGCCCCAACCGTACTTCCGTGAGGAGGCATGGGGTTCTGAATTACATTAGGAGTAGGAGCAAAGTTGATTGCTTTAGAATCCAGTAGGTCTTGAACAATATGCTTCAGTGCTTTGCAGTTCTCTGTGGTATCCCTGGGAGCTCCGGAATGAAACTCACATCTGGAATTTGTATCATAACCCTCGGGGATTTGGCCCGCCTTAGGGGGTTGTAGAGTTCGGAGTTGAACCATCTGAAGTTGTAGGAGATTCTTCAAAAGTTGTGAATAGGACATTGGCGGAGCTTCGAAATGTCTTTCTCTGGGCTTCTGGGGGTAATATGGACGAGGAGTTCTTTGCTGATACCCTTGCTGGCGTTGTTGTTGTGGTTGTTGGACTTGCTGTTGAACCGGTTGAGCTGAGATAGTGACAGGAGCCACTTGCTGATAAAATCCTTTGTTGCTTCCTCCCCTCTGTGCGTACACTACCCCGGTCTCTCCTTCTCTCTTCTTCACGAAGGGTTTCTTGACACCAGAACTCGAAGCGCTTCCATTCTGAATCTTCCCTTGCTTCATCAAACTTTCTATCCTCTCTCCAGTCAAGATGATATCCGAGAATCCGTTTGAAGAACATCCAGCTAGCCTTTCCATGAAATGCCCAGAAAGGGTATCCAGGAACAGGTCTACCATTTCTCTCTCCAGCAAAGGTGGTTGTACTCTATCAGCCACTTCGCGCCACCTTTGCGCATAATCCTTGAAGCTCTCGGAATTCTTCTGAGTCAGACTTTGAAGTTGAGTGCGACTGGGCGCCATGTCGATGTTATACTGATACTTCTTAAGGAACGCTTCTCCCAATTCCTTCCAGTTTCTTACAGAGCTTCTCTCTAGCTTCATATACCATTCCAAGGACCCTCCGAAAAGACTATCATGGAAGTAGTACATCCAGAGCTTTTCATCCCTAGTATGGGCAGCAATTTTCCGGTAGAATGCCTGCAAGTGAGTCTTTGGGCAGGAGCTACCGTTATACTTGTCAAAAGTAGGCGGCCTGAATTTGTGAGGAATAACCACCCCGGGGACTAAACCCATGTTAGACACATCTATCCCCAAAGTGTCTCTACACTCGAGGGCTTTGACTTTCATAGTAAGCATCAAAAAGTCTTAAAGATTTCCTTCTCCGCCAAACCCCATGAAAGAAGGGAACTGATCGTCCTGCTTGTCTTGTATCGGAATGAAAGTTGTTGTGCCATGCTCTGGAATTTGAGTTCCGCCTGGGCCATTGTTGGTGTTGGGAGGAGTCACTTGGGCGTCAGGAGTAGTCACATGAGTATTAGTCTGAGGAGGGTTGAGCCCCTGAACTGCATTCCTTAACTCTTGATGTCCCTGAGCCATCCTTTGCATCATCACCGTGATTTCTCCCATTCTGGTGCGAAACGCATTAAGCTCAGTTTGCATGGCATCCATGACTTTCCTCTGGTTGTTACAAGTTGCATAGCGATGCGGAATATTCTGCCGAAGATGTCGGGTCTTGGCAGCTCTCGCAATTTTTGCCTGAAACACAGATAAATTAAGCATCTTATAGAAAAACCAGCAAAAACAAAGAAGAAATGCAAATGATGCGTATGCAAAGCAATGTGTTCCTTTTATTCCCAAGGCTTTCCTTTTTCCGGTCCTGGCATTAAGAGAATAATAATTGGGAAAAAGACCCAAGTGATGTTCAAATAAAGTGACGACCATGGAGAATTGGTGCTCATTACCCCGTGTCGGTGCAACAGATAACGAACAAGAGATTCAAAACAAGTCAATCACATAAACTGAAGTTTGAAACAACAAAGTCCCCAAAGTGTGCCAATCAAAAGAACAAATAAAGCACATCAAATAAGAGGAATCCCACAACAAGCCTGTGGGTAACCCAAGTACAACAGCATGAAACTAAACCCTAGGGAGTTCAAAGTCTTGTAGCCTCCAGCTAAGACGCTTGACACTCTGGAACAACTGAACGATATCCGGATGACCAGGCTCCTGGATGAGTCTCTGGATGAGGAGGTCCCTTAGATCGAAGGAAGCATGTAACTCTTCAATCTGCTGCAGGAAAGTCACCTCATTCTCTTTGCTTGGACCCGGCTCGGTCTTTCACCTCTTCACATCAGCACGAAGCTTCAACTTTTCAACTTCTTTCTGGACATCTTCAGCTATTTATTGACTCTTTGCCATCTGACGAAGATACTCTCTCTGTTGCTCTTGTGCTCTCTGAACTAGCTTCTCTTGTTCAACTAAAGCATCCTGGAGGTTCTTGATCTTCAACTCGAATTCAGCTTCTACCTCCTTTTGCTTCATCTGATTATCACTCCACTTCTTCTGCCAAAGTGTGATGGCTTCATTAGCCTCATTAAGTTCTTTCTTATCCTTCTGGCGCTGACTTTCCTTATGGATCTCAGCCAATCCTCTCTTCCTGAAGTATAGCTTTCTCTCCTCGAAGTCCTTCTGCTTAAGATGAACCGCTTCTTCAGCTCAGAGAGCTCTATCTTCTAACTGATGGCTCTGAATCATCAATTTCTGACAAGAATCGTAATCCTCTTGATTCTCAACCCTAAGCTGCTTGACCAAAGCTTCCAACTTCTGATAATCTTCTAAAGGCACCGTTGCTGGAGGCGGAGTTGGTACAGAAAAAGGGACTAGAGCCGTTTGAACCTCCTCATTTATCCAAGCTTTGAATTCAGGGAACATCCGGTTATTTCTTTTGCCTAGACATGCCGTGTCCTTTCTTTTGATCACTTTCCAAGAACCTGCAACTTTCCTGACCAACGAAAGATTGTCTTTCACCGGGAAATAAAAAGTTTGGAATAACTCAGATTCATCGGGAATCTCTTTGAGCGCATACCCTAACTGTCTTCTTAAGAGAATGGGATTATAGTTGATACCTCCCGACACTCTTAACAAAGGCACATTGGGGTAATTCCCACAGCTGGTAATGAAACTCTTTCCTTTCAACCTCAAAGTAAACCAACGAATATCTCTGGCCAACAAATTACTCAGCTTCTGGGCCCAAGTAGTATTAGGATCAGTAAAACTCTCAATAGTAGGCAAATGTCTCATGACCCACTTGTAGAATAAGGGAGCACAACATCTAACCAGACCTCCTTGCTTCTTCTCATTCTTATAGTGCACTGAATAATACAAGTCACCTAGGAGAGTGGGCACCAGATTCTTCAACACAAACAAATGAATAGCATTTTTGTCCATAAATTTGTCCATATCAGCGAACAAGATGATCCCATAAATGGATAGTGCTAAGATGGCGCAAACAGAATCCCACTGATTTGTCACTGCAAGCTCTTCAACTTTTCTGACCAGATACTCTAGAGTGAAACCAAGTACTTTTGCTTTGGTGGTAGACAAATTTGCAGATACTACAGATGAGCTCAAATAAAGAGCTTTAGCAATGTCGACATGGTTTGGTCTTGTCATCTCTGAGTTGAAAGGAATCTGATCCTTGATTGACACTCCCATAATCTCACTATACTCTTCCAGCAAAGGACCCAAATGAAAGTCATGAAATGTGAAACACCTGAGCCGAGGATTCTAATACTGCAACAAAGTGTGAATGGCGCTTCTCTGAGAGCTATCCAAGTTGAATATCAAGTCCAGAATATCACCATACTTTTCCTTGAAGTATCCCAAATGACCCGGGGTAATAAGAGACACCATTTGGTTGATCAGGTCCATCTTGGTATCAAAGAATTTGTAGTGCACAGTTCTCTTTCTGACGTCTTCCATTCTGAAGCAATGATATGACCAGGAACCGGGAGTAATGCAGACCCTGAGAATAAAAGAAACACAAATGATTAATGATGATATGATGCTTATGCAAGGCGAGGCATGTGAACAATGAGGTGTTTGTGATGTGCCAATCATATAATCAGGTGCCGGTGCAAGGTCATAATATCCACATGTCACAATAACAATCCTTCTGATTCGGGATCCATATCTTAGAACCATAAATCCAGATCACAAAACTGAGCCAAAGGCAAATTGGGTATGCTGAAGGTATTAAGGTTCCTGCAAACCTGTAAACCCCTCCCAATCTCACGGGTGTGCTACTCGGGTCAACATCACGGACTCTCAAAGCCGAATAGCAATAATACGTTCACCATTTCCGAGAAATGGCTCATGACCAAATCAGGGAATCGGTTTGGCATTATGTACTACTCAGGGAGGCCTCAGTTGAGTCCGGTAAAACAAGCATCCCTCACAAGTCTCCAACTTCAAGCACTGAATCGAGAAACAATAGTACATTCATCCCGAAGGGTACAATACTACCGTTATACGAACAGTTGGCTTTAATTGAATTCCTATGAGAGAACCAGGCCATCCTATGCGAGTTCCCAATGGACCCTCGGATGCGAGTGGGTTTGCCAACAAATGTGGTTTGCCACTGTCATCACTGGAGAGGGGTGTTCCCATTAAGGTCCTCGAAGATCGGTCACCAGATGCACATAACTATCAAGGTTGTACCCTGAAGTGGAGAAGAACCCCCACACAGAATAGTCCCGAGACAGTCGCAATCTGGGTGTGGAACACATCGCCACTCATCATGTAACCATGCGAGTACAACACGTCCACACTAATCCTATAATGCACTTAAGCCGGGTATTTGGCTTATCTCACAGTAACTCCCATCCCGCAGAAAAAATGAAAACCAGCACAGCCAGACATTCCAGTATAATATGATGCATGGAAAATAAATACTGAAAGCGGTAAACAAGTGCAGTAAAGTAAAGTTGTAAAGTAAGAATTGTAAACAAAAACAGTAAAGCTAAACTAAAGCACACAGCATCAAACAAATAAACCCAAAGAAACAAAACCAAACAGGCGCTAGGATTGACTCTACAAGGGAAACCAGAGATTCTGGGTTCGGTCCCCAGGTAGAGTCGCCAGCCAGACATTATTATCCCGAATGAATGGGAAATGTAATGTTGCACAAACCTGAGGAAGAAGGAAAGGACAAGGTCCTGCGAACCAAAGATCTGGGTTCGGGAGTCGGTTATGACCTGGGAAGGTATTAGCACCCCAGATCGTCCGTCGTACCCGACGGGATCCACGCTTGTTTGTTTTGTTTCAAAGGGTGAGAAAGAATAAAGCTGCTGAATAAAACTGCTGACTGGAATGGGAAATAAAATGAGAAAGGAATAAGAAAAGAGAATGGCAAGAAAATAATGGGGAAAATGTAGGGAAAATAAAGAATGTGCTCGAACGGGCCCTACCCCGCTGCCTACGTACCTCATCGGGATTATGAGGATCAGAGTCGATGTAGTTCGCCTAACTAAGGCGAGAACTATTTTTGTGTTTTTTATGGGTGGAAATGCGTATGTCTATGCTCAGGTGTTGCAGGCTCGTCTGGTACGAGTGCGTTAACCGTCTTGCATTAGAGACAAGTCGTCGCAAGTTCACGTTAATGAGTGAATGAGATAAGAAAAGAAGTTCCCGCAAGAAAGTCGCTTATTGTTTGTTTTTGTCTTTTATGAGAAATGTTTTTAATTTGTTTGTGAACATTCTCATACTAAGACCTATCCATCGCGGGAAATACTTAAACCTCGCCTCGAAACAGGATGCGTATAAGCACTCCATAACAAAGTCTCGTGTCGTACAAGAATGTTCTACATTTATTAGGTATTTTATTGCTTTTCTTTATGAGGTGAGAAAGAATGACTCAAGTCGAAAAAAGGACAAAAACTAAGGGGGACTAGGACCAACCCTAAGTTATTTATTATTGACAAAAAGGAAATCCTAATGGTCAATGAGGTTTTCTAATCCTAAAGAGCAAAAGGAGAATAAAGAAGGAAAAAGGATGCAAATTACTTCCTAATGAAGGTAAGTTGATCCTAACAAAGGGGAATCCTACCAAACACAAATATGGAAGGAAAAGATGAATTAAAATGCATAAAAGAAATGCTTAAAAAATAAAAGAATGGGGTGAAGTAAACTTACCTCAATCTTCCCCACTACAAAACAAATGATTAATATGCATTTCTATTAAAAAAGAATAAGGTAAACACACACCAAACAATTTCTAAGGTAACTTGGACCTAAACTAGACCCTATTTTAATCCTAAAGGAACTAGAAAAATGCTAAAACCAAATACAGCACCTATTACAGCCCCCATAATACCCAAACAACTATGAAAACAATGCATAATACAACTCAGCTTTTTACAGCCAGCATGCAGCATGAAAAAGTAGGTGTAAAAAGTTAAATACAGCATGTACACATAAGAAACAACATACATTTTACAGCACCTATATGCAAAAACAACTATGAAATGCAAAATCTAGAATTGATTATTTTCATTTTTTAATGCACAAACTCAATGCAAAAATCACAAATCTCATCATGAACATGCATTTGGACCTAAATCAACATATAAATGCAAGAACATGAACCTTTAGAAAGATTATGCAAGAATACATCACATGATGGATTATGCCACAAATAACGCAACAATATAACACATGAACATGCATTTGAACATGGCATATGAACATGGTGATTATTGATTATGAACATACAACATGATAGCTCAAAAATAATGTCAAACTTAATATAAAATTCATAATTAAATTGATATGGATGATGTGATCAAGTATGCAACGAAATGCAACCGAATGCACAATTATGCACCATGCAAAATGCAACATACATCAACATAATGGAATGCAAAAAATGAATTAATGCAATGCAAACATGTAAAAAACAGAATGCTACATGATTATTATGTGTCAAATAATGCACAAACATGGTAACAACATGCAATAATTTAAGCTATGCACAAAGAACACAAAACATGCATAATACGCAACACGAACGGAATCGTGTCGAAATGACTCAAAACGGGGGAATGAGCTACTGGAAATGGACTCAAAAATTCCCTAAAATCAATACCTAAAAATGTATGAACATTAGAGGCACTAGAAATTAGGAATGAGCAATCAAATAAGCTAAAAATTCAAAAATCAACAGTGTTAACCGGTTAATTGAATGTGTTAACCTGTTAACGGACCTAAAATAGCAGCATTTTGGCCAAAAACGCACGCGTTAACCGGTTAACCATATGCGTTAACCGGTTAACCCTAACATACCTAGGAACTTGCTACCACTAATTTCTACTTAATTTGAGCTTATTTACACATGATAGAACTTACATCTATTAACACCTTAAATCCAAATTCAACTAAAATCACAAATCACAAGCAAACCTAATCGAAACGGAATTGATTTTAAACAAAGCGAAAAGCACTTAAAGAATGCCAAAAATGGCGAGATGAAAAGCACTTAAGATCACCAACCTACGAGGCAGAGGAATGCTTCGGTGATTGTTGCGAGAATTGGAGCTTGAATCGAAGAGAAAACCGAAAACCGAGAAATCACAAAATAAATGCGTTCTTGACGTTTTGATCTTCTTGCACTTCCGATAAGCCGAAAACTTCAACAAAATCAGTAGATTATCCTTCTTCAATCCACAAAATATGAAGGTTGGAGGCTTAAGCTTCAATATCTTCAAGTTTCAATGTGAAACTTGAAGAGCTTATTTGAAAAAGCTTTGGTGAAAGGAGGGAAAAGGAGGAAAAGTGAGAGAGAAAAAATGCTTGTGCAAGAGTGAAAAAATTAGAAAATGGTGTTCAACCCCTTTGGTTTGGATAAAAATGGCTTAGGCTTGGAGCTAGGTTTGGGGCCCAAAAATTAGGTTTGGGATCCAAAATTAGGTTTGGTAGTTAGTTAGGGTTAGGGTTGGAAAAGGGAATATTCCTTGGAATACTATAGAAGATGGTAGAACATGGTAGAAGCTTCCAAGGGAAATGGAGTGGAATTGAAGTGGAAAAAGAAAAATGGAAAGAATGAAAGGAAGTGTGGAAAGAAAGTGGAAGGAAAAGTGGAGGGAAATGGTGTAACTAACTACTTTTCAAATGATTTTTCTTTTGATTTTCAAATGATTCTTCCATCATCTCTTGACCAAAATTGAACCATAGGATCATTGTAACCCTAATTTCATGATCTCGATCTTAAAAGTAAGGAGTCGACCCATTTTTACCTAGCTCGGATGCCGTTTCCCCTTCATCAAGTTTCCATCGTCCGGCCAGTTGAACCCCTTCCAAAATGAATTTGTGGGCGAGATTTGAACCCTAGGCACTTGACATCATATATAATACAAGGGAATCTTCTTTGAATCACAACTTCATGTCAAAGCCCCGTAGAATTGAAACCCTAATTTGGCCCTTTTCATCAGGAAACATTGCACTGCTTGCCTCCTTCAATCAAACCCCCATCTTTCCATGGCTTGTGTCTTCAAGTGAAGACTTGTGGAATATTGTGAACGCTTTGCATAAGGTTGAGAAGCTTTGTGGCCCTTCGGTAGCCTCTTCATAACTTTCGGTTGCTCCGATCATTGATCACATACCCATGCCTCAGCTATGCAATGTTTGATGCAATGTTTTTGGTTATTTTATGAATTTATGACTGCAAAATGCTATGAAAAATGTTGAGGATATGAGAGGAAAATTTTTGAGGTATTACAGCAGTATCCACAGAGAATACGTATGCTGGTCTGTCATGTCTAGATACTGAAATCTGAGGCACAAAATTGGCAGCTTGAACTTTGATCATGGATGAAATGGTAGCCAGAGCATCTGCAAACTGATTTTCATCTCGAGGGATATACTCAAGTTTGACTGTGGTGAAGAATGTCAATAATCTCCTTGTATAATCCCGGTATGGAATCAGATGCTCCTGGTGAGTGTACCATTTTCCGTTGGTTTGATTGATTACCAGAGCTGAATCTCCGAACACAATTAAAGTCTTGATCCTGAGGTCCATGGCTTCCTCAAGACCCATGATACAAGCTTCATATTCAGCTTCGTTGTTAGTGCAGTTAAAGGTGAGTTTTGCCAAGAAAGGCATGTGAACTCCCTTAGGTGTGATGAGCACTGCACCAACTCCACGACCATTCATATTGACGACCCATCAAACATCATTGTCCATCCTTCTTCTAGGTCAGGCCCTTCAGTGTGAATAGGCTCTTCATGATCTTTTTCTTTTATGAACATGATATCTTCATCAGAGAAGTCAAATCTCATAGGCTGGTAATCATTAATGGGTTGCTCATCCAGATAGTCAGACAATACACTACCTTTGATGGCCTTTTGAGATGTGTAATGAATGTCATATTTTGTCATAATCATTTACCATCTTGCAACCCTTCCGGTAAGTGTTGGCTTCTCAAATATATACTTGACTGGATCCATCTTTGAGATCAATAAGGTAGTGTGGGTCAACATATACTGCCTTAGTCGGCGAGCAGCCCACGCTAAAGCACAACATGTTTTCTCGAGCAGTGAATAATGTTGTTCACAGTCGGTAAACTTTTTGCTTAGGTAGTATATTGCATACTCTTTTCGACCAGACTCGTCATGCTGGCCCAGCACACACCCCATTGACTCTTCTAATATTGCCAGGTACATTATTAGAGGTCTTCCTTCAACTAGAGGCATAAGGATTGGAGGTTCTTTTAAGTATTCTTTGATTTTGTCAAAAGCCTTCTGGCAGTCTTCATTCAACCTGACAGTTTGTTCTTTTCTTAATAACTTGAACAAGGGTTCACAGGTTGCAGTAAGATGAGATATGAACCTTGAAATGTAGTTCAATCTACCTAGAAACCCCCGAACTTCTTTCTCAGTCTTTGGTGCAGGCATGTCTTGAATGGCTTTGACTTTGTCAGGGTTAACTTCAATTCCTTTTTCACTTACAATGAACCCCAACAATTTACCGGAACGTACCCCGAATGTGCATTCGTTGGGGTTTAGCTTCAGTTGGTACTTCCTATGACGTTTGAACAACTTTAACAGGTTTACCAAGTGGTCTTCTTCTGTGAGGGATTTGGCAATCATGTCATCCACATAACATTCAATTTCCTTGTGGAGCATGTCGTGGAATAATATCACCATTGCCTGTTGATAAGTGGCCCCTGCATTCTTTAGTCAGAACGACATTACCTTGTAACAGAATGTGCCCCAGGGTGTGATGAAAGTTGTCTTCTCCATGTCTTCAAGTGACATCTTGATCTGATTATATCTTGAAAATCCATCCATGAAGGAGAACACCGAGAACTGAGCCGTATTGTCGACCAATACATCAATGTGAGGTAATGGGAAGTCATCTTTCGGGCTAGCTCTATTCAGATCCCGGTAATCCACACACATTCGTACTTTTCCATCCTTCTTAGGCACAGGTACAATGTTAGCAACCCACGGCGGGTAGCTAGTTACAGCAAGGAAGCCGGCGTCCCACTGTTTTTGCACCTC
Organism: Lathyrus aphaca; assembly: GCA_963966055.1. Classification (NCBI taxonomy): domain Eukaryota; kingdom Viridiplantae; phylum Streptophyta; class Magnoliopsida; order Fabales; family Fabaceae; genus Lathyrus; species Lathyrus aphaca. The sequence continues at coordinate 315,238,868 of OZ014523.1, forward strand.
TTCTTTTATCTTCATGGCCATATCCGGATTAGTACGGTGTAGTTTCTGTTTTACTAGAGGACAATCTTCTTTTAGTGGCAGCTTGTGCATAACAATGTCGGTATCCAGACCTGGCATAACTTGATAAGACCAAGCAAAAACATCCACATACTCCTGAAGCATGTCAATAAGTTGTTCCTTCACTGAATCTTGCAGACGGGCCCCGATCTTTACTTCTTTCGAGTCTTCTTCGGTACCAAGATTAACTGTCTCCACCTCCTCCTGATGAGGAGTGATAACCTTCTCCTCTTGCCTTAACAACCTGGCTAGCTCTTCAGGCAACTCATAGTCTTCTTCAACCCCTTCATAGGCTTGATTAATCGGATTGTCAAAGTCATACGAATTCATAGCAGTGTCGTTGTCGGGGCAGTCTGGAGGGCACTCTCTGCAAGGGTTTAGATTTGTTCATTTTAGTGATCAGTTTTATCTTGTTTAGAAAAAGTGAAAATGAATTCGTTATTTTGAAAACATTGCCATTTTATTGTTTTGTACAAAAAATGAAAAATGATAAACAGTGAGTGAGAAAAGATTCGTTTGCAAAAGATATCCTAATATTCATTGATTGATCGTTTGCACAAAATACAAGATGGCCCGATTACAAAATGTGTCATGACATCTTGGGCAAGATGTAGGACTAGATGCATGCTTAAAGACAGGAAATAATAATTACTTTGCAGGAGTAACTCTTATAATTTCCTGGGAAGACCAGTTTGAGACTTGGTTCCCTGGGATCCTTGGACGTATTCAGCTTTCCAGGTTGAGTTCGTCTTTTTCCTCGTCTTCCAGATTGTTCACAACATTCGGGGTAAGCATTCCCCCGCTGACAAATTTGGGCTCCGTTGCAGCCTCTGGTTGATCTTGTCGAGTTGGTCTCTAACCCAACCCGAATCCATGTACTTTCGGGCTTATTGATGAGAAGTGATGGAAGTTCCAGATACAGCAGTTGCTTCATTGATGTTAAGGGCCTCAAACCCCTGACTCATAGTCTCATGGATCTCCCCATCCATCTCTATATACTTGTAAGTAGCCAGCTGGCTAACGAAAATGTCTTCTTCCCTGCAGATTGTGATGATCTGGCCTTCCCACTCGAATTTTAACTTTTGGTGAATGGTAGATGTAACAGCGCCAGCGGCGTGAATCCAGGGTCTACCTAACAAACAGCTGTAGGTTGGCTGTATGTCCATCACGAAAAAGGTAGTTTTAAAGGTCTGTGGGCCAATCAACACAGGTAAATCAATCTCTCCAAGCACTGATCTCTTAGAGCCATCAAGGCTTTCTTTGGGAGGACATTGAGTGAAGACCCAGTGTCTACCAGTACGTGAGAGAGAACAACCCCTTTGCATTCTAAGGTGATATGTAAAGCCTTGTTATGATTGCGTCCCTCCGTTGTTAAATCAGCTTTTGTGAAATCCAGTCCATGACTGGTGTTAACATTTGCTACCACTATTTCCAGCTGATTAACCGTAATCACTTCCGGCACGTAGGCTGCGTGCAGGACTCTCAACAGTGCATTCCTATGGGCTTCAGAACACATTAACAATGATAATATAGAGATTTTGGAGGGTGTCTGATGAAGCTGGTCCACCACTTTTTAATCACTCTTTTTGGTTATTCTCATGAACTCGTCCACCTCTTATTCAAAAGACGTCTTCGGAGTTTCTTTAACAGTTGGATCTTCAAGTGCCACATTCTTCCCTTTTGCTTTAGCAGCAGCTTCTGCTTCAGCATTGGGTCTTGGTGTTTGTGAGGCAAAAAGGCGTCCGCTTCTGGTGAAGCCTCCACATCCCCCAACGTTGTCAACTTGTGGTAAAGAGGTTGATGAATCTAGAGTGATTTTCTTTTCGTCGTAGTAGAGATCAGAGTCGTAGTGCCAAGGTATGGCATTACTGTTTTCATAAGGAACGGGTCCAGGCACCGTAATGGTGACCAGACTGATTGCTGCAGCCGAAAGAACTGTGATGGTATGCGGGTCGTAGTAGATTGTGACTGGTGATCTGACAGGAGCTGTTGTAGTTTGTTGTTGGAAATTTTTGTTGGGATGAACATTTGCTGGGTCATAATAGATCGTGACCATTAATACATCTTCATTAATGTTTTCTGGTGTTGTAGGTGTTTCCGTTGATAAAATGGGTTCTGATGTTGTAGAAGTAAATTTTGTTGAACTATGATCTGTTGAAATAATGGATGGAGTGATCGCCGGAGTTGTGGAAGAATCAGTGGGAATGATAGTTGTTGTAGTTGTAGGAGGATTGGGTATCTCTGAAGAAAGAATTGTTGATGATGTAGGAGAATCCATTGTTGCTGAAGAAAGAGTTGTTGAAGGAGCCGTTGTGGTAATTTGCAAAATTTCATCTTTGATAAGGCCATCTATGCCAAGCCTTAGCCTCTCACAACCATTAATAGAAGTTTTGCATGATTCGCAGTAGGCCTCACAGCCCGGGAACACTTGACATCTTAAGAGTTTAGCTTTGACTTCTGCCAATGGTGTTTGAATCTGTGCCACATCATCAATTAGTGCAGATGGTTGATCCTCCTCTATGGCATTAATCTTGGGCCCACCATGATTAGGCATAGGATTTCTGCTAACATTTGGAGGAGGTGCAAAATTGAGAGCTTTGGAATTGACCAGATCTTGGACTTTCATTTGCAAGGCTCTACATTTCTCGGTATTGTGACCAGGTGCATTGGAGTGAAAGGCACACCTGGCGTTAGCATCATAATTCTTCGGGAGATTAAGAGGATCCGGTGGAGCCAACGTCCTTAACTCAACCAGGTTAAGCTTCAGGAGTTGTGGCAGTAGAGCGGCATAAGGCATAGGGATAGGATCAATTACCCTACTTGCCTGAGATGGACTCTGCTGAAAACGGCGGTGTTGTTGGTTGTTATTGTTATTGTTGTACGTTCTTTGCTGCGGAAAAATGAGAATGTTGCTGATAGTGAGGTTGTTGTTGTTGTTGTTATTGTTGTTGTTATTGTTGAGGATAAAGTGGTTGCTGTGGAACTGGAGTCGGGATGGTAACGGTTGCTATTGATCTGTAAGAATACTGGGGTATGCCCCTGCCTGCATGGATAAAATTTGTTTCACCTGCCCTTCGTGGTCCTGAAAAAGGTTTTCTGGGGTTGTTGGAAGAGCTTGCACCATTGTCAGAGATTTTCCCATCTTCAAAAGACTCTCAATTCTCTCACCAGCTATAACTACATCAGCAAAACTGGTGGAAGAGAAAGCGGAAAGTCTGTCAATATAAGTTCCCTGCAAGGTTTTCATAAACATGTCAGCCATTTCTCTTTCAGACATGGGTGGCTGGACAGCAACAGCAAACTGTCTCCACCTCTGAGCATTATCCCGAAAGCTTTCCCTTGAAGACTGAGACATGCCCATTAGAAGAGTTCTATTGGGGGCCATGTCTAGGTTGTACTGGTATTGCAGGATGAAGGCTTCAGCCAAGTCTTTCCAACATCTTATAGTGGCCCTGGTCTGGTGCGAATACCATTCTCTTGATGCCCTAGTCAGGTTGTCCTCAAAATAGAACATCCATAACTTCTCGTCCATGGTATAAGCCTTGAGTCTCCCTAAGAAAGATTGCAGATGAGTACGCGGGCAAGAGGTACCAGATTCCTGAAAAGCGACATCATTTGTCGGTATATAGTACCCAAGCAAATCATTACTGATAATGGTTCCAATTTGAACAATAAAATGATGGAAGAACTGTGCCGGGACTTCAAGATCCAACATCACAACTCTTCTCCTTACAGGCCAAAGATGAATGGTGTTGTTGAGGCAGCTAACAAGAATATCAAGAAGATTGTGCAAAAGATGGTGGTAACCTACAAAGACTGGCATGGAATGCTACCATTTTCCTTGCATGGGTACCGTACCTCAATCAGAACATCCACTGGGGCAACACTGTATCAACTTGTGTATGGTATGGAGGCAGTCCTACCAGTTGAAGTTGAATTGCCTTCTTTACGGGTATTGATGGATGTCCAGGTGAATGAAACATAATGGGTCCGATCTCGGTACAATCAACTGAATCTGATTGAAGAGAAGAGATTAGCCGCAATCAGTCATGGGAAGTTATATCAGAAGAGAATGAAGAAAGCCTTCGATCAGAAGGTCAGGCTTCGGGAATACCAAGTGGGAGATCTTTCGCTGAAAAGACTTTTTCCTCCTCATACAGACCACAGGGGCAAGTGGACTCCGAATTACGATGGTCCATTCATAGTAAAGAAAGTTTTCTCTGGTGGAGCACTGATGCTCACTACTATGGATGGTGAAGACTTCTTATCTCCTGTGAATTCAGATGCAGTTAAAAAATACTTCGCATAAAATGACCTGCTGGACATAAAAACAGAATGTAAGTCCAGGCAAAAATAAGGCATCCCGGCGAGTCAAAAACGGAATAAAAGACTCGGGCAAAAATAAGGGAAAATAAAGAAAAATGTACACCCACTGAGTTGAAAAGCCGCATTGGACAGCTCAGGAAAAAATGGGTATCCTGGTGGATTGAAAACCCGAAAGGGAGATCCACACTGTAAACACCCCAAATTTGCCCTCACCCATTCACACCATGGCTTGTGATCATTATCATATGCATAAGTACAATCATATCATCTCACATCTCATTTTTGATCCACTGGATAGTTTCTAAGGCATCTGCACCTAGGGTTTGTGATCTGAGCAATCCCAAAGCTTCTTGAGCCATTCCAAAGGCCACTAATCATTTCAAAGGGGTCCATGTGTGTTCTTATATCATATTTCATCTCCTCAAAGTCAAAAATGCAGAGGAATCACAAGAACTAGGGTTTGAGTGGATGCAGAGCCAGGATGAACTGCACAGTTGACTGAAAATTAGGGTTTTGGTTTCAGAGGCCATAACTCCAAATTTTTTGGTTATTCTTGTTTCCATTGATCTCTATATGGTATAGGGAGTGTGCATACCAATTTTCATGAAGAAATTCCATGGGGAAGTCATCTGATCAAGGGTTGACTTTTCAGACAAGTCAGTACAAAATCAGGGCATCTGAGGCCCCCAATGACCCAACCAATGGGTGATCTTCATCATTTTGAGTGTATATGATCTTTATTTGATCATGGAAGAAGGTTGAAGTTCATAGAAATCAAGAATTTAGGGTTTTTGCAAATGTTGACTTTTTGGGCATAGTTGACTTTTCAAGAATGCTTCATTTTAGGTCATTTTTCAAGCCATGATTTTGGATCCAAAAATGCTTCAAATGGAAAAACTTTGGTCATGAAAGTTGTAGATCTCATCTTTCCCTTTCCAAAAAGTACAAGAACATGATCAAATTCTTCTTGGATCAAAAGTTATGACCATGCAAAGTTGCCAAAATTCACTTATTTTCAAGTTATGCACCAAGTGGAAATTTTGCAAAGTCTTGGATCAAAACACATTGCAGCCTCTAGTTCATCTCAAATCAACATGTAAACATTCTCTAAGTTACAAAAATCAGATTTGAACTAAGTTTGCCCTTGGTTTCATGTTTGGTTATGCAAAGGATCACATGTGAAACATAAGCCAACCAACTTGCAAAACACTCATGATCACTTCCTACAACTTGGTGCATTGGCTGCTGAGCTTTGCTAGGCCTCTCCCTCACCTTTGCTGCGCCAGCCATGCCTTGTACTTGCCTAGACCTTGCCCATGCCCTATTTTACACAAAGTTGACCTTTTATGCAAAAGCAAACTTACCTATCACAGCTGCACAAGTCACATCCTCTGGCCACTTGGATTAAAATATGTTATCAATTTGCAAGCTAAACACATCAAGGACCAAGGCTGAAACACACACATTCATCACATTCACAAAAACTCACCTCATTGCAACTTCCTTCAAAATTCTGTCCACAGCCATAAAACACTCAAACTCTCATCATCATTCAACTCACCACATCTCATAGACAAGAAACCACCAAAGCTCAAGCCTAAATCAAGCCTGAAAACTCCATTGCCATTATTCACCTCAAGCTGCAGATTCTATCGAATCTCTCTCCACAAGCCACAAACACACCAACCAACACCACAGATCTTCTCAACACACTTCATAGATCACAAACAACTCCTTTTCACAGCCTGAAAGTGCCAAAATCATCATGGCCATTGTTGACTGAACTGAAGCAGTTCCATTCGAATCTCCTTCTCCAGCCAACACAAACTCATTTTGAACATTCAAACACATTTGGGGGATCAAGTAGAGCAGCCTGCATCAAAGGAAGTGGCCAGAAAGTTCCTAAACTGAAAGCTCCAAATCTCAGGTAGCTCGAAATTAATTTTTCCAGAAATGGTTTTTTATGTTACAAACTTGTTCCTCATGATGCACTGATCATTCTGGTACCTTTAGTTTTTGAAATGGTTTTGTTTTGAGCATTTAATTTGTGTTTGAAGCTCACGAACCCTAGAAATTGTTTGCTTCGATTCAGTTGATTTAGGAACTTTAAATTTGTTTTGAGAGAGGGGTTTGGTTCGTGAGAGGATAAGGATCATTTCCCTGGTCTTAGATTTCATTTTTGTAACGTTTTGAGGAAGTTGGGTGATTCTCAGGTGAGAGCTGGCCGGAGAAGACGACCGGAAGTCTTCTCCGGCCACCTGAATGTGATTAGGGTTTAATCCAGTCATTAATGTCAGTTTGAATTTAGGCCATAGGATGCGTTGACTCCCTTGACTTCGCGCGCAGATAGAAGGCCAGGATCACTTTAATTAGCCCTAATCCACGTGTTAGGGTTAATTAATCATAATTTATTTAATTAAATCAGAAACTGTGTGGACCCTTGGATCTGGCGCGTGGTCAATCCATTTAAACCCAGGATCAATCTCATCCGTCCCTTTGTTTGACTTTCATTTTCTCTTAATTTTTATTCATATTTATTTCATTTAATTTGCACATTTATTTTAAAATAGCAGAAAATTCATAAAAATTATGAAACTTTTTCTTTAAGGTTTTATTAATTTTTATGACACAAAAATATTTTTATTTTATTTTTTATCATTAAAAAAGTATTTTTAAATATTTAAAGGATTATTTTTAATTGATTAATGGAAATTAATTAATTAAAAATACTTTTAGGTATTTAAAAATTACAAAAAAATTCATGAAATGTTCTAAGACATTTAGAAACATTGTCCAACCTTCAAACCAAATTTCTTTTTTGATCTTGATGCATTTTAAGAATTTTTCATGGAATTAAATCATATTTTGTGCATTATTTTGATCACATGTTTGAAAATTCATTCCTGCCTATTGGTGAGGGGTGAGACATTGATTCTTCTTGCATTGTTTTCCATTTGACATGTATTTTCAAGGATAAAAAGGCCATGAATTGTTCTTGCATTTTCTAATTGATTGGCATTTGTTTTGATAAGAACCCTTAAAAACCCTAAAAACTTAGAAAAATCATATCTTGAATTTGGTTGAGAGTTGGGGGCTCTCCTTTGGGCAGTGGTTTGTTATAGGTCTAGGGTTTCTTTGAGTGCCATTTTCCATTTTTACCTTAGGGTTTTGTTTCTGTTTTGGATTTTTGTTTGATGTTTGATTCATGAACCCTAATTTGGGCTTTCTTTTGCATCCTTCTTGCATTCTCTTGCATAACATGACTTGTCTTTGCATTTTGTGCATTCTTGTGATCCATTTGACATATTAAGACATGTAGAAGGCATCATTGATCATTGCATTGCATATTTGCCATGTCATTTGTCTTGTATGCTTCATAACATTTCATGCTTGTTCATGCTCCTTAACTTGCATCATTTGCATTCATAATCTTGTATGAGCATCTCCATGTCTTGCCTCATGTTTGCAGCACCTCATAACATCATAATCATCATCAACATGCTTCTGGTTTGGTCTATCATCATACCATTTCATTTCATTTAGCATTGCATTGCATTTCTTTCTAACATTTCAGGTGGTAAGTAAACTTGGGAAGTGAATTTGCCTTCACTTCTCATAACTTTTCTTTTCATCTCTCTTGCATCCATTGCTGCATTTATGTTTGTGTTTGAGTTTGAGCTTGCTCATTCTTGTTCCTCCCACTTTCTTTCTTCAAGTGACTTGACTTCTTGAATGAAGCAAGTCACTTTGCTTCTCTTGATCCTGTTCATCTGCTTCCTGGTGGTTCTCTTTGAAGATCTTCTTGTTTAAACCTCACAAACCTTAGGACCAACCAAGCATGACAATGAATTAGGGTTTTGATTAGTCCCCTCATAGTTTTCACCTTTGTGTCATCCTTTGTGTCTCACTCCCCATCTCATAATCAGGGACTAAACCCTAAAGGCTTTAAGACTTTGTGATTAAGCTTATGCCTGCATCCTTCTCTTAGGATGGAGTGCATAACTTTAATCCTAAGTGTTAAACCCTTAAGTTGTTTAAATCTCTTAATCAATTCACTTAATAAGTATCAAGACATCACACTTGTAACTTGGGCCTTGCATTAGGGTTCTAATTCTTCCTTAATTGGTTAAGAAGGACTAACCCTAGTGTTAATGGACAAGTCCCCCTCAAGTTGTCTTACAAACAATAAAACTCACTTCATCATCCCATCATCAATAAAATCCACTTAATCAAAGGCTTGTTTTGTCATGGGTTTAATCCCTAATCATGGATTAAGTTGAGGAGTTTTCCTCAACTTAAACATTCTCATCTATTATCCTTCTTTTAGGATGGTGTAATGAGTCTGTTTAATCCTTGATTATGGCTTAACCTCATTACTCAACACTAAACAAAAACACCAAAAACATCTAAATAATCACAAGTAGGTTAATGATCTTAATCCTACACCAAAGGTGATTAAGTGTGAGAATCTGACTTCACACTTAAGGTATCCTCATTACCCCTGATCAGAGGGAAGATGTGATGGGTTTACTAAATCCATTGGTTTAGGTTTAAGCTCATTATCTTATGACAAACTCCAAAAAGAAATAAAAGACTGAAAATTCAAAAACAAACAATGATCGTCTCCTCCGGGATTCTTTTCTCATCATCTTCACTCACAATCGAGAACTTGCTTCTTCCGTCTAATGCAAGACAGTCAGCACCTGAGCCAGACAGGTCATACACTTGAGCATAGACAAGTAAGCAGTTCACAAGTCAATTCATCTTTCAGTCTCTTTGGGTCGAACTACGGTGTTCTGACTTCCTCATTGCACGAGAGGATACGTAGGCATAACTTAACAGTTATCGAACAAAAGTCTCTGTATATTCCCCCCCTTTCCAGCCTTATTCTTTAAGCCTCATGATCTTGAGCATTTCACTCTGTTCTTACACTGACATTTTCACATCACTTATACACTTTACACTGACACCTGTACATCTTTTCCAGCTATTTTATACACAAATTGCACTGACATTCCCCCTTTAAAACACAAATCTTTCAAGCGTGGATCCCGTCGGGTACGACGGACAATCTGGGTGCTAATACCTTCCCAGGTTGTAACCAACCCCCTTTCTCAGTCTCTCTGCTTCGCAAACCGTCTTATCCATCTTTTTCTAGGTCTATGCAGCATTGCCTTTCCTCCGGGATAAAAATGCCTAGCTGGCGACTCTTTTCATCTCCAGTGAGTTCACGGCTGTGTGTTCTCATTGTCCCTCTCGCCGACCGTTCGCGTCTGTACCTTCATTTGATCCTCCATTTTCATTTGTCGGGAGCGACACACGCAAAATAAGGGAATAAGGGAATAAGCGAACAATTGCATTCTGAATTCGTCTGTAACACTTACAACACTACAAGCTTCGAAAGGTCAGAGCATCGGTCAGAATCAGCCTTCTTCAGAAAGCAAGATGAGAAGAACGTCAAGGTCATACGAGTCATAGCAAAGGGAAGCTCGTTAAAGCGTCGTCAACATTGCCAGCACCTTCATTTTTCTCAATTTGTAACAATCTCCTCATTTCAGGGGATTTGTTTCTTTGACTGTACTTGCCAATTCAGGGCACACAAATTAATAAAATCAGATTTTTCAATCACATTTCATCTTGTACATTTTTATTTCATTTACAAAATGTCCCATATCCTTGATATAACGTTTGCATAAAAACAGATGTGCCGTTCTAATCACATGCTTGCAGGAAATATATATTTTTACTTCCAGGAATGTCTAACTCCTATGACAGAATCCGGTAAGGGATACCTTGGGATACTGGCGCGTTTCTTTGTTATAACAGGATTGCAGGTATTCAGAGCGCAACATGGGGCATGAAAGTTTTATCCTAGCAAAGTTGCTAAATTATTATTTCCTTAACACATCCTCCAAACAACACCAGAAGTGCTTTCTCCCCATCAAGAGTTGCCAGACATCACTTCTCCAACACATTTACTTTAAAGCAGCATCAGAAGGTGTTTATTTCCCCAGCTGAGTTGTCAGATATCATCATCCCCAGCCGGGATCCCCACAGAAATTTCTAGGAAGATCTTTCAGTGATATCTCCTCTCCCAAACAGAGTGCCAGGTCTCCCTAAGACAAAGGAACCATCTCCCCAGCAGAGTCGACAAGTTGTCACTCCCACCAAATGACACCTAGCCAGAAGGGATACAGACGCGGACGGTCGGCGAAAGAGAACATGAAGATGAACTGAATAGAGTCGCCATCTAGGCATTTTTATCCCGAAGGAAAGGTAATGCTGCATAAACCTAGAAAGATATGGATAAGACGGTTGCGAACCAGAGAAAATGAGAAAGGGGGTTGGTTATAACCTGGGAAGGTATTAGCACCCAGATTGTCCGTCGTACTCGACGGGATGCACACTTGAAAGATTGTGTTTAAAGGGGTAGTGTTAGTGCTATTCTGTGTTCAAAAACTGGAAAAGAATACAAGTGTCAGTGCAAAAGAAATGTGAAGTGAAGTAAAGGAGTGTCAGTGTAAGGAAAGAGTGTAATGCTCAAGTCAATGAAGCTTAAAGAATAATGCTGGAAGAGGGGGGGAGAGACAAAGACTTTTGTTCGATAACAGTTAAGTTATGCCTACGTATCCTCTCGTGCAATGAGGAAGTCAGAACACCGTAGTTCGACTCAAAGAGACTGAATAAATTGACTGATGAACTGCTTGCTTTCCTATGCTCAAGTGTATGACCAGTCTGGCTCAGGTGCCAACTGTCTTGCATTAGACGGAAGAAGCGAGTTCTCGTTTATGAGTGAAGATGATGAGAAAAGAATCCCGAAGGAGACGATTATTGTTTGTTTTGGGTATTTTCAATCTTTTATTGCTTTTTGTGTTTGTCATAAGATAATGAGCTTAAGCCTAAACCAAGGGTTAGTACACTTATCACATCCTCCCTCTGATTAGGGGTAATGAGAATACCTTAAGTATGAAGTAAACACCTCACACTTAATCACCATGATGTACGATTAAGATCATTAACCTACTTGCAATTATTTAGATGTTTTTGGATTTTTTTGTTTAGTGTTAAGTAATGAGTTTTAAGCCATAATCAAAGATTTAATGGACTCATTACACCATCCTAATAGAAGGATAATAAATGAGAACATTTAAGTTGAGGAAGGCTCCTCGACTTAATCCATGATTAGGGATTAACCTCATGACAAAACAAAGCCTTATTAAAGTGGATTTTAATTAATGATAAGATTAAGAAGTGGATTTTATGGTTTGTGAGACAACTTGAGGGGGACTTGTCCATTAACACTAGGGTTAGTCCTTCTTAACCAATTAAGGAAGAATTAGAATCCTAATGCAAGGCCCAAGTTACAAGCTTATTGTCTTAGTGATTATTAGATGAATTGATTAAAGGATTTAAACACATTAAGGGTTTAACACTTAGGATTAAGATTATACACCCCATCCTAAGAGAAAGATGCAGGCATAATATTAATCACAAAGCCTTATTACCTGGATGGTTTAGTCCTTGATTATGAGATGAGAAGAGAAGACACAAAAGATGACACAAAATTAAAACTACTGGGGGGACTAATCAAACCCTAATTGTGATCATTCTTGGGTGTTCCTAGGATTCATGAGGTTTGCAAGAGATTTTAAGGAAAATCCACCAAGGAGAAAGCAAGATGGGAGGAAGAGAAGTGAAGGCAAATTCACTTCCCAAAATACTTACCACCTGAAAAGTTAGCAAAAAGAGATGAAATGAATGAAAGGATGCAAACCAAAACCAAAATCACATTCATGATGTAAATGATTCTAAGAGATGATTCAAATGTATGCCAAGAATGGTAAATGATCATACAAGTGACGAGGATGCAAATGAAGCATGAAAGAAGCATGGAAGTTCATGAATGTACATGAAATGAAATGATTGCATAACATGGAAAATGGATGAAGAAATGATAAAACATGATTCTAATTTGTCCTAAGATGTTTTATATGTCATGTGAATGCATAAAACGTCATGGCAAGTTCTTGAATGAATGCATATGCAAGATGTATGCAAAGAAAGATGAGAAATTAGGGTTTTCATACAACATGAGATGCAAAACTAGAAATCAGAAGCAAATGACAAGATAAAAATGTTAAAAATGCAATCAAAAGAACCCTAAACCTATATGATTTCACACCCAAAAGGAGGAGACCTAACTCTTAACCCTAAGGAAGATATGATTTTTCTAAGTTATCTAGGGTTTTAAGGTACCTAAAGGGGAAAAATGCCAATCAATTAAAAAAGGCAGAAGAAATTCATGACTTATGCTAGAAAATACACTTCAAATGAAGATCAATGCAAAAAGAAACATGGTCATACAATTCTTGGTTAAGCAGAAAATAATTTTTGAAGTTAAGGTCCAAAAATGGGATTTTATGAACCCTAAATTCAAAGAAAAATGTCAAAATGATTCAAAACCAAAAAGAAATTTGTGTGGATGGTATGACAATGTCTCTAAATGTTTAAAGATGCAATATGAATTTTTTGGGATTTTTTAGAAACCTAAATGATATTTTAATTAATTAATTTTCATTAATTAATTAAAATAAACAATTAAATGTCTAAAAAATGATTTTTTAATGCAAAAAAATAAAAATAAAATAATTTTTGGGTTGAGAAAATTATTTGGAATTAAAATGCTGAAAAAAATTATTTTTGAGATTTTCTAACTATTTTAAATTAAATGTGCAAAACAAATAGAAAAAATATGAAATAAAATTGAATAAATGAAAAGTAAACGCAAAGGAAGGCCAGGATTGAATCTGGGTTTGGGTTGGTTGACTGCGCGCCACATCTTACGGCCAGAATTCAAATCCTCTTAAACCTAATTAATTAAATATTTAATCCATAATTAAAACTAATGAAATGCTCTGGGGCGTCCATCACACGCGGGAACAGAAAATCCAATGGTCCACGTTCAAACCCAGCCCTAACCCTAATTATCCCATTAATGACTTTCAGGTGGCCGGAGAAGTCCTCCTGTCATCTTCTTTGGCCAGACCCTCACCGTAAAGTTGCTAACTTCTTCCCTAGGCACTATCTGGAGCTCTAAAGCTCCAGATTCACTCCTCCCACTCCCCTAAGATCAAATCCACCCTCAAACTTCATTTTTTTTCACTCAATCTCATGATTCAAAGAAAAACATAAATATGGCAAGAATTTAAGACAAGCAATACATTCTCATATCTTCATCATTTTCAATAATTCCATGTTCAGTGTGATCAGTGAAACATGCTTAATCATTTAGTAACATAAAATAAAGGTTCTGGAAAAATTAATTCGAATGGCTACCTGAGATGGAGCTTTCAACCTTTGAGCTTTCTGGCTGCTTCCTTGGTGCAAAATGCCTCCAATGACCTCCCTGAAGAAGCTTTGATGCTTGGAGAGCTTTGAGGAAGGATGGTTTGTGAGTTTGCACTCCACTGGTCAGAAAATCGTATCTGGCTTGTAGTGTGTTCTTGGCTGTTTTGATGGGTGGTTTTGGGTCAGTGAATGATTTAGAGATGAATGGTGGTGTTTGTTTGAAGATTCAGTGGCTGAGTTGGGAGATACGAAGGAAAATGCAAGAGGGAGATTTTTTGGTAAATTCAGAATGTTGAGGTTTTAGGCTGTGTTCTTGTGTGTTATGGCTTGGGTTTGATCCACATATCAACTTGTGATAGGTCTGTGGAGTGGTTGTGCCCTATTGTGATTGGTATGGCCTTCTTGCACAAAAGTCAAAAGTTCTTGTCCTTGAGGTATGGGTTGGTTCAGAGGTTGTACAAGGGCATGTCTGGTTCAGCAAGGATCAAGGAGGTCCATGTAATTCACTTTGAGGAAATTCAGCATGTGGGAAATAAGTTATGGGGTGTTTTGCAATTTTGACAAAATTTGGCCCTTTTGAGATTTCTTCATGGGCAAGGCATGAAATCTTGAAATTCCTTAGGCAATTCTGAGTTTTAGACAATGTGCAATGTTGGTATGATGATTAGAAGCGTGTTTGAAGTCACAAAAAGCCTTGGCAAGTGGTTTTGCAAAGAATCCCTCTTTGTGCATTCTTGAAATTTATGTGATTTTGGCCAACTTTGACAAGCCATAACTTGAGTTAAAAAATGAATTAGATCTTGTTCTTGTACTTTTTGGAAAGGGAATGATCCAATCTACAACTTTCATGACCAATAATGTTTCATTTGAAGCATTTTTGGTTGAGAAAGAGGAGGTTGAAAAACTTTCCCAAAACGGAAAGTTTACATTACAAGTCATTTCCATTTTTGGCAACTTTTGGTTTAGCTCATTTTTCTTCAAATTTGTGAAATTATAAGCACTTCAATGATCAATTAAAGATCATATAACTTCAATTTGATGAAAAATCCACTTTGGTTCCATTGATGGGGGCCTCAGATGCCCTGATTTTGCTCTGACTTGCTCAAGAAGCTACATAGTGATCAGATGACTTCCATAATGAATTTCTTCATCAAACTTGGTATGTGTGATCCTTATAACATATTGAGACCATTAGAAACAAAAATGACCAAAACATTTGGAGTTATGGCCTCTGAAACCAAAACCCTAATTTTAGGTCATCTGTGCAGTTAAACCATAGCTCTGTTCCATGCTTTGCCAGTTCTTGTGATTTTTTGACTTCATTGATCTTTGGAGGATAAAATATGATGATTGAACATACATGGAACCTCTTGAGATGATTTAAGACCTTTGGAGTGGCTCATATGAGCCCTGGATTGCTTAGATCACAAACCCTATATGCAGATGAACTTGAAATAATGCAGTGAAGCAAAAAATGCAATATGAGATGGTATGATTATGCTAATGCAAATATGAAAGATCACAAGCCATGGTGTGAACTTAATGAGGGAAAATTTGGGGTGTTTAAAATCTTAGAGTTGCATGATCCATACATGCTTGCAGTTTTATGACCCTCCACTCAGATGCTTCACATTCCCTGATTTCCAGATGGGACCTTTGCTAGAAGAGTTTTCCTTGTTGTTGGGAGTTCCTATCAGGAGAGGGATTACTTTCAACCCAGAGATGACTGCTCCCAGAAATGAAGAGATAGCCAGGGCATTGCATTTGGAACCTGCCCTCATTGAGCAGAACATGACAACCAAGGCTGGGGTTCCATGCCTTCATCTGGACTTCTTGATCTCTTAGGCCACCCTGAAGGCTGTAGTAGGAGAATGGAAGGTTGTCTGTGCACTTTTAGCCCTCAATATATATGGGGTTATTTTGTTTGCAGATGAGCCCAAGTTTGTGATTAAGAATGCAATCCACCTGTTTTTGTTGAGGAACCCTGTTCCTACCTTGTTGGGAGATTTCTACTACTCAGTACATTAGAGGAATGAAAAGCAAATAGGGAAACTGGTCAGATGTTGTGCTCCTCTGTACTACTCTTGGCTGCTGTGACACTTGCCAAAATCATATACTTTCTTGAACCCCCATCAGCAGAAGAATTGGGCTAAGAGATTCATTGCCTTGACATCAGATGACATCAGATGGTGCACCCAGAGCACCAAAGGCAAGGATATTATTACCAGCTGTGGGCAATACCCTAATGTGCCCCTGATAGGAGTGAAAGGTTGCATCAAATACAACCCTTTACTGTTTAAGAGGCAATTGGGATATGCTTTGGTTCATCCTCCCAGAGGACAATATTTGGCTGAGACTCTCTACTGTGAAATTCAACCCAACTCTGCTGTTGTCAGACAAGCTGCCTGGGCTTGGGATAACAGTCAGACCAAAGGGACAACCATCCTTGGAAAATGCAACAACATTGCCTTAGCCCAGTATTCTGATTGGTCCTGTCCTAGAGCTCAGATCACCCGGATGCCTTTCACTTTGGAAGATACACCTGGACCTTCTATGGTACAACCTGCAACAACTATCAGCCTAGAAGAATTTGAGAAGCTGAAAGAGAGGAACACTCAGCTAGCTGAAGCCTTAAAGAAGACTCTCTGGGAGAGAAATGACAGTCGTCTGGATAACGAGAGATTGGAAAGACTCAGAATTGAGCATCTGACCAAGATTGAAAAGACAAATGACTACATCAGAAGGGCAAGAGCGGGGGAGTTAGTACTAAAGAATGCTTGCAAAGAAGCAAAGATTCAGAAGGCTATGGCAGAGCATTATCTGGAGGAGAGCCAGGCTAGGTGTTTCAGGATCACTGAAGCCCGTGCACAAGAAGACCAAAGGACTCAGGCTAAGATATAGCAATTGGAGGCTAGTGAGAAGAAGCAGCACGAAGCTTTGTTGGCAGCTCAGAAGGAGATATCAGAATTGAAACTCCGGGCGGGGTTGAAAAGGTCAAAGGATCAGGATAAGCATAAAAAGCTAACCAGTGCCATTGCTACCAGGAACCTCCTCATCAGGACTATTACAGAGCACCCAGTGGGGCCAGTGACTGAGGCCCTCCTGAAGGAAGTCAGGGAGGATGACTTTGGATTGGATGTCTGATCCTTTTACTTGTATTTCTTTCTTTTGATGTACTTTTCTTTTGATTGTGGTATTCTAACCCACCATGGGCATGTATTGTAAACAAACTATGTATTTTCATCCTTTGTAATATATCAGTTTGTTTTATTTATTGGTGGGCTTTATAACGTCATAAGCATTTCCTCGAGGTCTGGAAAGGTCAAAACCAAAGAACCAAACCGGATACCCTTGGAAGACAAATAAGCATATTGCATTGCATACTAACATTTTCTTTGTTTTGTAGGTTTTTATTTGTTATTGTTTCTCACTTTGTTGTGGTTTCAGGAAACATTGCTCGCATAAGAGTGTTCCCTGTCAACAGAATACACCTGTACCCAACGAGAAACAACCTTTCGGGCATTTAGATGGATCAAGTACAACAGGACTTGAATGAAGTAAGGACCCAAATTGCAAATGAAAGGGTTGAGATGAGGAATTAGATGACCCAATTCATGGTTGTGATGACTGGCTTAGCTAAGAGCCAGGAAAGGCTAAGGGAGTTGGTGGAAAGACAAACTCCTGATGAACACCATCCCGGTACAGGAGGCACCAGCAATAATGATCGCGGGCAGCCTCACATTGATCCACCATAGTTTGGGCCTCATCTAAACCCAAATGTTAATGTCATAAGGAATACACAAGGTAACACTGCTGGAGGTAGGATCTTGCAAGAAGATCCTCAAGAAGAGCAGTTCACAGTTATTGGAGTTGGGGATGAAGTTTACGATCGAAGGCTGGATGAGATTGCTGAGAAACTGAGGTCTCTTGAATCCCAGAATTCCTTAGGCTTTGATGAAATAGACATGGGGCTGGTGGATGGGGTGAGAATTCCTCACAAGTTCAAACCCCCGTGCTTTGAAAAATATAATGGTACCTCCTGCCCACGTACTCATCTACAATCTTTCTTTGGGAGACTCAAAGCTTATACCATGGACGAGAAGTTATGGATGTTCTATTTTGAGGACATCCTGACTGGAGCATCAAGAGAATGGTATTCGCATTTGACCAGGGCCACCATAAGATGTTGGAAAGACTTGGCCGAAGCCTTCATCCGTCAATACCAGTACAATCTAGACATGGCTCCCAATAGAACCCTTATAATGGGCATGTCGCAGTCTTCAAGGGAAAGCTTATGGGATTATGCTCAGAGGTGAAGATAGCTTGCTACTGCTGTCCAGCCACCCATGTCTGAACGGGAAATGGCAGACATTTTTATGAATACCTTGCAGGGAACTTATATCGACCGACTTGCCGCATTCTCCTCCACTAGCTTTGCTGATGTAGTCATAGCTGGGGAGAGAATAGAGAGTCTTCTGAAGATGGGCAAAATCTCTGACAACGGTGCAAGTTCCTCCAACAATACAAGAAAACCTTTTTCAGGACCCCGAAGGACGGGTGAAACAAATGTTATTCATGCAGGCAGGGGCAGACACCAATACTCTCACAGATCAATAGCAACCGTTACTATCACGGCTCCAGCTCCACAACAGCGACTTTTTCCTCAACAACAACAACAACACTATCAGCAACAACCGCACTCTCCGCAACAAAGATCATACAACAATAACAACAACCAACAACATCGCCCCTTTCAACAGAGGCCATCTCAAGCAAATGGGGTGATTGACCCCATTCTTATGCCATATGCCGCCCTACTGCCACAACTCCTGAAGCTCAACCTGGTTGAGTTAAGGACGTTGGCTCCACCAGATCCTCTCAACCTCCCGAAGAATTATGATGCCAATGCTAGGTGTGCCTTTCATTCCAATGCACCTGGTCACGATACTGAGAAGTGTAGAGCCTTGCAAATGAAGGTTCAGGATCTAGTCGATTCCAAAGCTCTCAACTTCTCACCTCCTCCAAATGTTATCATAAATCCTATGCCTAGTCATGGTGGGCCCAGGATTAATGCCATAGAGGAGGACCCACCATCTGCACTGATTGATAGTATTTCACATATTCGAACACCGCTGGCAGAAGTCAAAGCTCAACTCTTAAGATGCCAGGTGTTCCCGGGTTGTGAGGCCTACTGCGAATCTTGCGAGACTACTATTAATGGTTGTGAGAGGCTAAGGCTTGGCATAGATGGCCTTATCAGAGATGGAATTTTGAAAATTACCATAACGGCGTCTACAACATCAACAACTCTTTCTTCAGCAACAATAGATCCTCCTACAACTGCAACAACCGTTGTCCCCACCGATTCATCCACAACTCCACCAATCACTTCATCCATTATTTCAACAAACCAAAGTTCAGCTACGCTTACTTCTACAACGTCAACACCCATCTTATCAACGGAATCGCCTACAACACCAACAAACGCTAATGAAGATGTCTCAACGGTCACAATCTATTATGACCCAGCAACTGTTCATCCCAACAACTATTTTCAACAACAAACTGCAACACCTACAGTCATATCTCTAGTCACAATCTATTACGACCCACATACCATGACAGTTCCTTCCGCTGCAGCAATTAGTCCAGTCACCATTACGGTACCTGGACCCGTTCCTTATGAAAGTAGTAATGCCATACCTTGGCACTACGACTCTGATCTCTACTGCGACGGAAAGAAGATCACTATAGATTCATCAACCTCTTCACCACAAATTGACAATGTTGGGGGAGGCGGAGGCTTTACCAGAAGCGGACGCCTTTTTGCCTCACAAATACCGAGACCCAATGCTGAAGCAGAGGTTGTTGCTAAAGCAAAAGGGAAGAGTGTGGTACTCGAAGAGCCAACTGTTAAAGAAACTCCGAAGACATCTTTTGACCAAGAGGTGGATGCGTTTATGAAAATAATCAGAAAGAGTGATTACAAAGTGGTGGACCAGCTTCATCAGACGCCCTCCAAAATCTCTATCTTTTCATTATTAATGTGTTCCGAAGCCCATAGGAATGCACTTTTGAGGGTCCTGCACGCAGCCTACGTGCCGGAAGAGATCACGGTTAATCAGCTGGAAACAGTGGTTGCAAATGTTAACACTAGTCATGGACTGGGCTTCACAAATGTTGATTTAACGACGGAGGGACGCAACCATAACAAGGCTTTACACATCACCTTAGAATGCAAAGGTGTTGTTCTTTCTCATGTGCTGGTAGACACTGGGTCCTCGCTCAATGTCCTCCAAAAGAAAGCCTTGGTGAAGCTGAAATATGATGGTTTGGCATTGCATCCAAGTAACTTGGTGGTAAGAGCGTTTGATGGCTCTAAGAGATCAGTGCTTGTAGAGATTGAATTACCCGTGGTGATTGGCCCACAAGTTTTTAAAACTACTTTCTTCGTGATGGACATTCAGCCAGCCTACAGATGTTTGTTGGGTAGACCCTGGATTCATGCCGCTGGCGCTGTTACATCTACCCTTCACCATAAATTAAAATACGAGTGGGAAGGCCAGATCATCACAATCTGCGGGGAGGAAAACATTTTCGTTAGCCAGCTGGCTACTTATAAGTACATTGAGATGTATGGGGAGATCCACAAGACTATGAGCCAGGGGTTTGAGGCCCTTAACGTCAATGAAGAAACTGTTGGGTATGGAACTTCTATCACTTCATATCAGCAGGCCCGAAAGGTTGTTGAAGAGGGTAACGCCAGAGGCTGGGGAAAACTGTTGCCGGTGGAGAAAAAAGAAGACAGATTCGGGTTGGGCTACAGACCAATCCGACAAGATCAATCGGAGGTTCTAAGGAGCCCAAATTTGTCAGTGGGGGGATGCTCACCCCAGATGCTATGAACAATCTGGAAGACGAGGAAGAAAGCGACTGCAACCTGGAGAACTGGATACGTCCAAGGATCCCAGGGAACCAAGTCTCTAACTGGTCTTCCCAGGAAATTATAAGGGTTACTCCTGCAGTGTAATTATTATTTCCTGTCTTTTAGCATGCATCAGGTCCTGCATCTTGCCCAAGATTCCAGGACTCATTTTGTAATAGGGCCATGTTGTATTTTGTGCAAATGATTAATTAATGAATATCAGGACATCTTTTGCAAACGAGTCTCTTTTATCCCTCACTGTATTTTCATTTTTTCACTTTTGTACAAAATAATAAAATGGAAATGTTTTCAAAATAAATAACTTCATTTTCACTTTTCTAAACAAGATTAAAACTGGTCACAAAACTGAACCAATCTCAACCATTGCAGAGATTATCCTCCAGATCGCACCGACAACAGCACTGCTATGACCTTGTATGACTTCGACAATCCAATTAATCAAGATGCTGATGAAGGTTGTTAAGGCAAGAGGAGAAGGTAATTACTCCTCATCAGGAGGAAGTTGAAATGGTTAATCTTGGTACCGAAGAAGACTTGAAAGAAGTGAAGATCGGGGCCTCTCTGCAAGATTCAGTGAAGGAACAACTTATTGACATGCTTCGAGAGTATGTTGATGTCTTTGCTTGGTCCTATCATGACATGCCAGGTCTGGATACTGACATTGTTATGCACAAGTTTCCTTTGAAGGAAGATTGTCCTCCAGTGAAACAGAAGCTACGCCGTACTCGTCCGGATATGGCCATGATGATTAAAGAAGAGATACAAAAACAGTGGGACGCCAGTTTCCTTGATGTAACTAGTTACCCGCCGTGGGTTGCTAATATTGTACCAGTGCCCAAGAAGGATGGCTAAGTACGGATGTGTGTGGATTACCGGGATCTGAATAGAGCTAGCCCGAATGATAATTTCCCTTTACCTCACATTGATGTATTGGTCGACAACACGGATCAGTTCTCGGTGTTTTCCTTCATGGATGGTTTTTTAGGTTATAATCAGATCAAGATATCACCCGAAGACATAGAGAAAACAACTTTCATCACACCTTGGGGCACATTCTGTTACAAGGTAATGCCTTTTGGATTGAAGAATGCTGGTGCCACTTATCAAAGGGCTATGGTGACAGTATTCCACGATATGATCCACAAATAAATTGAATGCTACGTGGATGACATGATTGCCAAGTCCTTCACTGAAGAAGATCATCTGGTAAATCTGCCGAAGTTGTTCAAGCGTCTGAGAAAGTATCAGCTGAACCTAAACCCCAACAAATTCACATTCGGGGTATGTTCCGGTAAGCTGTTGGGATTCATTGTAAGTGAAAAAGGAATTGAAGTTGATCCTGACAAAGTGAAAGCCATTCAGGAGATGCCTGCACCCAGGACTGAAAAAGAAGTTTGGGGGTTCTTAGGTAGATTGAACTACATATCAAGGTTCATATCTCATCTTACTGCAACTTGTGAGCCCTTGTTCAAATTGTTAAGAAAATAACAAATGGTCAGGTGGAATGAAGATTGTCAGAAGGCTTTTGACAAAATCAAGGAGTACTTACAATAAACTCCAATCCTTATGCCTCCAGTAGAAGTAAGACCTCTAATAATGTACCTGACAACATTAGAAGGATCAATGGGGTGTGTGTTGGGCCAGCATGGCGAGTTTGGTCGAAAGGAGTATGCAATATACTACCTAAGTAAAAAGTTTACCGACTGTGAACAACGTTATTCACTGCTCGAGAAAACTTGTTGTGCTTTAGCGTGGGCTGCTCGCCGACTAAGACAATATATGTTGACCCACACTACCTTGTTGATCTCAAAGATGGACCCCGTCAAGTACATATTTGAGAAGCCAGCGCTTGTCGGAAGGGTTGCAAGATGGCAAATGATTCTGACAGAGTATGACATTTTGTACACATCTCAAAAGGCCATCAAGGGCAGTGTACTGTCTGACTATCTGGATGAACAACCCATTGATGATTACCAACCAATGAGATTTGACTTCCCTAATGAAGACATCATGTTTCTGAAAGCAAAAGATCACGAAGAGCCTGTTCACACTGAAGGGCCTGACCCAAAAGAAGAATGGACAATGATGTTTGATGGGGCTGTTAATATGAATGGACGAGGGGTTGGTCCAGTGCTCATTACACCTAAAGGAGTTCATATGCCTTTCTCGGCAAAATTCACCTTTGCATGCACTAACAACGAAGCTGAATACGAAGCCTGAATCATGGGACTTGAGGAAGCCATTGACCTCACGATCAAGACTTTAACTATATTTGGGGATTCAGCTTAGGAAATCAATCAAACCAACGGAAAATGGTACACTCACCAGGAGCATCTAATTCCATATCGTGACTATACGAGATTATTGACTTTCTTCACAATAGTCAAACTTGAGTACATCCCTAGGGACGAAAATCAATTCGCATATGCTTTGGCTACCATTTCCTCCATGATCAAGGTTCAAACTGCCAATTTTGTGCCTCGAATTTCAGTATCCAGACTAGACCGACCAGCATACGTATTCTCTGTGGACATTGCTAAAGATGACAAGCCTTGGTTCCATGACATCAAATGCTTCTTAGAGGATCGAACATACCCACCTGGGGCATCATCCAATGATAATAAGACATTAAGAAGGTTGGCTGGTAGTTTCTTCCAATGCTGATGGTTCACTATACAAGAGAAACTTTGATATGGTTCTTCTCAGATGTGTTGACAAGAAAGAAGCAGACTTGCTGACGCAAGAGGTGCATGAAGGATCTTTCGGTACCCATGCTGGAGGACATGCAATGGATAAGAAATTGTTAAGATCAGGTTACTACTGGATCACAATGGATGCATACTGTTGTGCCTATGCCAGAACATGCCACAAATGCCAGATTTATGCAGACAGGGTACATGTGCCTCCGAATCCTTTGAACGTGATGTCTTTACCTTGGCCCTTTGCCATGTGGGGCATTGACATGATTGGAAAGATCGAACCGACTGCTTCAAATGGCCATAGATTCATCCTGGTAGCCATTGATTATTTCACCAAGTGGGTTGAAGCAGCTTCGTACGCAAACGTCACCAGACAAGTGGTAGCCAGATTTGTGAAAAGAGACATCATTTGTCGATATGGAGTACCGTAGCGAATCATTACTAACAATGGCTACAATTTGAACAACAAAATGATGGTAGAACTGTATCGGGACTTCAAGATCCAACATCACAACTCTTCTCCTTACAGGCCAAAGATGAATGGCGTTGTTGAGGCAGCTAAAAAGAACATTAAGAAGATTGTGCAAAAGATGGTGGTTACTTATAAAGACCGGCATGAAATGCTACCATTTGCCTTGCATGGGTATCGTACCTCAATCAGAACATCCACTGGGGCAACACTGTATCAACTTGTGTATGGTAGGGAAGCTGTCCTACCGGTTGAAGTTGAATTACTCTCCTTACGGGTACTGATAGATGTCAAACTGAATGAATCAGAATGGGTCTGTTCTCGGTACAATCAACTGAATCTGATAGAAGAAAAGAGATTAGCTGCAATTTTTCATGGGCAACTATATCAGAAAAGGATGAAGAAAGCCTTCGATCAGAAAGTCAGGCTTCGGGAATACCAAGTGGGAAATCTTGTGCTGAAAAGACTTCTTCCTCCTCATACAAACCACAGGGGCAAATGGACTTCGAACTACGATGGTCCATTCATAGTAAAGAAAGTTTTCTCTTGTGGAGCACTGATGCTCACTACTATGGATGGTGAAGATTTCTTATCCCCTATGAATTCAGATGTAGTTAAAAAATACTTCGCATGAAATGACCCGCTGGACATAAAAATAGAATGTAAGTCCAGGAAAAAATAGGGCATCCCGACGAGTCAATAACAGAATAAAAGACGCAGGAAAAAGTAAGGGAAAATTGGAAAAAAAAATGTACACCCGCTGAGTTGAAAAGCCGCATTGGACAACTCAGGCAAAAATGGGTATCCCGGTGGATTGAAAACCCGAAAGGGCAATCCACGCAAAACAAGGGAATAAGCGAACAACTGCATTCTTAATTTCGTCTGTATCACTCAACAACACGGCAATCTTCGAAAGGTTAAAGCATCAGTAAGAATCAACCTTCTTCAGAAAGCAAGATGAGAAGAACGCCATGGTCATACGGGTCATAGCAAACGAAGCTCACCGAAGCATCGTCAACATTGCCAACACTTGTACTTTGTTTCAATTTATAACAATCCCCTCATTCCAGGGGATTTGTTTCTTTGATTGTATTTGCCAATTCAGGGCACCCAGATTAATAAAATCAGAGTTTTCAGTCACACTTCGTCTTGTACATTTTTGTTTCGTTTGCAAAATGTCCAATATCCATAATATTTGCATAAAACAGATGTGCCTTTCTAATTACATGCTTGCAGGAAATGTATTTACTTCCAGGAATATCTAACTCCTATGAGGGAATCCGGTAAGGGATGCCTCGGGACACTTGTGTGTTTCTTTTCTCAACAGGATTGCAGATATTCAATACGCGACATGGGGCATGCCAAACATACTTCCTCCCCTAACAATATCTGGAATATTTTTCCCCAGCGAAGTTGCCAGAGCATCGTTTCCCCAACACATCTTCTCCAAGCAGCATCTGAAAAGCTTTTTCCCCAGCTAAGTTGTCAAGTATCCTCATCCCCAACCAGGATCCCCACAGAGTCTTTAGGGAGATCGTTCAGTGATCTTTCCTCCCCCAAACTGAGTGCCAGATCTCTCATCCTCAGCAAAGTCAAAGGAACGATCTCCCCACAGAGTTCCAGACTCTATCCAGAAGAGCAATGCCTGAATTTCTTACACAACAATGTGATAGAAGCTTCTTCATCCCCAGCTGGGATATATCCTCACAGGATAAATCTATCAATGATCTAGTCCCCCAAGCAGAACTATATGTTTTATCAGATCTACCAATGATCTCATCCCCAGCTGGGACATCTTTCAAACAGATCATCCAGAGATCTTCACCGCAGCAGGATCCGAATCCCAGATTGGCATCTTTTGCATAATCATAGCATTCACATCATGTTTTCCCCCAGAGCGTAGCATTCCGTCTAATACGGAGCATTACGGAAAAAATCAAACATATTGCATGATCACAAGTCAGGATTGTACCAGTCACCTGTAAATACCAACATTACATCATCAGCAATATACAAAATACATCCCTTGCGGATAAAAGCCAAAGCGTCCCCTTTGCACTCTCAAATACAGATACATGCTCCTTTTGACACTCGTCTGTGTCATCATTCCCCAGTAAAGTCTCCAGAACACTTTCTACCAGCAGCCACTTCTCCATAACATGTTCTTCTTGACACTCGTCCGTGCCATCTCATATTTCCCCAACAGAAAGCCAAAGCGTCCCCTTTGCACTCACAAATACATGTTCATATACACTCTCTTGACACCCGTCCGTGTCACGAATCCCCAACATGGTTGCCCAAACACTTACTGCAAATCAAGTACTTGTTTATAATATACTCCCTTCGACACTCGTCTGTGTCATCCTATCCCCGCAGGTCGCCAGAACACCTTTTGCACTCCCATATGCAAATTTGAGTTCATAACTTATACACTTTCTTTTCTGACACCCGTCCGTGCCAGAATTTCCCCAAAGAGTCAAACACTCGTCTGTGTTTTGCTCGTACTTCACAATACTTGTTCATACTTATATAGATACTCGTGCGTATTTCGTATACACTTATTCCCCACAGATTCGAAACTCGTCCGTGTTCTTTGTTAACCAGTTGGTACGCGTCCGTATCATCATCTCAGAACACGCGTCAGCGTTTGTTTCTACCGATACTCTTCTGTATCATAGTCTTAAGGATTTTCGTCTGCATCTTTAATCGATACACAACTGTCGTTCCCACCAAATGACACCGGGTCAGATAGGGTACAGACGCGTACGATCGGCGAAAGAGAGAACATGAAGATGAACTGAAAAGAGTCGCCAGCTAGCCATTTTTATCCCGAAGGAAAGGTAATGCTGCATAAACCTAGGAAAGAAATGGATAAGACGGTCGTGAACCAGAGAAACTGAGAAAGGGGGTTGGTTACAACATGGGAAGGTATTAGCACCCAGATTGTCCGTCGTACTCGACGGGATCCACGCTTTGAAAGTTTGTGTTTAAAGGGGTAGTGTCAGTGCTATTCTGTGTGTAAAAGCTGGAAAAGAATGCGAGTGTCAGTGCTGGACAGAAGTGTGAATTGAAGAAAAGGAGTGTCAGTGTAAGGAAAGAGTGTTGTGCTCAAGACAATGAGGCTTAAAGCATAATGCTGGAAGAGGGGGAAAATACAGAGACTTTTGTTCGATAACAATTAAGTTATGCCTACGTATCCTCTTATGCAATGAGGAAGTCGGAACACAGTAGTTCGACTCAAAGATATTGAAAGATGATTTGACTTGTGAGCTGCTTGCTTGTCTATGCTCAAGTGTATGACCTGTCTGGCTCAGGTGCAAACTGTCTTGCATTAGACGGAAGAAGCGAGTTCTCGTTTATGAGTGAAGGAGGTGAGAAAAGAATCCCGAAGGAGACGATTATTTTTTTTTTGGTATTTTCAGTCTTTTATTGCTTTTGGAGTTTGTCATAAGAAAATGAGCTTAAGTCTAAACCAAGGGTTAGTAAACTCATCACATTTTCCCTCTGATTAGGGGTAATGAGAATACCTTAAGTGTGAAGTAAGCACCTCACACTTATTCACCATGGTATAGGATTAAGATCATTAATCTACTTGTATTTATTTAGATGTTTTTGGAGTTTTGTTTAGTGTTAAGTAATGAGTTTAAGCCATAATCAAAGATTTAATGGACCCATTACACCATCCTAATAGAAGGATGATAGATGAGAACATTTAAGCTGAGGAAGGTACCTCAACTTAATCCATGATTAGGGATTAACCTCATGATAAAACAAAGCCTTTATTAGAGTGGATTTTATTTAATGGTAAGATTAAGAAGTGAGTTTTATGGTTTGTAAGACAACTTGAGGGGGACTTGTCCATTAACACTAGGGTTAGTCCTTCTTAACCAATTAAGGAAGAATTAGAACCCTAATGCAAGGCCCAAGTTACAAGCTTGATGTCTTAGTGATTATTAGATGAATTGATTAAGAGATTTAAACACATCAAGGGTTTAACACTCAGGATTAAAGTTATACACTCCATCCTAAGAGAAGGATGCAGGCATAATCTTAATCACAAAGCCTTAAAACCTTGAAGGTTTAGTCCCTGATTATGAGATGAGAAGAGAAGACACAAGAGATGACACAAAGGTAAAAATAATGTGGGGGAAGCCACCAAGGAGAAAGAAAGATTGAAGGAGGAGAAGCAGAAGAAGCAATTCAACTTACTTCACTTAAGAAGATAAGTTGCTTGAAGAAAGAAAGTGAAAAAGGAACATGAATGAGCAAGCTCACTCTAAAGAAAAAGCAAAATGCAGCAATGAATGCATAAGAGAGATGAGAAGAGATTGTGAGAAGTGAAGGCAAATTCACTTCCCAAATACTTACCACCTGAAAAGTTAGCATAAAGAAATGAAGTGAAAATGAAAATGAAATGAATGCAAGGATGCAAACCAAAACCAGAAGCATGTTCATGATGTAAATGATGCTAAGAGATGATGCAAATGTATGTCAAGAGTGGTGGGTGATCATACAAGTGAGGAGAATGCAAATGAAGCATGAAAGGAGCATGAAAGTTCATGAAAGCACATGAAATGAAATGAATGCATAACATGACAAATGGATGAAGAAATCATCAAGTATGATTCTAATGTGTCCTAGGATGTCTTATATGTCATGTGTATGCAAGAAATGTCATGGCAAGTTCATGAATGCAAGCATATGCAAGATGTATGCAAGAGAAGATGAGAAATTAGGGTTTTAATGCAACATGAGATGCAAAAGTCAAAAACAGAAGCAAATTTCAAGATGAAAAATTTAAAATGGTCTTAAAGGAACCCTAACCCCATATGATATCACACCCCAAAGGAGGAGACCTAACTCTTAACCCTAAGGAAGTTATGAACTTTCTAAGTTCTCTAGGGTTTTAAGGTACTTAAAGGGAAAAAATGCAAATCAATTCAAAAAGGCAGAAGAAATTTATGAAAAAATTATGTTAGAAACTACATGTCAAATGAAGATCAATGCAAAAAGAACCATTGTCATACCATTCTTGGTTAGGTAGAAAATAATTCTTGAAGTTAGGGTTCTAAAATGTGAATTTTATGAACCCTAAATTCAAGAAAATTATCAAAAATGGTTCAAAACCAAAAAGAAATTTGTGTGGATAGTATGACAATGTCTCTAAATGTTTAGAGATGCAATATGAATTTTTTGGGATTTTTTAGAAACCTAAATGATATTTTAATTAATTAATTTTCATTAATTAATTAAAATAAACATTTAAATATTTAAAAAATTAATTTTTTATGTGAAAAATAAAAATAAAAATATTTTTGGGTTAGTAAAATTATTTGAAACAAAAATGTAGAATAAAAATATTTTTGGAAATTTTTAGCTATTTTAAATAAATGATACAAAATAAATAAGAAAAATATGAATTAAAATTAGATAAAATGGAAGTATGCTGAATGGAGGGACGAGATTGAATCTAGGGATGGATTTGTTGACTGCGCGCCAGATCTAAAGGCCTGTATTCAAACTTAATTAAACTTAATTAATTAATTATTTAATCATAAATTAATCCTAATGATCTAATCTGGACCACACAACACACGCGAGAGAGACAGATCCAATGGCCCTAATTCAAAAGATGCCCTAACCCTAATTAAGAGATTAATGACTTCAGGTCACCGGAGAAGAGCTCCGGTCGTCTTCTCCGGTGACCCCATCACCTGAAAACTCCCAACTTCTTCCATAGGCACTTACTGGAGCTATAAAGCTCCAGATTCACTCCTCTCACTTCCCTGAATCCAAATCCACTCTCAAATCTCATTTCTTTTCACTCAAACTCAAGATTCGAAAAGAAACATAAACATGGCAAATATTTCAGACAATCAATACACACTCATTTCTCAACCATTTTCGAAAATTCCAAGTTCAGTGTGATCAGTGAAGCATGCTTATTCATTTTGTAACATAAAAAGAGAGTTCTGGAAAAATTAATTTCAATGGCTACCTGAGATATAGCTTTTCTCCCTTGAGCTTTCTGGCCACTTCCTTGGTGCAAAAAGACTCCCTTGAACCTCCTGGGGCAATTACAATGCTTGGAAAGCTTTGTGGATAGCTGGTTTGAGAGTTTGCACTCCAACTGGTCAGAAATCGTATTTGGTGTATGAGGTGCTTTTGGCTGTTTAATTGGTTGGTTTGTGATCAGTGAGTGATTTAGAGATGAATGGTGGAATTTGTTTGAAGATTGAGTGGTTGAGTTATGAAATTCGAAAGCTTTTGCAAAAGGGAGAGTTTTTGTGAACTTGGTGATTCTTAGGTTTCAGCTTGTGTTCTTATGTGTTATGATCAGCATTTGGTCCTCATATCAACTTTTGATAGGTCTGAGGAGTGGTTGTGCCCTATTGTGATTGGTATGGCCTTCTTGCAAAAAGTCACCAACTTGTGTACTTGAGGTATGGGCAAGGATGCAACTGTCCTTTGGGAATGTCCATGCGCAACTGACTTCAAGGAAGTCCACAAAATCAATCTTGAGGCAATTCAGCATGTGGGAATAAAGTTATAGGGTGTTTTGCAATTATGTGAAGTTTTGGCCCCTTTGAGAAATCTTTATGTCCAATGCATGTAATCTTGAAATTCCTTGGGCAATTCTGATCTAGAGTCAATGCACTATGATGTTATGATGTATTGAAGTGTGTTTGAAGTCACAAAAAGCCTTAGCAAGTGGTTTTGCAAAGAATCCCTTTTGGTGCATTCTTGAAATTTATGGGATATTTGCCAACTTTGACAAACCATATCTTGAGTTCCAACTTTGGCAAATTTTGATTTAACTTACTTTTCTTAAAATTTGTGAACTTCTATTTGTGTTACAAAATTTGTGAACTTCTATTTGTGTTACAAATTTTGGATTGTCTTTGGTATTCAACCACAAGTTATTTAGTTCTGGAAAAATTAATTTCAATGGTTTGTCTGTTAAGCCCGTCGCTTACATCTTGCACAAATAAAGATCATATCACTTCAATTTGATGAAAATACCCCTTTGGTTCCATTGTTGGGGGCCTCAGATGCCCTGATTTTGCTCTGACTTGCTCAAGAAGTTACCCAGTGAACAAATGACTTCCACAATGAATTTTTTCATCAAACATGGTACACATGATCCTTCTAACATATTGAGACTATTAGAAACAAGAATGACCAAAAAATTTGGAGTTATGGCCTCTGAAACCAAAACCCTAATTTCAGGTCATCTATGAAGTGAAACCCTAGCTCTGCTTCCATGCTTTCCATGTTCTTGTGATTTCTTGACTTCCTTGATCTTTGAGGGATATAATATGATGATAGAACGCACATGGACTCTCTTTGAATGATTGGAGACCTTTGGAATGGCTCAAATGGATCCTTGGATTGCTCAGATCACAAACCCTAGATGCAGATGACTTGAACTAATGCAGTGAAGCAAAAATGCAACATGATATGATATGATTAAACTAATGCAAATATGAAAGATCACAAGCCATGGTGTGAACTTAGTGAGGGCAAATTTGGGGTGTTTACAGCTGCCCCTATTCAAACATGAGTTAGTTGTGCAAGATGTAAGCGACGGGCTTAACAGACAAACCAAATAACTTGTGGTTGAATACCAAAGACAATCCAAAATTTGCACTCACTGGGGAGAAGAAGAAAAGGGATATAAATTTTAAAAGAAAGTATAGCATGATTATTAAATGTGGGCGATGGAGGACGACCATCGAGCAGAGGACGACTGCTGGGGAAAAAAGCAATGACGGGGACGGCCGACATGCTGGGGAAGTAAAGAGACCATGATGGGGACGACCATCAAGTAAAGTAACAAGGTTCTCTGGGGATTAAAGTAAAGGCATTGATGGGGAAGACCATCAGTTTCAAAGCATAAACGAAATAAATGATGAGGTACGGTCATCAAAAGGTGAAGGGCGATCACCTACCAAGGGACGGCTGCTCTTTATCACGACATAGGACGAAGGTCGGATAGGAAAGGTCGACGATGGGGACGGCCATCGAATAAGCATGATGAAGGACGATCATCAAGAGGTGAAGGACGATCACCTAGCAGGGTACGGATGCTCTCGGGGTTTATCACGACATATGACGAATGCCGGATAACAAGATCAACGATGGGGACGGCCATCGTATAAAATGATGAAGGACGATCATCAGGAAGGTGAAGGACGATCACCTAGCAGGGGACGGCTGCTAAATATCACGACATAGGACGAATGCTGGATATAAAAGGGTTCCAATAATGGAGACTCCGCTGGGAGAAAGATGAGGGACGGTAATCCAAAAGTGAAGGACGATCACCTGGCAGGGTACGGCTGCCGAAAGTATCATGACATAGGACAAATGTCAGATAGAAAAGAAGTTTTGCTGGGGACTTCGCTGGGGAATAGTAAACACGGACGATTATTTACATCCAAGAAAGGAAAGGTATAAGTGTTTGACACTATATACAAATTAAAGATGCGGACGAGCATCCTTAAGATTATGATACGGACGAGTATCGGTAGAAACAAACGCCGACGAGTGTCGAATGAGTATATATAAACATGTACTTGTGTTGGAGAGCGCAAAGGGGACGCTTTGGCTTTTTGTTGGGGAAATTGAGAAGTATTTTGTATATTGCTGATGTGGTATTGTCAGTACTTACAAGTGACTGGTTCGAACCTGACTTGTGATCATGCAATATGTTTGATTTTTGCCGTAATGCTCCGTATAAGACGGAATGCTACGATCTGGGGGAAAAATGATGTGAATGCTATGATTATGAAAAGATACCGATCCGGGATTCGGATCCTGTTGCTTGTGGAGATCTCCGACTGATCTGCTTGACAAGATATCCCAGTTGGGGATGAGATCATTGGTAGATCTGATAAAATATACGACTCTTCTTGGGGAAATAGGTCACTGATAGACTTTCCGGTAATGGTATAACCCAGTTGGGGATGAGGAAACTTTCATCACTTTGTTGTGGTGAGATTCAGACATTGCTCTTCTGGAGCTCTGTGGGGAGATGATTCCCTGTCTGGTACTCTGTTGGGGGAGGAAAGACAACTGAACGATCTTCCTAGAGATTTCTGAGGATGAGGAGACTTTGACAATTCAGGTGGGGAAATGAGCATTCTCCGATGCTGTTTGAAGAAGATGTGCTGGAGAAGTGATGCCTGGTAACTCTGATGGGGATCAAGCATTT
The DNA here is from genome assembly GCA_963966055.1 of Lathyrus aphaca. Classification (NCBI taxonomy): domain Eukaryota; kingdom Viridiplantae; phylum Streptophyta; class Magnoliopsida; order Fabales; family Fabaceae; genus Lathyrus; species Lathyrus aphaca. The sequence goes on from OZ014523.1 coordinate 315,271,930, forward strand.
CCGGTGATGTCTGGAAGCTGTGCTGAGGAAACAAAGATTTGGCAACTTTGCTGGGGAAAACATTTCATGTCCCATGTTGCGCTTCGAATACCTGCAATCCTGTTAAGACAAAGAAACGCACAAGTTCCCTGAGGTATCCCTTACCGGATTCCCTCATAGGAGTTTAGATACTCCTGGGAGTAAAAATATATTTCCTGCAAGCCTGTGATCAGAAAGGCACATCTGTTTTTATGCAAACGTTATATCAAGGATATCGGACTTTTTTTTTTGCAAATGAAATAAAATGTACAAGATGAAGTGTGACTGAAAATCTGATTTTATTAATTTGGGTGCCCTGAATTGGCAAATACAGTCAAAGAAACAGATCCCCTGAAATGGGGAGATTGCTACAAAATTGAGAAAAGTAAAGGTGCTGGCAATGTTGGTGACGCTTTACTGAGCTTCCCTTTTGCTATGACCCGTATGACCTTGACGTTCTCCTTATCCTGCTTTCTGAAGAAGGCTGATTCTGACTGATGCTTTAACCTTTCGAAGCTTGCTATGTTGTAAGTGATATAGACGAATTTGGAATACAGTTGTTTGCTTATTCCCTTATTTTGCGTGGATCGCCCTTTCGGGTTTTCAATCCACCGGGATACCCATTTTTGCCTGAGCTGTCCAATGCGGCTTTTCAACTCAGCGGGTGTACATTTTTTTTATTTTTCCCTTATTTTTGCCCGAGTCCTTTTATTCTGTTTTTGACTCGCCGAGATGCCCTATTTTTGCCTGGATGCCCTATTTTGGTCGGGATGCCCTATCAGTGCCCCACCGGAGAAAACATTCTTCACTATGAATGGACAATCATAATTCGGAGTCCACTTGCCCCTGTGGTCTGTATGAAGAGGAAGGAGTATTTTCAGCACAAGATCTCCTACTTGGTATTTCAGAAGCCTGACTTTCTGATCTAAAGCTTTCTTCATCCTCTTCTGATACAGCTGCCCATGACAGATTGCAGCTAATCTCTTTTCTTAGATCAGATTCAGTTGATTGTACCGAGACTGGACCCATTATGCTTCATTCAACTTGACATCCATCAGTACCCGTAAAGAGGGTAATTCAACTTCAACAGGTAGGACTACCTCCATGCCATACACAAGCTGATATGGTGTTTCCCTAGTGGATGTCCTGATTGAAGTACGGTACCCATGCAAGGCAAATGGTAGCATTTCATGACAGTCCTTGTATGTGACCACCATCTTCTGCACAATCTTCTTAATGTTCTTGTTAGCTGCCTCAACAGCGCCATTCATCTTTGGCCTGTAAGGAGAAGAGTTGCGGTGTTGGATTTTGAAGTCCCAGCACAGTTCTGCCATCATTTTGTTGTTCAAGTTGGAACCATTATCAGTAATGATTCGCTCGGGTACTCCATACCGACAGATGATGTCTCTCTTCAAGAATCTGGCTACCACTTGTCTGGTGACATCTGCATACGAAGCTGCTTCAACCCATTTGGTGAAGTAATCAATGGCTAACAGGATGAATCTGTGGCCATTTGAAGAAGTTAGCTTGATTTTTCCAATCATATCAATGCCCCACATGGCAAAGGGCCAAGGTGAAGACATCAAATTCAAAGGATTCGGAGGCACATGCAATTTATCTGCATAAATATGGCATTTGTGGCACTTTCTGGCATAAGCACAACAGTCTGCATCCATTGTGATCCAGTAGTAACCTACCTTAGCAATTTCTTAGCCATTGCATGTCCTCCAACATGGGTACCTAAAGATCCTTCATGCACCTCATGCATCAGCAAGTCTGCTTCTGTCTTATCAACACATCTGAGAAGTACCATGTCAAAGTTTCTCTTGTAAAAGGAACCATCAGTATTCAGGAAGAAACTACCAGCTAGCCTTCTTAATGTCTTATTATCATTGGATGATGCCCCAGGTGGGTAAGTTTGATCTTCTAAGAAGCATTTGATGTCATGGAACCAAGGCATGTCATCTTTAGAAATGTCCACAGAGAATACGTATGCTGGTCTGTCATGTCTGGATACTGAAATCTGAGGCACAAAGTTGGCAGCTTGAACTTTGATCATGGAGGAAATGGTAGCTAGAGCATCTGCAAACTAATTTTCATCTCGAGGGATGTACTCAAATTTGATTGTAGTGAAGAAAGTTAGTAATCTCCTCGTATAATCACAGTATGGAATCAGATGCTCTTGGTGGGTGTACCATTTGCCGTTGGTCTGATTGATTACCAGAGCTGAATCTCTGAATATAGTTAAAGTCTTGATCCTGAGGTCAATGGCTTCCTCAAGACCCATGATACAGGCTTCGTATTCAGCTTCGTTGTTAGTGCAGTTAAAGGTGAGTTTTGCCGAGAAAGGCATGTGAACTCCTTTAGGTGTGATGAGCACTGCACCAACTCCACGACCATTCATATTAACAGCCCCATCAAACATCATTGTCCATTCCTCTTCTGGGTCAGGCCCTTCAGTGTGAACAAGTTCTTCATGATCTTTTTCTTTTAGGAACATGATGTCTTCATCAGGGAAGTCAAATCTCATAGGCTGCTAATCATAAATGGGTTGCTCAGCAAGATAGTCGGACAACACACTGCCTTTGATGGCTTTTTGAGATGTTTACTGAATGTCGTATTCTATCAGAATCATTTGCCATCTTGCAACCCTTCCGGTAAGTGGTGGCTTCTCAAATAGGTACTTGACTGGATCCATCTTTGAGATCAATAAGGTAGTGTGCGTCAACATATACTGCCTTATTCGGCGAGCAGCCCACGCTAAAGCACATCGAGTTTTCTCGAGCAGTGAATAACGTTGTTCACAATCGGTAAACTTTTTGCTTAGGTAGTATATTGCATACTCTTTTCGACCAGACTCGTCATTGCTGGCCCAGCAATCACCCCATTGATCCTTTTAATACTGTCAGGTACATTATTAGAGGTCTTCCTTCAACTGGAGGCATAAGAATTGGAGGTTCTTGTAAGTATTCCTTGATTTTGTCAAAAGCCCTCTGGCAGTCTTCATTCAACCTGACCGCTTGTTCTTTCCTTAACAACTTGAACAGGGGCTAACAGGTTGCAATAAGATGAGATATGAACCTTGAAATGTAGTTCAATCTACCTAGAAACCCCCGAACTTCTTTTTCAGTCTTTGGTGCAGGCATCTCTTGAATGGCTTTGACTTTGTCAGGGTCAACTTCAATTCCCTTTTCACTTACAATAAATCCCAGCAGCTTACCGGACCGTACCCCAAATGTGCATTTGTTGGGGTTTAGCTTCAGCTGGTACTTCCTCAGACGTTTGAACAGCTTCAACAGGTTTACCAGATGGTCTTCTTCTGTGAGGGTCTTGGCAATCATGTCATCCACATAACATTCAATTTCTTTGTGGATCATGTCGTGGAATAATGCTACCATAGCCCGTTGATAAGTGGCACCAACATTCTTTAGTCCGAACGGTATTACCTTATAACAGAATGTGCCCCAGGGTGTGATGAAAGTTGTCTTCTCCATGTCTTCTGGTGACATCTTGATCTGATTATATCCTGAAAATCCATCCATTAAGGAGAACACCGATAACTGAGCCGTATTGTCGACCAATACATCAATGTGAGGTAAATGTAAATCATCTTTCGGGCTAGCTCTGTTCAGATCCCGGAAATCCACACACATCCGTACTTTGCCATCCTTCTTAGGCACGGGTACAATGTTAGCAACCCACGGCGGTTAACTAGTTACAGCAAGGAAACTGACGTCCCACTGTTTTTTCACCTCTTCTTTTATCTTCATGGCCATATCCTGGCGAGTACGGCGTAGCTGCTGTTTTACTGGAGGATAATCTTCCTTCAAAGGCAGCTTGTGCATAACAATGTCGGTATCCATACCTGGCATGTCTTGAAAAGACCAAGCAAAGACATCAACGTACTCTCACAGCATATCAATAAGTTGTTCCTTCACTGAATCTTGCAGACGGGCCCCTATTTTCACTTCTTTCAAGTCTTCTTTGGTACCAAGATTAACTGTCTCAACTTCCTCCTGATGAGGAGTGATAACCTTCTCCTCTTGCCTTAACAACCTGTCTAGTTCTTCAGGTAACTCATAATCTTCTTCAACCCCTTCATCGGCTTGATTTATCGGATTTTCGAAGTCATACAAAGTCATAGCAGTGTTGTTGTCGGTGCAATCTGGAGGGCACTCTCTGCAAGGGTTTAGATTTGTTCATTTTAGTGATCAGTTTTATCTTGTTTAGAAAAAGTGAAAATGAATTTGTTATTTTGAAAACATTTCCATTTTATTGTTTTGTACAAAAAATAAAAATGAAAACCAGTGAGCGGAAAAAGAGACTCGTTTGCAAAAAGATGTCCTAATATTCATTAATTGATCATTTGCACAAAATATAAGATGGCCCGATAGCAAAATGAGTCCTGACATCTTGGGCAAGATGCAGGACTTGATGCATGCTTAAAAGACAGGAAATAATAATTACTCTGCAGAAGTAACTCATATGATTTTCTGGGAAGACCAGTTAGAGACTTGGTTCCCCGGGATCCTTGGACGTATCCAGCTTTCCAGGTTGCGTTCGTCTTCTTCCTAGTCTTCCAGACCGTTCACAGTATCCGGGATAAGCATTCCCCCGCTGACAAATTTGGGCTCTGCTGCAGCCTCTGGTTGATCTTGTCGAGTTGGCCTGTAACCCAACCCGAATCTGTCTTCTTTCTTTTCTACTGGCAGCAACTTGCCCCAGCCTTGAGCGGTACCCTCCTCAACAACCTTTTGGGCCTGTTGATATGTAGTGATGGAAGTTCCAGACACAGCATTTGCTTCATTGATGTTAAGGGCCTCAAACCCCTGACTCATAGTCTCATGGATCTCTCCATCCATCTCTATATATTTGTAAGTAGCCAGCTGGCTAACGAAAATGTCTTCCTCCCCGCAAATTGTGATGATTTGGCCTTCCCGCTCAAATTTTAACTTCTGGTGAAGGGTAGATGTAACAACGCCAGCGGCGTGAATCCAGAGTCTACCCAACAAACAACTGTAGGCCGTCTGTATGTCCATCATGAAGAAGGTAGTTTTAAAGGTTTGTGGGCCAATCAACACAGGTAAATCAATCTCTCCAAGCACTAATCTCTTAGAGCCATCAAATGCTCTCACCACCAAGTTACTTGGACGTAATGACAAACCATCATATTCCAACTTCACCAAGGCTTTCTTTGGGAGGACATTGAGTGAGGACCCAGTGTCTACCAGCACATGAGAAAGAACATCAACTTTGCATTCTAAGGTGATATGTAAAGCCTTGTAATGATTGCGTCCCTCCGTTGTTAAATCACCATTTGTGAAGCCCAGTCCATGACTGGTGTTAACATTTGCAACCACTGTTTCCAACTGATTAACCGTAATCTCTTTCGGCACGTAGGCCGCGTGCAGGACTCTCAATAGTGCATTCCTATGGGCTTCGGAACACATTAGCAATGAAAATATAGAGATTTTGGAGGGTGTCTGATGAAGCTGGTCCACCACTTTGTAATCACTATTTTTGATTATTCTCTTGAGCTCGTCTACCTCTTATTCAAAAGACATCTTCGGAGTTTCTTTAACAATTGGCTCTTCAAGTACCACATTCTTCCCTTTTTCCTTAGTAGCAGCTTCTGCTTCAGCATTGGGCCTCGGTATTTGTGAGGCAAAAAGGCATCCGCTTCTGGTGAAGCATCCGCATCCCCTAACATTGTCAACTTGTGGTGAAGAGGTTGATGAATCTAGAGTGATTTTCTTCCCGTCGAAGTAGAGATCAGAGTCGTAGTGCCAAGGTATGGCATTACTACTTTCATAAGGAACAGGTCCAGGCACCGTAATGGTGACCGGACTGATTGCTGCAGCGGAAGGAACTGTGATGGTATGCGGGTCGTAATAGATTGTAACTAGAGATCTGTCAGGAGGTGTTGCATTTTTTTGTTGGAAATTGTTGTGGTGATGAACATTTCCTGGGTCATAATAGATCGTGACCGTTGAGACATCTTCATTAGTGTTTGCTGGTGTTGTAGGAGTTTCTGTTGATAGGATGGGTGCTGATGTTGTAGAAGAAAATGTTGCTGAACTCTGATCTGTTGAAACAATGGATGGAGTGATTACTGGAGTTGTGAATGAATAAGTGGGTATGATAGTTGTTGCAGTTGTAGGAGGATATGTTGTTACTGAAGAAAGAATTGATGATGTTGTAGGAGGATCCGTTGTTGCTGAAGGAAGAGTTATTGATGTTGTAGGAGCCGTTGTGGTAATTTGCAAAATTCCATCTCTAATAAGGCCATCTATGCCAAGCCTGAACCTCTCAGAACCATTAATAGCAGTTTTGCATGATTCGCAGCAGGCCTCACAACCCGGGAACATTTGACATCTTAAAAGTTGAGCTTTGACTTCTGCCAACGGTGTTTGAATCTGTGCAACATCATCAATTAGTGTAGATGGTTGGTCCTCTTCTATGGCATTAATCATGGGCCCACCATGATTAGGCATAGGATTTATGTTAACATTTAGAGGAGATGCGAAATTGAGAGCTTTGGAATCAACCAAATCCTGAACCTTCATTTGCAAGGCTCTACATTTCTCGGTATTGTGACCAGGTGCGTTGGAATGAAAGGCACACCTGGCATTAGCATCATAATTCTTCAGGAGATTAAGAGGATCTGGTGGAGCCAACGTCCTTAACTCAACCAGGTTAAGCTTTAGGAGTTGTGGCAGTAAAGCAGCATAAGATATAGGAATGGGGTCAATCACCCTATTTTCCTGAGATGGTCTCTGTTGAAAGAGGCGTTGTTGTTGGTTGTTGTTGTTATTGTTATATTTTCTTTGTTGCGGAAAATGAGATTGTTGTTGATAATGATGTTGTTGTGGTTGTTGTTGAGGAAAAAGTGGTTGTTGTGGAACTGGAGTCGGGATGGTAACGGCTTCTATTGATCTGTGAGAATACTGGGGTCTGCCCCGGCCTGTATGGATAGCATTTGTTTCACCTGCCCTTCGGGGTCCTGAAAAAGGTTTTCTTGGGTTGTTGGAGGAACTTGCACCATTGTCAGAGATTTTCCCCATCTTCAAAAGACTCTCAATTCTCTCACCAGCTATAACTACATCGGCAAAAATGGTAGAAGAGAAAGCGGAAAGTCTATCAATATAAGTTCCCTGCAAGGTGTTCATAAACATGTCATCCATTTCTCTTTCAGACATGGGTGGCTGGACAGCAGCAGCAAGCTGTCTCCACCTTTGAGCATAATCACGAAAGGTTTCCCTTGAAGACTGAGACATGCCCATTAGAAGAGTTCTATTGGGGGCCATGTCTAGGTTGTACTGGTATTGTCGGATGAAGGCTTCGGCCAATTCTTTCCAACATCTTATAGTGGCCCTCGTCAGATGCGAATACCATTCTCTTGATGCCCCAGTCAGGCTTTCCTCAAAATAGAACATCCATAACATCTCGTCCATGGTATAAGCCTTGAGTCTCCCTAAGAAAGATTGCAGATGAGTACGCGGGCAGGAGGTATCATTATATTTTCCAAAGCATGGGGGTTTGAATCTGTGGGGAATCCTCACCCCATCTACCAGCCCCATATCCATTACGTCAAAGCCTAAAGAATTCTGGGATTCCAAGGACCTCAGCTTTTCAGCAATCTCATCTAGTCTTCTGTCATACACCTCATCCCCAGCTCCAATAACTGTGAACTGCTCCTCCTGAGGATCTTCTTGCAAGATCCTGCCTCCAACAGTGTTTCCTTGAACATTCCTTGGGATATTAACATCTGGGTTCAAATGGGGCCCAAATTCTGGTGGGTCGATGCAAGGCTGCCCGCGTTCATTATTGCTAGTTCCTCCTGTTCCAAGGTGAGGCTCTTCAGGTGTCTGCCTTTCTACCAGCTTTCTCAGCCTTTCATGGCTCTGAGCTAAGTCAGTCATCACAGCCATAAACTGGGACATTTGGTTTCTCATTTCAACCCTTTCGTTTTCCATCTGATTTCTTACTTCATTCAGGTCCTTTTGTACCTGATCCATCTGAATTCTTGGAAGGTTGTTTCGCATTGGGTACCGGTGTGTACGATTGATAGGGAACACTCTACGACGAGCAATGTTTCCTGAAACCACAACAAAGTGAGAAACAAAATAACAAACAAAACCTACAAAACAAAGAAAATGTTAGTATGCAATGCAATATGCTTATTTGTCTTCCAAGGTATCCGGTTTGGTTCTTGGTTTTGACCTTTCCAGACCTCGAGGAGATGCTTGATGATGTTGAGAGAAAGCCCACCAAAATAAAACAACCTGATATATTACAAATGATGACAATACATAGTCTGTTTACAATACATGCCCATGGTGGGTCAAAAATACAACAACCAAAAGAAAAAGTATATCAAAAGGAAAGAAATACAAGCAAAAGGAATCAGACATCCAATCCAAAGTCATCTTCCCTGACTTCCTTTAGGAGTGCCTCAGTCGCTGGACCAGCTGGGTGCTCTGTAATGGTCCTAATGAGGAGGTTCCTGGTAGCAATGGCATTAGTCAGCTTCTTATGCCTGTCCTGATCCCTTGATCTCTTTAACCCTGCCCGGAGCTTCAATTCTGATATCTCCTTATGAGCTGCCAACAGAGCTTCTTGCTGCTTCTTCTCATTGGCCTCCAGCTGTTCAATCTTGGTATGATTCCTCTGGTCTTCTTGTGCACGGGCTTCGGTGATCCTGATCTACCTAGCCTGGCTTTCCTCCAGGTAATGCTCAGCCCTAGCTTTCTGAATCTTGGCCTCCTTGCAGGCATTCTTCAATATCTGTTCCCCGGCTCTTGCTTTCCTTATGTAGTCATCTGTTCTTTCAATCTTGGTCAGATGCACAGTCTTGAGTCTTTCCATTCTTTCAATGTCCAGACGACCGTCATTCCTCTCCCAGGCTATACATAGAAGGTCCAAGTGTGTCTTTCAAGGTGAAAGGCATTCTGATGATCTGAGCTCTAGTACGGGACCAGTTTGAATACAGGGCTGAAGCAACATTGTTACATCTTCCAAGGATGGATGTCCCTTTGGTCTGGATGTTGTCCCAAGCCCAGGCAGCTTGTCTGACAACAGTTGTATTAGGTTGAACTTCACAGTATAGGGTCTCAGCTAAATCCTGTCCTTTGGGAGGATGAACCAAGGCATATCCTAATTGTCTCTTAAATAGTAAAGGGTTGTAATTGATGCAACCTTTTACTCCTATTAGAGGCACATTAGGGTATTGCCCACAACTGGTTATAATATCATTGCCTTTGGTGCTCTGGGTGCACCAACTGATATCATCTGATGTTAAGGAAATGAACCTCTTGTCCCAATTCTTCTGCTGATGGGGGTTCAAGAAGGCATCCGATTTAGGCAAGTGTTTGAGCAGCCAAGAGTAGAAAAGAGGAGCACAGCATCTGACTAACCTCCCTCTCTGCTTTTCATTTCTCTGATGGATGGAGTAGTAAAAATCCCCTAGTAATGTAGGCACTGGGTTCCACAGCAAGAACAAGTGGATGGCATTCTTACTCACAAATTTGGGCTCATCTGCAAACAATATAGCCCCATATATGCTGAGGGCTAAAAGTGCACAGACTGCCCTCCATTCTCCCACTGCAGCCTTCAGGATGGCCTGAGAATTTAAGAAGTCCAGATGTAGACCAGAAATCCCAGCTTTTGTTGTCATGTTTTGCTCAATGAGGGCAGGCTCCAAATGCAATGACCTTGTTATCTCTTCACTTCTGGGAGCAGTCATCTCTGGGTTAAAGGGGATCCCTCCTCTGATAGGCACTCCAATCAACAAGGAAAACTCTTCCAACAAAGGCCCCATCTGAAAATCTGGAAAGGCGAAGCATCTGAGTGGGGGGTCATAAAACTGCAAGCATGTGTGGATCATGCTTCTCTGAGAAGAATCAAGATCCATGACCATGTCCAAGATACCCCCATAGTGCTCTCTAAACAGTGGGATGTGGTCAGGTGTGATAAGAGACTGGACCTGCCTGATACCAGTCAATATGGGCTCAAAAAAGTGATAAGATATGTTGCTTTTTCTTGGAACATCCATGAGTGCTGAAGAGACTGAAGTCAAATGCTGATGAAGATCTTAGGCTGAAAAACTGGAGGCAAATCTCTGACAGACTGATGCAGGTGCTAAAGGAGATAGCTGAAGCAATTGCTGAAGAAGATAACTGAAGCAGAGGTCTAAGCAGTAGAAGGGGTCAAAACCAAACCAAATATAATGAGGTGGATACCCTGAAAAACAAATAAACAAATGTTAAATGATGCAATGATGATATATGCAAATGATATGCAAGGGTTTGTGATCAAGAGCTGGATCTGATTATCTGTCTTGATATAAGGCCCATGTATGTTCAAAGGTCCGGATGGAGGCTTAGAAATCCAGTAACCAGGGTGGGGGACTCAAATAAAGAGTCACATATCCAGGGCTAATCACAAGAACTGTCCAAAGTGAAGCATTCTTAAACAATACAGTAACAGGGTATGATGTAGCCAAGGGTTCCTGAATACCTGTAAACAACCCAACCCCCTCACATGTAATGTTCTAGAACAAAGATCCTGAGACTTGGATCAGTTATGAGTAGTGTTAACACCTCTAACCCGGAGGTACAGTGTTTACAATAACCATAAAGGATCCTCCTCTAATTCACCCCAGATTCTGAAGGTCATAGTAAAGGTCATCCAGACTTAGCAGGCTTCCCAGATATCCCTAGCACTACAGGAAATATGTAGCACAGAGTTCTCAAGAAGAAACCCACATCTAAACCGTGTTTCATATTCCCGCACCAGACCGAAATGGAATTGGAAAGAACATGAACCACTCTAGCCTAGGTGTCACTCAGGTCCCAGGTATAGGACCTTAATCACTCAGTGAAACCCCACCCACCAAAACAGAAACCAGATCTAGCAATAATAATGACAGTATGATGTATAAAAAACTGTAAAGAAAATAGTAAATAAAGATGTACATAAAGCAATAAATAAAGCAAATAAATAAACACAATTAGCACATAACACCCCCGTAAACACAAATCAAACAAGCGCTAGGAGGAACCCACAAAAGGAACCAGAAGCCCTGGTTGCAATATAAGGGTCCCCAGCAGAGTCGCCAAGTTGTCGCTCCCCCCAAATGACACCGGGTCAGATATGGTACAGATGCGAACGGTCGGCGAAAGAGAGAACATGAAGATGAACTGAAAAGAGTCGCTAGCTAGCCATTTTTATCTTTAAGGAAAGGTAATGCTGCATAAACCTAGGAAAGAAATGGATAAGACGGTCGCGAACCTGAGAAACTGAGAAAGGGGGTTGGTTACAACCTGGGAAGGAATTAGCATCCAGATTGTCCGTCGTACTCGACGGGATCCACGCTTTGAAAGTTGGTGTTTAAAGGGGTAGTGTCAGTGCTATTTTGTGTGTAAAAGCTGGAAAGGAATGCGAGTGTCAGTGCTGGACAGAAGTGTGAAGTGAAGAAAAGGAGTGTCAGTGTAAGGAAAGAGTGATGTGCTAAAGACAATGAGGCTTAAAGTATAATGCTGGAAGAGGGGGAATATACAGAGACTTTTGTTCGATAATAGTTAAGTTATTCCTACGTATCCTCTCGTGCAATGAGGAAGTCAGAACACTATAGTTCGACTCAAAGAGACTGAAAGATGAATTGACTTGTGAGTTGCTTGCTTGTCTATGCTCAAGTGTATGACCTGTCTGGCTCAAGTGCAAATTGTCTTGCATTAGACGGAAGAAGCGAGTTCTCGTTTATGAGTGAAGGAGGTGAGAAAAGAATCCCGAAGGAGACGATTATTGTTTTTATTTGGTATTTTCAATCTTTTATTGTTTTTGGAGTTTGTCATAAGAAAATGAGCTTAAGCCTAAACCAAGGGTTAGTAAACTCATCACATCTTCTCTCTGATTAGGGGTAATGAGAATACCTTAAGTGTGAAGTAAGCACCTCACACTTAATCACCATGGTATTGGATTAAGATCATTAATCTACTTGCATTTATTTAGATGTTTTTGAAGTTTTGTTTAGTGTTAAGTAATGATTTTAAGCCATAATCAAAGATTTAATGGACCCATTACATCCTCCTAATAGAAGGATGATAGATGAGAACATTTAAGCTGAGGAAGGTACCTCAACTTAATCCATGATTAGGGATTAACCTCATGACAAAACAAAGTCGTTATTAGAGTGGATTTTAGTTAATGGTAAGATTAAGAAGTGATTTTTATGGTTTGTAAGACAACTTGAGGGTGACTTGTCCATTAACACTAGGGTTAGTCCTTCTTAACCAATTAAGGAAGAATTAGAACCCTAATGCAAGGCCCAAGTTACAGGTTTGATGTCTTAGTGATTATTAGATGAATTGATTAAGAGATTTAAACACATCAAGGGTTTAACACTCAGGATTAAAGTTATACACTCCATCCTAAGAGAAGGATGCAGGCATAATCTTAATCACAAAGCCTTAAAACCTTGAAGGTTTAGTCCCTGATTATGAGATGAGAAGAGAAGACACAAGAGATGACACAAAGGTAAAACTAATGGGGGGGACTAATCAAACCCTAATTGTTAACATTCTTGGGTATTCCAAGGGTTTATGAGGCTTGCAAGAGATCTTCAAGAAAAGCCACCAAGGAGAAAGAAAGATGGAAGGAGGAGAAGCAGAAGAAGCAAGTCAACTTACTTCACTTAAGAAAATAAGTTGCTTGAAGAACGAAAGTGAAAAAGGAACATGAATAAGCAATATCATTATAAAGCAAAAACAAAATGCAACAATTAATGCATAAGAGAGATGAGAAGTGATTGTGAGAAGTGAAGGCAAATTCACTTCCCAAATACTTACCACCTGAAAAGTTAGCATAAAGAAATGAAGTGAAAATGAAAATGAAATGATTGCAAGGATGCAAACCAAAACCAGAAGCATGTTCATGATGTAAATGATGCTAAGAGATGATGCAAATGTATGTCAAGAGTGGTGGGTGATCAAACAAGTGAGGAGAATACAAATGAAGCCTGAAAGGAGCATGAAAGTTCATGAAAGCACATGAAATGAAATGAATGCATAACATGGAAACTGGATGAAGAAATGATCAAGTATGATTCTAATGTGTCCTAGGATGTCTTATATGTCATGTGGATGCAATAAATGTCATGGAAAGTTCATGAATGCAAGCATATGCAAGATGTATGCAAGAGAAGATGAGAAATTAGGGTTTTAATGCAACATGAGATGCAAAAGTCAAAAACAGAAGCAAATGACAAGATAAAAAATTGAAAATGGACTTAAAGGAACCCTAACCCCATATTATATCACACCCCAAAGGAGGAGACCTAACTCTTAACCCTAAGGAAGTTATGAATTTTCTAAATTATCTAGGGTTTTAAGGTACTTAAAGGGAAAGAAATGAAAATCAATTCAAAAAGGCAGAAGAAATTTATGACAAAATTATGTTAGAAACTACATGTCAAATGAAGATCAATGCAAAAAGAACCATTGTCATACAATTCTTGGTTAGGCAGAAAATAATTCTTGAAGTTAGGGTTCTAAAATGTGAATTTTATGAACCCTAAATTAAAGAAAATGATCAAAAATGGTTCAAAACCAAAAAGAAATTTGTGTGGATGGTATGAAAATGTCTCTAAATGTTTAAAGATGCAATATGAATTTTTTGGGATTTTTTAGAAACATAAATGATATTTTAATTAATTAATTTTCATCAATTAATTAAAATAAACATTTAAATGTTTAACAAATGATTTTTTTATGTGAAAAATAAAAATAAAAATTTAGGTGGGTTAGGAAAATTATTTGAAACAAAAATGCAGAATAAAAATATTTTTGGAAATTTTTAACTATTTTAAATAAATGATACAAAATAAATAAGAAAAATATGAATTAAAATTAAATAAAATGGAAGTATGCTGAATGGAGGGATGAGATTGAATCTGGGGATGGATTTGTATATTGCGCACCAGATCTAAAGGCCTGCATTCAAACTTACTTAAACTTTTTTAATTAATTATTTAATCATAAATTAATCCTAATGATCTAATCTGGACCACACAACACGCACGGGAGAGACAGATCCAATGGCCCTAATTCAAAAGATGCCCTAACCCTAATTAAGAGATTAATGACTTTCAGGTCACCGGAGAAGAGCTCCGGTCGTCTTCTCCGGTGACCCCCTCACCTGAAAACTCCCAACTTCTTCCCTAGGCACTTTCTGGAGCTCTAAAGCTCCAGATTCACTCCTCTCACTTCCCTGAATTCAAATCCACTCTCAAATCTCATTTCTTTTCACTCAAACTCAAGATTCGAAAAGAAACATAAACATGGAAAAAATTTCAGACAATCAATACACACTCATTTCTCAACCATTTTCGAAAATTCCAATTTCAGTGTGATCAGTGAAGCATGCTTATTCATTTTGTAACATAAAAAGAGAGTTCTGGAAAAATTAATTTCAATGGCTACCTGAGTTAACGCTTTTCTCCCTCGAGCTTTCTGGCCACTTCCTTGGTGCAAAAAGATTGCCTTGAACCTCCTGAGGCAATTGCAATGCTCAGAAAACTTTGTGGATAGCTGGTTTGAGAGTTTTCACTCCAACTGGTCAGAAATCGTATTTGGTGTATGAGGTGCTTTTGGTTGTTTCAATGGTTGGTTTATGATCAGTGAGTGATTTAGAGATGAATGGTGGAATTTGTTTGAAGATTAAGTGGATGAGTTATGAAATTCGAAAGCTTTTGCAAGAGGGAGAGTTTTTGTGAACTTGGTGATTCATAGGTTTCAGCTTGTGTTCTTGTGTGTTATGATCAGCATTTGGTCCACATATCAACTTGTGATGGGTCTGAGGATTTGTTGTGCCCTATTGTGATTGGTATGGCCTTCTTGCAAAAAGTCACCAACTTGTGTACTTGAGGTATGGGCAAGGATGCAGCTGGCCTTTGGGCATGTCCATGCGCAGCTGACTTCAAGGAAGTCCACAAAATCAATTTTGAGGCAATTCAGCATGTGGGAATAAAGTTATGGGGTGTTTTGCAATTATGTGAAGTTTTGGCCCCTTTGAGGAATCTTTATGTTCAAGGCATGTAATCTTGCAATTCCTTGTGCAATTCTGATATAGAGGCAATGCACTATGATGTTATGATGTATTGAAGTGTGTTTGAAGTCACAAAAAGCCTTGGCAAGTGGTTTTGCAAAGAATCCCTTTGGGTGCATTCTTGAAATTTATGGGATTTTTTTAAACTTTGACAAACCATATCTTGAGTTCCAAAATGAATTAGGTCTTGTTCTTGTACTTTATGAAAAGGGAATGATCCAATCTACAACTTTCATGACCAACAATTTTTCATTTGAAGCATTTTTGGTTGAGAAAGAGGAGGTTGAAAAACTTTCCCAAAATGGAAAGTTTACATTACAAGTCATTTCCATTTTTGGCAACTTTTGATTTAACTCACTTTTCTTCAAATTTGTGAACTTCTAACCAATTCTAAGATCAAATAAAGATCATATAACTTTAATTTGATGAAAATACCCCTTTGGTTCCATTGTTGGGGGCCTCAAATGCCCTGATTTTGCTCTTACTTGCTCAAGAAGTTACCCAGTGAACAGATGACTTCCACAATGAACTTCTTCATCAAAATTGGTACACATGATCCTTATAACATATTGAGACTATTAGAAACAAGAATGACCAAAAAATTTGGAGTTATGGCCTCTGAAACCAAAACCCTAATTTCAGGTCATCTGTGAAGTGAAACCCTAGCTCTGCTTCCATGCTTTCCAAGTTCTTGTGATTTCTTGACTTCCTTGATCTTTGAGGGATATAATATGATGATAGAACACACATGGACTCTCTTGGAATGATTGGAGACCTTTGGAATGGCTCAAATGGATCCTTGGATTGCTCAGATCACAAACCCTAGATGCAGATGACTTGAACTAATGCAGTGAAGCAAAAATGCAACATGATATGATATGATTAAACAAATATAAATATGAAAGATCACAAGCCATGGTGTGAACTTAGTGAGGGAAAATTTGGGGTGTTTACAACAACGTCAAACACTTATACATTTTATTACTTAAGCGTAAGCACTCGTCCGTGTTTACCATTCCCCAACAAGTCCCCAGCAAAGCAACTTTTCTTTTATCTGACATTCGTCCTATGTCATGATACTTTTGGCAGCCATACCCTGCCAGGTGATCGTCCTTCACCTTTGGATGATTGTCCCTCATCCTTTCCCCAGTGGAGTCTCCATTAATGGAACCCTTTTCTATCTGGCATTCGTCCTATGTCGTGATATTTAGCATCCGTCCCCTGCTAGGTGATCATCCTTCACCTTTTTGATGATCGTCCTTCATCATTTACCCGATGGCCGTCCCCATAATTGATCTCTTTATCTGACATTCGTCATATGTCATGATAAACCCCAGGAGTAGCCGTACCCTGCTAGGTGATCGTCCTTCACCTCTTGAAGACCGTCCTTCATCATGCTTATCCGATGGCCGTCCCCATCGTCGACCTTTTTCTATCCGACATTCGTCCTATGTCGTGATAAAGAGTAGCCGTCCCCTGCTAGGTGATCGTCCTTCACCTTTGATGACCTTCCCTCATTGCATATTTCATTTATTCTTTAACCCGATGGTCGTCCCCGTCGTGGTCCCTTTTCCTTTTCCTGATGATCGTCCTTCATCAGTTTAGTCTGATGGCCGTCCCCATCGTTGTTTACTTTACTTTGCAAACCTGATGGTCATCCCCGCCATTGCCTTTATTTTAATCCCCAGAGAATCTTGTTTCTTACCTGATGGTCGTCCCCATCATGATCTCTTTATCTCCACAGCATGTCGGTCGTCCCCGTCATTGCTTTATCCCCCAGCAGTCGTCCTCTGCTCGATGTTCATCCTCCATCGCCCGCATTTTGATAAACATACTATACTTGCTCTTGCAATTTATATCCCTTTTCTTCTTCTCCCCGGTGAGTGCAAATTTCGGATTGTCTTTGGTATTCAACCCCAAGTTACCTTGTTTGTCTGTTAAGTCAGGCGCTTACATCCCGCACAGCTAACTCATGTTTGAATAGGGGCAGCTGTAAACACCCCAAATTTTCCCTCACTAAGTTCACACCATGGCTTGTGATCTTTCATATTTTCATTAGTCTAAGCATATCACATCATATTGCATCTTTGTTTCACTGCATTAGTTCAAGTTCATCTGCATCTAGGGATTGTGATCTAAGCAATCCAAAGTTTCATTTGAGCCAATCCAAAAGCCATTAATCATTCCAAGAGGGTCCATGTATTTTCAATCATCATTTTATATCCCTCAAAGATCAAGGAAGTGATGAAATCACAAGAGCTTGGAAAGCATGGAAGCAGAGTTAGGGTTTCACTACATAGATGACCTGAAATTAGGGTTTTGGTTTCAGAGGCCATAACTCCAATTTTTTTGGTCATTCTTGTTTCTAATGGTCTCAATATGTTATAAGGATCATGTGTACCATGTTTGATGAAGAAATTCATTGTGGAAGTCATCTGTTCACTAGGTAACTTCTTGAGCAACTCAATGCAAAATCAGGGCATCTGAGGCCCCCATCCATGGAACCAAAGTGGATTTTTCATCAAATTGAAGTTATATGATCTTTATTTGATCATTGAAGTGCTTGGAAGTTCACAAAATTGAAGAAAAGTGAGCTAAACCAAAAGTTGCCAAAAATGGAAATGACTTGTAATGTAAACTTTCCATTTTGGGAAAGTTTTTCAACCTCCTCTTTCTCAACCAAAAATGCTTCAAATGAAAAATTGTTGGTCATGAAAGTTATAGATTAGATCATTCCCTTTTCAAAAAGTACAAGAACAAGTTCTAATTCATTATAGAACTCAAGTTATGGCTTGTCAAAGTTGGCAAAAATCACATAATTTTCAAGAATGCACCAAAGGGGATTTTTTGCAAAACCACTTGCCAAGCTATTTTGTGACTTCAAACACACTTCTAAGCATCATAACATCATAACACATTGCCTAAAAGTCATAATTGGCCCAAGAATCATCACATTCCATGTCTTGCACATCAAGAATTTCAAAAGGGGCCAAAACTTCATGAAATTGCAAAATGACATAGAACCTTTCATCCACTTGCTGAATTGCCTCAATACCAGTTCTATGGACCTCCTTGATCTCAGTTGCACCAAGACATGCCCGTGTACCATTTCTGTCCCAGCCCATACCTCAAGTACAAGCTTTATTGACTTTGAGCAAAAACACCCATACCAATCACCACAGTCCACCACCCACTCTCTGCCCAACCAGGACTCTACAGGCATGCTTCAAGGATACATTTTCATAAGACACACAAGCTAAGAGCTCCAAGAACTCAGCATTCCACAAGATCACTCCTCTTGCAAATTACTTCGAAACTCTCTGCTCACACACTTAAACTCTAAACAAATTTCACCATTCATCTCAAAATCATCCACTGAACACAAAGCAACCATAAAAATAGCCAAAAACCTTCCATAGCCAAAACACGATTCTTGACGAGTTGAGTTGCTACCACTCAAACTAGCCACTCTCAAAGCTTTTCAAGCATTGCAGCTTCCCCAGAAGGTCAAAGGGAGTGAGTTTGCACAAGGAAGAGGTCCAAAAAGCTCAAAGTTGCAAGGTTCAAAGCTCAGGTAACCTCTTCAAACGTTTTTCCAGAAATGAAATTTTAAGTTCTTAGATTGTTCCTTATGCCTTGCTGATGATCATGATGTATTTAGTTTTAAAAATGATCAAGTATTGAGCATGTATTGAATGTCTGAAACTTCTGTGTAAATTTCCGTTTGCTTTCGATTCTTGATTTTGAATGAAAATAAATGGATTTTGAGGGCTGAATCTTGTTTAGAATTGTTAGAGGAGTGTTTCTGGAGAATTTGGTGAGTTTTCATTGCGTATTTAGAGAGATAGGGTGAGGAGGCTGCCAGAGAAGACGACCGGAGCTCTTCTCCGGTGGCCTGAAAGTGATTAGGGCAAAACCTCATTAATTAGGGTTAGTTTAAATTATGGTCGTATGATTTGATCTCCCTGCGTGTTTGGATGGCTATGATGCTGTCATTAAACCCTAATTGATTTAATTAATTTAATTAACTAAAATTAGCTGGGTTTGAATTAGAGCCTTTGGATGTGGCGCGTGGTCAACCCTAATCTCTCCAGAATCAATCCAAACCATTAGATCATCATACTTCTGTTTTATTTATTTTTTATTTCATTTTTTCTTATTTGTTTTGCACAATTTATTAAAAATAGCTAGAAAATTCCAAAAAAAATATTTTCTTTTGCATTTTTACTTCAAATATTTTTATCAACCAGAAAACATTTTTATTTTTATTTTTTGCATTAAAAAATCATTTTTAAAATATTTAAATGTTTATTTTAATTAATTAATGGAAATTAATTAATTAAAATATAATTTAGATTTCTAAAAATCCCAAAAAAATTCAAATTGCATCTTAGGACATTTAGAAACATTGTCATGTCATTCATACAAATTTCTTTTTGGTTTTGAATCACCTTTGACATTTTTCTTGAATTTAGGGTTCATAAAATTCCTATTTTTGAACCCTAACTTCAAGAATTCTTTTCTGCCTAACCATGAATGGTATGACTTTGATTCTTTTTGCATTGATCTTAATTTGACATGTAGTATCCAGCATATTTTTGTCACAAATTTCTTTTGCATTTTTGTTTTGATTTGCATTTTTTTTCCGTTAGGTGCCTTAAAACCCTAGATAACTTAGAAAAATCACAACTTTCATTAGGTTAAGAGTTAGGTCTTCTCCTTTGGGGTGTGATATCATATGGGGTTAGGGTTCCTTTGAGTTCATTTATAATTTTTATCTTGTGATTTGCTTTTGTTTTTTTTTACTTTTGCATCTCATGTTGCATTAAAACCCTAATTTCTCATGTTCATTTGCATACATCTTGCATATGCATTCATTTAAGAACTTGACATGACATTTCATTCATTCACATGACATCTAAGACATCATAGGACACATTATAATCATACTTGATCATTTCTTCATCCATTTTCCATGATATGCATCCATTTCATTCCATGAACTTTCATGTGCTTTCATGCATCCTACATGCTTCATTCGCATTCTCATCTCTTGTATGATCATTCATAACTCTTGATATGTCTTTGCATCATCTCTTAGCATCATTTACATCATGAACATTCTTCTGGTTTTGGTTTGCATCCTTGCATACATCTCATTCTTATTTCATTCTCTCTTTTATGCTAACCATTTCAGGTGGTAAGTACTTTGAGAAGTGAATTTGCCTTCACTTCTCACTTCTCTTCTCTTTCTCTCTTATGCATCATTGCTACATTTTTCTTTTGCTTTAGAGTGAGCTTGCTCATTCATGTTCATTATCCACTTTCTTTCTTCAAGTAACTTATCTTCTTCGGTGAAGTAAGTTAACTTGTTTCTTCTGCTTCTCTTCCTTTCATCTGCTTCTTCCATTGGTGGCCTTGAAGATCTCTTGCAAGCCTTACAAACCATAGGAACATCCAATCATGACAATAATTAGGGTTTTGATTAGTCCCCCATTAGTTTTACCTTTGTGTATTCTTTTGTGTCTCTCTTCTCATCTCATAATCAGAGACTAAACCTTTAAGGTTTTAAGGCTTTGTGATTAAGGGTATGCCTGCATCCTTCTCTTAGGATGGAGTGTATAACTTTAATCCTAAGTGTTAAGCCCTTAATTTGTTTAAATCTCTTAATCAATCCACCTTAATAATCACTAAGACAATAAGCTTGTAACTTGGGCCTTGCATTAGGGTTCTAATTCTTCCTTAATTGGTTAAGAGGGACTATCCCTAGTGTTAATGGACAAGTCCCCCTCAAGTTGTCTTACAAAACATAAATTCCACTTCTTAATCTAACCATTAACTAAAATCCACTTTAATAAAGGTTTGTTTTGTCATAAGGTTAATTCCTAATCATGGATTAAGTTGAGGTATCTTCCTCAGCTTAAATGTTCTCCTCTATTATTCTTCTATAAGGATGGTGTAATTAATCCATTAAATCCTTGATTATGGCTTAAACTCATTACTTAACACTAAACAAAAACTCCAAAAACATCTAAATAATCACAAGTAGGTTAATGATCTTAATCCTACATCATGGTAACTATGTTTGAGGTGTTTACTTCATACTTAAGGTATTCTCATTACCCCTAATCAAAGGGAGGATGTGATGAGTTTACTAACCCTTGGTTTAGGCTTAAACTCATTAACTTATGACAAACACAAAAAAGCAATAAAAGATTGAAAACACAAAAACAAACAATAATCGTCTCCTCCGGGATTCTTTTCTCACCTCATTCACTCACAAACGAGAACTCGCTTCTTCCATCTAATACAAGACAGTTAGCACCTGAGCTAGACAGGTCATACACTTGAGCATAAACAAGCAAGCAGTTCATCAGTCAATTTATCTTTCAGTCTCTTTGAGTCGAACTACGGTGTTCTGACTTCCTCATTGCACGAGAGGATACGTAGGCATAACTTAAATGTTATCGAACAAAAGTCTCTTTCTCTCCCCCCTCTTCCAGCATTATTCTTTAAGCCTCATTCGTGAGCATTCCACTTCATATCTTTTTTTGCACTGACACCTATACATTCTTTTCCAGCTTTTGCACACAGATAGCACAGACACTACCCCTTTAAACACAAACTTTCAAGCGTGAATCCCGTCGAGTACGACGGACAATCTGGGTGCTAATACCTTCCCAGGTTGTAACCAACCCCCTTTCTCAGTTTCCCTGGTTCGCGACCGTCTTGTCCATATTTTCTTCGGGATAAAAATGCCTAGCCGGCGACTCTTTTCACTTCATTTCATTTCCCTTTCGCTGACCATTCACGCTTGTACCGGGATTCAAATCTTCGGGAGCGACAAGGGTCAATGGGGTGTGTGTTGGGCCAGTATGACGAGTCTGGTCAAAAAGAGTATGCAATATACTACCTAAGGAAAATGTTTACCGACTCTGAACAACGTTATTCACTGCTCGAGAAAACTTGTTGTGCTTTAGCGTGGGGTGCTCGCTGACTATGACAATATATGTTGACTCACACTACTTTATTAATCTCAAAGATGGATCCAGTCAAGTACATATTTGAGAAGCAAACACTTACCGGAAGGGTTGCAAGATGGAAAATGATTCTAACAGAGTATGACATTCAATACACTTCTGTCGCTCCTACCTGATGACACGGGGCCAGAAGGGGTACAGACGCGAACGGTCGGCAAAAGAGAAAATGAAATGAAGATGAATAGAGTCGCCAGCTAGGCATTTTTATCCCGAAGGAAAGGTAATGCTGCATAAACCTAAAAAAGGATGGACAAGATGGTCGCGGACCAGAGAAACCGAGAAAGGGGGTTGGTTACAACCTGGGAAGGTATTAGCACCCAGATTATCCGTCGTACTCGACGGGATCCACGCTTGAAAGTTTGTGCTTAAAAGGGGTAGTGTTTGTGCTATCTGTGTGAAAAAGCTGGAAAAGAATATATAAGTGTCAGTGTAAGAAGGTGAAGTGAAATGCTCAATAATGAGGCTTAAAGATAATGCTGGAAGAGGGGGAAAGAGATATATACTTTTGTTCGATAACAGTTAAGTTATGCCTACGTATCCTCTCGTGCAATGAGGAAGTCAGAACACCATAGTTCGACTCAAAGAGACTGAAAGATAAATTGACCTGTGAACTGCTTACTTGCCTATGCTCAAGTGTATGACCTGTCTGGCTCAGGTGCAAACTGTCTTTCATTAGACGGAAGAAGCAAGGTCTCGTTTGTGAGTGAATGAGATGAGAAAAGAATCCCGAAGGAGACGATTATTGTTTGTTTTTGTGTTTTCAATCTTTTATTGCTTTTTGGAGTTTGTCATAAGAAAATGAGCTTAAGCCTAAACCAAGGGTTAGTAAACTTATCACATCTTCCCTCTGATTAGGGGTAATGAGAATACCTTAAGTATGAAGTAAACCTCACACTTAATCATCATGATGTAGGATTAAGATCATTAACCTACTTTTGATTATTTAGATGTTTATGGAGTTTTTTGTTTAGTGTTAAGTAATGAGTTTAAGCCATAATCAAGGATTTAATGGACCCATTACACCACCCTAATAGAAGAATGATAGATGAGAACATTTAAGTTGAGAAAGGCTCCTCAACTTAATCCATGATTAGGGATTAACCTCATGACAAAACAAGGCCTTTATTAAAGTGGATTTTAGTTAATGGTAAGATTAAGAAGTGACTTTTATGATGTGTAAGACAACTTGA
The DNA here is from genome assembly GCA_963966055.1 of Lathyrus aphaca. Classification (NCBI taxonomy): domain Eukaryota; kingdom Viridiplantae; phylum Streptophyta; class Magnoliopsida; order Fabales; family Fabaceae; genus Lathyrus; species Lathyrus aphaca. The sequence goes on from OZ014523.1 coordinate 315,295,283, forward strand.
GGGGGACTTGTCCATTAACACTAGGGTTAGTCCTTCTTAACCAATTAAGGAAGAATTAGAACCCTAATGCAAGGCCCAAGTTACAAGCTTGATGTCTTAGTGATTATTAGATGAATTGATTTAGAGATTTAAACACATTAAGGGTTTAACACTTAGGATTAAAGTTATACATTCCATCCTAAGAGAAGGATGCAGGCATAACCTTAATCACAAAGCCTTAAAACCTTTAAGGTTTAGTCCCTGATTATGAGATGAGAAGAGAAGACACAAAAGATGACACAAAAGTAAAACTAATGGGGGGGACTAATAAAACCCTAATTATGATCATGCTTGGTTATTCCTAGGGTTTATGAGGCTTACAAAATGCAGCAATGAATGCATAAGAGAGATGAGAAGAGATCATGAGAAGTGAAGGCAAATTCACTTCTCAAAATAACTTACCACCTGAAAAGTTAGCAAAAGGAAATGAAATGAAATGAGAATGGAATGAATGCAAGGATGCAAACCAAAACCAGAAGCATATTCATGATGCAAATGATGCAAAGAGATGATGCAAATGTATGTCATGAGATACAAATGATCATACAAACAATGAGGATGCAAATGAAGCATGAAAGGAGGCATGAAAGTTCATGAAAGTTTATGTAATGTAATGAATGCATAACATGGAAAATGGATGAAGAAATGATCAAGCATGATTATAAAGTATCGTAGTATTTCTTAGAAGTCATGTGAATGCATAAAATGCCATGGCAAGTTCATGAATGCAAGCATATGCAAGAGGGATGCAAATGAAGATACAAAATTAGGGTTTAAATGCAACATGGAAAGCAAAACTCAAAAATAGAAGCAAATGACTCGATAAAAAATTGAAAATGCACTCAAAGGGACCCTAAACCTATACTAGGTTACCATCCAAAGGGGAAGGTCAGAAGCTTAACCTAGAAGGAGTTATGAATTTCCTAAGTTTCTAGGGTTTTAAGGGTGATCCTAAATGTAAAATGCCAAACAAATTGAAAATGTAAGATAAAAATGAAACAAAAATATTTTTAGAAACTTTAAGGCATGCTTATAACTTTGCAAAAAGAATCATTCACAAACTCATCTTGGTTTAAAAGTTAGGAATTTTTGAAGTTAGGGTTAAAAATGAACAAATTTAAGAACCCTAATTCATTAAAAAATGTCAAAGCATGATCAAAACCAAAAAGAAATTTGTATGGTGAGTGTGTAAATGTTTCTAAATTTCCAAGAATGTTCTCTGAATTTTTTTGTGATTTTTAAATACTTAAATGTATTTTTAATTAATTAATTTTCATTAATTAATTAAATAAAACATTTAAATGATTTAAAAATATTTTTTTAATGCTAAAAATTAAAATTAAAATATTTTTAGTTTCTGAAAATTAATAAAATGTTTGATAAAAAATTTCAGAATTTTTTGATGATTTTTACTATTTTTAAAAATTCGTACAAAATAAAATTAGTAAAATGAAATAAAATTAAAATAAACGGAAAGTAAGCAGGATGGATGGCTGGGATTGAAACTGGGTTTAAATCTGTTAACTGGCGCATTATTCTACGACCCAAATTCAAATTCTAATAATCCTATTTAATTATTTAATTAAACCTGATTAAACACTAATGACCTAATCCTAGCCCTACACTACACGCGGGAAAGACTAATCTAACGACCCAAATTCAAAAAGTGCCCTAACCCTAATTAACACGTTAATGACATTCAGGTGGACAGAAATGATCTCCGGTCATCTTCTCCGGCCACACCTCCCCTGAAAAATTTCCAAATCACTCCCTATGTCATTTTTGGAGCTCTAAAGCTCCAGATTGACTCCTCTCACTCTCCTAAGATCAACCCCACCCTCAAAAACAATTTATTTTCACTCAATCTCAAGATTCGAAGCCAAGAACAAAAATGGTGAAACTTTCGGACAGACCATACATTCTCATTTCTTCATCATTTTCAAAAATACAAAGTTCATTGCACTCAAGGGAACATGCTTAGCCATTTAATAACATAAAATAAAGGTTCTGGAAAAATTATTTCGCATGGCTACCTGAGATGAAGCTTTCAACCCTTGAGCTTTCTGGCTGCTTCCTTGGTGCAAGATGACTCCTATGACCTCCATGAAGAAGCTTTGAAGCTTAGAAGTCCTTGAGAATGGATGGTTTGAGAGTTTGTGATCAACTGGTCAGAAAACCGTGTTTTGTTTGTGATGCGCTCTTGGCTGTTTTGAGGGGTGGTTTGTGATCAGTGAGTGATTTGAGACCGAATGGTGGTGTTTGTTTGAATAATTGTTAAGTGTGCTGAGAGTTTCGAAGAAAAATGCAAAGGGGGATGATTTTTGGTAACTTAAGAATACTGAGGATTCAGGATGAGTTCTTGTTTGAAATGAATTGCATAAGGCATGTATGTGAAGCTGTGATAGGTCAGAATAGTTGGTGTGGGCTATGCTGATTGGTATGGGTGAAAAATGCAAAAAGTCAAGGTTGGTTGTACTTGAGGTATGGGCAAGTGGCAGGCTGGGATTTGGGCATGTCCTGGTTCAGCTGAGATCAAGGGATGTTTGTGAATCAGATTTGATGAGCCGTGGCAAGTGGATGAGAGGTTTTGTACCATTTTGAAAATTCATGAAGTTTTGGCCCCTTTTGGATTTCTTGATGTGCGAGTCATGAAAATGTGAGATTCTTGGACCAATTCTGAGTTTTTGGCAATGCATAATGTTTGTATGATGCCTAGAAGTCAATTTGAAGTCACAAAATAGCTTGGCAAGAGGTTTTGCAAAAATCCCTCTTTGGCATGAAACTTGAAATTATGTGATTTTTGCCAACTTTGGAAAGCCATAACTTGAGTTCCAAAATGAATTAGATCATGTTCTTGTACTTTTTGGAAAGGGAATGATCCAATCCACAACTTTCATGACCAATAATTTTTCATTTGAAGCATTTTTGGTTGAGAAAGAGGAGGTTGAAAAACATTCCCAAAATGGAAAGTTTACATTACAAGTCATTTCCATTTTTGGCAACTATTGGTTTAGCTCACTTTTTTTTCAAATTTGTAAACTTCTAAACACTTTAATGATCAAATAAAAACCATATAACTTCAATTTGATAAAAAATCCACTTTGGTTCCATGTTGGGGGGCCCCAGATGCCCTGATTTAGCTCTGACTTGCTCAGGAAGTTACCCAGTGATCAGATGACTTCCACAATGAATTTCTTCATCAAACTTGATATGTATGATCCTTATAACATATTGAGACCAATAGAAACAATAATGACCAAAAAAATTGGAGTTATGGCCTCTGAAACCAAAACCCTAATTTTAGGTCATTTGTGTAGTTAAACCCTAGCTCTGCTTCCATGCCTTGCCAGTTCTTGTGATTCTTTGGCTTCCTTGATCTTTGGAGGATAAAATATGATGATTGAACATACATGGACCCTCTTGAGATGATTGAAGATCTTTGGAGTGGCTCAAATGGATCCTTGGATTGCTCAGATCACAAACCCTAGATGGAGATGAACTTAAACTAATGCAATGAAGCAAAAATGCAACATGATATGATATGAAAGATCACAAGCCATTGTGTGAACTTAGTGAGGGAAATTTGGGGTGTTTACATATGCCCCTATTCAAACATGAGTTAGATGTGCAGGATGTAAGCGACGGGCTTAACAGACAAACAAGATAACTTGTGGTTGAATACCAAGGACAGTCCAAAATTTGCACTCATTGGGGAGAAGAAGAGAAGGGATATAGATTCTAAGAGGTAGTAAAGTATGATTATAAAGTGTGGGCGATGGAGGACGACCATCGAGCAGAGGACGACTGCTGAGGATAAAGCGGTGACGGGTATGACCGACATGCTGGGGAAATAAAGAGATCGTGATGGGGACGGCCATCAAATAAAATAACAAGGTTATCTGGGGATTTTAAAGGTAAAGTCAATGATGGGGACGGCCATCAGGTTCAAAGTATAAATGAAATAAATGATGAGGTATGGTTATCAAAGGTGAAGGAAGATCACCTAGCAGGGGACGGATGCTCTGTTGGGGATAAGGATGAGGGACGGTCATCTAAGGTGAAGGACGATCACCTGGCAGGGTACAGCTGCCGAAAATATCACGACATAGGACGAATGCCGAACAGAGAAGGTCGACGATGGGGACGGCCATCGGGTAAGCATGATGAAGGACGATCATCAAGAGGTGAATGATGATCACCTAGCAGGGTACGACTGCTCTCAGGGTTTATCATGACATAGGATGAATGTCAGATAACAAGATCAACAATGGGGACGGCCATCAGAAAGAAAAAAAAATGATGAAGGACGATCATCAAAAGGGTGAAGGACGATCACCTAGTAGGGGACGGCTGCTAAAATATCACAACATAGGACGAATGTTGGATTGTAAAGGTTTCCAATAATGGAGACTCTGCTGGGGGAATGATGAGGGACGGTCATCAAAAAGGTGAAGGACGATCACCTGGTAGGGTACGGCTGCCGAAAGTATCATGACATAGGACAAATGTCAGATAGAAGAAAAATAATTTTTGGGGACTTTGCTAGGGAAAGATGGCACAGACGAGTGTCTACATCCGAGAAATGAAATGTATAAGTGCTTGACGCTGTGTATAGATTAAAGATGCGGACGAGCAACCTTATGACTATGATACGGACGGTAGAAACAAACACTGACACATGTTCAGAGATGATGGTACGGACGAGTACCAACTGGTTAACAAAGAACACGAATGAGTGTTGAATCTGAGTGGAGATAAGTGGTGTATATAAGATACGGACGAGTATCTATATGAATAAAGATTAGCATTGGTGAGACACAGACGAGTGTTCAACTTGCTGGGGAGAGTATGACACGGACGGGTGTCAGAAGTGAAAATGTATAAGTTATGAACTTATAAGTTTAAAAGATATTCTGGCGATTTGTGGGGACAGGATGACATGGACGGGTGTCGATGAAAGTATTATAAACAAGTGTTGGTTTACCATAAGTGTTTGGGCAACCATGCTGGGGAGTGGTGACACGGACGGGTGTCCAGAAAGTATATATATAGGTATCTGTTTGTGGTTTATATCTGCAGGGGAATGATATGACACAGACGAGTGTCGAAAGAGTATATATAAACATGTATCTGTGAGTGCAAAGGGGATGCTTCGGCTTTCTACTGGGAGATGGAGATGATACAGACGGGTGTCGGGATAAGCAGGTTATGTATAAGTATCTACTTATGGAAAGTGTTCTGGCTACTTCACTGGGGAAAGATGACACGGACGAGTGCCAAAAGGAGCCTGTATCTGTATTTGAGAGTGCAAAGGGACGCTTTGGCTTTCTGCCGGGGAAATTGAGAGGTATTTTGTATATTGTTGATGTGGTATTGTTGGTATTTACAGGTGACTGGTTCGAACCTGACCTGTGATCATGCAATATGTTTGATTTTTGCCGTAATGCTCCGTATTAGACGGAATGCTACGCTCTGAGGGATAAATGATGTGAATGCTATGATTATTCAAAGATATCGATTCGGGATTCAGATCCCGTTGCTGTGAAGATCTCCGATTGAACTGCTTGAAAGGACATCCCAACTGGGGATGAGATCATTGGTAGATCTGATATATAGCTCTGTTTGGGGAAATAAGTCACTGATAGACCTATCTTGGTAATGAGGAGCCCAACTAGAGATGCGGAAGCTTTCGTCACTTTGTTGTGCGGGAAATATTGCTTTTCTGGGAAGAGGCTGGAGCTCTGCGGGGATGGTTCCCTGTCTAGCACTCGGCTGGGGATGAAAAAGATCACTGAACGATCTTCCTAGAAATTTCTGTGGTGGTCCTGCTAAGGATGATAATATCTGACAGCTCACCTGGGGAAACGAGCACCTTCTGGTACTGCTCTGAAAGATGTGCTGGAGAAGTGATGCCCGACAACTTTGATGGGGAGAAAGCATTTCTGGTGCTGCTTGGAAGATGTGTTGAGGAAATAATGACCTGGCAACCTTTGTTGGGGAAAACTTTTCAAGCCCCATGTTGCGCTCTGAATACCTGCAGACCTGTTATGACAAAGAAACACACAAGTACCCCGAGGTATCCCTTACTGAATTCCATCATAGGAGTTTAGACACTCCCGGGAGTAATATATTTCCTGTAAGCATGTGATAAGAAAGGCACATCTTTTTTTATGCAAACGTTATATCAAGTATATCAAACATTTTTGCAAATGAAATAAAATGTACAAGACGAAGTGTGACTGAAAAAATATGATTTTACTAATTTGTGTGCCCTGAATTGGCAAATACAGTCAAAGGAACAAATCCCCTGAAATGAGGAGATTGTTACAAATTGAGAAACAAAAAGGTGTTGGCAATGTTGAAGATGCTTCAGTGCCTCCCTTTTTGTTATGAACCGTATGACCTTGACGTTCTTCTCATCCTTCTATCTGAAGAAGGCTGATTCTGACTGATGCTTTAACCCTCCGAAGCTTGCCATGTTGCGAGTGATACAGACGAATTCAGAATGCAGTTGTTCGCTTATTCCCTTATTTTGCGTGGATCGCCCTTTCGGGTTTTCAATCCACCGGGATACCCATTTTTGCCGGAGCTGTCCAATGTGGCTTTTCAACTCAGCGGGTGTACATTTTTCTTTATTTTCCCTTATTTTTTCCCGAGTCTTTTATTCTGTTTTTGACTCACCGGGATTCCCTATTTCTGTCTGGACCTACATTCAGTTTTTATGTCCAGCGGGTCATTTTATGCGAAGTATTTTTTAACTGCATCTGGATTCATAGGGGACAGGAAATCTTCACCATCCATAGTGGTGAACATCAGTGCTCCCCCAGAGAAAACTTTCTTCACTATAAATGGACCATCATAATTCGGAGTACATTTGCCCATGTGGTCTGTATGAGGAGGAAGGAGTCTTTTCAGCACAAGATCTCCTACTTGGTATTCCTGAAGCCTGACTTTCTGATCGAAGTCTTTCTTCATTCTCTTCTGATACAGCTGCCCATGACAGATTGCAGCTAATCTCTTCTCTTCAAACAGGCTCAGTTGATTGTACCGAGAACGGACCCATTCTGCTTCATTCAGCTTGACATCCATCAGTACTCTTAACGAGGGTAACTCCACTTTAACACGTAGGACTGCCTCCATACCATACACAAGCTGATACGGTGTTTCCCCAGTGGATGTTCAGATTGATGTACGGTACCCATGCAAGGCAAATGGTAGCATTTCATGCCAATCTTTGTATGTGACCACCACCTTTTGCACAAACTTCTTTATATTCTTGTTAAATGCCTCGATATCGCCATTCATCTTTGGCCTATAAGGAGAAGAATTGTGATGTTGAATCTTGAAGTCCTGGCATAGTTCTGCCATCATTTTATTGTTCAAATTGAAACATTATCAGTAATGATTCGCTCGGGCACTCCATACCGACAAATGATGTCTCTCTTTAGGAATCGGGCTACCACTTGCCTGGTGACATTTGCATATGAAGCTGCTTCAACCCACTTGGTAAAATAGTCAATGGCTACAAGGATGAATTTGTGGCCATTTGAAGCAGTCGGTTCAATCTTTCCAATCATGTCAATGCCCCACATGGCAAAGGGCCAAGGTGAAGACACTACATTCAAAGGATTCGGAGGTACATGCACTTTGTCTGCATAGATCTGGCATTTGTGGCACTTTCTGGCATAGGCACAATAGTCTGCATCCATTGTGATCCAGTAGTAACCCTACCATAGTAATTTCTTAGCCATTGCATGTCCTCCAGCATGGGTACCGAAAGATCCTTCATGCACCTCGTGCATCAGCAAGTCTGCCTCTGCCTTATCAACACATCTGAGTAGTACCATGTCAAAGTTTCTTTTGTACAAGGAGCCATCAACATTCAGGAAGAAACTACCAGCCAGCCTTCTTAATGTCTTCTTATCATTGGATGATGCCCCAGGTGGGTATTTTTTGTCCTCTAAGATGCATTTGATGTCATGGAACCAAGCCTTGTCATCTTTAGCAATGTCCACCGAGAATACGTATGCTGGTCTGTCAAGTCTGGATACTGAAATCCGAGGCACAAAGTTGGCAGCTTGAACTTTGATCATGGAGGAAATGGTAGCCAGAGCATCTGCAAACTGATTTTCATCTCGAGGAATATACTCAAGTTTGGTTGTTGTGAAGAAAGTCAGTAATCTCCTCGTATAATCCCGGTATGGAATCATATGCTCCTGGTGAGTGTACCATTTGCCTTTGGTTTGATTGATTACCAGAGCTGAATCTCCGAATACAGTTAAAGTCTTGATCCTGAGGTCATGGCTTCCTCAAGGCCCATCATACAAGCTTCGTATTCAGCTTCATTGTTAGTGCAGTTAAAGGTGAGTTTTGCCGAGAAAAGCATGTGACCTCCTTTAGGTGTAATGAGTACTGCACCAACACCACGACCATTCATATTAATAGCCCCATCGAACATCATTGTCCATTCTTCTTCTGGGTCAGGCCCTTCAGTGTGAACAGGCTCTTCATTATCTTTTGCTTTTATGAACATGATGTCTTCATTAGGGAAGTCAAATATCATTGGATGGTAATCATCAATGGGTTGCTCAGCCAGATAGTGAGATAGTACACTGCCTTCGATGGCCTTTTGAGATGTGTACTGAATGTCGTATTCTGTGAGAATCATTTGCCATCTTGCAACCCGTCCAGTAAGTGCTGGCTTCTCAAATATGTACTTGATTGGAGCCATCTTTGAGATCAATAAGGTAGTGTGGGTCAACATATACTGCCTTAGTCGGCGAGCAGCCCACGCTAAAGCACCGCAAGTTTTCTCGAGCAGTGAATAACGTTGTTCACAGTCGGTAAACGTTTTGCTTAGGTAGTATATTGCATACTCTTTTCGACCAGACTCATCATGTTGGCCCAGCCCACACCCCATTGACTCTTCTAATACTGTTAAGTACATTATCAGAGGTCTTCCTTCAACTGGAGGCATAAGGATCGGAGGTTCTTGTAAGTATCCGTTGATTTGGTCAAAAGCCATTTGGTAGTCTTCATTCCACCTGACCGTTTGTTCTTTTCTTAACAACTTGAACAAGGGCTCACAGGTTGCAGTAAGGTGAGATATGAACCGTGAAATGTAGTTCAATCTACTTAGAAACCCCCAAACTTCATTTTCAGTCTTTGGTGCAGGCATTTCTTGAATGGCTTTGACTTTGTTAGGGTAAACTTCAATTCCCTTTTCACTTACAATGAACCCCAGCAACTTACCGGAACGCCCCCCGAATGTGCATTTGTTGGGGTTCAGCTTCAATTGGTACTTTCTCAGGCGCTTGAATAGCTTCAACAGATTCACCAGGTGGTCTTCTTCTGTGAGGGACTTGGCAATCATGTCATCCACATAACATTCAATTTCTTTGTAGATCATGTCGTGGAATAATGTTACCATAGCCCGTTGATAAGTGGCACCAGCATTCTTCAGTCCGAATGGCATTACCTTATAACAAAATGTGCCCCAGGGTGTGATGAAGGTTGTCTTCTCCATGTCTTCAGGTGACATCTTGATCTGATTATATCCTGAAAATCCATCCATGAAGGAGAACACCGAGAACTGAGCCGTATTGTCGACCAATACATCAATGTGAGGTAATGGAAAGTCATCTTTCGGGCTAGCTCTGTTCAGATCTCGGTAATCCACACACATCCGCACTTTTCCATCCTTCTTAGGCACAGGTACAATGTTAGCAACCCACGGAGGGTAGCTAGTTACAGCAAGGAAGTCGGCGTTCCACTGTTTTTGTACCTTTTCTATTATCTTCATCGCCATGTCCGGACGACTGCGGCGTAGCTTCTGTTTTACTGGAGGACGGTCTTCCTTTAGAGGCAGCTTGTGCATAACAATGTCGATATCTAGACCTGGCATGTCTTGATAGGACCAAGCAAAGACATCAACGTATTCTCGAAGCATATCAATATGTTGTTCCTTCCCTGAACCTTGCAGACGGACCCCGATCTTTACTTTTTTCAAATCCTCTTCGGTAACCAGATTAACTGTCTCAACTTCCTCCTGATGAGGAGTGATAACCTTCTCCTCTTACCTTAACAACTTGGCTAGCTCTTCAGGAAGCTCATAATCTTCTTCAACCCCTTCATCGACTTGATTAATCTGATTGTCAAATTTATACGAAGTCATAGCAGTGTCGTTGTCGGTGCAGTCTGGAGGGCACTCTCTGCAAGGGTTTCGATTTGTTCATTTTAGTGATCAGTTTTATCTTGTTTAGAAGAAGTGAAAATGAAGTTATTATTTTGAAAAATATTGCCATTTTATTTTTGTACAAAAAATGAAAAATGAAAAACAGTGAGCGGGATAAAAGAGACTCATTTGCAAAAGATGTCCTGATATTCATTAATTGATCGTTTGCACAAAATATAAGATGGCCCGATTACAAAATGAGCCCTGACATCTTGGGCAAGATGCAGGACTTGATGCATGCTAAAAGACAGAAAATAATAATTACTCTGCAGGAGCAACTCTTATAATTTCCTTGGAAGACCAGTTTGAGACTTGGTTCCCCGGGATCTTTGGACGTATCCAGTGTTCCAGGTTGCGTTCGTCTTCTTCCTCGTCTTCCAGACTGTTCACAGCATCCGGGGTAAGAATTCCCCCGCTGACAAATTTGGGCTCCGTTGCAGCCTCTGGTTGATCTTGTCGAGTTGGTCTGTAATCCAACCCGAATCTGTTTTCTTTCTTTTCTATTGGCAACAGCTTGCCCCAGCCTTGAGCGGTACCCTCCTCAACAACCTTTCGGGCCTGTTGATATGAAGCGATGGAAGTCCCAGACACAGCAGTTGCTTCATTGATGTTAAGGGCCTTAAACCCCTGACTCACAGTCTCATGGATCTCCCCATCCATCTCTATGTACTTGTAAGTATCCAGCTGGCTAACAAAAATGTCCTCCTCTCCGCAGATTGTGATGATCTGGCCTTCCTACTCGAATTTTAACTTCTGGTGAAGGGTAGATGTAACAGCGCCAGCGGCGTGAATCTAGGGTCTACCCAACAGACAGCTGTAGGCCGATTGTATGTCGATCACGAAGAAGGTAGTTTTAAAGGTCTGCGAGCCAATCAACACAGGTAAATCAATCTCTCCAAGCACTGATCTCTTAGAGCCATCAAATGCTCTTACCACCAAGTTACTTGGACGCAATGCCAAACCATCATACTCTAGTTTCACCAAGGCTTTCTTAGGGAGGACATTGAGCGAAGACCCAGTGTCCACCAGCACATGAGAGAGAACAACACCTTTGCATTCCAAGGTGATATGTAAAGCCTTGTTATGATTGCGTCCCTCCGTTGTTAAATCAGCATTTGTGAAGCCCTGCCCATGACTGGTGTTAACATTTGCAACCACAGTTTCTAACTAATTAACAGTAATCTCTTCTGGCACGTATGCTGCGTGCAGGACCTTCAACAATGCATTCCTGTGGGCTTCGGAACACATTAACAGTGATAATATAGAGATTTTGGAGGGTGTCTGATGAAGCTGGTCCACCATATTGTAATCACTCATTTTTATTATTCTCATGAACTCGTCCACCTCTTGTTCAAAGGATGTCTTCGGAGTTTCTTTAACAGTAGGCTCTTCCAGTACCACATTCTTCCCTTTTGCCTTAACAGCAGTTTCTGCTTCAGCATTGGTGTAAACACCCCAAATTTTCCCTCAAACCATGGCTTGTGATCTTTTCATGTGCATAAGTTCAATCATATCACCTCATATTGCATTTTTTCCTTCACTGCATTAGTGCTAAGTCATCTGCATCTAGGGTTTGTGATCTGAGCAATCCAAGAGCTATTTGAGCCACTCCAAAGGTCATCAATCATCTCAAGAGGGTCCATGTATGTTCAAGCATCATATTATATCCTCACAAGGTCAAAGGAGTCAAAGAATCACAAGAACTGAGAAAGGCATGGAAGCAGAGCCAGGTTTAACTGCACAGATGACCTAAAATTAGGGTTTCGGTTTCAAAGGCCATAACTCCAAATTTTTTGGTCATTATTGTTTCTATTGGTCTCTATATGTTATAAGGATCATGCATATCAATTTTCATGAAGAAATTCCATGGGGAAGGCATCTGATCAAAAGGTGACTTCTTGAGCAAGTCAGTGCAAAATCAGGGCATCTAAGGCCCCCAGTGACCCAACCAAAGGGTGTTCTCCATCATTTTGAATGTGTATGATCTTTATTTGATCATAGAAGGTGTTAGAAGTTCACAAAATTGGAAATTTTCAAGTCATTTGCAAAGTTGCCTTTTTGGGAAAGTGACTTATAATGAAAACTTGCCATTTAGGGAAAGTTTTTCAACCTCCTCTTTTTGATTCAAAAATGCTCCAAATGAGAAAACTTTGGTCATGAAAGTTGTAGAATGGATCTTCCCATTTTCAAAAAGTACAAGAACTCATTCTAATTCATTTTGGATCAAAAGTTATGGGTTGTCAAAGTTGAGGAAAATCACTAAATTTTCACTTTTGCACAAAAGGGAAAACTTGCAAATTCTCATGCCAAGCATCTATGTGACTTCAAATCAGCCTCTAACCAATACACAAACATCATGTATGGCCCAAAATTCAGATTTGCCCAAGAAGTTTCTCATTTTCATGCCTTGATATCCAAGTATCATAAACCACTTTCCATGAAATTCTCCAAAGAGGAATTCTTGCAAAATAGGTCCCCAAGGTTTTGTATGGTCTCTAACTGATTTCAAGACACCACCATAACATCATGTAACCTATCACAACCAAAATTCAGCAAAGAGTGTTACCTTTCCATGACCAAAAGTCACAAAGTGTAACAAGTTGCAAAATTGCAAAAACATGTGAGATCTCACCCTTCATCCATTCCAGCTCACATCAAATGATCCAAGAGCCATCCTTGAACTCAGCTGATGCAATATAGGCCAAGAAACCATCTCTGCCACAGCCCATGCCTCAAGTACACCTAACCATGACTTTTTGCAATTTCTCCCATGCTCTTGGAATAGTGATCAGCAACCTCTACTAACCTGCTCCACAGCCTACTCAAACATTATGGGAGTGATATAGCAACACACACAAGCCAAAAAAACACACACAATCCAACTTGCACAAAATCTGTCCCAAACTTCTTCTCTGAAAATTTCTTCACACAGCCATCAAACTTCACTTTTTCTTTCACCAACACGTCACAAATCACCCTTAGAAAAAAACCACCCCCTGAAACAGCTTGAAACATCACACACCAAGACCTCCATTTCTGCTACACCAGAGCAAAACAGCCATAACCAGCCATTCTCAAAAGTTTTCTAAGCTTCATTCCATCATCAGGAGGATCATTGGAGCTTGTTTGAAGCAAAGGACTGGCCAGAAAGCTCCAAATTTCAAAGCTCCAGTTCAGGTATCATCAAGAACATTTTTTTTAGAAATGCAATCTCTTGTTATAGGATGATAGAGTTTGTTTCACTGATCATATTAAGCTTTGAAACACTGAAAATGGTTGAGAAATGAGTGTGTATGCATGTTCTGAAGTTTTTGCAGTTTTCTTGATTTTGCTCAAATCTTGTTGTTGATGCATTGTAAATGTGATCTTGTGATTGATTCATGTTTGGGGTGGGTAGAGGACGAAATCTGGAGAGTTAGAGCACTTAAAACAGCCTAGGGAATGAGTTTGATTATGAATTTTTTGGAAAATCAGCATAATGAATCGATTCATTCTAGCATGAATCGATTCATTCTGTTGAGTGGTTCCTGGATTTCGCAAAATGAATCGATTCATCCTTTGATGAATCGATTCATGCTGTATAACTAATTCTGTTTTCTCAAAAATTGATCATTATGAATCGATTCATCCAAGCTTGAATCGATTCATTCTTCTGTTAACTAATTTTAATTCATTTTGTTTGTATTTTATTTGCATGAATTTTAAAAAATAGCAAAACACTTTAAAAAATTCTGAAATTTTTTGTCAAACATTTCATTAACTTTCAGAACCCAAAAATATGTTTATTTTTATTTTTTGCATTAAAAATTATTTTTAAATCATTTAAATGTTTATTTTTAATTAGTTAATAGAAATTAATTAATTAAAAATACATTTAGGTATTTAAAAATCACAAAAAAATTCACATTGCATTTTAAAACATTTAGAAACATTATCAAACTCTCAAAACAAATTTCTTTTTGGTTCTTGATGCCTTTTGATCATTTTCATTGGAATTAAATTCATTTTAAGGCATTATTTTGGTTCAAACTTTGAAAAATTCATTCTGCCCAACCCTTGAGAGTTTGATGATGGTTCTTCCTGCATTGCATCCTCCATAGCATGTAGTTTATAGGATAAAATTGGTTTGATTTGATCTTGCATTTTCAATTTTTTTGGTATTTTTCTTTGTGAGGCACCCCAAAACCCTAGTAATCTTAGGAAATTCATAACTTTCACTAGGTTAAGAGTTAGATCCCCTCCTTTGGGCAGTGAACTTGTATAGGTTTAGGGTATCCTTGATTGCATTTTCAATTTTTTATCATGTCATTTGCCTCTTATTTTTTATTTTGTGTTGCATGTTGTTCATAAACCCTAATTCTTTCCTTCCTTTACATCCTTCTTTCATTTGCTTGCATACATGAACTTGTCATGACATTTTGTGCATCCATATGACATATAAGAAATCTTAGGACATATTAGAATCATGTTTGATCATTGCATCTTTCATTTGCCATGTTTTGCATTCATATCATTTCATAAACTTTCTTGAACTTTCATGGTTCAAGGCATGCTCCATATACATCCATTCTCTTGCATGCTCACACATGTGAATCTTGCATGACTTTGCACCATCTCTTGACATCATTTGCATCATGTGTATGTTTCTAAATTTGGCCTTTGCCCATCCATATGCATTGCTTCATCCCATTTCTTCCCTTATGCATCTTGTACTAACTTTTCAGGATAATGGTAAGTTTGTTTGGGAGGTGAATTTGCCTTCACCTCCTACCTCTTCTCATCTTGTCATTTTACATCCTTGCTGCATTTTTATTTGTCTTTGAGTGAGCTTGCTCATTTGTGCCTCTCTTCCCTCTTTTCTCTTCTCATCTTATCCTTTTTCTATCTTGCTTCTCCTTGGTGGCTTCCTTGAAGATTTCTCCTCTTAAGCCTCACAAACCCTAGGACTTCCAAGCATGATAACATTTTTAGATTGTTTAGTCCCCCTTAGACTCTTTCCTTTGAGTTTTCTTTGAGTCTCCTCTTCTCACCTCATAATCAAGGACTAAACCCTAAAGGTCTTAAGGCTTTGTGATTAAGCTTATGCATGCATCCTTCTATTAGGATGGAGTGTATAACTTTAATCCTAAGTGTTAAACCCTTAATGTGTTTAAATCCTTTAATCAATCCATCTAATAATCACTAAGACATCAAGCTTGTAACTTGGTCCTTGCATTAGGGTTCTATTTCTTCCTTAATTGGTTAAGAAGGACTAACCCTAATGTTAATGGACAAGTCCTCCTCAAGTTGTCTTACAAATCATAAAATCCATTTCTTCATCTTATCATTAACTAAAATCCATTTAATAAAGGTTTTGTTTTGTCATGAGGTTAATCCCTAATCATGGGTTAAGTTGAGGAGCCTTCCTCAGCTTAAATGTTCTCATCTATTATCCTTCTATTAGGATGGTGTAATGAGTCCATTAAATCTTTGATTATGGCTTAAACTCATTACTTAACACTAAACAAAAACAACAAAAACATCTAAATAATCACAAGTAGGTTAATGATCTTAATCCTACATCATGGTGATTAAGTGTGAGGTGGTTACTTCATACTTAAGGTATTCTCATTACCCCTAATCAGAGGGAAGATGTGATGAGTTTACTAACCCTTAGTTTAGGCTTAAGCTCATTAACTTATGACAAACTTCCAAAAGCAATAAAAGACTGAAAACACAAAAAAAAAACAATAATCGTCTCCTCTGGGATTCTTTTCTCACCTCATTCACTCACAAACGAGAACTCTCTTCTTTCGTCTAATGCAAGACAGTTTGCACCTGAGCCAGACAGGTCATACAATTGAGCATAGACAAGCAGGCAGTTTAGAAGTCAATTCATCCTTCAGTCTCTTTGAGTCGAACTACGGTGTTCTGACTTCCTCATTGCACGAGAGGATACGTAGGCATAACTTAACGGTTATCGAACAAAAGTCTCTGTTTATTCCCCCTCTTTCCAGTCTTATTCTTTAAGCCTCATGGTCTTGAGCATTTCATTCTTGTTCTTACACTGACACTTCACTTATACACTTCACACTTCTTTTACACTGACACTTGCATTCTTTTCCAGCTTGGATACACAAATTGCACTAACACTACCCCTTTAAAACACAAATCTTGTAAGCGTGGATCCCTTCGAGTACGGAGGACAATCTGGGTGCTAATACCTTCCCAGGTTGTAACCAACCCCCTTTCTCAGTCTCTCTAGTTCGCAACCGTCTTATCCATATCTTTCTAGGTTTATGCAGCATTACCTTTCCTCCGTGATAAAAATGCCTAGCTGGCGACTCTTTTCTTTCTGAGTTCACCCTTGTGTGTTCTCATCCCTTTCGCCGACCGTTCGCGTCTGTACCCCTCTTGGCCCTGTGTCATCAGGTGGGAGCGACAGCTTGGCGACTCTGCTGGGGACCCTGTTACTGTAACCTGGGCTTCTGGTTCTTTTTGTGGGTTCCTCCTAGCGCTTGTTTGATTTGTGTTTACTGGGGTGTTATGTGCTAATTGTGTTTATGTATTTGCTTTATTTACTGCTTTATGTACAGTTATTTATTGCTTTCTTTACAGCTTTATACATAATACTGTCATACTGTCATCTTGTTGGATCTGGTTTTTGTTTTGATGGGTGGGGTTTTACTGAGAGTTTAAGGTCCTATACCTGGGACCTGAGTGACACCTAGGCTAGAGTGGTTCATGTTCTTTCCCATTCCATTCCGGTCTGGTGCGGGAATATGAAACACGGTTTAGATATGGGTTTCTTCTTTAGAACTCTGTGCTACAGATTTCCTGTAGTGCTAGGGCTATCTGGGAAGCCTGCTAAGTCTGGATGACCTTTATTATGACCTTCAGAAACTGAGGTGAATTAAAGGAGGATCTTTTATGGTTATTGTAAACACTGTACCTCCGGGTTAGAAGTGTTTACACTTCTCATAACTGATCTAAGTCTGAGGATCCTTGTTTTAGAACACCACCTGTGAGGGGGTTGGGCTGTTTACAGGTTTGCAGGTACCCTTGGCCACATCATACCCTGTTACTATTTGGTTTAAGAGTACCTCATTTTGGACAGTTCTTGTGATTAACCCTGGACATGTCTCTTTATTTGAGTCCCCCACCTTGGTTACTGGATTTCTGAACCTCCATCTGGACTTCTTGAACATACTTGGACTTTATATCAAGACAGATAATCAGATCCAGCTTGATCACAAACCCTTGCATATCATTTGCATACTCATCATTGCATCATTTTAACATTTGTTTATTTGTTTTTCAGGGTATCCACATTACATCTGGCTTGGTTTTGACCCCTTCATCTGCATAGACCTCTGTTTCATCAGTTACCTACTTCAGCTATCTTTATCAGCTGTTTGTTTCAGTGACCTTCATCATCAGCTTATCAGTGGTTCATCTCCAGTACCAGTTTTGATCTTCATCAGCACTTGTTTTCAGCTCTTCATCAGCACTCATGTTTACACCCAAGAAAAGCAACATTTCCTACCATTTCTTTGAGCCTGTGTTGATTGGCATCAGGCAGGTCCAGACACTTATCACTCCAGACCACATCCCATTATTCAGAGAGCATTATGGAGGCATCCTTGATATGGTTATGGACCGGGACCCTTCTCAGAGGAGTTTGATCCACACTTGTCTACAGTTTTATGACCCTCCTTTGAGATGCTTCACTTTCCAGAACTTTCAGTTAGGACCTCTGTTGGAGGAGTTCTCATCATTGATTGGAGTACCTGTCAGGGGTGGTGTCCCCTTCAACCCAGAGATGACTTCTCCCAGCAATGGAGAAGTGGCAAAGGCACTGTACCTAGAGCCTATATTGATTGAGCAGAACATGACAACAAAGGCTGGGATCCTTGGTTTGCACTTAGACTTTCTGACTTCTCAGGCCATCCTGAAGGCCTCCTTGGGAGAATGGAGGGAAGTTTGTGCATTGTTAGCCCTCAGCATATATGGGGTTATACTGTTTGTAGATGAGCCCAAGTTTATCAGCAAGAATGCCATTCATCTCATCCTTCTGAGGGACCCAGTACCCACATTGCTGGGGGATTTCTATTATTCTGTTCACCAAAGAAATGAGAAGCAAAGAGGAAAGTTGGTGAGATGCTGTGCTCCTCTATTTCACACTTGGCTGCTTAAACACTTACCCAAGACTGATGCCTTCCTGAACCCTCACCAACAGAGGAATTGGGCTAAAAGACTTATTGCTTTGACTTCAGATGACATCAGATGGTGCACCCAGAGCACCAAAGGCAGGGACAGAATAACTAGCTGTGGGCAGTACCCCAATGTACCTCTATTAGGATTGAAGGGTTGCATCAACTACAATCCTTTGCTGTTTAAGAGACAATTGGGCTATGCTTTGGTTCACCCTCCTAGAGTGCAAGACTTGGCTGAAACCCTATATTGTGAGATAAAACCTAATCTAGTTGTTGTCAGACAAGCATCCTGGGCTTGGGACAACATCCAGACCAAAGGGATGGCCATTCTTGGGAGATGCAATAATGTGGCTTCAGCTCAGTATTATGAATGGTCTCATGCTAGGGCTCAGATTTCTGGGATGCCCTTCACCATTGAGGATGCACCTGGACCATCCACAGTACCACCTCCAGCCACTGTCAGCCTGGAAGAATTTGAGAAGTTGAAGGAAAGAAATGAGAATCTGTCTCAAGCTCTGAAGAAGACCCTCTGGGAGAGGAGTGATGGTCGTCTAGACATTGAGAGGTTGGAGAAGCTTAAGGTGGAGCATCTGGCCAAGATTGAGAAAGCAGAGGACTACATCAAGAAATCAAGAGCTGGGGAGCAAATATTGAAGAATGCCTGTAAAGAGGCCCAGTTTCAGAAGGCTAGGACTGATCTCTATCTACGAGAAAGTCAAGCTAGGTGGGTCAGGATCACTGAAGTTCGCACTCAAGAAGATAAGAGAACTCAAGCTAGGATTGAGCAGTTGGAGGCTAAAGTGATTTTCTTTCCGTCGCAGTAGAGATCAGAGCCGTAGTGCCAAGGTATGGCATTACTGCTTTCATAAGGAACAGGTCCAGGCACCGTAATGATGACCAGACTGATTGCTGCGGCGAAAGGAACTGTGATGGTATGCGGATCGTAGTAGATTGTGACTGGAGGTCTGACAGGAGGTGTTGCAACTTGCTGTTGGAAATTGTTGTTGGGATGAACATTTGCTAGGTCATAATAGATCGTGACCGTTGAGACATCTTCATTAATGTTTCTTGGTGTTGTAGGTGTTTCTGTTGATAAGATGGGTGCTGATGTTGTAGAAGAAAATGTTGCTGAACTCTGATCTGTTGAAATAATGGATGGAGTGATTGCTGGAGTTGTTGATGAATCAGTGGGAATAACAGTTGTTGCAGTTGTTGGAGGATCTATTGTTGCTGAAGAAAGGATTGTCTCTGACAGACTGATGCAAGTGAGTCTCTGACAGACTGAAGGAGATAGCTGAAGCAAATGCTGAAGAAGATAACTGAAGCAGAGGTCTAAGCAGCAGAAGAGGTCAAAATCAAAACCATGATATAATGAGGTGGATACCCTGAAAAACAAATAAACAAATGTTAAATGATGCAATGATGATATATGCAAATGATATGCAAGGGTTTGTGATCAAGAGCTGGATCTGATAATCTGTCTTGATATAAGGTCCATGTATGTTCAAAGGTCCGGTTGGAGGCTCAGAAATCCAGTAACTAGGTGGGGGACTCAAATAAAGAGTCACATGTCCAGGGTTAATCACAAGAACTGTCCAAAGAGAAGTATTCTTAAACAAAACAGTAACAGGATATGATGTGGCCAAGGGTTCCTGCAAACCTGTAAACAACCCATCCCCCTCACATGTAATGTTCTAGAACAAAGATCCTCAGACTTGGATCAGTTATGAGAAGTGTAAAAACTTTTAACCCGGAGGTAAAGTGTTTACATTAACCATAAAAGATCCTCCTCTAATTCACCCCAGATTTTGAAGGTCATAATGAAGGTGATCCAGACTTAGCAGGCTTCCCAAATAGCCATAGCACTACAGGAAATCTGTAGCATAGAGTTCTCAAGAAGAAACCCACATCTGAACCGTGTTTTATATTCCTGCCCCAGACCGAAATGGAATGGGAAAGAACATGAACCACTCTATCCTAGGTGTCACTCAGGTCCCAGTTATAGGACCTTAATCACTCAGTGAAACCCCACCCACCAAAACAGAAAACCAGCTCCAGCAATGATAATGATGGTATGATGTATAAAAACTATAAAGAAAGCAGTAAATAAAATTGTACATAAAGCAACAAATAAAGCAAATAAATAAACACAATTAGCACATAACACCCCAGTAAACACAAATCAAACAAGCACTAGGAGGAACCCACATAAAGAACCAGAAGCCCTGGTTGCAGTATAAGGAATCCCCAGCAGAGTCGCCAAGCTGTCGCTCCCGTCTGATGACACGGGGCAAGAAGGGGTACAGACGTGAACGGTCGGCGAAAGAGAAAATGAAATGAAGATGAATAGAGTCGCCAACTAGGATTTTTTATCCCGAAGGATATGTAATGATGCATAAACCTAAAAAAGGATGGACAAGATGATCGCGAACCAGAGAAACTGAGAAAGGGGGTTGGTTACAACCTGGGAAGGTATTATCACCCAGATTGTCCGTCGTACTCGACGGGATCCACGCTTGAAAGTTTGTGCTTAAAAGGGGTAGTGTATGTGCTATCTGTGTGCAAAAGCTGGAAAAGAATATACAAGTGTCAATGTAAGAAGGTGAAGTGAAATTCTCAAGAATGAGGCTTAAAGATAATGTTGGAAGAGGGGGAAAGAGATAGAGACTTATGTTCGATCACAGTTAAGTTATGCCTACGTATCCTCTCGTGCAATGAGGAAGTCAAAACACCGTAGTTCGACTCAAAGAGACTGAAAGATAAATTGACCTGTGAACTGCTTACTTGCTTATGCTCAAGTGTATGACCTGTCTGGCTCAGGTGCAAACTGTCTTGCATTAGACGGAAGAAGCAAGTTCTCGTTTGTGAGTGAATGAGATGAGAAAAGAATCCCGAAGGAGACAATTATTGTTTGTTTTTGTGTTTTTAATCTTTTATTGCTTTTTGGAGTTTGTCATAAGAAAATTAGCTTAAGCCTAAACCAAGGGTTAGTAAACTCATCACATCTTCCCTCTGATTAGGGGTAATGAGAATACCTTAAGTATGAAGTAAACCTCACACTTAATCACCATGATGTAGGATTAAGATAATTAACCTACTTGTGATTATTTAGATGTTTTTGGAGTTTTTTGTTTAGTGTTAAGTAATGAGTTTAAGCCATAATCAAGGATTTAATGGACCCATTACACCATCCTAATAGAAGAATGATAGATGAGAACATTTAAGCTGAGAAAGGCTCCTCAACTTAATCCATGATTAAGGATTAACCTCATGAAAAATCAAGGCCTTTATTAAATTGGATTTTAGTTAATGGTAAGATTAAGAAGTGAATTTTATGATTTGTAAGACAACTTGAGGGGGACTTGTCCATTAACACTAGGGTTAGTCCTTCTTAACCAATTAAGGAAGAATTAGAACCCTAATGCAAGGCCCAAGTTACAAGCTTGATGTCTTAGTGATTATTAGATGAATTAATTAAGAGATTTAAACACATTAAGGGTTTAACATTTAGGATTAAAGTTATACACTCCATCCTAAGAGAAGGATGCAGGCATAACCTTAATCATAAAGCCTAAAAACCTTAATCAGATGAGAAGAGAAGACACAAAAGATGACACCAAGGTAAAACTAATGGGGGGACTAATAAAACCCTAATTATGATCATGCTTGGGTATTCCTAGGGTTTATGAGGCTTGCAAGAGATCTTCAGGAAAAGCCACCAAGGAAGAAGAAAGATGGAAGGAGGAGAAGCAGAAAGAAGCAAGTAAACTTACTTCACTTAAGAAGATAAGTTGCTTGAAGAAAGAAGGTGAAGAAGTAGCATGAATGAGCAAGATCACTCTAATACAAATACAAAATGCAGCAATGAATTCATAAGAGAGATGAGAAGAGATCATGAGAAGTGAAAGCAAATTCACTTCTCAAAATAACTTACCACTTGAAAAGTTAGCAAAAGGAAATGAAATGAAATGAGAATGGAATGAATGCAAGGATGCAAACCAAAACCAGAAGCATATTCATGATGCAAATGATGCAAAGAGATGATGCAAATGTATTTCATGAGATACAGATGATCATACAAACAATGAGGATGCAGATGAAGCATGAAAGGAGGCATGAAAGTTTATGAAAGCTTATGTAATGTAATGAATGCATAACATGGAAAATGGATGAAGAAATGATCAAGCATGATACTAAAGTATCCTAGGATGTCTTAGAAGTCATGTGAATGCATAAAATGTCATGGCAAGTTCATGAATGCAAGCATATGCAAGAGGGATGCAAATGAAGATACAAAATTAGGGTTTACATGCAACATGTAAAGCAAAACTCAAAATCAGAAGCAAATGACAAGATAAAAAATTGAAAATGCACTCAAAGGGACCCTAAGCATGTACTAGGTTACCATCCAAAGGGGAAGGTCAGAAGCTTAACCTAGAAGGAGTTATGAATTTCCTAAGTTTCTAGGGTTTTAAGGGTGATCCTAAATGTAAAATGTGAAACAAATTGAAAATGAAAGATAAAAATGAAACAAAAATATTTTTAGAAACTTGAAGGCATGCTTATAACAATGCAAAAATAAGCGTTCACAAACTCATCTTGGTTTAAAAGTTTTGAATTTTTGAAGTGAGGGTTAAAAATGAACAAACTTAAGAACCCTAATTCATTAAAAAATGTCAAAGCATGATCAAAACCAAAAAGAAATTTGTATGGTGAGTTTGTAAATGTTTCTAAATGTCCAAGTATGTTCTCTGATTTTTTTTGTGATTTTTAAATACTTAAATGTAGTTTTAATTAATTAATTTTCATTAATTAATTAAATAAAACATTTAAATTATTTAAAAATATTTTTTAATGCTAAAAATAAAAATAAAAATAGTTTTGGTTTCTGAAAATTAATAAAATGTTTGATAAAAAATTTTAGAATTTTTTGATGATATTTACTATTTTTAAAAATTCGTACAAAATAAAATAAGAAAAATGAAATAAAATTAAAATAAATGGAAAGTAAGTAGGATGGATGGCTGGGATCGAAACTGGGTTTGGATCTGTTGACTGGCGCGATATCCTACGGCCCAAATTCAAATTCTAATAATCCTATTTAATTATTTAATTAAACCTGATTAAAAACTAATGACCTAATCTTAGCCCTACACTGCACGCGGGAAAGACTAATCTAACGGCCCAGATTCAAAAAGTTCCCTAACCCTAATTAACACGTTAATTACATTCAGGTGGCCGGAAATGACCTTCGGTCATCTTCTCCGGCCACACCTCCCTTGAAAAATTTCCAAATCACTCCCTAGGTCATTTCTAGAGCTCTAAAGCTCCAGATTGACTCCTCTCACTCTCCTAAGATCAACTCCACCCTTAAAAACAATTTATCTTCACTCAATCTCAAGATTCGAAGCCAAGAACAAAAATGGTGAAACTTTCAGACAGACCATACATTCTCATTTCTTCATCATTTTCAAAAATACAAAGTTCATTGCACTCAGGGGAACATGCTTAACCATTTAATAACATAAAATAAAGGTTCTGGAAAAATTATTTCGCATGGCTACCTGAGATGGAGCTTTCAACCCTTGAGCTTTCTGGCTGCTTCCTTGTTGCAAGATGACTCCTATGACCTCCCTGAAGAAGCTTTGAAGCTTAGAAGACAATGAGAATGAATGGTTTGAGAGTTTGTGACCAACTGGTCAGAAAATCGTGTTTTGTTTGTGATGTGTTCTTGGCTGTTTTGAGGGGTGGTTTGTGATCAGTGAGTGATTTGAGACTGAATGGCGGTGTTTGTTTGAAGAATTGTTAAGTGTGCTGAGAGTTTCGAAGAAAAATGCAAAGGGGGATGATTTTTGGTAACTTGAGAATGCTGAGGATTCAAGATGAGTTCTTGTTTGAAATGAATTGCATAAGGCATGTATGTGAAGCTGTGATAGGTCAGAATAGTTGGTGTGGGCTATGCTGATTGGTATGGGTGAAAATGCAAAAAGTCAAGGTTGGTTGTACTTGAGGTATGGGCAAGTGGCAGGCTGGGATTTGGGCATGTCTTGGTTCAGCTAAGATCAAGGAATGTTTGTGAATCAGATTTGATGAGTTGTGGCAAGTGGATGAGAGGTTTTGTACCATTTTGCAAATTCATGAAGTTTTGGCCCCTTTTGGATTTCTTGATGTGTAAGTCATGAAAATGTGAGATTCTTGGGCCAATTCTGAGTTTTTGGCAATGCATAATGTTTGTATGATGCTTAGAAGTCAATTTGAAGTCACAAAATAGCTTGGGAAGAGGTTTTGCAAAAATCCCTCTTTGGCATGAAACTTGAAATTATGTGATTTTTGCCAACTTTGGAAAGCCATAACTTGAGTTCCAAAATGAATTAGATCTTGTTCTTGTATTTTTTGGAAAGGGAATGATCCAATCCACAAATTTCATGACCAATAATTTTTCATTTGAAGCATTTTTGGTTGAGAAAGAGGAGGTTGAAAAACTTTCCCAAAATGGAAAGTTTACATTATAAGTCATTTCCATTTTTGGCAACTTTTGGTTTAGCTCACTTTTCTTCAAATTTGTGAACTTCTAAACACTTCAATGATCAAATAAAAACCATATAACTTCAATTTGATGAAAAATCCACTTTGGAACTTCTAAATCCCCTGATTTACCTCTGAATTGCTCAGGAAGTTACCCAATGATCACATGACTTCCACAATGAATTTCTTCATAAAACTTGGTATGTATGATCCTTATAACATATTGAGACCAATAAAAACAAGAATGACCAAAAAATTTGGAGTTATGTCCTCTGAAACCAAAACCCTAATTTTAGGTCATCTGTGCAGTTAAACTCTAGCTCTACTTCCATGCCTTGCCAGTTCTTGTGATTCTTTGACTTCCTTGATCTTTGGAGGATAAAATATGATTATTGAACATACATGGACCCTCTTGATATGATTTAAGACCTTTGGAGTTGCTCAAATGGATCCTTGGATTGCTCAGATCACAAACCCTAGATGCAGATGAACTTAAACTAATGCAATGAAGCAAAAATGCAACATGATATGATATGAAAGATCACAAGCCATGGTGTGAACTTAGTGAGGGCAAATTTGGGGTGTTTACAACTTCTCAAAAGTCCATCAAGGGCAGTGTATTGTCTGACTATCTGGCTGAGCAACCCATTGATGATTATCAGCCCATAAGATTTGACTTCCCTGATGAAGACATCATGTACTTGAAAGCAAAAGATGGTGAAGAGCCTATTCACACTGAAGGGCCTGACCAAGAAGAAGCATGGACTATGATGTTTGACGGGGCAGTTAATTGCAACGGTCGTGGAGTTGGTACAGTGCTTATCACACCTAAAGGAGTTCATATGCCTTTCTCGGAAAAACTTACCTTTGCCTGCACTAACAACGAAGCAGAATACGAAGCTTGTATCACGGGTCCTGAGGAAGCCATTGACCCCAGGATCAAAACCTTGAATGTATTCGGATATTCAGCTTTGGTAATCAATCATACCAACAACAAATGGTACACTCATCAGGAGCATCTAATTCCATACTGTGACTATACGGGGAGATTGTTGACCTTCTTCACAACAATTAAACTTGAATACATCCCTCGAGATGATAATCAGTTTGCGGACACTTTGGCTACCATTTCATACATGATCAAAGTACAAGTTGCCAATAATGTGCCTCGGATCTTGGTATCCATACTGGACCGACCGACATATGTATTCTCTGTGGACACTGTCGCAGATGACAAGCCTTGGTTCCACGACATCAAATGCTTCTTGGAGAATCAGACATACCCACATGGGGCATCATCCAATGATAAGAAGACATTAAGAAGGGTGGCCGGCATTTTCTTCCTCAATGCTGATGGTTCATTATACAAGTGAAACTTTGACATGGTCCTGCTCAAATGTGTTGATAAGAGAGAAGCAGACCTGCTGATGCACGAAGTACATGAAGGTTCTTTCGGCACCCATGCCAGAGGACATGCAATGGCAAGGAAATTGTTAAGATCGGGTTACTATTGGATCACAATGGATGCAGACTGTTGTTCCTATGCCAGAAAATGCCACAAGTGCCAGATCTACGCAGATAAAGTGCATGTGCCTCCAAATCCTTTGAACATAATGTCTTCACCTTGGTCCTTCGCCATGTGGGGCATTGAAATGATTGGAAAGATTGAACTGACTGCTTCAAATGATCACCGATTCATCCTAGTAGCCATTGATTACTTCACCAAATAGGTTGAAGCAGCTTCGTATGCAAACGTCACCAGACAAGTGTTAGCTAGATTTCTGAAAAGGGATATCATCTGTCGATAAGGAGTTCCCAAGCGAATCATTACTGACAATGGTTCAAATTTAAACAACAAAATGATGGCAGAACTTTTCCAGGACTTCAAAATCCAACATCACAACTCTTCTCCTTACAGGCCAAAGATGAACGGTGTTGTTGAGGCCGCTAACAAGAACATCAAGAAGATTGTGCAGAAGATGGTAGTTACCTACAAAGACTGGCATGAGATGCAACCATTTTCCTTGCATGGGTACCAAACCTCAATCAGAACATCTACCAGAGCAACACCTTATCAGCTTGTATATGGTATGGAAGCTATCCTACCTATTGAAGTTGAGCTACCCTCCTTATGGATAATGATGGATGTAAAACTGGATGAAGCCGAATGGATCTGGTCCCGATACAATTAACTGAATCTGATCGAAGAGAAAAGATTAGCATCCATCTGCCATGGGCAGTTATATCAGAGGTGAATGAAGAAAGCCTTCAATCAGAAAGTCAGACCTTGGGAATACCAAGTGGGAGAGCTTGTTCTGAAAAGAATCATTCCTCCTAATACAGACCACAGGGGCAAGTGGATACCAAACTATGAAGGTCCCTATGTGATAAAAAAAGTATTCTCGGGCAGAGCACTGATGCTCGCAACCATGGATGGTGAAGACTTCCCGTCTCCTGTGAATTCAGATGCAGTTAAAAAATACTTCGCATAAAATGACCCGCTGGACTCAAAAACAGAATGTGAGTCCAGGAAAAAATAGGGCATCCCGACAAGTCAAAAACATAATAAAAGACTCGGGCAAAAATAAGGGAAAATAAAAAAAGATGTACACCCACTGAGTTGAAAAGCCACATTAGACAGCTCAGGCAAAAATGGGTATCCTTTTGGATTGAAATCCCGAAAGGGCAATCCATGCAAAATCAGGGAATAAGCGAACAACTGCATTCTGAATTCGTCTATATCGCTCACAACGTGGTAAGCTTCAAAGGGGACAAAGCGTCGGTCAGAATCAACCTTCTTCAGAAAGCAAGATAAGAAGAACGTCAAAGTCATACAAGTCATATAAAAGGGAGCTCACTGGAGCATCAACTTCAACATTGCCAACACTTTTATTTTCTCAATTTACAGCAATCTCCTCCTTTCAGGGATTCGCTTCTCTGACTGTACTTGCCTATTCAGGGCACCCAGATCAATAAAATCATAATATTCAGTCACACTTTGTTTTGTACATTTTTGTTTCGTTTGCGAAATGTCCAATGTTCATAATACAACATTTGCATAAAACATATGAGCCATTTTAATAATTTCTTGCAGGAAATATATTACATTCAGGTAAATCTAACTCCTATGACGGAATCCGGTTAAGGAAACACTCGGGACACTTGTGTGTTTTCCTTTGTCTTAACAGGTTGCAGGTACTCGAGACAGACAATCTTTCGCAACATGGGGCATATCAAGCATTACATCCCCAGCACACTACTTCCCAGAAGTTATATACTTCCCAAGTGGATCTCCCGAGTAATGACTGACAACTCTTTCACGACAAGGTTGTCAAAGAACCTTCATATCCCCCACCAGAGTGCAAGAATTGACCCATCCTCAGCAGAGTTTGTGGAATTGATTCCCCACAATGTTGCTTCCCCAGAAGAGCAATGCCTGAAACATCACCCCAGCGGAGTTGTTAAAACTTCCTCATCCCATTAGGAGTTCTCCCTCCGGACGGATCAATCAATGATCTCTTTCCCCAGCTGATTTCTCCCTCCAAAACAGATCGCCTAGAGATCTTTATCCCTACAGGTTCCGGATCTCGGATCGAATTTCTCACTCGCATAATCATAGCATTCGCATCATATTCACCAAAATAAGCGTAGCATTCCGTCTAATACGGAGCATTACGGCAAAAATCAAACATTTGCATGATCATAAGTCAGGTTCGAGCCCATCACCTGCAAACACCATAATCACTTCACCAGAAGTATACAAAACTCATATCCCCTGCAGATAAAAGCCAAGGCATCCCCTTTGCACTCTCAAGTATATATACTTGTTCATAACATGCTCTTCTCGACACTCGTCCGTGTCATCTTATTCCCCCGCAGGTCGCCAGAATAACTTCTGCATTCTTAAATGTAGATATTTGTTCATACTTATTTGACACTTGCTCGTGTCATAGTTCCCCAACAAGTCAAACACTCGTTCGTGTCCCTTGCCCAATCTTTCGACACTCGTTCGTGTCTTGCACATACTTTACCAACAGATCAACATTTTTACATATACAATCCTCTGATACTCGTCTGTATCTTGTATATATTACCTCCCCGGCAGATACAACACTCATCCGTGTTCCTTGCTTAACCGATTGATACTCGTCCGTATCATCATCCTTAAACACGTGTCAGCATTTGTTTCTATCGATACTCGTTCGTATCGTGATCCTAAGGATGCTCATCCGCATCTTTAATGGATACACACCATCAAACACTTATACCTTTTATTTCAAGAGCATCAACACTAGTCAGTGATTACCATCCCCCCAGTAAGTCACCAACAAAACAGCTTTTCCATCCGACCTTCGTCCTATGTCGTGATATTTTCGGCAGCCGTCCCTCATCAATTATCTGTTGGCCGTCCCCATCGTTGATCCTCTTATCCGGCATTCGTCCTATGTCGCGATACTTTCAGCAACCTTCCCCTGCTAGGTGATCGTCCTTCACCTTTGGATGACTTTCCCTCATCCTTTTCCTAGTGGAATCACCATTGTTGGAGCCTTCTATCCAACATTCGTCCTATGTCTTGATAAAAAGTAGCAGTACCCTGCTAGGTGATCGTCCTTCACCTTTTGATTAGCGTCCCTCATCATTTATCCGATGGCCGTCCCTATCGTTGATTTTCTATCCGACATTCGTCCTATGTCAAGATAACCCCCAAGAGCAGTCGTCCCCTGCTAGGTGATCGTCCTTCACCTTTTGATGACCGTCCCTCATCATTTATCTGATGGCCGTCCCCATCGTTGACCTTTTCTATCCGGCATTCATCCTATGTCATGATATTTTCGGCAGTCGTCCCCTGCTAGGTGATCGTCCTTCACCTTTTGATGACCGTCCCTCATCATTATTTCATTTATTTTACCCGATGGCCGTCCCTATGGCGGTTTAGTTACTTTCTAGCCTTATGGTCGTCCCCATTATTGCTTTTCTCACTTCTTCAAATCCCCAGATAGTTTTGTTTCCTTACCTGATGGTCGTCCCTATCATGGTCTCTTTATTCCCCAACATGATGGTCGTCCCCGTCATTGCTATGCTTACCATTTCATCCCCAGCAGTCGTCCTCTGCTCGATGGTCGTTCTCCATCGCTTTCATTTGATACTCATACTATGTTATCTTTTACAATTTATATCCCTTTTCTTCTTCTCCCTAGCGAGTGCAAATTTCAGACTGTCTTTAGTATTCAACCACAAGTTATCTTTTTTGTCTGTTAAGCCAGGCACTTACACCTTGCACAGCTAACTTATGCTTGAATAGTGGCAGCTGTAAACACCCCAAATTTTCCCTCACTTTTTCTCACACCATGGCTTGTGATCTTTCATTTTTTCATAAGCATACGCATACCATCTCACATTGCATATTTGTTTCATCTACATAGTCCATTTTCATCTGCATCTAGGGTTTGTGATCTGAGCAATCCAAGAATCAATCTGAGCCATCCCAATGGTCTTGAAACTTTCAAAGAGGGTCCATGTGTGTTCTATGATCATAATATGATCCCCAAAGTTCATAAAAGTCAAGGGATCCCAAAGAATGCCAAAGGCATGGAGGCAGAGCTATGGTTTTCCTTCACATATGACCTAAATTAGGGTTTTGATTTCAGAGGCCTTAACTCCAAATTTTTTGGTCATTCTTGTTTCTAATATTCTTAATATGTTATAAGGATCATATGTACCAAGTTTGATGAAGAAATTCATTGTGGAAGTCATCTGATCATTGGGTAACTTCTTGAGCAAGTAAAGTCAAAATCAGGGCATCTGAGGCCCCCAACAAGGGTACCAAATGGTCATCATCATCCTTTTAAGTCTCTTTGATCTATATTTGATCTTAGAAATGGTTAGAAGTTCACAAAGTTGAAGAATTTTGGGCCAAATGCAAACTTGCTATTTTTGGAAATGACTTGTAATGAAAACTTACCATTTTGGGAAAGATTTTCAACTTCCTCTTTCATGACCAAAAATGCTTCAAATGAAAAATTCTTGAACATGAAAGTTGTAGATTAGGTATTTCCCTTTTCAAAAAGTACTGGAACATGTCTTGATTCATCTTATAACTCAAGATATGGCCTTTCAAAGTTGGCAAAAATCCTATAATTTTCAAGTTCATGCCAAAGAGGATTCCATGCATCATAACATGGCAAGGCAACTTCCAAAGATCAGAATTGGCACAAGATTGCATAGTTTTCATGACTTGATCTTTAAGAAATCTCAAAAGTGCCAAAACACACAAACTTTGCAAAATGCTTTGGAACCTTCCATCAACTTGTGCCAGCTGCATAAAACCAATTTTATGGCCCTCCTTGATGCAAACTGAGGCCAGACACCCCTTGAAGCCAGCTATCCCATGGCTCATGCCTAAGGTACCAAAACTTTTGACTTTTTGCAACTTGCCCATATCAATCAAACCATGCCACTAACCACTATCTGACAAATCAAGACATTACATACAAACATTATGGAGCTCATTTGACACAAGAAGCAAGCCTGAAACCTCCCGCAAGTCAGCATTCACAAAATTGGCCAAAAGATTCAAGTCTTCCAAACTCTCAGCACAAACACCATTCCTCAAATATTGTTCCACCAATCATCTCCACACATCATAGGGAGCATAATCCACCCTTCACCTTGCCCTGAAAGTGCCTCAAACTCAGACACGATTTTTCACCTCTCAGAACTGAACCTTCAAAAAGAGGCCATTTAAACACTTGCAAAGCTTCTCAATAGCATCAGGGTGGTTAAAGGAGGTGTCTAGCACAAGAATCAGGCTTTAGGGGTTCACATTTGCTCAACTCCAGCTCAGGTATAACTCAAGAACTTTTATCTTAGAACTTTGATTTTAAGTTGCAACGTGATACAACATGTTTCTCTGATCATTATGCACTTTGAATCACTGAAAATGGTTAGTTATATAGGATGTATTAAACTTCTAAAATTTTAGTCAGTTTTCCATTTGGCTTCGATTCTCTTTCTTGATGCAAAATAAATTGTTTTTGTTTGTGGATTCTTGTTGTTTGATGTTAGAGGATTGATTCTGGAGATTTTGGCATGTTTTCGTTGGCCTGGGGAGGGAGATAGGGATTTGGCCTGCCGGAGAAGATGACCAGAGCTTAGCTCCGGTCACCTGAAAATGATTAGCCCTAATTAGGGTTTAGTTGCCCATATTGATTCCTAACCCTTAGATCCTGATTAGTTTAACGCGTGAACGGACCAGATTAGTTCATTAGGTTTAATCCTTTGGGGTTTGACCTTGTATGGGTTTAGGGTTTGATTAAGCTTGATTTAAATTTTTTATCATGTTGCATGCTTCTGTTTTGGTCATTTGCATCTCATACATTCATAAAACCCTAATTTCTCATGTTCATTTGCATTCACCTTTGCATATCATCATCATGTGAACTTGTCATGACATTTCAAGCATTTGTATGACATCTTAGACATATTAAGACATGCTTAAACATTTCTTGATCATTTCTTCATTCATTTTCTATGATTTGCGTTCATTACATTTCATAAACATCTATGTGTTTTCAAGCTCCTAAACATGCTTTCATTTCATCTCATCTTTGTATGATCATTCATATGCATCTTGTGTGACTTTGAATTATCTCATATGCCATTTACATTTCATTTTCACTTATGACTTTGGTTTTCACCTCTCATTTCATTTCATTTCCTTTTACTTTATGTCTTATGCATTCATACTGACATTTTCAGGAACTTTTGGTAAGTTATTTGGGAGGTGGATTTGCCTTCACTTCCCATCTCTTCTCATAATTCATATGCACATTTACTTGTCTTTGAAGTGAATCTAATTCACTTATGTTCTTTTCTTCTTACTTTCTTTCTTTTAAGTTACTTATCTTCTTCAGGAAGTAAGTAACTTGTTCTTCTTTCTCCTCCCCTTTTCATCTGCTTCTTCCATTGGTGGCCTTGAAGATCCTTTCTCCTAAGCCTCACAAACCATAGGATGTCCAAGCATGTTAACTTTTAGGGTTGTTCATAGTCCCCCTTAGTCTTTTACATTTGAGTCTCTCTTATCACCTCAATAATCAGAGACTAAACCTTTATCAAGAACATCAAGAAGATTGTGCAGAAGATGGTAGTTACTTACAAAGACTGGCATGAGATGCTACCATTTGCCTTGCATGGGTACCGAACCTCAATCAGAACATCTACTGGGGCAACGCCTTATCAGCTTGTTTATGGTATGGAAGTTGTCCTACCTATTGAAGTCGAGTTACCCTCCTTGCGGGTAATGATGGATGTGAAACTGGATGAAGCAGAATGGGTCCGGTCTCGATAAAATCAACTGAATTTGATCGAAGAGAAAAGATTAGCAGCCATCTGCCATGGGCAGTTATATCAGAAGCGAATGAAGAAAGCCTTCGATCAGAAAGTCAGACCTTGGGAATACCAAGAGGGAGAGCTTCTCCTGGAAAGAATCCTTCCTCCTCATACAGACCACAGGGGCAAGTGAACACCAAACTATGAAGGTCCCTATGTGATAACCAAAGTCTTCTCAGGTGGAGCACTGATGCTCGAAACCATGGATGGTGAAGACTTCCCATCTCCTGTGAATTCAGATGCAGTTAAAAAATACTTGGCATAAAATGACCCGCTGGACACAAAAACAGAATGTAGGTCCATGCAAAAATAGGGCATCCCGGCGAGTCAAAAACAGAATAAAAGACTCGGGCAAAAATAAAGGAAAAATCATAAATATGTACAGCCGCTGAGTTGAAAAGCCACATCGGACATCTCAGGCAAAAATGGGTATCCCGGTGGATTGAAAACCCAAAAGGGCGATCCATGCAAAACCAGGGAATAAGCGAACAACTGCATTCTGAATTCGTCTGTATCGCTCACAACATGGCAAGATTCGAAAGGACAAAACGTCGGTCATAATCAACCTTCTTTAGAAAGCAATATGAGAAGAACTTCAAGGTCATACAGGTCATAGCAAAGGGAGCTCACTAGAGCGTCAATTTCAACATTGCCAACACTTTTATTTTCTCAATTTACAGCAATCTCCTCCTTTCAGGGATTCGCTTCTTTGACTGTACTTTCCTATTCAGGGCACCCAAATCAATAAAATCAGAATATTCAGTCATACTTCGTTTTGTACATTTTTGTTTCGTTTGCGAAATGTCTAATGTTCATAATACAACATTTTCATAAAACATATGATCCATTTTAATAAATGCTTTCAGGAAATATATTACTTTCAGGTAAATCTAACTCATATGATGGAATCCGGTTAAGGATACACTCGGGACACTTGTGCCTTTTCCTTTGTCTTAACATGTTGCAAGTACTCAAGACAAACAATCTTTCGCAACATGGGGCATATCAAGCATTACATCCCCAACACACTACTTCCCAGAAGGTATCTCCTCCCCAAGTGGATCTTCCGAGCAATCACTGATCACTCTTTCACAGCAAGGGGGTCAAAGAACCTTCCTATCCCTCTCCAGAGTGCCAGAATTGACCCATCCTCAGTAGAGTTGGTGGAATTGATTCCCCACAGAGTTGCCTCCCCAGAAGAGCAATGCCTGAAATACTTCCCCAGCGGAGTTGCTAAAACCTCTTCACCCCCATTAGGAGTTCTCCCTCCGGGCAGATCAGTCAATGACCACTTTCCCCAGCTGGGTTCTCCTTCCAAGCAGATCGGCCAGGGATCTTTATTGTTAGAACAATTCTGGTTCTAAACCTCTAAGAGTTTTGATGATAACAATTATTATTATGCAAGAATAGAAGTTCTAATACATATTGAAAATAACTTTCTTTGATATGTGTAGAAGTTGTAGAAAAGGAAGTTATTGAAAGGAAGACGTGCTTAATTAGAAGAAACATTGAGCCCTATATAGAAGATACATTTATTGAAGAATCCATCATTAAAGACATGATTTATTGGTTGCGTATCAAGATTTAATTCTCTCTGATTTGTGTCTAGAAGATGATGATTCTCACATTAAAGGCATTAATTAAAAAATATATCAATTAATGGTGAAGACAAGTATCTCTTGTTTTGGAAGGAATTTATGATAATAATTTATATCCAAAACAGGCTCAAGTTGTTCCCAACGGTCACTTTATTCAAGCCTATATAAAGGAATGATTTTGAAGATTGAAATAGCACTAACGAATTACTTTTCCATATATTATATTATTGCGCCAAAACTCTGTAACAATAAAAAGCTTATTAGAAGCATACTAGTTACATTATTGTTTTCTATAGAAGTGATTTTCCTTGAGTGACTAGTTAGTCAGTAGACTCAAGAAGACTTTGACAGTAGGTCGTCGTGATTGTATCTAAATATTGAATATTGGATTAAGACCTCAGTGATAGAGGCAAAATCTCCTTGGCGGGTGGACTGGATGTAGTTTGAGTTCAAACGAACCAGGATAAATCTACTAGTCATAGAAGTTAATTTTAAGTTGTTAAGAAAACCCAATTCCAACCCCCTTCCTTGTGTTTTACGCCCCTTCAATTGGCATCAGAGCGCTAGGTTCTGAGAAATACACTTAACCGTGTCAGTAAAAGATCCAGAAGTTAAAACACATGGCAGACACTGGCAACAACAACAATGACTACCAAAATGGCAAGATCAATGCAAAACCTCCAGTGTTCAATGGTGACAACTTTGACTACTAAGGGAAAGTTTCTTTCTAGCTCTGGATGGAGATCTTTGGGACATGGTGACAGATGGATACACTCATCCTGTTGGAGCAGATGGTCAGAAGATTGAAAGAAAAAATATGACAGCTCAACAGAAGAAGGAGTTCAGAAATCATCACAAAGCTAGAACCATACTTCTGAGTGCTATCTCATATACAAAATATGAGAAAATTACAAACAGAGACTCAACCATACACATGTTTGATTCCCTGAGGATGACACATGAAGGCAACACTCAAGTCAAGGAGACAAAAGCTCTGGCCCTCATCCAGAAGTATGAAACATTCAAAATGGAAGAAGATGAGACAATTGAAAAAATGTTCTCAAGGTTCCAAATTCTGGTAGCTGGACTGAAAGTTCTGGACAAAGGCTACTCAACAGCAGATCATGTAAATAAGATCATCAGAAGCTTGCCAAAGGCTTGGAGGCCCATGGTCACTGCTCTAAAGCTATCAAAAAAACTGAACGAAACATCTTTAGAAGAACTGATCAGCTCCTTGAGAAGTCATGAGAAAGAACTAGAAGAAGATGAACCCCAGAAGAAAGGTAAGTCTATAGCTCTTAAATCTAAAAAATTGGATTCTAAAGCTTTACAGGCAGAAGAAGAAGAAAGTTCTGGATGCTCATCAGAAGAAGATGAACTATCTCTTTTATCCAAAAGAGTCCAACAACTATGGAAACATCGTCAGAAGAAGTTCAGAAATACCAGAAGAACAAGCAATCACTCTGAAGCAACATCTGGCCACAGGAAACCCAGAAGGAAAGAAGTAGTGTGCTACGAGTGCAAAGAACCAGGACATTACAAGAGTGAATGTCCAAAACTCTAGAAAGAGAAACCCATAATGAAATTCAACAGAGAAAAGAAAAAAAGTCTCATGTCAACATGGGATGATTCTGAATCATCTGAAGCAGAGTCAGATTCAGAAGATGAACATGCTAACATTGCACTAATGGCAAAAATACTAGAAGATGATCACTCATCAGAATCAGAATCAGACTCAGATACAGAAGAGGTATTCTCTAAACTTTCTAGATCTCAATTAGAAGATAGCCTCTCAAAAATTCTTGAAAAATATCAGAAGCTTCAATTCAAAAACAAAGACATGAAACAAAGTCGGGTATCTGAATTAGAAGAAGTTAGCAAACTAAAAACAGAAAACTCTGAGCTGAAAGAAAATATTTTTGAATGCAAACACTCTCTTGAAAAACTTAAAGCTCAGAAGGAATCTGAATTAGAAGATCTAATCAATTCTGATAGTATCATAAAGCAATATGACTATAGTTTTCAAAAATGTCTAACTAAAAGCATAGATAGAAGCAAAATTGCATCTATGATCTATGGAGTTAGCAGAAATGATAGAAGAGGCATAGACTATTTGAAAACTAAAGAAAAGGATACTTCGAAGTTTAAAAAGATTGATGACGTTGTTATAAAAGTTAATACTCCTCTAAGTTCTCATTTTACCTATGGTCATAATCATGACCTAATATATACTAGTGAATTATCTTGTTCCACAAGTTCTGATTGGAAACCTAAAATAAATCAGAAGATTGTGAAAACTAACAAACAAGGACCCAGAAAAATATGGGTACCCAAAGATAAGATTGTGTATGTTACAGATGTCTTTAACAGCAAAACTGAAACACCAATCCTGGTACCCGGACTCTGGATGCTCACGACACATGACGGGAAGCAAGCATATGTTCCAAAGTCTTGAATTAAAAGCTGGAGGCCACGTAGGTTTTGGAGGCAACCAAAAAGGAAAAATAATTGGCTCTGGAACTATTGGTAATGGAAATCTTCCCTCTATCTCTAATGTTCTGCTAGTTGAAGGATTAATGCATAATCTATTATCCATAAGTCAATTAAGTGATAATGGCTATGACATAATCTTCAATCAAAAGTTCTGTAAAGCTGTTAGTCAGAAAGATGGAACAATCCTCTTCAGTGGAAAGGGAAATAAAAATATATATAAAATAAAACATTCTGAATTAAAAAATCAGAATGTAAAATGTCTAATGTCTGTAAAAACTGAGCAATGGGTCTGGCACAGAAGATTGGGACATGTTAATATGAGAAGATTATCTCAACTTAACAAACTCAATCTGGTCAAAGGACTTCCAAACTTGAAGTTCAACTCAGAAGCTCTGTGTGAAGCATGTCAGAAAGGCAAATTTTCAAAACCTGCCTTTAAAGCTAAAAATGTTGTATCTTCCTCTAGACCACTAGAACTTCTGCACATTGACTTGTTTGGACCAATGAAAACTGCTTCAGTCAGTGGCAAGAAGTATGGATTGGTGATCATAGATGACTTCAGTAGATGGACATGTGTAAAGTTCCTTAGACAAAAGGATGAGTCAATTGTTGTATTCTCTAACTTCTGCAAACAAGTTCAAAATGAAAAAGAGTTTAGAATTGTTAAAGTCAGAAGTGATCATGGTGGATAATTTGAAAACAAAAAATTAGAATCATTCTTTAATGAAAATGGCATCTCTCATGACTTTTCTTGTCCTAGAACTCCATAACAAAATGGGGTTGTAGAACGCAAGAATAGAACATTGCAAGAGATGGCCAGAACCATGATCAATGAGACTAACATGGCTAAACATTTTTGGGCAGAAGCAGTAAATACAGCATGCTATATTCAGAATAAAATCTCTATAAGACCTATTCTTGAAAAGACTCCTTATGAATTGTGGAATAACAGAAAGCCCAACATTTCATATTTTCATCCTTTTGCGTGCAAGTGTTTTATTCTGAATACTAATGATCCTCTGAATAAGTTTGACTCTAAGGCACAAAAGTGTTATATGTTAGGATACTATGAACTTTCAAAGGGATACAGAGTATACAACACAGAAACACGAATAGTCATAGAGTCTATTTATGTCAGATTTGATGATAAGCTTGGTTCTGAAAAACCAAAGCAGAATGAATCTCTTGAAGAAATAGAAGTTGAAATCACTACAAACAGAACATCTGAAGAACAATCACCTATAGAACAAAACAAGACAATCACTCCAACAAGCTCTGAAGAACCCACTCAGAAGAAACTATCCAGAAGCAAGTTGAATCACCCAGAAGACAAAATCTTGGGAAAGAAGGATGAACCGATCAGAACAAGATCATCATTCAGAAATTCTGAAGAATCTCTAATGGGACTAGTCTCGCTGATTGAACCAACTTCTGTAGAAGAAGCTCTCTCAGAAAATGATTGGATTCTGGCTATGCAAGATGAACTTAATCAATTCACCAGAAATGATGTATAGGATATAGTTCCTAAGACCAGAGGATTCAACATAATTGGCACCAAGTGGGTATTCAGAAACAAGCTAAATGAGCAAGGAGAAGTTGTCAAAAACAAAGTACGACTGGTTGCACAAGGTTATAGTCAACAGGAAGGAATTGACTACACAGAAACCTATGCCCCAGTCGCCAGGTTAGAATCTATTAGACTTCTAATTTCATTTTCTGTAAACCATAATATCATTCTATATCAAATGGATGTCAAGAGTGCATTTTTAAATGGTTATATTGATGAAGAAGTGTATGTGCACCAACCCCCTGGTTTTGAAAATACAAAATTTCCAGAACATGTCTTCAAACTCAAAAAATCTTTATATGGTCTGAAGCAAGCTCCCAGAGCTTGGTATGAAAGACTAAGCAAATTTCTTCTGGAAAATGATTTCATCAGAGGGAAAGTGGATACAACACTCTTCAGTAAAAACATTAAAAATGACATTCTGATATGCCAAATTTATGTAGACGATATAATATTTGGTTCTACTAAAAGTGCTATGGGAAAGGAGTTTGCTAAGTCTATGCAGGCAGAATTTGAAATGAGCATGATGGGAGAATTAAAGTTCTTTCTAGGAATCCAAATAAATCAAACATCAGAAGGAACATATATTAATCAAAGCAAATATGTCAAAGAACTTCTGAAGAAATTTGATTTATCAGAAAGTACCACTCTAAAACTCCTATGCATCCTACATGTATTCTGGTGAAAGAAGAGGTAAGTAAGAAAGTAGATCAGAAAATCTACAGAGGTATGATTGGATCTCTCCTCTATCTAACTGCTTCTAGACCAGATATTCTATACAGTGTTTGTTTATGTGCTAGATTCCAATCAGATCCTAGAGAAACTCACTTAACAGCAGTTAAGAGAATTTTTAGGTATCTGAAAGGTACTACTAATCTTGGTCTATGCTACAGAAGATCCAAAGATTACAAACTTGTAGGATATTGTGATGTTGATTTTGCCGGAGACAGGACAGAAAGAAAAAGTACTTCTGGAAGTTGTCAATTTCTGGGAGATAATCTAATTTCTTGGTCTAGCAAAAGGCAGTCAACCATAGCATTATCAAATGTAGAAGCTGAATACATTGCAACAGTTGGATGCAGTACTCAGATGCTCTGGATGAAAAATCAACTTGAGGACTTCAATATTTATGAGAGTAACATTCCCATCCTCTGTGATAATACTTCTGCTATCTGTCTCTCTAAAAATCCAATTTTACACTCTAGAGCTAAACACATAGAAGTTAAACATCATTTCATTAGGGACTATACTCAGAAGGGAATCTTAATGTTAAAATTCATAGACACAAATCACCAATGGGCTGACATTTTTACAAAACCCCTTCCTGAAGATAGATTTAATTTCATTCTAACCAACCTTAGTATGAAATTATGTCCAGAATGAAAATGCATTAATTATATGTTTTTATCTCTCAGAT
This sequence comes from Lathyrus aphaca, assembly GCA_963966055.1. Taxonomy (NCBI): domain Eukaryota; kingdom Viridiplantae; phylum Streptophyta; class Magnoliopsida; order Fabales; family Fabaceae; genus Lathyrus; species Lathyrus aphaca. The sequence continues at coordinate 315,335,739 of OZ014523.1, forward strand.
GTTCTGAACTAAAACCTCTGTTTTATTCTTTCAGAAGTTATAATTCCTTTTATTCTAACTGTTTAATTCTGAGAACTTCTGTTCAAGAGAATAACATGCAGATCTTTACATCAACATGTGTCAACAAAGCTCTAAGGAATTCTATAAGAATCAGAATATGTGTCCACACTCTGAAAAGTGACAGAACATGCAATTGGACAACTGTCCTCTACAGAAGGACACCTGTTCGAATTCTGGGAAACTAAAAAGGCTGACTTGACCCAATAGAGGCAAAAATATTTTTGGTAATTGTTCCAAGATCTTTACGCCTTCCCTTTTGTCATCCTCATTTATTACTTTCCATCATTATGTTTTTTAAATTAATATTTTCCACTAATTACTCGTTGTCTTAAATGAAATTTTTCCCTATATAAACACTCTTTTACATTCACTTTTCTCTTTTGCCTTCATTGTTATTTTACTGTCAAATTTTTTTTACCTTCATCTATTCTTCTTCTCTGAAATTTTTTTTAGAAACCCTAAACCATCATCTTAGTAACTATGTCTTCCACCTCTCAACCACCAAAGGATTCATCAACAGATGTGCTACATGTTTCTCCAGTGAAAACTCTTCTCACATTGACTGAAATGCTTGAAGTCTTGTGTGAACTGTTCGTGGACTTTGATAGTTTGAAAGAGAATTGTTTCGATTTTCTTCCCGCCGTCAAAGCTCAAGGCTGGGAAAAATACTTTGATCGCCTTATGGGACCAGTCTTCCCTAAGCTGGTTAAAGAATTCTGGGTTTTTGCAAGTGCCTCAAATTCTCACGTTACTTCTTATGTTCTGGGGAAGAGGATAATCATCTCAGAAGACCATATTGCAAGACTTATTGAATCTGATGGAAACGGAATAAAGTGCAGTGACATGGATAAACTATCATACACAAAACTGATAGAAAAAGAAATTTTCTCCAATGGGCAACCCTCTAACAAAATTAAGGATCTAAAGGATCATCTCAGAATATGGGCTAAGATCATCCTTGGTAGCATTTGTCATAGAAAAGCAACCAACTCCCCTGACTACATCAACATGGATCAGTAGTTCTTGCTTTATTTTATTGCCAAGAAGAAGAAGGTAAACCTATCCCATTAGTTATTCAACCATCTGAAAAACAGTGTCAAAGAAACAAGAGAAGGAGAAAAGACCAAAAGGGACTGGATACCTCTAGGACGCTTAATTTCTGATATCCTCAATGAAAACAAATTGGTGGACTATCTGATTGAAGCTAAGCAGGTAGAACTTATAGAACCTGATGTTGGAAAGCCCCTCAACGCTAAGAATCTCAAGAAAATGAAATTCATCACCTCTATCAAAAAGGACCCAATCTTGTACTCCAGGGAGGTCATCACAACAAGGAAGATTCCTCTACAGAACTTCCCATTATTTTCTGCTGACACACCTCTAGAGGTTGTGGTCAGATATTTAGATTCTTGAAAACAAGATGGTGTGGATCCCATGTTCAAACCAGAGGAACTCAATCAACCAGATCTAGAAGTTGCATCAACAAGGAGCAAGAAAAGGAAAGCTGGGGAAGGAACTTCTCAGAAGGTTTCTAAAACGATAAAAAAGTCAGGTAACACTTCTTCCTCGACCTCTGATTTCGTTTCTGTGGTAGAATCAGTAAAAATGGTCATGTCTGAACCAACTCCTTCTGACCCATCTCCTTCTGACCCAATTCCTTCTGAACCCATCCCACCTTCTGAATCCATCTCACCTTCTATACTTGTAACTGTTTATGATCAAGTTCCCTCTGTGATACCCACAACTACTGCTGTTTCCTCTATCTTATCTTCACTATATCCACCTGAACATGAAACTCATCAACCACAAAATCTATCTGATTTTGATATACCCATTGATCCAACACCACTCTCTGATATAGACCGTTCCCAATCCATTGAAACACACACTGATCTCCAAAACGTTCTTTCTGATATTGACGCATTCCAACCTCCTGAATCACAACAAATTCCACCTATTCAAACCTTTGAAACAAACCCACCTAACACTTTCCATCCTCTGAATACTGATGGCCATGCCCTAGTTTTTGACCTTTCACCCATTAGAGAAAGCTTTCTGTCCTCTTATGAATCAACCCCACCAAACTCACCAACATGCATAACAATACCAGACTCACCTCCAGAAGAATCTGAGCCAGGAAATCCTCTTAGAACACCCATTAACATAGATGCTCTCCAAAAACTATCTTCTGTTTCCAACAAAACAGCCATTCCGGCCCCAAAACCAAAACCAACCAAAACAGACATTGATGCACTATTGCTTGCCTTTGAAGCAGAAATGAAAATCAAGTTAGAGGATCAGAAAGTTCCTTGCTCAGAGCTTCCTGATCCAGCAGCTTCTTATTTTCTTTGGGCTACATTCAGAAAATGGTTCAATGTTGAGACCAAAAGGCTGAAGGATATCTGCTATGGTATCGCTCATCAGAACTTCTGTGAACACCTCAAAGCAGTCGTCTCCAACATTGAAAAGAACAAGCCATTCCTTCTGGATAACAAACCCTGGAATGAACCAGAACCTCTGGAATCATACTCTGAACTTCAGATGGTTTTAGTTCCTTCTGATGAAGCTCAGGAAATTGACTCTGTTCCACCACCATCAACTGATGCAAATTCTGAAAATCAAGCGCTACAACAACTGCAGAACCTCTACCAACATCTCTTGTAATGAAGACTCTAGAAGAATTGAAAAAGGAGAATGAAATGGTCAAGCAAAGATTGGACAAACAGGATGCAACTAATGCTGAACTGAAGACTATGATTGGCAAGCAAGTGGAATCTTCTTCTGAAATCAAGTCTCTTCTGGAAGCATTAGTTACTAAGATGAATCCCCAACCATGATTTTCTGTTAATTTTTAGTTTTATCTTCTAATTATCTTATTTGATTAATTACTATTGGTTGTTTCTTTTTGGCTATGCCACTGATTAATGAAAACTTGTTTCGTTTTGCTTCTTAACTCTTTTTGTTTTTCCTTCTACATCTTTACTTTTTGATTATGACAAAAAGGGGGAGTAACGTAGAAGATTTTGATCTATAGCAGTTATCAAGATTATCCTCTAACATATATATTCTAATAAAACTGTTTGAGTTGTGATTCTAAAATAGAAACAGGTCAAGTAACCAACTCAGGGGGAGCTAAAGCTGATAAAACTTCTGAAGGATAAAACTTCTGAAGGAACCTCTAATGGAAATCTCTGAATTAAATTAACCAAAGGCAGTTCTTCTAATCTTATTAAATTCTATTCTTAAAATCTAAATAAATGTTTTGTCATCACCAAAAAGGGGGAGATTGTTAGAACAATTATGGTTCTAAACCTCTAAGAGTTTTGATGATAACAATTATTATTATGCAAGAATAGAAGTTCTAATACATACTGAAAATAACTTTATTTGATATGTGTAGAAGTTGTAGAAAAGGAAGTTATTGAAAGGAAGACGTGCTTAATTAGAAGAAACATTGATTCCTATATAGAAGATACATTTATTGAAGAATCCATCATTAATGACATGATTTATTGGCTGCGTATCAAGATTTAATTCTCTCTGATTTGTGTCTAGAAGATGATGATTCTCACATTAAAGGAATTATTTAAAGAATATATCAATTAATGGTGAAGACAAGTATCTCTTGTTTTGGAAGGAATTTATGATAATAATTTATATCCAAAACAGGCTCAAGTTGTTCCCAACGGTCACTTTATTCAAGCCTATATAAAGGAATGATTTTGAAGATTGAAATAGCGCTAACGAATTACTTTTTCATTTATTATATTATTGGGCCAAAACTCTGTAACAATAAAAAGCTTATTAGAAGCATACTAGTTACATTATTGTTTATTATAGAAGTGATTTTCCTTGAGTGACTAGTTAGTCAGTAGACTCAAGAAGACTTTGACAGTAGGTCATTGTGATTGTATCTAAATATTGAATAGTGGATTAAGACCTCAGTGATAGAGGCAAAATCACCTTGGCGGGTGGACTGGATGTAGTTTGAGTTCAAACGAACCAGGATAAATCAACTTGTCATAGAAGTTAATTTTAAGTTGTTAAGAAAACCCAATTCCAACCCCCCTTCCTTGTGTTTTACACCCCTTCATTTATATCCGCAGGATCCGAATCTCGGATCAAGTTTCTCACTTGCATAAACATAGCATTCGCATCATATTCACCAAAATAAGCGTAGCATTCCGTCTAATACGGAGCATCACGGTAAAAAGAAAACATTCGCATGATCATAAGCCAGGTTCGAGCCAGTCACCTGCAAATACCATCATCATTTCATCAACAATATACAAAACTCATATCCCCTGCAGATATAAGCCAAAGCATCCCCTTCGCACTCTCAAAACACAGATACCTGTTCATACATACCCTTTTCGACACTCGTCCGTGTCATCTTATCCTCCACAGGTTGCCATAATACTTTCTGCATTCTCAAGTATAGATATTTGTCCATTAACTTGTACATTTTCTTTTTGATACTCGCCCGTTTCATATATTCCCCAGCAAGTCAAACACTCGTCTGTGTCTTGCACATACTTCACCAACAGATCAACACTTGTACATATACAATCCTCTTAATACTCGTCTGTATCTTGTATATATTACCTCCCCGACAAACAAAACACTCATCCGTGTTCCTTGCTTAATCGATTGATACTCGTCCGTATCATCATCCATAAACACATGTCAGCATTTGTTTCTATCGATACCTGTTCGTATCGTGACCCTAAAGATGCTCGTCCGCATCCTTAGTCTATACACACCACCAAAACACTTGTACCTTTTATTTTTAATGGCGTAAGCACTTGTCCGTGCTTACTATTCCCCAGTAAGTCGCCAACAAAACCACTTTCTTCTATCCAACATTCGTCCTATGTCGTGATACTTTCAGCAGCTGTCCCCTGCCGGGTGATCGTCATTCACCTTCGGATGATCTTCCCTCATCCTTTTCCCTAGTGGAATCTCCATTATTGGAACCTTCTATCTGGAATTCGTCCTATGTCGTGATATTTTTAGCAGCCGTCCCCTGCTAGGTGATCGTCCTTCACCTTTTGATGACAGTCCCTTATCATTTACCCGATGGCCGTCCCCATCATTGATCTTGTTATCCGACATTCGTCCTATGTCGTGATAATCCCCGAGAGCAGCCGTCCAATGCTAGGTGATCATACTTCACCTTTTAATGACCATCCCTTATCATGCTTATCCGATGGGCGTCCCCATCGCTGGCCTTTTCTATCCTACATTCATCCTATGTCGTGATATTTTCAGCAGTCGTCCCCTGCTAGGTGATCGTCATTCACCTTTGATGACCGTCCCTCATCATTATTTCATTTATTCTTTCACCCGATGGTCGTCCCCATCATGGTTTACTTTGCTTTCCAAGCCTGATGGTCGTCTCCATCAATGCTTTTCTCAATCCCCAGAGAGTTTTATTTCCTTACCCGATGGCCGTCCCCGTCGTGGTCTCTTTATTTCCCCAACTTGTCGGTCGTCCCCGTCATTGCTTAGCTTACCGTTTACCCCAAGAAGTCGTCCTATGCTCGATGGTTGTCCTCCATCGCTTTCATTTGATACTTATACTATACTATCTTTTACAATTTATATCCCTTTTCTTCTTCTCCCCAGCGAGTGCAGATTTCAGACTGTCTTTGGTATTCAACCACAAGTTATCTTGTTTGTCTGTTAAGTCAGGCGCTTACATTCTGCACAGCTAACTTATGCTTGAATAGGGGCAGCTGTAAACACCCCAAATTTGACCTCACTTTTTCTCACACCATGGCTTGTGATCTTTCATTTTTGCATTAGCATAAGCATACCATCTCATATTGCATATTTGTTTCATCTGCATAGTTCCATTTCATCTGCATCTAGGGTTTGTGATATGAGCAATCCAAGAATCAATCTGAGCCATCTCAATGGTTTTAAAGCTTTCCAAGAGGGTCCATATGTGTTCCATGATCATAATATGCTCCCCAAAGTTCATGAAAGTCAAGAGATCACAAATAATGACAAAGGCATAGAGGCAGAGCTAGGGTTTTCCTGCACAGATGACAATAATTTGGGTTTTGGTTTCAGAGGCCTTAACTCCAAATTTTTTGGTCATTCTTGTTTCTAATCGTCTTAATTTGTTATAAGGATCATGTGTACCAAGTTTGATGAAGAAATTCATTGTGGAAGTCATCTGATCATTAGGTAACTTCTTGAGCAAGTAAAGTCAAAATCAGGGCATCTGAGGCCCCCAACAAGGGTACCAAAGGATCACCATCATCATTTTGAGTCTTTGTGATATTTATTTGATCTTAGAAGTGGTTGGAAGTTCACAAATTTGAATAATTTTGAGCCAAATGCAAACTTGCCATTTTTGGAAATGACTTGTAATGGAAACTTTCCATTTTGGGAAAGATTTTCAACCTCCTCTTTCATGACCAAAAATGCTTCAAATGAAAAATTCTTGGACATGAAAGTTGTAGATTAGGTTTTTCCCTTTTCAAAAAGTACTAGAACATGTCTTGATTCATCCTATAAATAAAGGTATGGCCTTTCAAAGTTGGAAAAAATCCTATAATTTTCAATTTCATGCCAAAGAGGATTTTGTGCAAATTCAAGTTTCAAGCCATTTCATGACCTCTAATTGATTGCTAGGCATCATACAAACATAGTGAAAGACATTTGAACCAAAATTGTGCCTTGAATTGCAAGTTTCCACAAGACATTTTCATGAAATTCTCAAAGAGGGAAAGGTTGCAAAACCTCTTAAAACATTCCCACCACTTGTGCCAGCTGCATGAAACCAATTCTATGGCTCTCCTTGATGCAAGCTAAGGCCAGACACCCCTTGAAGCCAGCTCTTCCATGGCCCATACCTCCAAGTACACAAAATTGACTTTTTTGCAACTTGCCCATACCAATCACACTAGGCCACACCAACTCTTCTGATCACTCCTATTGGTTTATACAAACCCAAAGGAACACAAAACACATAACACACAAGCCTGCAAGCTCCCTCAACTCAGAATCTAAAAAATCACCATAGAGTTTCATCTCTTCGAATTGCACAACACAACCATCAAAACTCAAATATTCTTTCACCATTCATCTCACCATCACTCAAGGATCATTTCCCACCCTTTGCCATGGCCTAAGAACACCTCAATCAGAAACACGATTCTTGGTGCAGAGGAACTGAAACTTAAAAACCAAGCCACACAAACTTGTTCCAAGCATTGAAATATCATCAAGGGGTTCATTGGAGGTGGATTGACCCAAGAAAGAGGCCAAAAAACTCTGGAAGTAAAGCTTCATCTCAGGTAGCTCCTTAGAACTTTTTTTCCAGAAGCTTTATTTCATGTTCTAGAAATGTTCCCCATGCTCTCCTGATCACACTGCACTTGTTGGTTTTGAAAATGATGAAGAAACAAGCATGAACCATATCTTTGAAACTTTGACCTAAATTTTGTTCTTTTTCGATTCTCTCTGTATATGCATGATTAATTGTTTTTGTTGCTGGATTTGAGTTTGTTGATGTTTAAAGATCAATTCTGGAGATTTTGGTGAGTTTTTATGGAGGTTTGAGTGAACTCAGGGGAGGGGGGTGCCGGAGAAGATGACCGGAGCTAGCTCCGGTCACCTGAAAATAATTAGGGTTCCTAATTAGGGTTTAGTTCCCAGTTTGAATGTGAGTCGTCAAATGGTGATTAGCGCGTAATTAGAGGGCCATGATTTGTCCACTTAATTTTAATTAGATTAATTAATTATGTTTAATATTTAATTATCCAGATTTGATCTGGGCGTTTGAAACATGCACCAGTCAACTCCCTCCATTTTTTTTGAATCTCCACCACTGGATCTGCATACTTCCATTTAATTGCATTTTTATTTCATTTTTCTTTATTTCGTTTGCTCATTTTATTTAAAATATTAAAAAGCGTCACAAAAATATAATCTTTTGCATTTCTGATCCAAATATTTTTCTCAACCCAAAAATGATTTTTATTTTAGTTTTTGCGTTAAAAAAGTATTTTTAAAATATTTAAATGTTATTTTTAATTGTTTAATGGATTTTAATTAATTAAAAATAAATTTAGGTTTCTTAAAATCACCAAAAAATTCATGAACTATTCCAATACATTTAGAAACATTTTCAAACTCATCATACAAATTTATTTTTAGGTTTTCTCATAATTTCATAATTTTCTTTGAATTAGGGTTCTTAAAAATCACATTTTTTAACCCTAACTTGAAAAATTCATTTCTGCCTAACCATGATGAGTTTGAACTTGATTATTTTTGCATTGTATCACATATTGCATATAGTTTCTAGGTTATTTTTCTCATGAATTTATCTTGCATTTTCAATTTGATTTGCATTTTCCCTTAGGAATCACCCAAAAACCCTAGCAAACTTAGAAAATTCATAACATTCAATTGTATTAGCTTCTGACTTTCTCCTTTGGGGTTTGACCTTGTATGGGTTTAGGGTTTGATTGAGCTTGCTTTCAATTTTTTATCATGTTGTATGCTTCTATTTTGGTCATTGGCATCTCATACATTCATAAAACCCTAATTTCTCATGTTCATTTGCATTCACCTTTGCATATCATCATCATGTGAACTTGTCATGACATTTCAAGCATTTGTATGACATCTTAGACATCTTAAGACATGCTTAAACATTGCTTTATCATCTCTTCAATCATTTGATATGCTTTGCATTCATTACATTTCATAAACATCCATGTGTTTCAAGCTCCTAAACATGCTTTCATTGCATCTCATCTTTGTATGATCATTCATATGCATCTTGTGTGACTTTGCATCACCTCAATGCCATTTACATTGCATTTTCACTTCTGACTTTGGTTTTCACATCTCATTTCATTTCATTTCCTTTTACTTTATGTCTTATGCATTCATACTAACATTTTACGGAACGTTTGGTAAGTTATTTGGGAGTTGGATTTGCCTTCACTTCCCATCTCTTATCATCATTCATATGCACATTTACTTGTCTTTGAAATGAATATAATTCACTTGTGTTCTTTTCTTCTTACTTTCTTTCTTTTAAGTTACTTATCTTCTTCAGGAAGTAAGTAACTTATTCTTCTTTCTCCTCCCCTTTTCATCTGCTTCTTCCATTGGTGGCCTTGAAGATCCTTTCTCCTAAGCCTCACAAACCATAGGATGTACAAGCATGATAAATTTTAGGGTTGTTCATAGTCCCCCTTAGTCTTTTACATTTGAGTCTCCTTGAGTCTCTCTTCTCACCTCAATAATCAAAGACTAAACCTTTAAAGCTTTAGGAATTTGAATAGGGTTATGCCTGCATCCTTCTCTTAGGATGGAGTGTATAACTTTAATCCTAAGTGTTAAACCTTTAATTTGCTTACACCTCTTAATCAAATCGCATTAATAATCACCAAGACTTTATCTTGTAACTTGGGCCTTACATTAGGGTTCTATCTCTTCCTTATGGCTAAGAGGGACTAACCTTAGTGTTTAATGGACAAGTCCCCCTCAAGTTGTCTTACAAACCATAATAATCACTTCTTAATCTCATTCCTTTAATTTAAAATCCATTTAATAAAGGCATGTTATATAATGAATTTAATCCCTAACCATGGATTAAGTTGAGGTATCTTCCTCAGCTTAAGTGTTCTCATCTATTATCCTTCTATTAGGATGGTTTAATGAGTTCACTAATCTGTGATTAGAGATTAAACTCATTACTTAACACTAAACAAAACCCAAAAACATCTAAATAATCACAAGTAGGTTAATGATCTTAATCCTACGTCATCATGGTAATTAAGTTGAGATGCTTATCTCATACTTAAGTATGCTCATTATCCTTAATTAGGGAGGATATAATGATTTTGCAAGCCCTTGATTTAGGCTTAAGCTCATTAACTTGTGCAAAACACCAAAAACAATAACAAAACTGAAAACACAAAAAAATAAATAATAATCGTCTCCTTCGGGATTCTTTTCTCATCACACTCATTCACAAATGAGAACTTGCTTCTTCCTTCTAGTGCAAGACAGTTAGCGCTCGAGCCAGACGAGTAATATACTTGAGCATAGACAAGTAAGCAGTTCACAATCAATTCATTTTCAGTCTCTTTGAGTCGAACTACGGTGTTCTGACTTCCTCATTGCACGAGAGGATACGTAGGCATAACTTAACAGTTATCGAACAAAAGTCTCTGTGTCTTTCCCCCTCTTTCTGCATTCTTTCTAAAGCCTCAGTTCTAGAGCAATTCACCCTTTGCATTGACACCTGTACTTTCTTTATCTAGCTTTTGCACACAGATAGCGCATACAGTTACCCCGTTTTGAACACAATCTTATAAGTGTGGATCCCGTCGAGTACGACAGACAATCTGGGTGGTAATACCTTCCCAGGTTGTAACCAAACCCCTTTCTCAGTTTCTCTAGTTCGCAACCGTCTTATCCATCTTTTTCTAGGTTTATGCAGCATTTTCTTTCCTTCGGGATAAAAATGCCTAGCTGGCAACTCTATTCAATTTACCTCATTCATTCTCACTTTTTCACCGACCGTTCGCGTCTGCACCGGGATGCAAATCTCCGGGAGCGACACATGTGAAGCATAATGTATGCATTCTTGTATTATGGGATTCTATGTGAATCTGTTGTAACATCGTGTGCCCATATGGGGTGTGAGCGATGATTACAACATGATTGTGTGCCCGTGTGGGGTGTGAGCAATCGAATTGTGTGCCCGTGTGGATTGTGAGCAATCCATAAACATTGTGTGCCTATGTAGGGTGTGAGAAATGGGTGATTTAATCACAAATGGTTGTGTGCCCATGTGGGGTATGAGCAATCGGATTGTGTGCCCATGTGGGGTGTGAGCAATCCATAAACATTGTGTGCCCATGTGGGGTGTTAGCAATGGGTGAACATCGTATGCCCGACGGGGAGTTACTTTATGTAACGAGCGATGGTTCCAATAAGTTCCTGAGTGAACTTGAGATGATTGAGTTGGTACCTGATTGCATTTGCATAGAGTCGCGAGTCGGTCTCTATGATTTGCATTTATCATCTATAATTAAAAATTGGTGAATAAACATGAATAATATATGTTTAAGTAGAATGATGAGAAATGGTGAAATTGTGCATGATGAATATGCTTGGTTTGTATATATATATACATTGTGACGTATATGTGTGATGAGTGGATGAATTGTGGTGAGAATATGTATATGTGAATTTTTATGTTAAGATATATAATTATATGCATTGTTATTATGATAATATTTCTCACCCTTCTGTTGTTTTATGATGCTCTATAAGGCATTGCAGAGTAGGTTGCTGGAGGTCTTTTTGTGAAGCGTGTCTTCATTCTTTTGGTCGGCCGACTTTGATATGTAGCCCCGGGTAGCTAGGGTTGGCTTGATGCCTTTTTGTAATGCATTTTTATATGTATTTTGGTGATGAATGTTTATGTAAACATGAATTATTGGTGAATCAAACTTGATGATATATATAAGTACATATGTTTGATGTTGATTAATGTTTAGTTTCCGCTATTATTTTAATGTTGAGGTATGGGTGTAAGGATTAAATCCTTCTGTTGCAAGTTACCCCATTTGTTGCATATCTTTAAATGAGCAGGTGTTGGATGTTTTAATTTCATGTATAATGTGACATGCCTCTTTTATACTATGTTTTAATTATACTCTGTTGAAAATTTTAATTTGTGCCTAAATGATTATTTGATTATTTGGGGGTATAGAAAGGGGGCGTTACAATTATCCCTCCAAAGATTAGAACTCCAGGTTTCGAAAAATACAACAACTTTTGTCCTAAGATTCACTTGCAAGCCTTTTATCGCAAGATCGATGCACATACCAAAGACGAGAAGCTTTGGATGTACTATTTCTAGAACAGTTTGTCTAGAGGCTCACTGGAATGGTACATGAAACTGGAGAAGAACTCTGTTCACAATTGGAAGGAGCTTGGGGAGGCTTTCCTCAAGTAGTACCAATATTACACCGACATGGCTCCCAGTCGGACTCAACTGCAAAAACTATCACAAAAGAACTCCGAAAGTTTAAAGGATTATGCATAGAGTTGGCGCGAGGTCGCAACCATAGTTCAACCACCGTTTCTGGAAATGGAAATGGTTGACCTTTTCATGGATACCCTCCCTAAGAAATTCATGGAAAGACTGGAAGGTTGTTCATCTAGTTGCTTTTCTGACATCATTCTAACGGGTGAAATAATCGAAAGATGGATGAAACAAGGAAAGATTCAGAGCAGCGGAGCTTCAACCTCCGGTGTCAAGAAGCCTTTTGTGAAGCGAAGGGAAGGAGAAGTCAGGGCCGTATATACTTAAAAGAAGATGGGGAATCAGAACTCTTGTCATCAGGCAACTCTTGTCACTATTTCTGCTCCTGCTAATCAGCAACAGGTTCAACAACCTCAGCAACAACGTCAACAGAACTACCAACAATAGAGGAATCCTCGTCAATACTATCCTCCTAGACCAATGGGTAGGCATTTTGAGACGCCTCTGATGTCTTATTCCCGGTTATTACAAAACCTTCTTCAACTTCAAATGATCTAGTTGAGAACCCTACAACCTCCAAAGTCAGGTCAACTCCTTGTAGGTTATGATGCTAATGCCCGTTGCGAGTTCCATTATGGAGCTCCTGGCCATAACACCGAGAATTGTCAAGTTCTCAAACATGTCATTCAGGACATGATAGATTCCAAGGTAATCAACTTCGCTCCAACCCCGAATATGGTACAGAACCCCATTCCTAATCATGGAAGGACTGTTGGAGCTGTTGATAGTGGTGAATGTTTGAACCTGATATCTGATGTCAATGCCCTGAAGACTTCATTTTTTATTGCAAAGGCTTTCCTGGCTAAGAAGAATATATTTTCAGGTTGTGAAAGGGCCTGTTTAGAATGTGTTAATTTTTACGATGGTTGTGACTGATTGAGATCGGGGATACAAAAGATGATGAATAAAGGAAGTATACAGTTTGACAGGATCGTGAAAGAGGATGAAGTATCAACAATTACGATTTACTATAATCCATCACAAGTTCATACACTAGGAAAGGTGGCACTGATAACCATTACTACTTCTGGACCAATTCCATACCAAAGCGAGAAGGTTGTCCCTTGGAATTATGGAGGAGACGCTTACTACAATGTTCAGAAACAAAACATGGCAACATCAAGTTCATCTCTGCACCAAGTTGAGAATGTTGGGGTCGGAGGATTCACTAGGAGTGGTAGAATGTTTGCACTGGAGACATTAAGAAACAATGTGTTTCCACCAAAAGACAAAATTGAGGCTCAAGCTAGGGCCAGGGGCAAACAACCCATGACATGTGATGCTCCTGCGTCAACTCCAAATCCTGATATCACTTTTGACAAGGAGGCAGAAGAATTCTTGAGAATAATCAAGAAAAGTGATTAAAAAATTATTGATCACTTGCAGCAAACTCCTTCTAACATTTCAATCTTATCCCTGTTGATCTGTTCAGACTTGCACCAGAAAGCTCTGTTAAATATTTTGAATAATGCATATATTCCGCAAGACATATCCATAAATCAGCTAGATATTGTGGTGTCAAGTGTAAATGCCAGCCATGGTTTGGGATTTACGGATATGGACCTAACAACTGAGGGACGCAGCCACAACCGAGCCCTACACATTTCTATGGAATGTAAAGGATTTGTGCTCTCTCATGGACTTGTGGATACAGGGTCATCCTTGAATGTACTTCCTAAGAAAGAATTGATTAAGTTGGTTTATGATGGGGTTGTGCTTAGGCCAAGCAATTTGGTCTTCCGAGCATTCCTCGGCTCAAAAAGGTTAGTATTTAGAGAGGTTGAACTGCCGATCAAGGTGGGACCATAGATTTTCAATACAACTTTCTACGCTATGGATATCCAACTAGAATACAACTGTTTGCTGGGACGGCCTTGGATACACGCAGCAGGGAAAGTGTCTTATACCCTTCACCAAAAGCTTAAATTTGTCTGGGAAGGACAAATTGTGATAGTGTGCGGGGAAGACAATATCTTTATCAGCCACTTGGCCTCGTTCAAGTACGTAGAGATGGATGGAGAGATTGTCAAAACTCCTTACCAAACCTTTAAGCCCATCAGGACTGTAGGTACATCATCTTCAGCTTCCTTATCAGAGGATACGAAGAAAGGGGCTTCCATAACCTCCTACAAGCAAACCCTAAAAGTTGTGGAATCAGGTGCAAATGAGGGTTGGGGAAAAATGATTGAAGTCCTAGAGAAGAAGGATATGTTTGGGGTTGGCTACCAAACTGGTCATTCAACACCAGGGCAAGGCGCCAGAGGTTAGAAAGGCCCAATTACCTTCAACAATGCGGGATAGTTTGATCATGGCAACGTTTGTGCAGTGTAGGAAGAAACGGTTGATAGTGATTGGGAACTGGATGATTGGATAAGGCCATATGTACCAGGTATGCAACTTAACAATTGGCCGGCTGAAGTGCTTATCTCCGTCACTCAACCAGAAGAGTAATAGTTTTATGCTTCTAATCTCTTGTATGCAAGCTCTATGCCTTGCCTGAGGCACATCAGCTCATTGTAAGGGTTTATTGTTCATTATACAATATCATAATCATTAATAAAATGGACGATTTTTGAATTCATTCATGTGTTCCTTGTCTTTCATTTTTTGTTTAAAAAAATAAATGGCAATGTTTTTTCATGTCTTTCTCCATTTCTAAAATCTAGCATAAATCATCATTCACGCAGATGCTCCTCATCGGGTCTCATCAATGACGACCTTGCTATGGCTCAGTATGACTTTGATAATCCGATTTACCTAGCCAATGAGGAAGGCGAAGAAGATTGTGAATTACATGAAGAACTAGTCAGATTTCTCGAGAAAGAAGAGAAGATGATTCAGCCATATGAGAAAGTCTTTGTGGTGATAAACCTAGGTACCGAGGAAGACAAAAAATAGATCAAGATCAGGGCTGCATTGGAAGAACCTGTCAAGAGCCGCTTGATCTCCATGCTCCGAGAATATGTTGACGTCTTCTCCTAGTCTTAACAGGACATGCCAGGGTTGGATACTGATATTGTTGTGCACAAACTACCTCTCAGGGAAGATTGCCCACCGGTAAAGCAAAAATTGAGATGAACTCGACCTAATAGGGCTATCAAAATCAAGGAAGAGGTTCAAAAGCAGTTTGACGCCATATTCTTGGCCGTGACGAGTTATCCTCCATGGGTTGAAAATGTTATGCCAGATCCTAAAAAGGATGGTAAATTCAGAATGTGCATGGACTATCGAGAATTGAATCAGGCGAGCCCCAAAGATGACTTCCCGTTGTCGCATATTGATGTGCTAGTTGATAACGCTTCCCAATTCTCTGTGTTTTCCTTCATGGATTTCTTCTCGGGCTACAATCAAATCAAAATGTCGCCAGATGACATGGAGAAAACTACATTCATTACCCCATGGGACACCTTCTGTTACAAAGTAATGTCGTTTGGTTTGAAAAATTTTGGGGTAACATACCAACATGCCATGGTGACTCTATTCCATAACATGATTCATCACGAAATTGAGGTCTATGTTATTGACATGATCGCGAAGTCACAGACAGAATAAAGAACATCTAGTCAAACTAGACAAGCTATTTGACAGGCTTTGGAAGTTCAGATTGAGACTGAACCCAAACAAATGCACATTCGGGGTGCGTTCCAGAAAGCTGTTGGGCTTTGTTGTCATTGAAAGGGGAATTGAGGTCAACCCTGCGAAATTGAAAGCAATCTAGGAGATGCCTGAGCCATGAACTGAGAAGGAAGTATGTGGCTTCTTAGGGAGGTTGAACTACATTGCACAATTCATATCTCACCTAACAGCCATGTGTGAGCCAATCTTCAAACTTCTGAGGAAGAATCAGACCACTAGATGGAATGATGACTGCCAACATGCTTTCGATCGAATTAAGGAGTATCTACAGGAACCTCTGACTCTCATGCCTCTAGTGCCATGGAGGCCTTTAATCATGTACCTCAAAGTGTTCGAGGGATCAATGGGATGCGTTCTGGGTCAACAGGACGAGTCTGGTCGAAAAGAGCATGCAATCTATTACCTTACCAAAAATTTTACCGACTATGAGACACGTTACTCCACTACTCGAGAAAACTTGTTGCGCTTTGGCACGGGCTGCTCACCGACTAAGACAATACATGCGGACTCATACCATGTTATTGATTTCCAAGATGGACCCTATTAAATATATCTTTGAAAAGCCAGCTCTAACCGGAAGATTAGCCCGATGGCAGATGATTCTGACAAAATAGGACATCCAATATACTTCGCAAAAGGCTATCAAAGGAAGTGTATTGTCAGATTATTTGGCCCAGTAGCCGATTGAGGATTTCCGGCCAATGATGTTCGAGTTCCCGGATGAAGACATCATGTTCCTCAAGTCGAAAGATTGTGAAGAACCACTCTTGGAGGAGGGGCCAAACCCTGAATCCAAATGGAGTCTGATGTTTGACGGAGCCGTTAACATGAACGGTAGCGGAGTTGGTGTTGTTATTATCTTTCCAGAAGGGATCCATATGCCTTTCACTGCCTAGCTAACATTCGAATGCACTAACAATGAAGTAGAGTATGAAGCCTTCATAATGGGGATCGAGGAAGAAATTGGTTTGAGAATTAAGAACCTCGAAATATTCGGTGATTCGGCTTTGGTTATCAACCAAGTTAACAGGAAATGGTTAGTTTATCAACCTCATCTGATTCCTTACACAGACTATACTAGAAGGTTGTTAACTTTCTTCACAATGGTCAAGTTGCACTATATACCTCAGGACGAGAATCAATTTGTTGATGCCTTAGAAACCTTATCTTCCATGATCAAGGTTCACCAAGAGAATTATGTGCCCATAATCGATAAATCTCGTCTCGAGAGACCCACATATATGTTTGTAGTTGATCGGGTTGATAATGACAAACCTTGGTACTACAATATCAAGAAATTTCTGAAGTCTCAGGAATACCCGACATGGGCATCCAGTAAAGACAAGAAAACCCTCAGGAGGTTGGCATGTGGGTTCTTCTTAAACCAGGACGATGTGATCTACAAACGAAACTTTGACATGGTGTTGCTTAGATGCATGGATAGACACGAAGCAGACATGCTGATGCAAGAAGTTCATGAAGGCACCATCGGTACCCATGTTGGAGGACATGCTATGGGAAAAAATCTTCTCAGGTCAGGATATTATTGGATTACCATAGAATCCGATCGCTATAAATATTCCCGCAAGTGCCAAAAGTGCCAAATTTATGCCTACAAGGTGCATGTGCCTCCAAATCCATTGAGTATCATGTCATCACCTTGGCCCTTCTCCGTGTCGGGAATTTATATGATTGGCAAGATTGAGCCAACTGCTTCCAATGGTCACCGCTTCATCCTAGTTGCCATAAACTATTTCATGAAGTGGGTCGAAGCAGCGTCTTATGCCAATGTCACCAGACAGGTGGTAGCCCGATTCATTAAGAGGGATATCATCTATCGATATGGAGTTCCCAAGAGAATCATTACTGATAAGGTTCTAATATCAACAATAAAATGAATGCAGACTTGTGTCGGGATTTCAAGATCGAACATCACAAGTCTTCGCCGTATCGCCCGAAGATGAATGGTGTCGTCGAAGCGGCTAACAAGAACATCAAAAAGATCGTGCAGAGTATGGTTGTGACGTATAAAGATTGGCATGAGATGTTACTGTTTGTATTGCATGGGTACTGGACGTCGGTGCGTACCTTAATAAGGGCAACCCCATTCTCGTTGGTGTATGGTATGGAGGCAGTCCTACCAGTTGGAGTCGAGATCCCTTCGCTGAGGTTAATGATGGACGTCAAGCTTGACGAAGCTGAGTGGCTCCGACCTAGGTACAATCAACTGAGCCTCATTGAAGAGAAGCGCCTGAAAGCTGTATGCCATGGACAGTTGTATCAACGGTGAATGAAACAGGATTTTGATCAGAAAGTACGCCCTCAGCGGTACATACCCAGTGACTTAGTGCTGAAAAGGAACCTCCACCCATTAACAGATCACAGGAGCAAGTGGACATCCAATTATGAAGGTCCATTCGTGGTTAAGAAGGTCTTCTCGGGTGGAGCCTTGATGTTAACAACCATGGATGGCGAGGACTTCTAATCCCCTGTCAACGCAGACGCAGTTAGAAAATACTTCGTATAACGAGACCCGCTGGAGAAAAAAGAATCAAGGTCTAGGCAAAAAAGGGCATCCCGGCGAGCCAAAAATATTATAAAAGGCTCGGGGAAAAGTTAGGGAAATATCTGAAAAAGGTACACCCGATGAGTTGAAAAGCCACATCGGACAACTCAGGAATAAAAGGGTATCCCGATGGATCGAAACCCCGAAAGGGGGATCTACACAAAAGAGGGATTAGAACGAACAACTGCGGGCTGCCAGATCTATGATGCGTCATCAGCAATCAAAGGTAATCCAAGTGTTGAAGATCAATTCAATCGTTTTCCTCAAAAGCGAAGCATGCGAAGAGTCTTGAGGACATACAAATCATAGTCGGGTCAGAGCTCGATGAGATCTGGTTTTCAAATTGCCATTAGGATATTTTATTTTCCTTTTGTGCAATTTCATCTTTCCAGGGAATGCTTCCCGGTGTAATGCTTATTCATGGCCATTTTTCAAATCAATAAAAGTGTAATTTCATTTTTGCTTCCGTATGTTTTTTGTTTATCATCTACCATTGATTGCATTGCGAATACATGAATACTTTATAATACATGCAGGAGAATAAAAACATTTGACACATATTTGATGTGTTGGGTGAACGAGATGGTGATTCAGACCATGAACCCAGGGCATGCAGGTCAAACTAACTCTCCATTTTGCAGGCACTATCAATCGTGTTCATGCAGGTACAGGTGTTGATAGCAGAGCCATTGGCAGCACAAAACATCAGGAAGCCTTCCTCAGCATATCATTGAGTATGATTCATCAGGAATATCCTCTTTGATGTTTACCATTATCCCCAGTAGATTTGGAAATTGAAATCTTCCTTGGAAAGGTAATAGAAGGCTGATGATGTTCTCCCTAAGCAGAGAGTTATCCTTCAACGAAGAAATATCCCTCACCAGAGTCTTCTTATCCCCAGCAGTACAAGAAAATTCATTATTCCCTAGCAATGGTGAATATGGTGAGAAGTCAGATGGTTTTACTTCTTACACAACATTGTTTGCAATTTTCCCCAGCGAAGTCGCTAATCAAAGTTCAATCCTCATTGGTATCTCTTACCCAAGCAGAAGATTGTGTATCTGAGGGATTCTCCCAATAGATTTCTTCCTCAGAAAAGTATCAACACATCAGATTCCCCAACCGAGTCAGAAGAATATTATTTCCCCCCAACGGAGTTCAACGGGTAGCGTACCTCCCAGACCAAGTTCATTGCTCAATAGGGTGTTGGCTCTCCAATATTATATTCCAATTTATTTTTGGAATTGGCGGAAGTTCATAGCCAATTTGTCATTAACACTATCCCCTGCAGAGTTGCTTTTCCCCGTAGGGATTCATCAAATCAATTCAGTGATTATTTCCTCCCTAGTCAAGCCAGGGATACCTGTTATCTCCTTATCGGGAAGTCCCTTTGCATTTGCATTATTAAACATCATTACACTTGCACACTCTAAAGGGTAGCATTTCCATCATTATAGAGCATTACACCATGGAAAAATTTAAACATATGCATACGAAGCATAAGCCAGTTTTGGTACCTTGAACAAAAGCCCGAAACATCTTTTCTTCAAACAACCTGAAGTATTCCCCACAAAGAATGCCAAGTTCATTTTCCAAAAACTATTACTTTTACAAGTCAAATGCTTGTTATCCCCAGTCGAGTTATCATCCACGCTATGATAGTCTCTTTTTCAAGTTTTATCTCCCACGTGGGATAAATACTTGTCGATTTCGCCAAGTCCGGTTTCGTTTCTTTGAGTTATCATCCATGTCATGATAGTCTCTTTTCAGGTTTTATCTCCCACATGGGATAAATACTTGTCGATTCCGCCAAGTACGGTTTTGTTTGTTCGAGTTATCATCCATGCTATGAGTGTCTTTTCAGGTTTTATCTCCAACGTGGGATAAATACTTGTCGATTTCGCCAATTCCGGTTTAATTTCTTCGAGTTATCATCCATGCTATGATATTCTCTTTTTAGGTTTTATCTCCCACGTGGGATAAATACTTGTTGATTCCGCCATGTCCAGTTTCGTTCCTTCGAGTTATCATCCATGATTTGATAATCTATTTTCAGGTTTTATCTCCCACGTGGGATAAATACTTGTCGATTCTGCCAAGTCCGGTTTCATTTATTCGAGTTATCATCCATGCAATGATAGTCTCTTTTCAGGTTTTATCTCCCACGTTGGATAAATACTTGTCGATTCCGCGAAGTCCGGTTTCGTTTGTTCGAGTTATCATCCATGTTATGATAGTCTCATTTTATTTTTTATCTACCACATGGGATAAATATTTGTCGATTCCGGCAAGTCCGGTTTTGTTTGTTAGAGTTATACTCAATGATATGATAATCGCTTTCAGAGTTTTATCTCCCACGTGGGATAAATACTTGTCGATTCCGTCAAGTCCGGTTTCGTTTCTTCGAGTTATCATCCATACTATGAAAGTCTCTTTTCAAGTTTTATCGTCCAAGTGGGAGAGATACTTGTCGATTCCGCCAAGTCCAGTTTTGTTTCTTCGAGTTATCATCCATGCCATGATAGTCTCTTTTCAGGTTTTATCTCCCACGTGGGATAAATACTTGTCGATTCTGCCAAGTCCGGTTTCGATTGTTCGAGTTATCATCCATGCTATGATTGTCTCTTTTTCGGGTTTTATTTCCTACGTGGGATAAATACCTGTCGATTCCGCCAAGTCCGGTTTCATTTCTTCGATTTATCATCTACGCTATGATAGTCTCTTTTCAGGTTTTATCTCCCACGTGGGATAAATACTTATCGATTCAGCCAAATCCGGTTTCGTTTCTTCGAGTTATCATCCATGCTATGATAGTCTCTTTTCACGTTTTATCTCCCACGTGGGATAAATACTTGTCGATTCCTCCAAGTTCCATTTCGTGTTTTTGAGTTATCATCCACACTATGATATTCTCTTTTTCAGGTTTTATTTCCCACGTGGGTTAAATACTTGTCGATTACGCCAAGTCCAATTTCGTTTCTTTGAGTTATCATCCACACTATGATAGTCTCTTTTCAGGTTTTATCTCCCACATGGGATAAATACTTGTCGATTCTGCCAAGTCCGGTTTCGTTTCTTCGAGTTATAATCCCTGCTATGATAGTCTCTTTTCAGGTTTTATCTCCAACGTGGAATAAATACTTGTAGATTCCGCCAATTCTGGTTTCGTTTTTTCGAGTTATCATCCAAGCTATGATAGTCTCTTTTTCAAGTTTAATCTCCCACGTGGGATAAAAATAGATTTGATTCCACCAAGTTCGGTTTCATGCCCTTGAGCTGTCATCTAAGTTATGATGGTTTGTTTTTTGACCCACTCATTGTGTGTTTTATTTTCTTCGTCATCCATGAATGATATTCTTCCCAATACATTTCATCTCCCACAAAGTACAAATTTTCCGGTTTATTCGGGTATGTAATCACTCCATACCTTGTAGGTCTGAAAGCCATTGCTATCATCCATTCATGTCTACAGATTATTGAATAGGGGCATCTATAACACCCCAAAATCTTCCCTCTTATTTATTGCCAACCTCAAGTGGTTTATGCTTCGCCATTTTCGCGTGTTCATCCATACATTGCATTGCATCCGAAAATAAATAAAAATAATATGTGAAATCCTTCATCTTTGGCATATGCATGAGGCTTGTGATCGAGTGTTTCTTGTCAATCTTTGGAGCTTAAGAAGGAAAAGAATATCACAAAAATAACCCACCTCATTTCCAAGTTGGCCCATCAAAGGAAAGAAAAATTTATATTTTTCTTCTGTTAACTGGTTAACGCCTAGGGTTAACCGGTTAACGGCTGCGAAATTTGAATGAAAATTTAAACATTCAGTTGGTTTTCCCTCTTTTCCCCTCATTTTTCCACCTTGCATTACACTCTATTTCCCACTTCACTTTAACTTGAATTCCTAAACATTTTCTAGACCCTTCTACCACCTTCCAAGGAATATTATAGAAACCCCAACTAACTTTAACTAACTCCAAGCCCTAGTTCATAACCACATTTTCCAAACCCAATGCCTAAGTTAATTCCTAACCCAAGCCTCATGCCAAACCTAGCTTCTATATAAGCTCACTTCACACCAAGGAAAAAAAACTTCATTTTCCAAATTTCACTTCATCTCTCTCACTTTTCTCTCAATGTTTCTCCCATTTTCAACCTTTCACCAAAGCTTCATCATCCAAAGTTCTTCAAGTTTTACATTGGAACTTGAAGGACTTGAAGATACACCTTCATCCCACCTTTATTCTTTGGCTTATTGAATAAGTTGTTGTTGTTTTGGATTGATTTTAGCTTCTTGGAATTGTTTTTGGAAGTGTTCATCAAGATCTTCATCAATTGCATTTATTTTGCATTCTCGCAGATCGAAGCTCGGAATCTCTGATTTTCTTCTTCATTCGCGTTTCGATTGACATCACAACAATCACCAAAGCAAGCCTCCGCTTTGTAGGTTGGTGAATCCGAATCACTTTCTCGATTTAACTTATTCCATTTCATCTTGCCATGCAACATTCTTCGTTTATCATTTTTTTGTGTGATTATTGATGCTCTTATTGATTAATCATTACAAACTAGATGTGCATGTGGTTTAACTAGGAACTAAAATGTTTCTTTTAGGAGTAGAATCCGTGCTCATTGGATGGGGTAGGTATTAGGAAATTTTATAAATAAGTTGCTAGCTAAGAGGTGCTTTTCACGACGGTTTTTAGCTTCTGTTCAGTGTTAACTAGTTAATGCTAGGGGTTAACCTGTTAACACATGTTTTGCATTTTTGTTTGTGGCTATTTGTGAACCGTTAACAGGTTAACCCCTAGCGTTAACCGGTTAACACTGTTCAGTTTTCAAAAAATGGCATTTTTCATTGCATGTATGTGTTTCATTGCTTCTTTAATCTTTGTGGATTGTTAGATCATGTTTTTAGGGAATTCTTAGGACCACTTTAAGTTCATGGTTCTGAAGTTTTGAGTTCTTTCGACACGCGTATTTGTTAATTTTCATGTTTGGTGCCTAATGGTGAAAATTGTGCATGAATTGATTTGTGAATGTTGTTGCTATGTTCAAACCTCCTTATTCACCTGCCAATAATTGTGTCAAGCCCTGTTTTGCTTCATTTCGATGGTACACACCTGCTTAAATTGCTTTAATGCATAATGATATGTTGTGTTTTTACTTGAAAATGTATGAACACACATGTATGTTCATTTTTTCATCCTTGCTTGCTTGATTACACTTTCATGTTGATGACAATTCTGATTTTGTATCAAAGTGCATTCCTAGTTATCGATTCTTGGTGATACATGTTCACACTTCACGCCTATGCACTTATTTGCTTAAATCTTGAAAATGCATACTTGCTGCTTGTTGTTGCTTTTTTTGTGTTTGTTAATAAACAAATATTGAAAGTGCTTACATGTATATAACCATGTATATGCCATTCATTTTGACTTCCCTTGTCAATGTTATGTGATGTTTGTTCACTATTTGTCATTCATTTTTGGTGCATTTTAAAAATGAACAAATCTGTCTTGGTTTTTGTAGTTGCATTTAGAAGCAGAAGTTGTTAAATGTATGTTGTTTGTGTTGTTTTCATACTTTTTACACCTATTTTTCATGTTGTTGGTTAGCTGTAGTTGGTTGTTTGTGTTATGCATTGCATTTCGTAGTTGTTTGTGTCGTAGATAGCTGTGGTAGCTGCTGGAATTTGGCTTTGCTTAATTTCTAGTACCCTTAGACCTAGGATTGAGTCTAGTTAGGTCCTAATTTCCCTGAGAATTGTTTTGGCACTTGTATATTTCATTCTTTTTAATCACATGCAATACTAATCTTTATTTTGTAGGGAGGTTGAGGTAAGTTTTTTTCCACTTTACTCTTTTCCTCATTACTTTATGCTTTAATTCACATTTTCCTTTACGTTTCATGCTTGTGCTTGTATAGTCTTTTCCCCCTTTTTTAGAATCAACTTAGCTTCCTTAGGAAGTAAGTTGTATTCTAATTCTCTATTCTTTACTTCTCTCCTTAGGATTAGAAGATCACACTAACCATAGGATGTCCCATGCAATAAACAACTTAGGGTGAGTCTTAGTTCCCTTAGTTTTGTCCTTTTGTAATTCAAGTCTTTCTTTCTCATCTCATAAAGAAAAACAATAAAACATCTAATAAAGGTTGAATGTTCTCGTACAACGGGAGACTTTGTCGTGGGTTACTTATACACGTCCTATTTCAGGGCGAGGTGTAAGGCATCTACCATGATGAACAATTTTTAGTATGAGAATGTTTCACAAACAACAAACTCAAAAACCTTCTCTAAAAGACAAACAACAAACAATAAACGTCTTTTCCTGTGGGAATTCTCTTCTCACCTCATTCAATCACAACGCGAACTTGCGACGACTTGTCTCATTTGCAAGATGGTAAATGCATTCGTTCAAGGAGAGCTTGCAACATCTGGGCATAGACATAAGCAGTTCTAGCCATAAAAAACACAAACAAGCTCCCGCCTTACTTAGGAGAACTACGTCGAATCTGATCCTCATTTTCCCGATAAGTTACGTAGGCAGCGGGGTAGGGCCCGTTCGAGCACATTCTTTATTTTCCGTACATTTTTCCTGTACTTTTTCGAACTTTTTTTCCAATTCCTTTTCTCACTTCCATTCCAGTTAGCAGTTCTTTTATTCAGCAGCAACTTTATTTCTTACCCTTTGAAACAAACTAACAAGCGTGGATCCCATCGGGTACGGCGGAAGATCTTGGGTGCTAATACCTTCCCAGGTCGTAACCGACTCCCAAACCCAGTTCTTTGGTTCGTAGGACCTTGTGATTTCCTTTTCTCCTAGGTTTGTGCAGCATTACCTTTCCCATTCATTCGGGATAAAAATTTCTGGCTGGCGACTCTACCTTTTCCACGCTACTTTCGTGTTTGTACTAGGATGAAAATCCCGGGAGCCAAAAAACTCTTCATGGCCAACAACGAAGTCTTCAAGGCATTGACGTCATATAACAGATTCAAGCATTTACCATTATCAATAGCTCCCACGCTCTTGCCATGCGGAGGCATGGAGTTTTGCAACACGTTCAGTGTTGGAGCGAAATTAATTGCCTTGGAGTCTATCATGTCATGGATGACATGTTTGAGAGCTTGACAATTTTTAGTGTTGTGGCAAGGAGCTCCATAATGGAACTCGCAATGGGTATTAGCATCGTAGCCTAACAGAATCTGACCCGACTTTGGTGGAGCCAAAGTTCTCAATCGAATAATTTGAAGCTGAAGAAGGTTCTGAAATAGCTGGGAATAAGAAATCGGAGGAGTCTCTAAATTTCTATCCTTTGCTCTGGGTGGATAGTATTGATGAGGGGCTCTTTGCTGCTGGTAGTTCTGCTGACGCTGTTATTGCGGCTGTTGAACCTGCTGTTGATTTGCCGGAGCATAAATGGTAACAGGAGCTGCCTGATCGTAGGATTTCTTATTTCCCGTCTTCCTTTGGGTGTATACAGCCCCGACTTCACCTTCTCTTTGATTCACAAAAGGTTTCTTGACTCTAGAAGTCGATGCTCCGCTGTTTTGAATCTTCCCCTGCTTCATCCAACTTTCAATTCTCTCACCAGTTAGGATGATGTCAGAAAAACCGCTAGATGAACATCCTGCTAACCTTTCCATGAAGTTCCCAGGGAGGTATCCATGAAAAGGTCAACGATTTTTCTCTCCAACATTGGTGGTTGAACTCTAGCTACGACTTCGCGCCACCTTTGTGCATATTCCTTGAAGCTTTCAGAATTCTTTTGAGACAAACTTTGCAGTTGGGTCAGACTTGGAGCCATGTCAATATTATATTCGTATTTCTTGAGGAAATCCTTCCCAAGCCCTTTCCAATTGCGAACAACGGTCCTCTCCAATTTCATGTACCATTCAAGTGAGCCCCCAGACATACTATCTTGGAAATAGTACATCCAAAGCTTCTTATCTTTGGTATGCTCAACAATCTTTTGATGAAAAGCTTGCAGATGTGTTTTTGGGCAAGAATTTTCGTTGTATTTGTCGAAACCTTGAGGCTTAAACTCTGGAGCAATGATCACTCATTGAATAAGGCCCATGTCAGAGACATCAATGCCTAGATTATCCATGCATTCCAAAGCCCTAACTTTCTCAGCCAGCATATGAAAGTCTTGGGAATTACCACTTGTGCCAAAGCCTATGTCTTCATTGACCAAGGTGAACTGTTCTTCTTGATGATATTCCACAATAACAGGAATAGGGCCACCACCCTCTGGGGATAGAGGTCTATTTCCCCTATTGTTGCTGAATAGATTTCTCTGAGCATCCAGAGTGACAACTGGAGGGTCCATCTGTGGTGGATCAAGTCTGAGAACAACAACTCATAGCTCCTGTTGCCCCTGGGCCATGCCCTACATCATAGTCATAAACTCAACCATCTTGGTGTGGAGTTCATTCATCTCTGTCTGTATGGTGTCCATGATGTTTCTCTAGTTGCAGCGAGTAGCATACTGGTGCAGAGGAGTGTCGTGTCGAAGGAGACAACTTTTTGCGGCTCTCGCAATCTTTCCTGAATAAATAGATAACTTAAGAAATATGGATAACCTGCAAAAGAAAAAAAAATTAAATGATATGAATGCATGCTGTAACACCCTAATTTTTTCCCTAAGTTTTTCTCTGCATTTCATCTGCATCTTGCATACAAAAAAGATCGCACTGGTTGATCGGTTCTTCTTGGGTTAGATTTACAACTCATAGGGGATCACTGTTGTCTTTAATTGCTTTATTTGTTTATGTTTACTAACCATTAATTAAAATCCAAAAATATTTTATTTTCTTTCACTAACATTTTCAGGAAGAGGAACAATTGAAAATGCAAAAAATAGCAATCCTGCAGCTCAAGTAAAATTTCACAGACAAAAGTCGAAGTTGAATCCGTAAGTAATTCAAATTTATTTGATCAAGGATTTCCCAAGATTAATTTATTCATTCAAGAAATTACAAGGTTAATTTGTTTATTTCCATGCCTTCTTTGACGTATAAAAAGAATCGGGCCACAACAACCAAGCAATCATGTTTGAATAAAAAATTCAAATTTATGCTTGGTCAACTATTAACCATTTCCAATGTAATTTGGTTAACCAGTGAGAAATTTAAAATTTTCATTCAAATTTAACACCCTTGGATCATTGATCTATTTGGAATTTTCTAGATCCATTGCCCTCTGGTTTCTCTAAATCACTTTGATCATTTCCTACCATAAACCCTCACTAATCACCACTCTTTTCCATTTTCCACCAAATATTCAGTTACCAAACCTAATTTTAATTGCCAAAGCAAGCTCCATTCCACCAAATTCCCATGCCTAAGGCTTTTAAATAGCACCATAATTTCATTCATTCAACAAGATTTTGAGAGCCAACAAATCCCTTGCAAAACACTCCCCATAAACCAAATTTCACTAAAGCTCTTTTTCATTCTTTTGAAGTTATCAAGAATTCATATTGAATTCTTGATTAACTTGAGCTAAACCTTCATCCTATTTTTTCTTGTTCATCAATTTCAGTAGATCTAGCTTTATTTGATCCAATTCGAAGAAGTGCTTTTGGTAATTCACTATTTCCACAAACCCATACCCATCATCAACATTCAAGATGTAGATCTTTGGTGCCTTTGATTCTAGATCCTTTGGATCTTAATTTGTTGTTTTGATTACCGGCATTCCACTGTATTTTCATTTTAAAATTCGTGCAAATTCAGATCATGATCATAAAGTGTTTGGAAAAAGGTTTTGAAAATGGATCATGCTGAATTTCAGCATTTTTTCTGCTACTGGTTCAATGTTAACCGGTTAACCATTTTCATTGTAATTTGGTTAACCGATTAACAAGTTTTAAATTGTGCAGGTTTTTGAAAACTGGTTGCTTTAACCGGTTAACCATTTCCAATTCATTTTGGTTAACCGGTTAACACAAGTTAGAATTGGTTTTTGGTTTTTTTAAGCTCCTTTTTGGTTCCTCTTTCTTCTTCTTCTTCTTCCTCCTTTTTATTTTTACCTTGGGAAGTACTTTTGGGAGTGATTTCTCCTTAATTTCAATGAACTTTAGGTGTAGATTAGAGTAGTTAATGTTCAATAATTCAAAACCACCTTTAAGTGGATTATTCAATTCATTTAAGGTACTTTGCATTAGTGATACATTTTCATACTTGAATCCACCGAGATGAGTGATTGAACTTAAGGATGGAAGAATACCATGAGTGTGACTCAATTTGGTATTCATCTTTAGTTTTGTGCAGTGTTGCATTCGGATAGTGATTTACATATCATTTATCTCGCATGCATTAGCACTAACATTGTTCACCTTAATTGGTGGTGGTCGGCCTTATTTGTAGGGTAATTACTTCGTAAATTACTCGGCGATTGCTTAACATAGACCTAAATGTGTCCCGACTTCGGAATAAAAATATAATTGGATACTTGCATATTAGTTGACTGAACCTCTTATTGGTCGCATAATCCCTAAGCGTTTAATCATATTGCATTAAGAATCAAGACTTATGAATGTTTGATGCGTAGGTGCTTTGGGTCTCCCAATCGCCTTTCAAATTTCATTGAATTTGATTCGGCCTGCCTTGTTTATTGTTATAGTTTAAGATACTAAGCGGATCCGGTTGCCTTTCGATTTTGGTTACTCTTTTGGTTGTGGTTGATTAAGTTCACCATACCTTATTATGTAAATATTATTATACTATTACTATTAATATTTTGGATTCTTGCACTTTAATTGTTTTTGCTAATAACATTTAATTTCTTGCACCTTTATTGCTTTTATTTCATTATGCTTTATGATTTATTCATCCATTATCATGTTTATATTTCTTGCTCTTATTATTGTTATGTTGATTTTTTTTGTCTATTTGGATACAAAAATATTAATAAAGGATTAAACCTCTAAAAGCTTGTGATCTTAATCTTTGGACTATTGGTTACTATACTTAGCTTTGGATTATAGTTTTGGATTATAGTTTTGGACTTAGATTTTAGGACGTCTCTCCTTTTTCTTTGATCTCCATGAAGTTGGTACTTGCCTTTATTTGACCATTTTCTAGCTTATAAGGATGGAACTCTTATACTCATAATTGGAAGTATCATCAAATTTGGTTAGATCTTTCTTCCTTTATCTCTTTTTTTTAGGATAGTCCCTTCATCTCCACCCCTTCTTTAATTTTCAAAATCTTCTCTCTTTTTTTAAAGGATTCTTATTTTCTAAAGTCATCACTTATTTAATAAATAAAACCTTGACTTTTGTCAAGTGGATTTTACTATTTCCTTTTCTTTTAAAACCAATAAACCTTGTTATCTTGACTTCAATTCAAAAAATAAAAAGAACCAAACTCATTCAAGTTGTTTTCTACCTTTGTGCACTTTTGTTTACTTTCTGTAAAAAGTGCCGATTATGAGTCATTATTCTTTAGTCGTGTGTAAGTCTCTCAATCTTCATGGTTGTAGTTTGATGTAATTGAGTCTCTTGTCATCCGTGGGGGTTTAGTGGCATACTCATTGATTTTATTCGAGTTGGAGACCTACCCATAATGATGTGAGTCCATGCCTTCATTCTCATGATAGATTTGTATGGCCATCTACTTGAAGATGAAAAATTCTCTTCACTTAATAAAATCAATCATAACTAATCCTTTTCACTATTTGTACCATGAACTTTGAGGTGTTGATCTTGCATTTCACTTTGTGGGTACATAGGCATGAGGTGGTAAGCCTCTCCAAACACAAAAATATAAAAAAAAATATTTTCTTATCCCTCCACTCTCACTTAACAAACCTTTTGCAAACCAAAAGCAATAAAATTTTCAAATGGGCTCCCGTGGAGTACCACTGATATTTTGGGTGCGTAAAACCTTCCCATTGTGTAACATATCCCCTTACCCGGTTCTTTTCCTGTTTCTTTAACTATTTTTTATTTTAGATTCATTAGGATTTATTCGCTCTTTTTTCTTTTTCCTCTTGGAATAAAATAAAAGCGCGGTGGCTTATCTGTTTACTTTGAGTTAAGTTAACTAACTGCTTACACTCATGTTTTTACTACTACAGAAAAGTGGCGACTCTGCTGGGGAGTAACCTCTAAGTGGATTCGACCTACTTTGATTTATTTAATGCTTTGGTTTGATTTAATTGTTATTTGTTTGTTCTGTTTCGGTTTTGGTGATCCTCTGTGAGTGAGATAGATTCTAACTTGGATCTGAGTTGAACTTATGATAGGAAGGCAATATTCGAAGCGATACGCGATGGAGTAGTCCATAATCTCCACTCGGTTAAGCTCTCTTGGATTATCAATGTCATGATGAGTAATCACACGTGACATTATTTTCCGACCTTGAGCTGATCATACTGAGGACCGTAGAACCCTTAACCCATCCAAGCCAATTTAGGAACGTAATGCGGAAATTATCTGGGTGTAAACTTAAAGTGGTTGTCACGCGATACTACACATGGAAGAGATATATTTTAAGAATGTTATCAGTTGGGGAGTAATCCAACATATCGATAATATTCTAAAGATGGTTGTTAACTCTGGGCACCCCTGTTAGCACCCTTTTGGTTTTCTGCAGGTACAATGAAGACAAAACCTTAGTACTTACATGTCTGGGAGGTGTTCTACTACCTTGACCTCATGCCCATGACTCGGAACCTAAACACGTGTGCTTTGTGTGATATTTTTTGTGTTTGTTGAATACATGAACTCATGCATTCATGAGCATTGTTCATGAGATTTAAAGGTACTCATGGATGCTTTTGCAAAATTTCAGATGTCTATGGTTGTGAATGTTGAAAGGAGAAACACAAAGAAGTAAAGTTTCAAGAATCCTAATCTAGCAGAGCTAAGAAAGCTAGGAGATTTAGTGGTTGACACCCAGAAGTTCCAGAAATGTTATGGAAAACTCTTGTTTATCTTGGATACCGATGTACTAGAGGGGATTCTCCCTACTCTGGCTCAATTTTATGATCTATTGCATCATTGTTTCACCTTTCCTAATTATCAGCTTGTGCCAACTTTGGAGGAGTACTCTCATTGGATGGGTTTACCTATTTTGGACAAGGAATTTCTTTTTAGTGGTTTAGAGAAGGAGCTTACGACCAAAGTCATCGCCAAACCCCTTTTTCTCAAAGAGTTCGATCTTAGTGGGATGTTTCTTCCAAAAGTAGGTATTCGTGTTATTAATGCTAAGTTCTTAGTAGGGAAAGCTTATACTTCTCTTACTTTGGGTCATAAGGATGCATTTGAGGCTATTCTTGCTTTGCTCATTTAAGGGATTTTCGTATTTCCTAACTTAGATGGTATTGTTGACGAGAATGCCATTCGGATTTTCTTGAAGAGAAATCCGGTACCTACTTTGCTTGGAGATATGTATCATGATTTTTATTATAGGACCTTCAAAGGTGATAGAGAGATTGTGTGTTATGCACCTATTCTCTATAGGTGGTTTATTTTGCACCTACTAAAGTTCGACATCTTAAAGGATAATAGAGAGAAGCGAAGATGGTCTCAAAGGATTATGTCTCTTTCTCATAAGTATATGACTTGGTATTGTTCCTATTATGATACTGGAGGGCTTATTGACAGTTGTGGAGAGTTTCCTAACGTACCTCTTCTTGGTACACGCGGGGGAATTAGTTTCAACTCTATTCTTGCTAGGCGATAATTGGGATATTACTTGAAGGACATACAAAAAAATCTTTCCTTATCCATTTTCTTCTTTCTTAATGGTGCAGATCATGTAGAAATGAAGAAAAGGATTGCTCATTCTTGGCATGCGGTTCATCGGAAAGAGAAGGGTCAATTGGGAAGATAACACCTTGTTCCCTCCGAGTGTTACATCCAGTGGGTTTGATCTACGGCTTCCAAGCTCGAGATGCCTTATCCACCCGAGGAGCCTTTGTTTCCTATACTACCATTATCCGCTTTTCTTCCTCCCGTTGATGAGAAGGTTGCTCTTGAAGAAAAGTTGGACAAGATGAAGAAAGATAAAGAAGTTTGGCTACTTGAGAAGACGATGATGAAAGAGTAACTGAAGGAGAAAGATGATCTCATTGAGTTACTTGAGCGGCGTGTTACGAAGAGGCCAAGAGAGGATTTATTTTCCTCTAGTACTCCATCTACCCTTCCTCCTACATCTGGTGCTTGGATGGCCATTGTTGACCAGTTGGTGAAGGATAAAGAAGACATGGAGAATCGATACAAGAAAAAGATTAAGAGGATTCACATGAAATACCAGCTGGGATTTGGATCTTCTTCAGATATGATCCCCTAGGCCTAGTTTACTTTTCTCTCATGTATTAGGATTGTTGAGACTTGTACTTCACATGTAATCCTTACTTTGATTTTAATGAGAATGAGTTTTTAGTACTTCAAAAAGTGTTTCTTTATAAATATTGCAATTTATCTTATAGTCCTTTGAAATCATTGCATTTGCATACATACCATGAATCATGCCCTTACTGGTCTTGCTTCTTGAGTGTCGTACAAGGATCTTATGTTGTTTATTGGTCTTCATTCAGTTCTCCTGTCAAGCTGACTCACAAGGTTGATACTCGAGCTAATTGAAAGAAGATATTAGAAGCTGTAAACACCCCAAATTTTCCCTCACTCATTTCACCATGGCTTATGATCTTTTCATTTGCATAAATTCAATCATATCATCTCATATTGCATTTTTTGCTTCACTGCATTGGTTCAAAGTCATCTGCATCTAGGGTTTGTGATCTGAGCAATCCTAGAGCCATATGAGCCACTCCAAGGGTCTCCAATCCTCTCAAGAGGGTCCATAATGACTTAGTGTGTGTTTGGGCCTTTGTGCCATTGTTTTGAATCCATTTTCTAACTCCATCACACATTGCAGCGCCTAACTCCCTCTTTTCTTTTCTTTTTTTCTTTTTTTTTGTTTTCTTCGACATTTCTTTCTTTTATATTACTTTCTTTTTTTTTTATAAAAATTGTGTTCTGTATTTTTTTAATTTCTTATGAATTCTGAAATTTATTTTTGAAAAGAGTTTTAAAAATATTTGAATTCTTTTTTATGGATTATAATTGATAAATCCATATTTCTCTTCATATTATTTTTCTTTTTGGTCGATGAGATCTCTGATTCGAAGATTGTTGATTTTCAAAAATGTTTAATCTTCATTATTTCAAATCTATGGTTGAATGATCATTTGGATCATTCTCCGTACTTTAGAATCGTGATAGATTGCCATTGATAAATCAATGTTAAATCTCGATTAAGATTAGACCGTTATAACTTTTTCTTTTAGTATGACATGTTTTCGGAGAATGATCCATTATATCATTTCTCTAACATGTATTAGCACAAATATTTTTCACCTTAATTGGTGTTGGCCGGCCTCATTTGTTGTGTGATTATTTCGTAAATTACTCGGTGATTGCTTAACATTGACCTAAATGTATCCCAAATTCGGAATAAAAATCCAATTGGATACTTGCACTTTCATGGACCGGACCTCTTGTTGGTCGCATAATCCCAAAGTGATTGATCATTTTTCATTAAGAACCAAGACTTAAGAATGTTTGATGCGTAGGTGCTTTGGGTCTCCCAATCTTTCAAACTTCATTGAATTTGGTTCTATTTTCCATGGTTGATCACTATAGTATAAGATACTAAGCGGATCCGGTTGCCTTTCGATTTTGGTTACTCTTTTTGTTGTGGTTGATTAAGTTCACCATACCACTATTATGTAAATATTATTATACTATTAATATACTAACATTTTAATTCTTTATCGCTCCCTTATCTATTTTATTATGCTTTTATTATACTATATCATTCATCATATTGTTTATGTTTATATTGATATTCTTGTGCTTTTTCTTTTATCCATTTGGACATAAAAATATTAATAAAGGATTAAACATCTAAAAGATTTGTGACTTTAATCTTGGACTATGACAACTATCCTTAACATTAGACTTGGAGTTTTGGACTTAGATTTTAGCATCTTTCCCTTTGCTTGAGTTATTATGGATTGAAGACCTTGGCCTCGATTTGGTTCACATGTTTATAAAGATGAAGTCCTATTGCTTCGAATAATGCTCACCATACGGTTTGGTTATTCTTCCTTTAACATTCACTTTAAGTCTTAGGATAATTTCTTCATCTCCTCCCCTTCTTTAATTTTTAAAATCTCCATTCTTTTTCAAATGATTCTTGTTTTTAAAAAATTATCACTTTTTTAATAAAAAACCATGACTTTTGTCAAGTGGAATTTTACTATTTTCTTTTCTCTTAAAAAATCAATGAATTTAATCATTTTGACTTTAATTCAAAAAGTAAAATGAACCAGACTCATTTGTGCCTTTGTGCACTTTTGTTTGTTTTCTTTAAGAAGTGTCGATTATGAGTCATTATTATTTAGCCGGGTGCAAGTCTCTCAATCTCCATGGTTGTAGTTTGATGTAATTGAGTCTCTTGTCATTCGTGGGGGTTTAGTGGCATACTCATCGATTTTATCCGAGTTGGCGCCCTCCCCATAATGATGTATGAGTCCATTCCCTCATTCTCAAGGTAGATTTGTTAGGCCATCCACTAGAAAATGACAAATTTTCTTCACTTAATCAAATCAATCATAATTAACACTATTCACTATTTGTACCACGAACTACGGGGTTTTGATCTCGCATTGCACTTTGTGGGTACGTAGGCATGAGGTGGTAAACCTCTCGAAACACTAAAATATTAAAAAATAATTCTTCTCTCATTCCTCCATTCACTTTTAACAAACCTTTTTCAAACCAAAAGCAATAAGTTTTCAAAGGGCTCCTGTGGAGTACCACAGACATTTTGGGTGCGTAAGACCTTCCCATTGTGTAACCTATCTCCTTACTCGGTTCTTCGTTGTGTTTCTTTTTATTTTTTCTTTTAGATTCATTAGGATTTATTCGCTCTATTTTCCTTTTCCTTTTTGAATAAAATAAAAGCGCAGTGGCGACTCTGTTCACTTTGAGTTAAGTTAACTAATAGCTTACACTCATTTTTTTACCACTACACATGCAATGCTGTGTTCTTTTCATTCTCATGGTTTTTTACATTCCTGTTCCGATATTTGATAATTCAAATAGCCTTTGAAAATTCATATTTTGGGGAAGAAAACCCCATGTGAAGCTCAAATCAGATAATTATGGAGAAGGTGCTTAGAACCCCGTGTCAGTACAAGGATAACAACTAGAGATTCCAACCAAGCCAAATATCATAAACTGAAATCTGAAGATAAGAAATTCCATGAAGGGTGCAAATTCACAGCAAGAGAAAATAGCAGATTACAAAGTAAAGAGGAATCCCACAAAAAGTCGGTGGGTAATTGTAAACACCCCAAATTTGCCCTCACTCATTTCACCATGGCTTATGATCTTTTCATTTGCATAATTTATTTCACTAACCCGATGTTCGTCCCCATCATTGACTTTATCTATAATACCTAGAGAATCTTGTTACTTCACCCGGTGGTCGTCCCCATCATAACCCTTTATTTCCCCAGCATGCTGGCCGTCCCCGTCATTGCTTTATCCCCAGCAGTCATCCTCTGTTCGAAGGTCGTCCTCCATCGCCCGCATTTTATAATCATACTTTACTTCCTTTTACAGTCTATATCCCTTTTCTTCTTCATTCAGTGAGTGCAAATTTTGGACTGTCTTTGGTATTCAACCACAACTTATCTTGTTTGCCTGTTAAGCCGTTGCTTACATCCTGCACAGCTAACTCATGTTTGAATAGGGGAAGCTGTAAACACCCCAAATTTGCCCTCACTCATTTCACCATGGCTTATGATCTTTTCATTTGCATAATTTATTTCACTAACCCGATGTTCGTCCCCATCATTGATTTTATCTATAATACCCAGAGAATCTTGTTACTTCACCCGGTGGTCGTCCCCATCATAACCCTTTATTTCCCAAGCATGCTGGCCGTCCCCGTCATTGCTTTATCCCCAACAGTCATCCTCTGTTCGACGGTCGTCCTCCGTCCCCAGCATTTTATAATCATACTTTACTTCCTTTTACAGCCTATATCCCTTTTCTTCTTCATTCAGTGAGTGCAAATTTTGGACTGTCTTTGGTATTCAACCACAAGTTATCTTGTTTGCCTGTTAAGCCGTTGCTTACATCCTGCACAGCTAACTCATGTTTGAATAGGGGAAACTGTAAACACCCCAAATTTTCCCTCACTCATTTCACCATGGCTTATGATCTTTTCATTTGCATAAGTTCAATCATATCATCTCATATTGCATTTTTTGCTTCACTGCATTGGTTCAAAGTCATTTGCATCTAGGGTTTGTGATATGAGCAATCCTAGAGCCATCTGATCCACTCCAAGGGTCTCCAATCATCTCAAGAGGGTCCATATATGTTCAAGCATCATATTGTATCCTCCCAAGATCAAGGAAGTCAGAAAATCACAAGAACTGAGAAAGGCATGGAAGTAGAGCCAGGTTTAACTGCACAGATGACCTGAAATTAGGGTTTTGGTTTCAGAGGCCATAACTCCAAATATTTTGGTCATTCTTGTTTCTATTATTCTCTATATGATATGAAGTTCATGCATACCAATTTTCATGAAGAAAATCAATGGGGAAGGCATCTGATCAATAGATGACTTCTTGAACAAGTCAGTGCATAATCAGGGCATCTGAGACCCCCAATCATCCAACCAAAGGGTCTTCTCCATCATTTTGGATGTATATGATATTTATTTGATCTTAGAAGAAGTTAGAAGTTCACAAAATTGAAGAATTTCAAGCCATTTGCAAAGTTGCCATTTTGGGAAAGTGACTTGTAATGTAAACTTGCCATTTTGGGAAAGTTTTTCAACCTCCTCTTTTTGATTCAAAAATGCTTCAAATGAAAATTTCTTGGTCATGAAAGTTGTATATTGGATCATTCCCTTTTCAAAAAGTACAAGAACTTGACCTAATTCATTTTGGAACTCAAGTTATGGCTTGTCAAAGTTGGGAAAAATCACATAAATTTCACTTTTACACCAAAGAGGGAAGTTTGCAAATTCTCATGCCAAGCATTTTTGTGACCTCAAACACACTTCTACACGTCTTAACATCATAATGCATTGCCTAAGGATCAGAATTGGCCCAAGAATCACAACTTTTCATGCCTTACACATCAAGAAATCACAAAGGGGCAAAAGTTGCACCAATTTGCAAAAGCTCATGTAACCATGCCTCCACTTGTTACAGCTCATCAAATCTGATCCATAAGCCTTCCTTGATATTTGCTGCGCACAGCCATACCCAAATCCAAGCCTGCACATGCCCATACCTCAAGTACAAGTCATGTTGACATTTTGGCAACTTGCCCATACCAATCACCATAGGCCACCACCCACTCTCTGACTTATCAAGGATTGATATGTGTACCAAAGGCAAGCCATTTAACACAACATTGCAAGCTGAAACATCAGAATCCTCAAGTTCTCAAAAATCATCCCTCTTGAAAATTCCTTCGAAGCTTTCTGTCCAACCATCAAACTTCAAAACAAATTTCACCATTCATTCAGAAATGATCCATAGAGCATAAACCAACCATCAAACAAGCCTCAAAGCACCCCAAACCAAAACACGATTCTGGGGAAGCAAGGGTGCAGGCTCTCATTCTAGCCATTCTAAGCTCCATCAAAGCATTCCAACATCATCAGGAGGTCAACAGGAGTGGATTTACACAAGAGAAGAGGACCAAAAGCTTCAAACTGAGAAAGCTCAAGCTCAGGTAACCTCAAGAACATTTTTTCCAGAAATGTGTTTTTAAGTTCCTAAATGGTTCTTCATGATTCACTGATGATCCTGATATGTTTAGTTTTGAAAATGATCAAGTATTAAGCATGTATGAGCTCTCTGAAATTTGTTGACCTAGAACTAATTTGCTTCGATTCAGCTTAAATGTGTGAAATAAATTTATTTTGGTGGATGATTCTTGTTATGTGATGCGTGGGGTTTGATTATGGGCAGAGAGATTAGGTTTTAGAGGCTTAGGGAGAGAGATAGCATTTTGAGCTGCCAGAAAAGATGACCGGAGCACCATTCCGGTCATCTGAAAATAATTAGGACTAATCTCAGGTGATTAGCCAAGTTTGAATGTGGAGCGTTTGATGTGAGATTCGCGCGTGTTTGGAGGGTTGGGATTTGTTCACTTAGCCCTAATTTTTAATTAATTAAATTAATCTGGATTAATTAGCCAGAGTGCATCTCAGCTACTCATTTGCGCGCTGGTCAACTAGGACTTCCCCAGTTCAAATCTTGTCCATTGGATCAGCTGACTTTCTTTTATTTTCATTTTTTTATTTCATTTTAATCCCATTTTCTTTGTCATTTAATTTAAAATACTTAGAAAAATTATAAAAATAATTCCTTCTTCATTTTAATTTCAAATATTTTTCTCCACCCAAAAATAATTTTTATTTTATTTTTTGCATAAAATTTGTATTTTTAAAATATTTAAATGTTTATTTTAATTAATTAATGGAAATTAATTAATTAAAATACCATTTAAGTTTCTAAAAATCACAAAAAAATTCAAATTGCATCTTGACACATTTAGGGACATTATCAAACCATTCATACAAATTTCTTTTTGGTTCTTGATCCATTTTGACATTTTTCTTTGGATTTAGGGTTCTTAAAAATCAATATTTTGACCCTAACTTAGAAAAATATTTTCTGCCTAACCATGAAGGGTTTGATAGTGATTCTTTTTGCATTGCATCCCACATATCATGTAGTTTCTAGGATAAAATTGGGGTGAATTTATCTTTCACTTTTTATTTGTTTTGCATTTTTCCTTGTGAGGTACCTTAAAACCCTAGCAAACTTAGAAAAATCATAAGTCCTTTAGGGTTTAGCTTCTGACCTTCCCCTTTGGGTGTGATATCATGTGGGTTTAGGGTACCTTTGATCCCATTTTCAATTTTTTATCTTGTCATTTGCTTTTGATTTTGAATTTTGCATTGCATATTGTATGTAAACCCTAATTTTTGTCTTCATTTGCATTCATCCTTCATATGCTTGTATACATGAACTTGCCATGACATTTTGTGCATTCACATGACATATAAGACATCTTAGGACACATTAGAATCATGTTTGATCATTGCATCATCCATTTTCCATGTTATGCATCCATTGTATTTCATAAGTTTTCATGAACTTTCATGCTTCCTTCCATGTCTCATTTGCATTCTCATCCTTTGTATGACCATCCTCATCTCTTGACATGCTTTCATACCATCTCATAGCATCATTTTCATCATGATTATGCTTCTGAATTTGGTTTTCATCTTTGCATTTCATCTCATTTTCATTTCATTCCATTTCTTGTTGCTAACTTTTCAGGTGGTAAGTGTTTGAGAAGTGAATTTGCCTTCACTTCTCATAATCTTTTCTCATCTCTCTTATGCATTAATTGCTGCATTTTTGCTTGTGCATTAGAAGGAGCTTGCTCATTCATGCTCCTCCTCACTTTCTTTCTTCAAGCAACTTGTCTTCTTAAGTGAAGCAAGTTGTCTTGCTTCCTTCTTGCTTCTTTTCCTTCATCCTGCTTCTTCCTTGGTGGTTTTTCTCTTGGAGATATCTTGCAAGCCTCATAAATCCTAGGAACAACCAAGCATGATCACAATTAGGGTTTGATTAGTCCCCCATTTAGTTTTACCTTTGTGTCATCTTTGAGTTTTCTCTTCTCATCTCTTAATCAAGGACTAAACCTTCAAGGTTCTAAGGCTTTGTGATTAAGCTTATGCCTGCATCCTTCTATTAGGATGGAGTGTATAACTTTAATCCTAAGTGTTAAACCCTTAATGTGTTTAAATCCTTTAATTAATTCACCTAATAATCTAAGACATCAAGCTTGTAACTTGGGCCTTGCATTAGGGTTCTAATTCTTCCTTAATTGGTTAAGAAGGACTAACCCTAGTGTTAATGGACAAGTCCCCCTCAAGTTGCCTTACAAACCATAAAATCCACTTCTTAATCTCACCTTTTACTAAAATCCACTTAACAAAAGGATTTGTTTTGTCATGAGGTTAATCCTTAATCATGGATTAAGTTGAGGAGCCTTCCTCAGCTTAAATGTTCTCATCTATTATCCTTCTATTAGGATGGTGTAATGGGTCCATTAAATCCTTGATTATGTCTTAAACTCATTACTTAACACTAAACCAAAACTCCAAAAACATCTAAATAAATGCAAGTAGGTTAATGATCTTAATCCTACATCATGGTGATTAAGTGTGAGGTGTTTACTTCATACTTAAGGTATTCTCATTACCCCTAATCAGAGGGAGGATGTGATGAGTTTACTAACCCTTGGTTTAGGCTTAAGCTCATTTTCTTATGACAAACTCCAAAAAAGAAATAAAAGATTGAAAACACAAAAACAAACAATAACCGTCTCCTCCGGGATTCAGCCTCATCAC
Source organism: Lathyrus aphaca (assembly GCA_963966055.1). Classification (NCBI taxonomy): domain Eukaryota; kingdom Viridiplantae; phylum Streptophyta; class Magnoliopsida; order Fabales; family Fabaceae; genus Lathyrus; species Lathyrus aphaca. The sequence continues at coordinate 315,376,590 of OZ014523.1, forward strand.
CTTCACTCACAAATGAGAACTCGCTTCTTCCGTCTAATGCAAGAGAGTTAGCACCTGAGCCAGACAGGTCATACACTTGAGCATATACAAGTAAGCAGTTCGAAAGTCAATTTATCTTTCAGTCTCTTTGAGTCGAACTACGGTGTTCTGACTTCCTCATTGCACGAGAGGATACGTAGGCATAACTTAACAGTTATCGAACAAAAGTCTCTGTATATCCCCCCTTCTTCCAGCATTATTCTTTAAGCCTCATAGTCTTGAGCTTTGCACTCTTTCCTTACACTGACACTTCTTTATTTCACTTCACACTTCTTTCCAGCACTGACACTTGCATTCTTTTCCAGCTTTTGCACACAAAATAGCACTGACACTACCCCTTTAAAACACAAATTTTCAAGCGTGGATCCCGTCGAGTACGGCGGACAATCTGGGTGCTAATACCTTCCCAGGTTGTAACCAACCCCCTTTCTCAGTTTCTCTGGTTCGCAACCGTCTTATCCATCTTTTCTTAGGTTTATGCAGCATTACCTTTCCTTCGGGATAAAAATGCCTAGCTGGCGACTCTTCTCTTTTCATTCTTTTCCTCTTTCGCCGATCGTTCGCGTCTGTACCCCTCTTGGCCCAGTGTCATCAGGTGGGAGCGACAATAATTCGGGTACAGGAAAATGAAACTAAAACCTAGGAAGCCTCATGTCCTTCAGCCTCCAGCTGAGAAGCTTGACACCTGGAATAGCCGAGCTATGTTTGGATGATCTGGCTCCTGGATGAGCTTCTGAATAAGGAGATCCCTTTGATCAAAGGAATCATGTAGCTCATTGATCTACTGCAGTAACACCTCTTCGTTCTCTTTGCTAAGACTTGGCTCAAATTTGACTTTCTTAACATAGGCCCGTAGTTTCAGCTCTTCCACCTCTGTCTGGATATCTTCAACTACTTGCTGACCTTTGGTTATCCTCTAAAGGTAGTCCCCATGTTTCTCATAGGCTTTTGGAGTTTCCCTTCCTATTCAGCCAGGAGCTCTTGAAGGTTTTTGATCTCCAGCTTGTACTCAACCTCCACCTCCTTTTCTTTTTCAGGTTGTCATCCCATCTTTCTTACCAAAGGGTCATAGATTTGTTGGCTCCATCTAATGACTTTTTTTCATTCCGGCGTTGACTCGCCTTGTGGGTTTCAGCCAACATATTCTTCTTGAAGTAAAGCTCCCTTTCATCGAAGTCCTTTTTCTTGAGCTGAACTATCTCCTCAGCTTGATGAGTTCTTTCCTCTAGCTTCTTATTGTGAATCATCAACTTCTGACAAGCATTGTTGGCCTCCAAATTCTCAGCTCTAAGTTGTTGGACCAGAGCCTCCAACTTCTGATAATCCTCTAATGGAAGAATAGTAGGAGATGGAACTGGTGCCGAAAAGGGGATTAGGACCACTTGGGCTTTCTCCTTTATCCAAGCTTCATACTTAGGGGACATCTGATTGTTTCTTCTTCCTAGACATGCTAACCCTTTTTTTCTAATAAGCTTCTAGGAACCTGCATCTTTTTTTTGTCAAAGGAAGGTTATCTTTCATAGGGAAGTAGAAAGTCTGGAATAACTTTGATTCTTTGGGAACATCTTTGACTGCATATCCCAATTTTCTTCTCAAGAGAATATGATTGTAACTGATGCCCCCAACTATTCCTAATAATCGCATATTGAGATAACTTCCACAGCAAGTGATAAAGTTCTTCCCTTTCAGCCTCAAGGTAAACCATCTGATATCCTTAGCATACAACATGCTCAGTTTATGGGCCCAGATCACATTGGGATCAGTGAAGACAACAGTGGTGGGTAGGTGTCTCATAAACCAATTGTAGAGTAGAGGAGAACAACACCAAACTAGACAACACAAAATCACAATTGTAGAGTAGAGCAGAGGAGCAACCAAAACAAGTTCTCTAGCTCTTATTCCCAAAAAGTCAAGAGAAAATCCAAGTACCCCGGCTTTGGTAGAAGTTAAGTTTGCCTCCACTTCAGTCGAGCTCAAATGAAAAGCTTTGGCAATGTCAAGATGAGTTGGTCTGGTCATTTCTGAATTGAAAGGGATTTGGTCTCTAAGTGGGACCCCCAAAATCACAACATACTCTTCAAGAAGAGGACCTAACTGGAAGTCATGAAAAGTGATTCATCGGAGCCGAGGATCGTAGTACTGCAACAAGGTATGAACTGCACTCCTCTGAGAATTATCTAGGTTAACTACCAGATCCAAAATATCACCATAATTCTCTTTAAAGTATCCCATAGGACCTGGGGTAATAAGAGACACCATCTGGTTAAGTAGATCCACTTTGGTATCAAAGAACTTGTAGTTCACATTCTTCTTTTTGACACCTTCCATTTCTGAAGCAAAAGTCCGATCGGGAACTGGGAATAATATGAACCCTAAGAATGAAAAAGAACACAAATGATTAATGATGCGATTATGCTTATGCAAGGCAAGGCATGTGATTGGTGACATGTCTGTGTTATGTTGATCAGATACTCAAGTATCTGTGTAGGTTCATAATAGCAATCACGATAACAGTTTCTTTGTACAGAAATCCCAGATCTCAGAACCAAAGAACCAAAGAACCAGATCATAACACTGAACAATAATGGCAAAATGGGTATATTGGAAGTTTTAGGGTTCCTGCAAACCTGTAAGCCCCTCCCATCTCATGGGTGTGCTATGGATCAAGCATCACAGACTCTCAAAGACGAATAGCAATAATAAGTTCACTATCTCCGAGAGATGGCTCATGACCAAATCAAGGAAGCAGTTTAGCATTATGTACTACTCAGGGAGGTCTCAACTGAGTCCAGGAAAACAAGCATCCCTCATAAGTCCCCCGCTTTAAGCATTGAAACGAGAAACAATAGTACATTCAGCCCTTGGGATACAGTACTATCGTCATACGAACAATTTTCTTTAATTGGTTTCCTATGAGAGAACCAGGACAGCCTATGCGAGTTCCTAGTGGGCCTCGGATGCGAGTGGATTTGCCAATGAATGTAGTATGCCACAGTTATCACATGAGAGGGTTGTTTCCACTCAGGTCCTCGATGATCGGTCGAAAGATGCACATAACTATCAAGGTCCTTTAACAAAGTGGAGGAGATCCCCACACAGGATATTTCCAAGACGATCGCAGTCTGGGTGTGGAATACACCACCACTCATCATGATACCATGCGTGTGAAATGTCCGTCCACGATAGTCCTAAGGTGCACTCAAGCCGGGTAGTTGGCTTATCTCACAGTAACCCCAGACCCACAGAAAAAACCAAACCAGCACAGACAATACAGTATATATGATGCATGGAAAATAAATTCTGAAAGCGGTAAATAAATGTTGTAGAGTAAACCTGTAAATGAAAACAGTAAAGCTAAACTAAAGCACACAACCACAGACAGATAACACACAAAGAAACAAAAAAAAACAAGTGCTAGGATTGCCTCTCAAAGGGGAAACCAGAGATTCCGGTTTCGTTCCCCAGCATAGTCACCAGTTGTCGCTCCCGGGATTTTCATCCTAGTACAAACGCGAAAGTGGCGCGGAAAAGGTAGAGTCGCCAGCCAGACATTTTTATCCAGAATGAATGGGAAAGGTAATGTTGCGAAAACCTAAGAGAAAAGGAAAGGACAAGGTCCTGAGAACCAAAGATACTGGGTTCGGGAGTCAGTTATGACCTGGGAAGGTATAAGCACCCCATATCGTCCGCCGTACCCGACGGGATACATGTTTATTAGTCTATTACAAAGGGCGAGAATAAAGATGATGCTGAACAAAAGAACTATTAAATGGAATTGGAATGAGATATGGAGCTAGAAAGAGAGAACGAAAAGATATGGGGAAAAATGTAGGGAAAATAAGGAATGTGCTTGAAATGGCCCTACCCCGCTGCCTACGTACCTCATCAGGAAAATGAGGATCAGAGTCGACGTAGTTCGCCTAACTAAGGAAAACTTGCTTGTGTTTTTTAGGATTTGAACTGCTTATGTCTATGCTCAGGTGTTGTAGGCTCGCCTTGAACGAGTGCGTTTACCGTCTTGCAAATGAGACAAGTCGTAGCAAGTTCACATTATGAGTGGATGAGATGAGAAAGAATCCCCGCAAGAAAAGACGGGTGTTGTTTGTGAACTATCTTTTAGAGAAGTGTTTTAAATTTGTTGTTTGTGAAACATTATCATACTAAGACTTGTTCATCGTGGTAAATGCCTTACACCTCGCCCCGAAATGGGACGTGTATAAGTAACCCACGTCAAAGTCTCCTGGCGTACTAGAAGCTCAACCTTTATTAGGTATTTTGTTGTTTTTCTTTATGAGATGAGAAAGAAAGACTCAAATCAAGAAAGGGAAAAACTAAGGGGGACTAAGACATAACCCTAAGTTATTTATTCATGGGAAGCCCTATGGTTCGTGTGGTTTTCTTATCCTAATGAGAAAAGGAAAAGAAAAGGAAGCTAGAACTCAACTTACTTCTTAAGGAAGTTAAGTTGTTTCTAAAAGGAGAATTAACATGAAGATGAATCAAACAAAGCACAAGGTACTAAGGCAAACACGCTTATAAAGCATAAAGAAAATAAAAGGAAGAAGTGGTGTGAACACACTTACCTCAACCTTCCTAAAAAACAAAGGTTTGTAAGATATGGCTAAAATGATAAAAGGAATGAAAGTAAACAAGTACCACACATATCCTAATACAACTATGGCCTAAACAAGACTCAATACTAAGTCTAAGGATCCTAAAAATTAAGCAAAGCCTAAATCCAGCAGCTACTACACCTTCTTAATGCACAAACAACTACTAAATGCAACGCAAAACACATACAACCTATTACAGCTACTAATCAACATGAAAATAGGTGTAAAAAGACATAAAAAAGAATAATGCAACATGTTTTTACAGCTCCTGTTTCAAAATTAAGCGATGGAAACAAGGCAGATTTTCGTTATTTTTACAAAGTGCAAAAAAACATGAGTTTTAATGCAAACAATGGAATGCAATAATCATGCAAGTTATGCCACAATATCAAATGGATCACTAACAATGGGATGCAACATATCATCATACAATCAATGGATGCAAACTAGATGATTTACATGGTTATAACAATATGCACTTTTCCATTATGCACATGATTCGACCATAACATGAACAGACTTCGAATGCAATGCAAAACAGAAGTGTAAACACTTATTGACCTGCTATAACGGATGCTAAGTCATGTAAACAACGATCACAATATGCTACGAACATATATGCAACACTTATGCCAAAAATCGGAATCTAACGAAATGCAAGTCAAATGCTATCGAAAATATGCACACTTGCACTAAACCAACTCCTAAAAATTCCCTAAAATCCTAATCTAACAATCCAAGATGATAACAAAAGGAGTGGTACACAAACATGCAAGAAAACACAACGAAAAACTAAATCAACACAACGTTAACCAGTTAATGCCCAGGGTTAACCGGTTAACAACTTCAAAAATCAGTTAAATAGGGAAAAATAGTGTGTTAACCGGTTAACCCTGGGTGATAACCGGTTAACATCGAACCAAAATTGAAAAACAGTCAGGAAAAAAGCACTTCTAGCTATCAACTTATTTCCTAAAGCTCCTAATACAACCATTACTTTACTAGCACAAAATTGCCACCTAAACATAACCTTCTACCACCTATTAACACCGCAATCATTCTATGATTCTAGCTATTAATGTCTAAACCGAACAAAGCATCACAAAAGTAAGGAAATAGAAGAATTCCTTACGGCGAGTTGAAGAGAAATAAATTAAAGCAAGAAGTAGTTTCAGATCCACCAACTTACAAAATGAAGGCTTGCTTTGGTGATTGTTGTTATGTTGATCAATGCACGAACGAAGAGAATACTGGAGGTTCCAAGCTTCGATCCGCGAGCGTGCAAAATATATGTAACCGATGAGAATCTGAAACGCTTTAGAACGGTGAAATAAACACCGCAATCGTGACGATTTCTTCGATTATCCACTGAATCGGTGAAGATGATGAAGGCTAAGCTTCCGATCTTTCGAGTTTCGATGTGAAACTTAAAGGATCTTGATGATGAAGCTTTGGTGAGTTTGGGAAAATGGAAGACAATGAGAGAATTGAGATGATGAAATGAATAATCTTAAAGGAAAATGGCTAACACTTTTTTGCTTGGTGAATAGGGTTTATATAAGCATTAGGTTTGGAGTTAGGTTTAGGTTAGGGCACAATGTTTTGGTTTGAAAACGTTTTGTTAAATGAGAGTGGAGGGATGAGAGAAGAATTGTTTTTTATTGTTTTTGTGTTTGGGATCAAAACCTCATAGTTCATGGTAAAAATAGTGAAAAGGGTTGGTTGTGATTGCTTTTATTAAGTGAAGAGAATTTTCCATCTTCAAGTGGATAACCAAACAAACTACCATGAGAATGAATTCATGGACTCATACATCATAATGGGGAGGGCGTCAACTCGGATAAAATCAAAGAGTATGCCACTAACCCCCACAAATGACAAGAGACTCAATTATATCAAACTTCAACCATGGATATTGAGAGACTTATACCCGACTAAAGAATAATGACTCATAATCGGCACTTTTTAAAGAAAATAAACAAAAGTGCCCAAAGGCACAAAACAACATGAATGAGTTTGGTTCTTTTTATTTTTTTAATTAAAGTCAAGATAATTAGGTTCATTGGTTTTAAAAGAAAAGGAAATAGTAAAATCCACTTGACAAAAGTCAAGGTTTTGTTTATTAAAGAAGTGATGATTTTGGAAAAAACAAGAATTCTTTGAAAAAGAGGGAAGATTTTGAAAATTAAAGAAGGGGGGGGGGGGGATGAAAAGATTATCCTAAAAAATAAATAAGGAGATAAAGGAAGAAAGATCTAACCAAACTTGATGATACTCCAAAATATGAGCATAAGAGTTTCATCCTTATAAGCTAGCAAATGGCCAAATAAAGGCAAATACCAACTTCATGAATATCAAAGCAAATGAGAGATGTCCTAAAATCTAAGTCCAAAACTCCCATTCCAATGCCAATAATAGTCACCAATAGTCCAAAGATTAAAGTCACAAGTTTTTTAGAGGTTTAATCATTTATTAATGTTTTTGTGTCCAAATGGACAAAATGAAAATCAATATAACAAAAATAAGAGCAAGAAATATAAATATGATAATGGATGAATAAAACATAAAGAATAATGAAATAAAAGCAATAAAGGTGCAAGAAATTAAATGCTAGTAGCAAAAGCAATTAAAATGCAAGAATTTAAAATATTAATAGAAGTCCCTTAAAGAAGGAAAAGAGGGAGAATGGGTAGATATGCAAAGTGTTCATGCAAGAATTCTTCAAACCAAGTCAAAGTCAGAATTCAAACATCTTAAGAATCTTCCCAAACATGTAATTCAAGTGTCATACAAAACACAATAGGTACACATCCTAACATTTAGAGTGGATAGGAGAAGAAGTGAAGTGAACAAAGTTCAAACATGGAAATGGAATGAATTATCATACAAGGTAAACACAAAACATGAGATATGAATGATCAAATAACAAAGTCAGAAGCCAAGTAACATGTTAAGAAGCCACTCACAAGTTCTCAAACAATGGCACAAGTTCCTTCTCAAACAAGTAATCAAATTATGATAAAAAAATTCACAAAATAGGTAACCAAAGACCAATGACCATAGAAATACCAAACATGCTTCAAAAATTATGAAATTAAGTTCCAAAGGAACTCAACCATAGGCAAAAATCATGAAAAAGGCTCATGAAAAGATTCAGAAGATATGTCATTCAAACAATCAAGCAAAGCAAGTTAGGATTTCACAAACATCGGCGCCAAGAAAGGTCTCAACAATCATGCAAACATGACCTAAAAATTAATTCAAAAATTCTTTGAGGTAGCCTAACATGTCCCTAAAATGATGAAAAAAGAAGGAGAAAACAAAATTAACAAGGTAAGGTATGCAAAGAAGGAGAAAACAAAGAGAAAATAAAAGTAGAAATTAATTCAGAGAGAAAAATAAAATAAGAATGAAAAAATAAAATTTTCCAAAGTTTATAAAATCATAAGGATCATTTTTGAATTTTTATGGAATTTGAAAAAGCATAAAACTATTTTTAAAAAGAAAAAATGAAACTGATAAAATAAAGAAAATAAAATGAACTAAAAGATGCTAGTGGGGCAAATAGAAGCGTAATTCATTTCAAATATGAAAGCAGGCCGAAAATAGGGGTGCGAAAAGCAGAGAAGGCCCAATGGAGCTTCTATGAGGGCTCAGAGTCAACCAATGTTGACTTAGATAATTTCCCTTGGATCAATCCAACGCATCCTTCTTAGTCAACAAAATCAGAGTCACCAGATCCAACGCATCTCATAAGTCAAACCAAAAGTGTGCAAATCTAACATTCACGCATAGGAGTCAATGGAGCAAAAAGTAAAAGGATCCTACACTCCTCAATAAGTCAAGCCCAAGTATGATCATCTAACATACGCGTTTTAAAATAATAAACTCAGTGAACATGTGAGGTGCACGTGCTTCATTTATGCGGTGTCATAATGGTGTGCGTTAGATCAAAGAAATCAAAGGCATTCCCCAACCAGACCTGCAAACACATGGAGAAGCTCAGGTGGCCGAAGCTTAGCTCCGTTCACCTTCTACGATCAACCTGCAACAAGCTCAAAAAAAAATATCTCCAGAAATGCATGTTGCCTATACCAAAAAGATCAGAGAGACTTCACAAACTCAATTCCACACACAAAATTAACAGATCTATCACATATTAATAGAATCAAAGAGATAAAAGTAGATCTAAGAAAACTAAAATCTCAAAATACCGCCATATTCCACTTCCAAAATTCAAACCAAACACATAATTACACTTAGTGAAGCTCTGAGATCAACACGCACGCAAGAAATCCCATAAATAGGATGCGAAATGAAGCATACTTGAAAGTTGTTCTTGAGCATAAAACCTTCAGAAATCCTTCCTAAAGCTGTAGATCTTCCTCTTTTGAGTTCTATTTGCAAAATAAATGCAAATAGAAGCTTGAATTGGACTAGATCTTGAGTTTTAATGAAGTTGCTTCAAAATTCAGTTATGGTGAAAAGGGAGGATTCATCCTCAAACAAATGGTGTAATAGCTTCCTTAGGACTGCATGATCATAGATCAATAAAGAAAAGTGCATAAGACTCTATGAAATGGGTCAATCTAACAAGAGAAGATGAGAGCAAAATTCTGAAAATTGGGAGAATGAGATTGCATGACCTAGCTTTGAACATGTGATTCCACTTATATATGTGTCATTATCCTTCTGATTTAGATTAGAGCTTTGTTAATCACATAATTAGAGAGTTGTGTGGTGTTTTGCAAAAAAAGCCACTTATGATGCACACTCTTGATCACACGCTTGTGGGTCATGAAATAAGCATGATCAGCTCACATTTTAATCACTGAAAGCTTGTGTGACAATAGCTTGGAGGGAAAGTCACTGGGTTTTGATTTTGGAATGGTTTTGCAAAAATGCATAATGAAAAGCATGTGACGATCATGGCACAAATTCCTCTCATCCAAGGGCCAACAATGCTTGTTATGGAGTTAACTTGGATGTAATAACATGAATTGTATCATTAAAGGTCACTAAAAGTCAATTTGAATCAATTTGCAAAGTGTGGAATACTTGATATGCATGAAATTCCCTAAAAATGCCCTAGCATCCATGAGCCATAATTTTTATTCATAAGGGTTATGAAGGAGTTCTTGTACTTTTTGAAAATGGGAGAGTAAGCCTTACAACTTTGATATTCAAGGAAAATCCATTTGAAACTTCTTTGGTCATGAAAGAATTGGTTGAAGTTATGGTAAAAATTACCAAAAATAGAAAGTTCAAATTATAGGTCATTTACATTTTTAGTAACTTTTTCTCAAACTCTTGATTCTTGATGAATGACACAATTCATGTTATCCGTTGCCCATATGAGGGTCCACAAGCTTAGAAATCATGATTGGAACCCTTGAAAACCCTAGGTTCACTTTTCTTCTGCATTGTTGACTTTTCTTGTTTCACAAGTAATTGAGCCACTGCCTGACTTTCTCAATGATTCTTTGAGCCAAAATGCATTCCTAGGCCATGTATGACATATAGAAACCTTTGATCACAAGAATTGATCAAAGCTAAGAGGATACCTTGCCCTGAGACAAAACCCTAATTAGGGTTCCTTGTGTAGGAGAAAATGCATTGATGAAATTTCTGATGAACTTTCCCCTCTCTAGAGACAGGAAAAGTTTGAGCTTGTATAAGATATAAGGACCCCTTGTAGGCTTGTTGCAAGACAACTTGGCTCTCATCTTTGGCTTTTAAGAATCACAAATTAATAGATCACTGACCACATGCCCTATGCTTCTAACCATGAATGTTATGTTTCATTTTTCTATGCAAAGATGCAATGATATGTATGTTATATGCTATGCTACATGACATGAAATGAGAGGGAAAATTTTGGGGTGTTACATTGTTGATATGTGGAGTTGTTATCGTTGTGGTTACATGACATTGTTGTTGATATATGTTGATGTAACATGTTAATCTATGTTATGTTGTTGTATGTATTCTCGTTCATGTTGATATATGTTATTGTATGCAAAGATGCAAGTTATTGATGATGTCCGATGTTGTGGTAAGTTGTTGTTGTGTGTTAGTTATTGATGATGGTTGCATGACGTAGTCGTTGTAGACATGCTTACTTTTCATTGATGGTGCATTGCATGTGCATGGTTGGGAATGGTATACTAAGGTAGGGTATATCCATTCAAATCCAAAAAGGGGATCGACATGATGTTGGTGCGGTCATGAAATAAGGATCGTACGTCACCATGAAATAGGGGTCGAGGGTGTGATCATGAAATAGGGATCATATTGGACCATGAAAGAGGGGTCGAGAGTTGCGACGGGAATGGGATCTTGAAATAGAGATCAAATTATGGTACCCCATGCATAAAGTTAGTAGAATCTCATTGCAAGGTGTGTTGTTGGTGTGCATAATGTTGTTATGTGTTGTGATTCAATTATTTGATTGTTGTTTATTTTCAGAAAAATCATTTTGTAATTGAAATATACTTTATCTGATTTTTATTTATAAATTCGTGGGGATATTTTGGGTGTTACAAAATGGTATCAGAGCCTTGTTGGTCCGTCTGACCAAGTACTTCAGTCGTTGAGTCGTTGTGTCGTTGTTGAGTGTTGAGTGTTGTTGTAGATTTCTAAAGCGTTGTCTGGATGTTGTTGTGTGACATACTTAGAATGGATGGAAGGAATGTTGTTGCACTTTCCACCTCTATGCAGGAGCTGGCTCAGGCTGTGCAAAATCCAATGAAAGTTGGGGATCGTGAGAGTGATGAATGATCCACCTACAATCAAGGGGAAGTATGACCATGATGGAGCACAAGATTGGCTCAAGGAGATCGAGAGGATCTTCAGAGTGATGGAATGTTCTGAAGGAAGTAGGGTGTGGTTCGGTGCTCACAGGCTGGTAGCAGAAGCTGATGACTTGTAGGTTGGCACTCATCAGCGGTTGGATGCTATTGGTGAGAAAGTTACCTAGGTTGTGTTTAGGAGGGAAGTCCTAAGTAAGTACTTTCCTAAATATGTTCATGGAAAGAAAGAGATTGAGTTCTTGGAACTGAAACACGGAAGTATGTCAGTTACCGAGTATATTGCCAAGTTTACTGATCTAACGATGTTTCATCCGCACTATAGTGAGACGACTGTTGGGTTCTCGAAGTGTGTCAAGTTCAAGAATGGTTTGAGGCTTGAGATCAAGCAGGAGATTGGTTATCAGAGGATCCGAAGATTTCTGGATTTAGTGGATTGTTGTAGAATCTTTGAAGAAGACAGCAAGGCTTGATCTAATAATTTCAAGAGTTTGGCTGAGAGAAGAGGAAAGTAGAAGATGCATCATGGAAAACCTTATGTAGCTCCAACTGATAAAGGTAAGCCAAAACAGGTTGAGGGCAAAAGGCCATGTGGCGGATGTGCTCATGCTTCTCTAAAGTGCATGAGTGACATGAAGAAATGTTTGAAGTGTGGTCAGCCTAGACATTTAATCGTAGAGTGCAAGACTAATCTGGTTACCTTCTACAACTATGGAGAGCAAGGTAATATTAAGACTCATTGTCAGAAGCCGAAGAAAACTACAATTGGAGGAAAAACGTTTGCTTTGACAGGGACATAGTGTAATGCCCATATTTAATTAATTATTTTTGCGTATTTTTCCCAATTATTGGTTGTTGAGTGTTGTTTTGCCGTTTGTGTCGTTAAGTCGTTTAAGCTGATAAGTCGATTTTACGTTGCGGGTTAAGTTGTGTTTGGGTGGTTTATTTTAATTAATTAAGTTGAATACATAAAATAAGTATTATTAGTATAATATTAAGTTGGGCTAGTTTATGGTGTAAGAGTAGTAAGTTAGGGGGTACTGAGTTGGACCCATTAGTAATTAGGTTAATTAGTGAGACTTTAGTAAAAACAAGCTGAAAACCTAGTTAAAATAATAATCAAAAATTTGTAAGAGAAGGAAGAACAAGTCTTAGAGGAGATCAAGAAGAGGCTAGGTTGAAGATTTTCGCGGTAATTTTTATGGTGAATTCGAGCTGCCTTCAATCAAAGTTAAGGGTGGGGATCGAATTCCATAACTGAGACTAGATGATCGTATATAGGTTGAGATTTTCGTGTAATTTCATTGATGTGTTTTGATATGATTTTTTGTCGTTGATTTGGTGTTGATATTGGATGAAGAAGCATCTTGTTCTTGTTATATTGTTGATATAATCGTTATTGTATTTTGTTGTTTGTGTTGTTATTGAACAGTTGGTGCAGAATTCGTGTAGAAGAAGTTAGGATTAGTAAAATCGATCATAGAATTTGATAGATGAATAGATACAAATGTTTTTAAGAGTAAAATCGATGTATAAACCCAACTAAGATGGAATAGAATGTTGAAATTGTGAAAAATCGTAGAAGAGTTGGAATTAGAGGCATTCTGGTCATTTGCGTAACAAATCTGGTGTTATGCGTATCAGGAAAGGAAATACGTGTAACAAGACCCCTATACATAGGAATTATGCGTAACACAACTAGGAAATACGCGTATGGAGATGGGAAATACGCGTATGCGCAGGGTAAGTGCAGAGAAATGTAGTTTTTTGCGATTCGTCCTGTTTTCGCATCCGTTTCGAGTTGGATTGATCTTAGACTTAAAGTAAGGATGGTATAAGTAAACTATAGTAGATTGGAAGATTTAAAAAATGATAATTTATTAATCTAATCGATTAAGCCGTAATTTTTTTGTTTTCGCGTTAAAGTGGTTATAAGTTGTGTTGTCCCAATTTTGATTCATGTTGCTGAGTTGTTCAAGTTTATATATTGTTAAGTTATTGATTATGTTGTTATTATAGTATGCCATTCATAGTTTCATACATGTGCATATTTCAAGTTGGAGCGTATGCTCGATTCAAGTTGGTCTGGATTGGAAAATAAGTTGATGATGCCTCGATAACCTAGCAATAATTTAAGTTGGGAGTTTAATCCAAATGGTACCACATGCATATAAGTTGAGTCGCATCGAATTGCATATTGATTATGTTGTTTGTTGGATGTAAGTTGTATGTAGATGTTGCTTGTTGTGTGAAATGGTGTGATTATATGATTATCTTGTTTACATATTGATTATCGTATCCTCTTTATGTTATTTGATATTTCATCCCTTATATTTGAATGTTGCCCTCTGTTGGTAACATGCAGGTAACGAAGCGTCCAATACTTAGTAGCTTCGAGTTGGTGTTTGTCGCTCTGATACGTAGCACTTCAGGGGGATGAACGTGTGTTTTGTCATTGTGGATTTTATTTAAGTTTATGAACTAGTTTTAAGTTGTTTTAAGTTGGAACACTAAGTTGAAGTAGTTTGATGCTGAATTTATTGAAGTTGTTTTAGAATTGTAACTTTGTTGAATCCGCTGCGTTGTTTTCAAAGTAATTTATTAATGGAGTTTTGGTTATTGATTTAAAGTTGAAAAATGTGATATCCCATGTTTATTGATGAATTTTATAACTCTGATTTAAATTATAAAGTCGGGTAGAAATAAGGTGTTACATTAGTGGTATCAGAGCCTGGTCGGTCTGTTTGACCAAGTGTTGGGTTGTAATTATCTAATAATCGAGTATTGTTATATGATTGTAACTTTTGTTATGTTGTAGTGATAAGTTGAGATGGCTAGAAGAAATTATTTTGTGATGGCTGCTGCAATGCAAGCAATGGCTCAGGCTGTGCAGAACTTTCCGAATTCTGGCGGGAATGTTGAGTCTTAGACCTTCGCGACTTTCCAGAGGGAGAAGCCGCCTACCTTCAAGGGCAAGTATGACCCTGATGCTTCATTGGTTTGGTTGAAAGAAATTGAGAGGATTTTCTTTGTGATGGATTGAACTCCATCACAAAAGGTTCATTATGGAACTCAAATGTTGGCTGTCGAGACTGATGACTGGTGGTTTGAAACCAGAGACATGTTGGAAGCTACAGGTGAAGAGATCACTTGGGCTATTTTTCATAGGGATTTTATGATAAAGTATTACCCTAAAGATGTGCGTGGTAAGAAAGAGATTGAATTTCTTACACTGAAGTAGGGAAATATGTCGGTGACGGACTATGTTGCAAAGTTCATGGAGTTTTCAAAGTTTTATACGCACCATAATGCAACAACTACTGAATTTTTGAAGTGCATCAAGTTTGAGAACGAGTTGTGCTCTGAGATTAAGAAAGTTGTATGGTATCAGAAGATTCGTGTTTTTGCTGATCTGGTGGATAGTTGCAGGATCTTCAAAGAAGATAATAATGCTCACTACAAGATTGTTACTCATCGGAGGGGGAAGAATCAGCAGAATCGTTGCAAGCCTTATGATACTCCACCTGGTAAGGGTAACTAGAAAGTTGTTGCGGGTCAGAGAACTAGTGGGGGAGATGCTCCTGCTGGTATTGTTTGTTTTAAGTGTGGACAACCTGAACACAAGAGTAATGTGTGTACTATTAAGGTGAAGCATTATTTCTGTTGTGGAAAAGTTGCACAAAGAGATGATATGTTTTAATTATGGTGAAGAATGGCATATTGGTAGTCAATTCCATAAGCTAAAGAAGGCAAAGTCTGGTGGGAAAGTGTTCGCTTTAGTTGGGACACATACACCTAATGAGGACAAGTTCGTCTGATGTACGTGTTTCATTAATAGTATTCCTTTAATTACTATTATTGATACGGGTTCTACCCATTGTTTTATTGTTGCTGATTGTGTTAAGAGGTTGGGTCTTAAGTTGTCTGAGATTAAAGGAGAAAAGGTCCTAGAGATTTCAGCTAAGGGATTGGTGATTACTTCTCTAGTGTGTTTGAGTTGTCTGTTTCCTGTCTTTGATAGAGACTTTTACGTTGATTTGGTGTGTTTACCATTGACTGGGATGGATGTAATCCTAAGTATGAACTAGTTAGAGTATAACTATGTTCATATAAATTGTTTTTGAAGTTGGTGAGGCAGGAGGGTCTTGGGATAGCCATTTGTCGTTGGTCGAGTTTACGTACAATAACAGTTTTCATGCTAGTATCAGGATGGCTCCATATGAGGCGTTGTATGGTAGACGTTGTCGTACTCCATTATGTTGGTATGAGTCAGGAGAGAGTTTAGTGCTTGGGCCAGAGATTGTCCAAGAAACAACTGATAAGATAAAAATGATTCAGGAAAGGATGAAAACGTCGCAGAGTCGTCAAAAGAATTATCACGATAAGAGAAGGAAAGCACTTGAGTTCCAAGAGGAAGTTGGACTTGGGAGCGGGAAGATCAGATGAGGGAGTCGTATCCGACTCTGTTTACTTCAGGTAATTTTCGAGGACGAAAATTCTTTAAGTAGGGGAGAGTTGTAACGCCCCAAAAATCTAAATTTAATTATTTAGTCATTTATTTAATTAATTTAGAAAAATTGGAGAGTTTGGATTAATTAGAGAATTTTGGAGAAAAATAGTATTTTTATATAATAAGGATAAATAGTGTTTTATTATACTATTTTATTATTATTATTATTAAAAATATATTAAAGAAAAGGGTAAGGTGGTCCTTTTGTGAAAATTATGAGGGTAAAGTGGAAAAAGACTTAACTGGGATAATGTATCCAAAGAGGGGAATACGATTAGTTTTCTAACATTATCGTGTTTTGGGAAAAGAGGAGGTCTGAAGGAAAAAAGGAGAGGAAGAGGAAGCTCAGAGTCAGGAGGTTGTGGAGAACCCCAGAGAAGAGTGTAAAGCGGAGAAATTCTCTAAGGTATGGGGAGTTGTTATAATCTATCGTAAATGTGTAGGAATTAGACCATGAATAGATTAGGATTGTAAGAGTTTATGAGTTTTAGGGGTTTTTGATTTAGGTGGAGTTTATGAGAGAATTCTTGATGAATTAAAGTGATTAGAATGAGTTATAAACATATATTTGTTGGTATAATTGTTATCTTGATGTTGTTGATGTTTGATTGATGTTTTTGAATGGTTTTTGAGTGTTTTGATGTGAAACCCGTAATGGGATTTGGGAGTTTTTAGGTGTTGAAACAGTCTGCAATTGTATAGCAGAGAACTGTTGGAAAACGTGCGTTAACCGGTTAACGTTATGGGTTAACCGGTTAACCATTGTAAATTTTGGTGAAATTCTGGAATTTCGTAGGCGTTAACCAGTTAATGCTATGGGTTAACCGGTTAACACTGTTTGGATGACAAATTTTATTTCTTTAAAAATCCATAACTTTCAAATCGTAAGTCCGTTTCACATTCCGTTTGAAGCGTCGGAAAGAGCATAAACTGAACTTTATTTTGATGAATAAAAATGAGAAAAATGCAATAGTTTTTTATAAATGAATTTATGAAATAACCTTGTAATTGACTCATAATTTACCGGGTACGAGTTAATTCTTGATGTGTCAGAGTGGTTATAGGACCAGTGTTCTGGGTATAATGTCATGATGATACATATATGATTATTTGATGGTTGTTTTGCTGATTGAAATGAATGATGAGAATTATTTTGTTGAAATTACGATGTAGCGCATCATTGCATTTCATAACATTCACGTTGGGGCTTCGGCCTATTTATTTGCTTCAATCCCATTGTGTGGATTGAAGTGTCTCGATGATTTACGATGTGCTCCTTTGTGGAGGGTTGATGGTCATGTATCCATCTCACGATGAAAATGGTACCACATGCATAATGCATATCAGGATGTTAGAATTGCATATTCTGGATGAATTTCATGACTATGTTGGTGTTGCTAGATTTCATGATCGTGTTGTTGTTGTTGCTGAATTTTATAGTTTATGATGTCATGATACGTTGCACTAATTTATTTATGTTCTATATTCTTGTACGTTTATGATATATTATGATTACTCACCCTGCCTGCTTGGAAATGTTGCCTCCTTCGTGGGTAACCTGCAAATGTAGAAGAATAGCCTTGTAGTGCAATAGGAGTTTTTCATGAGTCTCGGAGCGTGCTTTAGTGTTCCTTAGAAGTGGTTCTGGTCAATGTGTCCTGCTCTGTGTCATGTAACACAGGGATGGGTTTTCTTTTGCTAAACTATTTTCAGTTATGTTATTTGGATAAATGTTTTCCTTGTTATGATGTTAAATTCAGGATGGTGAAAATTATGTTTATGAAGTAAACTAATGAAGTTTTGAATTATGAAGTTTAAATTCCGTTGCGAAATGATTTATGATATTCTTGATGTTGATTAACCTGTGTTACGGGATAGGACACTGTTTGTGTTGAATTATGATGATATGTGATACCCTTTTTCGATGATTACTCTAATATTATTTAAATATTTTGTTTTGGGGTAGAAGGGTGTTACAATAGGCATCCTTATATATAATCCCTATTATTGGCTTTTGAGCCAACTCTTCTCCCTCTAACTTCTCGCTATTTTGTTAAATAGTTGTTTGCTTGTTAGATTAGGGCTTCTCTATTTAAATTTATCTTTCTTTATCTCATACTAAAGCAAAGATAATTAAACACTTCTTAATCCTCAAAGTGGATACAATATAAAATATAAAAATATTTGTAATCTCTCTCTCCCTCAAGATTTTGGGCCTCTGCTTCCCAATGTAACCCCTAACATCATTCTTAAAAATCACTTAAGAATATTCAACCCATAGCAATGACATACTAAAAAATTTTCAACACATTCACTGACTGACACATTTGTTTGTCTGCATGCATCTTTATTGTATATATTTGCATCTCTTCTAGAATCTCTAAGTACTCGGGTTATTGTCACCAGACCAACCTATTGCACCCTAAATTTTGCCCTAAATTTTCTTTGCATTTTCATATACATCTTGCATACAAACAAGATCGCGTTGGTTGCTCGGTTCTTCTCGGGTTAGGTTTATGCCTCGCAGGGGATCACCATTGTCTTTAAATTAC
Organism: Lathyrus aphaca; assembly: GCA_963966055.1. Lineage (NCBI taxonomy): Eukaryota > Viridiplantae > Streptophyta > Magnoliopsida > Fabales > Fabaceae > Lathyrus > Lathyrus aphaca. The sequence goes on from OZ014523.1 coordinate 315,395,113, forward strand.
TTTATTTGTTTATGTTTACTAACCATTAATCAAAATCAAAAAAATATTTTTGTTTCCTTTTACTAACCTTTTTCAGGAAGAGGAACCATTGAAAATGCCAAAAATAGCAGTCCTACAGCTCGAGTAAATTTCACAGACAAAAAGAATCGGGCCACAGTAACCAAGCAGCCTCATTTGAATAAAATATTCAAATTTTGGCTTGTGTAAACACCCTAAATTTGCCCTCACTCATTTAACCATGGCTTGTGATCATTTTCATTTTCATAAGTTCAATCATATCATCTCATATTGCATTTTTTACTTCACTGCATTGGTTCAAAGTCATCTGCATCTAGGGTCTGTGATCTGAGCAATCCATGAGCCATCTGAGCCACTCCAAAGGTCTTCAATCATCTCAAGAGGGTCCATGTATGTTCAAATATCATATTGTATCCTCCCAAGATCAAGAAAGTCAGAAAATCACAAGAACTGAGAAAGGCATGGAAGCAGAGCCAGGTTTAACTACACAAATGACCTAAAATTAGGGTTTTGGTTTCAGAGGCCATAACTCCAAATGTTTTGGTCATTCTTATTTATATTGGTCTCTATATGATATAAGGATCATGCATACCAATTTTCATGAAGAAATTCAATGGGGAAGGCATCTAATCAAAAGATGACTTCTTGAACAAGTTAGTGCAAAATCAGGGCATCTGAGGCCCCCAATCATCCAACCAAAGGGTCTTCTCCATCATTTTGGATGTATATGATCTTTATTTGATCTTAGAAGAAGTTAGAAGTTCACAAAATTGAAGAATTTCAAGCCATTTGCAAAGTTGCCATTTTGGGAAAGTGACTTGTAATGTAAAATTGCCATTTTGGGAAAGTTTTTCAACCTCCTCTTTTTGATTCAAAAATGCTTCAAATGAAAAATTCTTTGTCATGAAAGTTGTAGATTGGATCATTCCATTTTCAAAAAGTACAATAACTTGATCTAATTCATCATAGAACTCAAGTTATGGCTTTGCAAAGTTGGGGAAAATCACAAAATTTCACTTATGCACCAAAGAGGGAAACTTGCAAAAACTCTTGCCAATGCATTTTGTGACTTCAAACACACTTCTAACCATTACACAAACATAGTACATGAACTATAATTCAGAATTGCACAAAGAATTGCATCATTTCACGCCTTGAACTTCAAGTAATTCAAAAGGGGCCAAACTTCCCCAAAATTGCAAAATGGATCAAATCTCTTCAACCACTTGTGCCAGCTACAAACTATGACTTCCATGGACCTCCTTGAAGCAAGCTGACTCGAGCCTTGCCTTGAAACAGCCACTGAACCAGCCCATACCTCAAGTACACAAGTTGGTGACATTTTTGCAACTGGCCCATACCAATCAACATAGGCCAGCACCCACCCTCTGACCTATCCAAACATGATATGTGTACCAAAAGGAACCCAACCCAACATAACACAAGCTGAAACCTCCAATAACACATCATACACAAAATTCCCCAAATTTGCAAAAGCCTTCGAATTTCACAACTTAGCCATCAAACCTCAAAACAAATTCCATAGAACAACTCCATATTCATCACTGATCATTTCCCACCCTTCATTTTGCCCTAAAACACTCAGAATCAAAAACACGATTTCAACATTTCATGAACTGAACTTCTGCCAACTTCATTTTGAGGCCATTTAAATTCCAACCAAGCATCACAAGCTCTTGAGGGGAGTCATTGGAGTGGATTTGAGGCAAAGAACTGGCCATAAAGCTCCTGTTTTGAAAGCTCAACCTCAGGTAGCCATGGTATTTATTTTTCCAGAACCTTCATTTTATGTTATAGAATGATTCTATGTGTTCCCCTGGTTGCCATGATATGATTAGTTTCGAAAGTAGTTGAGAAATAAGCATTTCACAAGCTTCTGAAATTTTTGCCATGTTTTCCGTTTTGCTTCGATTCATGTTCTTGATGTTGAATAAATGAATTATGATGGCTGATTATTGTTGGGGTTGATGTGAGGATCATTTCTGGAGCTTTAGGGGTCTTGGGGTTGCGTATTGAGTGAGATAGCTTGAGAGGCTAGCCAGAGAAGATGACCAGAACATTGTTCCGGTCACCTGAAAGTGTTTAGGGTTCAGATTAGGGCTTAATGACATAATTAGTGAGTTTGAATGTGAGCCGTCCATTCGCGCACGCTGGTCAATTCCCTCCCTTTTGAGTTTGAATCTGGGCCACTGGATTAGGTTACTTTCCTTTTAATTCATTTAAATTATCATTTTAATTGCATTTCTTTCTACATTTTATTAAAAATAGAAAAACACTTCTAAACAATTTCATTTTTTGCATCATGGTTTAAAATATTTTTCTCATTCTGAAAATAATTTTTATTTTATTTTTTGCATAAAATTCGTATTTTTAAAATATTTAAATGTTTATTTTAATTAATTAATGAGAATTAATTAATTAAAATATCATTTAAGTTTCTAAAAATCACCAAAAAAATCACATTGCATATTGATACATTTAGAAACATTATCAAACCCTTAAAACAAATTTCTTTTAGATTCTTGACCTACTTTGATATTTTTCTTTGGATTTAGGGTCTTTAAAAGTCAATATTTTTGCCCAAACTTACAAAAATCCTTTCTGCCTAACCATGAAGGGTTTGATGTTGGTTTTTTTTGCATTGTGCTCTCCATGCCATGTAGTCTCTAGGGTAAAATTGGTTTGAATATATCTTTCATTTTCAATTTTTTTTGCATTTTTCATTGTGAGGTATCCTAAAACCCTAGCCAACTTGGGAAAATCATAACTTCTTTAGGGTTAAGAGGTAGGTCTTCCCCTTTGGGCAGTGAACATGTATAGGTTTAGGGCACCCTTGATCCCATTTTCAATTTTTTATCTTGTCATTTGCTTCTGATTTTGAATTTTGCTTTGTATCTTGTGCATAAACCCTAATTTGCTTCCTCATTTGCATTCATCCTTCATATGCTTGCATACATGAGCTTGCCATAACATTTTGTGCATCCACATGACATATAAGACATCTTAGGACATATTAGAATCATGCTTGATCATTGAATCATCCATTTGCCATGCTTTTGCTTTCATTTCATGTCATAGGCATTCATGATCTTCCATGCTTCTTTAAGTTTCATTTGCTTCTTCATGACTTGTATGATCATTCACACCTCATGACATGCTTTCATACCATCTCATAGCATCATTTGCATCATGAATATTCTTCTGATTTTGGTTTTCATCTTTGCATTCCATCCTATTTTCCTTTCTTTTCATTGCTTGTTGCTAACTTTGCAGGTGGTGAGTTTTTGAGAAGTGAATTTGCCTTCACTTCTCATAATTTCTTTTCATCTCTCTTATGCATTATTGCTGCATTTTACTTTTGTATTAGAGTGAGCTTTCTCATTCATGTTCTCTCCTCACTTTCTTTCTTCAAGCAACTTATCTTCTTAAGTGAAGTAAGTTGGCTTGCTTCTTCTCCTTCCTTCATCCTGCTTCTTCCTTGGTGGCTCTCCTTGAAGACTTCTTGCAAGCCTCATAAACCCTAGGAACAACTAAGAATGATCACAATTAGGGTTTGATTAGTCCCCCCATTAGTTTTACCTTTGTGTCATCTTTGTGTCTTCTTTTCTTATCTCTTAATCAAGGACTAAACCTTAAAGGTTTTAAGGCTTTGTGATTAGGGTTATGCATGTATCCTTCTATTAGGATGGAGTGTATGACTTTGATCCTAAGTGTTAAACTCTTAATGTGTTTAAATCCTTTAATCAATTCATCTAATAATCACTAAGACATCAAGCTTGTAACTTGGGCCTTGCATTAGGGTTCTAATACTTCCTTAATTGGTTAAGAAGGACTAACCCTAGTGTTAATGGACAAGTCCCCCTCAAGTTGACTTACAAATAATAAAATCAATTTCTTAATCTCACCATTAACTAAAATCCACTTTAATAATGGTTTTGATTTGTCATGAGGTTAATCCCTAATCATGGATTAAGTTGAGGAGCCTTCCTCAGCTTAAATGTTCTCATCTATTATCCTTCTATTAGGATGGTGTAATGGGTCCATTAAATCCTTGATTATGGCTTAAACTCATTACTTAACACTAAACAAAAACTACAAAAACATCTAAGCAATTAAACGTAGGTTAATGATCTTAATCCTACATCATGGTGATTAAGTGTGAGGTGCTTACTTCATACTTAAGGCATTCTCATTACCCTTAATCAGAGGGAAGATATGATGAGTTTGATAACCCTTGGTTTAGGCTTAAGCTCATTAACTTATGCAAAACACCAAAAAAAATAACAAAACTGAAAACACAAAAAACAAACAATAATCGTCTCCTCCGGGATTCTTTTCTCACCTCATTCACTCACAAACGAGAACTTGTTTCTTCCGTCTAATGCAAGACAGTTTGCACTTGAGCCAGACAAGTCATACACTTGAGCATAGGCAAGTAAGCAGTTCATCAGTCAATTTATCTTTCAGTCTCTTTGAGTCGAACTACGGCGTTCTGACTTCCTCATTGCACGAGAGGATACGTAGGCATAACTTAACAGTTATCGAACAAAAGTCTCTGTATATTCCCCCTCTTCCAGCTTTATTCTTTAAGCCTCATAGTCTTGAGCATTGCACTCTTTTCTTACACTGACACTCTTTTATTTCACTTCAATTTCTTCTAGCACTGACACTTGCATTCTTTCCAGCTTTGATACACAGATTACACTGACACTACCCCTTTAAAACACAAATCTTTCAAGCGTGGATCCCGTCGAGTACGAAGGACAATCTGGGTGCTAATACCTTCCCAGGTTGTAACCAACCCCCTTTCTCAGTTTCTCTGGTTCGCAACCGTCTTATCCATCTTTTCTTAGGTTTATGCAGCATTACCTTTCCTTCGGGATAAAAATGCCTAGCTGGCGACTCTTTTCTTTCCAGTTCACCCTTGTGTGTTCTCTCTTCTTCGCCGACCGTTCGCGTTCGTACCCCTCTTGACCAGGTGTCATTTGGCGGGAGCGACAACTTGGTTATCCAGTTAACCATATGCTTTAACTGGTTAACCAGTGCAAAATTTGAATATTTTATTCAAATTTAGCACCCTTAGATCATTTATTTAATTGGAATATTCTAGATCCATTGTTTTCTAATTTCTCTACATCACTTTCATTATTTCCTACCATAAACCCTCACTAATCACCACTCTTTTCCATTTCCCACCAAAATTGCAATTACCAAAGCAAGCCTAATTTTAATTACCAAAGCAAGCTCTATTCCACCAAATTCCCATACCTAAGGCCTTTAAATAGGACTCTAATTTCATTCTTCACCAAGCTTTAGAGAGCCAAATTCACCTTGCAAAAATTTCTTGAAGCTTTTGATAGCCATAAAACCTCTTTCAAAATACCCCCCAAACACCAAAATTCTCCAAAGCTCACTTTCTTTCTTTCGAAGTTATCAAGAATTCACATTGAATTCTTGACTAACTTGAGCTAAACCTTCATCCTTTCCTTCTTTTGTTCATCAATTTCAGTAGATCTAAGCTCAATTTGGTCCAATTTGAAGAAGTGCTTTTAATAATTCATCTCACTCCATAAACCCATATTCACCATCAACATTCAAGATGTAGATCTTTGGTGCCTTTGTTCCTAGATCCTTTGGATCTTTATTTTTTGTTTGATTGCAGGGATTCCACTGTATTTTGGTTTTAAAATTCTTGCAAATTCAAATCATGATCATCAAATGTTTGAGAAAAGGTTTTAAAGTGGATCATACTGAATTTTCTGCATATTTTCTGCTGCTGGTTCAGCGTTAACCGGTTAACCATATGCGTTAACCGGTTAACGTAAGTCAGAATTGACTTTTTGGCTTGTTTTAAGCATTTTTTTGGTTCCTCTTCTTCTTCCTCCTTTTATTTTTACCTTGGGAAGCACTTTTGGGAGTGATTTCTCCTTAATTTCAATGAACTTTGGGTGTAGATTAGAGTAGTTAATGTTCATTAATTCAAAATTACCTTTAAATGAATTATTCAATTCATTTAAGGTACTTTGCGTTAGTGATACATTTTCAAGCTTGAATCCACCGAGATGAGTGATTGAACTTAAGGATGGAAGAATACCATAAGCGTGACTCAATTTGGTATTGAACTTTAGTTTCATGCGGTATTGCATCCAGATGGTGATTTACATATCGTTTGTCTCGCATGTATTAGCACTAATATTATGCACCTTAATTGGTGGTGGCCGGCATCATTTGTAGGGTAATTACTTCGTAAATTACTCGACGATTGCTTAACATAGACCTAAATGTGTCCCGAATTCGGAATACAAATATAATTGGGTACTTGCACTTTCGTGGACCGGATCTCTTGTTGATCGCGTAATCCCAAAGTGGTTTATCATATTGCATTAAGAATCGAGACTTATGAATGTTTCATGCATAGGTGCTTTGGGTCTCCCAATCGCCATTCAAATTTCACTGAATTCGGTTCAGTTTGCCTTGATTAATCTCTATTGTGTAAGATGCTAAGCGGATCCGGTTGCCTTTCGATTTTGGTTGCTCTTTTCGGTTGTGGTTGATTAAGTTCACCATACAATTCTTATGTAAACATTATTATACTATTCTTATTATTCATATTTTAGATTCTGTCACTTTAATTTCTTTTTCTACTAACATTTAAATTCTTGAACTTTTATCGCTTTTATTTTATTATGCTTTATTCATCCATATCATGTTTATTATTTGCTCTTATTTTGTTGTTGATTTCTTTTGTCCATTTTGACACAAAAACATTAATAAAGGATTAAACTTCTGAAAAACTTGTGACTTTAATTTGTGGAATATTGGTTACTATCCTTGGCTTTGGAATGAAGATTTGGACCTAGATTCTTAGGACACACTTCATTTGCCTTGATCTTCATGAAGTTGGAATTTGCCTTTATTTGGCCATTTGCTAGCTTATAAGGATGGAACTCTTATGCTCATAATTTTAAGTATCATCAAGTTTGGTTAGATCTTTCTTCCCTTATCTTCTTATTTTCTTTTTTTTGGATAGTCCCTTCATCTCCTCCCCTTCCTTAATTTTCAAAATCTTACCCTTTTTTCAAAGGATTCCTTTTTTAATCATCACCTCTTTAATAAACAAAACCTTGACTTTTGTCAAGTGGCTTTTACTCTTTCTTTTTCTTTTCTTTTAAAATCAATAAATCTAATCATGTTGACCTTAATTCAAAAAAATAAAAAGAATCAAACTCATTCAAGTTGTTTTGCGCCTTTGTGCACCTTTGTGTATTTTCTTTAAAAGAGTGTCGATTATGAGTCATTATTCTTTAGTCGGGTGTAAGTATCTTCGTCTCCATGGTTGTAGTTTGATGTAATTGAGTCTCTTGTCATTCGTGGGGGTTTAGTGGCATACTCGTTGATTTTATCCGAGTTGGAGTCGTCCCCATAATGATGTATGAGTCTATGCCTTCATTCTCATGGTAGTTTGTTTGGCCATACACTTGAAGATGATGATTTCTCTTCACTTAATAAAATTAATCATAACCCACCTTTTTCACTATTTGTACCACGAAGTACGGGGTTTTAATCTTGCATTGCACTTTGTGGGTACGTAGGCATGGGGTGGTAAACCTCTCCAAACACAAAAATATTAAAAAATAATTCTTTTCGCATCCCCCCACTCTCATTTAACAAACCTTTTTCAAACCAAAAGCAGTAAATTTTTCAAAGGGGCTGCCGTGGAGTACCACAGACATTTTGGGTGCGTAAATCCTTCCCATTGTGTAACCTATCCCCTTACCTTTTTCTCTGTTGTGTTTCTTTATCTTTTTTTTTTGCTTTTAGATTCATTATCATTTATTTGCTCTTTTTTCCTTTTCCTCTTGGAATAAAATAAAAGCGTGGTGGCGACTCTGTTTACTTTGAGTTAAGTTACCTAATAGCTTACACTCATGATTTTACCGCTACAGAAAAGTGGCGACTCTGCTGGGGAGTAATCTCTAAGTGGATTCCGCCTACTTTGATTTATTTACTGCTTTGGTTTGATTTGTTTGTTATTTGTTTGTTCTATTTCGGTTTTGGTGATCCTCTGTGAGTGAGATAGATTCTAACCCGAATCTGAGTTGAACTTATGATGGGACGGCGATATTCGAAGCGATAAGCGATGGAGTAGTCTAAAGCTATATCAATTTGATAATCTCCACTCGGTTAGGCTCTCTTGGATTATCAATGTCATGATGAGTAATCATACATGGCATTATTTTCCTACCTTGAGCTAATCATACTGAGGACCGTAAAACCCTTAACCCATCCAAGCCAATTTAGGAACGTATTGCGGAAACTATCTGGGTGTAAACCTATGGTGGTTGTCACGCAATAATACACTCGGACGAGGTCTATTTTAAGAATGTTATCGGTTGGGGTGTAATCCAACGTACCGATGATATTCTAAAGATGGTTGTTAACTTCGGACACTTCTATTAGCACCCTTTTGGTTTTCTGCAGGTACAATGAAGACAAAACCTTAGTACTTATCTGTGTGGGTTGGTGTTCTGATACCTTGACTTCATGCTCGTGACTTGGAACCTAGACCCGTGTGCTTTGTGTGATCTTGTTTGTGGTTATTGCATACATGCACTCATACAAAATTTCAGATGTCTATGGTTATGAATTTTGAAAGAAGGAACACAAAGAAGTACAACTTCAAGTATCCTAATCTAGTAGAGCTGAGAAAGCTAGGAGCATTGGTGGTTGACATCCAGGAGTTCCAGAAATGTTATGGGAAGCTCTTTTTTATATTGGATACCTATGTACCAGAGGGGATTCTCCCTACCTTGGCTCAGTTTTATGATTCGTTGCATCATTGTTTCACCTTTCCTGATTATCAGCTTGTGCCGACTTTGGAGGAATACTCTCATCTGATGGGTTTACCTATTTTGGATAAGGAATTTCTTTTCAGTGGTTTAGAGAAGGAGCTTACGACCAATTTCATTGCCAAATCCCTTTTTCTCAAAGAGTCCAATCTTAGTGGGAAGTTTCTTCCAAAAGGGAGTGTTCCTGGTATTAATGTCAAGTTCTTAATGGGGAAAGCTTCTACTTCTCTTACATTGGGTCATAAGGATGCATTTGAGGCTATTCTTGCTTTTCTCATTTATGGGATTGTCTTGTTTCCTAACTTAGATGGTATTATGGACGAGAGTGCCATTCAAATTTTCTTGAAAAGAAATCCAGTACCTACTTTGCTTGGAGACATGTATCATGCCTTTCATTATAGGAACTCCAAAGGTGACGGAGAGAGTGTGTGTTGTGCGCCTCTTATAGGTGGTTTATTTTGCACCTACCAAAGTCCGACGTCTTCAAGGATAATAGAGAGAAGCGAAGATGGTCTCAAAGGATTATGTCTCTTTCTCATAAGGATATTACTTGGTATTGTTCCTATTATGATATTGGAGTGCTTATTGATAGTTGTGGAAAGTTTCCTAATGGAACTCTTCTTGGTACACGTGGGGGAATTAGTTACAACCCTATTCTTTCTAGGCGACAGTTGGGATATTGCTTGAAGGACATACCAAGTAACATTTCCTTATCCAGTTTCTTCTTTCTTAATGGTGCAGAACATGTAGAGATTAAGAAAAGGATTGCTCATTCTTGGCATGCAGTTCATCGGAAAGAAAAGGGTCAATTAGGAAGTCAACACCTTGCTCCCTCCGAGTGTTACATCCAGTGGGTTCGGTCTAGGGCTTCCAAGCTCAAGATGCCTTATCCATCTGAGGAGCCTTTGTTTCCTATACTACCATTGTACGTTTTTCTTCCTCCCATTGATGAGAAGGTTTCTCTTCAAGAAGAATTAGACACGATGAAGAAAGAGAAAGAAGAATGGCTACTTGAGAAGATGACGATGCAAAAGCAACTGAAGGAGAAAGATAATCTCATTGAGTTACTTGAGCGACGTGTTACGAAGAGGCCAAGAGAGGATTTATTTTCCTCTAGTACTTCAACTACTATTCATCCTACATCCGGTGCTTGGAAGGCCATTGTTGACCAATTGGTGAAGGATAAGGAAGACATGGAGAATCTGTATAAGAAAGAGATTAAGAGGATTCACATGAAATACCAGCCGGGATTTGGATCTTCTCCAGATGTGATCCCCTCGGCCTAGTTTACTTTTTCTCTCATGTATTAGGATTGTTGAAGCTTGTACTTCACTTGTAATCCTTACTTTTATTTTAATGAGAATGAGTTTTTTAGTACTTCAAAAAGTGTCTCTTTTATAAATATTGCAGTTTATCTTATAGTCCTTTGAAATCTTTGCATTTGCATACGCATACCATGCATCATACCTGCATTTGTCTTGCTTTTTAAGTGTTCTCCAGGGATCTTATGTTGTTTCTTGGTCTTCGTTCAGTTCTCCTATCAATCTGACTCACAAGGTTGATACTCGAGCTAATCGGAAGAAGATGTCGGAAGCCTTACAACAAGAGAATCGCGAGCTGCGCGAGGAAGTTACATATCTAATGGAAAGCTTGGAAATAGTTACTGCCATGATGGAAAGCTTGGTAGCTGCTCAGAATCTGCCACCCCTCCTCCTAATTCTTCGTTTCAGAATACAGTCATATTTGAGATTGTCATTGCATCGATCACTGCCGAAGTTTTCCTTTCTCTTCGCTACCACATGCCTCCTGGTCAATCGTGGGGTATGCCGACCAATTTCACTCCTGCTGTTTATCCTCCTCCTCCTAAGACTATTGCATTTAATACTCTTCATCCAGTGATGACAACTGCACCGCCTATGACGCACACTACTCTACACCATGATGAAGTGATTTACCATGCTGAGCCCAGTGAAGGAGTTGGTGTAATTGAAAGACTTGATGATTTTCAAGGCCGTTTTGTTGAGTTACAGAGAGAGATGAGAGCCTTGAAGCACAAAGATTTGTTTGGTAAAGATGCTTATGATCTCTGTTTGGTTCCAAATGTCAAGGTTCCGTACAAGTTCAAGTTTCCTGAGTTCGAGAAGTATAAGGGTAATACTTGTCCTCTGAGTCATTTGATTATGTATGCTAGGAAGATGTCTGCTCAGACAGATAACGATCAATTGCTGATTCATTATTTCCAGGATAGTTTGACTGGTGCAGCCATGAGATGGCACATGAGTTTGGATAATAGCCAAATCCATTCTTTCAATGATTTGGGAGAAGCTTTTGTTAGGCAATACAAGTATAATGTTGAGATGGCACCGGACATAGATCAGCTTTGTGCTATGTCCCAGAAGGACAAAGAAACTTTCAAAGAATATGCGTAGAGATGGTGCGAGCTAACAGCTCAAATTGTTCCTCCTCTGGAAGAGAAAGAGATGACAAAGATTTTTTTAAAGACTTTAGGTTCTTTCTACTATGAGATGAGAAGATGATTGTAAGTTCTCCTTCTGATTTCACTGAAATGGTGAGTATGGGGATGCGTTTAGAAGAAAGTTCCTGTGAGGGAAGGTTGAACAAAGAGAGTAGTGTTGGCTCGAGTTCTAAGAGGTTCAACTTCGGTAAGAAGAAAGAAGGTGAGACTAATGTTGTGTCTCGTGAAAGTTACAAAAGACCTCGTGGTCGTGAATATCGTCATCATCAACATGTAGCTTCTATAACTCCGATGATTAATGTGACTCCAACTGTGCCAGTAGCCCCAAAATACCAGTCTCTTTATCAACAACCTATTCAAATCTTATATGCGGATTTGCTTCCATCTCTGATCAAGAAGAATCTTGTGCAAACACGTTCTCCGCCTCCAGTTCCAGAATCTATTCCATGGTGGTATAAACTAGAAGCTCACTATGCTTTTCATCAAGGTGCCCCGGGGCACGATATTGAGAATTGTTATCCATTGAAGTTTGAAGTGCAGAAATTGATAAGGAGCAATGTTTTGTCTTTCAATGATGTTAATCCAAATTTGAAGACAAATCCGCTTCCGAAGCATGGTAATACGTCTGTGAATATGGTTGATGGTTGTCCTGGTTTGTTCCAGATTTATGAGATCCGCCATATTCTAAGGTCTTTGGTTGAGATGCATGCTTTCTTAAGTGAATATCACAATATTGATCACGATTATGATGGTTGTTGCATTTTCTCGGTGAACCCTCGTGGTTGCGTGATTGTTAAGAGAGACATTCAAAAGATGATGGATGATAGTTGATTGAAGTGTCAGCGAAAAGAGATGAGTATGAAAACGAAGTGAATGTTATTGTGCCTAATTTCAATATTCCTGAGAAGGTTGTTCCTGAGAAGGTGGTTATTTCTTTTGATAGCCGCAAAAATGTTGTTACTCCTTTGGTGATCAATTTGCCTGGTCCAATGCCATATGAGTATGATAAAGCTGTTCCATACCGATATAATGCTACGATGATGGAAAATGGTAAGGAAGTTCCTATTCCTTCTCCAAAGTCTGTGGTTAGCATTGCTGATGTCAAAAGTTACTCGAAGTGATAGAGTTTTTGCTTCGGATCCTCCGAAGAGAGCTGAATATTCAAATGTGAGTAAGTAGATTGAAGATACTGTTATTCAGTCAGATGTCGGTTTGAAAGATAGTGAAGACGAGGTGTTGAAATTGATCAAGAAGAGCGAGTAAAACATTATTGAGCAGTTGTTGCATACTCCGTCAAAGATATATGTTTTATCACTCTTGATGTGATCTGAGGCTCATAGGCAGTCTTTGCAGAAGATTCTTGATCCAGCTTATGTTGACCACGATGCGACTGTTGATCAGTTTGATAGTATTGTGGCTAATATCACATCGTGCAACAATCTAAGTTTCTGTGATGATGACTTGCCTGAAGAAGGAAGGAACCATAACTTGGCGTTGCATATTTCAGTGAATTTTCAAGAAGATGTTATGTCTAAGGTGTTGGTTGATAACGGATCTTCATTGAATGTGATGCCAAAGTTGACTTTGTCAAGGCTAGCGTACCAAGGCTCTCCCATGAGACATAGTGGGATTGTTGTGAAAGCTTTTGGCGGATCAAAGAAAACTATGATTGGTGAAGTTGATCTTCCTATTCTGATTGGACCGTTTATATTCCAAATTACTTTTCAAGTAATGGATATACGTCCCGCTTACAGTTGTCTCCTTGGAAGACCCTGGATTCATGAGGCAGGAGCTGTGACATCTACTATCCATCAGAAGCTGAAGTTTGTGAAAGATGGGAAGTTAGTAACTATTGGCGGTGAACAAGCGATGCTAGTGAGAAATTTGTCATCCTTTTCCTATATTGATGCTGAAGAAGAGGTGGGAACTGCATTCCAGGCTTTTTTTGTTATTAATAATGCTGCTAAGAAGAGTGTTATTCCAATGTCTTCTCTCAAGGATGCTTTGTGTGTGCTTGAAACTGGTCGATCTGACGGTTGTGGACGAGTTATTGATGTTGTTGACAATAAAGAAGGATTTGGTATTGGTTTTGCACCAAGTGTGGCTCTCAATAACTCGAAGAGTATTCAGGAAGGATTCCAAAGTGCTGGGTTTATCAACAATCATTCTGCTGCTGCCATCATTGAAGATGATGAAAATGTAGAAATGCCTAACTTTGTTACGCACAGAAAGATTTGCAAGAACTGGATTGCTGTTGATGTTCCTTCTATTGTTCATATTTCAAAGTAATTTGTTTTATTTCAAAAAATCATTTAACTCTACCCAAGGTGAAAGTGATGTTTGTCAGGCTTTGTTTTAAATTTTATCATCATCAATAAAATGTTATTTTGTTATTTCCATATGTGTTTTTCCTTTTTTGCTTTATTATGAAAAATGGTAACATAAAAAACCCAAAATAATAATAACCATTGTTTATCTGCATGATGTTTGCACTTTTGTTCATACTCTAAAATAAAATAAAATCATTGTGCAGATTGATTGATAAACCCATTGAAAACAATGATCATATGCCCACTCCCAACTTTGAATTCCCTGTGTTTCAAGCTGAGGAAGAGGATGTTGGAGAGATTCCTGATGAGATTTCTCGGTTACTTGAGCACGAGGAGAAGGTTATTCAGCCTCATGGAGAGTCTATAGAGATGGTCAACTTGGGTTCTGAAGATGATAGGAGAGAAGTCAAGGTTGGAACATTGCTTGGTCCTAATGTTAAGAAGAGGATGGTTGAGCTTCTTAGAGAATATGTTGATGTGTTTGTTTGGTCCTATCAGGACATGCGGGGTCTTGATTATGATATTGTGGAGCATAGATTGCTGCTGAAGCCTGAATGTCCACTTGTGAAGCAAAAGTTGAGAAGAATTCATCCTGATATGGCAATAAAGATCAAAGAGGAGGTTCAAAAGCAGATTGAAACAGGTTTTCTTGCGACGTCTAATTATCCTCAATGGGTGGCCAATATTGTGTCTGTTCCAAAGAAAGACGGAAAAGTCTGAATGTGTGTTGATTATAGAGATTTGATTAAAGTTAGTCCAAAAGATGATTTTCCATTACCACACATTGATGTGTTGGTAGATAATATGGCTATGTTTGATGAGTTCTCCTTTATGGACGAATTTTTCGGTTATAATCAAATAAGATGGCACCCGAGGACATGGAAAAGATCACATTTAATACACCATGGGGAACATTCTGCTATAGAGTGATGCCCTTTGGATTGAAGAATGCTGGTGCGACATACCAAAGAGCTATGAATATACTTTTCCATGATATGATGCACAAATAAATTGAAGTGTATGTTGATGATATGATCACTAAGTCGAGGACTGAAGAGGATCATGTTGAACATTTGCTGAAGTTTCTTCAGAAGTTAAGGAAGTTCAAGCTTCATTTGAATCCGAACAAGTGCACGTTTGGTGTACATTATGGAAAGTTGTTAGGTTTCATTGTCAGCTAAAGAGGTATTGAAGTTGATTCTGATAAAGTGAAAGCTATTCGGGAAATTCCTGCTCCAAGAACTGAAAAGCAAGTAAGAGGATTCTTGGGTCATTTGAATTATATTTCGAGGTTTATCTCTCACATGACTGCCACTTGTGCTCCGATATTCAAGTTGCTTCGAAAAGACCAAGGTTGTGTCTGGACAGATGATTGTCAGAAGGCGTTTGAAAGTATCAAAGAATATCTTCTTGAACCTCCTATTTTGTCTTCTCCGGTTGAAGGTAGACTGTTGATTATGTACTTAACTGTGTTGGAAGATTCCATGGGTTGTGTGCTTGGTCAGTAAGATGAATTTGGAAGAAAATAATATACAATTTACTACTTGAGTAAGAAATTCACTGGTTGTGAGTCTCGGTACTCCATGCTTGAAACACAATTGTTGTGCCTTAGCTTGTGCTGCAAAGCGTCTTCGCCAGTATATGTTGAATCATACAACTTGGTTGATCTCTAAAATGGATCCAATCAAGTATATCTTTGAAAAGCTTGCTTTGACTGGGAGGATTGCTCGTTGGCAAATGTTGTTGTCAGAATATGATATCGAGTACCGAGCTCTAAAAGCTATAAAAGGTAGTATCTTGGCTAACCATTTGGCACATCAACCGATTGATGATTACCAGTCTGTCAAGTTTGATTTTCCAGACGAGGATGTGATGTTTTTGAAGATGAAATATTTTGATGAACCTTTGATTGAGGAAGGGTCGGAGCCTGGATCTCGATGGGGTTTAGTTTTTGATGGTGTTGTAAATGCATGCGGAAGAGGAATTAGGGCAATGTGTCGCTCCCCGGATTTTCATCCCGGTGCAAACGCAAACTGTGGGTGATGTTGGAGGTTGAGGTTGAATAGAGTCCCCAGCTAGGCACTTTTATCTTGAAGGAAAGGTAATGTTGCATAAACCTAGAAATATATGGATAAGACGGTTGCGAACCAAAGGGACTGAGTAAGGGGCTAGGTTACGACCTGGGAAGGTATTAGCACCCAGATCATCCGGCGTACTCGACGGGATCCACGCTTACTTGATTGTGTTTAAAAGGGGACAATGTATGTGCTAAACTGTGTATAAAAAGCTAGGGAGGAATGGAGGTACAGAGTGTCAGTGCAAAAGAAAGTGAGTGCTCAAAACTGAGGCTGGGGAAAGAGAACTGGGAAAAGGAGAGAGGGGAAAGACAAAGAGACTTTTGTTCGATAACTGTTAAGTTATGCCTACGTATCAACTCGTGCAATGAGGAAGTCATAACACCGTAGTTCAACTCAAAGAGACTGGGATGTTTTTATTGTGAACTGCTTGCTTGTCTATGTTCAAGTGTATGACTCATCTGGCTCGAGTGCTAACTGTCTTGCATTAGACGGAAGAAGCAAGTTCTCGTTTTCAGAAAGAATGTGATGAGAAAAGAATCCTGGAGGAGATGTTTATTGTTTGTTTTTGTGTTTTTTCAGTTTTTATTGCTTTTGGTGTTTTGCATAAGATAATGAGCTTAAGCCTTAATAAAGGGTTGTAAACTCATTATATCACCCCTGATTAAGCATAATGAGTCTACATAAGTATGAGATAAAAATCTCAACTTAATTACCCTACTGATGACATATTAAGATCATTAACCTATTTTTTATTATTGTTTTTTTATATTTTTGTTTGTGTTAAGTAATGAGTTTAATCTCTAATTAGGGATTAGTGAACTCATTACACCATCCTAAGAGTAGGATAATAGATGAGAACACTTAAGATGAGGAAGATTCCTCAACTTAATCCATGGTGAGGGATTAAAATCATTATATAACAAAACTTTATTAAAGTGGATTTTAATTAGAGGTGGGATTAAGAAATGGATTTTATGTTCGTAAGACTAAACCTGAGGGGGACTTGTCCATTGAACACTAGGGTTAGTCCCTCTGAACCAACAAGCAGAGATGTAACCCTAATATAAGGTCCAAGTTACAAGCTTAATTCTTAATGATTATTAGGTGATTTGATTAGATGGTGTAAACAACTTAAACATTTAACACTAAGTATTAAAGTTATACACTTCATCCTAAGATAAGGATACATGCATAACCCTAATTCAGAGTCTTAACACTTTAACTGTTTAGCCTTGATTATGAGATGAGAAGCAAAGACTCAAGGAGACTCAAAGGTAAAAACTAGGGGAGACTATGCACAACCCTAAAGTTATCATGCTTGGATATTCCTATGGTTTGTGAGGCTTAGAGAAAGATCTTCAGATGGCTACCAAGGAAGAAGAAGCAGATGAAAAGAGAAGAGAAAGGAGAATAGGTTACTTACTTCCTGAAAAAGTTAAGTAACCTAAGAGAAAGAAAGAGAGCAAGAGAGAGAATAAGTGAGTCAAAACCACTTCAAAGACAAATAAAGAGGCAAATGAAGAGATAAGAAGAGGTTGGATGTGGAGGAAAATCCTCATCCTAAACAACTTACCTGAAGCCCCTGAAACGTTAGTATGAATGCATAAGATGTGAAACAAAAGGAAATAAGGCAAATGAAGATACAATGATCAAGACCAGAAGTGTAAACACAATGAAAATGTGTTATGAAATGATGCAAATACACGTACAATGTTTATGTATGATCATACAAGAGATGGGATGCAAAGGAGGGCATGTTAGAAGCTTGAAATCACATGAATACACATAAGAAGTAATGACTGCAAAACATACCAAATGGATGCAACAATGATCAACCAATGTTCACACATGTCCTAAGGTGTCTAAGATGACATACAAATGCATGAGATGTCATGACAAGTTCATATGATGAAGGTATGCAAATATGAATGCAAATGAACATGGCAAATTAGGGTTTTAAGAAAGTATGAGATGCACATGTCCACAACAGAAGGATAACATATGATAAAAATTTGAAAACGAAACCAAATGAACCCTAAACACTCATAAGATCACTCCCCAAAGATGGAAGTCAGAAGCTATACCAAAGTCAAGTTATGGATTTTCTAAGTTAGGCTAGGGTTTTGGACACTTCTTCATGAAAAATGCCTAACAAATAGAAAACGCAATGCAAAAATATGAATTAAATACCCTAGATACTACATCCAAAGTATGAAAGAATGCAAAAGAATAATGTGCAAACTCATCTTGGTTGATCAGAAATTGATTTTTGAAGTTAGGGTTAGAAAAATAGGAAATTTGGAAACCCTAAATCATGGTTAATTGTCAAAACATGATAAAACCTTAAAAGAAATTTGTAAGATGAGTTTGTATATTGTTCTAAATACGTAAGAATGCTTCATGATTTTTTTGGTGATTTTTAAATAGCTAAAAGTATTTTTAATTAATTAAAATAAATAAATAAATTAAATAATACAATTAAATGATTTAAATGTAGATTTTCAATGCAAAAATTAAAAATAAAAATGCTTTTGGTTTCTGAAAATTATTGAAAGCGGAAATGCAAAAGATTTTATTTTTATAAAATGATTTGCTATTTTAAATAAATAAAGGAAAATAAAATGAAATAAATAAAATAAAAATGCAAAAGTAATTGAAAGGAAGGGCCAGGATTGCGTGGGAATGGGATCAAGGGCTAAGATCTCAAGTCAGCTTGACTTGAGGTACGAGGAATCAAGGGTCCAGGTTCAAACTCCCATTGCGCGCGTTATCTAAGGGCTGAGAATTGATCTGAGTTAATTAATTAGGATTTATTTTAATTAATTATAATTAGGGTTAATGACCTAATATGAGCTGTCCAACACTTAACCTAATCGCAATCCAATGGTTGATATTCAAACTGGGCACACTAACCTAATGACTTTCAGATGACCAGAACAGTGCTCCGGTCATCTTCTCTGGCCAACCCAAAACCCTAACTTCCTCTATAGCTCATTAAAACTCATAAAATCTGCCCAGATCAAATAAAGATCATAGGACCTCAAATTGATGATGATGACCCTTTGGAACCCTTGTTGATGGCCTCATATGCCCTAGTTTTGACTTTTCTTGCACAACAAGTTACCATTTGATCAGATGAATTCCACATATATAGACCAATAGAATTAAGAATGGCCAAAAATTTTGAGTGTAAGGGCCTCAAACCCAAAACCTTAATTTCTGGTCATTTGTGCAGGAAACCCTGAGCCTGTCTGGGTAGTTGTGCAATCCTCTGAGATTTTGTGACTTTAAAGAAATGTAGGAGGTATAATATGACCATAGAACTCTAGTGGACCCTCTTGGCATGCTTCATGGCCTATGAAATAGCTCAAAATACTTCTAAGATTCACTTTATCACAAACCCTAGTTATGCAACTTATGCAGTGAAATAACTATGCAGTGTGAGATGGTATGCTTATGCAATGCAAATATGAAGGATCAAAAGCTAAGGTGTGAAAAAAAGAGAGGGAAAATTTGGGGTGTTTACAGCTACCCCTATTCAAGCATGAGTTAGCTGTGTAGGATGTAAGCGTCTGGCATAACAGACAAACAAGATAACTTGTGGTTGAATACCAAGACAGTCCAAAATTTGCACTCTTTATTATAAGAGAAAGGGATATAAATTGTAATAGACAGTATAGACTGAATGTCAAAAAGATAGCGGCGAAGAACAACCATCTAGCAGAGGACGACTGCTGGGGGTAAAAACAGTGAGAAACGCACTCACGGGGACGACCATCATGCTGGGGAATAAAGAACCTGCGACGGGGACGACCATCAGGTATAGTGATGAAGGAATATAATTAGGATAAAGAAGAAAACCACGATGGGGACGACCATCGGGTAAAGGAAACAACGATGAGGGATGATCATCATAAGGTGAAAGATGATCACCGGGCAGGGGACGGCTGCTGAAAAGATCACGACATAGGACAAATGTCGGATAGAAAGATCGACGATGGGGACGACCATCAGATAACATGATAAGGGACGGTCATCAAAATAAATGAAGAGGGACGGTCATCAAAAGGTGAAGGACGATCACCGAGCAGGGGACGGCTGCTGAAAAGATCACGACATAGGATGAATGTCGGATAGAATGATGAACGATGGGGACGGACATCAGATAACATGACAAGGGACTGTCGTAAAAAATAATGATGAGGGATTGTCATCAAGAGGTGAAGGACAATCACCTTGCAGGGGACGGCTGCTCTGTTGAGGATTATCTCGACATAGGATGAATGTCGGACAAAAAGATCGACGATGGGGATGGCCATCGGATGAATGATGAGGTATGATCATCAAAAGGTGAAGGACGATCACCTAGCAGGGTATGGCTGCTGAAAATATCACGACATAGGACAAATTTCGGATAAAAAGTTATTTTGTTGGCGACTTCTGGGGATAAATAAATGATAACGAGAAAAAGTATCGTTTTATTGCTATGTTACAATGTCGTTTTCTCGCACATTTGCCGTTTTAACACCCGATTCCTCGAGTTTTCTTTGCCATTTTGCAGGTATATCAATTACAGAGCTAAATCATGAGCCACAAGTGAAATGAGCAAAAACAACCATGAAAAGAAGAAGAAAAGAGAAATTTTGCATAATCTGCACTTTTTGTAACAGTCACGACCGTCACCTAGGAGTCACGACCGTGACACGCTAAAAGGAGCAGTCACGGTCGTCACCACTCCCTCACGGCCGTGACGCGCGTAAGACAAGGGAGACGAGCGTGCCACCCTTGTCACGAACGTGACAAGGTGAATTTAGGGTAACTTGCTGAGACTTGGTCATGTACGTGTGTGTTACGTGAAGTCTAAGTTCCTATTCTCCCGCAGACCAAGCAAGGCAACTTCTCCCTGGATTTTCTCAGCATTTACGAAGCCCATGCAATTATTCCAACTGTCAAGCCCAATTATGATTCTATAAATAACTTAGTTTCAAAGAACAATTTACAGAGTTTTATTTTAACTTTTCTTGCGGAAGCTCTGCCGTATTTTCATTGCCCCTGTTCATTTATTTTTTCAGCATTTATTTGTTCTTGTTTTAGTTTATATATCCCAACCAAACCATATAAAAATTTCCAACATTAGGAAATTGTTATAATTTAATTTCTTTCAAAAGCCTTCAGAAATTCTTTTAGTATTTTTATTTCTGATTCCGGTCCGTACTCCGAGCTTGCCAGATTGTGGAAGAAGGAGTCTAACATTTTAATTGTTATTCAGGTTTTTATTTAAATTGCATTTATATTAATGTTAAGTATTTATTTTTCTGTAATGCATATTTTATTTTGTATTTCTCTGTCTCTGCCTCTGTCTGGTTCAACAATCATGAGTAGCTAATCACCTTAGGGAGGTATGTAATTAAAATCAACTAAATCGGTAAAATCAATTCTAGGCTTAAAATAATTAAGAACTTAAAATTCTGGCTGTGACTTTTTATTATAAAATCAATCTTTTTGTTACGAGAGTAAGGAAAGTGTAATAGGTTAGGTCAAGACCACGAGAGTGTGAGATTTTAACCAGATAGCTAAAGTTAGGCATTTAATTTAAACACAGCGAGAGCGCTTTAAAATGAATTAGAATTACTAAGTTTCCAAAAATTATTTCTAAACACTTATGGGCTAGCGAGAGCAGGCATAGGGCTTTAGGGGTAAGATCTGAGATAAGACCAAGAGAGTGTGAGTTAAAGATATTTAAACTGGTAACCTCTACAGAATAGATTAAGTGAACCATCTTTATAAGCCTAGATAAGATTGACCCGCCTAAGTTAACATAATTACATACCGACCACCTTATTATTATTTTATTAAACTTAAATTTAATTCCCGCCTTTAATCTTTAAAAAACAAAAAAAAATCGTGACAACACTTCACCTTAGCTAAACTAGTAAATCCTCTAGCACTAAGTAATCATAAAGTCCCTGTGGATCGATAATCTTAAATATTACTTCGATAGGCTGTGCACTTGCAGTTAAGATACCGCTAGACACATATTAGAGTACGTCTTTAGCCCATCAAGTTTTTGGCGCCGTTGCCGGGGACCTTAATTTAGTTACTAGTGCACTTTAGAGTAGCATTGTCTAGACTAAGGTAACAACTATTTTCTATTTATTTTCTAAATCCCCGAGTGTATGCCAAGTACTCGCTCTCAAGGCGAAGACTTGCAACCTCTAATCCCAGAATCGGAATGCTTCTTACACGTAAGAAGACGGATATTCGATTACGAACAAAATTATAACATTCCAGATCTTCAAATAGATCCACCTAAACCAGTCGTAACATCAAAGGACGCAGAGATGGCTGAAGAACAGAATCACCCACTCAAATATTACGCTAGTCCTTCGCAAGCTGAACCGCATTCCAGCATTTCCGCACCGGCTATCAACCAAAACGATTTCGAACTGAAACCTTCGCTGATATCAGCCGTGCAACAAAATCAATTCGCCGGAAATCCTACCGAGGATCCGAATCTTCACCTTTCGATCTTTGTGCAATACACAGATACCGTAAAAGCCAATGGAGTTACCCAAGAAGCTATTAGACTACATCTTTTTCCTTTTTCACTTCGAGACAGAGCAAGAGCCTGGCTTCAATCTCTGCCTTCGAATTCAGTAACTACGTGGGAGGAACTAAAAAGAGTTTTCTTGACCAGATATTTCCCACCTAGCAAGACAACTATGCTAAGAGCTCAGATCAACGGATTTAAGCAAAAGGAAAACGGATCACTTTTCGAAGCTTGGGAACGCTATAAGGATATGCTGAGACTTTGTCCACATCACGTATTAGTAGAATGGATGGTCATCCATACCTTCTATAATGGACTCTTGTACAATACAAGAATGACAATTGACGCTGCCGTAGGCGGTGCACTAATGGACAAAGAATATAATGATGCATATGCCCTTATCGAAAGTATGGCTCAGAACCATTACCAATGGGGAAGCAAGAGAGTCGCAACTGAGAAACCAACAAAAGGAGGTATGTACGAAGTAAGTAGTATGGACCAGGTCAATGCAAAGTTTGACCAACTAAACCAAAAGATCGACAACTTGGTCATAACACCAACAGCCACCGTGGCTGCAGTAACACCTAACTGTGAGTTATGTGGAGTTCCAGGACATGATGCTCCTGATTGTCAACTATTAATAGGAATTCCCACAGATCAAGTGAATTATGCTCAAGGAAACCCGTACTCAAACTCATACAACCCAGGTTGGAAGAATCATCTGAACTTCTCCTATAAGAACAACAATGCTTTATACGCACCAGGTCAAGCACCATCTACACCACCAGGATATCAAAAGACTGCTCCTAATGTCCCTAGAAAATCGAACCTTGAGTTGATGATGGAGAACTTCATAGCTAACCAATCTCAAACAAACAAGGACTTCTTAAACCAAAACATACACACTAGTGAGCAGATTAAGCAATTAGTGAGCAAAGTAGATGCATTAGCTACACATAACAAAATGCTTGAAACTCAAATTTCACAAGTAGCTCAACAACAAGCACCTACCGCTGCACCAGCTGGAATATTTCCTGGACAACCTCAACCTAATCCGAAAGGACAGGCCAATGCTGTGATATTAAGAAGTGGCAAGGAACTTGACGGACCTACCGATCCAAGACTTGACAATCCAGCCATGTACCAAAAACCGGATAAACCGACTGAAATGGTGAATGAACCAGAAGAAAAGGAAGATGATAATCAAGAGGCAGTGGAGAAAGAAAAGCCTTATGTGCCTCCACCACCCTATAAACCACCAATTCCGTACCCTCAGAGATTAACCAATTCCAAGACGATGGCCCAGTTTAAGAAATTTGTTGAACTTCTGAAACAGTTGAATATTACTATTCCATTTACAGAAGCTATCACTCAAATGCCCTCGTATGCTAAGTTTTTAAAAGAAATCTTATCCAATAAGAAAAAGATAGAGGATAATGGAACCGTTACACTTACTGCTGAGTGTAGCGCAATAATTCAGAATAATATGCCTCCTAAGCTAAAAGATCCAGGAAGTTTCTCTATACCCTGTGTAATAGGAAAATTCGTCATTGACAAAGCTCTATGCGATTTAGGAGCCAATATCAGTGTTATCCCCTTAACGATTTGCAAAAGGCTAGACATGGGAGACCTAAGACCAACTAAAATGTCTGTTCAACTAGCCGATCGCTCTGTTAAATATCCTGTAGGCATACTAGAAACGTCCCAGTACGTATAGGACAATTTTATATCCCTATTGATTTCATAATCATGGACATCTCTGAGGACTCCACTACACCTATCATACTAGGAAGACCATTCTTAGCTACTGCCGGAGCTATTATAGACGTAAAGAAAGGAAAGCTAACCTTTGAAGTAGGTGAAGAGAAAGTTGAATTCATTTTAACACAATTCTTACAATCACCAGCTATAGAGGATACATGCTATCTACTGGACGTAATTGACGAATGTGTAAGAGAAATGGAAATGAAAGAAACTACCTATTCTGAAATTATGAAAATTCAAATCCCTCCGATTTTCGAAGATGATAATTGGCGTGAACCATATCAGGATGATAGTCTAAGAGAAAGTTTAGCACTTACACCGGATCCCATGCCAAGTAAGAATAAACCTACATTAGGGTTAAAAACTTTACCTAAGATACGAATTCTTGGACACTGAATGTACAAGACCAGTTATAATCAATTCCAGTTTAGGAACAATTGAAACAAAGAAACTTTTAGATGTCTTAAAGAAATATCCAACTGCATTAGGATATAACATATCTGATCTCAAAGGAATATGCCCTTCAATCTGTATGCATCGTATTCTGCTAGAAGAAGATTGCAAAACCTCCAGAGAATATCAAAGAAGAATTAACCCAATCCTTAGCACTCTAGTAAAGGAAGAAGTTAAGAAACTACTAGATGCTGGAATAATATATCCAATCTCTGATAGTAAATGGGTTAGTCCAGTACATGTAGTACCAAAGAAAGGAGGTATCACTATTGTGAAAAACGCTAAAGGCGAATCGATATCACAAAGAGTAGTGACAGGACATAGAGTGTGCATCGATTATCGTAAACTAAACAAAGCCACTCGAAAAGATCATTTCCCACTACCTTTTATAGATCAAATGTTAGAACGATTAGCCAAGCATTCATATTTCTGTTATCTTGATGGTTACTCAGGATTTTTCCAAATCCGTATCCACCCAGATGATCAAGAGAAGACTACATTCACATGCCCTTATGGAACGTTCGCTTATAGACGAATGCCCTTTGGACTATGCAACGCTCCTTCAACCTTTCAAAGATGTATAATGTCAATCTTCGCAGACTTTATAGACAACATCATGGAAGTGTTCATGGACGACTTCTCTGTATGCGGGCAAAGTTTTGAAGGATGTCTATCAAATTTAGAAATGGTGTTAGAAAGATGTGTAAAAGTAAACCTCGTGCTTAACTGGGAGAAATGTCATTTTATGGTCAGAGAAGGAATCGTACTAGGACACGTTATATCTGACAAGGGAATTGAAGTTGATAAAGCTAAGATAGAAGTCATAAAAGATCTTCAACCCCATAAAATCGTTCGAGAAATACGAAGCTTTTTAGGACACGCCGGTTTCTACTGACGATTCATCAAAGATTTCTCGAAGATCACTAAACCTCTTACCGGTTTATTAATGAAAGATGCTGAGTTCATATTCAATGAAGATTGTCTTAAAGCATTCGAAACTCTAAAAACAGCCCTCATCACCGCACCAATCATGCAACCCCCTTACTGGAGATTACCTTTCGAAATCATGTGCGATGCGAGTGACTATGCTGTATGCACAGTTCTAGGCCAGAGGAAGGAAAAGAAACTTCATGCGATTTATTATGCCAGTAGAACCTTAGATTATGCTCAGATGAACTACGCCACTACTGAAAAAGAATTGTTAGCAGTTGTCTTTGCGCTTGACAAATTCCGTTCTTACCTAGTAGGAGCGAAAATAATCGTTTACACAGACCACGCTGCTATCAGATATCTATTGACTAAGAAAGATGCTAAACCAAGACTCTTGAGATGGATTTTACTCTTACAAGAATTTGATCTCGAAATAAAAGATAAGAAAGGTACTGAAAACGTCGTAGCGGACCATTTATCTATAATAGAAGGTATTAAACCAGAACAAATGTCGATTAACGATGATTTTCCGTATGAACAGCTGATAGCACAAATAGGAAGCGACCCAGTTCAGTTAGACATAGATGAACCAGAACCCTGGAAACAATCCAAACAACTGTAGGACTACCATGGTACGCTGACATTGTCAACTACCTAGCTGCAGGAGCTCTTCCACCTGATTTAACCTATCAGCAGAAAAATAAATTCTTTCACAATCTCAAACATTACTATTGGGATGAACCATTATTGTTTAAAAGAGGACCCGACGGAATTTTTCGTCGATGTATTCCCGAAGAAGAAATAGAAGATGTCATTGCTCACTGCCATTCGTCTCCTTATGGTGGACATGCAAGCACTTCCAAGACTTGTGCAAAAATCTTACAAGCCGACCTATTCTGGCCTAACTTATGGAAAGATGTCCACATCGCTGTTATAAATTGTGATCGGTGTCAACGCACCGGTAATATTTCAAGAAGAGATGAAATGCCTCAAAAAGGAATATTAGAAGTAGAAGTCTTTGACGTCTGGGGAATAGATTTCATGGGACCATTCCCATCATCTTTCGGTAATAATTACATACTCGTAGCTGTCGATTACGTTTCAAAATGGATTGAGGCTATAGCTTCTCCTACAAATGACACACGAGTAGTAATAAAGCTTTTCAAAAATATAATCTTTCCCAGATTTGGTGTGCCTAGACTCGTCATAAGTGACGGTGGCTCGCACTTCATTTCAAAAATCTTTGACAAATTACTATCTAAGTATGGAGTCAGACACCGTGTGGCAACACCATATCATCCACAAACAAGTGGACAAGTCGAAGTCTCAAACAGAGAAATTAAACAAATCTTAGAAAAGACTGTCGCCATATCTCGGAAAGATTGGTCATCTAAACTTAATGAAGCTTTATGGGCTTATAGGACAGCTTACAAGACACCCATAGGAACTACACCTTTCATATTAGTATATGGAAAGTCTTGTCATCTCCCGGTAGAACTAGAACACAAAGCATATTGGGCGATCAAAACTCTCAATATAAACTATAATGCTGCAGGAGAAAAGAGAATCCTAGATATTAACGAATTAGAAGAGTTAAGGTTAGATGCTTATGAGAATGCTAAGATATATAAAGAAAGAACTAAGCGATGGCATGATAAACGCCTATCTAGGAAAGAATTTAGTGTGGGAGACGTTGTACTCCTCTTTAATTCAAGACTTAGGCTCTTTCCTGGAAAACTAAAATCTAGATGGTCAGGACCCTTTGAAATAACTAGAGTGTTCCCGAGCGGAGCGATAGAAATTAAGGGTAGGAATAGTGAACCGTTCACAGTAAACGGACAACGTTTAAAACATTACCATAAAGTTGAAAATAGAGATTATGCAAATAGTCTAAGGCTTTTAGAGTTGTCCACTAATTTCCGTGATTAATCTACACCTAAGCATTACGTCAGGCTTTTGACGATAAAAACAGCGCTTAGTGGGAGGCAACCCATTTAATCATTTAACCATTTTGATCATTTTATTATTTTGTCATTTATCATTTTATTATGCATTTATTTATTTTGTCATTTTATTGTTTTATAGTTTTATTTCATTATTACTATTATTGCTTTTATTATGCATTTATTTTCTTATTTTCCTTCTTTTAATTTTTAAATCACTTTTAAAGATTTTCTAAAGTCTTTTCCACTTACCTTCTCCCCCTGATTTGTTTCCTCCGTATTTACACTAACTATGGCTAACCAACCGATAAACATTATGGAAACCAAATTTAGAGGTAGGAACCAAAGAATGAAATTTGAAGAGTTATCACAAAGACCAATGGATTTGACTCTGTACCCGGATGATCTGACTATGGAAACCTTAGGTATACATGATAGCATCCTATACTTGTTTAACCGACTTGGATGGGAGAATGCACTGATTAAAAAAAAGTTTGTGACTTACCGCGAGCTCACCCTTGAGTTCCTCAGCTCCTTAGTTTACTTACCCGAGCGCGGTTTTGGATTCAGGAAATGATTTATCAGTTTCCGCCTATTTGGAATAGAATATGACTTTAACCATAGAGAACTAGTTGACTTATTAGGATTCCCTAGTGGACCCTTTGCTTTTACTACCACACAGGTAGAATTGATGGACATTGAGCTGGACTTCTTTTGGGGAACCTTAACCGGAAATTACCATCCTGAACCAAATAACATGAACAATGATGAGATACATAACCCTGCCATCCGCTACTTCCATAAGATCCTTGCCCACACCTTATTTGGAAAGGAATAGAACCTTACTGGAGTATCTAAAGATGAGATATTCATTATGTCATGTGTGACTAATGGACAGCCAGTCAATGGTGTGCCTTTCATGATGCAAACCTTCACCCGAATCCAAGAAGAACCTGATCTACCCATATTAGTAGGAGGTATTGTCACCATGATTGCTGATGCCTTAGGACTTAGATACCAATTACACAGGTGTAACCGTTTAGGTACCATCCGTCATATGAATCTTTACTTTTTCTTTAACCGCCATATCATAAGGAATTTAGGACAACCACCTTTCGAGTACCTAATCAGGAATGAAGTAGTAACCCTGTTCACACTACCAAACCATGCTAGAGTCAGTGTTCACAATAAAGATAATTGGCTTTATGAGCTTACCCCTCCTGACTATCCATCTACTCCTGAAACACCTCAATCCTACAAGATAAGGGATGATATAATGACCGATGTAAAAAGTGACCCTGAGACGCCTCCTGGTTACCATGACATTGACCACACTGATGAAGTGATTGAATCCCCTGAAGTGAATCAAGTAGAATATGCTGACAACTTAAAGAAAATCATGAATACTCTTGAAGTTTACCAAGCCGATATAAATACTGTTAAGGATGAAATTAAAAGCATGTGATTGGACGTTATAGGTTTAACTGACATAACATGTGAGCAATTCTACCACCTGAACTCTGCCATTGAAGATTTGAAGAAGCACTTTTGAAAATGCTGTAGTGATCTAACTTATTTTACTTATTGTTTTCGTTTCTAGTTAGTTTAACATTTCGCAAACATTTTCGTACCTTATTAATGTAATTTCCCTTAATTTATATCAAACGCAAAGCACTTCTAGTTTTACAAATTTTTCCAATTTAATCAATTTCTATGCTTTCAATTCATTTACTGTTATGTTTAAATTGATTAATGTTTTATATAAATTCTCGTGTGATGAAATTTACTAATTTATGTTGATCTAAAAATATTATATATTGTTTGTGTTAAAATTAATTGAGAAGTGATCATGAAGAAAAAGAAAAATTGTATTGAACGTGTGAGATATTGCATTCTGGAAGAAAATATTCTATGTTTTAATCCCTCACGGTCATCATCACCCTCTAACGATCGTGACAAGCTAATTAGCGCGTCACGACCGTCATTCCCTCATCACGACCGTGACGACCCCTGTTATAGGAATTCTGAGAAACAAAACTGTTCTTCTTCGAAACCTCCTCTTTTTCAACTTCCACAACATTTAGAAACCCCCCATTATCTCTTCCAAATCCCGTAACCTCCCATTACCCTAATTAAACTCCATTATCCTCTCCATTTACTACAAACCTATCACATTCACATCTTGCACTATAATCAGAACCAATTTCTTCACATTTTACACTTTTCTCACAAAACTCAAAAACCTCTCATCTCCCATTCCCGTACTTGCATGCAATGGAAGAAATTCAGTTTAGAGATGGTGAGCATGGAGAAAATCAGAGACATAAGTTCATGAGATTCCAGAACCGTGGTGTTCAACCCACTCGATATGTCGACACTGACTGTTTGAGGGAGTTGGGACTGCTCAACAGTGTGAAGCTCCTGCTTCAGAAGGTTGGTTTGTGGCATCTATGCAGTCAACCCCAGCCTACATTCGAGCTCCTGACATTGGAATTTCTGAGCTCATTTCAATATATCACTCCTCCCGGTTCACAAAGTCAACTCACCGGCGCTGCTAAGTTCAGATTGCTCGGCTGCAAGTTCGAAGTTACACAAACAAGGATCGCTGAGCTGCTAGGTTTCGATCACGGCGATGATCCTCATCTCCGCGTTCCGGACAACTTCAGTGAAACCGCTTTCACCTTATGGCACGACATCACCAACACCCGTGCCATAGCCTTTCAGAGCCTGAATGCTACGCATATCCATAACCCGGCGATCAGATACTTTCATCGCATCATCTGCAATACCATTTTTGCAAGAGAGAGCAACCACAAGCTTAACTCCAAGGAGCTCTTGTTCTTGCACTGCGCCTTAAATGACGAGCGCATCAATGCTGCCCCATTCATGTTGTCCCATATCCAGTCCATAGCGCAAAGAGGCGCAACCCCCTTCTACATAGGCGGGATTGTCACCACCCTCGCCATTCAGCTGGAGCTTGGTGACCTGGTTATCAATTTGCCTCGCAGAGCCGCAGAGTTCCTAACGAAGAATTATTGCAGGTCCGCCCACTTGATTGCTCAGAGAGAGGATGGTAGGTTCAGCCCTGTCATCCAAGGCACTGTTTATCACCACATCATCTTGTCGTGCCGTCACCGCATCGATCCGTCCAACCGAGCCAACTGGCTATTTGCTTTACCGGATGCTGCTGTCCACGACCCCATTATTGATGAGAAGGCCGATCCACCAGTGGACGAGATGCAAGACACCATGGATGCAGCTAAGCCTGTCCAGGACATTCCTGAGTCCTCCACCCGACAGCCTCCTGCACAGGAATTCACACTTGAAGACATCCTCCGTGCGATTCATCAGCAGAACCAGATGAATGCCACATTGGAGCGAAGGCAGAAAGAGCAACATGATGCGCTACTTTCAGCTGTTGCCACTAACCATAGGACGACTGATGAGAAGCTCAGAGAGATCTTTAGCGAGCTAGAGTATTTGCGTATTGATATCACTGCTCTCACCGGCACCGGTTCTGATCCTGAAGCGACTCCGACCAGACGCTCTCGCGCCAAAAGCCGAGGCCGTGGTCATCAGCAGGCTTAGTTTTAGTTTTTGTTTATGTTTTTCCATTTCCGTTGTTTGTATTGTACTTTAACCGCTATTATATCACAACATTGAGGACAATGTCTGATATAATGTGGGAGAGGTACCTTTCATTTTTCCGCATTTCCCTTTCCGCACTTTCCATTCCGTTGTATTTCCTTTTCGTATTTTAATGAAACAGAGCAATATTTGTGCTATTTTCTTTAGTTTCGAATTCTCCCCGTTTATTTAGCCATACCAAACAACTTTTTAATTTTATCTTCGCATTACCTGATTTACCTACGAAATCATAGTTAGGAAGCTGAGAAAGATTCAACAAGATCGATACAATCTTGACACCTTAGACTTCCCACTTAAGCATTTCCGTTCCGATAATTGTTACGATTACACCTTAAGTTTCAGTTCAAAAGTAACCCCTAGTAGTTTATACTAGCAGTCAACACCGTCTGAACACAAACCACGTGGGGAGCCGATGAATATAAGTGTTTGATACCTAATCTATAATGATCCTTCATATCTCAATGCCAATGAAAAGAAAATGCACCAAAGTACACGGTCGCATAAAAGAAACGAGAAGTATGAAAAGGAGTCCATTGCGGGTTGGTTCAGAGGTACCTGGTTCTGAACTTAGTAGGGCGTGCTACGGCTCGATCCCCCACAACCTCCAAATCGGATAATATATGTAGGGTTACCACATTCGTGTACCAGACCCCGTGCTTATAAAGGATCAAAGTCACTAACCGGCTACTCCACTACGTGCGTGCTAAGGCAAAGGGCTTAATGTGATTGCGCTAGAATGAAACCGGGTGAAATAAGATCGAAAGACCCTAGGTGGAATCGTAACGCAATTACCGAATGTTTCGTTTAATGGGAAGTCGACGACTTAACTTGTTGCTTGTGTCATTAGTGTATCGTTAGTGTTTTATTCTATTACCGGTTTATCTGACAAAACGATTCCTCGTATGGTCTGTTATGTGTGTGCGTCGATGAAAACCTGTCCGATCATTTTTCAACCGACTATTTGCTTGAGGACAAGCAAAGGTTTAAGTTTGGGGAAGTTTGATAACGAGAAAAAGTATCGTTTTATTGCTATGTTTCAATGTCGTTTTATCGACCATTTGCCGTTGTAACACCCGATTCCTCGAGTTTTCTTTGCCATTTTACAGGTATATCAATTACAGAGCTAAATCATGAGACACAAGTGAAATGAGCAAAAACAACCATGAAAAGTAGAAGAAAAGAGGAATTATGCATAATCTGCACTTTTTGTAACAGTCACGACCGTCCCCTAGGAGTCACGACCGTGACACGCTAAAAGGAGCAGTCACGGTCGTCACCAGTCCCTCACGACCGTGACGCGCGTAAGACAAGGGAGACGAGCGTGACACCCTTGTCACGAACGTGACAAGGGGAATTTAGGGTAACTTGCTGAGACTTGGTCATGTACGTGTGTGTTACGTGAAGTCTAAGTTCCTATTCTCCCGCAGACCAAGCAAGGCAACTTCTCCCTGGATTTTCTCAGCATTTACGAAGCCCATGCAATTATTCCAACTGTCAAGCCCAATTATGATTCTATAAATAGCTTAATTTCAAAGAACAATTTACAGAGTTTTATTTTAACTTTTCTTGCGGAAGCTCTGCCGTATTTTCATTGCACCCTGTTCATTTATTTTTCCAGCATTTATTTGTTCTTGTTTTAGTTTATATATCCCAACCAAACCATATAACAATTTCCAACATTAGGAAATTGTTATAATTTAATTTCTTTCAAAAGCCTTCAGAAATTATTTTAGTATTTTTATTTCCGATTTCGGTCCGTACTCCGAGCTTGCCAGATTGTGGAAGAAGGAGTCTAACATTTTAATTGTTATTCAGGTTTTTATTTAAATTGCATTTATATTAATGTTAAGTATTTATTTTTCTGTTATGCATATTTTATTTTGTATTTCTCTGTCTCTGCCTCTGTCTGGTTCAACAATCATGAGTAGCTAATCACCTTAGGGCGGTATGTAATTAAAATCAACTAAATCGATAAAATCAATTCTAGGCTTAAAATAATTAAGAACTTAAAATTCTGGCTGTGACTTTTTATTATAAAATTAATCTTTTTGTTACGAGTGTAAGGAAAGTGTAATAGGTTAGGTCAAGACCACGAGAGTGTGAGATTTTAACCAGATAGCTAAAGTTAGGCATTTAATTTAAACACAACGAGAGCGCTTTAAAATGAATTAGAATTACTAAGTTTCCAAAAATTATTTCTAAACACTTATGGGCTAGCGAGAGCAGTGTAAACACCCCAAATTTGCCCTCACTCATTCACACCATGGCTTGTGATCTCTTCATATGCATAAGTTCAATCATAGCATCTCATATTACATTTTTGATTCACTGCATTAAGTTTAAGTCATCTGCATCTAGGGTTTGTGATCTGAGCCATCCTAGAGCAATTTGAGCCACTCCAAAGGTCATAAATCACTTCAAAGGGGTCCATGTATGTTCAAGCATCATATTGTATCCTCTCAAAGTCAAGAAAATCAAAAAAATCACAAGAACTGAGATTGGCATGGAAGCAGAGCCAGGTTTAACTGCACAGATGACCTAAAATTAGGGTTTTGGTTTCAAAGGCCATAACTCCAAATTTTTTGGTCATTCTTGTTTCTATTGGTCTCTATATGGTATAGGGGTCATGCATATCAATTTTCATGAAGAAATTCAATGGGGAAGTCATCTGATCAAGAGTTGACTTTTTGAGCAAGTCAGTGCAAAATCAGGGCATCTGAGGCCCTCAATGACCCAACCAAAGGGTGTTCTTCATCATTTTGATTATGTATGATCTTTATTTGATCATAGAAGATGTTGGAAGTTCACAAAATTGAAGAATCTCAAGCCATTTGCAAAGTTGACTTTTTGGGAAAATGACTTGTAATGGAAACTTGCCATTTTGGGAAACTTTTTCAACCCTTGTTTTTTGATTCAAAAATGCTTCAAATGGGAAAACTTTGGTCATGAAAGTTGTATAATGGATCATTCCCTTTTCAAAAAGTACAAGAACTCATTCTAATTCATTTTGGATCAAAAGTTATGGCTTGTCAAAGTTAAGAAAAATCACATAATTTCAAGTTTTCTACCAAAGAGGCAAAGTTGCAAAATCACTTGCCAAGGCAAATTGTGCTATCAAATGGACTTCTAATCTCCATACAAACATAAAACAAGGCCTAAAGATCAGATTGAATCAAAAGATCACTCACTTTTATGACTTATGGATCAAGAAACTTCAAAAGGGCCAAAGATGAACCAAGTTGCAAAACCTCACTCAAACCCTAATCCACTTGCTGCATTGCTTCTAATCAGATTCTATGGTTCTCCCTAAACTCAGCTGAGCCAAGCCATGCCCCTATCTCAGCCTGCCACTTGCCCATACCTCCAAGGACAACTTGCTTGACTTTTTGCAACTTGAGCCATACCAATCACAACAGTCCACACCAACTCCTCTGACCTCTCTAGTTGTGATAAGTGGACCAAAGCCAGCATAACACACCACACACACAAGCCTGAAACAGATCATAAGCCATAGTTCCAAGTTTATGCTTCATAGGCAAAACCATTCGAAACACACTCCACAAGCATCAAACATTCAAACAAACTTCACAAGACATCTCAGCATACTCTCCTGATCATTTCCCTGCCCTCACTTTGCCCTAAAACCTCCTGAAATCAAAACACGATTTCTCTCCTTCACTGAACAGAACGCACTCAATCTCTCAAACCAGCCATCACAAACTTCTTCCAAGCATCAAAGCTTCATCAGGAGGCCAAGGGGAGTGGTTTTGCACAAGAGAAGTGGCCAGAAAGCTCCAGATAGCAAAGCTTCACCTCAGGTAGCCATCTCAAATCTTTTTTCCAGAAACTCCATTTTAAGTTCTTAAACGATTCTATGTGCTCCCCTGATCATGGGGATGTGATTATTTTTGAAAATGGTTGAGAAACCAGGATGTATGCTTGCTCTGAAACTTTCTGACCTAAAATTGTTTGCTTCGATTCATGATGTTCTTGAGTGATAAATGATTTTTGAGGATTGATTCGTGTTTAGGGTTGTTTAAGGTTTGATTCTGGAGCTTTTGGTGAAGTTTCATGGCGTTTTAAGGGATTCAGGGGAGGGGATTGGCCGAAGAAGATGACCGGAGCTTGCTCCGGTCACCTGAGAGTGATTAGGGTTAGTTAATTAGGGTTTAGTCAGGTTTGAATGTAGGCCATTGGATCCTGTCTTTCGCGCGCGCGTGTGTGGCTTAGATTAGATCATTAATATTAATTCTGGATTAATTAAATAAATCACAATTAATTAGGCAGATTTGATCCTGGCCCTCCATCTGCGCGCCAGTCAACTTAGGTTTAAACCCTGACCTTCAGATGCTTTGACTTTCCCATTTTTTTCATTTTTATTTTATGTTTTATCCATTTCTTTTCCATATTTTATTTAAAATAGTAAAAATCATCAAAAAATTCTGAAATAATTTATCAAGCCTTTTATTAATTTTCAGAAACCAAAAATATTTTTATTTTTATTTTTTGCATTAAAAATTATTTTTAATTTATTTAAGAGTTTATTTTTAATTAATTAATGAAAATTAATTAATTAAAAATACTTTTAGGTATTTAAAAATCACAAAAAAATTTCATGTAACATTAAAAAACATTTAGAAACATTGTCCAACTCTCAAACCAAATTCATTTGGAGTTTATTTTTTGTTCTTGTTGCCTTTTGATCATTTTCAATGGAATTAAATTCATTTGGAGGAAATATTTTGTGTCAAACTTCAAAAATTCATTTCTGCCTAACCATTGAGTGTTGGACAATGATTCTTTTTGCATTGCATCTTGCATAACATGTAGTTTATAGTATTAAATTGGCATGATTTGATTTTGCATTTCCTATTTGTTTGGCATTTTTCTTGATGAGGTACCTTAAAACCCTAGCAACCTTAGGAAATTCATAACTCTCACTAGGTTAAGAGTTGGACCCCCTCCTTTGGGCAGTGAGTTTGTATAGGTCTAGGGTATCTTTGATTGTATTTTCAAATTTTTATCATGATGTTTGCTTCTGGTTTTGGTCTTTGCTTTGTGTATTGATCATAAACCCTAATTCATGCTTTCCTTTGCATCCATCTTCCATTTTCTTGCATACCATGACTTGCCATGACAATTTGTGCATCCATTGGATTCATAATACATCTTAGGACATATTAGAATCATGTTTGATCATTGCATCTTTCATTTGCCGTGTTGTATGTCATTTGCATTCCATAACTTTTCATGAACATCCATGGTTCTAAGCATGCTTCTCTTGCATCCATATGTTTGTATGATCATTCTCATGCCTTGCCTCATGTTTGCATCATCTCTTAGCATCATTAGCATCATACTTATGCTTCTGGTTTTGGTTTGCATCATGACATTGCACCTCATTTTGCATTGCATTTCATTTCTCTTGCTAACTTTTCAGGTGGTAAGTTGTTTGAGAAGTGGATTTGCCTTCACTTCTCACAATCTCTTTTCATCTCTCTTATGCATCATTGCTGAATTTTATCTTGTGCTTTGGATTGAGCTTGCTCATTCTTGTTCATCTTACCTTCTTTCCCCAAGCAACTTGTCTTCTTAAGTGAAGCAAGTTGTTCTGCTTCTCTTTGCTCCTTTCATCTGCTTCCTGGTGGTTTCTCTGAAGATCTTTCTTGCAAACCTCATAAACCATAGGAACAACCAAGCATGACAATAATTAGGGTTTGATTAGTCCCCCCACCTAGATTTTACCTTTGTGTCTCTTTGAGTCTTCTCTTCTCATCTCATAATCAGGGACTAAACCCTAAAGGCTTTAAGGCTTTGTGATTAAGCTTATGCCTGCATCCTTCTATTAGGATGGATTGTATAACTTTAATCCTAAGTGTTAAAACCTTAATGTGTTTAAATCCTTTAATCAATCCATCTAATAATCATCAAGACATCAAGCTTGTAACTTGGGCCTTGCATTAGGGTTCTATTTCTTCCTTAATTGGTTAAGAAGGACTAACCCTAGTGTTAATGGACAAGTCCCCCTCAAGTTGTCTTACAAACCATAAAAATCACTTCTTCATCTTATCATTAACTAAAATCCATCTAATAAAGGCTTTGAATTGTCATGAGGTAAATCCCTAATCATGGATTAAGTTAAGGAGTCTTCCTCAGCTTAAATATTCTCATCTATTATCCTTCTATTAGGATGGTGTAATGAGTCTGTTTAATCCCTGATTATGGCTTAATCTCATTACTTAACACTAAACAAAAACAACAAAAACATCTAATAATCACAAGTAGGTTAATGATCTTAATCCTACACCATGGTGATTAAGTGTGAGATACTGACTTCACAGTTAAGGTATTCTCATTACCCCTAATCAGAGGGAAGATGTGATGAGTTTACTAACCCATTGGTTCAGGCTTAAGCTCATTAACTTATGACAAACTTCCAAAAGCAATAAAAGACTGAAAACTCAAAAACAAACAATAATCGTCTCCTTCGGGATTCTTTTCTCATCTCATTCACTCACAAACTAGGACTCGCTTCTTCCGTCTAATGCAAGACAGTTAGCACCTGAGCCAGACAGGTCATACACTTGAGCATAGGCAAGCAAGCAGTTCATCAGTTAATTCATCTTTGGGTCAAACTACGGTGTTCTGACTTCCTCATTGCACAAGAGGATACGTAGGCATAACTTAACAGTTATCGAACAAAAGTCTCTGTATATTCCCCCTTTTTCCAGCATCATTCTTTAAGCCTCATGATCTTGAACATTTCACTCCTGTTCTTACACTGACACTTCACTGATACACTTCACTTCTCTTACACTGACACCTGTACATCCTTTTCCAGCTCCTTTATAAACAGATTGCACTGACACTACCCCTTTAAAGCACAAATCTCTTAAGCGTGGATCCCGTCGAGTACGACGGACAATCTTGGTGCTAATACCTTCCCAGGTTGTAACCAACCCCCTTTCTCAGTCTCTCTGGTTCGCAACCATCTTGTCCATATCTTCCCAGGTCTATGCAGCATTACCTTTCCTCCGGGATAAAAATGCCTAGCTGGCGACTCTTTTCTTTTCCCTTGAGTTCACTCCTGTGTGTTCTCATTCCTCTTTCGCCGACCGTTCGCGCTTGTACAGGGGATGCAAATCTTTGGGAGCGATAGCTTGGCGACTCTGCTGGGGACCCTTTATTGTGGGTTCCTCCTAGCGCTTGTTTGATTTGTGTTTACTAGGGTGTTATGTGCTAATTGTGTTTGTATTTTTTTTGTTTACTACTTTATGTACAGTTATTTATTGCTTTCTTTACAGCTTTATATATCATACTGTCATACTGTTATCTGGCTGGATTTGGTTTCTGTCTTGGTGGGTGGGGTTCTACTGAGAGTTTAAGGTCCTATACCTGGGACCTGAGTGACACCTAGGCTAGAGTGGTTCATGTTCTTTCCCATTCCATTTCGGTCTGGGTTTCTTCTTGAGAACTCTGTGCTACAGATCTCCTGTAGTGCTAGGGCTATCTGGGAAGCCTGCTAAGTCTGGATGACCTTTACTATGACCTTCAGAAACTGAGGTGAATTAGAGGAGGATCTTTTATGGTTATTGTGAACACTGTACCTCCAGGTTAGAAGTGTTTACACTCCTCATAACTGATCCAAGTCTGAGGATCCTTGTTTTAGAACATCACCTGTGAGGGGGTTGGGCTGTTTACAGGTTTGCAGGAACCCTTGGCCACAGCATACCCTGATACCTTGTTTTGTTTAAGAGTACTCCACTTTGGGACAGTTCTTGTGATTTAACCCTGGACATGTGACTCTTTATTTGAGTCCCCCACCTTGGTTACCGGACTTCTGAACCTCCATCTGGACTTCTTAAACATACATGGACCTTTATATCAAGGCAGTAATCAGATCCAGCTTGATCACAAACCCTTGCATATCATTTGCATACATCATCATTGCATCATTTAACATTTTCTTATTTGTTTTTCAGGGTATCCATATTGCCTTTGGCTTGGTTTTTAACCCCTTCATCTGCATAGACCCCTGTTCATCAGCTATCTGCTTCAGCTATCTTCATCAGTTATCTGCTTCAGCTACCCCATCATCATCCTCAGCCTATCAGTGGCTCATCTCTAGTATTAGTCTTCATCATCAGCATCTGCTTTCAGCTCTTCATCAGCAGTCATGGCACCCAAGAAGAGCAACATTTCATATCATTTCTTTGAGCCTGTGCTAGCTGGCATCAGGCAGGTCCAGGCACTTATCACTCCAGACCATATCCCATTTTTCAGAGAACATTATGGAGGCATCCTTGATATGGTTATGGACCTAGACCCTTCTCAAAGGAGCTTGATCCACACTTGCCTACAGTTCTATGATCCTCCTTTGAGATGCTTCACTTTCCAGAACATTCAGCTAGGACCTTTGCTGGAGGAGTTCTCTTCTTTGATTGGAGTACCTGTCAGGGGTGATATCCCCTTCAACCCAGAGATGGCTTCTCCCAGCAATGAAGAAGTGGCAAAAGCACTATATTTGGAGCCTGTATTGATTGAGCAGAACATGTCAACAAAGGCTGGAATACCTGGATTGCATCTAGACTTTCTGACTTCTCAGGCCATCCTGAAGGACTCCTTGGGAGAATTGAAGGCAGTTTGTGCATTGTTAGCCCTCAGTATATATGGGGTTATACTTTTTGCAGATGAGCCCAAGTTTATCAGCAAGAATGCTATTCATCTCTTCCTTTTAAGGAACCCAGTGCCCACCTTGCTGGGAGATTTCTATTATTCTGTTCACCAAAGGAATGAGAAGCAGAGAGGGAGGTTGGTAAGGTGCTGTGCTCCTCTATTTCACACCTGGCTGCTCAAACACCTACCCAAGACTGATGCCTTCCTGAATCCTCACCAGCAGAGGAATTGGGCTAGAAGACTTACTGATTTGACTTCAGATGACATCAGATGGTGCACTCAGAGCACCAAGGGCAGGGATATAATTACTAGTTGTGGACAGTTCCCCAATGTACCTCTAATAGGAGTGAAGGGTTGCATCAACTACAACCCTTTGTTGTTCAAGAGACAGTTAGGCTATGCTTTGGTTCACCCTCCTAGAGTGCAAGACTTGGCTGAAACCCTTTATTGTGAGATAAAGCCTAGTCTAGATGTTGTTAGACAAGCATCCTGGGCTTGGGACAACATCCAGACCAAAGGGATGGCCATCCTTGGGAGATGCAACAATGTGGCTTCAGCTCAGTATTATGAATGGTCTGATGCTAGGGCTCAAATTTCTGGGATGCCTTTCACCATTGAGGATGCACCTGGACCATCCACAGCACCACCTCCAGCCACTATCAGCCTAGAGGAATTTGAGAAACTGAAGGAGAGGAATGAGAATTTGTCTCAAGCTCTGAAGAAGACCCTCTGGGAGAGGAGTGATGGTCGTCTAGACATTGAGAGGTTGGAGAAGCTTAAGGTGGAGCATCTGGCCAAGATTGAGAAAGCAGAGGACTACATCAAGAAATCAAGAGCTGGAGAACAAATTTTGAAGAATGCCTGTAAAGAGGCCCAGTTTCAGAAGGCTAGGACTGATCTCAATCTGAAAGAAAGTCAAGCTCGGTGGGTCAGGATCACTAAAGCTCGCACTCAAGAGGATAAGAGAACTCAAGACAGGATTGAGCAGTTAGAGGCCATTGAGAAGAA
The DNA here is from genome assembly GCA_963966055.1 of Lathyrus aphaca. Classification (NCBI taxonomy): domain Eukaryota; kingdom Viridiplantae; phylum Streptophyta; class Magnoliopsida; order Fabales; family Fabaceae; genus Lathyrus; species Lathyrus aphaca. The sequence continues at coordinate 315,435,857 of OZ014523.1, forward strand.
ACAACAGGAGGCTCTGCTGGCAGCCCAGAAGGAAATCTCAGAACTGAAGCTCAGGGCTGGTGTGAAGAGGTCAAAGGACCAAGACAGGCACAAGAAGCTGACCACTGCTATTTCCACCTGGAACCTTCTCATCAGAAGCATCACAGAGCATCCGGCTGGTCCTGTAACTGAAGCACTTCTGAAGGAAGTTAAGGAGGATGAATTTGGCTTAGATATTTGATCACTTTGCTTGTTGCTATTTCCATTTGATGTACTTTTCTTTTATGTTGTATTTTGACCCTTCAGGGGCATATGTTGTAAAAACAAACTATGTATTATTCACTAGTTGTAATATATTTGTCAGTTTGTTTCATTAAGTCTCTCTCTCTCAAGCAACATCAAAGCATCTTCCTCAGGGTCTGGAAAGGTCAAAACCAAGTGCCAAGCCGGATACCTTGGAAACAAATAAGCATACTGCATTGCATACTAACTTTTGTTTTGTTTTGTAGGTTTTTGCTCGCCGTCGGGTGTTCCCTCTCAACCGTCCACACAGATATCCTACTCGCAACAACCTTCCTGGTATCCAGATGGATCAAGTACAGCAAGAGCTGACAGAGGTCAGGACCCAGATGGTTAACAAAAGGCTGGAGATGAGAAACCAAATGACCCAGTTCATGGAAGTAATGAATGGCTTGGCTCAAAGCCAAGAAAGATTGAGGGCATTGGTAGAAAGGCAAACCCCGGAAGAACCTCCTCTGGGAACTGGAGGAACAAGTAACAATGAAAGGGGTCAGCCTCATATTAACCCACCAGTATATGGGCCTCATCTACATCCGGAAGTTAACATCCCGGGTATTGTGCAAGGAAATACTACTGGAGGAAGAGTCTTACAAGAAGACCCCCAAGAAGAGCAGTTCACTGTGATGGAAGCTGGGGATGAAGCCTATGATAGGAGGCTTGATGAAATTGCTGAGAAATTGAGATCTCTGGAGTCTCAAAACTCCCTGGGCTTTGATGTCATGGATATGGGGTTAGTGGACGGGGTAAGGATTCCCCACAAGTTTAAACCCCGTGCTTCGAGAAGTACAACGGAACTTCCTGTCCACGAACTCACTTACAGTCCTTTCTGGGGAGACTTAAGGCATACACCATGGATGAAAAACTGTGGATGTTTTACTTTGAAGACAGTTTGACTGGGGCTTCAAGGGAATGGTACTCTCACTTGACCAGAGCTACTATCAGGTGCTGGAAGGACCTAGCTAAAGCATTCATCAGACAGTACCAATACAATCTGGACATGGCTCCTAACAGAACCCTCCTGATGGGAATGTCTCAATCTTCCAGAGAAAGCTTCAGAGAATATGCCCAGAGGTGGAGACAGCTTGCTGCTGCTGTCCAGCCACCCATGTCGGAAAGAGAAATGGTCGACATGTTTATGAATACCCTGCAAGGGACATACATTGACAGGCTAGCTGCCTTCTCTTCCACCAGCTTCGCAGACGTAGTCATAGCTGGGGAAAAAATTGAGAGCCTTCTGAAGATGGGTAAAATTACTGATAATGGTGCAAGTTCGTCCAGTAATCCCAGGAAGCCTTTTGTGGGACCTAGAAGAACTAGTGAGACCAATGCTATTCATGCCAACAGGGGCAGAACTCAGTATGTTCATAGGTCAGTGGCAGCTGTCACTATTCCAGCTCCGATCCCTCAGCAACCAACATATCAACCACAACAACAACCACACTATCAACAACAAGTTCAGTATCCGCCACAAAGAAACTACAACAACAACAACAACAACAACAGCAATCAACAACAGCAATCAACAACAAAGACCCTTTCAACAAAGACCATCACAGGCATATAGGGTGATTGACCCTATCCCTATGCCTCATGCCGCTTTATTGCCACAACTCCTGAAACTCAACTTGGTTGAACTAAGGACATTGGCACAACCAGATCCTTCCAGTCTTCCAAGAAACTACGATGTCAATGCCCGGTGTGCTTTCCACTCCAATGCACCTGGCCACAGTACTGAGAAATGCAGGGCTTTACAAATGAAAGTGCAATATCTGGTGGATTCTAAAGCCCTCAATTTTGCACCCCCTCCAAATGTCAACAAGAATCCCATGCCCAATCGTGGAGGACCAAGAATTAATGCCATTGAGGAAGACAAGCCATCTTTCTTGATAACCAGTGTTGGACTGATTCAGACACCTCTGGTAGAAATTAAAGCTCAGCTTCTAGAATGCCAGATGTTCCCCGGGTGTGAGCTCGGTTGTGGTTATTGCAACATTTCGGTCAACGGGTGTGATAACTTGAGAAGCGGCATAGATGGTCTTATCAAAACTGGTATACTTCAGATCACAACGTCAGCACCTACAAATCCGGCAATCCCCCTGACAACAATTCCTGACTCTTCTACAACTGCAACAAAAATCATTCCGACCAATTCATCAATATCATCAACAATGGCTCCATCCATCACTTCAACAAATCAGATGTCAACAACCATTTCTTCTACAACATCAGCACCCCTTCATTCAACAGAATCTTCTACAACGCCAACAGAAATTAATGAAGATATCTCAGCAGTCACCATTTATTATGATCCAGCATATGTTCCTCCAAACAACAATTTTCAACAACAAGCCGTGGCATCTCCTGCCAGGTCACCAGTCACCATCTACTACGATCCGCACACCATTTCAGCACCCTCCTCTGCAGCAGTCAGTCCAGTTACCATCACAGTACATGGACCCGTTCCATATGAAAGCAGTAATGCCATACCTTGGCATTATGGCTCTGACCTTTACTGCAACAGGGAGAAAATCACTTTGGATTCTTCAACTTCTTCTCCACAGATTGATAATGTTGGGGGAGGCGGAGGCTTCACCAGAAGCGGACGCCTTTTTGCCTCACAAACTCAAAGACCTAATGCTGAAGCAGAAGCTGCTGCCAAAGCAAAAGGAAAGAGTGTGGTGCTTGAAGAGCCAGTTATCAAGGAAACTCAGAAGACATCTTACGAGCAAGATGTAGATGAGTTCATGAGGATTATAAAAAGAAGTGATTACAAGGTGGTGGATCAGCTTCACCAAACTCCCTCAAAGATCTCCATATTATCCCTGCTGATGTGTTCTGAAGCTCACATGAATGCATTACTGAAAGTCTTGCACGCAGCATATGTGCCAGAGGAGATCACTGTTAATCAGCTAGAAACTGTGGTGGCAAATGTCAACACCAGTCATGGGCTGGGCTTCACCAATACTGACTTAACAACTGAGGGACATAACCACAACAAGGCTTTACACATCACTCTGGAATGCAAGGGTGCTGTTCTATCTCATGTACTGGTGGACACTGGGTCTTCACTCAATGTTCTACCAAAGAAAGCCTTGGTGAAGCTGGAGTATGATGGCTTGGCATTGCGTCCGAGTAGTTTAGTGGTAAGAGAATTTGATGGCTCTAAAAGATCAGTGCTAGGGGAGATTGATCTGCCTGTGATGATTGGCCCGCAGACTTTTAAAATTACCTTTTATGTGATGGACATTCATCCGGCCTACAGCTGTTTGTTGGGTAGACCTTGGATCCATGCCGCTGGCGCTGTTACGTCTACCCTTCACCAGAAGCTGAAATTCGAGTGGGAAGGCCAGATCATCACCATCTGTGGTGAAGAGGACATCTTTGTTAGCCATCTGGCTACGTACAAATACATAGAAATGGATGGAGAGGTCCATGAAACTATGAGCCAGGGATTTGAGGCCTTGAACATTAATGAAGCATCTGCTGTACTAGGAACCTCCATGACGTCTTATCAGCAAGCCATGAAGGTTGTTGCAGAGGGGACTGCCCAAGGCTGGGGCAAGCTGTTTCCTGTGGAGAAGAAGGAGGACAGATTTGGGTTGGGTTACAAACCAACCTAACAAGATCAATCAGAGGCTGCCAAGAAGCCCAATTTCGTCAGCATGGGAATGCTCACCCCGGATGCTGTGAACAATGTGGAAGATGAGTCGGAAGATGAACGCAACCTGGAGAGCTGGATACGTCCAAGGATCCCGGGGGGCCGTATCTCAAACTGGTCTTCCCAGGAAATTATAAGGGTTACTCCTGCAGAGTAATTATTATTTCCTGTATTTTTAAAGCATGCATCAAGTCTTGCATCTTGCCCAAGATGTCAAGGCTCATTTTGTAATCGGGCCATCTTGTAATTTTGTGCAAACGGATCAATCAATGGATATCGGACATCTTTTGCAAATGAGTCTTTTTCTTTCCTGCTCACTGTTTTTCATTTTTCTTTTTGTACAAAAAATAAAATGGCAATGTTTTCCAAAATGATAACTTTACTTCACTTTTTTCCTAAACAAGATTAAAATCGATCACTAAAACGAACAATCTAAACCCTTGCAGAGAGTGCCTTTCAGACTGCACCGACAACAACACAGCTATGGCTTCGTATGACTTTGACAATCCAATCAATCAAACTGATGAAGGGGCTGAAGAAGATTATGAGTTTCCTGAAGAGCTAGCCAGGTTGTTAAGGCAAGAGGAGAAGGTTATCACTCCTCATCAGGAAGAGGTCGAAACAATTAATCTTGGTACGGATGAAAATGTGAAAGAGGTTAAGATCGGGGCTTGCTTACAAAACTCAGTGAAGGAACAACTGATTGACCTGCTTCGTGAATATGTGGATGTGTTTGCTTGGTCTTATCAGGATATGCCAGGGTTGGACACCGATATTGTCATGCACAAGCTGCCTTTAAAAGAAGACTGCCCGCCAGTAAAACAGAAACTACGCCGCACTCGCCCAGACATGGCAATGAAGATTAAGGAAGAGGTACAAAAGCAGTGGGACGCCAGTTTCCTTGCTGTAACTAGCTATCCGCCGTGGGTTGCTAATATTGTACCTGTGCCTAAGAAAGATGGCAAGGTGAGAATGTGTGTTGACTACCGGGACCTGAACAGAGCCAGCCCGAAAGATGACTTCCCTTTACCTCACATTGATTTATTGGTGGATAATACGGCTCAGTTCTCAGTGTTCTCCTTCATGGAAGGATTTTCAGGATACAATCAGATCAAGGTGTCACCTGAAGACATGGAGAAGACAACTTTTATCACACCCTGGGGCATGTTCTGTTACAAGGTGATGCCATTCGGACTGAAGAATGCTGGTGAAACTTATCAACGGGCTATGGTAACATTATTCCACGACATGATCCATAAAGAAATTGAATGTTATGTGGATGACATGATTGCCAAGTCCCTCACAGAAGAAGACCACCTGGTAAATCTGTTGAAGTTATTCAAGCTTCTGAGGAAGTACCAACTGAAATTGAACCCCAACAAGTGCACATTCGGGGTACGGTCTGGTAAGCTGCTGGGATTTATTGTAAATGAGAAAGGGATTGAAGTTGACCCTGATAAAGTTAAAGCCATTCAAGAAATGCCTGCACCGAAAACTGAGAAAGAAGTTCGAGGGTTCCTAGGTAGATTGAACTACATTTCAAGGTTCATATCTCACCTTACGGCAACCTGTGAACCTTTGTTCAAGATGTTAAGAAAAGAACAAACGGTCAGGTGGAACGAAGACTGCCAGAGGGCTTTTGACAAGATCAAAGAATACTTACAAGAGCCTCCAATCCTTATGCCTCCAGTTGAAGGAAGACCTCTAATTATGTACGTGACAGTATTGGAAGAGTCAATGGGGTGTGTGCTGGGCCAGCATGACGAGTCTGGTCGAAAAGAGTATGCAATATACTACCTGAGCAAAAAGTTTACCGACTGTGAACAACGTTATTCACTGCTCGAGAAAACTTGTTGTGCTTTAGCGTGGGCTGCTCGCCGACTGAGACAGTATATGTTGACCCATACTACCTTATTGATCTCAAAGATGGACCCAGTTAAGTACATTTTTGAGAAGCCAGCGCTTACCAGACGGGTTGCAAGATGGAAAATGATCCTCACAGAATATGACATCCAGTACACATCTCAGAAAGCCATCAAGGGCAGTGTATTGTCAGATTATCTTGCTGAGCAACCTATTGATGATTACCAGCCTATGAGATTTTACTTCCCTGATGAAGACATCATGTTCATAAAAGCGAAAGATCATGAAGAGCCTATTCACACTGAAGGGCCTGACCCAAAAGAAGAATGGACTATGATGTTTGATGGGGCTGTTAATATGAATGGTCGTGGTGTTGGTGCAGTACTCATTACACCTAAGGGAGTTCACATGCCTTTCTCGGCAAAACTCACCTTTAACTGCACTAACAACGAAGCTGAATACGAAGCTTGTATTATGGGTCTTGAGGAAGCCATTGACCTCAGGATCAAGACTTTGACTGTATTCGGAGATTCAGCTTTGGTAATCAATCAAACCAACGACAAATGGTACACGCACCAGGATCATCTGATACCTTACATGGATTATACAAGGAGGTTATTGACTTTCTTTACAACGGTCAAGCTTTAGTATATCCCTCGGGACGAAAATCAGTTTGCAGATGCTCTTGCCACCATTTCATCCATGAACAAAGTTCAAGCTGCCAACTTTGTGCCTCGGATATCAGTGTCCAGACTTGACAGACCAGCATATGTGTTCTCAGCAGATGTTGTTAAAGATGATAAGCCTTGGTTCCACGACATCAAATGCTTCTTGGAGGATCAGACATACCCACCTGGGGCATCTTCCAATGATAAGAAGACATTAAGTAGGCTTGCTGGTAGTTTCTTCTTGAATACTGACGGTTCCCTCTACAAGAGAAACTTTGATATGGTACTCCTCAGATGCGTTGATAGAACAAAAACAGACTTGTTGATGCACGAGGTGCACGAAGGATCCTTTGGTACCCATGCAGGAGGGCACGCAATGGCTAAGAAATTGCTAAGATCAGGTTATTACTGGATCACAATGGATGCTGACTGTTGTGCTTATGCCAGAAAGTGTCATAAATTCCAGATCTATGCGGATAAGGTGCATGTGCCTCCGAATCCTCTGAATGTGATGTCTTCACCCTGGCCCTTTGCCATGTGGGGCATTGATATGATTGGCAAGATTGAACCGACTGCTTCAAATGGCCATAGATTCATCCTGGTTGCCATTTACTATTTCACCAAGTGGGTCAAAGCGGCTTCTTATGCCAATGTTACAAGGCAAGTGGTAGCCCGATTTCTGAAGAGGGACATCATCTGTCGGTACGGAGTTCCCGAGCGAATCATTACTTATAATGGTTCCAACTTGAACAACAAAATGATGGCAGAACTGTGCCGGGACTTCAAGATCCAACACCACAATTCTTCTCCTTACAGGCCAAAGATGAATGGCGCTGTTGAGGCAGCTAATAAGAATATCAAGAAGATTGTGCAGAAGATGGTAGTCACGTACAAAGATTGGCATGAAATGCTACCGTTTGCCTTGCATGGGTACCGTACGTCAATCAGGACATCCACTGGGGCAACACCGTATCATCTTGTTTAAGGTATGGAGGCAGTCCTACCTATTGAAGTTGAATTACCCTCCCTACGGGTACTAATGGATGTTAAGCTGAATGAAGCAGAGTGGGTCCGGTCCCGATATGAACAACTGAGTCTGATTGAAGAGAAGAGATTAGCTGCAATCTGTCATGGGCAGTTGTATCAGAAAAGAATGAAGAAGGCCTTCGATCAGAAAGTCAGGCTCCGAGAGTACCGAGTAGGAGATCTTGTGCTGAAAAGACACCTCCCTCCTCATACAGATCACAAGGGCAAATGGACTCCGAACTATGAAGGGCCATTCGTAGTTACGAAAGTTTTCTCCGGTGGAGCACTCATGCTCAGTACTATGGATGGTGAAGACTTCCCGTCCCCTGTGAATTCAGATGCAGTTAAAAAATACTTCGCATAAAAATGACCCGCCGGACATAAAAACAGAATGTAAGTCCAGGCAAAAATAGGGCATCCCGGCGAGTCAAAAACAGAATAAAAGACTCGGGCAAAAATAAGGGAAAATAAACAAAAAATGTACACCCGCTGAGTTGAAAAGCTGCATTGGACAACTCAGGCAAAAATGGGTATCCCGATGGATTGAAAACCCGAAAGGGCGATTCATGCAAAATAAGGGAATAAGCGAACAACTGCATTCTGAATTCATCTGTATCACTTACAACTTGGTAAGCTTCGAAAGGTTCAAGCGCCGGTCAGAGTCAGCCTTCTTCAGAAAGCAAGACGAGAAGAACGTCAAAAGTCATACAAGTCATAGCAAAAGGGAAGCTCCCCGAAGCGTCATCAACATTGCCAATACCTTTTATTTCTCAATTTGCAGGAATCTCCTCATTTTAGGGGATTTGTTTCCTTGACTATATCTTGCCGATTCAGGGCACACGAATTAATAAAATCAGATTTTCAGTCATGTTTCGTCACGTACACTTTACTTTCATTTGCAAAATGTCCGATGTCCTTAAGATACTGATTGCATAATACAGATGCTTTTCTTCTAAAAATACGTGCTTGCAGGAAATATGCTTACTCCCGGGAGTGTCTAAACTCCTATGATGGAATCCGGTAAGGGATACCTCGGGATTACTTGTGCGCTTCTTTATCTTTTCAGGATTGCAGGTACTCAAAGCACAACATGGGGCATGAAAGCTTCACCCCAGCAAGCTGGCAAATCATTATCCACTCTATCTAGCACCAGAGGTGCTTTCTCCCCAGCTGAGTTGTCAAGTATCATCCTCAACAGGACCCCTAGAGAAATTTCCAGGAAGACCTTCTCATGGTCTTTCTTCTTCCCCAGCCGAGTTGCCATTTACTATTCCTCCACAGCCAAGTGCAAAAGCCGGGGAACCATCTCCCCACAAAGTTTCAGCCTCTATCCAGAAGAGCAACGCCCGGAGATCTCACAACAGAGTGAAGAAAGCTTCTACAAACCCCAGCTGTGTCCCTCATTCCCAAGATAGGTCTATCAATGACCCATATCCCCAAGCGGAGTCCCGTGTATCAGATCTACTAAGGATCTCACCCCCAGCTGGGATGTCTACTCCAAACAGATCAACCAGAGATCTTCGCAGCAACGGGATCAAATCCCGGATCGTTATCTTTAAATAGTCATAACATTCACATCATATTCTCCCCACAGAGCGTAGCATTCCGTCTAATACGGAGCATTACGGCAAAAAAACCAAACATATTGCATAATCATAAGCCATGTTCTGAATCAAACACTTGTGAATATTGACAAATCCATCAACAATATACAGAAAACTCTCCAAAATTCCCCACCAGAGAGCCAAGGCATTTGCCTTACACTTGTGAATACAAATACACACTTCTTTTGGCACCCGTCCGTGTCATCATCCCCCAGCAAAATCGCCCGAGCTTTCTTTACAAACAGACACTTATATATTACAGATACTTCCTGGCACCCGTCCGTGTCATATCCCCAGTAGAAAGCCAAAGCGTCCCCTTTGCACTCACAGATACATATATCCATACAAATTCCCTGACACCCGTCCGTGTCGCTTTCCCCAGCACAGTTGCCTAAACACTTTGTACAACATATACTTGTTTATAATATACCTTTTGACACTCATCTGTGTCACTCTCCCCAGCAGATTAAACACTCTCCTGTACACCACTCATACTTATTTCACTCATACAGATACTCGTCCGTATCTTGTATATACCACTCAAATCCCCTCAGATCCGGCATTCGTCCGTGTTCTTTGTTAACCAATTAATACTCGTCTGTATCATCATCTCAGAACATGCGTCAAGCGTTTTTTTCTACCTGATACTCGTCCGTATCATAGTCTTAGGGATGCTCGTCCGCATCTTTAATCCATACATGTGTCAAACACTCATGTCTTCTTGAATTTAGATACTCGTCTGTGTTTACTATTCCCCAGAAGAGTCCCCTCAGATTCGACACTCGTCCGTGTTCTCTGTTAACCAGTTGGTACTCGTCTGCATCATCATCTCTGAACATGCGTCAGCGTTTGTTTCTACTGATACTCGTCTGTATCACAATCTTAAGGATGCTCGTCCGCATCTTTAATCTATACACAACGTCAAAACACTTATACCTTTTATTTCTTGGATGTAAACACTCGTCCGTGTTTACTATTCCCCAGTAGGTCGCCAGCAAAGCAACCTTTTTTCTATTTTGACATTTGTCCTATGTCATGATACTTCCGGCAGCCGTACCCTGCCAGGTGATCGTCCTTTACCTTTGGGTGACCGTCCCTCATCCTTTCCCCAGCGGAGTCTCTATTCATTAGAACCCCTTTTCTATCCGGCATTCGCCCTATGTCGTGATATTTTCAGCAGCAGTACCCTGCTAGGTGATCGTCCTTCACCTCCTGATGATCATCCTTCATCATTATCCGATGGCCGTCCCCATCGTTGATATTTCTATCCGACATTCGTCCTATGTCGTGATATTTTCAGCAGCCGTCCCCTGCTAGGTGATCGTCCTTCATCATTTTATCCGATGGCCGTCCCCATCGTTGATCTTGTTATCTGACATTCGTCCTATGTCATGATAAACCTTGAGAGCAGCCGTCCCCTGCTAGGTGATCGTCCTTCACCTCTTGATGATCGTCCTTCATCATGCTCGTCCGATGGCCGTCCCCATCGTCGACCTTTTATTCGGCATTCGTCCTATGTCGCGATACTTTCGGCAGTCGTACCCTGCCAGGTGATCGTCCTTCACCTTAGATGACCGTCCCTCATCTTATCCCCAACAGAGCAGCCGTCCCCTGCTAGGTGATCGTCCTTCACCTTTGATGACCGTCCCTCATCATTTATTCTTTAACCCGATGGCCGTCCCTGTCGTGGTCCCTTTTCCTTTTCCTGGTGATCGTCCTTCACCCTTGATGACCGTCCCTCATCATTATTTCATTTATTCTTTAACCCGATGGTCGTCCCCGTCGTGGTCCCTTTTCCTTTTCCTGATGATCGTCCTTCATCAGTTTAGCCTGATGGTCGTCCCCATCGTTGTTTGCATTACTTTATGAACCTGATGACCGTACCTCATCATTTATTTTTACCTATAATCCCCAGAGAATCTTACAGCTTTACTTGATGGTCGTCCCCATCATAATCTCTCATATCCTCAGCATGTTGGGCGTCCCCGTCATTGCTTTATTTCCCGCATTATCCCCAGCATGTCGGCCGTCCCCGTCATTGCTTTATTTCCCGCATTTTCCCCAGCATGTCGGCCGTCCCCGTCATTGCTTTATTCCCCGCATTTTCCCCAGCTAGTCGGCCGTCCCCGTCTTTGCTTTATTTCCCGCATTTTTCCCAGCATGTCGGTCGTCCCCGTCATTGCTTTATTTCCCGCATATTCCCCAGCAGTCGTCCTCTGCTCGTCGGTCGCCCGCACTTTATAAATATACTTTATTTTCTTTCATAATCTATATCCCTTTTCTTCTTCATTCTGTGAGTGCAAATTTTGGACTGTCTTTGGTATTCAACCACAAGTTATCTTGTTTGCCTGTTAAGCCGTTGCTTACATCCTGCACAGCTAACTCATGCTTGAATAGGGGCAGCTGTAAACACTCCAAATTTGCCCTCACTCATTCACACCATGGCTTGTGATCTCTTCATATGCATAAGTTCAATCATAGCATCTCATATTACATTTTTGATTCACTGCATTAAGTTTAAGTCATCTGCATCTAGGGTTTGTGATCTGAGCCATCCCAGAGCCATTTGAGCCACTCCAAAGGTCATCAATCACTTCAAAGGGATCCATGTATGTTCAAGCATCATATTGTATCCTCTCAAAGTCAAGAAAATCAAAAAAATCACATGAACTGAGATTGGCATGGAAGTAGAGCCAGGTTTAACTGCACAGATGACCTAAAATTAGGGTTTTGGTTTCAAAGGCCATAACTCCAAATATTTTGGTCATTCTTGTTTCTATTGGTCTCTATATGGTATAGGGGTCATGCATATCAATTTTCATGAATAAATTCAATGGGGAAGTCATCTGATCAAGAGTTGACGTTTTGAGCAAGTCAGTGCAAAATCAGGGCATCTGAGGCCCTCAATGACCCAACCAAAGGGTGTTCTTCATCATTTTGATTATGTATGATCTTTATTTGAACATAGAAGATGTTGTAAGTTCACAAAATTGAAGAATCTCAAGCCATTTGCAAAGTTGACTTTTTGGGAAAATGACTTGTAATGGAAACTTGCCATTTTGGGAAACTTTTTCAACCCTTGCTTTTTGATTCAAAAATGCTTCAAATGGGAAAACTTTGGTCATGAAAGTTGTAGAATGGATCATTCCCTTTTCAAAAAGTACAAGAACTCATTCTAATTCATTTTGGATCAAAAGTTATGGCTTGTCAAAGTTAAGAAAAATCACATAATTTCATGTTTTCTACCAAAGAGGCAAAGTTGCAAAATCACTTGCCAAGGCAAATTGTTCTATCAAATGGACTTCTAATCTTCATACAAACATAAAACAAGGCCTAAAGATCAGATTGCATCAAAAGATCACTCACTTTTATGACTTGTGGATCAAGAAACTTCAAAAGGGCCAAAGATGAACCAAGTTGCAAAACCTCACTCAAACCCTAATCCACTTGTTGCATTGCTTCTAATCAGATTCTATGGTTCTCCCTAAACTTAGCTGAGCCAAGCCATGCCCCTATCTCAGCCTGCCACTTGCCCATACCTCCAAGTAAAATTTGCTTGACTTTTTGCAACTTGAGCCATACCAATCACAACAGTCCACACCAACTCCTCTGACCTCTCTAGTTGTGATAAGTGGACCAAAGCCAGCATAACACACCACACACACAAGCTTGAAACAGATCATAAGCCATAGTTCCAAGTTTATGCTTCATAGGCAAAACCATTCGAAACACACTCCACAAGCATCAAACATTCAAAAATACTTCACAAGACATCTCAGCATACTCTCCTGATCATTTCCCTGCCCTCACTTTGCCCTATAACCTCCTGAAATCAAAACATGATTTCTCTCCTTCACTGAACAGAACTCACTCAATCTCTCAAACCAGCCATCACAAACTTCTTCCAAGCATCAAAGCTTCATCAGGAGGCCAAGGGGAGTGGTTTTGCACAAGAGAAGTGGCCAGAAAGCTCCAGATAGCAAAGCTTCACCTCAGGTAGCCATCTCAAATCTTTTTTCCAGAAACTCCATTTTAAGTTCTTAAACGATTCTATGTGCTCCCCTGATCATGGGGATGTGATTATTTTTGAAAATGGTTGAGAAACAAGGATGTATGCTTGCTCTGAAACTTTCTCACCTAAAATTGTTTGCTTCGATTCATGATGTTCTTGAGTGATAAAAGATTTTTGAGGATTGATTCGTGTTTAGGGTTGTTTAAGTTTCATGCCTTGCCTCATGTTTGCATCATCTCTTAGCATCATTAGCATTATACTTATGCTTATGGTTTTGGTTTGCATCATGACATTGCACCTCATTTTGCATTGCATTTCATTTCCCTTGCTAACTTTTCAGGTGGTAAGTTGTTTGAGAAGTGGATTTGCCTTCACTTCTCACAATCTCTTTTCATCTCTCTTATGCATCATTTCTGCATTTTATCTTGTGCTTTGGATTGAGCTTGCTCATTCTTGTTCATCTTACCTTCTTTCCCCAAGAAACATGTCTTCTTAAGTGAAGCAAGTTGTTCTGCTTCTCTTTGCTCCTTTCATCTGCTTCCTGGTGGTTTCTCTGAAGATCTTTCTTGCAAACCTCATAAACCATAGGAACAACCAAGCATGACAATAATTAGGGTTTGATTAGTCCCCCCACCTAGCTTTTACCTTTGTGTCTCTTTGAGTCTTCTCTTCTCATCTCATAATCAGGGACTAAACCCTAAAGGCTTTAAGGCTTTGTGATTAAGCTTATGCCTGCATCCTTCTATTAGGATGGATTGTATAACTTTAATCCTAAGTTTTAAGCCCTTAATGTGTTTAAATCCTTTAATCAATCCATCTAATAATCATCAAGACATCAAGCTTGTAACTTGGGCCTTGCATTAGGGTTCTATTTCTTCCTTAATTGGTTAAGAAGGACTAACCCTAGTGTTAATGGACAAGTCCCCCTCAAGTTGTCTTACAAACCATAAAAATCACTTCTTCATCTTATCATTAACTAAAATCCATCTAATAATGGCTTTGTTTTGTCATGAGGTAAATCCCTAATCATGGATTAAGTTAAGGAGTCTTCCTCAGCTTAAATATTCTCATCTATTATCCTTCTATTAGGATGGTGTAATGAGTCTGTTTAATCCCTGATTATGGCTTAATCTCATTACTTAACACTAAACAAAAACAACAAAAACATCTAAATAATCACAAGTAGGTTAATGATCTTAATCCTACACCATGGTGACTAAGTCTGAGATACTGACTTCACACTTAAGGTATTCTCATTACCCCTAATCAGAGGGAAGATGTGATGAGTTTACTAACCCATTGGTTCAGGCTTAAGCTCATTAACTTATGACAAACTTCCAAAAGAAATAAAAGACTGAAAACTCAAAAACAAACAATAATCGTCTCCTTCGGGATTCTTTTCTCATCTCATTCACTCACAAACGAGGACTCGCTTCTTCCGTCTAATGCAAGACAGTTAGCACCTGAGCCAGACAGGTTATACACTTGAGCATAGGCAAGCAAGCAGTTCATCAGTCAATTCATCTTTCAGTCTCTTTGGGTCGAACTACGGTGTTCTGACTTCCTCATTGCACGAGAGGATACGTAGGCATAACTTAACAGTTATCGAACAAAAGTCTCTGTATATTCCCCCTTTTTCCAGCATCATTCTTTAAGCCTCATGATCTTGAGCATTTCACTCCTGTTCTTACACTAACACTTCACTGATACACTTCACTTCTCTTACACTGACACCTGTACATCCTTTTCCAGCTCCTTTATACACAGATTGCACTGACACTACCCCTTTAAAGCACAAATCTCTTAAGCGTGGATCCCGTCGAGTACGACGGACAATCTGGGTGCTAATACCTTCCCAGGTTGTAACCAACCCCCTTTCTCAGTCTCTCTGGTTCGCAACCGTCTTATCCATATCTTCCCAGGTCTATGCAGCATTACCTTTCCTCCGGGATAAAAATGCCTAGCTGGCGACTCTTTTCTTTTCCCTTGAGTTCACTCCTGTGTGTTTTCATTCCTCTTTCGCCGACCATTTGCGCTTGTACCGGGGATGCAAATCCTTGGGAGCGACAAGTAGGCATAGGGCTTTAGGGGTAAGATCTGAGATAAGACCATGAGAGTGTGAGTTAAAGATATTTAAACTGGTAACCTCTACAAAATAGATTAAGTGAACCATCTTTATAAGCCTAGGTTAGATTGACCCGCCTAAGTTAACATAATTACATACCGACCACCTTATTATTATTTTATTAAACTTAAATTTAATTCCCACCTTTAATCTTTAAAAAACAAAAAAAAATCGTGACGACCATTCACCTTAGCTAAACTAGTAAATCCTCTAGCACTAAGTAATCATAAAGTCCCTGTGGATCGATAATCTTAAATATTACTTCGATAGGCTGTGCACTTGCAGTTAAGATACCGCTAGACACATATTAGAGTACGTCTTTAGCCCATCAATAAACACGGACGAGTGCTTAAGCCCTAAAAATAAAATGGTATAAGTGTTTCAACAGTGTGTATAGATTAAAGATACAGACGAGTATCCTTAGGACCACGATACATACGCGTATTGATAGAAACAAACAACGATGCGTGTTTAAGGAGTGATGATACAGACGAGTATTAACTGTTTGAACAAGGAACACGGACGAGTTTTGATCTGCTGGAGAGATGCATAAGATATGAACGAGTATCAAAGAATTATGTATAAGTAGGATACAGACGAGTATCAGAAGGATTGTGTATAGGTATGTACAAGTATTTGTATTAAGGGTGCAAAAGGACATTTTGGCTTTTATCTGCAGGGGAAAAGTTTTTGCGTATTGCTGGAGTAGTGATTTTGGTATATACAGGTGAATGGCTCGAACCTGGTTTATGATCATGCAAATGTTTGATTTTTGTCGTAATGCTCCGTATTAAACGTAATGCTACGCTCTATTTGGGGAGTAATGATGTGAATGCTATGATTATGCAAATGAGAGAAACGAGATCCGAGATCTGAAATCTGCTGGAAGCGGATCACTGGGCGATATGTGGGGAGAAAGGATCACTGCACGATCTATCTAGAGAACTCTGGGGGAAGAATTCTGTGGGGATCCAATGCTGGGAATTAGAAGATCTGGCAACTCGCAGGGGGAAAGTGATTTAGGAATTGCTTTGGAGATCCTGCTTGGGGAATAGAGAACTTTTGGGAAGTAATCTGTCGGAGGATCAACTTTGTGGGGGTATACTTTCGTTAAGTAGTCCTTCTGATGATGTGACCGCCGACTTGGCTGGGGATATAGTGCTTGATATGCCCCATGCTGTGAAAGGTTGTCCGGCTTGAGTACCTGCAACTTGTCAAACAAAGGAAATGCACAAGTGCCTTGAGGTATCCTCAACCGGATTCCATCATAGGAGTTAGATTCGCTTAAGAGCACATATTTCCTGCAAGCATTTATTGAAAATGGCTTATATTTTATGCAAATGTTGTATTACGAACTTTGGACATTTTGCAAACAAAAAACAAAGATATAAAACAAAGTGTGATTGAATATTTATCTTTATTCATTTGTATGCCCTGAATAGGCGAGTACAGTGAGGAAGCTAATCCCTGAAATGAGGAGATTGCTATAAAATTGAGAAAATAAAAGTATTCTATTTGGCAATGCTGAAGTTGATGCTCCAATCTTCCTTTTGCTATGATTTGTATGACCTGAACGCTCTTCTTATCTTTCTTTTTGAAAAAAGTTGATTCTGACGCTTTATCCTTTCGAAGCTTTCCATGTTATGTGAGCGATATAGACAAATTCATAATGCAGTTGTTCGCTCATTCCCTTATTTTTGCCCGAGTATTTTATTCTGTTTTTGACTCGCCGGGATGCCCTATTTTTGCCTGGACTTACATTCTATTTTTATGTCCAGCGGGTCATTTATGCGAAGTATTTTTTAACTGCATTTGAATTCACAGGAGACGGGAAATCTTCACCATCCATGGTTGCAAGCATCAGTGCTCCGTCTGAGAAGACTTTAGTTATCACGTATGGACCTTCATAGTTGGGTGTCCACTTGCCCCTGTGGTCTGTATGAGGAGGAAGGATCCTTTTTAGTACAAGCTCTCCCACTTGATATTCCTGAGGTTTGACTTTTTTATCGAAGGCTTTCTTCATCCGTTTCTGATATAATTGACCATGATAGATAGCTGCTAATCTCTTTTCTTCAATCAGGCTCAGTTGGTTATAACGAGATCGGACCCATTCTGCTTCGTATAGTTTTACATCCATCATTACCCGCAAGGAGGGTAATTCAACTTCAATAGGTAGGATTGCTTCCATACCATACACAAGCTGATAAGGTGTTGCCCCGGTAGATGTTCTGATGGAAGTTCGGTACCCATGCAAGGCAGATGGTAACATTTCATGCCAGTCTTTGTATGTGACTACAATCTTTTGCACAATCTTCTTAATGTTCTTGTTAGCCACCTCAATAACGCCATTCATATTTGGCATATAAGGAGAAGAGTTGTGATGTTGAGTTTTGCAGTTTCGACACAATTTTGCCATCATCTTGTTGTTAAGTTTTGAACAATTATCAGTAATGATCTGCTCGGGAACTCCATATCGACAAATGATATCCGTTTTCAGAAATCGGGTTACCACTTGCTTGGTGACAAATGCATACGAAGCTGCTTCAACCCATTTGGTGAAGTAATTAATGGCTACCAGGATGAATCTGTGACCATTTGAAGAAGTTGGCTCGATCTTTCCAATCATATCAATGCCCCACATGGCGAAGGGCCAGGGTGAAGACAATACATTCAAAGGACTTGGAGGCACATGCACTTTGTCTGCATAGATCTGGCATTTATGTCATTTTCTGGCATAGGCACAACAGTCTGTATCCATTGTGATCTAGTAGTAACTTGATCTTAACAATTTCTTTGCCATTTCATGTTCTCCGACATGGGTACCGAAAGAACCTTCATGTACTTCGTGCATCAGTAGGTCTGCTTCCTTTTTGTCAACACATTTGAGCAAGACCATGTCGAAGTTTCGCTTGTATAAGGAGCCATTAGTATTGAGGAAGAAACTTCCGGCTAGCTTTCTCAATGTCTTCTTATCATTAGACAATGCCCCGGGTGGGTATGTCTGAGTCTCCAAGAAGCGTTTGATGTCGTGGAACCAAGGTTTGTTGTCAATGACAGTGTCCACAGAGAATACATATGTCGGTCGGTCTAGTCTGGATACTAAAATCCGAGGTACATAGTTAGCAGTCTGTACTTTGATCATAGATGAAATAGTGGCTAAGGCGTCTACAAACTGATTCTCATCTCGAGGGATGTATTCAAGCTTGACTGTTGAGAAGAAAGTCAACAATCTCCTCATATAGTCACGGTAGGGAATAAGATGCTCTTGATGGGTATACCACTTTCCATTAGTTTGGTTGATCACCAAAGCTGAATCTCCGAATACATTCAAGGTTTTGATCCTGAGGTCAATGGCTTCCTCAAGACCCATGATACAAGTTTCATACTCTGCTTCATTGTTAGTGCAGGCAAAGGTAAGCCTTGTTGAGAAAGGCATATGGACTCCTTTGGGTGTAATAAGCACTGCACCAACTCCATGACCGTTACAATTAACTGCCCCATCGAACATCATAGTCCATGCTTCTTCTGGATCAGGCCCTTCAGTGTGAATAGTCTCTTCACAATATTTTGACTTTAAGAACATGATGTCTTCATCAGGGAAATCAAATCTGATAGGCTGGTAGTCATCAATGGGTTGCTCAGCCAGATAGTCAGACAATACACTACCTTTGATGGCTTTCAGAGAGGTGTACTGGATATCATATTCTGTTAGAATCATTTGCCACCTTGCAACCCTTCCGGTAAGTGTTGGCTTCTCAAATATGTACTTGACAGGGTCCATCTTTGAGATCAACAAGGTAGTATAAGTCAACATATATTGTCTTAGTCGGCGAGCATCTCATGCTAAAGCGCATCAAGTTTTCTCGAGCAGTGAATAATGTTGTTCACAGTCGGTAAACTTTTTGCTTAGGTAGTATATTGCATACTCTTTTCGACCAGACTCGTCATGCTTGCCCAACACACACACCATTGATTCATCTAATACTGTCAGGTACATTATTAGAGGTCTTCCTTCAACTGGAGACATGTACAATGTTTATGTATGATCATACAAGAGATGGGATGCAAAGGAGGGCATGTTAGAAGCTTGAAATCACATGAATACACATAAGAAGTAATGAATGCAAAACATACCAAATGGATGAAACAATGATCAACCAATGTTCACACATGTCCTAAGGTGTCTCATATGACATACAAATTCATGAGATATTATGACAAGTTCATATGATGAAGGTATGCAAAGATGAATGCAAATGATCATGACAAATTAGGGTTTTAAGAAAGTATGAGATGCACATGTACACAATAGAAGGATAACACATGATAAAAATTTGAAAATGCAACCAAATGAACCCTAAACACTCATAAGATCACTCCCCAAAGATGGAAGTCAGAAGCTATACCAAAGTCAAGTTATGGTTTTTCTAAGTTAGGCTAGGGTTTTGGACACTTCTTCATGAAAAATGCCAAACAAATAGAAAATGAAATGAAAAAAGAATTAAATACCCTAGATACTACATGCAAAGTATGAAATAATGCAAAAAGAACCATGTGCAAACTCATCTTGGTTGATCAGAAATGGATTTTTGAAGTTAGGGTTAGAAAAATAGGAAATTTGGAAACCCTAATTCATGGTTAATTGTCAAAACATGATCAAACCCTAAAATAAATTTGTAAGATGAGTTTGTAAATTGTTATAAATATGTAAGAATGCTTCATGATTTTTTTGGTGATTTTTAAATACCTAAAAGTATTTTTAATTAATTAAAATGAATTAATTATTTAAATAATAAAATTAAATGATTTAAAAATAGATTTTTAATGCAAAAATTAAAAATAAAAATGTTTTTAGTTTCTCAAAATTATTTAAAGTGGAAATGCAAAAGATTATATTTTTATAAAATGATTTGCTATTTTAAATAAATAAAGGAAAATAAAATGAAAGAAATAAAATAAAAATGCAAAAGTAATTAAAAGGAAGGGCCAGGATTGCGTGGAAATGGGATCAAGGGCTGAGATCTCAAGTCAGCTTAACTTGAGGTACGAGGAGTCAAAAGTCCAGGTTCAAACTCTCACTGCGCGCGTTATCCAAGGGCTGACAATTGATTTGAGTTAATTAATTAGGATTTATTTTAATTAATTATAATTAGGGTTAATGACCTAATTTAAGCCATCCAACACCTAAATTAATCATAATCCAATGGCTGATATTCAAACTGGGCACACTAACCCTAATGACTTTCAGATGACCGGAACAGTGCTCCGGTCATATTCTCCGGCCAACCCAAAACCGTAACTTCCTCTATAGCTCACTAAAACTCATAAAACCTGCCCAAAAATGACCCTCTAACATCATACAACACAAATCAATCAACAAAAAGCATTTATATTGCATGAATCATGAGAATCGAAGCAAACGTCAAAAACGAGCAAAATTTCATATCATCATTACATACTCATTTTTCACTCATTTTCAATTCTAAACATATCATGGTGATCGGGATAACATGTAGAATCAATTTATAACAAGAAAATGAAGTTCTGGAAAAATTGTTCTTGGAGGCTACCTAAACTGAAGTTCTTCAAACTAGAGCTTTCAAGGTCTTCCCTTTCTGCAAACCAACTCCTTTTGACCTCCTGAAGTTAATGAGATGCTTGGATGAAGTTTATAGAGGCTAGTTTGAGAGGTTCAGTTCTGATATGGCAGAAAATGAGGTTCTTGTGTGTTGTGTTTCAGGCCATAATGAGGGCTGGGATTTATTCTATGGGTGATGTGTGGTTGATTGGTGAAGAAATTTTCGAAGTTTTATGGATGGATTGGGAGAATCAAAGAGGGGATGTTTTTGAGGAGTTTTTGCAATCTGAGCTTGTGTATATGTTCAAGGCTTGTTGTGTTGTGTTTTATGATCCTTAGGCAATTCATAAACAATTGGAATGAGTCAGAAGAGTGGTTGTGCATTGTGGGAATGGCATGGCTCCATTGGACAAAAAGTCAAAATTTTGTGTACTTGAGGAATGGGCTGGGAGAAAGGTGATTTGAGGGCTTGAGCTGCTTCAGCAGGCTTCAAGGAGGGCCTTAGGATCGAAAGTTGTGAGCTGTATGGCTTGGATCATGAGATTGAACATGTTTTGCAAGTTGCTAACTTTGAGAATTTTGTGAAAATTAGCCATGAAACTTTTGAAGAAAGGCGTGTTTTTTGTTCTTGAGATGTTTCTCATCAATGTTATGCAGTGTAGAAGTGAATTATAGGTCATGAAAAGGCTTGGAAAGCAAAATTTCACATTTCCCTCTTTTGCATGAACTTGAAAATTATGTGATTTTTGCCAACTTTGATATATCATAACTTGAGTTCTAGGATGAATCAAGAGGAATTCTTGTACTTTTTGTAAATGGGAAGATCCAATCTACAACTTTCATGTTTGAAGAAAATTCTTTTGAAACCTTTTTGATCAAGAAAGAGGAGGTTGAAGATCTTTCCCAAAATGGAATGTTTTCATTACAAGTCATGTCCAAAAATGGCATGTTTTCAAATGGCTCAAAATTATTCAATCTTGTGAACTTCCAAGCATTCCTAAGATCAAATAAAGATCATAGTACCTAAAATTGATGATGATGACCCTTTGGAACCCTTGTTGATGGCCTCAGATGCCCTGGTTCTGACTTTTCTTGCATAACAAGTTACCATTTGATCAGATGAATTCCACAAGGAATTTTTGCTTCAAATTTGATACACATGCTCCTTATAACATATATAGACCAATAGAATCAAGAATGGCCAAATATTTTGAGTGTAAGGGCCTCAAACCCAAAACATTAATTTCTGGTCATCTGTGTAGGAAACCATGAGCCTGTATGGGTAGCTGTGCAATCCTCTGAGATTTTATGACTTTAAAGCAATCTTGGAGGTATAGTATGACCATAGAACACTCATGGACCCTCTTGGCATGCTTCATGGCCTCTGAAATAGCTCAAACCACTTCTAAGACTCACTTGATCACAAACCCTAGTTATGCAACTTATGCAGTGAAATAACTATGCAGTGTGAGATGGTATGCTTATGCAATGCAAATATGAAGGATCACAAGCTAAAGTTTGAGAAAAAGAGAGGGCAAATTTGGGGTGTTTACACAATGATTATTACTTCCCATGGATCATGTTAGACGATAGCGCGGATCTAGAAGGGGGTTGAATAAATCCCTTTTTAAAATTTACTTTTCAAAATTTAATTGAAAAAGTGTTGCTGATGTTTCCCGGAAAATCGTCTAGTTCAAATTAGAAGTCACCGGAGATCAGATATGCGTAAAACCTAATTGGAATGAAATGATGACTAGAAGAATTAATATTTCACAAATGATTCACTTGATAATTCATCACTTGATAAAACTATTCTTAACAATGATATGGAGAAGAAATTAAGCACAATCAAATTGAATTTGTGTGGTTAGGCTTTTTACCAAACACTTGGAGTGTACACACCAAGGATAATTTTGTTGTATCAAATAGTGCAGAATTTTATCCACTCTAGTTATCACTTTTGAGTGTAACTATTTATCAAACACTTTGAGTGCACTAATTTGATACACCATAATTTTCAAGCACACAAGATCAATATGAACAAAAGAAAAGTGCGAGAAACGTAAAGAACACAGGGAATTTGTTGAGGCAGTTCCTTCTTCGTCCTCGCTCGAAGTACTATGCCCCCAATTCAAAATTGAATTGGGCAATTTTATTAAATCGCAATTGTTTTACAAAAAGAGAGATAAATGAACCAACAAAGCAAACCGCGTTGAATATGCTATCAAATCTTCTTCTTGTCCCTTGATCCAAAGTAGAATCAAGTCTTCCACGAGTGTCGAGAAAGCCTCCGATTAATTTCTCCCTTCTTGCAAGAATTCACGATTCTCCAAACTTTGAGCACATCTGAGTTTCTCCAACACTTGTGAAACCACAAAGACCTTTTTAATCCTTCGTCTACCGTGATATGAAAGAACGATCCACTTGATCTTCAATCTACCTCACTCGGTGGAATCTACGAACGATCGATGTGTGCAAAACCCCCAAATCTTCAATGATCTTGAAGGAGAAAACCCTTCAGATTTTTCCAAGGAAAGCCCACAAACTCTAGACCCAATCTGAAACACTAATTCACGATTAAACGTTATCTTCGAAACAAGCACCGTAATCAAACAAAGATTGTTGTGCTTGATTGTTGATTGATGCAAGAATGAAGAAGATGAAGAGAGCCGTGTGTATATCTTTCACTTTCCTTGTTACAACTCTCAAATGAAAATGAATCTGCTATTTATATTGGTTAGTGATAATAACATAAGAGAGGGAAAAATTAAATGAAAAAATTGAGTCAGCACAATAATGAGCCGACTCAAATCATTAAATGAGTCGTCTCAAATTTCCAGATGAGCCGACCAAAATGAACAGAGAGGCAGCCTATTGAGACCCGTAGAAAATTAGAAGAAAAGACTTCTTGATGAGTCGAATCATGAAGGATTTTGATTCGGCTCATCCATACCCATGAGTCGACCAAAAATGATGCTTCAAGCAGCCTGTTGGGACCCGTGCGTTTGGGAACCAAATCACACTAAATGAGTCGGCTCATTGTGTGTAGAAGCATGCCTTCAACCTCGAAGATTTTGATGAAGACAACACGACTCATATTTTCAAAAAGTCAAGAGCTCTCAAACATGATCAAGCAACAAGCATCGACATTGTGATCAAGCTTCATTTGCACATTCGATTTATTTCAAGCTTGGACGCATATGTTGAGGAACATCAAATCCCTTTAAAGATTGATGTGCAAGTGTTCAATTAATCATTTCACATGTTATCATATTGCATACAATTTTTTGAATGTTTTTAAAATGGTTCAACACTTTTAAAATTAAGATTTTTTTTTGTTTTTAACGGTGTTAACCGGTTAACCATTTGGTTAACCGGTTAACGGCTTCAAATTTTAAAAGACAGTGTTAACGTTGCTATGCGTTAACCGGTTAACCATTTGGTTAACCGGTTAACACTGGAAGATTTTGAAAATTTCATTTGTTTAAAATTCAACTTATACCTTTTGATTATACCTCTTCAATTAAATTATGTTTCATAATTTTTCATACCTTTTTGAAAGGGTGTTTTAAAAATTATATATTCTGAATTTTTCAAATTCAAAAACATCTCCTAGAATTTTATATAAAAAATCACTCAATCAAATTCACTCTTTTTACATATATTTTCAAACATTAAAAAGTTTTCATATTGATATTCATAACATTTCATATTAATCATTGAACACTTGTATTGAAATTTAAAAGGTGGATTTTGATCAAAGGAGAAGATCAATTTATATTGATATCAAACATTGTACTATTCTAAAAATTACAAAGAATTAAAATAGATTTTCTATTGTGACTTGTGATCCAAGATTGTTGGACTCAAGGGATAGTGATTGCAAGGGTTGTTTAGTTGTTTAGAAAGTAGGCCTCACGGATTGAAGGTGCGATAGGTTGTACATTCTAAAGACTAGTGGAAAATCTCTTTCGTGTTGGAAAGGGGACTGGACGTACCTTCGGATTGTGAAGGGAACCAGGATAATTTTCTGTGTCTCTTTTACTTTCTCGCTTTATCGCTTTCATACCATAAACAATAAAAGAGAAATCCATCCATCAAGAAAATAATCGAGAAAATTTTTATAACACCTAATTCACCCCACCTCTTAGGCGCACTTTGAAACTACAATTGGCATCAGAGTAGGTTTAGGTAACATGTTCCTACAAGATCCTGTATGGCTTCCGCAAACTCGAATCCTGTTTTCAAAGATGGTGGAAGTAGCAACAAGACTCCACTCTTCTCCGGCGAATACTTTGATTTTTGGAAAATCAGAATGAAAGCACATCTTGAAGCCCAAGGAGAAGGCATATGGGAAGCGATCGAAGAAGGTCCTCATAATCCTGTAAACATGATCAATGGCGTTGGAACCGCAAAGTTAAAGAATAATTATGATGAAGATGATAAGAAGAAGATCCTGAATGAGAAGAAGGCAATCAACATACTTCAAAGCGCTCTCAGTATGGACGAGTTCTTCAGCGTATCACAATGTAAATCGACAAAGGAGATTTGGGATACCTTGGTAGAAACGCATGAAGGAACAACAAAAGTAAAAAGATCAAGGCTTAATACTTTGAGTCAAGAATATGAGATGTTCCGTATGCAGCCAGGGTAATCTATTGTTGCCTTACAAAAAAGATTTGTTCATCTAACAAATCACTTGATTGCTCTCGGGAAGACCTTCACCAACGACGATCTCAACTTGAAAGTCCTAAGATCCTTGACAAGGTAATGGCAACCGAAAGTGACCGCTATTTCGGAAAAGAAGAGTCTCTCAATGATGACATCCGCATCCCTATTTGCAAAACATCAAGAGCACGAATTGGAACTTGGAAGGCTCGAGAAGCACGAAAGTCAAGAGAAAAAGTCCAAGGGAATTGCTTTGAAGATTGACACGAAGAATGACAAAGATGACGAGACTTCTGAAGATGAGAGCTTCATGCTTCTTGTTAAGAAGCTTGGTAAGTTTTTTAACAAAAATAAAAATTCTTCTTTTCCTAAAAAGAATAAACATTTCAAGAAGAAGGATGCATTCACATCGATTCAAGAAGTCACATGTTATGAATGTGGGAAGCAAGGTCACATAAAGCCGGATTGTTCAAGACATGCAAAGAAAGGAGGATTCAAAGGCAAGAAGGATTTCAAGAATAAAAAGGTGTATGTTGCTTGGGACGATAATGAAGTTAGTTCCTCATCAGAATCAGAAAGCGATGAATGTGCAAATATGGCTCTAATGGCTTCACATCACTCCGATGAAGAAAATGACGAGGTTAGTAGCAACTTTTCAATTTATGAAAATGATGCACACGAAGTTATAGATGAACTTATAAAATAATGCAAGACTTTGTATAAAAACATTTCATCCCAAAAGAAACGAATTCTATCTTTAGAAGAACAAAATACCTCTTTTGGAAAATACATTGAAAATGAAACACAAAAATTGATGGATGAAAAACAAAGCCTTGTATGCAAAAATTGTGAGTCACTATCTTTTCAAATTGTTCAACTTAAAAGAGTCTTAGAAAGATATGAAAAAATGTCAAATTGGCTTGGAGGAAATTCTTAGGAACCAAAGATATCCTAATGACAAAAGTGGTTTAGGATATTCTAAGTTTTCCAAACCAAGCACAAATGAAACCGTTTTCGTAAAAGCTAGTGAACAAATTGTTAAAGAAAAGACAAACAATTCTAAAACTATGCATCAAATTCATAAAAATAAAAGAATCATTAAGAAAAAAAAGTATGTTCCTAGATACAAAAGTCAATTTCAACCTACTTGTTTTTATTGTGGAATCAAAGGCCATACACCTAATGCTTGCTATGTGCGCAACATTGGTGTTGCTAAAGGGCATTATGTGTGGGTTGAAAAGGGTACTAACTACCAAGGTCCCAAAGCAATTTGGGTACCTAACAATACTTGACTTTGTTTTGTAGGTATGCTTAAAGACAACTTCTACTCAATGGTATATTGATAGCGGTTGTTCAAAGCATATGGCGGGCGATATCAACAAATTTTCAAGTCTATCACTTAAGGCCAAAGGATATGTTACTTACGGTGATGATAATAAAGGAAAGATTCATGGAGTTGGAACCGTTGGTGAACCTCCTCATACAATCATCGAAGACTTCCTTTATGTGGAAGGCCTTAAACACAACCTTCCTAGCATAAGTCAATTGTGTGACAAAAGGTTCCGAATCAACTTCACAAAGGAGGAATGCTTGATAGAACATGAAGTCACCCATGACCTCTTGCTAAAAGGTAAAAGATTTAATAACATTTTCAAGATTTCTTTTGATGACTCTTCCTTGAAGGTAAAGTGTTTAATGGAAAACAACAACGAGGCATGGCTTTGGCATAAGAGGTTTGCTCACATTCACATGGAGCATCTAAACAAATTAATAAAGCATGACCTAGTTGTGGGTCTTCCGAAGATAAAGTTCATCAAGTACAAGTTATGTGATGCTTGCCAAAAAGGAAAGAAAACCAAAACATCCTTCAAATCCAAGAAAGTAATATCTACTTCAAGACCACTACAATTGCTACATATGGATCTTTTTGGTCTATCAAGAACAAAAAGCTTCGGAGGTAACGTTTATGCTTTAGTTATTGTTGATGATTTCTTTTGATACACATGGACATTGTTTTTAGTGGAGAAAAGTGATTCCTTCATATCATTCAAGAAGGTGCAAAGCAAATTCAAAACGAGAAGTCACTCACAATAGTCTTCATTAGAAGCGACCATGGTGGAGAATTCCAAAACTCATCCTTTGAAGATTTTTGCAAAGAGCATGGAATTTCGCACAACTTTACCGCACAAAGGACTCCTCAACAAAATGGTGTCGTAGAAAGGAAGAATAGGGCATTGGTGGAACTTGCAAGAACAATGCTTAGCGACTCAAATCTTCCTAAATATTTTTGGGAGGATGCGGTTAGCACGGCTTGTTTTGTAAGCAACCGTGTCAATATTCGACCAATTCTCAAGAAGACTCCGTATGAGTTGTTCAAGGGTAGGAAACCAAACATATCATTTTTCCACATATTCGGATGCAAATACTTCGTTCTCAATAACGACAAGGACAATCTTGGTAAGTTTGATGAGAAGTCCGACGAAGGTATATTTCTTGGTTAATCCCTCTCAAGTAGAGCTTTTATAATTTTCAATAAAGGAACACTTACTATTGAAGAATCTATTCATGTTTCGTTTGATGAGACTAACCCCTCGAAAGAGGATAGTATTATTGCGGATGATGATGATGATGTAGTAGATATACAACAACAACAAAAGGAGACATCAAAAGACCAAGCAATATCACAAGAAGATGACTCACCAATCATTGAAGAACATCAAGATCTTTCAAAAGAATGGAGAACTCATAGAGATCACCCGATAGATAAAGTTATTGGTGATATTAGCCAAGGCGTTGCAACTCGACTAAATCTCAAGGATGCTTGTCTCAACATGGCGTTCATATCTCAAATTGAACCAACCAAAACCGATGAAGCCTTAGGCGACGATCAATGGATAATAGCTATGCAAGAAGAACTTAACCAATTCGAAAGGAATCAAGTTTGGACTCTTGTACCAAGACCGGACAACAAACACATCATAGGAACAAGATGGGTGTTCAAAAACAAACTTGACGAGAATGGAATCATAGTTCGTAACAAAGCAAGATTGGCCGCACAAGGCTACAACCAAGAAGAAGGAATTGACTTTGATGAAACGTTCGCTCCGGTAGAAAGGTTAGAAGCAATTAGATTATTGTCACTCCCCCGAAAAGACATCGGGTCAAACAGGGCACAGACGCGAATGGTCGGCGAAAAGAGAGAATGAAGGTGAAGATGAATAAAGTCACCAGCTAGGCATTTTTATCCCGAAGGAAAGGTAATGCTGCATAAACCTAGAAAAAGATGGATAAGACAGTTGCGAACCAAAGAAACTGAGAAAGGGGGTTGGTTACAACCTGGGAAGGTATTAGCACCCAGATTGTCCGTTGTACTCGACGGGATCCACGCTTACAAGATTGTGTTTAAAAGGGGTAAGTGTATGTGCTATCTATGTGAAAAAGCTGGAAAAGAAATGTACAAGTGTCGGTGCAAAAGGTGAATGCTCAGGAGCTGAGGCTTATAAGAGAATGCTGAAAGAGGGGGAAGACACAAAGACTTTTGTTCGATAACACTTAAGTTATGCCTACGTATCCTCTCGTGCAATGAGGAAGTCAGAACACCGTAGTTCGACTCAAAGAGACTGAAAGATAAAATTGACTGTGAATTGCTTGCTTGTCTATGCTCAAGTGTATGACTCGTCTGGCTCGAGTGCTAACTGTCTTGCATTAGACGGAAGAAGCGAGTTCTCATTTGTGAATGAGTGTGATGATAAAAGAATCCCAAAGGAGACGATTATTGTTTGTTTTTGTGTTTTCAGTTTTTTATTGTTTTTGGTGTTTTGCATAAGTTAATGAGCTTAAGCCTAAATCAAGGGTTTGTAAACTCATTATATCCTCCATGATTTGGGATAATGAGCCTACTTAAGTGTGAGATAAGCATCTCAAATTAATTACCATGATGATGTAGGATTAAGATCATTATCCTACTTGTGATTATTTAGATGTTTTTTGGGTTTTTTCTTAGTGTTAAGTAATGAGTTTAA
Organism: Lathyrus aphaca; assembly: GCA_963966055.1. Lineage (NCBI taxonomy): Eukaryota > Viridiplantae > Streptophyta > Magnoliopsida > Fabales > Fabaceae > Lathyrus > Lathyrus aphaca. Next base: position 315,465,360 of record OZ014523.1, read on the forward strand.
TCTCTAATCACAGATTAGTGAACTCACTACACCATCCTAATAGAAGGATAATAGATGAGAACACTCAAGCTGAGGAAGATACCTCAACTTAATCCATGGTTAGGGATTAAATTCATTATATAACAAGCCTTTATTAAGTGGATTTTGATTAAGGGATAAGATTAAGAAATGGATTTTAAGTTTGTAAGACAACTTGAGGGGGACTTGTCCATTAAACACTAGGGTTAGTCCTTCTTAACCATAAGGAAGAATTAGAACCCTGATGTAATGCCCAAGTTACAAGATAAAGTCTTGATGGTTATTAAGTGATTTTATTAAGAGATTTAAACAAATTAAAGGTTTAACACTTAAGATTAAAGTTATTCACTCCATCTTAAGAGAAGGATGCATGCATAACCCTAATTCCAAAGTCCTAAAGCTTTAAAAGTTTAGTCTTTGATTATTGAGATGAGAAGAGAGACTCAAGGAGACTCAAAGGTAGAAAGCTAAGGGGGACTAATAACAACCCTAATTATTATCATGCTTGGATATCCTATGGCTTATGAGGCTTAGAGAAATATCTTCAAGGAAGCCACTAATGGAAGAAGCATATGAGAGGAGGAGGGAGCAAAAGAATAAGTTACTTACTTCATTGAAGAAGATAAGTAACTTAAAGAAAGAAAGTGAGAGAGATGGAACACAAATGAACAAGTTCACTTAAAATACAAGTTACAATGCAAATTAAAGAGATAAGAAGATGTGAGAGGTGAAGGCAAATTCACCTCCCAAAATGACTTACCAAAACCTGAAAAGTTAGCATGGATGCATAAAGTATAAAGCATAAAGAAATGAAGTGAAATGAGATGAAATGACCAAAGTAAGAAGTGTTTATGCAATTCAAATGTCATGTAGGATGATGCAAAGGCATACAAAATGCATATGTATGATCATACAAAGATGAGATGCAAAGGAAGCATGCTTTGAAGTTTAAAAACACATGAAAGTATATGAAATGAAATGAATGTTAATCATGGAAAATGAATGAAGAAATGATAAAGCAAGGTTCTAACATGTTCTAAAACGTATAAGATGACATATGAATGCATGAAATGTCATGGCAAGTTCATGAAATGATGCATATGCAAGGTGAATGCAAATGAACATGAGAAATTTGGGTTATATGGACATGTGAGATGCAAATGAATAAAACAGAAGCATATGACATGATAAAAAATTGCAATCAAGCTCAAACAAACCCTAACCACATATTAGGTCACACCCCAAAGGAGAAGGTTAGAAGCCTAACCTATCAAAAGTTGTGATTTTCCTAAGTTTTCTAGGGTTTTTGGGTGGTTCAAAGGGAAAAATGCTAATCAATTTGAAAATGCAAGATAAATTCGTGAAGAAAAATACCTATAAACTACATGCAATATATAACACAATGCAAAAAGAACCAACTTCAAACTCTTCTTTGTTAAGCAGAAATGATTTGTTAAAGTTAGGGTTCAAAAATGTGATTTTAGTGACCCTTAATTCAAAGAAAATTGGCAAACTATGATCAAACCTAAAAATAAATTTGTATGAAGAGTTTGAAAATGTTTCTAAATGCATTGGGATGATTCATGATTTTTTTGGTGATTTTTAGAAACCTAAATGTATTTTTAATTAATTAAAATACTTTAATTAATTAAAAATAACATTTAAATATTTTAAAAATACTTTTTTAATGCAAAAAATAAAATAAAAATTATTTTTGGATGAAGAAATATTTAAAGTCAGAATGCAAAAAAAATATTTTTTGAATGCTTTTTGATATTTTAAATAAATTGAGAAAGAAAATGCAATAAAAATGCAATAAAAATGATTTAAATGAGAAGTATGCAGATCTGATGGCAGAGATTCAAACTGGAAAAGGGAGGGTTGACTGCGCGCGCAATCCAATCGTCAGAATTCAAACTGGCTAATTAATTTGATTTTATATTAATTAATCAGGATTAAAAACTAATGGTGCATCTGGACCACTCATTGCCTAAACCTAATCAACATCCAACGGCCACGCACGCATCCGGGCAGCTAACCCTAATTAGGGTTCTAATCACTTTTAGGTGACCGGAGCTAGCTCCGGTCATCTTCTCCGGCAAGCCAAACATCCTAACTTATTCCATAGGCTAAATCAAACTCTCTAAAGCTCCAGAAATGATCATTAAACATCAACAAGTGGGAATAAAGCATCAAAAACAATTTATTTCATGCACACATGATGAATAGAAGCAAAAATCATTTCACGGGCAAAATTTCAGAACATCATGAAATGCTTATTTCTTAACCATTTTCAATTTTAAACACATCAGGGTGATCAGTGAAGCATGAGGAATCATTTAGAAACTTAAAAAAGAAGTTCTGGAAAAAAAGTTCATCATAGTGTCGCTCCCCGGATTTCCATCCTGGTACAAACGCGAAAGTGGCGCGGAAAAGAATAGAGTCGCCAGCCAAGCATTTTTATCCCGAAGGAACGGGAATGGTAATGCTGCACAAACCAGAAGAAAAGAAAAGGAAGGACACGGGTCCTGCGAACTAAAGAGACTGAGTTCGGGAGTCGGTTACGACCTGGGAAGGTATTAGCACCCAGATCGTCCGCCGTACCCGACGGGATCCACGCTTGCAAAAGAAACTGTTTCAAAGGGTGATGAAATGAAAGCTACTGCAAAAGAAAAGGAACTGGAACTGGACAAAAGAAAAGAAAAGAGAAACTGAAAAAGAAATGAAAAGGAAAAATGTAGGGAAAATAGAGATTGTGCTCGAACGGGCCCTACCCCGCTGCCTACGTACCTCATTTGGATAATGAGGATCAGAGACGTCGTAGTTCCCCTAACTAGGGGTGGAAAAGATTGCTTGTGAATTAAGGCTTGAACTGCCTATGCCAATGCTCAGGTGTTGCAGACTCGGACGACGAGTGCGTAACCGTCTTGCAAAGTTACAAGTAGGAGCAAGTTCGCGTACAGAGCGAAGGAGATGAGAAAAGAATTACCGAAGGAGAGACGCTTATTGTTTGTTTGTGTTTTTTATGAAGCTTTTATGAGTGTATCACAAGGAAGTGAACCCAAGGTCTTTTCCATGGAATGTGCACTTGTCACTACATTCCAAGATGGAATAATAGAACAACCACACTCAAGTAAGGAGAAGATCCCCAAAACTTGAACCCAGAGATTAGGGCCTAAGCTCACTAACTCATTAACTTATTAATTGTTTTTGGTATTTACAATGAAGAAGTGTTTTTTATGATTTTCTTTGTGAAGATGGTACCCTGATATGACTTGTGCATCACAAGATAAGCTTGTACTATCCCAAGATGGGAAGACTACAAGTACCTCATGGGATAAGGCTATTGCTCAAGGTATCACTTCAAACTTTATTAGGTGTTTTTAGGGTTTTTAGATGAGAAGAGAAAAAGAAACCAAAAGGATCACAAAGGCAAAAGTCTAATGGGGGACTAAAGAATCCTAAGTGTTGTCATGCATGGATATCCTAAGGTTAGTGTGGTTAACTATCCTAAAGAAGAAAGAAAGAAGAAGAGAAGAAGAAAAAATAAGAAGAGGGGAGTAAGGCCTAAGCCCAACAATCAAAGGTTAGCACAAGTAAGGATAAGAAGAGAAGAGATGAGATTTGGAGATGTGGGAATCACATCCACACCTCTCACTTACCATAGCCCCTGAAAAGGTTAGAAACATAAGCATAAAAGTAAAACAAAATGAACAAAATGACATGCCAACATCATACAAACAGAAGTGAAGTCATACATCCAAAAGCTAAATGCAAATTCAAGCCATAAGAATGAGAAGAGAAACACAGAAGTTAATATGAGGCAACATGAACCAAATGGCAAAGCAAAGTAAACTTAAGAAGATGCAAAGCAAAATAAACAAAACATGAACTCAAGGCCCAAGACCAGAACCAAATCCAAGTTAAAGAAGTGCTTAAGAATCAAGAGAGATGAGGAGAAGATAAGCACAAGGCTAAACATTCACATTATGAGAGGAAAGAAGCAAAGAAGTGAGGTGGATGCACATAAGAAAGGATGAACTTCAAAGGTGAACCAAATGCAAAGTTTCCAAAACACAAACCCTAAACCAAGATCAGAATGATATTAATACCCTAAAGAGACCCCAAAAGAGATGAAGAAGTTGTCACAAGTGCCCTTCTAAGCTAAAGAGAAGACTTATGATCAAAAAGAAGCAAAATGGGACAAGTTAAGAACCAAAATTCAAATCAATTCAACAATGCACCCAAAACTTCCACAACCTTGGACAAATGATCTTCAATCATAATGTAACAACATGCCAAAAGGATAGGAAGAAATTCAGAAGCTATACAAGTCAACAGAAGGCTCAAACAACAACTAGGGTTAGGAAACTTCAATGACAAGTCAAGGACCAAAACCAAATGAACAAGTTCCTAAAAATCAGGGAAAAAATACACATGAACTACACTTTCTTATGAATCCAGAGCAAAAAGAACCAACAAGAAATTCAAAATGAGGATCACTATGGAAAATGGACAAGACAGCATGCACAAAAAGGAATTAAAATGAAATAATTACATGAGGGAATTTATTTACACGTGTCAGCATAAAATAAATGGGATATAAAAATATGAAAAATTAAAGAAAACTAAAATTGACTTCCATGAATTATTTTAGAATTTTTGGACACTTGGAACAAATTTTAAAAATTAAAAAGCAAAATGATATAAAGAAATAAAAGAAAAAAAGAAAAAAAAATGAGAAAAGGCTGAGAGGGTGCGAATAGAAGGGGAAGCTAGTTCAAATGAATTGGGCTCAATCAAGGAGGGGTGCGAATAGTGGTTTCAGCCCACTGGGTTTGCGTAGGATCACAAATACAAGGGTGGAAATTCATAGAAAATGAAGGAAAAACAATAACCAGAGGATCAAATGGACACATCCTATGAGTCACTTCATTAATTGACGTGGCAGATTAATAGGCTCAGAGTGAAGGAACATGCTAGTTATCATGAGGTGCGAAACATTAAGAATAACCAGAAGGAAAATAGAAAGGGAAATGGCACGTGAGGGGGAGGAGGTTCACTTAATGAGGTGGCACACTCTCATGCGTTGAGATGAACTGATTCAATGGTGATGATGTTGTCTTCAACCTTCAGAAACCCTAACACACATGCCCATATTCCAGTGACTGGAGCTAGGGCTCCGGCACCGGAAAACGCATAACATGAACAAAACCTAATAAAAATGAACAAAATGCTCCAGATTGGATATATGAACCATGCTGATTTCAAATATGGTGATGAAATTCTCAAATGAACACTTAATTTTCCAGATCGTGAGCAAATAGTTTGAACCATGAAACTTCAAATTCACATAAAAAGCTCAATAATGCATCAAATTTGAATCTAAAACCATCAGATTGATCAGCATAACAAGAGGATTACAACGCACACAACTATTTTCATTTTTAGATCTGAGGATTTTGAACACACCTGAACTTGCAGATCTGAGAATAACTTGTTAGAAGCCAAGATAATGATGCCAATCCACTCCAAATGCACTTGCAAAATAAATGCAACTAGAGTCTTGAATCTTGCTGGATCTGATATTTGCAGCTAACTGCCCTGAAATGGCAAGGTGATGAATCTTGAGAAATAGCTTGCACAATGTAGGGATTTGTGATCCTGAGCTCTTAAGGATGAAGGATCTGTGATTGGTTTGTGAAGAGAGCAAGTGTGTGAAGAGATTCGAATGAAAATGCAAATTGAGCAAAAAATTGAAAGCTGAGAAATGAGTGAGATCTGGATCCTTCTAAAACCCTATTTGCTTTTATATGAGGTCATGAGGAAATGCTGAAAGAATGAAGAGCTTTGCACGTGGGAATGGAATGTGTGAGAGATTTTGCAAAATTGGAAAATTTGTTGTGATCTAATGAAAACCTCATGCACTGCCTTGCTTCTTGCCCATGTGCACTCACAATCCCACCCTTGATTTCAATCCAACAGATCTTGGCCTTTGGATGAGAGTGTCACACTCTTTTCATGAACATGCACTTTTTGCACTTACGAAGTGAAATTCTCATCATGCATGAATTTGATGTAATTCTTGGAGAAAAGTGACCTATTTGCATTGAATTTTAATATTGGAACCTCATTTGGTATGTACCAATACTCAAAATTAAGTTTCATGCCTTTTTGCTTTGGTGCACAAGTGAAAAAATCAAGTTTGCCCTAGTTTTAATGAAATTTTCGAGGGGCCTAACTTCTTAACCATGAAGGCCATGAAAAAGTACTTGTACTTTTTGAAAATGGGAGGCCTTAATCTCCAACTTTCATGTTTGACTTTGGTCCATTTGAAGAATTTTTCACCAAGTTATGCTCACTTGAATTTTAGGGCAAAAACTTGCCAAAAATGGCATTTTCCATAACCAACTTCACACCAATTTTGCAAAACACCTCAAAACCTCATGATTCTTGATCTTTTAACTTGCCAAACCTCTTTTAACATTATAAGAACATCCCTTGGCTAGAAAAATGGGGTTGGAGCCCTTGAAATCTCACAGTTGACTTTTCTAAGGCACAGTTTACCAGTTTCTTCATTTGCAAGCAACTGAAGAAATGCTTGACTTCCACAAGGAATTTTTCCACCAAATTTCATCCCTAGGATCCTCTTAAAATGTAAAAGACTTTGCCTAAATGAAATGGCAAAATTTTTGAGGTTTTCATGCTTGAAACTCAAACCCTAATTTGGGATCCTTGTGTAGGAGCTTTGCCTTAGCCCGGATTCCCTGATGATCCTCTAACCTTCTGAGCTTTTGTAAATGAACTTGAACTTGTAAATGCAATGTAGACCCCTCATAGGACTTTTACAAATCCATTGGGGCCCTTGTCATGGCTTGTGATGCTTCAAGAACCTCCACAGATGATCATATGCCTAATGTTAGGTCATGAGAAATGTTATGCCTCATCTTTCCATGCTAGGATGCTAAGAATATGATATGTTCATGATGAATATGATGTGATATGATGCTTAAAATGAAGAGGGAAAATTTAGGGTGTTACAGCTGCCCCTATTCAAGCAACTGTTAATCTGAAAAGGACGGTAGCACGGGCTATCTACCGTTCAAGATAAACGGTGGTTGAATACCAAGAAGACCTGAAATTTGCACTCTGACGAAGAATGCGAAAAACTGGGAAATAAACCCAACTAAATGATGCTTTGGTGACTGAGGTGGAGAGAAAGTGGACGAGCTCTTTCCAAGTTGAAACTTTTATCTAGAATCAAAATACTTTGACAGACGAGTCTTCTTCGAACAATCCTGTTACGCTAGGAACTGGACATACGAGCCCTCAAACACTTTGCAAAAATATATGACTTGAGACAGACGAATCTCCTTCGGATAAAACCTATTACGCCAGGACCGGTGATGCACTTAAGTCTGTGGGATAGACATGCATAAACAAGGTAGACGAACCTTCCTCATATATTATCCGTGGATATATGGTATAAAACAGACGAGTCTTCTTCGAGCAAACCTGTTACACCAGGTGCAACTTTAATAAGTGGTGCTTGAGAAAGACGAGCCTCCTTCGGATATAACCTGTTACGCCAAGACCGGTGACCATCTTGACATTTATTCCCACAGTCAGGATTTCAAACCTCTTCAATACAGACGAGTATTGGATGGTCATCAAGATAACACAGACCAGTGCCCTAAGTCAATGATACAGACGAGTATCCGACGATGATCTAAGAAACACAGACGAGCACTTCAAGCAATGATACAGACGAGTATCAGTCATTGGTACAGACGAATACCAGAAATTCAAACACAGACGATCATTTTAAGTAGTCAAAACAGACGAGAACCAGGATAACCAGCAAATCCACAAATACAAATATAAGCTAGCATAGACGAGTGTTAGGGATGATACAGATGAGTATCCAAACAAAGAAGACGAGCTTCAAATAGATAATAAACACAGACGAGTGTCGGAGAAGTGCAGACGAGCAATAGATATTAGATATCAAACACAGACTAGTGTTGGAAAAGTGCAGACGAGCAACAACAAATATCACACACAGACGAGTGCTGGGAATTGCAGACGAGCAATAAATCTCTAACACAGACGAATGTTGGAGAATGCAGACCAGCAACAACAAAGTAATCATGGGTCACTGCTAGGGAAAGCAAACGAGCAATGCTAAAGGGATACCATATACGAGTGTTGAGAGATGCAGACGAGCAGCAATAAAGTATGAACACAGACGAGTGCTGGAGAACATTTCCCTGATGGCTGGAAACTCCTCAAATATCCACTATTGGTGACAAGAGTTCTGACAGATAAACTCTGTGGGGAATAAACCTCCCACTGCTTGCTGGGTATACTCCATTGGGGAAGATAAACTGCTTGGGCTACCTGCCAAGGCTTAGCAGGGAAAATTCTACTTGGGAGAATGTGACGCCATCCTACAACCTGCAACAACAGAAAACACAAGTGTGCCCCGGGGATTTGCATGGTATGATCTGTTCATCCATCGTCACCCGACACTCAAAGAGGGTTTCAAATGTTTCCCTACAATGTCATTTTCTTTCAAATTATCACCATGTTTTAAATGCAATGCTATTTTGGCCAAAAATTCAGGACATTTTGCAAACAAAAACAAACACAACAAAGTTTTTTGACTGGATATTCTTTTTATTGAAAGGCCTCTGAATTGGCAAAGATTTTACATCAGGAAGCAACCTCCTAGAAAGAGGTAGCTACCATAGAATTGAGAAAATAAACTATCCTAATGGCAATGGACACGGCATCCCATTGAGTTCCCTTTCTGCTATGACCAGCATGTCTTCAAAACTCTCCATTCTTGCCTTTGCTTTCTGAGAAGATAAGGGGACTGATTCCTATCCTTCTGATATTGTCAAGCTGTACGAAATGATGATTTGGCTCAGATTACTCGGATCGCAATTGTTCGCTTATTCCCTTGTTTTGCGTGGATCGCCCTTTCGGGTTTTCAATCCACTAGAATACCCTTTTTTGCCCGAGCTGTCCGATGTGGCTTTTCAACTCAGCGGGTGTACATTATTTATTTATTTTCCCTTACTTTTTCCCGAGCTTTTTATTCTGTTTTTTAGATCGCCGGGATGCCCTTTTCTTGCCTGGACTTTAATTATGTTTTTGTGTCCAGCGGGTCTCTTTATGCGAAGTATTTTTTAAATGCGTCCGAGTTAACAGGGGATTGGAAATCTCCTCCATCCATAGTGGTGAGTATCAGTGTTCCACCCGAGAAAACCTTCTTCACTATGAATGGTCCTTCGTAGTTTGGGGTCCACTTGCCCCTATGATCTGAACCTGGAGGAACAATCCTCTTGAGCACAAGCTCTCCCACTTGATACTCCCGCGTACGTACTCGTTGGTCGAATGCTCGCTTCATTCTCCTCTGATAAATTTGACCATGACAGATAGCCGCTAATCTATTTTCCTCAATTAGACATAGCTGATTGTAATGAGCACGCACCCATTCAGCCTCATCAAGCTTCACATCCATCATCACACGCAATGAAGGAATCTCCACTTCCACAGGCAAGACTGCCTCCATACGATATACCAATGAGAAGGGAGTTGCCCCAATTGACGTCCTGACTGACGTTAGGTACCCATGCAACGCAAATGGTAACATCTCATGCCAATCTTTGTAAGTGACAACCATCTTTTGCACAATCTTCTTGATATTCTTATTTGCCCCCTCTACCGCACCATTCATCTTTGGTCGGTAAGGAGAAGAATTGTGATGCTGAATCTTGAAGTCCCGACACAACTCTGCCATCATCTTGTTGTTTAAGTTAGAACCATTGTCAGTAATGATTCTTTCGGGCACTCCGTATCTGCAAATAATATCCCTTTTCAAAAATCTGGCTACCACTTGACGAGTGACGTTCGCATAAGACGCTGCTTCAACCCACTTTGTAAAGTAATCAACCGCGACCAAGATGAAGCAATGACCATTTGAAGCAGTAGGCTCTATCTTCCCGGTCATGTCAATGCCCCACATAGAAAAGGGCCAAGGAGATGACATGACGTTGAGCGGGCTTGGAGGAACATGCACCTTGTCTGCATAAATCTGGCACTTGTGGCATTTACGGGCGTATGAACAACAGTCTGCATCCATCGTCATCCAGTAATACCCCGATCTCAGCAATTTCTCTGCCATAGCATGCCCTCCTGCATGGGTACCGAAAGATCCTTCGTGAACTTCCTGCATTAACAGGCTTGCTTCGTGTCTATCCACGCATCTGAGCAAGACCATGTCAAAGTTTCTCTTGTACAAAACCCCGTCTGTATTCAAGAAGAAGCTAGCAGCAAGTCGCCTAAAGGTCTTCTTGTCATTGGAAGATACCCCAGCTGGGTATTCTTGCTTTTCCGGGAATAACTTGATATCAAAATACCAAGGTTTCTCGTCGGACACTGCGTCTACAGAGAAGGCATGATCTGGATCGTCAAGCTGGAAAATGTCAATCCTGGGCACATAATTCCAACACAAGACTTTGATAGACGAAGAAAGAGTGGCCAATGCGTCGGCAAATTGATTTTAATAACGTGGTATATACTGAAGCTTAACTATCGTGAAGAACGTCAACAGTTTTCTGGCATAATCCCTGTACGGAATTAGATGCTCTTGATGTGTATACCACTTGCCGGTAACTTGGTTAATAACGAGGGCTGAATCTCCGAATATATCGAGGGTCTTAATCCGAAGATTAATAGCCTCCTCTATTCCCATTATGCATGCCTCGTATTCCGCTTCATTGTTGGTGCAGCCAAATGTAATTTTGGCAGCGAAGGGAAAGTGAACACCTTCGAGAGTAATAAGAACAGCACCAACTCCACGTCCATTGATATTGACTTCCCCATCAAACATCAACTTCCATTTGGATTCAGGGTCTGGCCCCTCCTCCGGAAGTGGTTCCTCGCAATCGTTTTCTTTGAGGTACATGATGTCCTCATCAGGGAAATCAAACTTCATTGGCTGATAATCATCTTCAAGAGGTTGCTGTGCAAGGTAATTTGACAATACACTTCCTTTGATGGCTTTCTGAGAAGTATACTGGATGTTATATTCTGTTAAGATCATTTGCCACCTAGCAACCCTTCCGGTTAACGCTGGTTTCTCAAAGATGTACTTGACAGGATCCATTTTGGAAATCAGCAGTGTGGTATGGGTCAACATGTATTGTCTCAGTCGGCGAGTAGCCCATACCAAAGCGCAGCAAGTTTTCTCGAGCAGTGAGTAACAGGATTCACAGTCGGTAAACTTTTTGCTAAGGTAATAAATAGCATGCTCTTTTCGACCAGACTCGTCATGTTGGCCTAGATAACACCCCATTGACCCTTCTAGCACAGTCAAGTACATGATAAGCGGTCGTCCTGGAACTGGAGGCATTAGAATCGGAGGCTCCTGCAAGTATTCTTTTATCTTGTCGAAAGCTCTTTGGCAGTCATCGTTCCACCTGATCGTTTGCCCTTTTCTTAGCAATTTGAATATTGTTTCACACGTGGCAGTTAGATGAGATATGAACCGTGAAATGTAGTTCAACCTCCCTACAAACTCGCGCACTTCTTTTTCTGTTCTCGGTGCAGGCATATCTTGAATTGCTTTTACTTTTGCAGGATCTATCTCAATTCCTTTCTGACTAACAATGAAACCCAGCAGTTTCCCGGAACGCACTCCGAAAGTGCACTTGTTTGGATTCAACCTCAGCTTGTATTTTATCAGTGTATCAAACAGCTTCTTGAGATTGACCAGATGCTCTTCTTCGTTTCGGGACTTAGAAATCATATCGTCCACATAACACTCTATCTCCTTGTGTATCATGTCGTGGAACAATGTGACCATAGCCCGCTGATAAGTTGCCCCGGCGTTCTTCAAACCAAAGGGCATGAACTTGTAGCAGAATGTACCCCATGGGGTAATGAACGTTGTTTTCTCCATGTCTTTCGGTGCCATCTTAATCTGATTATATTCGGAGAAGCCATCCATGAAGGAAAATACCGAGAATTGAGCAGTATTGTCTACCAACACATCAATGTGTGGCAACGGAAAGTCATCTTTTGGGCTCGCTCTATTCAAATCCCGGTAATCAACGCACATCCGGACCTTGTCGTCCTTCTTTGGTACAGGTACAATGTTAGCTACCCAAGGTGGGTAACTAGTTACACCAAGAAATCGGGCATCCCATTGCTTCTGAACCTCCTCCTTGATATTCATCGCCATGTCAGGACGAGTTCTTCTCAACTTCTGTTTCACAAGAGGACATTCTTTTCTCAATGGTAGCTTATGCACAACGATGTCGGTATCCAACCCTGGCATATCTTGATATGACCAGGCAAAGATATCCACATACTCTCGCAGCATCCCGATCAGCTCTTTCTTTATTTCGGCCTGCAGACTGGCCCCAATCTTGATCTCTTTCTTCACGTCTTCAGTGCCGATATTGATGATCTCAATTTCTTCTTAATGAGGCTGAATAACCCGTTCCTCTTGTTTCAACAATCTGACCAATTCTTCAGGGAGTTCACAGTCTTCCTCAACCCCTTCATCAGCTTGGTAAACAGGATTGTCAAAGTCATGCGTGGTCATAGCAGGAACGTTATCAATGGAATCCGGATGATCAACACTGCACAGATGATGTGCTTATTTCAGAATCTATTTATTTTTAAAAAGAGACGCAAACACAAAACAAAAAGGAAAAACACATTGCCATTTTTATATTTTTTTGTGAAAAATTTAAAACAAAAGAAAGAGAACACAATTTGTCTGAAAATGTCCTTTATTTCATGGTAAAATAAATGCATACAAAACATGGTGGCCCATACAATGGATCCTAACATCTTGGGCAGAATGCTGAATTTGACAATGCATCATGATAATAAAAGGAAACAAATAAATTACTCTGAGTGCCAGGTAACTTGGACGATGTCTTCAGCAGACCAATTCTTCAGCTCCTCTCCGGGCGCACACGGATGAATCCAGTTGTCCCAGTCACCATCACTGTCTCCATCTTCATTAGTTGCATAGATTTGGTTGCGGTCAAGCATCCCAGCGCTTGTAAAAGTAATAGCTTTACCACTTGGAGACCAATTAGATCCACTAGGCTGATAACCCAAGCCAAACTAGTCGTCTTTCTTTTCCAATTCCAGCAATTTGCCCCAGCCTTGGGCGCTTCCTGACTGAACCACCTCCTTTGCCTGCTTGTAGGAATGAATGGAGGTACCTTATTTCTCATTGCTCTTCTCTACTGGAGTCGAAATGCTGACATTAACTGCTTCGAAGGCCTGACACAGAGTCTCATGGATCTCTCTGTCCATCTCCACATATTTGAAAGTAGATAAGTGGATCACAAAGATATCTTCCTCTCCGCACATTGTGATTACTTGGCCATCAACCACATACTTGAGCTTTTGATGCAGAGTGGATGTTACAGCTCCGGTAGCATGAATCCATGGGCGTCCCAACAAGCAGCTGTACGCGGGCTGAATGTCCATGACGTAGAAGATACTTTTGAATACTTGAGAACCTATTTTCACAGGTAACTCAACTTCTCCAAACACTGACCTTCTGGACCCATCAAAAGCTTTGACTATCAAATCACTGGTTCTTAAGACGATACCATCAACATTGAGCTTCATTAATGCTTTCTTCAGAAGTACATTAAGAGAAGAGCCTGTGTCAACCAGGACATGCGAAAAAATAACACCCTTGCACTCCATGGTAATATGCAGTGCTTTGTTATGGTTACGACCCTCTAAAGTATGGTCTCTGTCTGTAAAGCCCAACACGTGGCTTGGATTCACACTGCGCACTACAACCTCCAGTTGATTAACAGTTATTTCTTGAGGAACATAGGCCATTTGCAGCACTTTCAACTGAAGGTACGTAAAACACAAGGAAGGGGGTTGGAATTGGGTTTTCTTGACAACTTAAAATTAACTTCTATGACAAATTGATTTATCCTGGTTCGTTTGAACTCAAAATACATCCAGTCCACCCGCCAAGGTGATTTTGCCTCTATCATTGAGGTCTTAATCCACTATTCAATAATTGAATACACACACTGACCTACAGTCAATGTCCTCTTGAGTCTTCTGACTGAAACTAGTCACTAAAGGGATTTAACTTAACTTTTACAATAATAATAATATAACAACTATTTTTCTTCTAATAAAGCTATAATCACTAAGTGAATAGTTACAAGAGTTTTTAGCACAAATGAATAATTCTTTTCTCGTGGAAGCTATCACTCAAATCTTCAATTTGATTCCTTTATATACTGCTTGAATATTGTAGCCGTTGGAGACATCTTGAGCTATTTTTGGATATAAGTTAATACCATAAACTCCTTCCATAACAAGAGATACTTATCTTCATCATTAATTAATATATTCTTTAATTAATGCCTTTATTATGAGAATCATCGTCTTCTAGATGTAAATCAGAGATAATAAAGTCTTGATACGCAACTATTTAAATCATGTCTTTAAATGATGGATTCTTAAATAAATGTATCTTATATATACGGCTCAATGTATCTTCTAATAAAGCACATCTTCTATAAATAACTTCCTCTTCTACACATATAACAAAGAGAGTCATTAGAACTTCTATTCTTGCATAATAGTAATAATTGTTATCATCAAAACTCTTAGAGGTTTAGAACCATAATTGTTCTAACAATATCCCCCTTTTGATGATGACAAAACATTTATATAGGTTTCAAGAATAGAGATTAATAGGATTAGAAGAACTCCCTTTGATTAAATTAAAACAGATATTTCTATTAGTGGTTCCTTCATAAGTTTTATCCTTCAGAAGTTTTATCAGCCTTAGCTCCCCCTGAGTTGGTTACTTGAACTGTTTCTATTTTAGAATCACAACTCAAACAGTTTTATTAGAATATATATGTTAGAGGTAAATCTGGATAACTGCTATAGATCAAGATCTTCTACGTTTCTCCCCCTTTTTGTCATAATCAAAAAGTAAAAATGCATAAAAAATGCAATAGTGAAGAAGAAAAATAAGTTTTCATTAAACAGAATCAAAGCCAACAAGAAAACAACCAGTAGAACTTAAACAGATATGATAAACAGAAGATAAAACAGAAAATCAGGGAATGGGATTCATCTTAGTAACTAATGCTTCCAGAAGAGACTTGATTTCAGAGGAAGATTCCACTTGCTTTCCAATCATGGTCTTTAGTTCAACATTAGTTTCATCCTGTTTATCCAGCCTTTGCTTGACAATCTCATTTTCCTTTTTCAATTCTTCTAAGGTCTTCAGTAGAAGAGTGGTTGGCAGAGGTTCTTCAGCTTCTGGAACAGCTTGATTTTCCGAATATTCTTCAGTTGCTGGTGGTTGAGCAGAATCAACATCCTGAGCTTCATCAGAAGGAATTAAAACCACCTGAAGTCCAGAGTTTGATTCCAGAGGTTTTGATTTTGTCCAGAGTTTGTTGTCCAGAAGAAATGGTTTGTTCTTTTCAATGTTTGAAACAACTGCTTTGAGGTACTCACAGAAGTTCTGATGAGCAATGTCATAGCAGATGTCCTTCAGCTTTTTGGTCTCAACATTGAACCATTTTCTGAATGTGGCCTAAAGAAAGTCAGAAGCTGCTGGATCAGGAAGCTCTGATCAAGCAGCCTTCAGATCCTCTATCCTGATTTTCATTTCTGCTTCAAAAGCAAGCAGCAGTGCAACAATGTCTGTTTTCGTGGGTTTTGGTTTTGGTGCTGGTATGGCAGTTTTATTTGAGACAGAGGATAGTTTATGGAGAGCTTCTATATTGATAGAAGTTCTAAGGGTATTTTATGGTTCAGAGTCTTCTGGAGGTGTGTCAGGGGTGGTTATGAATGTTGGTGAGTTAGGTGGGGTTGATTCATAGGAAGACAGGGAGCATTCTCTAATTGGTGAAAGGTTAAAAACTAGGCCATCAGTATTTAGTGGATGGAAGCTGCTAGGTGGGTTTGTTTCAAAAGTTTGAGAAGATGGAATTTGATGGGATTCAGGGGGTTGGAAGTCATCAATATCAGACATAAAATGTTGAAGGGCAGTATGTGTTTCAGCGGATGGGGAACGGTCTATATCAGATAGAGGTGTTGTATCAATGGGGATATCAATGTTGAACTTCATCTTCTTCAGATTCTTAGCATTGAGAGGCTTTCCAACATCAGGTTCTAGAAGCTCTATCTGCTTAGCTTCAATCAGATAATCCACCAACTTGTTCTCATTGAGGATGTCAGAGATTAAGCGTCCTAGAGGTATCCAGTCCCTCTTGGTCTTTTCTCCCTATCTTGTTTCTTTCACACTGTTTTTCAGATGATTAAATAAAGAGTGGGCTAGGTTAACCTTCTTCTGCTTAGCAATGAAGTAGACCTAGAACTGCTGATCCATGTTGATGTAATCAGGGGAGTTGGTTGCTTTTCTGTGGCAGATGCTTCCAAGGATGATCTTAGCCCATATTCTAAGATGAATCTTCAGATCCATGATCTTTTTATAAGGTTGCTATTAGTTTTGTATCTGATAGTTTGTCCATTTCACTACACTTGATCCCATTTCCATCAGATTCAATGAGCCTAGCAATGTGGTCTTCTGAAATAATGATTCTCTTCCCCAGAATATATGAAGTAACATGAGTGTTGGAAGCGCTTGCAAACACCTAGAATTCTTTAACCAATTTGGGGAAAACTGGTTCCATGAGACGATCAAAATATTTCTCCCAGCCTTGAGCTTTGACGGCGGGAAGCAAGTCAAAACCATTGTCTTTCAAGCTATCAAAATCCACAAATAGTTCACATAGGACTTCAAGTTTGTTAGTTGGTGTGAGAAGGGTCTTTACAGGTGAAACATAGAGCACATCTGTTGAGTCCTTTTGTTGTTGGGAAGTGGAAGACATTGTTACTAAGATGAGTTTTTAGGGTTTAAGGTTTAAAAAAAATTCAGAGAAGAAGAATACGTGAGGGTAAAAAGTTTGACAGTAAAATGGCAAAGAAGGTAAAAGAGAGAAGTGAGGTTAAAAAGGTGTTTATATAGAAAAAAATATCATTTAATATTACGAGAAATTAGTGGGAAAAATTAATTAATTTAAAAACATAATGATGGAATGTAATAAATGCAGCAGACAAAAGGGAAGGTGTAAAGATCTTGGAACAGTTACCAAAAAGATAGTTGCCTTTATTGTGTCAAGTCAGTCGTTTCAGTTTCCCAGAATTTTAACAGATGTCCTTCTGTAGAGGACAGTTGTCCAATTGCATGTTCTGTCACTCTTTAGAATTTGGAAACTTGTTTTGATTCTGATAGGATTCCTTAGAACTTTGTTGACACGTGTTGATGTAAAGATCTGCATGTTATTCTTTTGAACAGAAGTTCTCAGAATTAAACAGTTAGAAAAAATATCTTCTGAAAGAATAAAATAGAGGATTCAGTTCAGAACTTCTGAGAGTTAAAGACATACAATTAAAGAATTTTCATTCTGGACATAATTTCATACTAAGGTTGGTTAGAATGAAATTAAATCTATCTTCAGGAAGGGGTTTTGTAAAAATATCAGCCCATTGGTGATTTGTGTCTATGAATTTTAACATTAAGATTCCCTTTTGAGTATAGTCCCTAATGAAATGATGTTTAACTTCTATGTGTTTAGCTCTAGAATGTAAAATTGGATTTTTAGAGAGACAGATAGCAGAAGTATTATCACAGAGGATGGGAATGTTACTCTCATAAATGTTGAAATCCTCAAGTTGATTTTTCATCCTGAGCATCTGAGTACTGCATCCAGCTGCTGCAATGTATTCAGCTTCTGCAGTTGATAATGCTATGGTTGACTGGCTTTTGCTAGACCAAGAAATTAGATTATCTCCCAGAAATTGACAACTTCCAGAAGTACTTTTTCTTTATGTTCTGTCTCCATCAAAATCAGCATCACAATATCCTACAAGTTTGTAATCTTTGGATCTTCTGTAGTATATACCAAGATTAGTAGTACCTTTCAGATACCTAAAACTTCTCTTAACTGATGTTAAGTGAGTTTCTCTAGGATCTGATTGGAATCTAGCACATAAACATACAATGTATATAATATCTGGTCTAGAAGCAATTAGATAGAGGAGAGAGCCAATCATACCTCTGTAGATTTTCTGATCTACTTTCTTACTTACCTCTTCTTTCTCCAAAATACATGTAGGATGCATAGGAGTTTTACAGATGGTACTTTCTGATAAATCAAATTTCTTCAGAAGTTCTTTGACATATTTGCTTTGATGAATATATGTTCCTTCTGATGTTTGATTTATTTGGATTCCCAGAAAGAACTTTAATTCTCCCATCATGCTCATTTCAAATTCTGCCTGCATAGACTTAGCAAACTCCTTTCCCAAATCACATTTAGTAGAACCAAATATTATATCATCCACATAAATTTGGAAAATCAGAATGTCATTTTTAATGTTTTTGCTGAAGAGTGTTGTATCCACTTTCCCTCTGATGAAATCATTTTCCAGAAGAAAAGTGCTTAGTCTTTCATACCAAGCTCTGGGAGCTTGCTTCAGACCATATAAAGATTTTTTGAGTTTGAAAACATGTTCTGGAAATTTTGTATTTTCAAAACCAGGCGGTTGGTGTACATACACTTCTTCATCAATATATCCATTTAAAAATGCACTCTTGACATCCATTTGATATAGAATGATATCATGGTTTAAAGCAAATGAAATTAGAAGTCTAATAGATTCTAACCTGGCGACTGGGGCATAGGTTTCTGTGTAGTCAATTCCTTCATGTTGACTATAACCTTGTGCAACCAGTCTTGCTTTGTTTCTGACAACTTCTCCTTGCTTATTTAGCTTGTTTCTGAATACCCACTTGATGCCAATGATGTCGAATCCTCTAGGCCTAGGAACTAGATCCCATACATCATTTCTGGTGAATTGATTAAGTTCATTTTGCATAGCCAGAATCCAATCATTTTCTGAGAGAGCTTCTTCTACAAAAGTTGATTCAATCAGGGAGACTAGTCCCATTATAGATTCTTCAGATTTTCTGAATGATGATCTTGTTCTGATTGGTTCATCCTTCTTTCCCAGGATTTTTTCTTCTGGATGATTCAGCTTGCTTCTGGATAGTTTCTTCTGAGTGGGTTCTTCAGAGCTTGTTGGAGTGATTGTCTTGTTTTGTTCTGTAGGTGATTGTTCTTCAAATGTTCTATTTGTAGAGATTTCAACTTCTATATCTACAAGAGATTCATTCTGCTTTGGTTTTTCAGAACCAAGCTTATCATCAAATCTGACATAAATAGATTCTATGACTATACGTGTTTCTGTGTTGTATACTCTGTATCCCTTTGAACGTTCAGAGTATCCTAACATATAACACTTTTGTGCCTTAGAGTCAAACTTATTCAGAGGATCATTAGTATTCAGAATAAAACATTTGCACCCAAAAGGATGAAAATATGAAATGTTGGGCTTTCTGTTCTTCCACAATTCATAAGGAGTCTTTTCAAGAATAGGTCTTATAGAGATTCTATTCTGAATATAGCATGCTGTATTTACTGCTTCTGCCCAAAAATGTTTAGCCATGTTAGTCTCATTGATCATGGTTCTGGCCATCTCTTGCAATTTTCTATTCTTACGTTCTACAACCCCATTTTGTTGTGGAGTTCTAGAACAAGAAAAATCATGAGAGATGCCATTTTCATTAAAAAATGATTCTAATTTTTTGTTTTCAAATTCTCCACCATGATCACTTATGACTTTAATAATTTTAAATTCTTTTTCATTTTGAACTTGTTTGCAGAAGTTAGAGAATACAACAATTGATTCATCCTTGTGTCTAAGGAACTTTACCCATGTCCATCTGCTGAAGTCATCTACGATCACCAATCCATACTTCTTGCCACTGACTGAGGCAGTTTTGACTGGTCCAAATAAGTCAATGTGCAGAAGTTCTAGTGGTCTAGAGGAAGATACAACATTTTTAGCTTTAAAGGCAGGTTTTGAAAATTTTCCTTTCTGACATGCTTCACACAGAGCTTCTGAGTTGAACTTCAAGTTTGGAAGTCCTCTGACCAGATTGAGTTTGTTAAGTTGAGATAATCTTCTTATATTAACATGTCCCAATCTTCTGTGCTAGACCCATTGCTCAGTTTCCATAGACATTAGACATTTTACATTCTGATTTTTTAATTCTGAAAGTTTTATTTTATATATGTTGTTCTTTCTCTTTCCACTGAAGAGGATTGTTCCATCTTTCTGACTAACAGCTTTACAGAACTTTTGATTAAAGATTATGTCATAGCCACTATCACTTAATTGACTTATGGATAATAGATTATGCATTAATCCTTCTACCAATAGAACATTAGAGATAAAGGGAAGGTTTCCATTACCAATAGTTCCAGAGCCACTTATTTTTCCTTTTTGGTTGCCTCCAAAACCTACGTGGCCTCCATCTTTTAATTCAAGACTTTGGAACATATGCTTTCTTCCCATCATGTGTCGTGAGCATCCAGAGTCCAGGTACCATGATTGGTGTTTCAGTTTTGTTGTTAAAGACATCTGCAACATACACAATTTTATCTTTGGGTACCCATATTTTTCTGGGTCCTTGTTTGATAGTTTTCACAATCTTCTGATTTATTTTAGGTTTCAAATCAGAACTTGTGGAACAAGATGACTCACTAGTATATATTAAGTCATGGTTATGACCATAGGTAAAATGAGAACTTAGAGGAGTATTAGTTTTTATGACAACATCATCAATCTTTTTAAACTTTAGAGTTTCTTTAGTTTTCACATAGCCTATTCCTCTTCTATCATTTCTGCTAACTCCATAGATCATAGATGCAATTTTGCTTCTATCTATGCTTTTAGTTAGAAATTTTTGAAAACCATAGTCATATTGTTTTATGATACTATCAGAATTGATTAGATCTTCTAATTCAGATTCCTTCTGAGCTTTAAGTTTTTCAAGAGAGTTTTTGCATTCAAAAATATTTTCTTTCAGCTCAGAGTTTTCTGTTTTTAGTTTTCTAACTTCTTCTAATTCAGATACCAGACTTTGTTTCATGTCTTTATATTTGAATTAAAGCTTCTGATATTTTTCAAGAATTTCTGAGAGGCTAGCTTCTAATTGAGATCTAGAAAGTTTAGAGAATACCTCTTCTGTATCTGAGTCTGAGTCTGATTCTGATGAGTGATCATCTTCTGGTATTTTTGCCATTAGTGCAATGTTAGCATGTTCATCTTTTGAATCTGACTCTGCTTTAG
Source organism: Lathyrus aphaca (assembly GCA_963966055.1). Lineage (NCBI taxonomy): Eukaryota > Viridiplantae > Streptophyta > Magnoliopsida > Fabales > Fabaceae > Lathyrus > Lathyrus aphaca. The sequence goes on from OZ014523.1 coordinate 315,486,675, forward strand.
ATGATTCAGAATCATCCCATGTTGCCATGAGACTCTTTTTCTTTTCTCTGTTGAATTTGTTTCTGGGTTTCTCTTTCTGGAGTTTTGGACATTCACTCTTGTAATGTCCTGGTTCTTTGCATTCATAACACACTACTTCTTTGCTTCTGGGTTTCTTGTGACCAGATGTTGCTTCAGAGTGATTGCTTGTTCTTCTGGTATTTCTGAACTTCTTCTGACGATGCTTCCAGAGTTGTTGGACTCTTTTGGATAGAAGAGATAATTCATCTTCTTCTGATGAGCATCCAAAACTTTCTTCTTCTTCTTCCTGTAAAGCTTTGGAAACAAATTTGTTAGATTTAAGAGCTACAGACTTACCTTTCTTCTGGGGTTCATCTTCTTCTAGTTCTATCTCATGACTTCTCAGGGAGCTGATCAGTTCTTCTAAAGATATTTCATTCAGATTTTTTGATAGCTTTAGAGCAGTGACCATGGGCCTCCAAGCCTTTGGCAAACTTCTGATGATCTTTTTTACATGATCTGCTGTTGAGTAGCCTTTGTCCAGAACTTTCGGTCCAGCTACCAGAATTTGGAACCTTGAGAACATTTTTTCAATTGTCTCATCTTCTTCCATTTTGAATGCTTCATACTTCTGGATGAGGACCAGAGCTTTAGTCTCCTTGACTTGAGTGTTGCCTTCATGTGTCATCCTCAGGGAATCAAACATGTGTTTGGCTGAGTCTCTGTTTGTAATTTTCTCATATTTTGTATATGAGATAGCTATCAGAAGTATGGTTCTAGCTTTGTGATGATTTCTGAATTCCTTCTTCTGTTGAGCTGTCATATTTTTTCTTTCAATCTTCTGACCATCTGCTCCAACAGGATGAGTGTATCCATCTGTCACCATGTCCCAAAGATCTCCATCTAGAGCTAGAAAGAAACTTTCCAGAACATCCTTCCAGTAGTCAAAGTTGTCACCATTGAACACTGGAGGTTTTGCATTGATCTTGTCATTTTAGTAGCCATTGTTGTTGTTGCCAGCGTCTGCCATGTGTTTTAACTTCTGGATCTTTTACTGACACGGTTAAGTGTATTTCTCAGAACCTAGCGCTCTGATGCCAATTGAAGGTGCGTAAAACACAAGGAAAGGGGGATGGAATTTGGTTTTCTTGACAACTTAAAATTAACTTCTATGACAAATTGATTTATCCTGGTTCGTTTGAACTCAAACTATATCCAGTCCACCCGCCAAGGTGATTTTGCCTCTATCACTGAGGTCTTAATCCACTATTCAATAATTGAATACACACACTGACCTACAGTCAATGTCCTCTTGAGTCTTCTAACTGAAACTAGTCACTCAAGGGATTTAACTTAACTTTTACAATAATAATAATATAATAACTATTTTTCTTCTAATAAAGCTATAATCACTAAGTGAATAGTTACAAGAGTTTTTAGCACAAATGAATAATTCTTTTCTCGTGGAAGCTATCACTCAAATCTTCAATTTGATTCCTTTATATACTGCTTGAATATTGTAGCCGTTGGAGACATCTTGAGCTATTTTTGGATATAAGTTAATACCATAAAATCCTTCCATAACAAGAGATACTTGTCTTCATCATTAATTAATATATTCTTTAATTAATGCCTTTATTATGAGAATCTTCATCTTCTAGACGTAAATCAGAGATAATAAAGTCTTGATACGCAGCTATTTAAATCATGTCTTTAAATGATGGATTCTTCAATAAATGTATCTTCTATATACGGCTCAATGTATCTTCTAATAAAGCACGTCTTCTTTAAATAACTTCCTCTTCTACACATATAACAAAGAGAGTCATTAGAACTTCTATTCTTGCATAATAGTAATAATTGTTATCATCAAAACTCTTAGAGGTTTAGAACTATAATTGTTCTAACATCAACAAGGCCTCTCTGTGTGCCGGAGAACACATCAGCAAATATAGAATTGATATTTTGGACGGCGTCTGGTTCAACTGTTCGACCACCTTATAATCACTCTTTTTAATTATGCGCATAAATTCCTCCACTTCCTTCTCAAAGGTACCCTGTCCAGCAACAGGAGTTGTTATTTCTTCAGTCGTTGTTTGCTTTCCTTTAGCCTTTTCCGAAGCCTCCGCCTCAGGATCTCCTCTCAGAACTGGGGGAGCAAATAGACGACCACTTCTCGTAAAACCTCCAACCCCTCCGACGTTCACTACAGTCGGGTCAATAGTAACTGACTTACTCTCAACTTTCTGTCCTTCCACGTACGCATCTGAGCCGTAATGCCATGGAATGGCTTTATCATCTGTATAAGGAACATGCCCAGGCACAGTAATAGTCACAGGACTGACTTCAGGAGCATAAATGGTCACAGGTTCTCTTCTAGCAGGCATCTTAGCCGGATCATAGAAAATGGTTACATTGGAAACATCATCAACTTCACTATCAACTTTGTCAAACTACAAAGATCCCTCATCAATCATATTATGCAATCCCATCTTCAGGTCTTCACACCCGTTCTCTGAATTCATACACCTTTCACAATCAGAATTGCATCCTGGAAACACTTGTCCTTTCAACAGCCTTTCCTTCACTACCAACAGCGGAGTCTTTACTTCTTCTATACTCAGAATCATACTTAACTTCTCACCACTCTCAACAGTGTTTATTCTAGCCTCTCCATGGTTCAGAATAGGGTTTGAAGTAACATTCGGCGGTGGTGCGAAGTTAATCGCCTTGGAGTCTATCAGATCTTGAACATTCTGCTGTAGCGCCCTGCACTTCTCAGTTGAGTGCCCGGGTGCCCCTGAATGGAAAGCGCATCTAGCATTGACATCGTACCCTACTGGAAGCTCTCGAGGTGGTGGTGGTGCCAAGGTTCTCAATTGTATCAAATTAAGATCCAGCAATCTTGGTAGCAATGCAGCATATGTCATGGGGATTGCCTCAAGCACCCTATTAGCCGGGCGAGTCTGCCTTGGCTGATAAGGTCTTTGTTGATAGTTGTTACGTTGTGGTTGTTGTTGCTGCTATTGTTATTGAGGTTGCACCTGCTGCACAGGATTGGAAGGAATTGTGACAGCTGCCACTTGCTCATATGATCTTCTATATCCTTGGCCCCGTCCTCGGCCAAACACAGCATTGGTTTCACCTTCCCTTCTTCTCGGAGGTCCGCTGAAAGCTTTTCTTACTCCACTCGAGCTGCTTGCACTTGTATCCTGAATCTTTCCCATCTTTAACAAAGTCTCGAACCTTTCTCTAGCAATTACTATATCATTGAACTTGGTAGCCGAACAAGACGCCAATCTTTCGATAAACACACCTTGCAATGTCCCCATGAACATATCAGCCATCTCATTCTCCAACAGTGGTGGTTGCACTCTGGAAGCAAGCTGACGCCACCTCCGAGCATATTCTCTAAACCCCTGCTTAGCAGTTTGAGACATGTTTTGCAATTGAGTGCGATTTGGAGCCATGTCCAAATTATACTGGTATTGCCTCACGAAAGCCTCTGCCAGATCCTTACAGCTCTTAATGTTGACTCTACTTAGCTTCATATACCATTCCAAGGAGGCCCCAACCAGGCTGTCCTGGAAATAGTACATCCATAGCTTTTCATCATCAGTGTGGGCAGCAATCCTTCCTACAAAGGACTGAAGATGAGTCTTCGGAAACGCTGTGCCGTTGTACTTCTCGAAATTCGGGACCTTGAACTTGTAAGGGATTCTAACCCCTGGAACCAAGCCTAAGTCAGTAATGTCGAACCCCAAAGAGTTATGAGATTGAATAACCTTGATCTATTCTGCCATTTCCTCAAACTTCCTGTTCATTTCAGCCCCTTGGCCTTCAGTTTCGTCCAGCAGAGTGAACTGTTCGTCTTGACCGTCCATATGCACATTATTCAGTCCATCATTGATTATGGTAACCCCTGGTTGTGCTACAGGAATTTCAACTTAACGTGCGCCCGCACCGTTACGATTACCTCCATCAGCAGTACCGTTGTTCCTGGCTTGACTATTTTCAACCAACTCACGCAGACGTTCCTGATTCTGGCCCATTCCTTCCATAAGGGTCATAAAATTGTCCATCCTCAACCTCAAGTCAGCTAAGTCAGCTTGCATTTGATCCATGACTCTTTCTCTGTTGACCTTTGTGGGATATCTGTGTGAGACTGGCTGTTCTCGAACTTTCCTAGGAGCTATAGTGCCTGAAACAACAAGAACGTTAGAAACTGAAGCACTACCTGCAAAAAAAACAAACACGTCATATGCATGCAATGTAATTGCTCATGTTCCCAAGTTTTAAGTATTTGCATGCCCCAGTTTTGGTTTTTTACTCCAGACAGTCTCTTTGAGTATTAACGTTTCAGACTTTCTCTTTGAAGAATGTTCAGATATTACCAGTATCAGACAAACAAGCCTTGCACATTCAGAAATGATAATTTGCACATTAACACTGTATATCATGGACAAACCACTGCCGGCCAAAAGTTAGAGCACAGACAGAAATATTCCCCGAAAGTTTACAAGTCATTACATGAGTAAAAGACAAAAGATAAAATAAGCAAGACTCCTGCAACAAGTCTGTAGGTAGTCTGAAAAATAAACTAAACTAGAGACCCAGGCTCCTCTGCAGCCACCTCTGCTCTGCTCTTCTTTACACCTGCCCTCAGCTTGAGCTCTTCAATCTCCTTTCGTGCCTCCTGTCGCTCCCGGGATTTCCATCCTGGTACAAACGCGAAAGTGGCGCGGAAAAAGAATAGAGTCGCCAGCCAGGCATTTTTATCCCGAAGAAAGGGAATGGTAATGCTGCACAAACCAGAAGAAAAGAAGAGGAAGGACACAGGTCCTGCGAACCAAAGAGACTGAGTTCGGGAGTCGGTTACGACCTGGGAAGGTATTAGCACCCAGATCGTCCGCCGTACCCGACGGGATCCACGCTTGCAAAGAGAAAAAATGTAGGGAAAATAAAGATTGTGCTCGAACGGGCCCTACCCCGCTGCCTACGTACCTCATCAGGATAATGAGGATCAGAGACGCCGTAGTTCCCCTAACTAGGGGTACTAAAAGGAAATTGCTTGTGAATTAAAGGCTTGAACTGCCTACGTCAATGCTCAGGTGCTGTAGGCTCGGACGACGAGTGCGTTACCGTCTTGCAAAGTGACAAGTAGGAGCAAGTTCGCGTACGGAGCGAATGAGGTGAGAAAAGAATTCCCGAAGGAAAGACGCTTATAGTTTGTTCGGTGTTTTTTTAGAAGCTTTTATGAGTGAAAATTTGCATAGGTGAGTGTACCTAAGTCTTACTCAATGGGATGTGTACGTCTCACATCATCCCGAAATGGAATGCGCAAGAGGCACACCTATCTATGGAGGAAATCCCCAAAGCTAGTCCCACAGGTGAAGGCTTAAGCACACTGGCCTATTACCATTATTAAGTATTTTTGTGGTTTTTGGTTAAGAAATGTCTTTTAATTTTTCTTTGTGAGGTACTCATGCTAAGACCTATCTACCACGAGTGATGACTCACACCTCGTCCCGAAATGGAACACGTGCAAGCATCTCATAGCAATGTCTCATGTCACATGAAAGCACTCAACCTTTATTAAGTGAATTAAAATTAAGTTTGAAGATGAGAAGAGAAAGAGAACCAAAGGAGCAAAAAAGGAAAAAAAAACTAGGGGGAAAGTTTCTATCCTAAGTTAGCATGCATGGAGTTCCTAGGGTTTGTGAGGTCTTTCTAACCTAAAAGGATCTCAAGAGAAGAAGAAGAAGATAAAAGGAGAGATGAGAAAGGCCTAAGCCCAACAAGAAGATGTTAGTCCATATAAACAAAATGAGAAGAGATGAGAAATGGAGATGTGGAACTCAATTCCCACATCTCAAACTTACCATAGCCCCTGCAAGGTTAGTGTAACAACATAAAACCAAGGCATGAACCAACAAGTCAGAAGCTACACAAGCATATAGGCATGGCAAAGAGTTCACAAGATGATAAGCAAAGCAACACAAGATCATATTGAGATGATTGGAAGTGAAACAAGTGCAAAGAAGGCATGCATAACACTTAAAGAAATAAAGCACATAAAAGAGACCCAACACCAAGACTCAAGGAGACTCAAACCCTATCCTAAGACCAGGAACAACCCTAGACCTCTAAAGGACCCCAAAAGATGAGGAGAAGTTGGCACAAGTTCCCTTCTAAACTTAAAAGAGACTATAAGACTCAAAGTATGCAAAACAAGGCAAGGTGAGGAAGAAAATACCCAAAAAAAAGATCCAAGCACCTAAAAAATCTACCCAACCAGCAAAGTACTCTCCAAACACAAAGAAATGAGAGTCCAAGAGGGTTTGCAAAAATACAGCACCAAACTAGGTCAATGAAGCTCAAGGATGCAAGGTATCACCATTTAGGGTTTTGAAAATTAAGGCACAAGTAACTCAAGCAAAGTCCAGCAAGGAAATTTGTGAAAAATCCAAGATAAATCATGAAGATAGTAGAGTGTCTTAGGATTTGAATGCAAAAAGAATGGGGTTCATAGCTTAAAGGATGAGAAAAATAGAAATTGGACAAGGCAGATTGGTCTATGAGAGTCCACAAGAAAGCAATGCTCAATGTTGAATTTATTTGGCCACGTGGGATGAAAATAAAAATCTGGAAAAATTATGATAAAAAACTAAATGAATCAAGGAGTGCATATGAATTTTTTTGGATTTTTTAGAGTTAAGGAAGTATTTAAAATGGATCAAAAGCAAATGGAATAAAATTGGTAAAGAAAAAGAATAAAAATAAAGCTAATGGGCCAAGGGGGTGCAAGAAGTAAACACGTTAGTTCAAAAAAACAGCATGGGCCTTGCGTGGGGGGTGTGGATAGCGCTGGGGGGCTGAACCTTCTTCTTCATGAAGAAACCCTAAACTCTAACCACCATTAATGAACCAAACCCTAACCCTAACTTCATGAAATCTCAAACCAAGCCACGGCCGGCCATGAAACTCTCCAGAATACATAATCTAACATCACTAAACACAAATACATGCTTGGATTGGATTAAAACTCAAAGAAACTCAAGATATGAATGAAAATAAAATTGTCCATGAAACTTTAAATCACCATAACTTTGTCAATACTCAACCATTTCACAAACTACAAAGAGCATTGTAACCACCACAACATGAGGATTCTAAAACACACAACCAAATACATTTCTATGAGATTCGAAATTTGAGCATACCTAAGGTGGTGTTCCAAATTTGAAGTCAAGAATGGTATAAGGTGATGGCAAATGATCTCCTTATCCCCTTAGATGCAAAATAAATGCATCTAAGGCTTTGCAAACTTGTAAATCCAGCAATGTGCTTCCTTGTGCTTCAAAGCTTCTCAAATGGCCACTTGAACAAACTTCACTATAAATCTAGATCCATGGGTGCTTAATGATCCTTGAGATGAGAGGAGTATGAATGTGGTCTTGGATTGAAGAAAGTTTGCCTAGATCAAAAGTTATGGCACAAAATGAAAATGTGCACAAGAAATGAGAAATGGATGATTCTTGAAGAATAATCCAAACAAATGGTATGGAAATGATCTATGAGTGATGAGGATTAAGAATCCAGCAAGAGTTTTGTGAATGGATTCTTGTAGCAAGAGTTTGTGGAGAATAAGCAATTTTGCATAAAAGATGAGAATGAGAGAATGAGTGTGTAATCTGGCTGCCTCTAACCCTAATTCTGATTGTTATGGAATATATATGGCAATGCAAAAGGGTTAGAACAAATGCACGTGAGAGAGGGCTGATTTTTGTGAAAATGCAATTTTGGCCCAAGTGTGCCATAAGCATGCCAAGCTCATGATTTGCTGGCCTCTCTTGCATGTGCATTCACCATCCCACCAATGATTCCCAGCAAACAACTTCAGCCCTTGGATGCAAGCTATCACACAATGGTCATGCCTTATGCAAATTCAAGTGTAAAATGCAAGTTTTATGGAACTTTTTCATGTGCATGAATTTTTCCACTTTTCTTTGAGCCAAATGACCTAAATGGTATGCATTTTGGTTGTGTAAACTTACTTTGGCCATAGCATAGCAAACTATCCATTTTTGAGCCTTTGTGCAAATGGCTTGGCCTTGAAACTTGGAAATTTGCCCTAAAATACCTAAATTTTCGGGGGCCATATCTCTCAAACCATAAATCCCATGAAAATTTACTTGTACTTTTTAAAAATGGCAGCCCTTACTCTCCAACTTTCATGTTTGGGTTGGGTCCATTTGAAGATTTTTTGATCAAGTTAAGGCCTTGTGAAGTTTTAGGTCAAAATAGCCAAAAATATTAACTTTTCCATGACCAACTTTGTGCACTTTTGCCAAAACCCCTCAAACCACCAAAATTCTTGTACTTTAAGCTCACCCAACATCTTATAACATTGAATATACCTCATTTGGCCAAAAAAAATTGGGTTAGACCCCTTGGAATGGCACAGTTGACTTTTTATGGGCCCAGTTGACTTTCTGCTTCATCTGCAAGTAACTGAGGCAATGACTGACTTCCACTTGGAATTTTTCCATGAAAATTGACATGTAGGAACCTCTTATCATATAGAAAACATTTCCCAAAAGAGTTGGCCAAAATTATGAGGTTAAGGCTCTTGAAGCCAAAACCCTAATTTGGTTGCACTGCTTAGGAGCCTTGCATTTGTCTTAAAACTTGTGATGATTAAGCAATCTTCTGAGCTTTTGCAAGTGAACTTGGCCTTTCCAAAGGAGTCTAGACTCATCATAGGCCTCCCACAAATCCATTGGAACCCTTGTCTTGGCTTAGATGGCCTTCAACACCTCCCCAGATGGCCATATGCCTCATGCTAGGGCTTGATGCTTGTCATGCTTTATTTTCCTATGCTATAATGCTATATATATGATATGCTTATGATGCAAATGGTGTATTATGATGCTTAAAATGAAGAGGGCAAATTTGAGGTTCTACAGCTGCCCCTATTCAAGCAACTATTGATCTGAAAAGGACGATTGCTTCCGCTTTCGACCGTTCAAGATAAACTGTGGTTGAATACCCAAGAAAACGGAAATTTGCGCTCTGATGCAGAAAACAAGAAATGGGAAATAAACCCAATCCAGCGATGTTACAAATGAGCTGAGAGATGAGCAGACGAGCTCCTTTCAATGAAACCAAAGGTTCTGATGAAACATGAAACGGACGAGTCTTCTTGTGACCTGTGACGCCAGGTGCAGAAAGCGGACGAGTCCTTAAGAATCTTCAAAGTAACCTGAGATAGATGAATCTCCTTCACTAATCCTTACGCAGATAAGCGGAATAAGACGGACGAGCCTTCTTCGGATAACCCTTACGCAGGTTCCGGGAATGCATATAAGTCTGTGGGATAAACATGCAGCTAGGATGGACGAATCCTCTTCGCGAATCCTTACGCAGATAAGCGGAATAAGACGGACGAGTCTTCTTCGGATAACCCTTACGCAGGCTCCGGGAATGGTTTTGACGTTTTAATCCCACCGTCAGGATTTTCAACCTCTTCACGAATCCTTACGCAGATAAGTGGAATAAGACGGACGAGTCTTCTTCGGATAACCCTTACGCAGGTTCCGGTAATTGTTTTGACGCTTTGATCCCACCGTCAGGAGTTTCAACCTCTTCACGAATCCTTACGCAGATAAGTGGAATAAGACGGACGAGTCTTCTTCGGATAACCCTTACGCAGGTTCCGGTAATTGTTTTGACGCTTTGATCCCACTGTCAGGATTTTCAACCTCTTCAATGCGGACGAGCATTGGAATGATCATCAAAGAAACACAGACGAGTGTCATAAGTCGACGATACGAACGAGTATCGGACGATGATCCAAGAAACACAGACGAGTGCTTCTGATATTGATACGGACGAGTATCAGCTTATTCCAGACGATCTTCAAAAGAAAATACCAAACACGGACGAGTGTCGGGGCATGCAGACGAGCACTAGATAAGTAATAGACACGGGCAAGTGTCGAAGGATGCGGACGAGCAATCTTCAAAGGAGTAACAAGCACGTACGAGTGCTAAGAGATGCGATCGAGCATCAAATAAAGATACGAGTACGGACGAGTACCGGCGACTTTCTCGGGAATATGCCTCAGATAAAGAGGAATCGAAAATAAAATGCACGGACGAGTGCGGCAGGGATGCGGTCGAGCATCAAATAAAGATGCGAGTACGGACGAGTACTGGCAACTTCACTAGGGAAAAACTTCAAAGAACTAATAGGCACGGACGAGTGCCGAGATCTGCGGACGGTCATCAAATAAAGATGTTAGCACGGACGAGTGCTGAGGAATACCTCAAATAAAGAGGGATCTGCTGAGGAAAAGGCACGGACGAGTGCCGAAAGAGGACGAGCATCAAATAAAGATGCGAGCACAGGCGAGTGCTAGTAGACATAGACTCTACTGGGGAAAGTTCCCAGGCGTGTACCACAAGGTGCTAATTCTTCTGGAGACTACGGATGAGCAAACTGAATCATCAAATAAGTGTCTAAGAGTGCGAATAAACACTGAATAAGTATTAACACAGACAAAGGCTGATTGTGTTGGGGAAGTAGACAATTCCACTTTGGCTGGGGAATGAAGTCCTGGCGACCTGTGGGAGAAGATTCCGGCAACCTGCTGGGGACTCAAAGCTTTTAACTCTGATGGAAACGAAGTGCTGGCAACCTGATGCTTGCCGGAGAAGCTTTCACTAGAAGAAAGACGACTCTGCGTGAGGTATACTTCGTTTAACTGCTTTGAACATCTGCTGAGGATCTGATCATCCTGCTCTGACTCCACTGGGGAGAATTTCTTCTTGCTCTGCTAGGGAAATCCCTTGGGAATGATAATCCCGATGACTCTATGGGGAAATGAAGTTACCTGCAACTCTGTTGGGTAAGGAGAACTTCTAGCGATTCCGTTGTAGATAATAAACTTCTGATAACTCCACTGAAGATGGGAGACTTCTGCTAACTCCTGCTGGGGATTGACCCGACCTCTGGGGAGGGCAGGTGTTCGGATACCTGCTGAGAATAAGTCACTTGTAAATAGGCGCTCTGCCAGGGAAATACCTCTACTTGTAGAATAACCCTCTGTTGCTTGGGGATATGGTGATAACCTGCAAATCCTGCAATAACAGAATACACACATATGCACCAAGATTGGTACGGCCTGATCTATTCATCCACTGTCACCTGACACTCAAAGCGATGTTAAGTGTCTCTGCAATGTCATTTTTATCAGTTTGAAAAGCAACATGTTTCACATGCAATGTTATTTGTCAAAAATTCAGGACATTTTTGCAAACAAAATAAACATAACACGGTGTTTGACTGAATATTCTTTTTATTGATTGGCCTCTGAATAGGCAAAATTTTACATCAGGAAGTAACCACCTGGAAAGAGGTAACTACTGTAAAATTGAGAAAAGAAACTATCCTAATGGCAATGGCACGGTATTCCAAAGAGTTTCCTTCCTGTTATGACTGGCATATCCTCAAGACTTTCCGTTCCGTCTTCGACCTTCTGAAGAGAATGAGGGGGCTGATCTCTACCCTTCTGATATGGTCAAGCTGTTTGAAGCGGTGATGTGGTTCAGATAAACCGGAGCGCAGTTGTTCGCTTATTCCCTGATTTTGCGTGGATCGCCCTTTCGGGTTTTCAATCCACCGGGTTACCCTTTTTTGCCTGAGTTGTCCGATGTGGCTTTTCAACTCAGCGGGTGTACATTTTTTTAAATTTTCCCTAATTTTTGCCCGAGCTTTTATTCTGTTTTTAGCTCGCCGGGATGCCCCTTTTTTTGCCTGGACCATAATTCTGTTTTTGTGTCCAGCGGGTCTCTTATGCGAAGTATTTTTTAACTGCGTCCGAGTTAACAGGGTATTGGAAGTCTTCGCCATCCATAGTGGTGAGCATCAGTGCTACGCCTGAGAATACTTTCTTCACTATGAATGGTCCTTCATAATTTGGGGTCCACTTGTCCCTGTGATCTGAACTGGGAGGAATGATCCTCTTGAGTACAAGCTCGCCTACTTGGTACTCCCGAGTACGTACTCGCTGATCGAAGGCTCGCTTCATTCTCCTTTGATAAAGCTGGCTATGACAGATAGCTGCTAATCTCTTTTCCTCAATTAGGCATAGTTGATCGTATCGAGCACGTACCCACTCAGCCTCATCAAGCTTGACATCCATCAGCACCCGCAGTGAAGGGATTTCCACTTCAACAGGCAAGACTGCCTCCATGCCGTAGACTAAAGAGAAGGGGGTTGCCCCAGTCGACGTCCTGACTGACGTTCGGCACCCATGCAACGCAAACGGTAGCATCTCATGCCAATCCTTGTAGGTGATGACCATTTTCTGTACAATCCTCTTGATATTCTTGTTAGCCGCCTCTACCGCACCATTCATCTTTGGTCGGTAAGGAGAGGAATTGTGATGTTGGATTTTGAAGTCCCGGCACAGTTCTGCCATCATCTTATTGTTCAGATTAGAACCATTATCAGTAATGATTCGCTCGGGCACTCCATATCTGCATATGATATCTCTTTTCAGGAATTTTGCTACCACCTGGCGAGTAACATTGGCATAAGACGCAGCTTCTACCCATTTGGTGAAGTAATCAATCGCGACCAAGATGAAGCGATGTCCGTTTGACGCCGTTGGTTCAATCTTGCCAATCATATCAATGCCCCACATGGCAAAGGGCCAGGGTGAAGACATCACATTCAGAGGATTGGGAGGCACATGCACTTTATCTGCATAAATCTGGCATTTATGACATTTTCTGGCATAGGCACAACAGTCTGCATCCATTGTGATCCAGTAATAGCCCGATCTTAGCAACTTTTTAGCCATTGCATGCCCTCCAGCATGGGTACCAAAGGATCCTTCGTGCACCTCGTGCATCAGCAAGTCTGCTTCCGTCCTATCAACGCATCTGAGAAGTATCATATCAAAGTTTCTCTTATACAGGGAGCCATCAGTGTTCAGGAAGAAACTACCAGCTAGCCTTCTTAATGTCTTCTTATCATTGGAAGATGCCCCAGGTGGGTATGTTTGATCCTCCAAGAAGCATTTGATGTCATGGTACCAGGGCTTATCATCTTTGACAATGTCTGCTGAGCACACATATGCTGGCCTGTCAAGTCTGGATACTTCAATTCGGGGCACAAAGTTGGCAGCTTGCACTTTGATCATGGATGAGATGGTAGCCAGAGCATCTGCAAACTGATTTTCGTCTCGAGGGATATACTCAAGCTTGACTATTGTGAAGAAAGTCAACAACCTCCTTGTGTAGTCCCGATAAGGTATCAAATGATCTTGGTGCGTGTACCACTTGCCATTGGTTTGATTAATTACCATAGCTGAATCTCCGAACACAGTCAAAGTCTTGATCCTGAGGTCAATGGCTTCCTCAAGACCCATAATACAAGCTTCGTATTCAGCTTCGTTGTTAGTGTAGTTAAAGGTGAGTTTTGCCGAGAAAGGCATGTGAACTCCCTTAGGTGTAATGAGTACTGCACCAACACCACGACCATTCATATTAACAGCCCCATCAAACATCATAGTCCATTCTTTTTCTGGGTCAGGCCCTTCAGTGTGAATAGGCTCTTCATGATCTTTTGCTTTTATGAACATGATGTCTTCATCAGGGAAGTCGAATCTCATAGGCTGGTAATCATCAATGGGTTGCTCAGCCAGATAATCAGACAATACACTGCCCTTGATAGCTTTTTGGGATGTGTATTGAATATCATACTCTGTGAGAATCATTTGCCATCTTGCAACCCGTCCGGTAAGTGCTGGTTTCTCAAATATATACTTGACTGGGTCCATCTTGGAGATCAACAAGGTAGTGTGGGTCAACATGTACTGCCTTAGTCGGCGAGCAGCCCACGCTAAAGCACAGCAAGTTTTCTCGAGCAGTGAATATCGTTGTTCACAGTCGGTAAACTTTTTGCTTAGGTAGTATATTGCATACTCTGTTCGACCAGACACGTCATGCTGGCCCAACACACACCCCATTGACTTTTCTAATACCGTCAAGTACATGATCAGAGGTCTTCCTTCAACTGGAGGCATAAGGATTGGAGGCTCCTGTAAGTATTCCTTAATTTTGTCAAAAGCCCTCTGACAGTCCTCATTCCACCTGACCGTTTGTTCTTTTCTTAATAGCTTGAACAAGGGCTCGCAGGTTGCTGTAAGATGAGATATGAACCTTGAAATGTAGTTCAATCTTCCTAGGAACCCTCGAACTTCTTTCTCAGTCTTTGGCGCAGGCATTTCTTGAATGGCTTTAACTTTGTCAGGGTCAACTTCAATCCCTTTCTCGCTTACAATAAATCCTAGCAGCTTACCAGATCGTACCCCGAATGTGCATTTGTTGGGGTTTAGCTTCAATTGGTACTTCCTCAGACGCTTGAATAACTTCAACAGATTTACCAGGTGGTCTTCCTCTGTGAGGGACTTGGCAATCATGTCATCCACATAACATTCAATTTCTTTATGGATCATGTCATGGAATAATGTTACCATAGCCCGTTGATAAGTGGCACCAGCATTCTTCAAGCCGAATGGCATCACCTTATAACAGAATGTGCCCCAGGGTGTGATGAAAGTCATCTTCTCCATGTCTTCAGGTGACATTTTGATCTGATTGTATCCTGAAAATCCATCCATGAAGGAGAACACCGAGAACTGAGCCGTATTGTCGACCAATACATCAATGTGAGGTAAAGGGAAATCATCTTTCGGGCTGGCTCTGTTCAGGTCCCGGTAATCCACACACATCCTCACCTTGCCATCTTTCTTTGGCACTGGAACGATGTTAGCTACCCACGGTGGGTAGCTAGTCACGGCAAGGAATCCGGCGTCCCACTGTTTCTGTACCTCCTCTTTGATCTTCATCGCCATGTCAGGGCGAGTTCTTCTCAATTTTTGCTTAACAGGAGGACAGTCTTCTTTTAACGGTAGTCGATGCACAACTATGTCTGTATCCAACCCTGGCATGTCCTGATATGACCAGGCAAAGATGTCAACATATTCACGCAACATTTCAATCAACCCCTTCTTAACTTCAGTCTGCAGGCTGGCACCTATCTTGATTTCCTTCTTAACCACTTCTGTGCCGATGTTGATAACCTCGATTTCCTCTTGATGAGGCTGAATAACTCTTTCCTCTTGCTTCAACAACCTGACCAGTTCTTCAGGGAGTTCGTAACCTTCCTCAACCTCTTCATCAGCTTGGTAGATTGGATTGTCGAAGTTATGCTCAGTCATAGCAGGAGAGTTGTCAATGGAATCCGGTTGATCGACACTGCACAAGTGATGTGCTCATTCAGAATCTGTTTAGAGAAAACACACACCAAAAGCAAGAAAGAAAAACACATTGCCATTTTCTTTATTTGTGCAAAAATTAAAATTGAAAGAAAAGGAACGATTTGATTGAAAAATGTCCTTTATTTATGACAAATAAATGCTTTCAAAACATGGAGGCCCATACAATGGATCCTTGTACCTTGGGCAGAGTACAGGATTTGACATGCAGTATGTAAAAAAATGACAAATAAACAATTACTTTGTGATCCAGGTGACTTCGACGATGTCTTCCGTAGACCAATTGGGCAGCTCCTCTCCTGGTGCACACGGGCGGATCCAATTATCCAGTTCGCACTCGCTATCTCCGTCTTCACTGGTAGCACAGATATGGTTGCGGTCCAGCAACCCAGCACTAGTAAAGGTAATGGTCTTGTTGTCTGATGAACGGACGAGCCCATCAGGCTGATACCCAAGCCCGAACTTGTCCTCCTTCTTTTCCAGCTCCAGTAGTCTTCCCCAGCCCTGGGCACTGCCTGATTGCACAACCTCCTTGGCCTGCTTGTAGGAGGTAATAGACGTACTTTCTTTATCTTCAGCTTTACTCAGAGGAGACAGGGAACTAATATTCACTGCTTCGAATGCCTGACACAGGGTTTCATGAATTTCACCATCCATCTCCACATATTTGAATGTAGATAGATGACTCACAAATATGTCCTCTTCACTGCACACAGTCACAACTTGACCATCCGCTACGTACTTGAGCTTCTGGTGCAAAGTTGACGTCACAGCCCCTGCGGCATGAATCCATGGTCGACCAAGTAGACAGCTATAAGCAGGTTGGATGTCCATCACGTAGAACGTGCTCTTAAACACTTGCGACCCAACCTTGATTGGCAACTCAACCTCCCCAAAGACAGACCTCCGAGAACCGTCGAAAGCCTTCACCACCAAATCACTTGGCCTCAAAACAACCCCTTCCACATTGAGTTTCATTAACGCCTTCTTTGGCAAGACATTAAGAGATGACCCAATATCAACCAGGACATGAGACAGCACAGCCCCTTTGCATTCAATTGTGATGTGGAGAGCCTTGTTATGATTCCTCCCTTCAGTAGTAAGGTCCCTATCAGTAAAGCCCAGACCATGGCTCGCATTTACACTTCCCACCACAGCCTCTAACTGATTCACGGTAATCTCCTAAGGAACATACGCCATCTGCAACACCTTCAGAAGGGCTTCTCTATGAGCTGGTGAGCACATCAGCAGTGACAAGATAGAGATTTTGGAGGGAGTTTGATTTAGCTGCTCGACTACCTTGTAGTCGCTCCTCTTAATAATCCTCATGAACTCCTCCATTTCCTTCTCGAAAGTACTTTGACCAGTAGCGGGAGTGGCATTATCGTCAGTTGTTATTTGTTTCCCTTTGGCTTTAGCAGAAGCCTCAGCATCAGTGTCTCCTCTCAAAGTCTGGGGAGCGAATAAGCGACCACTCCTCGTGAAACCTCCACTTCCCCCAACATTCACCACAGCTGGGTCCATGGTTACTGTCTTATTTTCCGCTTTCTGTCCTCCGACATACACTTCTGATCCGTAATGCCATGGAATAGCCTTCTCATCTGAATACGGAATAGGTCCAGGCACCGTGATGGTGACGGGACTTACTTCCGGGACATAAATAGTAACCGGCTCTCTTTGCGCTGGCATTTCAGCAGGATCATAGTATATGGTCACTGTTGACACTTCATCAGTCCTCTTATCGACCCTGTCGAACTGTAACAGCCCATCATCCATCAGTCTCTGTAAACCAGTCTTCAATCTGTCACAACCATTCTTCGACTCAACACAGTCTTCGCAATCAAACCCACAACCCGGGAAAACCTGACCCTTCACCAACCTCTCCTTGACCAGCAACAAGGAGGTCTTCACTTCTTCAACCTTTTCCACCAAGTTCAACCTCTCCTCCATCTCAATAGCATTAACCCTGGCTCCCCCATGATTAGGGATAGGGTTATTCGTGACATTCGGAGGCGGTGCAAAATTGATTGCCTTGGAGTCGATCAATTCCTGAACTTTATAGTGCAAAGCCCTGCACTTCTCTGTTGAGTGCCCGGGTGCCCCAGAATGGAAAGCACATCGAACATTGGCGTCGTAACCTGGAGGAAGAGTTCCAGTAGGTGGAGCCAAGGTCCTCAGTTGAATTAAGTTGAGTTCCAACAATCTCTGGAGTAAAGCTGTGTAAGTCATGGGGATCACATCAAAAACCCTATCAGCTTGGCGTGACTGCCTCTGTTGATACGGTCTCTGTTGATAGTTGCACTGCTGTTGTTGCTGAGGCTGTTGTAGAGCCTGTTGAGCTGGTTGAATTGGTGTAGTGGGAATTGTGACTGCAGCTATCTGATTGTATTCTCGTCTATAACCTCTGCCTCTGTCTCGGCCGTATACTGCGCTAGCTTCCCCTTCTCTTCTTCTAGGAGGTCCGCCAAAGGCTTTCCTCGCTCCTCCAGAGCTACCAGCGGTATTAGGGTCCTGAATCTTCCCCGTCTTTAACAGAGTCTCAACTCTCTCTCCAGCAATCACTATATCATTGAACTTGGTGGCCGAGCTAGATGCCAACCTTTCTAGAAAAACACCTTGGAGAGTGCCCATAAACATGTCGGCCATTTCATCCTCCAAGAGGGGTGGTTGCACCCTGGCAGCTAACTGGCGCCACCTCTGGGCATATTCTTTGAAACTTTCTTTTGCCGCCTGGGTCATGTGTTGCAACTGCGTGCGCTTCGGAGCCATGTCCATGTTATATTGATACTGCCTCACAAAGGCCTCGGCTAAATCCTTCCAGCTCTTGATATTGACCCTATTGATCTTCATGTACCATTCAAGAGAAGCTCCCACCAAGCTATCCTGAAAATAATACATCCAAAGTTTCTCATCATCTGTATGAGCGGCAATCCTCCCGACAAACGATTGCAGATGGGTCTTCGGGCAAGTAGTGCCGTCATACTTCTCGAAGGTAGGAACTTTGAACTTATACGGAATCCTGACTCCCGGAACCAAGCCCAAGTCTGTTATGTCGAATCCCAAAGAACTCTGGGACTGAATAGCCTTGATTTGCTCAGCCATCTCTTCAAACCTCTTGTTCATCTCTGCTCCTTGACCTTCAGCCTCATCAAGCAGAGTGAACTGGTCGTCTTGATGGTCTACCTGAATGTTGTGTAACCCATCGTTGATTATTGTCATTCCTGGCTGTGTAACAGGAGGTTCGACCTGACGTGCGCCCGCACCGGTACGATTGTCAGCAGTAGCAGCAGCCGCAGTGTTCCTATTCTGATTCTCAACCATCTCCCGCAGACGCTCTTGGGTCTGCCCCATGCCGGCCATTAGTGTCATAAAATTATCCATCCTTTGTCTCAAATCTGTCAAGTCTGCTTGTAACTGGTCCATGACTCGTTCTCTGTTAATCTTGGTTGGATATCTGTGTACTGTTGGTTGCCCCCGAACTTTTCGAGGAGCTATAGTGCCTGAAACACAAAACACGTTAGTAACCGAGACACTACCTGCAAAACAACAAACAGGTTATATGGATGCAATGCAGTTGTTTATGTTTCCAATCACAAGTCATTTATGCCCCGGTCCCGGTATTTCAGCAAAGAAAACCAGATGGGCACTGATCCTCGACTTCCAGGAACCTTCGCGAGAGACCACATTCAAACCACAACAGTAAGCGAACCAAGAAATAATGGAAAAAACCATAACATAAATCAACCTATCAGGCAAATAACACAGAATTCCCCGTAGGGTACAAGTCTTTACAAAGGAGAAACAACCAACTAGGACTCCTACAACATGCCTGTAGGTAATCCAGATACAAGAAACGTAAACTAAGAAGCAGAACCAACGCCTAAGGACCCTGAAGCTCCATCACTAAACCCCCCATCAGATCTTACCTTCTTGACTCCCGCCATCAACTTTAGGTCTTCAATCTCTTTAAGTGCTGCTTCGAGGGCTTGTTGACTGTTTGCGAGTTGCTGAGTCTTTTCTCTGCGAATTTTGTGGACTTGCTCCACCTCTTCCTTTTTGTAAGTCATCTGGGTTTCAAAGAACTCTTCTTTTTCTTTATATTGCTTCAGCTCTTGCTCTCTCTGTCCCTTTAACCAGACAATAGACTGACGAGCATCTCTGAGGATCTTTGACTTCTTCTTGCGCTCAACTTCTCTTTGGGCTTCCATCATCCCCAATCTGCGGAAATGTGCTTATCTACCTGCAAAGTCCTTCTCCTTAGCCTCTAAAGTCGTTTGTATCTTCAGCAACTTCTCTTCAGCTTCAACCTTGGCCCTGTTGGCTTGGTGATACAGGCTTACCATCTCAGTATTTTCAACTCTAACTGCATGTAGCTGGGCTTCCAACTTCTTGAATTCCTCTAGAGGCACAGTATCAATGGACTCAGTAACTGGGGGAACTGGTGTTGAAAATGGTAACAAAACTCTTCTAGCTCTGTCTTTCAACCAAGCTTCGTACTCTGGGAATGTCTGATTGTTACACTTCCCAAAGCTAGCTATCCCTTCTCCCTTAATGCACTTCCAAGCTCCCGCAACCTTCCTCACTAAGGGCATCTTATCTTTCACTGAGAAGTAGAAAATAGGGGTCAGTTTCAAATCTTCAGGCACCTCTCTCAAAGCGTATCCCAATTGTCTTCTTAACAGGATTGGATTGTAATTAATCCCTCCAGTTATTCCCAACAAAGGCACACTATGATAACTCCCGCAGCTAGTGATGAAACGTGCACCTTGCAGCCTTTGAGTGAACCATCTAACATCTTTAGCTAGCAACTTTTCCAGCTTCTGAGCCCATATCAAACTATGGTCACTAAACACTCCCGTACTAGGCAAGTGCCGCATGAACCTCATGTGAAATAACGGAGCGCAACAACGGACCAAACCTCCCCTCTTCTTCTCAGTTTTGTAATGAACTGAGTAATACAAATCCCCGAGTAAGGTAGGCACTGGATTCTTCAGCAAAAAGAGATGTATGGCGTTTATATCTATGAACTTCTCCATATCAGCAAACAAAATGATGCCATAGATAGACAGAGCCAAGATGGCACACACAGCATCCCATTCCTCTTCAACAGCCAATTCTCCTGCTTTCTTCACCAGTGCCTCCAAAGAAAACCCGGACACTCCTCCTTTGATAATGGTCAAAGACTTCACAGTAGAAGGACTCAAATAAAGAGCCTCAGCAATAGCCTCAGGTGCAGGTCTACTCATCTCAGAATTGAAAGGAACCTGATCTCGAACCGGCACACCCAGGATCAAAGCATACTCCTCCAGCATAGGGCCCAACTGAAAATCAGGAAAGGTGAAGCAACGGAGCTGAGGATCATAATACTGAAGCAATGTATGAATGGCACTCCTCTCGGAAGGATCTAGCTCTATCACCACATCAAGAATACTCCCATAAGCTTTTCTGAATCTCTCCACCTGGTTGGGTGTAACCAGCTTTACCATCTTTTTCAACAAACCAACCTTGATATCAAAGAACTTGAAATGAATATTCTGCTTGCGAGGATCTTCCATCTTTGAAGAGAATACCGGAACCGGAAGCAGAGATATGAACCTGTGAATGAAAACAAAAAACAATGATTAATGATGCAATGATGCAATGCAGATGCAAATGCAAGGACATATGGTCATCTGAGACTGTCTGGAGTCTGGCCACTGACAAGGTCCCTCTGACAAACCAAAAGTCCACTGAGTCACACTCTCTGATAATCACAACTCTCTGAAGAAAATCTCTGGACCACAGTATCAAGAATACCAGAACCATAAAACCAGATTTTCGGAACCAAAGTAACGGTATCATGACATGAACTGCACCGGTAACAAGGGTATGATGAGGTCAGGGGTTCCTGCAAACCTGTAAACCCATCCCCAATCTCACAGGTGTGCTCCGGGTCAAACATCACGGACTCTCAAAGCCGAATAGCAATAATACTTTCACCATTTCCGAGAAATGGCTCATGACCAAATCAGGGAAACGGTTAGGCATTATGTACTACGCAGGGAGGCCTCAGCTGAGTCCGGGAAAACAAGCATCCCTTATAAGTCCCCAGCTTCGAGCGCTGAAATCGAGAAACAATAGTACATTCAGCCCGTAGGATACAGTACTAATGTCATACGACCAGATGCTTTGACTGAGTTCCTATAAGAGAACCAGGCCATCCTATGCGAGTCCCCAGTGGACCCTCGGGTGCGAATGGGTTTGCCAAAAAATGTGGTCTGCCACTGCCACCACTGGAGAGGGTTGTTTCCACAAAGGTTCTCAATGATCGGTCCCCAGATGCACATAACTATCAAGGTCCTATCCCGAAGTGGAGGAAATCCCCACACAAGATATTTCCAAGACGGTCGCAATCTGGGCGTGAAACACACTGCCACTCATCATGCCACATGTGAGTACAATATGTCCACTCTAATCCTAGGGTGCACTCAAGCCGGGTACTTGGCTTATCTCTCAGAAACAGTATCCCCAGAGCCCACCAAACAGAAAACCAGTCCAGACAGTCCAGCATGATATATGATGTGGAAAATAAATACTGAAAACTGTAAATAAAGCTGTAAATAAACAACAATAAAATACAACAAGCCACATCAACCAAACATCACCCAATGAAACAGCAACACACAAGCGCTAGGAGAGACTCACAGGGGAACCAGAGATCATCTGGTGTGCAGTCCCCAGCAGAGTCGCCAAGCTGTCGCTCCCGGGATTTCCATCCTGGTACAAACGCGAAAGTGGCGCGGAAAAAGAATAGAGTCGCCAGCCAGGCATTTTTATCCCGAAGAAAGGGAATGGTAATGCTGCACAAACCAGAAGAAAAGAAGAGAAAGGACACAGGTCCTGCGAACCAAAGAGACTGAGTTCGAGAGTCGGTTACGACCTGGGAAGGTATTAGCACCCAGATCGTCCGCCGTACCCGACGGGATCCACGCTTGCAAAGATAACTGTTTCAAAGGGTGAGGGTATGAAAGTTGCAGCAAAGAAATGAAAATGAACTGGAAAAGAAAAATGAGAAGGGAACTGAAATAAGAAACAAAGAGAAAAAATGTAGGGAAAATAAAGATTGTGCTCGAACGGGCCCTACCCCGCTGCCTACGTACCTCATCAGGATAATGAGGATCAGAGACGCCGGAGTTCCCCTAACTAGGGGTACTAAAAGGAAATTGCTTGTGAATTAAAGGCTTGAACTACCTACGTCAATGCTCAGGTGCTGCAGGCTCGGACGACGAGTGCGTTACCGTCTTGCAAAGTGACAAGTAGGAGCAAGTTCGCGTACGGAGCGAATGAGGTGAGAAAAGAATTCCCGAAGGAAAGACGCTTATAGTTTGTTCGGTGTTTTTTTAGAAGCTTTTATAAGTGAAAATTTGCATAGGTGAGTGTACCTATGTCTTACTCAATGGGATGTGTACGTCTCACATCATCCCGAAATGGAATGCGCAAGAGGCACACCTATCTATGGAGGAAATCCCCAAAGCTAGTCCCACAGGTGAAGGCTTAAGCACACTGGCCTATTACCATTATTAAGTATTTTTGTGGTTTTTGGTTAAGAAATGTCTTTTAATTTTTCTTTGTGAGGTACTCATGCTAAGACCTATCTACCACGAGTGATGACTCACACCTCGTCCCGAAATGGAACGCGTGCAAGCATCTCATAGCAAAGTCTCATGTCACATGAAAGCACTCAACCTTTATTAAGTGAATTAAAATTAAGTTTGAAGATGAGAAGAGAAAGAGAACCAAAGGAGCAAAAAAGGAAAAAAAAACTAGGGGGAAAGTTTCTATCCTAAGTTAGCATGCATGGAGTTCCTAGGGTTTGTGAGGTCTTTCTAACCTAAAAGGATCTCAAGAGAAGAAGGAGAAGATAAAAGGAGAGATGAGAAAGGCCTAAGCCCAACAAGAAGATGTTAGTCCATATAAACAAAATGAGAAGAGATGAGAAATGGAGATGTGGAACTCAATTCCCACATCTCAAACTTACCATAGCCCCTGCAAGGTTAGTGTAACAACATAAAACCAAGGCATGAACCAACAAGTCAGAAGCTACACAAGCATATAGGCATGGCAAAGAGTTCACAAGATGATAAGCAAAGCAACACAAGATCATATTGAGATGATTGGAAGTGAAACAAGTGCAAAGAAGGCATGCATAACACTTAAAGAAATAAAGCACATAAAAGAGACCCAACACCAAGACTCAAGGAGACTCAAACCCTATCCTAAGACCAGGAACAACCCTAGACCTCTAAAGGACCCCAAAAGATGAGGAGAAGTTGGCACAAGTTCCCTTCTAAACTTAAAAGAGACTATAAGACTCAAAGTATGCAAAACAAGGCAAGGTGAGGAAGAAAATACCCAAAAAAAAGATCCAAGCACCTAAAAAATCTACCCAACCAGCAAAGTACTCTCCAAACACAAAGAAATGAGAGTCCAAGAGGGTTTGCAAAAATACAGCACCAAACTAGGTCAATGAAGCTCAAGGATGCAAGGTATCACCATTTAGGGTTTTGAAAATTAAGGCACAAGTAACTCAAGCAAAGTCCAGCAAGGAAATTTGTGAAAAATCCAAGATAAATCATGAAGATAGTAGAGTGTCTTAGGATTTGAATGCAAAAAGAATGGGGTTCATAGCTTAAAGGATGAGAAAAATAGAAATTGGACAAGGCAGATTGGTCTATGAGAGTCCACAAGAAAGCAATGCTCAATGTTGAATTTATTTGGCCACGTGGGATGAAAATAAAAATCTGGAAAAATTATGATAAAAAACTAAATGAATCAAGGAGTGCATATGAATTTTTTTGGATTTTTTAGAGTTAAGGAAGTATTTAAAATGGATCAAAAGCAAATGGAATAAAATTGGTAAAGAAAAAGAATAAAAATAAAGCTAATGGGCCAAGGGGGTGCAAGAAGTAAACACGTTAGTTCAAAAAAACAGCATGGGCCTTGCGTGGGGGGTGTGGATAGCGCTGGGGGGCTGAACCTTCTTCTTCATGAAGAAACCCTAAACTCTAACCACCATTAATGAACCAAACCCTAACCCTAACTTCATGAAATCTCAAACCAAGCCACGGCCGGCCATGAAACTCTCCAGAATACATAATCTAACATCACTAAACACAAATACATGCTTGGATTGGATTAAAACTCAAAGAAACTCAAGATATGAATGAAAATAAAATTGTCCATGAAACTTTAAATCACCATAACTTTGTCAATACTCAACCATTTCACAAACTACAAAGAGCATTGTAACCACCACAACATGAGGATTCTAAAACACACAACCAAATACATTTCTATGAGATTCGAAATTTGAGCATACCTAAGGTGGTGTTCCAAATTTGAAGTCAAGAATGGTATAAGGTGATGGCAAATGATCTCCTTATCCCCTTAGATGCAAAATAAATGCATCTAAGGCTTTGCAAACTTGTAAATCCAGCAATGTGCTTCCTTGTGCTTCAAAGCTTCTCAAATGGCCACTTGAACAAACTTCACTATAAATCTAGATCCATGGGTGCTTAATGATCCTTGAGATGAGAGGAGTATGAATGTGGTCTTGGATTGAAGAAAGTTTGCCTAGATCAAAAGTTATGGCACAAAATGCAAATGTGCACAAGAAATGAGAAATGGATGATTCTTGAAGAATAATCCAAACAAATGGTATGGAAATGATCTATGAGTGATGAGGATTAAGAATCCAGCAAGAGTTTTGTGAATGGATTCTTGTAGCAAGAGTTTGTGGAGAATAAGCAATTTTGCATAAAAGATGAGAATGAGAGAATGAGTGTGTAATCTGGCTGCCTCTAACCCTAATTCTGATTGTTATGGAATATATATGGCAATGCAAAAGGGTTAGAACAAATGCACGTGAGAGAGGGCTGATTTTTGTGAAAATGCAATTTTGGCCCAAGTGTGCCATAAGCATGCCAAGCTCATGATTTGCTGGCCTCTCTTGCATGTGCATTCACCATCCCACCAATGATTCCCAGCAAACAACTTCAGCCCTTGGATGCAAGCTATCACACAATGGTCATGCCTTATGCAAATTCAAGTGTAAAATGCAAGTTTTATGGAACTTTTTCATGTGCATGAATTTTTCCACTTTTCTTTGAGCCAAATGACCTAAATGGTATGCATTTTGGTTGTGTAAACTTACTTTGGCCATAGCATAGCAAACTATCCATTTTTGAGCCTTTGTGCAAATGGCTTGGCCTTGAAACTTGGAAATTTGCCCTAAAATACCTAAATTTTCGGGGGCCATATCTCTCAAACCATAAATCCCATGAAAATTTACTTGTACTTTTTAAAAATGGCAGCCCTTACTCTCCAACTTTCATGTTTGGGTTGGGTCCATTTGAAGATTTTTTGATCAAGTTAAGGCCTTGTGAAGTTTTAGGTCAAAATAGCCAAAAATATTAACTTTTCCATGACCAACTTTGTGCACTTTTGCCAAAACCCCTCAAACCACCAAAATTCTTGTACTTTAAGCTCACCCAACATCTTATAACATTGAATATACCTCATTTGGCCAAAAAAAATTGGGTTAGACCCCTTGGAATGGCACAGTTGACTTTTTCTGGGCCTAGTTGACTTTCTGCTTCATCTGCAAGTAACTGAGGCAATGACTGACTTCCACTTGGAATTTTTCCATGAAAATTGACATGTAGGAACCTCTTATCATATAGAAAACATTGCCCAAAAGATTTGGCCAAAATTATGAGGTTAAGGCTCTTGAAGCCAAAACCCTAATTTGGTTGCACTGCTTAGGAGCCTTGCATTTGTCTTAAAACTTGTGATGATTAAGCAATCTTCTGAGCTTTTGCAAGTGAACTTGGCCTTGCCAAAGGAGTCTAGACTCATCATAGGCCTCCCACAAATCCATTGGAACCCTTGTCTTGGCTTAGATGGCCTTCAACACCTCCCCAGATGGCCATATGCCTCATGCTAGGGCTTGATGCTTGTCATGCTTTATTTTCCTATGCTATAATGCTATATATATGATATGCTTATGATGCAAATGGTGTATTATGATGCTTAAAATGAAGAGGGCAAATTTGAGGTTCTACACCTCCTCCAAGGCTAACTGGCTTTGTGCTAACTGCTGAGTCTTTTCCCTCCGTATGTTGTGGACTTGCTCCACCTCTTCCTTCTTGAAGGCCATTTGCACCTCGAAAAACTCTTCTTTTTCTTTGAACTTCTTCTGCTCTTCCTCCCTTTGGCCTTGCAACCAAACAATGGATTTGCGAGCTTCCTTGAGAGTCTTCAAAGTCTTTTTGCGTTCAACTTCTCTTTTTGCCTCCATCAAACCCATCCTTTGAAAGTGAGCTTCCCTTCCAAGGAAGCTTTCCCTCTACTTCATTTTTGGCCATGTTGGCAAAATGATACAGGTTGACCATTTCAGCATTCTCCACTCGAACTTCATGCAACTGAGCTTCCAATTTCTTGTACTCTTCAAGGGAGACAGTACTCTGGCTTGGAACTTCTCTGGGATAAAGTGGAGCTTCTACTGAGAAAGGCATGAGAACTTCTTCCACATGTCTTTGCAACCATTCATCAAAAGGAGGATACGTCTTGGGATCTACTCTGCCAAAGTCTTTCTTACCCTTCCTCACTCTATGAGCCCAATCTTGAGATGCTTGTAGAACTAACTCCTTGTTTCCTTCCACCGGAAAATACAAAGACTCAGCAAACTCTTCCATCTGTGGTGGATCTCTCAAAGGGTAACCAAATTTCTTCCTGGCTAATGTTGGATGATAACTGATCACACCCTTCCTTCCTAGCAAAGGCACTCCAGCAAATCTTCCACAACTGACCAGCAATTCTTTTCCTAGCAGATCTCTGTCATATTCCCAGGCAATATCTTCAGCAGTTAACCCCATCAACCTTCTAGACCATCTCCACTCATCCCTCATTTCCTTGAAAGCTCCTGATTTTGGCAGTTGTCTGGCAAACCACTCAGCAAACAATGAAGCACAACATCCTACTGGTCCTCCTCTACCTTTCTCATTCCTGTAATGAACGCTATAATAGAAATCTCCCAACTGAGTTGGCACAGGATTGCCTTTAGCAAATAGAGAGATCACTTCCAAGCTCACAAATTCTTTCTCTCCTGGGAACAAGCTTGACCCATACACCATCAAAGCCAACACAATACCAAAGTCACCCTATTTACCCTCTGTAGCATATCTCTCAGCCTCTGGTATGAGCACACTCCAAGGGAGTCCTTTTCCTTCATCATCCTTCAGAGCCTTCTTGACTGTAGCAGCTGGCAAACGACAAACTTTGGCTATGTCTTCTTCCTTAAGCACCACCTCAGACCCATAGAAAGGCAAGGTATCTCTGACTGGAACATTCAGCATGCTGGAAATATCCTCCAAGGTAGGAGCCAAGATGTAATCTGGAAACACAAAGCAACGCAGTAGGGGGTCATAAAACTGAAGCAAGGTATGCAAACTGTCCTTCTGGTCTGCAGTGGGTTTGTCCACATACTTCAATATTTGGCCATATTTCTTTCTGAAATTTCCCAAGACTTGGTCATTCATCAGACCTGCTAATTTCTGAACACTTCTGACTTCAGGCTGAAGAAAAGTATAGTGAACATTCTTTTTCCTTGGAATTCTTCTGATTTCTTCCATCTGGAGATAAGATTTACCAGAACTGGGCACTGACTATGAACAATGACCTGAAAAATGGAAACATAAACAGTTAATGCAAGAATGATGCAAATGCAAATGCAATGTAGGCATATGATCAATCAGGGACCATCTGGATACTAGACACTGAACATAAGGACCCTCTGATCAATTGAAACCAAAAGCCTCTGAGTCACAACCCTCTGATAGAAAATCTCAGAACCACAGTACCAAGAAAACAAGAACACCATAACCATAGGACCAAAATCATAACAGGAATCACTGATAATGAGGGTATGTAGAGGCCAAGGGTTCCTGCAAACCTATAAACCCCTCCCAATCTCACTGGTATGCTCCGGGTCAGACATCACGGACTCTCAAAGCCGAATAGCAATAATACTTTCACCATTTCTGAGAAATGGCTCATGACCAAATCAGGGAATCAGTTTGGCATTATATACTACGCAGGGAGGCCTCAGCTGAGTCCGGGAAATAAGATCATCCTATGCAAGTCCCAGGTGGGCCCTCGGATGCGAATGGGTTTGCCACAAAATGTGGTCTGCCACTGTCATCACTAAAGAGGGATGTTTCCACAAGGTTCTCAATGATCGGTCCCCAGCTGCACATAACTGTCAAGGTTATGAAATGAGAGAGGAAGATCCCCAAATTAAAACATTTCCAAGACGGTCGCAAATCTGGGTGTGGAACTCACTACTACCCCCATGACAAGATCTCATGATGCCAAAGTGGAACCACTATAAGTCCTAAGGTGCACTCGAGCCGTGGTAATGAGCTCATCTCTCAGAAACAGTATCACCCCATCCCACCAAACAGAAAATCCAGTCCAGACAGTCCAGTATATAATATGATGCAGAAAATAAATACTGAAAACTGTAAATAAAGCTGTAAATGAAACTGTAAATAAACAACAGTAAAATACAACACCCAACAACAATCAATCAACACCCAAAGAAACATAAATACGCAAGCGCTAGGAGAGACTCACAGGGGAACCAGAGATACTTTTGTTTGGAAGTCCCCAGCAG
Organism: Lathyrus aphaca; assembly: GCA_963966055.1. Taxonomy (NCBI): domain Eukaryota; kingdom Viridiplantae; phylum Streptophyta; class Magnoliopsida; order Fabales; family Fabaceae; genus Lathyrus; species Lathyrus aphaca. Next base: position 315,515,741 of record OZ014523.1, read on the forward strand.
AGTCGCCAGCTGTCACTCCCCGGATTTCCATCCTGGTACAAACGTGAAAGTGGCGCGGAAAAGAATAGAGTCGCCAGCCAGGCATTTTTATCCCGAAGGAACGGGAATGGTAATGCTGCACAAACCAGAAGAAAAGAAAAGGAAGGACACGGGTCCTGCGAACCAAAGAGACTGAGTTCGGGAGTAGGTTACGACCTGGGAAGGTATTAGCACCCAAATCGTCCGCCGAACCCGACGGGATACACGCTTGCAAAAGAAATTGTTTCAAAGGGTGAAGAAATGAAAGCTACTGCAAAAGAAAAGGAACTGGAACTGGACAAAAGAAAAGAAAAGAGAAACTGAAAAAGAAATGAAAAGGAAAAAATGTAGGGAAAATACAGATTGTGCTCGAACGGGCCCTACCCCGCTGCCTACGTACCTCATCGGGACAATGAGGATCAGAGACGTCGTAGTTCCCCTTACTAGGGGTGGAAAATATTGCTTGTGAATTAAGGCTTGAACTGCCTATGCCAATGCTCAGGTGTTGCAGACTCGGACGACGAGTGCGTAACCGCCTTGCAAAGTGACAAGTAGGAGCAAGTTCGCGTACGGAGCGAAGGAGATGAGAAAAGAATTCCCGAAGGAGAGACGCTTATTGTTTGTTTGTGTTTTTTATGAAGCTTTTATGAGTGTATCACAAGGAAGTGAACCCAAGATATTTTCCATGGAATGTGCACTTGTCACTACATTCCAAGATGGAATAATAGAACAAGCACACTCAAGTAATGAGAAGATCCCCAAAACTTGAACCCAGAGATTAGGGCCTAAGCTCACTAACTCATTAACTTATTAAGTGTTTTTGGTATTTACAATGAAGAAGTGTTTTTTATGATTTTCTTTGTGAAGATGGTACCCTGATTAGACTTGTGCATCACAAGATAAGCTTGTACTATCCCAAGATGGGAAGACTACAAGTACCTCATGGGATAAGGCTATTGCTCAAGGTATCACTTCAAACTTTATTAGGTGTTTTTAGGGTTTTGAGATGAGAAGAGAAAAAGAAACCAAAAGGATCACAAAGGAAAAAGTCTAATGGGGGACTAAAGAATCCTAAGTGTTGTCATGCATGGATATCCTATGGTTAGTGTGGTTAACTATCCTAAAGAAGAAAGAAAGAAGAAGAGAAGAAGAAGAAAGAAGAAGAGGGGAGTAAGGCCTAAGCCCAACAATCAAAGGTTAGCACAAGTAAGGATAAGAAGAGAATAAATGAGATTTGGATATTTGGGAATCACATCCACACCTCTCACTTACTATAGCCCCTAAAAAGGTTAGCAACACTATAATAAAAGCAAAACAAAATGAACAAAATGACATGCCAACATCATACAAACAGAAGTGAAGTCATACATACAAAAGCTCAATGCAAATGCAAGCCATAAGAATGAGAAGAGAAACAAACAAGTTAATATGAGGTAACATGAACCAAATGGCAAAGCAAAGAAAACTTAAGAAGATGCAAAGCAAAATAAACAAAACATGAACTCAAGGCCCAAGACTAGAACCAAATCCAAGTTAAAGAAGTTCTTAAGAAGCAAGAGAGATGAGGAGAAGAGAAGCAAAAGGCTAAACATTCACATTATAAGGGGAAAGAAGCAAAGAAGTGAGGTGGATGCACATAAGAAAGGATGAACTTCAAAGGTGAACCAAATGCAAAGTTTCCAAAACACAAACCCTAAACCAAGATCAGAATGATATCAATACCCTAAAGAGACCCCAAAAGAGATGAAGAAGTTTGTACAAGTGCCCTTCTAAGCTAAAGAGAAGACTTATGATCAAAAAGAAGCAAAATGGGACAAGTTAAGAACCAAAATTCAAATCAAATCAACAATGCACCCAAAAATTCCACAACCTTGGACAAATGATCTTCAATCATGATATAACAACATGCCAAAAGGATAGGAAGAAATTCAGAAACTATACAAGTCAACAGAAGGCTCAAACAACAACTAGGGTTTGGAAACTTCAATGACAAGTCAAGGACCAAAACCAAATGAACAAGTTCCTAAAAATCAGGGCAAAACTCACACATGAACTACACTTTCTTATGAATCCAGAGCAAAAAGAACCAACAAGAAATTCAAAATGAGGATCACTATGGAAAATGGACAAGACAACATGCACAAAAAGGAATTAAAATGAAATAATTACATGAGGGAATTTATTTACACGTGTCAGCATAAAATAAATGGGAAATAAAAATATGAAAAATTAAAGAAAACTAAAATTGACTTCCATGAATTATTTTAGAATTTTTGGACACTTGGAACTAATTTTAAAAATTAAAAATAAAAATGATATAAAGAAATAAAAGAAAAAAAGAAATAAAATGAGAAAAGGCTGGGAGGGTCGAATAGAAGGGGAAGCTAGTTCAAATGAATTGGGCTCAATCAAGGAGGGGTGCGAATAGTGGTTTCAGCCCACTGGGTTTGTGCAGGATCACAAATACAAGGGTGGAAATTCAGAGAAAATGAAGGAAAAACAATAGCCAGAGGATCAAATGGGCACATCCTATGAGTCACTTTATTAATTGACGTGGCAGATTAATAGGCTCAGAGTGAAGGAACATGCTAGTTATCATGAGGTGCGAAACGTTAAGAATAATCAGAAGGAAAATAGAAAGGGAAATGGCACGTGAGGGGGAGGAGGTTCACTTAATGAGGTGGCACAATCTCATGCATTGAGATGAACTGATCCAATGGTGATGAAGATGTCTTCAACCTTCAGAAACCCTAACACACACGCCCAGATTCCGGTGACAGGAGCTAGGGCTCCAGCACCGGAAAACGCATAACATGAACAAAACCTAATAAAAATGAACAAAATGCTCCAGATTGGATAAATGAACCATGCTGATTTCAAATATGGTGATGAAATTCTCAAATGAACACTGAATTTTCCAGATCGTGGGCAAACAGTTTGAACCATGAAACTTCAAATTCACATAACAAGCTCAATAATGCATCAAATTTGAATCTAAAACCAGCAGAATGATCAGCATAACAAGAGGATTACAACACACAACTATTTTCATTTTTAGATCTGAGGATTTTGAACTCACCTGAACTTGCAGATCTGAGAATAGCTTGTTAGAAGCCAAGATAATGATGCCAATCCACTCCAAATGCACTCTAGTTGCAAAATAAATTCAACTAGAGTCTTGAATCTTGTTGGATCTGAGAGTTTGCAGCTAACTGCCCTGAAATGGAAAGGTGATGAATCTTGAGAAATAGCTTGCACAATGTAGGGATTTGTGATCCTGAGCTCTCAAGGATGAAGGATCTGTGATTGGTTTGTGAAGGGAGAAAGTGTGTGAAGAGATTCGAATGAAAATGCAAATTGAGCAAAAACTTGAAAGCTGAGAAATGAGTGAGATCTGGATCCTTCTAAAACCCTAATTTTCTTTTATATGAGGTCATGAGGAAATGTTGAAAGAATGAAGAGCTTTGCACGTGGGAATGGAATGTGTGAGAGATTTTGCAAAATTGGAAAATTTGTTGTGACCTCATGAAAACCTCATGCACTTCCTTGCTTCTTGCCCATGTGCACTCACAATCCCACCCTTGATTTCAATCCAACAGATCCTGGCCTTTGGATGAGAGTGTCACACTCTTTTCATGAACATGCACTTTTTGCACTTATGAAGTGAAATTCTCATCATGCACGAATTTGATGTAATTCTTGGAGCAAAGTGACCTATTTTCATTGAATTTTAATATTGAAACCTCATTTGGTATGTACCAATACTCAAAATTAAGTTTCATGCCTTTTTGCTTTGGTGCACAAGTGAAAAAATCAAGTTTGCCCTAGTTTTGATGAAATTTTCGAGGGGCCTAACTTCTTAACCATGAAGGCTATGAAAAAGTACATGTAAGTTTTGAAAATGGGAGGCCTTAATCTCCAACTTTCATGTTTGACTTTGGTCCATTTGAAGAATTTTTCACCAAGTAATGCTCACTTGAATTTTAGGGCAAAAACTTGGCAAAAATGGCATTTTCCATAACCAACTTCACACCAATTTTGCAAAACACCTCAAAATCTCATGATTCTTGATCTTTGAACTTGCCAAACCTCTTTTAACATTATAAGAACATCCCTTGGCTAGAAAAATGGTGTTGGACCCCTTGAAATCTCACAGTTGACTTTTCTAAGGCACAGTTTACTAGTTTCTTCATTTGCAAACAACTGGAGAAATGCTTGACTTCCACAAGGACTTTTTCCACAAAATTTCATCCCTAGGATCCTCTTAACATGTAAAAGAATTTTCTCAAATAAAATGGCCAAAGTTTTGAGGTTTTCATGCTTGAAACTCAAACCCTAATTTGGGATCCTTGTGTAGGAGCTTTGCCTTAGCCAGGATTCCCTAATGATCCTCCAACCTTCTGAGCTTTTGTAAATGAACTTGAACTTATAAATGCAATGTATACCCCTCATAGGACTTGTACAAATCCATTGGGCCCCTTGTCAGGGATTGTGATGCTTCAAGAACCTCCACAGATGATCATATGCCTAATGCTAGGTCATGAGAAATGTTATGCCTCATCTTTCCATGCTCAGATGCTTAGAATATGATATGTTCATGATGAATATGATGTGATATGATGCTTAAAATGAAGAGGGAAAATTTGGGGTGTTACACATAGCTACCTGAGTTGAAACTTTGTGTTCTTGAGCTTTCTGACCTCTCTCTTGGTTCATACCCACCCCAATGAACTTCATGATGATGATGAGAAGCTTAGAGCAAGCTTGTGCTGGCTATTTTGAGGTGTTTGGTTTTGAGTATGCAGAAATCGTATTTCTGATTGAGGGTGTTTTAGGCTATGGTGAAGGGTGGGAAATGATCCTGAGGTGTTTTTGAGTTGATTGGTGAAGGAAGTTTGATGTTTTAGTGGCTGACTTTTGAGATTCGAAGAGAGGAAGTTTTTGATGGATTTTTTGAAATATGGCTTGTGGGATGATTCAAACTCTTGTGTGTTATGAAATGGCTTGCATAATGTTTGTTTAAGCCAATGTGATTGCTCAGAAAGTTGTTGTGGCATAGACCGATTGGTATGGGGTGTTTTGCAAAAAAGTCAATTTTTGTGTACTTGAGGTATGGGCCATGGCAGGTCTAGTTTTTAGGGGTGTCTAGTCTCAACAAGATTCATGGAGAGCCATAGAATCAAGATTATGCAGCTGGCACAAGTGGATGAGAGGATCCAATGCATTTTGCAATTTTGGAGAGTTTTGGCCCTTTTGTGAATTCTTGAAGTTCAAGTCATGAAAACACTTGGTTCAATGCACAATTCTGATGTTTAGAAGTTTCTTTGACATATTGTGAAGTGTTTCTGCACATTAGAAGTCATTAGAATGCTTGAACATGCCAAAATGCAAAATCCCTCTTTGACATGAAACTTGAAATTATATAATTTTTGCCAACTTTGAAAGGACATATCTCGAGTTCTTGTACTTTTTGAAACGGGAAAGACCCAATCTACAACTTTCATGACCAAGAATTTTTCATTTGAAGCATTTTTGGTCATGAAAGAGGAGGTTGAAAAACTTTCCGAAAATGGAAAGTTTGCATTTCAAGTTATTTCCAAAAATGGCAAGTTTGAAATTGGTTCAAAATTCTTCAATCTTGTGAACTTCCAACCACTTCTAAGATCAAATAAAGATCATATAACTTCAATTTGATGAATATACCCCTTTGGTTCCATTTTTGAGGGCCTTAGATGCCCTGATTTTGACTGAACTTGCTCAGGAAGTTACCTAGTGAACAAATGACTTCCACAATGAATTTATTCATCAAACTTGGTACACATGATCCTTTAACATATTAATATCATTAAAAACAAGAATGACCAAAAAATTTGGAGTTAAGGCCTCTGAAACCAAAACCCTAATTTTGGTCATCTGTGTAGTGAAAACCCTAGCTCTGCTTCCATGCCTTTGCCAATTTTTGTGATCTCTTGACTCTCATGAACTTTGAGGAGCATAATATGATGATAGAACACACATGGACCCTCTTGGAATGTTTCAAGACCTTTGGGATGGCCAAATGGATTCTTGGATTGCTCAGATCACAAACCATAGATGCCGATGAATTTGAACTTATGCAGTGAAGCAAATATGCAATGTGAAGTGTAATGCTTATGTTGATGCAAACATGAAAGATCACAAGCCATGGTGTGATATGAGTGAGGTCAAATTTGAGGTGTTTACAGCTGCCCCTATTCAAACATGAGTTAGTTGTGCAGGGTGTAAGCGCCTGGTTTAGCAGACAAACAAGATAACTTGTGGTTGAATACCAAAGACAGTCTAAAATTTGCACTCGCTAGATAGAATAAGAAAAGGGATATAAATTGTAAAAGGTAGTATAGTATGATTATCAAATTAAGGCGATGGAGGACGACCATCGAGCAGAGGATGACTGCTGGGGATAAATTGGTAAGTAAAGCATTGACGGGGACGAGCGACAAGCTAGGGACGACCATCAGGTAATAAAATAAGATTCTCAGTGGATTAAAGTAAGGATAATGATGGGGACAACCATCAAGCTTGGAAAGTAAAGTATGCAATGATGGGGATGGCCATCGGTTCAAAGAATAAACGAAATGGTGATGAGGGACGGTCATCAAAGGTGAAGGACGATCACCTAGCAGGGGACGGCTGCTCTTTATCACGACATAGGACGAATGTCGGATAGAAACGGTCAACGATGGGGACGGCCATTAGATAAACATGATGAAGTACGATCATCAAGAGGTGAAATACGATTACCTAGCAGGGTACGATTGCTCTCGGGGTATATCACGGCATAGGACTTGTACAAATCCATTGGGCCCCTTGTCATGGCTGGTGATGCTTCAAGAACCTCCACAGATGATCATATGCCTAATGCTAGGTCATGAGAAATGTTATGCCTCATCTTTCCATGCTAGGATGCTAAGAATATGATATTTTTATGATGAATATGATGTGATATGATGCTTAAAATGAAGAGGGAAAATTTGGGGTGTTACACATAGCTACCTGAGTTGAAACATTGTGTTCTTGAGCTTTCTGACCTCTCTCTTGGTTCAAAGCCACCCCAATGAACTTCATGATGATGATGAGAAGCTTAGAGCAAGCTTATGATGGCTATTTTGAGGTGTTTGGTTCTGAGTATGCAGAAATCGTATTTCTGATTGAGGGTGTTTTAGGCTATGGTGAAGGGTGGGAAATGATCCTGAGGTGTTTTTGAGTTGATTGGTGAAGGAATTTTGATGTTTTAGTGGCTGACTTTTGAGATTCGAAGAGAGGGAGTTTTTGATGGATTTTTTGAAATCTGGCTTGTGGGATGATTCAAACTCTTGTGTGTTATGATATGGCTTGCATAATGTTTGTTTAAGCCAATGGGATTGCTTAGAAAGTTGTTATGGCACAGGATGATTGGTATGGGGTGTTTTGCAAAAAAGTAAATTTTTGTGTACTTGAGGTATGGGCCATGGCAGGTCTAGTTTTCAGGGGTGTCTAGTCTCAGCAAGATTCATGGAGAGCCATAGAATCAAGATGATGCAGCTGGCACAAGTGGATGAGAGGATCCAATGCATTTTGCAATTTTGGAGAGTTTTGGCCCTTTTGTGACTTCTTGAAGTTCAAGTCATGAGAACACTTGGTTCAATGCACAATTATGATGTTTAGAAGTTTCTTTGACATATTGTGAAGTGTTTCTGCACATTAGAAGTCATTAGAATGCTTGAACATGCCAAAATGCAAAATCCCTCTTTGACGTGAAACTTGAAATTATATAATTTTTGCCAACTTTGAAAGGCCATATCTCGAGTTCTATGATCAATCAAGACATTTTCTTGTACTTTTAGAAAAGGGAAAGACCCAATCTACAACTTTCATGACCAAGAATTTTTCATTTGAAGCATTTTTGGTCATGCAAGAGGAGGTTGGAAAACATTCCCAAAATGGAAAGTTTGCATTTCAAGTTATTTCCAAAAATGGCAAGTTTGAAATGTGTTCAAAATTCTTCAATCTTGTGAACTTCCAACCACTTCTAAGATCAAATAAAGATCATATAACTTCAATTTGATGAATATACCCCTTTGGTTCCATTGTTGGGGGCCTCAGATGCCCTGATTTTGACTTAACTTGCTCAGGAAGTTACCCAGTGAACAAATGACTTCCACAATGAATTTATTCATCAAACTTGGTACACATGATCCTTATAACATATTAAGATCATTAGAAACAAGAATGACCAAAAAATTTGGAGTTAATGCCTCTGAAACCAAAACCCTAATTTTGGTCATCTGTATAGTGAAAACCCTAGCTCTGCTTCCATGCCTTTCCCAATTTTTGTGATCTCTTGACTCTCATGAACTTTGAGGAGCATAATATGATGATAGAACACACATGGACCCTCTTGGAAAGCTTCAATACCTTTGGGATGGCTCAGATGGATTCTTGGATTGCTCAGATCACAAACCCTAGATGCAGATGAATTTGAACTTATGCAGTGAAGCAAATATGCAATGTGAGGTGTAATGCTTATGTTGATGCAAACATGAAAGATCACAAGCCATGGTGTGATATGAGTGAGGTCAAATTTGGGGTGTTTACAGCTGCCCCTATTCAAACATGAGTTAGTTGTGCAGGGTGTAAGCGCCTGGTTTAGCAGACAAACAAGATAACTTGTGGTTGAATACCAAAGACTGTCTAAAATTTGCACTCGCTAGATAGAATAAGAAAAGGGATATAAATTGTAAAAGGTAGTATAGTATGATTATCAAATTAAGGCGATGGAGGACGACCATCGAGCAGAGGATGACTGGTGGGGATAAATTGGTAAGTAAAGCATTGACGGGGACGAGCGACAAGCTAGGGACGACCATCAGGTAATAAAATAAGATTCTCAGTGGATTAAAGTAAGGGAAATGATGGGGACAACCATCAAGCTTGGAAAGTAAAGTAACAATGATGGGGATGGCCATCGGTTCAAAGAATAAACGAAATGATGATGAGGGACGGTCATCAAAGGTGAAGGACGATCACCTAGCAGGGGACGGCTGCTCTTTATCACGACATAGGACGAATGTCGGATAGAAACGGTCAACGATGGGGACGGCCATCGGATAAACATGATGAAGTACGATCATCAAGAGGTGAAATACGATTACCTAGTAGGGTACGGCTTCTCTCGGGGTATATCACGGCATAGGACTTGTACAAATCCATTGGGCCCCTTGTCATGACTGGTGATGCTTCAAGAACCTCCACAGATGATCATATGCCTAATGCTAGGTCATGAGAAATGTTATGCCTCATCTTTCCATGCTAGGATTCTAAGAATATGATATGTTCATGATGAATATGATGTGATATGATGCTTAAAATAAAGAGGGAAAATTTGGGGTGTTACACATAGCTACCTGAGTTGAAACTTTGTGTTCTTGAGCTTTCTGACCTCTCTCTTGGTTCAAACCCACCCCAATGAACTTCATGATGATGATGAGAAGCTTAGAGCAAGATTATGATGGCTATTTTGAGGTGTTTGGTTCTGAGTATGCAGAAATCGTATTTCTGATTGAGGGTGTTTTAGGCTATGGTGAAGGGTGGGAAATGATCCTGAGGTGTTTTTGAGTTGATTGGTGAAGGAATTTTGAAGTTTTAGTGGCTGACTTTTGAGATTCGAAGAGAGGAAGTTTTTGATGGATTTTTTGAAATCTGGCTTGTGGGATGATTCAAACTCTTGTGTGTTATGAAATGGCTTGCATAATGTTTGTTTAAGCCAATGGGATTGCTTAGAAAGTTGTTGTGGCACAGGCTGATTGGTATGGGGTGTTTTGCAAAAAAGTAAATTTTTGTGTACTTGAGGTATGGGCCATGGCAGGTCTAGTTTTTAGGGGTGTCTAGTCTCAGCAATATTCATGGAGAGCCATAGAATCAAGATTATGCAGCTGGCACAAGTGGATGAGAGGATCCAATGCATTTTGCAATTTTGGAGAGTTTTGGCCCTTTTGTGACTTCTTGAAGTTCAAGTCATGAAAACACTTGGTTCAATGCACAATTCTGATGTTTAGAAGTTTCTTTGACATATTGTGAAGTGTTTCTGCACATTAGAAGTAATTAGAATGCTTGAACATGCCAAAATGCAAAATCCCACTTTGACGTGAAACTTGAAATTATATAATTTTTGCCAACTTTGAAAGGCCATATCTCGAGTTCTATGATCAATCAAGACATTTTCTTGTACTTTTTGAAAAGGGAAAGACCCAATCTACAACTTTCATGACCAAGAATTTTTCATTTGAAGCATTTTTGGTCATGCAATAGGAGGTTGGAAAACATTCCCAAATTGGAAAGTTTGCATTTCAAGTTATTTCCAAAAATGGCAAGTTTGAAATTGGTTCAAAATTCTTCAATCTTGTGAACTTCCCACCACTTCTAAGATCAAATAAATATCATATAACTTCAATTTGATGAATATACCCCTTTGGTTCCATTGTTGGGGGCCTCAGATGCCCTGATTTTGACTTAACTTGCTCAGGAAGTTACCCGGTGAACAAATGACTTCCACAATGAATTTATTCATCAAACTTGGTACACATGATCCTTATAACATATTAAGATCATTAGAAACAAGAATGACCAAAAAATTTGGAGTTAATGCCTCTGAAACCAAAACCCTAATTTTGGTCATCTGTGTAGTGAAAACCCTAGCTCTGCTTCCATGCCTTTCCCAATTTTTGTGATCTCTTGACTCTCATGAACTTTGAGGAGCATAATATGATGATAGAACACACATGGACCCTCTTGGAAAGCTTCAAGACCTTTGGGATGGCTCAGATGGATTCTTGGATTGCTCAGATCACAAACCCTAGATGCAGATGAATTTGAACTTATGCAGTGAAGCAAATATGCAATGTGAGGTGTAATGCTTATGTTGATGCAAACATGAAAGATCACAAGCCATGGTGTGATATGATTTAGGTCAAATTTGGGGTGTTTACAGCTGCCCCTATTCAAACATGAGTTAGTTGTGCAGGGTGTAAGCGCTTGGTTTAGCAGACAAACAAGATAACTTGTGGTTGAATACCAAAGACTGTCTAAAATTTGCACTCGCTAGATAGAATAAGAAAAGGGATATAAATTGTAAAAGGTAGTATAGTATGATTATCAAATTAAGGCGATGGAGGACGACCATCGAGCAGAGGATGACTGGTGGGGATAAATTGGTAAGTAAAGCATTGACGGGGACGAGCGACAAGCTAGGGACGACCATCAGGTAATAAAATAAGATTCTCAGTGGATTAAAGTAAGGATAATGATGGGGACAACCATCAAGCTTGGAAAGTAAAGTAACAATGATGGGGATGGCCATCGGTTCAAAGAATAAACGAAATGATGATCAGGGATGGTCATCAAAGGTGAAGGACGATCACCTAGCAGGGGACGGCTGCTCTTTATCACGACATAGGACGAATGTCGGATAGAAACGGTCAACGATGGGGACGGCCATCGGATAAACATGATGAAGTACGATCATCAAGAGGTGAAATACGATTACCTAGCAGGGTACGGCTTCTCTCGGGGTATATCACGGCATAGGACTTGTACAAATCCATTGGGCCCCTTGTCATGACTGGTGATGCTTCAAGAACCTCCACAGATGATCATATGCCTAATGCTAGGTCATGAGAAATGTTATGCCTCATCTTTCCATGCTAGGATGCTAAGAATATGATATGTTCATGATGAATATGATGTGATATGATGCTTAAAATAAAGAGGGAAAATTTGGGGTGTTACACATAGCTACCTGAGTTGAAACTTTGTGTTCTTGAGCTTTCTGACCTCTCTCTTGGTTCAAACCCACCCCAATGAACTTCATGATGATGATGAGAAGCTTAGAGCAAGATTATGATGGCTATTTTGAGGTGTTTGGTTCTGAGTATGCAGAAATCGTATTTCTGATTGAGGGTGTTTTAGGCTATGGTGAAGGGTGGGAAATGATCCTGAGGTGTTTTTGAGTTGATTGGTGAAGGAATTTTGAAGTTTTAGTGGCTGACTTTTGAGATTCGAAGAGAGGAAGTCTTTGATGGATTTTTTGAAATCTGGCTTGTGGGATGATTCAAACTCTTGTGTGTTATGAAATGGCTTGCATAATGTTTGTTTAAGCCAATGGGATTGCTTAGAAAGTTGTTGTGGCACAGGCTGATTGGTATGGGGTGTTTTGCAAAAAAGTAAATTTTTGTGTACTTGAGGTATGGGCCATGGCAGGTCTAGTTTTTAGGGGTGTCTAGTCTCAGCAAGATTCATGGAGAGCCATAGAATCAAGATTATGCAGCTGGCACAAGTGGATGAGAGGATCCAATGCATTTTGCAATTTTGGAGAGTTTTGGCCCTTTTGTGACTTCTTGAAGTTCAAGTCATGAAAACACTTGGTTCAATGCACAATTCTGATGTTTAGAAGTTTCTTTGACATATTGTGAAGTGTTTCTGCACATTAGAAGTCATTAGAATGCTTGAACATGCCAAAATGCAAAATCCCTCTTTGACGTGAAACTTGAAATTATATAATTTTTGCCAACTTTGAAACGCCATATCTCGAGTTCTATGATCAATCAAGACATTTTCTTGTACTTTTTGAAAAGGGAAAGACCCAATCTACAACTTTCATGACCAAGAATTTTTCATTTGAAGCATTTTTGGTCATGCAAGAGGAGGTTGGAAAACATTCCCAAAATGGAAAGTTTGCATTTCAAGTTATTTCCAAAAATGGCAAGTTTGAAATGTGTTCAAAATTCTTCAATCTTGTGAACTTCCAACCACTTCTAAGATCAAATAAAGATCATATAACTTCAATTTGATGAATATACCCCTTTGGTTCCATTGTTGGGGGCCTCAGATGCCCTGATTTTGACTTAACTTGCTCAGGAAGTTACCCAGTGAACAAATGACTTCCACAATGAATTTATTCATCAAACATGGTACACATGATCCTTATAACATATTAAGATCATTAGAAACAAGAATGACCAAAAAATTTGGAGTTAATGCCTCTGAAACCAAAACCCTAATTTTGGTCATCTGTGTAGTGAAAACCCTAGCTCTGCTTCCATGCCTTTGCCAATTTTTGTGAACTCTTGACTCTCATGAACTTTGAGGAGCATAATATGATGATAGAACACACATGGACCCTCTTGGAAAGCTTCAAGACCTTTGGGATGGCTCAGATGGATTCTTGGATTGCTCAGATCACAAACCCTTGATGCAGATGAATTTGAACTTATGCAGTGAAGCAAATATGCAATGTGAGGTGTAATGCTTATGTTGATGCAAACATGAAAGATCACAAGCCATGGTGTGATATGAGTGAGGTCAAATTTGGGGTGTTTACAGCTGCCCCTATTCAAACATGAGTTAGTTGTGCAGGGTGTAAGCGCCTGGTTTAGCAGACAAACAAGATAACTTGTGGTTGAATACCAAAGACTGTCTAAAATTTGCACTCGCTAGATAGAATAAGAAAAGGGATATAAATTGTAAAAGGTAGTATAGTATGATTATCAAATTAAGGCGATGGAGGACGACCATCGAGCAGAGGATGACTGGTGGGGATAAATTGGTAAGTAAAGCATTGACGGGGACGAGCGACAAGCTAGGGACGACCATCAGGTAATAAAATAAGATTCTCAGTGGATTAAAGTAAGGATAATGATGGGGACAACCATCAAGCTTGGAAAGTAAAGTAACAATGATGGGGATGGCCATCGGTTCAAAGAATAAACGAAATGATGATGAGGGACGGTCATCAAAGGTGAAGGACGATCACCTAGCAGGGGACGGCTGCTCTTTATCACGACATAGGACGAATGTCGGATAGAAACGGTCAACGATGGGGACGGCCATCGGATAAACATGATGAAGTACGATCATCAAGAGGTGAAATACGATTACCTAGCAGGGTACGGCTTCTCTCGGGGTATATCACGGCATAGGACTTGTACAAATCCATTGGGCCCCTTGTCATGACTGGTGATGCTTCAAGAACCTCCACAGATGATCATGTGCCTAATGCTAGGTCATGAGAAATGTTATGCCTCATCTTTCCATGCTAGGATGCTAAGAATATGATATGTTCATGATGAATATGATGTGATATGATGCTTAAAATAAAGAGGGAAAATTTGGGGTGTTACACATAGCTACCTGAGTTGAAACTTTGTGTTCTTGAGCTTTCTGACCTCTCTCTTGGTTCAAACCCACCCCAATGAACTTCATGATGATGATGAGAAGCTTAGAGAAAGATTATGATGGCTATTTTGAGGTGTTTGGTTCTGAGTATGCAGAAATCGTATTTCTGATTGAGGGTGTTTTAGGCTATGGTGAAGGGTGGGAAATGATCCTGAGGTGTTTTTGAGTTGATTGGTGAAGGAATTTTGAAGTTTTAGCGGCTGACTTTTGAGATTCGAAGAGAGGAAGTTTTTGATGGATTTTTTGAAATCTGGCTTGTGGGATGATTAAAACTCTTGTGTGTTATGAAATGGCTTGCATAATGTTTGTTTAAGCCAATGGGATTGCTTAGAAAGTTGTTGTGGCACAGGCTGATTGGTATGGGGTGTTTTGCAAAAAAGTAAATTTTTGTGTACTTGAGGTATGGGCCATGGCAGGTCTAGTTTTTAGGGGTGTCTAGTCTCAGCAAGATTCATGGAGAGCCATAGAATCAAGATTATGCAGCTGGCACAAGTGGATGAGAGGATCCAATGCATTTTGCAATTTTGGAGAGTTTTGGCCCTTTTGTGACTTCTTGAAGTTCAAGTCATGAAAACACTTGGTTCAATGCACAATTCTGATGTTTAGAAGTTTCTTTGACATATTGTGAAGTGTTTCTGCACATTAGAAGTCATTAGAATGCTTGAACATGCCAAAATGCAAAATCCCTCTTTGACGTGAAACTTGAAATTATATAATTTTTGCCAACTTTGAAACGCCATATCTCGAGTTCTATGATCAATCAAGACATTTTCTTGTACTTTTTGAAAAGGGAAAGACCCAATCTACAACTTTCATGACCAAGAATTTTTCATTTGAAGCATTTTTGGTCATGCAAGAGGAGGTTGGAAAACATTCCCAAAATGGAAAGTTTGCATTTCAAGTTATTTCCAAAAATGGCTAGTTTGAAATGTGTTCAAAATTCTTCAATCTTGTGAACTTCCAACCACTTCTAAGATCAAATAAAGATCATATAACTTCAATTTGATGAATATACCCCTTTGGTTCCATTGTTGGGGGCCTCAGATGCCCTGATTTTGACTTAACTTGCTCAGGAAGTTACCCAGTGAACAAATGACTTCCACAATGAATTTATTCATCAAACTTGGTACACATGATCCTTATAACATATTAAGATCATTAGAAACAAGAATGACCAAAAAATTTGGAGTTAATGCCTCTGAAACCAAAACCCTAATTTTGGTCATCTGTGTAGTGAAAACCCTAGCTCTGCTTCCATGCCTTTGCCAATTTTTGTGATCACTTGACTCTCATGAACTTTGAGGAGCATAATATGATGATAGAACACACATGGACCCTCTTGGAAAGCTTCAAGACCTTTGGGATGGCTCAGATGGATTCTTGGATTGCTCAAATCACAAACCCTAGATGCAGATGAATTTGAACTTATGCAGTGAAGCAAATATGCAATGTGAGGTGTAATGCTTATGTTGATGCAAACATGAAAGATCACAAGCCATGGTGTGATATGAGTGAGGTCAAATTTGGGGTGTTTACAGCTGCCCCTATTCAAACATGAGTTAGTTGTGCAGGGTGTAAGCGCCTGGTTTAGCAGACAAACAAGATAACTTGTGGTTGAATACCAAAGACTGTCTAAAATTTGCACTCGCTAGATAGAATAAGAAAAGGGATATAAATTGTAAAAGGTAGTATAGTATGATTATCAAATTAAGGCGATGGAGGACGACCATCGAGCAGAGGATGACTGGTGGGGATAAATTGGTAAGTAAAGCATTGACGGGGACGAGCGACAAGCTAGGGACGACCATCAGGTAATAAAATAATATTCTCAGTGGATTAAAGTAAGGGAAATGATGGGGACAACCATCAAGCTTGGAAAGTAAAGTAACAATGATGGGGATGGCCATCGGTTCAAAGAATAAACGAAATGATGATGAGGGACGGTCATCAAAGGTGAAGGACGATCACCTAGCAGGGGACGGCTGCTCTTTATCACGACATAGGACGAATGTCGGATAGAAACGGTCAACGATGGGGACGGCCATCAGATAAACATGATGAAGTACGATCATCAAGAGGTGAAATACGATTACCTAACAGGGTACGGCTGCTCTCGGGGTATATCACGGCATAGGACTTGTACAAATCCATTGGGCCACTTGTCATAACTGGTGATGCTTCAAGAACCTCCACAGATGATCATATGCCTAATGCTAGGTCATGAGAAATGTTATGCCTCATCTTTCCATGCTAGGATGCTAAAAATATGATATGTTCATGATGAATATGATGTGATATGATGCTTAAAATAAAGAGGGAAAATTTGGGGTGTTACACATAGCTACCTGAGTTGAAACTTTGTGTTCTTGAGCTTTCTGACCTCTCTCTTGGTTCAAACCCACCCCAATGAACTTCATGATGATGATGAGAAGCTTAGAGCAAGATTATGATGGCTATTTTGAGGTGTTTGGTTCTGAGTATGCAAAAATCGTATTTCTGATTGAGGGTGTTTTAGGCTATGGTGAAGGGTGGGAAATGATCCTGAGGTGTTTTTGAGTTGATTGGTGAAGGAATTTTGAAGTTTTAGTGGCTGACTTTTGAGATTCGAAGAGAGGAAGTTTTTGATGGATTTTTTGAAATCTGGCTTGTGGGATGATTCAAACTCTTGTGTGTTATGAAATGGCTTGCATAATGTTTGTTTAAGCCAATGGGATTGCTTAGAAAGTTGTTGTGGCACAGGCTGATTGGTATGGGGTGTTTTGCAAAAAAGTAAATTTTTGTGTACTTGTGGTATGGGCCATGGCAGGTCTAGTTTTTAGGGGTGTCTAGTCTAAGCAAGATTCATGGAGAGCCATAGAATCAAGATTATGCAGCTGGCACAAGTGGATGAGAGGATCCAATGCATTTTGCAATTTTGGAGAGTTTTGGCCCTTTTGTAACTTCCTGAAGTTCAAGTCATGAAAACACTTGGTTCAATGCACAATTCTGATGTTTAGAAGTTTCTTTGACATATTGTGAAGTGTTTCTGCACATTAGAAGTCATTAGAATGCTTGAACATGCCAAAATGCAAAATCCCTCTTTGACGTGAAACTTGAAATTATATAATTTTTGCCAACTTTGAAAGGCCATATCTCGAGTTCTATGATCAATCAAGACATTTTCTTGTACTTTTTGAAAAGGGAAAGACCCAATCTACAACTTTCATGACCAAGAATTTTTCATTTGAAGCATTATTGGTCATGCAAGAGGAGGTTGGAAAACATTCCCAAAATGGAAAGTTTGCATTTCAAGTTATTTCCAAAAATGGCAAGTTTGAAATGTGTTCAAAATTCTTCAATCTTGTGAACTTCCAACCACTTATAAGATCAAATAAAGATCATATAACTTCAATTTGATGAATATACCCCTTTGGTTCCATTGTTGGGGGCCTCAAATGCCCTGATTTTGACTTAACTTGCTCAGGAAGTTACCCAGTGAACAAATGACTTCCACAATGAATTTATTCATCAAACTTGGTACACATGATCCTTATAACATATTAAGATCATTAGAAACAAGAATGACCAAAAAATTTGGAGTTAATGCCTCTGAAACCAAAACCCTAATTTTGGTCATCTGTGTAGTGAAAACCCTAGCTCTGCTTCCATGCCTTTGCCAATTTTTGTGATCTCTTGACTCTCATGAACTTTGAGGAGCATAATATGATGATAGAACACACATGGACCCTCTTGGAAAGCTTCAAGACCTTTGGGATGGCTCAGATGGATTCTTGGATTGCTCAGATCACAAACCCTAGATGCAGATGAAT
The DNA here is from genome assembly GCA_963966055.1 of Lathyrus aphaca. Taxonomy (NCBI): domain Eukaryota; kingdom Viridiplantae; phylum Streptophyta; class Magnoliopsida; order Fabales; family Fabaceae; genus Lathyrus; species Lathyrus aphaca. The sequence continues at coordinate 315,533,815 of OZ014523.1, forward strand.
TTGAACTTATGCAGTGAAGCAAATATGCAATGTGAGGTGTAATGCTTATGTTGATGCAAACATGAAAGATCACAAGCCATGGTGTGATATGAGTGAGGTCAAATTTGGGGTGTTTACAGCTGCCCCTATTCAAACATGAGTTAGTTGTGCAGGGTGTAAGCGCCTGGTTTAGCAGACAAACAAGATAACTTGTGGTTGAATACCAAAGACTGTCTAAAATTTGCACTCGCTAGATAGAATAAGAAAAGGGATATAAATTGTAAAAGGTAGTATAGTATGATTATCAAATTAAGGCGATGGAGGACGACCATCGAGCAGAGGATGACTGGTGGGGATAAATTGGTAAGTAAAGCATTGACGGGGACGAGCGACAAGCTAGGGACGACCATCAAGTAATAAAATAAGATTCTCAGTGGATTAAAGTAAGGGAAATGATGGGGACAACCATCAAGCTTGTAAAGTAAAGTAACAATGATGGTGATGGCCATCGGTTCAAAGAATAAACGAAATGATGATGAGGGACGGTCATCAAAGGTGAAGGACGATCACCTAGCAGGGGACGGCTGCTCTTTATCACGACATAGGACGAATGTCAGATAGAAACGGTCAACGATGGGGACGGCCATCGGATAAACATGATGAAGTACGATCATCAAGAGGAGAAATACGATTATCTAGCAGGGTACGGCTGCTCTCGGGGTATATCACGGCATAGGACTTGTACAAATCCATTGGGCCCCTTGTCATGACTGGTGATGCTTCAAGAACCTCCACAGATGATCATATGCCTAATGCTAGGTCATGAGAAATGTTATGCCTCATCTTTCCATGCTAGGATGCTAAGAATATGATATGTTCATGATGAATATGATGTGATATGATGCTTAAAATAAAGAGGGAAAATTTGGGGTGTTACACATAGCTACCTGAGTTGAAACTCTGTGTTCTTGAGCTTTCTGACCTCTCTCTTGGTTCAAACCCACCCCAATGAACTTCATGATGATGATGATGAGAAGCTTAGAGCAAGCTTGTGATGGCTATTTTGAGGTGTTTGGTTCTGAGTATGCAGAAATCGTATTTCTGATTGAGGGTGTTTTAGGCTATGGTGAAGGGTGGGAAATGATCCTGAGGTGTTTTTGAGTTGATTGGTGAAGGAATTTTGAAGTTTTAGTGGCTGACTTTTGAGATTCGAAGAGAGGAAATTTTTGATGGATATTTTGAAATCTGGCTTGTGGGATGATTCAAACTCTTGTGTGTTATGAAATGGCTTGCACAATGTTTGTTTAAGCCAATGGGATTGCTTAGAAAGTTGTTGTGGCACAGGCTGATTGGTATGGGGTGTTTTGCAAAAAAGTAAATTTTTGTGTACTTGAGGTATGGGCCATGGCAGGTCTAGTTTTTAGGGGTGTCTAGTCTCAGCAAGATTCATGGAGAGCCATAGAATCAAGATTATGCAGCTGGCACAAGTGGATGAGAGGATCCAATGCATTTTGCAATTTTGGAGAGTTTTGGCCCTTTTGTGACTTCTTGAAGTTCAAGTCATGAAAACACTTGGTTCAATGCACAATTCTGATGTTTAGAAGTTTCTTTGACATATTGTGAAGTGTTTCTGCACATTAGAAGTCATTAGAATGCTTGAACATGCCAAAATGCAAAATCCCTCTTTGACGTGAAACTTGAAATTATATAATTTTTGCCAACTTTGAAAGGCCATATCTCGAGTTCTATGATCAATCAAGACATTTTCTTGTACTTTTTGAAAAGGGAAAGACCCAATCTACAACTTTCATGACCAAGAATTTTTCATTTGAAGCATTTTTGGTCATGCAAGAGGAGGTTGGAAAACATTCCCAAAATGGAAAGTTTGCATTTCAAGTTATTTCCAAAAATGGCAAGTTTGAAATTGGTTCAAAATTCTTCAATCTTGTGAACTTCCCACCACTTCTAAGATCAAATAAATATCATATAACTTCAATTTGATGAATATACCCCTTTGGTTCCATTGTTGGGGGCCTCAGATGCCCTGATTTTGACTTAACTTGCTCAGGAAGTTACCCGGTGAACAAATGACTTCCACAATGAATTTATTCATCAAACTTGGTACACATGATCCTTATAACATATTAAGATCATTAGAAACAAGAATGACCAAAAACTTTGGAGTTAATGCCTCTGAAACCAAAACCCTAATTTTGGTCATCTGTGTAGTGAAAACCCTAGCTCTGCTTCCATGCCTTTGCCAATTTTTGTGATCTCTTGACTCTCATGAACTTTGAGGAGCATAATATGATGATAGAACACACATGGACCCTCTTGGAAAGCCTCAAGACCTTTGGGATGGCTCAGAGGGATTCTTGGATTGCTCAGATCACAAACCCTAGATGCAGATGAATTTGAACTTATGCAGTGAAGCAAATATTCAATGTGAGGTGTAATGCTTATGTTGATGCAAACATGAAAGATCACAAGCCATGGTGTGATATGAGTGAGGTCAAATTTGGGGTGTTTACAGCTGCCCCTATTCAAACATGAGTTAGTTGTGCAGGGTGTAAGCGCCTGGTTTAGCAGACAAACAAGATAACTTGTGGTTGAATACCAAAGACTGTCTAAAATTTGCACTCGCTAGATAGAATAAGAAAAGGGATATAAATTGTAAAAGGTAGTATAGTATGATTATCAAATTAAGGCGATGGAGGACGACCATCGAGCAGAGGATGACTGGTGGGGATAAATTGGTAAGTAAAGCATTGACGGGGACGAGCGACAAGCTAGGGACGACCATCAGGTAATAAAATAAGATTCTCAGTGGATTAAAGTAAGGGAAATGATGGGGACAACCATCAAGCTTGGAAAGTAAAGTAACAATGATGGGGATGGCCATCGGTTCAAAGAATAAACGAAATGATGATGAGGGACGGTCATCAAAGGTGAAGGACGATCACCTAGCAGGGGACGGCTGCTCTTTATCACGACATAGGACGAATGTCGGATAGAAACGGTCAACGATGGGGACGGCCATCGGATAAACATGATGAAGTACGATCATCAAGAGGTGAAATACGATTACCTAGCAGGGTACGGCTTCTCTCGGGGTATATCACGGCATAGGACTTGTACAAATCCATTGGGCCCCTTGTCATGACTGGTGATGCTTCAAGAACCTCCACAGATGATCATATGCCTAATGCTAGGTCATGAGAAATGTTATGCCTCATCTTTCCATGCTAGGATGCTAAGAATATGATATGTTAATGATGAATATGATGTGATATGATGCTTAAAATAAAGAGGGAAAATTTGGGGTGTTACACATAGCTACCTGAGTTGAAACTTTGTGTTCTTGAGCTTTCTGACCTCTCTCTTGGTTCAAACCCACCCCAATGAACTTCATGATGATGATGAGAAGCTTAGAGCAAGATTATGATGGCTATTTTGAGGTGTTTGGTTCTGAGTATGCAGAAATCGTATTTCTGATTGAGGGTGTTTTAGGCTATGGTGAAGGGTGGGAAATGATCCTGAGGTGTTTTTGAGTTGATTGGTGAAGGAATTTTGAAGTTTTAGTGGCTGACTTTTGAGATTCGAAGAGAGGAAGTTTTTGATGGATTTTTTGAAATCTGGCTTGTGGGATGATTCAAACTCTTGTGTGTTATGAAATGGCTTGCATAATGTTTGTTTAAGCCAATGGGATTGCTTAGAAAGTTGTTGTGGCACAGGCTGATTGGTATGGGGTGTTTTGCAAAAAAGTAAATTTTTGTGTACTTGAGGTATGGGCCATGGCAGGTCTAGTTTTTAGGGGTGTCTAGTCTCAGCAAGATTCATGGAGAGCCATAGAATCAAGATTATGCAGCTGGCACAAGTGGATGAGAGGATCCAATGCATTTTGCAATTTTGGAGAGTTTTGGCCCTTTTGTGACTTCTTGAAGTTCAAGTCATGAAAACACTTGGTTCAATGCACAATTCTGATGTTTAGAAGTTTCTTTGACATATTGTGAAGTGTTTCTGCACATTAGAAGTCATTAGAATGCTTGAACATGCCAAAATGCAAAATCCCTCTTTGACGTGAAACTTGAAATTATATAATTTTTGCCAACTTTGAAAGGCCATATCTCGAGTTCTATGATCAATCAAGACATTTTCTTGTACTTTTTGAAAAGGGAAAGACCCAATCTACAACTTTCATGACCAAGAATTTTTCATTTGAAGCATTTTTGGTCATGCAAGAGGAGGTTGGAAAACATTCCCAAAATGGAAAGTTTGCATTTCAAGTTATTTCCAAAAATGGCAAGTTTGAAATTGGTTCAAAATTCTTCAATCTTGTGAACTTCCCACCACTTCTAAGATCAAATAAATATCATATAACTTCAATTTGATGAATATACCCCTTTGGTTCCATTGTTGGGGGCCTCAGATGCCCTGATTTTGACTTAACTTGCTCAGGAAGTTACCCGGTGAACAAATGACTTCCACAATGAATTTATTCATCAAACTTGGTACACATGATCCTTATAACATATTAAGATCATTAGAAACAAGAATGACCAAAAACTTTGGAGTTAATGCCTCTGAAACCAAAACCCTAATTTTGGTCATCTGTGTAGTGAAAACCCTAGCTCTGCTTCCATGCCTTTGCCAATTTTTGTGATCTCTTGACTCTCATGAACTTTGAGGAGCATAATATGATGATAGAACACACATGGACCCTCTTGGAAAGCCTCAAGACCTTTGGGATGGCTCAGAGGGATTCTTGGATTGCTCAGATCACAAACCCTAGATGCAGATGAATTTGAACTTATGCAGTGAAGCAAATATTCAATGTGAGGTGTAATGCTTATGTTGATGCAAACATGAAAGATCACAAGCCATGGTGTGATATGAGTGAGGTCAAATTTGGGGTGTTTACAGCTGCCCCTATTCAAACATGAGTTAGTTGTGCAGGGTGTAAGCGCCTGGTTTAGCAGACAAACAAGATAACTTGTGGTTGAATACCAAAGACTGTCTAAAATTTGCACTCGCTAGATAGAATAAGAAAAGGGATATAAATTGTAAAAGGTAGTATAGTATGATTATCAAATTAAGGCGATGGAGGACGACCATCGAGCAGAGGATGACTGGTGGGGATAAATTGGTAAGTAAAGCATTGACGGGGACGAGCGACAAGCTAGGGACGACCATCAGGTAATAAAATAAGATTCTCAGTGGATTAAAGTAAGGGAAATGATGGGGACAACCATCAAGCTTGGAAAGTAAAGTAACAATGATGGGGATGGCCATCGGTTCAAAGAATAAACGAAATGATGATGAGGGACGGTCATCAAAGGTGAAGGACGATCACCTAGCAGGGGACGGCTGCTCTTTATCACGACATAGGACGAATGTCGGATAGAAACGGTCAACGATGGGGACGGCCATCGGATAAACATGATGAAGTACGATCATCAAGAGGTGAAATACGATTACCTAGCAGGGTACGGCTTCTCTCGGGGTATATCACGGCATAGGACTTGTACAAATCCATTGGGCCCCTTGTCATGACTGGTGATGCTTCAAGAACCTCCACAGATGATCATATGCCTAATGCTAGGTCATGAGAAATGTTATGCCTCATCTTTCCATGCTAGGATGCTAAGAATATGATATGTTAATGATGAATATGATGTGATATGATGCTTAAAATAAAGAGGGAAAATTTGGGGTGTTACACATAGCTACCTGAGTTGAAACTTTGTGTTCTTGAGCTTTCTGACCTCTCTCTTGGTTCAAACCCACCCCAATGAACTTCATGATGATGATGAGAAGCTTAGAGCAAGATTATGATGGCTATTTTGAGGTGTTTGGTTCTGAGTATGCAGAAATCGTATTTCTGATTGAGGGTGTTTTAGGCTATGGTGAAGGGTGGGAAATGATCCTGAGGTGTTTTTGAGTTGATTGGTGAAGGAATTTTGAAGTTTTAGTGGCTGACTTTTGAGATTCGAAGAGAGGAAGTTTTTGATGGATTTTTTGAAATCTGGCTTGTGGGATGATTCAAACTCTTGTGTGTTATGAAATGGCTTGCATAATGTTTGTTTAAGCCAATGGGATTGCTTAGAAAGTTGTTGTGGCACAGGCTGATTGGTATGGGGTGTTTTGCAAAAAAGTAAATTTTTGTGTACTTGAGGTATGGGCCATGGCAGGTCTAGTTTTTAGGGGTGTCTAGTCTCAGCAAGATTCATGGAGAGCCATAGAATCAAGATTATGCAGCTGGCACAAGTGGATGAGAGGATCCAATGCATTTTGCAATTTTGGAGAGTTTTGGCCCTTTTGTGACTTCTTGAAGTTCAAGTCATGAAAACACTTGGTTCAATGCACAATTCTGATGTTTAGAAGTTTCTTTGACATATTGTGAAGTGTTTCTGCACATTAGAAGTCATTAGAATGCTTGAACATGCCAAAATGCAAAATCCCTCTTTGACGTGAAACTTGAAATTATATAATTTTTGCCAACTTTGAAAGGCCATATCTCGAGTTCTATGATCAATCAAGACATTTTCTTGTACTTTTTGAAAAGGGAAAGACCCAATCTACAGCTTTCATGACCAAGAATTTTTCATTTGAAGCATTTTTGGTGATGCAAGAGGAGGTTGGAAAACATTCCCAAAATGGAAAGTTTGCATTTCAAGTTATTTCCAAAAATGGCAAGTTTGAAATGTGTTCAAAATTCTTCAATCTTGTGAACTTCCAACCACTTCTAAGATCAAATAAATATCATATAACTTCAATTTGATGAATATACCCCTTTGGTTCCATTGTTGGGGGCCTCAGATGCCCTGATTTTGACTTAACTTGCTCAGGAAGTTACCTAGTGAACAAATGACTTCCACAATGAATTTATTCATCAAACTTGGTACACATGATCTTTATAACATATTAAGATCATTAGAAACAAGAATGACCAAAAAATTTGGAGTTAATGCCTCTGAAACCAAAACCCTAATTTTGGTCATCTGTGTAGTGAAAACCCTAGCTCTGCTTCCATGCCTTTGCCAATTTTTGTGATCTCTTGGCTCTCATGAACTTTGAGGAGCATAATATGATGATAGAACACACATGGACCCTCTTGGAAAGCTTCAAGACCTTTGGGATGGCTCAGATGGATTCTTGGATTGCTCAGATCACAAACCCTAGATGCAGATGAATTTGAACTTATGCAGTGAAACAAATATGCAATGTGAGGTGTAATGCTTATGTTGATGCAAACATGAAAGATCACAAGCCATGGTGTGATATGAGTGAGGTCAAATTTGGGGTGTTTACAGCTGCCCCTATTCAAACATGAGTTAGTTGTGCAGGGTGTAAGCGCCTGGTTTAGCAGACAAACAAGATAACTTGTGGTTGAATACAAAAGACAGTCTAAAATTTGCACTCGCTAGATAGAATAAGAAAAGGGATATAAATTGTAAAAGGTAGTATTGTATGATTATCAAATTAAGGCGATGGAGGACGACCATCGAGCAGAGGATGACTGGTGGGGATAAATTGGTAAGTAAAGCATTGACGGGGACGAGCGACAAGCTAGGGACGACCATCAGGTAATAAAATAAGATTCTCAGTGGATTAAAGTAAGGGAAATGATGGGGACAACCATCAAGCTTGTAAAGTAAAGTAACAATGATGGTGATGGCCATCGGTTCAAAGAATAAACGAAATGATGATGAGGGACGGTCATCAAAGGTGAAGGACGATCACCTAGCAGGGGACGGCTGCTCTTTATCACGACATAGGACGAATGTCGGATAAAAACGGTCAACGATGGGGACGGCCATCGGATAAACATGATGAAGTACGATCATCAAGAGGTGAAATACGATTATCTAGCAGGGTACGGCTGCTCTCGGGGTATATCACGGCATAGGACTTGTACAAATCCATTGGGCCCCTTGTCATGACTGGTGATGCTTCAAGAACCTCCACAGATGATCATATGCCTAATGCTAGGTCATGAGAAATGTTATGCCTCATCTTTCCATGCTAGGATGCTAAGAATATGATATGTTCATGATGAATATGATGTGATATGATGCTTAAAATAAAGAGGGAAAATTTGGGGTGTTACACATAGCTACCTGAGTTGAAACTCTGTGTTCTTGAGCTTTCAGACCTCTCTCTTGGTTCAAACCCACCCCAATGAACTTCATGATGATGATGAGAAGCTTAGAGCAAGCTTGTGATGGCTATTTTGAGGTGTTTGGTTCTGAGTATGCAGAAATCGTATTTCTGATTGAGGGTGTTTTAGGCTATGGTGAAGGGTGGGAAATGATTCTGAGGTGTTTTTGAGTTGATTGGTGAAGGAATTTTGAAGTTTTAGTGGCTGACTTTTGAGATTCGAAGAGAGGAAGTTTTTGATGGATATTTTGAAATCTGGCTTGTGGGATGATTCAAACTCTTGTGTGTTATGAAATGGCTTGCATAATGTTTGTTTAAGCCAATGGGATTGCTTAGAAAGTTGTTGTGGCACAGGCTGATTGGTATGGGGTGTTTTGCAAAAAAGTAAATTTTTGTGTACTTGAGGTATGGGCCATGGAAGGTCTAGTTTTTAGGGGTGTCTAGTCTCAGCAAGATTCATGGAGAGCCATAGAATCAAGATTATGCAGCTGGCACAAGTGGATGAGAGGATCCAATGCATTTTGCAATTTTGGAGAGTTTTGGCCCTTTTGTGAATTCTTGAAGTTCAAGTCATGAAAACACTTGGTTCAATGCACAATTCTGTTGTTTAGAAGTTTCTTTGACATATTGTGAAGTGTTTCTGCACATTAGAAGTCATTAGAATGCTTGAACATGCCAAAATGCAAAATCCCTCTTTGACGTGAAACTTGAAATTATATAATTTTTGCCAACTTTGAAAGGCCATATCTCGAGTTCTATGATCAATCAAGACATTTTCTTGTACTTTTTGAAAAGGGAAAGACCCAATCTACAGCTTTCATGACCAAGAATTTTTCATTTGAAGCATTTTTGGTGATGCAAGAGGAGGTTGGAAAACATTCCCAAAATGGAAAGTTTGCATTTCAAGTTATTTCCAAAAATGGCAAGTTTGAAATTGGTTCAAAATTATTCAATCTTGTGACTTCCCACCACTTCTAAGATCAAATAAAGATCATATAACTTCAATTTGATGAATATACCCCTTTTGTTCCATTGTTGGGGGCCTTAGATGCCCTGATTTTGACTTAACTTGCTCAGGAAGTTACCCGGTGAACAAATGACTTCCACAATGAATTTATTCATCAAACTTGGTACACATGATCCTTATAACATATTAAGATAATTAGAAACAAGAATGACCAAAAAATTTGGAGTTAATGCCTCTGAAACCAAAACCCTAATTTTGGTCATCTGTGTAGTGAAAACCCTAGCTCTGCTTCCATGCCTTTGCCAATTTTTGTGATCTCTTGACTCTCATGAACTTTGAGGAGCATAATATGATGATAGAACACACATGGACCCTCTTGGAAAGCTTCAAGACCTTTGGGATGGCTCATATGGATTCTTGGATTGCTCAGATCACAAACCCTAGATGCAGATGATTTTGAACTTATGCAGTGAAGCAAATATGCAATGTGAGGTATAATGCTTATGTTGATGCAAACATGAAAGATCAAAAGCGATGGTGTGATATGAGTGAGGTCAAATTTGGGGTGTTTACAGCTGCCCCTATTCAAACATGAGTTAGTTGTGCAGGGTGTAAGCGCCTCGTTTAGCAGACAAACAAGATAACTTGTGGTTGAATACCAAAGACAGTCCAAAATTTGCACTCGCTAGATAGAATAAGAAAAGGGATATAAATTGTAAAAGGTAGTATAGTATGATTATCAAATGAAGGCGATGGAGAACGACCATCGAGCAGAGGATGACTGCTGGGGATAAATTGGTAAGTAAAGCATTGACGGGGACGAGCGACAAGGTAGGGACGACCATCAGGTAATAAAATAAGATTCTCAGTGGATTAAAGTAAGGGAAATGATGGGGACGGACATCAAGCTTGGAAAGTAAAGTAAGAAATGATGGGGATGGCCATCGGTTCAAAGAATAAACGAAATGATGATGAGGGACGGTCATCAAAGGTGAAGGACGATCACCTAGCAGGGGACGGCTTCTCTTTATCACGACATAGGACGAATGTCGGATAGAAACGGTCAATGATGGGGACGGCCATCGGATAAACATGATGAAGGACGATCATCAAGAGGTGAAATACGATTACCTAGCAGGGTACGGGTGCTCTCGGGGTATATCACGGCATAGGACTTGTACAAGTCCATTGGGCCCCTTGTCATGGCTGGTGATGCTTCAAGAACCTCCGCAGATGATCATATGCCTAATGCTAGGTCATGAGAAATGTTATGCCTCATCTTTCCATGCTAGGATGCTAAGAATATGATATGTTCATGATGAATATGATGTGATATGATGCTTAAAATAAAGAGGGAATATTTGGGGTGTTACACATAGCTACCTGAGTTGAAACTCTGTGTTCTTGAGCTTTTTGACCTCTCTCTTGGTTCAAACCCACCCCAATGAACTTCATGATGATGATGAGAAGCTTAGAGCAAGCTTGTGATGGCTATTTTGAGGTGTTTGGTTCTGAGTATGCAGAAATCGTATTTCTGATTGAGGGTGTTTTAGGCTATGGTGAAGGGTGGGAAATGATCCTGAGGTGTTTTTGAGTTGATTGGTGAAGGAATTTTGAAGTTTTAGTGGCTGACTTTTGAGATTCGAAGAGAGGATGTTTTTGATGGATATTTTGAAATCTGGCTTGTGGGATGATTCAAACTCTTGTGTGTTATGAAATGGCTTGCATAATGTTTGTTTAAGCCAATGGGATTGCTTAGAAAGTTGTTGTGGCACAGGCTGATTGGTATGGGGTGTTTTGCAAAAAAGTAAATTTTTGTGTACTTGAGGTATGGGCCATGGAAGGTCTAGTTTTTAGGGGTGTCTAGTCTCAGCAAGATTCATGGAGAGCCATAGAATCAAGATTATGCAGCTGGCACAAGTGGATGAGAGGATCCAATGCATTTTGCAATTTTGGAGAGTTTTGGTCCTTTTGTGAATTCTTGAAGTTCAAGTCATGAAAACACTTGGTTCAATGCACAATTCTGTTGTTTAGAAGTTTCTTTGACATATTGTGAAGTGTTTCTGCACATTAGAAGTCATTAGAATGCTTGAACATGCCAAAATGCAAAATCCCTCTTTGACGTGAAACTTGAAATTATATAATTTTTGCCAACTTTGAAAGGCCATATCTCGAGTTCTATGATCAATCAAGACATTTTCTTGTACTTTTTGAAAAGGGAAAGACCCAATCTACAACTTTCATGACCAAGAATTTTTCATTTGAAGCATTTTTGGTGATGCAAGAGGAGGTTGGAAAACATTCCCAAAATGGAAAGTTTGCATTTCAAGTTATTTCCAAAAATGGCAAGTTTGAAATTGGTTCAAAATTATTCAATCTTGTGACTTCCCGCCACTTCTAAGATCAAATAAAGATCATATAACTTCAATTTGATGAATATACCCCTTTTGTTCCATTGTTGGGGGCCTCAGATGCCCTGATTTTGACTTAACTTGCTCAGGAAGTTACCCGGTGAACAAATGACTTCCACAATGAATTTATTCATAAAACTTGGTACACATGATCCTTATAACATATTAAGATCATTAGAAACAAGAATGCCCAAAAAATTTGGAGTTAATGCCTCTGAAACCAAAACCCTAATTTTGGTCATCTGTGTAGTGAAAACCCTAGCTCTGCTTCCATGCCTTTGCCAATTTTTGTGATCTCTTGACTCTCATGAACTTTGAGGAGCATAATATGATGATAGAACACACATGGACCCTCTTGGAAAGCTTCAAGACCTTTGGGATGGCTCATATGGATTCTTGGATTGCTCAGATCACAAACCCTAGATGCAGATGATTTTGAACTTATGCAGTGAAGCAAATATGCAATGTGAGGTGTAATGCTTATGTTGATGCAAACATGAAAGCTCAAAAGCCATGGTGTGATATGAGTGAGGTCAAATTTGGGGTGTTTACAGCTGCCCCTATTCAAACATGAGTTAGTTGTGCAGGGTGTAAGCGCCTCGTTTAGCAGACAAACAAGATAACTTGTGGTTGAATACCAAAGACAGTCCAAAATTTGCACTCGCTAGATAGAATAAGAAAAGGGATATAAATTGTAAAAGGTAGTATAGTATGATTATCAAATGAAGGTGATGGAGAACGACCATCGAGCAGAGGATGACTGCTGGGGATAAATTGGTAAGTAAAGCATTGACGGGGACGAGCGACAAGCTAGGGACGACCATCAGGTAATAAAATAAGATTCTCAGTGGATTAAAGTAAGGGAAATGATGGGGACGGACATCAAGCTTGGAAATTAAAGTAAGAAATGATGGGGATGGCCATCGGTTCAAAGAATAAACGAAATGATGATGAGGGACGGTCATCAAAGGTGAAGGACGATCACCTAGCAGGGGACGGCTTCTCTTTATCACGACATAGGACGAATGTCGGATAGAAACGGTCAATGATGGGGACGGCCATCGGATAAACATGATGAAGGACGATCATCAAGAGGTGAAATACGATTACCTAGCAGGGTACGGCTGCTCTCGGGGTATATCACGGCATAGGACTTGTACAAGTCCATTGGGCCCCTTGTCATGGCTGGTGATGCTTCAAGAACCTCCGCATATGATCATATGCCTAATGCTAGGTCATGAGAAATGTTATGCCTCATCTTTCCATGCTAGGATGCTAAGAATATGATATGTTCATGATGAATATGATGTGATATGATGCTTAAAATAAAGAGGGAATATTTGGGGTGTTACACATAGCTACCTGAGTTGAAACTCTGTGTTCGTGAGCTTTCTGACCTCTCTCTTGGTTCAAACCCACCCCAATGAACTTCATGATGATGATGAGAAGCTTAGAGCAAGCTTGTGATGGCTATTTTGAGGTGTTTGGTTCTGAGTATGCAGAAATCGTATTTCTGATTGAGGGTGTTTTAGGCTATGGTGAAGGGTGGGAAATGATCCTGAGGTGTTTTTGAGTTGATTGGTGAAGGAATTTTGAAGTTTTAGTGGCTGACTTTTGAGATTCGAAGAGAGGATGTTTTTGATGGATATTTTGAAATCTGGCTTGTGGGATGATTCAAACTCTTGTGTGTTATGAAATGGCTTGCATAATGCTTGTTTAAGCCAATGGGATTGCTTAGAAAGTTGTTGTGGCACAGGCTGATTGGTATGGGGTGTTTTGCAAAAAAGTAAATTTTTGTGTACTTGAGGTATGGGCCATGGAAGGTCTAGTTTTTAGGGGTGTCTAGTCTCAGCAAGATTCATGGAGAGCAATAGAATCAAGATTATGCAGCTGGCACAAGTGGATGAGAGGATCCAATGCATTTTGCAATTTTGGAGAGTTTTGGTCCTTTTGTGAATTCTTGAAGTTCAAGTCATGAAAACACTTGGTTCAATGCACAATTCTGTTATTTAGAAGTTTCTTTGACATATTGTGAAGTGATTCTGCACATTAGAAGTCATTAGAATGCTTGAACATGCCAAAATGCAAAATCCCTCTTTGACGTGAAACTTGAAATTATATAATTTTTGCCAACTTTGAAAGGCCATATCTCGAGTTCTATGATCAATCAAGACATTTTCTTGTACTTTTTGAAAAGGGAAAGACCCAATCTACAACTTTCATCACCCAGAATTTTTCATTTGAAGCATTTTTGGTGATGCAAGAGGAGGTTGGAAAACATTCCCAAAATGGAAAGTTTGCATTTCAAGTTATTTCCAAAAATGGCAAGTTTGAAATTGGTTCAAAATTATTCAATCTTGTGACTTCCCACCACTTCTAAGATCAAATAAAGATCATATAACTTCAATTTGATGAATATACCCCTTTTGTTCCATTGTTGGGGGCCTCAGATGCCCTGATTTTGACTTAACTTGCTCATGAAGTTACCCGGTGAACAAATGACTTACACAATGAATTTATTCATAAAACTTGGTACACATGATCCTTATAACATATTAAGATCATTAGAAACAAGAATGACCAAAAAATTTGGAGTTAATGCCTCTGAAACCAAACCCCTAATTTTGGTCATCTGTGTAGTGAAAACCCTAGCTCTGCTTCCATGCCTTTGCCAATTTTTGTGATCTCTTGACTCTCATGAACTTTGAGGAGCATAATATGATGATAGAACACACATGGACCCTCTTGGAAAGCTTCAAGACCTTTGGGATGGCTCATATGGATTCTTGGATTGCTCAGATCACAAACCCTAGATGCAGATGATTTTGAACTTATGCAGTGAAGCAAATATGCAATGTGAGGTGTAATGCTTATGTTGATGCAAACATGAAAGATCAAAAGCCATGGTGTGATATGAGTGAGGTCAAATTTGGGGTGTTTACAGCTGCCCCTATTCAAACATGAGTTAGTTGTGCAGGGTGTAAGCGCCTCGTTTAGCAGACAAACAAGATAACTTGTGGTTGAATACCAAAGACAGTCCAAAATTTGCACTCGCTAGATAGAATAAGAAAAGGGATATAAATTGTAAAAGGTAGTATAGTATGATTATCAAATGAAGGCGATGGAGAACGACCATCGAGCAGAGGATGACTGCTGGGGATAAATTGGTAAGTAAAGCATTGACGGGGACGAGCGACAAGCTAGGGACGACCATCAGGTAATAAAATAAGATTCTCAGTGGATTAAAGTAAGGGAAATGATGGGGACGGACATCAAGCTTGGAAAGTAAAGTAAGAAATGATGGGGATGGCCATCGGTTCAAAGAATAAACGAAATGATGATGAGGGACGGTCATCAAAGGTGAAGGACGATCACCTAGCAGGGGACGGCTTCTCTTTATCACGACATAGGACGAATGTCGGATAGAAACGGTCAATGATGGGGACGGCCATCGGATAAACATGATGAAGGACGATCATCAAGAGGTGAAATACGATTACCTAGCAGGGTACGGCTGCTCTCGGGGTATATCACGGCATAGGACTTGTACAAGTCCATTGGGCCCCTTGTCATGGCTGGTGATGCTTCAAGAACCTCCGCAGATGATCATATGCCTAATGCTAGGTCATGAGAAATGTTATGCCTCATCTTTCCATACTAGGATGCTAAGAATATGATATTTTCATGATGAATATGATGTGATATGATGCTTAAAATGAAGAGGGAAAATTTGGGGTGTTACACATAGCTACATGAGTTGAAACTTTGTGTTCTTGAGCTTTCTGACCTCTCTCTTTGTTCAAACCCACCCCAATGAACTTCATGATGATGATGAGAAGCTTAGAGCAAGCTTGTGATGGCTATTTTGAGGTGTTTGGTTCTGAGTATGCAGAAATCGTATTTCTGATTGAGGGTGTTTTAGGCTATGGTGAAGGGTGGGAAATGATCCTGAGGTGTTTTTGAGTTGATTGGTGAAGGAATTTTGAAGTTTTAGTGGCTGACTTTTGAGATTCGAAGAGAGGAAGTTTTTGATGGATTTTTTGAAATCTGGCTTGTGGGATGATTCAAACTCTTGTGTGTTATGAAATGGCTTGCATAATGCTTGTTTAAGCCAATGGGATTGCTTAGAAAGTTGTTGTGGCACAGGCTGATTGGTATGGGGTGTTTTGCAAAAAAGTAAATTTTTGTGTACTTGAGGTATGGGCCATGGAAGGTCTAGTTTTTAGGGGTGTCTAGTCTCAGCAAGATTCATGGAGAGCCATAGAATCAAGATTATGCAGCTGGCACAAGTGGATGAGAGGATCCAATGCATTTTGCAATTTTGGAGAGTTTTGGTCCATTTGTGAATTCTTGAAGTTCAAGTCATGAAAACACTTGGTTCAATGCACAATTCTGTTGTTTAGAAGTTTCTTTGACATATTGTGAAGTGTTTCTGCACATTAGAAGTCATTAGAATGCTTGAACATGCCAAAATGCAAAATCCCTCTTTGACGTGAAACTTGAAATTATATAATTTTTGCCAACTTTGAAAGGCCATATCTCGAGTTCTATGATCAATCAAGACATTTTCTTGTACTTTTTGAAAAGGGAAAGACCCAATCTACAACTTTCATCACCAAGAATTTTTCATTTGAAGCATTTTTGGTGATGCAAGAGGAGGTTGGAAAACATTCCCAAAATGGAAAGTTTGCATTTCAAGTTATTTCCAAAAATGTCAAGTTTGAAATTGGTTCAAAATTATTCAATCTTGTGACTTCCCACCACTTCTAAGATCAAATAAAGATCATATAACTTCAATTTGATGAATATACCCCTTTTGTTCCATTGTTGGGGGCCTCAGATGCCCTGATTTTGACTTAACTTGCTCAGGAAGTTACCCGGTGAACAAATGACTTCCACAATGAATTTATTCATAAAACTTGGTACTAATGATCCTTATAACATATTAAGATCATTAGAAACAAGAATGACCAAAAAATTTGGAGTTAATGCCTCTGAAACCAAAACCCTAATTTTGGTCATCTGTGTAGTTAAAACCCTAGCTCTGCTTCCATGCCTTTGCCAATTTTTGTGATCTCTTGACTCTCATGAACTTTGAGGAGCATAATATGATGATAGAACACACATGGACCCTCTTGGAAAGCTTCAAGACCTTTGGGATGGCTCATATGGATTCTTGGATTGCTCAGATCACAAACCCTAGATGCAGATGATTTTGAACTTATGCAGTGAAGCAAATATGCAATGTGAGGTGTAATGCTTATGTTGATGCAAACATGAAAGATCAAAAGCCATGGTGTGATATGAGTGAGGTCAAATTTGGGGTGTTTACAGCTGCCCCTATTCAAACATGAGTTAGTTGTGCAGGGTGTAAGCGCCTCGTTTAGCAGACAAACAAGATAACTTGTGGTTGAATACCAAAGACAGTCCAAAATTTGCACTCGCTAGATAGAATAAGAAAAGGGATATAAATTGAAAAAGGTAGTATAGTATGATTATCAAATGAAGGCGATGGAGAACGACCATCGAGCAGAGGATGACTGCTGGGGATAAATTGGTAAGTAAAGCATTGACGGGGACGAGCGACAAGCTAGGGACGACCATCAGGTAATAAAATAAGATTCTCAGTGGATTAAAGTAAGGGAAATGATGGGGACGGACATCAAGCTTGGAAAGTAAAGTAAGAAATGATGGGGATGGCCATCGGTTCAAAGAATAAACGAAATGATGATGAGGGACGGTCATCAAAGGTGAAGGACGATCACCTAGCAGGGGACGGCTTCTCTTTATCACGACATAGGACGAATGTCGGATAGAAACGGTCAATGATGGGGACGGCCATCGGATAAACATGATGAAGGACGATCATCAAGAGGTGAAATACGATTACCTAGCAGGGTACGGCTGCTCTCGGGGTATATCACGGCATAGGACTTGTACAAGTCCATTGGGCCCCTTGTCATGGCTGGTGATGCTTCAAGAACCTCCGCAGATGATCATATGCCTAATGCTAGGTCATGAGAAATGTTATGCCTCATCTTTCCATACTAGGATGCTAAGAATATGATATGTTCATGATGAATATGATGTGATATGATGCTTAAAATGAAGAGGGAAAATTTGGGGTGTTACACATAGCTACATGAGTTGAAACTTTGTGTTCTTGAGCTTTCTGACCTCTCTCTTTGTTCAAACCCACCCCAATGAACTTCATGATGATGATGAGAAGCTTAGAGCAAGCTTGTGATGGCTATTTTGAGGTGTTTGGTTCTGAGTATGCAGAAATCGTATTTCTAATTGAGGGTGTTTTAGGCTATGGTGAAGGGTGGGAAATGATCCTGAGGTGTTTTTGAGTTGATTGGTGAAGGAATTTTGAAGTTTAGTGGCTGACTTTTGAGATTCGAAGAGAGGAAGTTTTTGATGGATTTTTTGAAATCTGGCTTGTGGGATGATTCAAACTCTTGTGTGTTATGAAATGGCTTGCATAATGCTTGTTTAAGCCAATGGGATTGCTTAGAAAGTTGTTGTGGCATAGGTTGATTGGTATGGGGTGTTTTGCAAAAAAGTAAATTTTTGTGTACTTGAGGTATGGGCCATGGCAGGTCTAGTTTTTAGGGGTGTCTAGTCTCAGCAAGATTCATGGAGAGCCATAGAATCAAGATTATGCAGCTGGCACAAGTGGATGAGAGGATCCAATGCATTTTGCAATTTTGGAGAGTTTTGGCCCTTTTGTGACTTCTTGAAGTTCAATTCATGAAAACACTTGGTTCAATGCACAATTCTGATTTTTAGAAGTTTCTTTGACATATTGTGAAGTGTTTCTGCACATTAGAAGTCATTAGAATGCTTGAACATGCCAAAATGCAAAATCCCTCTTTGACGTGCAATTTGAAATTATATAATTTTTGCCAACTTTGAAAGGCCATATCTCGAGTTCTATGATGAATCAAGACATTTTATTGTACTTTTTGAAAAGGGAAAGACCCAATCTACAACTTTCATGACCAAGAATTTTTCATTTGAAGCATTTTTGGTCATGCAAGAGGAGGTTGGAAAACATTCCCAAAATGGAAAGTTTGCATTTCAAGTTATTTCCAAAAATGTCAAGTTTGAAATTGGTTCAAAATTCTTCAATCTTGTGAACTTCCCACCACTTCTAAGATCAAATAAATATCATATAACTTCAATTTGATGAATATAGCCCTTTGGTTCCATTGTTGGGGGCCTCAGATGCCCTGATTTTGACTTAACTTGCTCAGGAAGTTACCCGGTGAACAAATGACTTCCACAATGCATTTATTCATCAAACTTGGTACACATGATCCTTATAACATATTAAGATCATTAGAAACAAGAATGACCAAAAAATTTGGAGTTAATGCCTCTGAAACCAAAACCCTAATTTTGGTCATCTGTGTAGTGAAAACCCTAGCTCTGCATCCATGCCTTTGCCAATTTTTGTGATCTCTTGACTCTCATGAACTTTGAGGAGCATAATATGATGATAGAACACACATGGACCCTCTTGGAAAGCTTCAAGACCTTTGGGATGGCTCAGATGGATTCTTGGATTGCTCAGATCACAAACCCTAGATGCAGATGAATTTGAACTTATGCAGTCAAGCAAATATGCAATGTGAGGTGTAATGCTTATGTTGAGGCAAACATGAAAGATCAAAAGCCATGGTGTGATATGAGTGAGGTCAAATTTGGGGTGTTTACAGCTGCCCCTATTCAAACATGAGTTAGTTGTGCAGGGTGTAAGCGCCTCGTTTAGCAGACAAACAAGATAACTTGTGGTTGAATACCAAAGACAGTCCAAAATTTGCACTCGCTAGATAGAATAAGAAAAGGGATATAAATTGAAAAAGGTAGTATAGTATGATTATCAAATGAAGGCGATGGAGAACGACCATCGAGCAGAGGATGACTGCTGGGGATAAATTGGTAAGTAAAGCATTGACGGGGACGAGCGACAAGCTAGGGACGACCATCAGGTAATAAAATAAGATTCTCAGTGGATTAAAGTAAGGGAAATGATGGGGACGGACATCAAGCTTGGAAAGTAAAGTAAGAAATGATGGGGATGGCCATCGGTTCAAAGAATAAACGAAATGATGATGAGGGACGGTCATCAAAGGTGAAGGACGATCACCTAGCAGGGGACGGCTTCTCTTTATCACGACATAGGACGAATGTCGGATAGAAACGGTCAATGATGGGGACGGCCATCGGATAAACATGATGAAGGACGATCATCAAGAGGTGAAATACGATTACCTAGCAGGGTACGGCTGCTCTCGGGGTATATCACGGCATAGGACTTGTACAAGTCCATTGGGCCCCTTGTCATGGCTGGTGATGCTTCAAGAACCTCCGCAGATGATCATATGCCTAATGCTAGGTCATGAGAAATGTTATGCCTCATCTTTCCATACTAGGATGCTAAGAATATGATATGTTCATGATGAATATGATGTGATATGATGCTTAAAATGAAGAGGGAAAATTTGGGGTGTTACACATAGCTACATGAGTTGAAACTTTGTGTTCTTGAGCTTTCTGACCTCTCTCTTTGTTCAAACCCACCCCAATGAACTTCATGATGATGATGAGAAGCTTAGAGCAAGCTTGTGATGGCTATTTTGAGGTGTTTGGTTCTGAGTATGCAGAAATCGTATTTCTAATTGAGGGTGTTTTAGGCTATGGTGAAGGGTGGGAAATGATCCTGAGGTGTTTTTGAGTTGATTGGTGAAGGAATTTTGAAGTTTAGTGGCTGACTTTTGAGATTCGAAGAGAGGAAGTTTTTGATGGATTTTTTGAAATCTGGCTTGTGGGATGATTCAAACTCTTGTGTGTTATGAAATGGCTTGCATAATGCTTGTTTAAGCCAATGGGATTGCTTAGAAAGTTGTTGTGGCATAGGTTGATTGGTATGGGGTGTTTTGCAAAAAAGTAAATTTTTGTGTACTTGAGGTATGGGCCATGGCAGGTCTAGTTTTTAGGGGTGTCTAGTCTCAGCAAGATTCATGGAGAGCCATAGAATCAAGATTATGCAGCTGGCACAAGTGGATGAGAGGATCCAATGCATTTTGCAATTTTGGAGAGTTTTGGCCCTTTTGTGACTTCTTGAAGTTCAATTCATGAAAACACTTGGTTCAATGCACAATTCTGATTTTTAGAAGTTTCTTTGACATATTGTGAAGTGTTTCTGCACATTAGAAGTCATTAGAATGCTTGAACATGCCAAAATGCAAAATCCCTCTTTGACGTGCAATTTGAAATTATATAATTTTTGCCAACTTTGAAAGGCCATATCTCGAGTTCTATGATGAATCAAGACATTTTATTGTACTTTTTGAAAAGGGAAAGACCCAATCTACAACTTTCATGACCAAGAATTTTTCATTTGAAGCATTTTTGGTCATGCAAGAGGAGGTTGGAAAACATTCCCAAAATGGAAAGTTTGCATTTCAAGTTATTTCCAAAAATGTCAAGTTTGAAATTGGTTCAAAATTCTTCAATCTTGTGAACTTCCCACCACTTCTAAGATCAAATAAATATCATATAACTTCAATTTGATGAATATAGCCCTTTGGTTCCATTGTTGGGGGCCTCAGATGCCCTGATTTTGACTTAACTTGCTCAGGAAGTTACCCGGTGAACAAATGACTTCCACAATGCATTTATTCATCAAACTTGGTACACATGATCCTTATAACATATTAAGATCATTAGAAACAAGAATGACCAAAAAATTTGGAGTTAATGCCTCTGAAACCAAAACCCTAATTTTGGTCATCTGTGTAGTGAAAACCCTAGCTCTGCATCCATGCCTTTGCCAATTTTTGTGATCTCTTGACTCTCATGAACTTTGAGGAGCATAATATGATGATAGAACACACATGGACCCTCTTGGAAAGCTTCAAGACCTTTGGGATGGCTCAGATGGATTCTTGGATTGCTCAGATCACAAACCCTAGATGCAGATGAATTTGAACTTATGCAGTCAAGCAAATATGCAATGTGAGGTGTAATGCTTATGTTGAGGCAAACATGAAAGATCAAAAGCCATGGTGTGATATGAGTGAGGTCAAATTTGGGGTGTTTACAGCTGCCCCTATTCAAACATGAGTTAGTTGTGCAGGGTGTAAGCGCCTCGTTTAGCAGACAAACAAGATAACTTGTGGTTGAATACCAAAGACAGTCCAAAATTTGCACTCGCTAGATAGAATAAGAAAAGGGATATAAATTGTAAAAGGTAGTATAGTATGATTATCAAATGAAGGCGATGGAGAACGACCATCGAGCAGAGGATGACTGCTGGGGATAAATTGGTAAGTAAAGCATTGACGGGGACGAGCGACAAGCTAGGGACGACCATCAGGTAATAAAATAAGATTCTCAGTGGATTAAAGTAAGGGAAATGATGGGGACGGACATCAAGCTGGGAAAGTAAAGTAAGAAATGATGGGGATGGCCATCGGTTCAAAGAATAAACGAAATGATGATGAGGGACGGTCATCAAAGGTGAAGGACGATCACCTAGCAGGGGACGGCTTCTCTTTATCACGACATATGACGAATGTCGGATAGAAACGGTCAATGATGGGGACGGCCATCGGATAAACATGATGAAGGACGATCATCAAGAGGTGAAATACGATTACCTAGCAGGGTACGGCTGCTCTCGGGGTATATCACGGCATAGGACTTGTACAAGTCCATTGGGCCCCTTGTCATGGCTGGTGATGCTTCAAGAACCTCCGCAGATGATCATATGCCTAATGCTAGGTCATGAGAAATGTTATGCCTCATCTTTCCATACTAGGATGCTAAGAATATGATATGTTCATGATAAATATGATGTGATATGATGCTTAAAATGAAGAGGGAATATTTGGGGTGTTACACATAGCTACCTGAGTTGAAACTTTGTGTTCTTGAGCTTTCTGACCTCTCTCTTTGTTCAAACCCACCCCAATGAACTTCATGATGATGATGAGAAGCTTAGAGCAAGCTTGTGATGGCTATTTTGAGGTGTTTGGTTCTGAGTATGCAGAAATCGTATTTCTGATTGAGGGTGTTTTAGGCTATGGTGAAGGGTGGGAAATGATCCTGAGGTGTTTTTGAGTTGATTGGTGAAGGAATTTTGAAGTTTTAGTAGCTGACTTTTGAGATTCGAAGAGAGGAAGTTTTTGATGGATTTTTTGAAATCTGGCTTGTAGGATGATTCAAACTCTTGTGTGTTATGAAATGGCTTGCATAATGTTTGTTTAAGCCAATGGGATTGCTTAGAAAGTTGTTGTGGCACAGGCTGATTGGTATGGGGTGTTTTGCAAAAAAGTAAATTTTTGTGTACTTGAGGTATGGGCCATGGCAGGTCTAGATTTTAGGGGTGTCTAGTCTCAACAAGATTCATGGAGAGCCATAGAATCAAGATTATGCAGCTGGCACAAGTGGATGAGAGGATCCAATGCATTTTGCAATTTTGGAGAGTTTTGGCCCTTTTGTGACTTCTTGAAGTTCAAGTCATGAAAACACTTGGTTCAATGCACAATTCTGATGTTTAGAAGTTTCTTTGACATATTGTGAAGTGTTTCTGCACATTAGAAGTCATTAGAATGCTTGAACATGCCAAAATGCAAAATCCCTCTTTGACGTGCAATTTGAAATTATATAATTTTTGCCAACTTTGAAAGGCCATATCTCGAGTTCTATGATGAATCAAGACATTTTATTGTACTTTTTGAAAAGGGAAAGACCCAATCTACAACTTCCATGACCAAGAATTTTTCATTTGAAGCATTTTTGGTCATGCAAGAGGAGGTTGGAAAACATTCCCAAAATGGAAAGTTTGCATTTCAAGTTATTTCCAAAAATGTCAAGTTTGAAATTTGTTCAAAATTCTTAAATCTTGTGAACTTCCCACCACTTCTAAGATCAAATAAATATCATATAACTTCAATTTGATGAATATACCCCGTTGGTTCCATTGTTGGGGGCCTCAGATGCCCTGATTTTGACTTAACTTGCTCAGGAAGTTACCCGGTGAACAAATGACTTCCACAATGAATTTATTCATCAAACTTGGTACACATGATCCTTATAACATATTAAGATCATTAGAAACAAGAATGACCAAAAAATTTGGAGTTAATGCCTCTGAAACCAAAACCCTAATTTTGGTCATCTGTGTAGTGAAAACCCTAGCTCTGCATCCATGCCTTTGCCAATTTTTGTGATCTCTTGACTCTCATGAACTTTGAGGAGCATAATATGATGATAGAACACACATGGACCCTCTTGGAAAGCTTCAAGACCTTTGGGATGGCTCAGATGGATTCTTGGATTGCTCAGATCACAAACCCTAGATGCAGATGAATTTGAACTTATGCAGTGAAGCAAATATGCAATGTGAGGTGTAATGCTTATGTTGATGCAAACATGAAAGATCAAAAGCCATGGTGTGATATGAGTGAGGTAAAATTTGGGGTGTTTACAGCTGCCCCTATTCAAACATGAGTTAGTTGTGCAGGGTGTAAGCGCCTCGTTTAGCAGACAAACAAGATAACTTGTGGTTGAATACCAAAGACAGTCCAAAATTTGCACTCGCTAGATAGAATAAGAAAAGGGATATAAATTGTAAAAGGTAGTATAGTATGATTATAAAATGAAGGCGATGGAGAACGACCATCGAGCAGAGGATGACTGCTGGGGATAAATTGGTAAGTAAAGCATTGATGGGGACGAGCGACAAGCTAGGGACGACCATCAGGTAATAAAATAAGATTCTCAGTGGATTAAAGTAAGGGAAATGATGGGGACAGACATCAAGCTGGGAAAGTAAAGTAATAAATGATGGGGATGGCCATCGGTTCAAAGAATAAACGAAATGATGATGAGGGACGGTCATCAAAGGTGAAGGACGATCACCTAGCAGGGGACGGCTTCTCTTTATCACGACATATGACGAATGTCGGATAGAAACGGTCAATGATGGGGACGGCCATCGGATAAACATGATGAAGGACGATCATCAAGAGGTGAAATACGATTACCTAGCAGGGTACGGCTGCTCTCGGGGTATATCACGGCATAGGACTTGTACAAGTCCATTGGGCCCCTTGTCATGGCTGGTGATGCTTCAAGAACCTCCGCAGATGATCATATGCCTAATGCTAGGTCATGAGAAATGTTATGCCTCATCTTTCCATACTAGGATGCTAATAATATGATATGTTCATGATGAATATGATGTGATATGATGCTTAAAATGAAGAGGGAATATTTGGGGTGTTACACATAGCTACCTGAGTTGAAACTTTGTGTTCTTGAGCTTTCTGACCTCTCTCTTTGTTCAAACCCACCCCAATGAACTTCATGATGATGATGAGAAGCTTAGAGCAAGCTTGTGATGGCTATTTTGAGGTGTTTGGTTCTGAGTATGCAGAAATCGTATTTCTGATTGAGGGTGTTTTAGGCTATGGTGAAGGGTGGGAAATGATCCTGAGGTGTTTTTGAGTTGATTGGTGAAGGAATTTTGAAGTTTTAGTGGCTGACTTTTGAGATTCGAAGAGAGGAAGTTTTTGATGGATTTTTTTAAATCTGGCTTGTGGGATGATTAAAACTCTTGTGTGTTATGAAATGGCTTGCATAATGTTTGTTTAAGCCAATGGGATTGCTTAGAAAGTTGTTGTGGCACAGGCTGATTGGTATGGGGTGTTTTGCAAAAAAGTAAATTTTTGTGTACTTGAGGTATGGGCCATGGCAGGTCTAGTTTTTAGGGGTGTCTAGTCTCAACAAGATTCATGGAGAGCCATAGAATCAAGATTATGCAGCTGGCACAAGTGGATGAGAGGATCCAATGCATTTTGCAATTTTGGAGAGTTTTGGCCCTTTTGTGACTTCTTGAAGTTCAAGTCATGAAAACACTTGGTTCAATGCACACTTCTGATGTTTAGAAGTTTCTTTGACATATTGTGAAGTGTTTCTGCACATTAGAAGTCATTAGAATGCTTGAACATGCCAAAATGCAAAATCCCTCTTTGACGTGCAATTTGAAATTATATAATTTTTGCCAACTTTGAAAGGCCATATCTCGAGTTATATGATGAATCAAGACATTTTATTGTACTTTTTGAAAAGGGAAAGACCCAATCTACAACTTCCATGACCAAGAATTTTTCATTTGAAGCATTTTTTCTCATGCAAGAGGAGGTTGGAAAACATTCCCAAAATGGAAAGTTTGCATTTCAAGTTATTTCCAAAAATGTCAAGTTTGAAATTTGTTCAAAATTCTTCAATCTTGTGAACTTCCCACCACTTCTAAGATCAAATAAATATCATATAACTTCAATTTGATGAATATACCCCGTTGGTTCCATTGTTGGGGGCCTCAGATGCCCTGATTTTGACTTAACTTGCTCAGGAAGTTACCCGGTGAACAAATGACTTCCACAATGAATTTATACATCAAACTTGGTACACATGATCCTTATAACATATTAAGATCATTAGAAACAAGAATGACCAAAAAATTTGGAGTTAATGCCTCTGAAACCAAAACCCTAATTTTGGTCATCTGTGTAGTGAAAACCCTAGCTCTGCATCCATGCCTTTGCCAATTTTTGTGATCTCTTGACTCTCATGAACTTTGAGGAGCATAATATGATGATATAACACACATGGACCCTCTTGGAAAGCTTCATGACCTTTGGGATGGCTCAGATGGATTCTTGGATTGCTCAGATCACAAACCCTAGATGCAGATGAATTTGAACTTATGCAGTGAAGCAAATATGCAATGTGAGGTGTAATGCTTATGTTGATGCAAACATGAAAGATCAAAAGCCATGGTGTGATATGAGTGAGGTAAAATTTGGGGTGTTTACAGCTGCCCCTATTCAAACATGAGTTAGTTGTGCAGGGTGTAAGCGCCTCGTTTAGCAGACAAACAAGATAACTTGTGGTTGAATACCAAAGACAGTCCAAAATTTGCACTCGCTAGATAGAATAAGAAAAGGGATATAAATTGTAAAAGGTAGTATAGTATGATTATCAAATGAAGGCGATGGAGAACGACCATCGAGCAGAGGATGACTGCTGGGGATAAATTGGTAAGTAAAGCATTGACGGGGACGAGCGACAAGCTAGGGACGACCATCAGGTAATAAAATAAGATTCTCAGTGGATTAAAGTAAGGGAAATGATGGGGACGGACATCAAGCTGGGAAAGTAAAGTAAGAAATGATGGGGATGGCCATCGGTTCAAAGAATAAACGAAATGATGATGAGGGACGGTCATCAAAGGTGAAGGACGATCACCTAGCAGGGGACGGCTTCTCTTTATCACGACATATGACGAATGTCAGATAGAAACGGTCAATGATGGGGACGGCCATCGGATAAACATGATGAAGGACGATCATCAAGAGGTGAAATACGATTACCTAGCAGGGTACGGCTGCTCTCGGGGTATATCACGGCATAGGACTTGTACAAGTCCATTGGGCCCCTTGTCATGGCTGGTGATGCTTCAAGAACCTCCGCAGATGATCATATGCCTAATGCTAGGTCATGAGAAATGTTATGCCTCATCTTTCCATACTAGGATGCTAAGAATATGATATGTTCATGATGAATATGATGTGATATGATGCTTAAAATGAAGAGGGAATATTTGGGGTGTTACACATAGCTACCTGAGTTGAAACTTTGTGTTCTTGAGCTTTCTGACCTCTCTCTTTGTTAAAACCCACCCCAATGAACTTCATGATGATGATGAGAAGCTTAGAGCAAGCTTGTGATGGCTATTTTGAGGTGTTTGGTTCTGAGTATGCAGAAATCGTATTTCTGATTGAGGGTGTTTTAGGCTATGGTGAAGGGTGGGAAATGATCCTGAGGTGTTTTTGAGTTGATTGGTGAAGGAATTTTGAAGTTTTAGTGGCTGACTTTTGAGATTCGAAGAGAGGAAGTTTTTGATGGATTTTTTGAAATCTGGCTTGTAGGATGATTCAAACTCTTGTGTGTTATGAAATGGCTTGCATAATGTTTGTTTAAGCCAATGGGATTGCTTAGAAAGTTGTTGTGGCACAGGCTGATTGGTATGGGGTGTTTTGCAAAAAAGTAAATTTTTGTGTACTTGAGGTATGGGCCATGGCAGGTCTAGTTTTTAGGGGTGTCTAGTCTCAACAAGATTCATGGAGAGCCATAGAATCAAGATTATGCAGCTGGCACAAGTGGATGAGAGGATCCAATGCATTTTGCAATTTTGGAGAGTTTTGGCCCTTTTGTGACTTCTTGAAGTTCAACTCATGAAAACACTTGGTTCAATGCACAATTCTGATGTTTAGAAGTTTCTTTGACATATTTTGAAGTGTTTCTGCACATTAGAAGTCATTAGAATGCTTGAACATGCCAAAATGCAAAATCCCTCTTTGACGTGCAATTTGAAATTATATAATTTTTGCCAACTTTGAAAGGCCATATCTCGAGTTCTATGATGAATCAAGACATTTTATTGTACTTTTTGAAAAGGGAAAGACCCAATCTACAACTTCCATGACCAAGAATTTTTCATTTGAAGCATTTTTGGTCATGCAAGAGGAGGTTGGAAAACATTCCCAAAATGGAAAGTTTGCATTTCAAGTTATTTCCAAAAATGTCAAGTTTGAAATTTGTTCAAAATTCTTCAATCTTGTGAACTTCCCACCACTTCTAAGATCAAATAAATATCATATAACTTCAATTTGATGAATATACCCCATTGGTTCCATTGTTGGGGGCCTCAGATGCCCTGATTTTGACTTAACTTGCTCAGGAAGTTACCCGGTGAACAAATGACTTCCACAATGAATTTATTCATCAAACTTGGTACACATGATCCTTATAACATATTAAGATCATTAGAAACAAGAATGACCAAAAAATTTGGAGTTAATGCCTCTGAAACCAAAACCCTAATTTTGGTCATCTGTGTAGTGAAAACCCTAGCTCTGCATCCATGCCTTTGCCAATTTTTGTGATCTCTTGACTCTCATGAACTTTGAGGAGCATAATATGATGATAGAACACACATGGACCCTCTTGGAAAGCTTCAAGACCTTTGGGATGGCTCAGATGGATTCTTGGATTGCTCAGATCACAAACCCTAGATGCAGATGAATTTGAACTTATGCAGTGAAGCAAATATGCAATGTGAGGTGTAATGCTTATGTTGATGCAAACATGAAAGATCAAAAGCCATGGTGTGATATGAGTGAGGTAAAATTTGGGGTGTTTACAGCTGCCCCTATTCAAACATGAGTTAGTTGTGCAGGGTGTAAGCGCCTCGTTTAGCAGACAAACAAGATAACTTGTGGTTGAATACCAAAGACAGTCCAAAATTTGCACTCGCTAGATAGAATAAGAAAAGGGATATAAATTGTAAAAGGTAGTATAGTATGATTATCAAATGAAGGCGATGGAGAACGACCATCGAGCAGAGGATGACTGCTGGGGATAAATTGGTAAGTAAAGCATTGACGGGGACGAGCGACAAGCTAGGGACGACCATCAGGTAATAAAATAAGATTCTCAGTGGATTAAAGTAAGGGAAATGATGGGGACGGACATCAAGCTGGGAAAGTAAAGTAAGAAATGATGGGGATGGCCATCGGTTCAAAGAATAAACGAAATGATGATGAGGGACGGTCATCAAAGGTGAAGGACGATCACCTAGCAGGGGACGGCTTCTCTTTATCACGACATATGACGAATGTCGGATAGAAACGGTCAATGATGGGGACGGCCATCGGATAAACATGATGAAGGACGATCATCAAGAGGTGAAATACGATTACCTAGCAGGGTACGGCTGCTCTCGGGGTATATCACGGCATAGGACTTGTACAAGTCCATTGGGCCCCTTGTCATGGCTGGTGATGCTTCAAGAACCTCCGCAGATGATCATATGCCTAATGCTAGGTCATGAGAAATGTTATGCCTCATCTTTCCATACTAGGATGCTAAGAATATGATATGTTCATGATGAATATGATGTGATATGATGCTTAAAATGAAGAGGGAATATTTGGGGTGTTACACATAGCTACCTGAGTTGAAACTTTGTGTTCTTGAGCTTTCTGACCTCTCTCTTTGTTCAAACCCACCCCAATGAACTTCATGATGATGATGAGAAGCTTAGAGCAAGCTTGTGATGGCTATTTTGAGGTGTTTGGTTCTGAGTATGCAGAAATCGTATTTCTGATTGAGGGTGTTTTAGGCTATGGTGAAGGGTGGGAAATGATCCTGAGGTGTTTTTGAGTTGATTGGTGAAGGAATTTTGAAGTTTTAGTGGCTGACTTTTGAGATTCGAAGAGAGGAAGTTTTTGATGGATTTTTTGAAATCTGGCTTGTAGGATGATTCAAACTCTTGTGTGTTATGAAATGGCTTGCATAATGTTTGTTTAAGCCAATGGGATTGCTTAGAAAGTTGTTGTGGCACAGGCTGATTGGTATGGGGTGTTTTGCAAAAAAGTAAATTTTTGTGTACTTGAGGTATGGGCCATGGCAGGTCTAGTTTTTAGGGGTGTCTAGTCTCAACAAGATTCATGGAGAGCCATAGAATCAAGATTATGCAGCTGGCACAAGTGGATGAGAGGATCCAATGCATTTTGCAATTTTGGAGAGTTTTGGCCCTTTTGTGACTTCTTGAAGTTCAACTCATGAAAACACTTGGTTCAATGCACAATTCTGATGTTTAGAAGTTTCTTTGACATATTGTGAAGTGTTTCTGCACATTAGAAGTCATTAGAATGCTTGAACATGCCAAAATGCAAAATCCCTCTTTGACGTGCAATTTGAAATTATATAATTTTTGCCAACTTTGAAAGGCCATATCTCGAGTTCTATGATGAATCAAGACATTTTATTGTACTTTTTGAAAAGGGAAAGACCCAATCTACAACTTCCATGACCAAGAATTTTTCATTTGAAGCATTTTTGGTCATGCAAGAGGAGGTTGGAAAACATTCCCAAAATGGAAAGTTTGCATTTCAAGTTATTTCCAAAAATGTCAAGTTTGAAATTTGTTCAAAATTCTTCAATCTTGTGAACTTCCCACCACTTCTAAGATCAAATAAATATCATATAACTTCAATTTGATGAATATACCCCATTGGTTCCATTGTTGGGGGCCTCAGATGCCCTGATTTTGACTTAACTTGCTCAGGAAGTTACCCGGTGAACAAATGACTTCCACAATGAATTTATTCATCAAACTTGGTACACATGATCCTTATAACATATTAAGATCATTAGAAACAAGAATGACCAAAAAATTTTGAGTTAATGCCTCTGAAACCAAAACCCTAATTTTGGTCATCTGTGTAGTGAAAACCCTAGCTCTGCATCCATGCCTTTGCCAATTTTTGTGATCTCTTGACTCTCATGAACTTTGAGGAGCATAATATGATGATAGAACACACATGGACCCTCTTGGAAAGCTTCAAGACCTTTGGGATGGCTCAGATGGATTCTTGGATTGCTCAGATCACAAACCCTAGATGCAGATGAATTTGAACTTATGCAGTGAAGCAAATATGCAATGTGAGGTGTAATGCTTATGTTGATGCAAACATGAAAGATCGAAAGCCATGGTGTGATATGAGTGAGGTCAAATTTGGGGTGTTTACAGCTGCCCCTATTCAAACATCAGTTAGTTGTGCAGGGTGTAAGCGCCTCGTTTAGCAGACAAACAAGATAACTTGTGGTTGAATACCAAAGACAGTCCAAAATTTGCACTCGCTAGATAGAATAAGAAAAGGGATATAAATTGTAAAAGGTAGTATAGTATGATTATCAAATGAAGGCGATGGAGAACGACCATCGAGCAGAGGATGACTGCTGGGGATAAATTGGTAAGTAAAGCATTGACGGGGACGAGCGACAAGCTAGGGACGACCATCAGGTAATAAAATAAGATTCTCAGTGGATTAAAGTAAGGGAAATGATGGGGACGAACATCAAGCTGGGAAAGTAAAGTAAGAAATGATGGGGATGGCCATCGGTTCAAAGAATAAACGAAATGATGATGAGGGACGGTCATCAAAGGTGAAGGACGATCACCTAGCAGGGGACGGCTTCTCTTTATCACGACATATGACGAATGTCGGATAGAAACGGTCAATGATGGGGACGGCCATCGGATAAACATGATGAAGGACGATCATCAAGAGGTGAAATACGATTACCTAGAAGGGTACGGCTGCTCTCGGGGTATATCACGGCATAGGACTTGTACAAGTCCATTGGGCCCCTTGTCATGGCTGGTGATGCTTCAAGAACCTCCGCAGATGATCATATGCCTAATGCTAGGTCATGAGAAATGTTATGCCTCATCTTTCCATACTAGGATGCTAAGAATATGATATTTTCATGATGAATATGATGTGATATGATGCTTAAAATGAAGAGGGAAAATTTGGGGTGTTACACATAGCTACATGAGTTGAAACTTTGTGTTCTTGAGCTTTCTGACCTCTCTCTTTGTTCAAACCCACCCCAATGAACTTCATGATGATGATGAGAAGCTTAGAGCAAGCTTGTGATGGCTATTTTGAGGTGTTTGGTTCTGAGTATGCAGAAATCGTATTTCTGATTGAGGGTGTTTTAGGCTATGGTGAAGGGTGGGAAATGATCCTGAGGTGTTTTTGAGTTGATTGGTGAAGGAATTTTGAAGTTTTAGTGGCTGACTTTTTAGATTCGAAGAGAGGAAGTTTTTGATGGATTTTTTGAAATCTGGCTTGAGGGATGATTAAAACTCTTGTGTGTTATGAAATGGCTTGCATAATGTTTGTTTAAGCCAATGGGATTGCTTAGAAAGTTGTTGTGGCACAGGCTGATTGGTATGGGGTGTTTTGCAAAAAAGTAAATTTTTGTGTACTTGAGGTATGGGCCATGGCAGGTCTAGTTTTTAGGGGTGTCTAGTCTCAACAAGATTCATGGAGAGCCATAGAATCAAGATTATGCAGCTGGCACAAGTGGATGAGAGGATCCAATGCATTTTGCAATTTTGGAGAGTTTTGGCCCTTTTGTGACTTCTTGAAGTTCAAGTCATGAAAACACTTGGTTCAATGCACAGTTCTGATGTTTAGAAGCTTCTTTGACATATTGTGAAGTGTTTCTGCACATTAGAAGTCATTAGAATGCTTGAACATGCCAAAATGCAAAATCCCTCTTTGACGTGCAATTTGAAATTATATAATTTTTGCCAACTTTGAAAGGCCATATCTCGAGTTCTATGATGAATCAAGACATTTTATTGTACTTTTTGAAAAGGGAAAGACCCAATCTACAACTTCCATGACCAAGAATTTTTCATTTGAAGCATTTTTGGTCATGCAAGAGGAGGTTGGAAAACATTCCCAAAATGGAAAGTTTGCATTTCAAGTTATTTCCAAAAATGTCAAGTTTGAAATTTGTTCAAAATTCTTCAATCTTGTGAACTTCCCACCAATTGTAAGATCAAATAAATATCATATAACTTCAATTTGATGAATATACCCCGTTGGTTCCATTGTTGGGGGCCTCAGATGCCCTGATTTTGACTTAACTTGCTCAGGAAGTTACCCGGTGAACAAATGACTTCCACAATGAATTTATTCATCAAACTTGGTACACATGATCCTTATAACATATTAAGATCATTAGAAACAAGAATGACCAAAAAATTTTGAGTTAATGCCTCTGAAACCAAAACCCTAATTTTGGTCATCTGTGTAGTGAAAACCCTAGCTCTGCATCCATGCCTTTGCCAATTTTTGTGATCTCTTGACTCTCATGAACTTTGAGGAGCATAATATGATGATAGAACACACATGGACCCTCTTGGAAAGCTTAAAGACCTTTGGGATGGCTCAGATGGATTCTTGGATTGCTCAGATCACAAACCCTAGATGCAGATGAATTTGAACTTATGCAGTGAAGCAAATATGCAATGTGAGGTGTAATGCTTATGTTGATGCAAACATGAAAGATCGAAAGCCATGGTGTGATATGAGTGAGGTCAAATTTGGGGTGTTTATAGCTGCCCCTATTCAAACATGAGTTAGTTGTGCAGGGTGTAAGCGCCTCGTTTAGCAGACAAACAAGATAACTTGTGGTTGAATACCAAAGACAGTCCAAAATTTGCACTCGCTAGATAGAATAAGAAAAGGGATATAAATTGTAAAAGGTAGTATAGTATGATTATCAAATGAAGGCGATGGAGAACGACCATCGAGCAGAGGATGACTGCTGGGGATAAATTGGTAAGTAAAGCATTGACGGGGACGAGCGACAAGCTAGGGACGACCATCAGGTAATAAAATAAGATTCTCAGTGGATTAAAGTAAGGGAAATGATGGGGACGGACATCAAGCTTGGAAAGTAAAGTAAGAAATGATGGGGATGGCCATCGGTTCAAAGAATAAACGAAATGATGATGAGGGACGGTCATCAAAGGTGAAGGACGATCACCTAGCAGGGGACGGCTTCTCTTTATCACGACATATGACGAATGTCGGATAGAAACGGTCAATGATGGGGACGGCCATCGATTAAACATGATGAAGGACGATCATCAAGAGGTGAAATACGATTACCTAGCAGGGTACGGCTGCTCTCGGGGTATATCACGGCATAGGACTTGTACAAGTCCATTGGGCCCCTTGTCATGGCTGGTGATGCTTCAAGAACCTCCGCAGATGATCATATGCCTAATGCTAGGTCATGAGAAATGTTATGCCTCATCTTTCCATAATAGGATGCTAAGAATATGATATTTTCATGATGAATATGATGTGATATGATGCTTAAAATGAAGAGGGAAAATTTGGGGTGTTACACATAGCTACATGAGTTGAAACTTTGTGTTCTTGAGCTTTCTGACCTCTCTCTTTGTTCAAACCCACCCCAATGAACTTCATGATGATGATGAGAAGCTTAGAGCAAGCTTGTGATGGCTATTTTGAGGTGTTTGGTTCTGAGTATGCAGAAATCGTATTTCTGATTGAGGGTGTTTTAGGCTATGGTGAAGGGTGGGAAATGATCCTGAGGTGTTTTTGAGTTGATTGGTGAAGGAATTTTGAAGTTTTAGTGGCTGACTTTTGAGATTCGAAGAGAGGAAGTTTTTGATGGATTTTTTGAAATCTGGCTTGTGGGATGATTAAAACTCTTGTGTGTTATGAAATGGCTTGCATAATGTTTGTTTAAGCCAATGGGATTGCTTAGAAAGTTGTTGTGGCACAGGCTGATTGGTATGGGGTGTTTTGCAAAAAAGTAAATTTTTGTGTACTTGAGGTATGGGCCATGGCAGGTCTAGTTTTTAGGGGTGTCTAGTCTCAACAAGATTCATGGAGAGCCATAGAATCAAGATTATGCAGCTGGCACAAGTGGATGAGAGGATCCAATGCATTTTGCAATTTTGGAGAGTTTTGGCCCTTTTGTGACTTCTTGAAGTTCAAGTCATGAAAACACTTGGTTCAATGCACAGTTCTGATGTTTAGAAGCTTCTTTGACATATTGTGAAGTGTTTCTGCACATTAGAAGTCATTAGAATGCTTGAACATGCCAAAATGCAAAATCCCTCTTTGACGTGCAATTTGAAATTATATAATTTTTGCCAACTTTGAAAGGCCATATCTCGAGTTCTATGATGAATCAAGACATTTTATTGTACTTTTTGAAAAGGGAAAGACCCAATCTACAACTTCCATGACCAAGAATTTTTCATTTGAAGCATTTTTGGTCATGCAAGAGGAGGTTGGAAAACATTCCCAAAATGGAAAGTTTGCATTTCAAGTTATTTCCAAAAATGTCAAGTTTGAAATTTGTTCAAAATTCTTCAATCTTGTGAACTTCCCACCAATTCTAAGATCAAATAAATATCATATAACTTCAATTTGATGAATATACCCCGTTGGTTCCATTGTTGGGGGCCTCAGATGCCCTGATTTTGACTTAACTTGCTCAGGAAGTTACCCGGTGAACAAATGACTTCCACAATGAATTTATTCATCAAACTTGGTACACATGATCCTTATAACATATTAAGATCATTAGAAACAAGAATGACCAAAAAATTTTGAGTTAATGCCTCTGAAACCAAAACCCTAATTTTGGTCATCTGTGTAGTGAAAACCCTAGCTCTGCATCCATGCCTTTGCCAATTTTTGTGATCTCTTGACTCTCATGAACTTTGAGGAGCATAATATGATGATAGAACACACATGGACCCTCTTGGAAAGCTTCAAGACCTTTGGGATGGCTCAGATGGATTCTTGGATTGCTCAGATCACAAACCCTAGATGCAGATGAATTTGAACTTATGCAGTGAAGCAAATATGCAATGTGAGGTGTAATGCTTATGTTGATGCAAACATGAAAGATCGAAAGCCATGGTGTGATATGAGTGAGGTCAAATTTGGGGTGTTTATAGCTGCCCCTATTCAAACATGAGTTAGTTGTGCAGGGTGTAAGCGCCTCGTTTAGCAGACAAACAAGATAACTTGTGGTTGAATACCAAAGACAGTCCAAAATTTGCACTCGCTAGATAGAATAAGAAAAGGGATATAAATTGTAAAAGGTAGTATAGTATGATTATCAAATGAAGGCGATGGAGAACGACCATCGAGCAGAGGATGACTGCTGGGGATAAATTGGTAAGTAAAGCATTGACGGGGACGAGCGACAAGCTAGGGACGACCATCAGGTAATAAAATAAGATTCTCAGTGGATTAAAGTAAGGGAAATGATGGGGACGGACATCAAGCTTGGAAAGTAAAGTAAGAAATGATGGGGATGGCCATCGGTTCAAAGAATAAACGAAATGATGATGAGGGACGGTCATCAAAGGTGAAGGACGATCACCTAGCAGGGGACGGCTTCTCTTTATCACGACATATGACGAATGTCGGATAGAAACGGTCAATGATGGGGACGGCCATCGGATAAACATGATGAAGGACGATCATCAAGAGGTGAAATACGATTACCTAGCAGGGTACGGCTGCTCTCGGGGTATATCACGGCATAGGACTTGTACAAGTCCATTGGGCCCCTTGTCATGGCTGGTGATGCTTCAAGAACCTCCGCAGATGATCATATGCCTAATGCTAGGTCATGAGAAATGTTATGCCTCATCTTTCCATACTAGGATGCTAAGAATATGATATGTTCATGATTAATATGATGTGATATGATGCTTAAAATGAAGAGGAAATATTTGGGGTGTTACACATAGCTACCTGGGTTGAAACTTTGTGTTCTTGAGCTTTCTGACCTCTCTCTTTGTTCAAACCCACCCCAATGAACTTCATGATGATGATGAGAAGCTTAGAGCAAGCTTGTGATGGCTATTTTGAGGTGTTTGGTTCTGAGTATGCAGAAATCGTATTTCTGATTGAGGGTGTTTTAGGCTATGGTGAAGGGTGGGAAATGATCCTGAGGTGTTTTTGAGTTGATTGGTGAAGGAATTTTGAAGTTTTAGTGGCTGACTTTTGAGATTCGAAGAGAGGAAGTTTTTGATGGATTTTTTGAAATCTGGCTTGTAGGATGATTCAAACTCTTGTGTGTTATGAAATGGCTTGCATAATGTTTGTTTAAGCCAATGGGATTTCTTAGAAAGTTGTTGTGGCACAGGCTGATTGGTATGGGGTGTTTTGCAACAAAGTAAATTTTTGTGTACTTGAGGTATGGGCCATGGCAGGTCTAGTTTTTAGGGGTGTCTAGTCTCAGCAAGATTCATGGAGAGCCATAGAATCAAGATTATGCAGCTGGCACAAGTGGATGAGAGGATCCAATGCATTTTGCAATTTTGGAGAGTTTTGGCCCTTTTGTGACTTCTTGAAGTTCAAGTCATGAAAACACTTGGTTCAATGCACAGTTCTGATGTTTAGAAGCTTCTTTGACATATTGTGAAGTGTTTCTGCACATTAGAAGTCATTAGAATGCTTGAACATGCCAAAATGCAAAATCCCTCTTTGACGTGCAATTTGAAATTATATAATTTTTGCCAACTTTGAAAGGCCATATCTCGAGTTCTATGATGAATCAAGACATTTTATTGTACTTTTTGAAAAGGGAAAGACCCAATCTACAACTTCCATGACCAAGAATTTTTCATTTGAAGCATTTTTGGTCATGCAAGAGGAGGTTGGAAAACATTCCCAAAATGGAAAGTTTGCATTTCAAGTTATTTCCAAAAATGTCAAGTTTGAAATTTGTTCAAAATTCTTCAATCTTGTGAACTTCCCACCAATTCTAAGATCAAATAAATATCATATAACTTCAATTTGATGAATATACCCCGTTGGTTCCATTGTTGGGGGCCTCAGATGCCCTGATTTTGACTTAACTTGCTCAGGAAGTTACCCGGTGAACAAATGACTTCCACAATGAATTTATTCATCAAACTTGGTACACATGATCCTTATAACATATTAAGATCATTAGAAACAAGAATGACCAAAAAATTTTGAGTTAATGCCTCTGAAACCAAAACCCTAATTTTGGTCATCTGTGTAGTGAAAACCCTAGCTCTGCATCCATGCCTTTGCCAATTTTTGTGATCTCTTGACTCTCATGAACTTTGAGGAGCATAATATGATGATAGAACACACATGGACCCTCTTGGAAAGCTTCAAGACCTTTGGGATGGCTCAGATGGATTCTTGGATTGCTCAGATCACAAACCCTAGATGCAGATGAATTTGAACTTATGCAGTGAAGCAAATATGCAATGTGAGGTGTAATGCTTATGTTGATGCAAACATGAAAGATCGAAAGCCATGGTGTGATATGAGTGAGGTCAAATTTGGGGTGTTTATAGCTGCCCCTATTCAAACATGAGTTAGTTGTGCAGGGTGTAAGCGCCTCGTTTAGCAGACAAACAAGATAACTTGTGGTTGAATACCAAAGACAGTCCAAAATTTGCACTCGCTAGATAGAATAAGAAAAGGGATATAAATTGTAAAAGGTAGTATAGTATGATTATCAAATGAAGGCGATGGAGAACGACCATCGAGCAGAGGATGACTGCTGGGGATAAATTGGTAAGTAAAGCATTGACGGGGACGAGCGACAAGCTAGGGACGACCATCAGGTAATAAAATAAGATTCTCAGTGGATTAAAGTAAGGGAAATGATGGGGACGGACATCAAGCTTGGAAAGTAAAGTAAGAAATGATGGGGATGGCCATCGGTTCAAAGAATAAACGAAATGATGATGAGGGACGGTCATCAAAGGTGAAGGACGATCACCTAGCAGGGGACGGCTTCTCTTTATCACGACATATGACGAATGTCGGATAGAAACGGTCAATGATGGGGACGGCCATCGGATAAACATGATGAAGGACGATCATCAAGAGGTGAAATACGATTACCTAGCAGGGTACGGCTGCTCTCGGGGTATATCACGGCATAGGACTTGTACAAGTCCATTGGGCCCCTTGTCATGGCTGGTGATGCTTCAAGAACCTCCGCAGATGATCATATGCCTAATGCTAGGTCATGAGAAATGTTATGCCTCATCTTTCCATACTAGGATGCTAAGAATATGATATGTTCATGATTAATATGATGTGATATGATGCTTAAAATGAAGAGGAAATATTTGGGGTGTTACACATAGCTACCTGGGTTGAAACTTTGTGTTCTTGAGCTTTCTGACCTCTCTCTTTGTTCAAACCCACCCCAATGAACTTCATGATGATGATGAGAAGCTTAGAGCAAGCTTGTGATGGCTATTTTGAGGTGTTTGGTTCTGAGTATGCAGAAATCGTATTTCTGATTGAGGGTGTTTTAGGCTATGGTGAAGGGTGGGAAATGATCCTGAGGTGTTTTTGAGTTGATTGGTGAAGGAATTTTGAAGTTTTAGTGGCTGACTTTTGAGATTCGAAGAGAGGAAGTTTTTGATGGATTTTTTGAAATCTGGCTTGTAGGATGATTCAAACTCTTGTGTGTTATGAAATGGCTTGCATAATGTTTGTTTAAGCCAATGGGATTTCTTAGAAAGTTGTTGTGGCACAGGCTGATTGGTATGGGGTGTTTTGCAACAAAGTAAATTTTTGTGTACTTGAGGTATGGGCCATGGCAGGTCTAGTTTTTAGGGGTGTCTAGTCTCAGCAAGATTCATGGAGAGCCATAGAATCAAGATTATGCAGCTGGCACAAGTGGATGAGAGGATCCAATGCATTTTGCAATTTTGGAGAGTTTTGGCCCTTTTGTGACTTCTTGAAGTTCAAGTCATGAAAACACTTGGTTAAATGCACAATTCTGATGTTTAGAAGTTTCTTTGACATATTGTGAAGTGTTTCTGCACATTAGAAGTCATTAGAATGCTTGAACATGCCAAAATGCAAAATCCCTCTTTGACGTGGAATTTGAAATTATATAATTTTTGCCAACTTTGAAAGGCCATATCTCGAGTTCTATGATGAATCAAGACATTTTATTGTAATTTTTGAAAAGGGAAAGACCCAATCTACAACTTTCATGACCAAGAATTTTTCATTTGAAGCATTTTTGGTCATGCAAGAGGAGGTTGGAAAACATTCCCAAAATGGAAAGTTTGCATTTCAAGTTATTTCCAAAAATGGCAAGTTTGAAATTGGTTCAAAATTCTTCAATCTTGTGAACTTACAACCACTTATAAGATCAAATAAAGATCATATAACTTCAATTTGATGAATATACCCCTTTGGTTCCATTGTTGGGGGCCTCAGATGCCCTGATTTTGACTTAACTTGCTCAGGAAGTTACCCGGTGAACAAATGACTTCCACAATGAATTTATTCATCAAACTTGGTACACATGATCCTTATAACATATTAAAATCATTAGAAACAAGAATGACCAAAAAATTTGGAGTTAATGCCTCTGAAACCAAAACCCTAATTTTGGTCATCTGTGTAGTGAAAACCCTAGCTCTGCTTCCATGCCTTTGCCAATTTTTGTGATCTCTTGACTCTCATGAACTTTGAGGAGCATAATATGATGATAGAACACACATGGACCCTCTTGGAAAGCTTCAAGACCTTTGGGATGGCTCAGATGGATTCTTGGATTGCTCAGATCACAAACCATAGATGCAGATGAATTTGAACTTATGCAGTGAAGCAAATATGCAATGTGAGGTGTAATGCTTATGTTGATGCAAACATGAAAGATCAAAAGCCATGGTGTGATATGAGTGAGTTCAAATTTGGGGTGTTTACAGCTGCCCCTATTCAAACATGAGTTAGTTGTGCAGGGTGTAAGCGCCTCGTTTAGCAGACAAACAAGATAACTTGTGGTTGAATACCAAAGACAGTCCAAAATTTGCACTCGCTAGATAGAATAAGAAAAGGGATATAAATTGTAAAAGGTAGTATAGTATGATTATCAAATGAAGGCGATGGAGAAAGACCATCGAGCAGAGGATGACTGCTGGGGATAAATTGGTAAGTAAAGCATTGACGGGGACGAGCGACAAGCTAGGGACGACCATCAGGTAATAAAATAAGATTCTCAGTGGATTAAAGTAAGGGAAATGATGGGGACAGCCATCAAGCTTGGAAAGTAAAGTAAGCAATAATGGGGATGGCCATCGGTTCAAAGAATAAACGAAATGATGATGAGGGACGGTCATCAAAGGTGAAGGACGATCACCTAGCAGGGGACGACTTCTCTTTATCACGACATAGGACGAATGTCGGATAGAAACGGTCAATGATGGGGACGACCATCGGATAAACATGATGAAGGACGATCATCAAGAGGTGAAATACGATTACCTAGCAGGGTACGGCTGCTCTCGGGGTATATCACGGCATAGGACTTGTACAAGTCCATTGGGCCCCTTGTCATGGCTGGTGATGCTTCAAGAACCTCCGCAGATGATCATATGCCTAATGCTAGGTCATGAGAAATGTTATGCCTCATCTTTCCATACTAGGATGCTAAGAATATGATATGTTCATGATGAATATGATGTGATATGATGCTTAAAATGAAGAGGGAAAATTTGGGGTGTTACACATAGCTACCTGAGTTGAAACTTTGTGTTCTTGAGCTTTCTGACCTCTCTCTTTGTTCAAACCCACCCCAATGAACTTCATGATGATGATGAGAAGCTTAGAGCAAGCTTGTGATGGCTATTTTGAGGTGTTTGGTTCTGAGTATGCAGAAATCGTATTTCTGATTGAGGGTGTTTTAGGCTATGGTGAAGGGTGGGAAATGATCCTGAGGTGTTTTTGAGTTGATTGGTGAAGGAATTTTGATGTTTTAGTGGCTGACTTTTGAGATTCGAAGAGAGGAAGTTTTTGATGGATTTTTTGAAATCTGGCTTGTAGGATGATTCAAACTCTTGTGTGTTATGAAATGGCTTGCATAATGTTTGTTTAAGCCAATGGGATTGCTTAGAAAGTTGTTGTGGCACAGGCTGATTGGTATGGGGTGTTTTGCAAAAAAGTAAATTTTTGTGTACTTGAGGTATGGGCCATGGAAGGTCTAGTTTTTAGGGGTGTCTAGTCTCAGCAAGATTCATGGAGAGCCATAGAATCAAGATTATGCAGCTGGCACAAGTGGATGAGAGGATCCAATGCATTTTGCAATTTTGGAGAGTTTTGGCCCTTTTGTGACTTCTTGAAGTTCAAGTCATGAAAACACTTGGTTCAATGCACAATTCTGATGTTTAGAAGTTTCTTTGACATATTGTGAAGTGTTTCTGCACATTAGAAGTCATTAGAATGCTTGAACATGCCAAAATGCAAAATCCCTCTTTGACGTGGAATTTGAAATTATATAATTTTTGCCAACTTTGAAAGGCCATATCTCGAGTTCTATGATGAATCAAGACATTTTATTGTAATTTTTGAAAAGGGAAAGACCCAATCTACAACTTTCATGACCAAGAATTTTTCATTTGAAGCATTTTTGGTCATGCAAGAGGAGGTTGGAAAACATTCCCAAAATGGAAAGTTTGCATTTCAAGTTATTTCCAAAAATGGCAAGTTTGAAATTGGTTCAAAATTCTT
This sequence comes from Lathyrus aphaca, assembly GCA_963966055.1. Lineage (NCBI taxonomy): Eukaryota > Viridiplantae > Streptophyta > Magnoliopsida > Fabales > Fabaceae > Lathyrus > Lathyrus aphaca. The sequence continues at coordinate 315,576,372 of OZ014523.1, forward strand.
CAATATTGTGAACTTCCAACCACTTATAAGATCAAATAAAGATCATATAACTTCAATTTGATGAATATACCCCTTTGGTTCCATTGTTGGGGGCCTCAGATGCCCTGATTTTGACTTAACTTGCTCAGGAAGTTACCCGGTGAACAAATGACTTCCACAATGAATTTATTCATCAAACTTGGTACACATGATCCTTATAACATATTAAGATCATTAGAAACAAGAATGACCAAAAAACTTGGAGTTAATGCCTCTGAAACCAAAACCCTAATTTTGGTCATCTGTGTAGTGAAAACCCTAGCTCTGCTTCCATGTCTTTGCCAATTTTTGTGATCTCTTGACTCTCATGAACTTTGAGGAGCATAATATGATGATAGAACACACATGGACCCTCTTGGAAAGCTTCAAGACCTTTGGGATGGCTCAGATGGATTCTTGGATTGCTCAGATCACAAACCATAGATGCAGATGAATTTGAACTTATGCAGTGAAGCAAATATGCAATGTGAGATGTAATGCTTATGTTGATGCAAACATGAAAGATCAAAAGCCATGGTGTGATATGAGTGAGGTCAAATTTGGGGTGTTTACAGCTGCCCCTATTCAAACATGAGTTAGTTGTGCAGGGTGTAAGCGCCTCGTTTAGCAGACAAACAAGATAACTTGTGGTTGAATACCAAAGACAGTCCAAAATTTGCACTCGCTAGATAGAATAAGAAAAGGGATATAAATTGTAAAAGGTAGTATAGTATGATTATCAAATGAAGGCGATGGAGAAAGACCATCGAGCAGAGGATGACTGCTGGGGATAAATTGGTAAGTAAAGCATTGACGGGGACGAGCGACAAGCTAGGGACGACCATCAGGTAATAAAATAAGATTCTCAGTGGATTAAAGTAAGGGAAATGATGGGGACGGCCATCAAGCTTGGAAAGTAAAGTAAGAAATGATGGGGATGGCCATCGGTTCAAAGAATAAACGAAATGATGATGAGGGACGGTCATCAAAGGTGAAGGACGATCACCTAGCAGGGGACGACTTCTCTTTATCACGACATAGGACGAATGTCGGATAGAAACGGTCAATGATGGGGACGGCCATCGGATAAACATGATGAAGGACGATCATGAAGAGGTGAAATACGATTACCTAGCAGGGTACGGCTGCTCTCGGGGTATATCACGGCTTAGGACTTGTACAAGTCCATTGGGCCCCTTGTCATGGCTGGTGATGCTTCAAGAACCTCCGCAGATGATCATATGCCTAATGCTAGGTCATGAGAAATGTTATGCCTCATCTTTCCATACTAGGATGCTAAGAATATGATATGTTCATGATGAATATGATGTGATATGATGCTTAAAATGAAGAGGGAAAATTTGGGGTGTTACACATAGCTACCTGAGTTGAAACTTTGTGTTCTTGAGCTTTCTGACCTCTCTCTTTGTTCAAACCCACCCCAATGAACTTCATGATGATGATGAGAAGCTTAGAGCAAGCTTGTGATGGCTATTTTGAGGTGTTTGGTTCTGAGTATGCAGAAATCGTATTTCTGATTGAGGGTGTTTTAGGCTATGGTGAAGGGTGGGAAATGATCCTGAGGTGTTTTTGAGTTGATTGGTGAAGGAATTTTGAAGTTTTAGTGGCTGACTTTTGAGATTCGAAGAGAGGAAGTTTTTGATGGATTTTTTGAAATCTGGCTTGTAGGATGATTCAAACTCTTGTGTGTTATGAAATGGCTTGCATAATGTTTGTTTAAGCCAATGGGATTGCTTAGAAAGTTGTTGTGGCACAGGCTGATTGGTATGGGGTGTTTTGCAAAAAAGTAAATTTTTGTGTACTTGAGGTATGGGCCATGGCAGGTCTAGTTTTTAGGGGTGTCTAGTCTCAGCAAGATTCATGGAGAGCCATAGAATCAAGATTATGCAGCTGGCACAAGTGGATGAGAGGATCCAATGCATTTTGCAATTTTGGAGAGTTTTGGCCCTTTTGTGACTTCTTGAAGTTCAAGTCATGAAAACACTTGGTTCAATGCACAATTCTGATGTTTAGAAGTTTCTTTGACATATTGTGAAGTGTTTCTGCACATTAGAAGTCATTAGAATGCTTGAACATGCCAAAATGCAAAATCCCTCTCTGACGTGGAATTTGAAATTATATAATTTTTGCCAACTTTGAAAGGCCATATCTCGAGTTCTATGATGAATCAAGACATTTTTTTGTAATTTTTGAAAAGGGAAAGACCCAATCTACAACTTTCATGACCAAGAATTTTTCATTTGAAGCATTTTTGGTCATGCAAGAGGAGGTTGGAAAACATTCCCAAAATGGAAAGTTTGCATTTCAAGTTATTTCCAAAAATGGCAAGTTTGAAATTGGTTCAAAATTCTTCAATCTTGTGAACTTCCAACCACTTATAAGATCAAATAAAGATCATATAACTTCAATTTGATGAATATACCCCTTTGGTTCCATTGTTGGGGGCCTCAGATGCCCTGATTTTGACTTAACTTGCTCAGGAAGTTACCCGGTGAACAAATGACTTCCACAATGAATTTATTCATCAAACTTGGTACACATGATCCTTATAACATATTAAGATCATTAGAAAAAAGAATGACCAAAAAATTTGGAGTTAATGCCTCTGAAACCAAAACCCTAATTTTGGTCATCTGTGTAGTGAAAACCCTAGCTCTGCTTCCATGCCTTTGCCAATTTTTGTGATCTCTTGACTCTCATGAACTTTGAGGAGCATAATATGATGATAGAACACACATGGACCCTCTTGGAAAGCTTCAAGACCATTGGGATGGCTCAGATGGATTCTTGGATTGCTCAGATCACAAACCATAGATGCAGATGAATTTGAACTTATGCAGTGAAGCAAATATGCAATGTGAGGTGTAATGCTTATATTGATACAAACATGAAAGATCAAAATCCATGGTGTGATATGAGTGAGGTCAAATTTGGGGTGTTTACAGCTGCCCCTATTCAAACATGAGTTAGTTGTGCAGGGTGTAAGCGCCTCGTTTAGCAGACAAACAAGATAACTTGTGGTTGAATACCAAAGACAGTCCAAAATTTGCACTCGCTAGATAGAATAAGAAAAGGGATATAAATTGTAAAAGGTAGTATAGTATGATTATCAAATGAAGGCGATGGAGAAAGACCATCGAGCAGAGGATGACTGCTGGGGATAAATTGGTAAGTAAAGCATTGACGGGGACGAGCGACAAGCTAGGGACGACCATCAGGTAATAAAATAAGATTCTCAGTGGATTAAAGTAAGGGAAATGATGGGGACGGCCATCAAGCTTGGAAAGTAAAGTAAGAAATGATGGGGATGGCCATCGGTTCAAAGAATAAACGAAATGATGATGAGGGACGGTCATCAAAGGTGAAGGACGATCACCTAGCAGGGGACGACTTCTCTTTATCACGACATAGGACGAATGTCGGATAGAAACGGTCAATGATGGGGACGGCCATCGGATAAACATGATGAAGGACGATCATGAAGAGGTGAAATACGATTACCTAGCAGGGTACGGCTGCTCTCGGGGTATATCACGGCTTAGGACTTGTACAAGTCCATTGGGCCCCTTGTCATGGCTGGTGATGCTTCAAGAACCTCCGCAGATGATCATATGCCTAATGCTAGGTCATGAGAAATGTTATGCCTCATCTTTCCATACTAGGATGCTAAGAATATGATATGTTCATGATGAATATGATGTGATATGATGCTTAAAATGAAGAGGGAAAATTTGGGGTGTTACACATAGCTACCTGAGTTGAAACTTTGTGTTCTTGAGCTTTCTGACCTCTCTCTTTGTTCAAACCCACCCCAATGAACTTCATGATGATGATGAGAAGCTTAGAGCAAGCTTGTGATGGCTATTTTGAGGTGTTTGGTTCTGAGTATGCAGAAATCGTATTTCTGATTGAGGGTGTTTTAGGCTATGGTGAAGGGTGGGAAATGATCCTGAGGTGTTTTTGAGTTGATTGGTGAAGGAATTTTGAAGTTTTAGTGGCTGACTTTTGAGATTCGAAGAGAGGAAGTTTTTGATGGATTTTTTGAAATCTGGCTTGTAGGATGATTCAAACTCTTGTGTGTTATGAAATGGCTTGCATAATGTTTGTTTAAGCCAATGGGATTGCTTAGAAAGTTGTTGTGGCACAGGCTGATTGGTATGAGGTGTTTTGCAAAAAAGTAAATTTTTGTGTACTTGAGGTATGGGCCATGGCAGGTCTAGTTTTTAGGGGTGTCTAGTCTCAGCAAGATTCATGGAGAGCCATAGAATCAAGATTATGCAGCTGGCACAAGTGGATGAGAGGATCCAATGCATTTTGCAATTTTGGAGAGTTTTGGCCCTTTTGTGACTTCTTGAAGTTCAAGTCATGAAAACACTTGGTTCAATGCACAATTCTGATGTTTAGAAGTTTCTTTGACATATTGTGAAGTGTTTCTGCACATTAGAAGTCATTAGAATGCTTGAACATGCCAAAATGCAAAATCCCTCTCTGACGTGGAATTTGAAATTATATAATTTTTGCCAACTTTGAAAGGCCATATCTCGAGTTCTATGATGAATCAAGACATTTTTTTGTAATTTTTGAAAAGGGAAAGACCCAATCTAAAACTTTCATGACCAAGAATTTTTCATTTGAAGCATTTTTGGTCATGCAAGAGGAGGTTGGAAAACATTCCCAAAATGGAAAGTTTGCATTTCAAGTTATTTCCAAAAATGGCAAGTTTGAAATTGGTTCAAAATTCTTCAATCTTGTGAACTTCCAACCACTTATAAGATCAAATAAAGATCATATAACTTCAATTTGATGAATATACCCCTTTGGTTCCATTGTTGGGGGCCTCAGATGCCCTGATTTTGACTTAACTTGCTCAGGAAGTTACCCGGTGAACAAATGACTTCCACAATGAATTTATTCATCAAACTTGGTACACATGATCCTTATAACATATTAAGATCATTAGAAAAAAGAATGACCAAAAAATTTGGAGTTAATGCCTCTGAAACCAAAACCCTAATTTTGGTCATCTGTGTAGTGAAAACCCTAGCTCTGCTTCCATGCCTTTGCCAATTTTTGTGATCTCTTGACTCTCATGAACTTTGAGGAGCATAATATGATGATAGAACACACATGGACCCTCTTGGAAAGCTTCAAGACCATTGGGATGGCTCAGATGGATTCTTGGATTGCTCAGATCACAAACCATAGATGCAGATGAATTTGAACTTATGCAGTGAAGCAAATATGCAATGTGAGGTGTAATGCTTATGTTGATGCAAACATGAAAGATCAAAAGCCATGGTGTGATATGAGTGAGGTCAAATTTGGGGTGTTTACAGCTGCCCCTATTCAAACATGAGTTAGTTGTGCAGGGTGTAAGCGCCTCGTTTAGCAGACAAACAAGATAACTTGTGGTTGAATACCAAAGACAGTCCAAAATTTGCACTCGCTAGATAGAATAAGAAAAGGGATATAAATTGTAAAAGGTAGTATAGTATGATTATCAAATGAAGGCGATGGAGAAAGACCATCGAGCAGAGGATGACTGTTGGGGATAAATTGGTAAGTAAAGCATTGACGGGGACGAGCGACAAGCTAGGGACGACCATCAGGTAATAAAATAAGATTCTCAGTGGATTAAAGTAAGGGAAATGATGGGGACGGCCATCAAGCTTGGAAAGTAAAGTAAGCAATAATGGGGATGGCCATCGGTTCAAAGAATAAACGAAATGATGATGAGGGACGGTCATCAAAGGTGAAGGACGATCACCTAGCAGGGGACGACTTCTCTTTATCACGACATAGGACGAATGTCGGATAGAAACGGTCAATGATGGGGACGGCCATCGGATAAACATGATGAAGGACGATCATCAAGAGGTGAAATACGATTACCTAGCAGGGTACGGCTGCTCTCGGGGTATATCACGGCATAGGACTTGTACAAGTCCATTGGGCCCCTTGTCATGGCTGGTGATGCTTCAAGAACCTCCGCAGATGATCATATGCCTAATGCTAGGTCATGAGAAATGTTATGCCTCATCTTTCCATACTAGGATGCTAAGAATATGATATGTTCATGATGAATATGATGTGATATGATGCTTAAAATGAAGAGGGAAAATTTGGGGTGTTACACATAGCTACCTGAGTTGAAACTTTGTGTTCTTGAGCTTTCTGACCTCTCTCTTTGTTCAAACCCACCCCAATGAACTTCATGATGATGATGAGAAGCTTAGAGCAAGCTTGTGATGGCTATTTTGAGGTGTTTGGTTCTGAGTATGCAGAAATCGTATTTCTGATTGAGGGTGTTTTAGGCTATGGTGAAGGGTGGGAAATGATCCTGAGGTGTTTTTGAGTTGATTGGTGAAGGAATTTTGAAGTTTTAGTGGCTGACTTTTGAGATTCGAAGAGAGGAAGTTTTTGATGGATTTTTTGAAATCTGGCTTGTGGGATGATTCAAACTCTTGTGTGTTATGAAATGGCTTGCATAATGTTTGTTTAAGCCAATGGGATTGCTTAGAAAGTTGTTGTGGCACAGGCTAATTGGTATGGGGTGTTTTGCAAAAAAGTAAATTTTTGTGTACTTGAGGTATGGGCCATGGCAGGTCTAGTTTTAAGGGGTGTCTAGTCTCAGCAAGATTCATGGAGAGTCATAGAATCAAGATTATGCAGCTGGCACAAGTGGATGAGAGGATCCAATGCATTTTGCAATTTTGGAGAGTTTTGGCCCTTTTGTGACTTCTTGAAGTTCAAGTCATGAAAACACTTGGTTCAATGCACAATTCTGATGTTTAGAAGTTTCTTTGACATATTGTGAAGTGTTTCTGCACATTAGAAGTCATTAGAATGCTTGAACATGCCAAAATGCAAAATCCCTCTTTGACGTGTTATTTGAAATTATATAATTTTTGCCAACTTTGAAAGGCCATATCTCGAGTTCTATGATGAATCTAGACATTTTATTGTACTTTTTGAAAAGGGAAAGACCCAATCTACAACTTTCATGACCAAGAATTTTTCATTTGAAGCATTTTTGGTCATGCAAGAGGAGGTTGGAAAACATTCCCAAAATGGAAAGTTTGCATTTCAAGTTATTTCCAAAAATGGCAAGTTTGAAATTGGTTCAAAATTCTTCAATCTTGTGAACTTCCAACCACTTATAAGATCAAATAAAGATCATATAACTTCAATTTGATGAATATACCCCTTTGGTTCCATTGTTAGGGGCCTCAGATGCCCTGATTTTGACTTAACTTGCTCAGGAAGTTACCCGGTGAACAAATGACTTCCACAATGAATTTATTCATCAAACTTGGTACACATGATCCTTATAACATATTAAGATCATTAGAAACAAGAATGACCAAAAAATTTGGAGTTAATGCCTCTGAAACCAAAACCCTAATTTTGGTCATCTGTGTAGTGAAAACCCTAGCTCTGCTTCCATGCCTTTGCCAATTTTTGTGATCTCTTGACTCTCATGAACTTTGAGGAGCATAATATGATGATAGAACACACATGGACCCTCTTGGAAAGCTTCAAGACCTTTGGGATGGCTCAGATGGATTCTTGGATTGCTCAAATCACAAACCATAGATGCAGATGAATTTGAACTTATGCAGTGAAGCAAATATGCAATGTGAGGTGTAATGCTTATGTTGATGCAAACATGAAAGATCAAAAGCCATGGTGTGATATGAGTGAGGTCAAATTTGGGGTGTTTACAGCTGCCCCTATTCAAACATGAGTTAGTTGTGCAGGGTGTAAGTGCCTCGTTTAGCAGACAGACAAGATAACTTGTGGTTGAATACCAAAGACAGTCCAAAATTTGCACTCGCTAGATAGAATAAGAAAAGGGATATAAATTGTAAAAGGTAGTATAGTATGATTATCAAATGAAGGCGATGGAGAAAGACCATCGAGCAGAGGATGACTGCTGGGGATAAATTGGTAAGTAAAGCATTGACGGGGACGAGCAACAAGCTAGGGACGACCATCAGGTAATAAAATAAGATTCTCAGTGGATTAAAGTAAGGGAAATGATGGGGACGGCCATCAAGCTTGGAAAGTAAAGTAAGCAATAATGGGGATGGCCATCGGTTCAAAGAATAAACGAAATGATGATGAGGGACGGTCATCAAAGGTGAAGGACGATCACCTAGCAGGGGACGGCTTCTCTTTATCACGACATAGGACGAATGTCGGATAGAAACGGTCAATGATGGGGACGGCCATCGGATAAACATGATGAAGGACGATCATCAAGAGGTGAAATACGATTACCTAGCAGGGTACGGCTGCTCTCGGGGTATATCACGGCATAGGACTTGTACAAGTCCATTGGGCCCCTTGTCATGGCTGGTGATGCTTCAAGAACCTCCGCAGATGATCATATGCCTAATGCTAGGTCATGAGAAATGTTATGCCTCATCGTTCCATACTAGGATGCTAAGAATATGATATGTTCATGATGAATATGATGTGATATGATGCTTAAAATGAAGAGGGAAAATTTGGGGTGTTACACATAGCTACCTGAGTTGAAACTTTGTGTTCTTGAGCTTTCTGACCTCTCTCTTTGTTCAAACCCACCCCAATGAACTTCATGATGATGATGAGAAGCTTAGAGCAAGCTTGTGATGGCTATTTTGAAGTGTTTGGTTCTGAGTATGCAGAAATCGTATTTCTGATTGAGGGTGTTTTAGGCTATGGTGAAGGGTGGGAAATGATCCTGAGGTGTTTTTGAGTTGATTGGTGAAGGAATTTTGAAGTTTTAGTGGCTGACTTTTGAGATTCGAAGAGAGGAAGTTTTTGATGGATTTTTTGAAATCTGGCTTGTGGGATGATTCAAACTCTTGTGTGTTATGAAATGGCTTGCATAATGTTTGTTTAAGCCAATGGGATTGCTTAGAAAGTTGTTGTGGCACAGGCTAATTGGTATGGGGTGTTTTGCAAAAAAGTAAATTTTTGTGTACTTGAGGTATGGGCCATGGCAGGTCTAGTTTTAAGGGGTGTCTAGTCTCAGCAAGATTCATGGAGAGCCATAGAATCAAGATTATGCAGCTGGCACAAGTGGATGAGAGGATCCAATGCATTTTGCAATTTTGGAGAGTTTTGGCCCTTTTGTGACTTCTTGAAGTTCAAGTCATGAAAACACTTGGTTCAATGCACAATTCTGATGTTTAGAAGTTTCTTTGACATATTGTGAAGTGTTTCTGCACATTAGAAGTCATTAGAATGCTTGAACATGCCAAAATGCAAAATCCCTCTTTGACGTGCAATTTGAAATTATATAATTTTTGCCAACTTTGAAAGGCCATATCTCGAGTTCTATGATGAATCAAGACATTTTATTGTACTTTTTGAAAAGGGAAAGACCCAATCTACAACTTTCATGACCAAGAATTTTTCATTTGAAGCATTTTTGGTCATGCAAGAGGAGGTTGGAAAACATTCCCAAAATGGAAAGTTTGCATTTCAAGTTATTTCCAAAAATGGCAAGTTTGAAATTGGTTCAAAATTCTTCAATCTTGTGAACTTCCAACCACTTATAAGATCAAATAAAGATCATATAACTTCAATTTGATGAATATACCCCTTTGGTTCCATTGTTGGGGGCCTCAGATGCCCTGATTTTGACTTAACTTGCTCAGGAAGTTACCCGGTGAACAAATGACTTCCACAATGAATTTATTCATCAAACTTGGTACACATGATCCTTATAACATATTAAGATCATTAGAAACAAGAATGACCAAAAAATTTGGAGTTAATGCCTCTGAAACCAAAACCCTAATTTTGGTCATCTGTGTAGTGAAAACCCTAGCTCTGCTTCCATGCCTTTGCCAATTTTTGTGATCTCTTGACTCTCATGAACTTTGAGGAGCATAATATGATGATAGAACACACATGGACCCTCTTGGAAAGCTTCAAGACCTTTGGGATGGCTCAGATGGATTCTTGGATTGTTCAGATCACAAACCCTAGATGCAGATGAATTTGAACTTATGCAGTGAAGCAAATATGCAATGTGAGGTGTAATGCTTATGTTGATGCAAACATGAAAGATCAAAAGCCATTGTGTGATATGAGTGAGGTCAAATTTGGGGTGTTTACAGCTGCCCCTATTCAAACATGAGTTAGTTGTGCAGGGTGTAAGCGCTATGTTTAGCAGACAAACAAGATAACTTGTGGTTGAATACCAAAGACAGTCCAAAATTTGCACTCGCTAGATAGAATAAGAAAAAGGACATAAATTGTAAAAGGTAGTATAGTAAGATTATCAAATGAAGGCGATGGAGAACGACCATCGAGCAGAGGATGACTGCTGGGCATAAATTGGTAAGTAAAGCATTGACGGGGACGAGCGACAAGCTAGGGACGACCATCAGGTAATAAAATAAGATTCTCAGGGAATTAAAGTAAGGGAAATGATGGGGACGGCCATCAAGCTTGGAAAGTAAAGTAAGCAACGATGGGGATGGCCATCGGTTCAAGAATAAACGAAATGATGATGAGGGACGGTCATCAAAGGTGAAGGACGATCACCTAGCAGGGGACGACTGCTCTTTATCACGACATAGGACGAATGTCGGATAGAAACGGTCAACGATGGGGACGGCAATCGGATAAACATGATGAAGGACGATCATCAAGAGGTGAAAGACGATCACCTAGCAGGGTACGGCTGCTCTCGGGGTTTATCACGACATAGGACGAATGTTGGATAACAAGATCAACAATGGGGACGACCATCGGATAAAATTATGAGGGACGGTCATCAAAGAGGTGAAGGACGATCACCTAGTAGGGTATGGCTGCTCTCGGGGTTTATCACGACATAGGAAGAATGTCGTATAACAAGATCATCTATGGGGACGACCATCAGATGAAATGATGAGGAATGGTCATCAAAAGGTGAAGGACGATCACCTAGAAGGGGACGGCTGCTCTTTATCACGACATAGGACGAATGTCGGATAGAAAAGGGGTTCCACTAATGGGGATTCCGCTGGGGAAGGGGATGAGGGACGGTCATCCAAAGGTGAAGGAAGATTACCTGGTAGGGGACGGCTGCCGAAAATATCACGCATAGGACGAATGTCGGATAGAAGAAAGCTGTTTTGTTGGTGACTTACTGGGTAATGGTAAACACGGACGAGTGCTTATGCTTAAGAATAAAAGGTATAAGTGTTTGACGCTGTGTATAGATTAAAGACGCGGACGAGCATCCTTAAGACCATGATATAGACGAGTATCGGTAAAAACAAACACTGACGTGTGTTCAGAGATGACGATACGGACGCGTACCAACTGGATAACAAGGAACACAGACGAGTGTCGAATCTGTTGAGGAGTGATATAAACAAGATGCGGACAAGCATCAAAGACTTCTGTATAAGTATGAGTGAGTACTGGTGTGTTGATTGAAGTATGAGTAAGACACGGACGAGTGTTTGATCTGTTGGGGAATGTATGACACAGACGAGTGTCAAATATGTACTATATAAACAGGAATTTGTTTTGAGAATGAAAAGGGTATGTTTTGGCTTTCTATGGGGATGGGATGACACGGACGGGTGTCGAAAAGAATATGTTATGAACAAGTATCTTTGTTGGCCGAAAGTGTTCTGGCGACCTTACTGGGGAAGGATTACATGGACGAGTGTAAAAAAAACATGTAGGTATCTGTATTTGAGAGTGCAAAGGGGACGCTTTGTCTCTTTTTTCAGGGGATATGAGTTTTGTATATTGCTGATGAAATATTGATGGTAATTGCAGGCGACTGGCTCGAACCTAGCCTGTGATCATGCAAATGTTTGATTTTTGCCGTAATGCTCCGTATTATACGGAATGCTATGCTTATTTGGTGAATATGATGCATATGCTATGATTATGCAAGAGGGAAACTGATACGGGATTTGGATCCCACTGAAGATCTCTGGTTGATCTGCTTGGGAAAATAGATCACTGGTAGATCTATCCGTAAGGAGAACTCGGCTGGGGGAGAGATCATTGATAGATCTATCAAGAGGGAGAAATCTGTTTGGGAAAATAGATCACTGGTAGATCTATCCGTAAGGAGAACTCGGCTGGGGGGAAGGAAACTTTCGTCACTTTGTTGGGTAAGAGTTTCAGGCATTGCTCTTCTAGGGAGAGGATGGAAACTTTGTGGGGAGACAGCTCCATTAGCTTTGCTGGGGATGGGAGAAAACTAACTATCTGGTGGGGAATAGTAGATTCCTTGCTCTCTTTGCTGTGAAACAGCTGTCAGGCACTGCTCGGGGAGGTGATATCTTCTGGGAAGTAGCATATTGGGGATGCAATGCTTGGTGTGCCCCATGCTGGGTATTGAATACCTGCAACCTGTTAAGACAAAAGAAACGCACAAGTATCCCGAGGTATCCCTTACCGGATTCTATCATAGGAGTTAGACTTTCCTGAAAGTAATATATTTCCTGCACGCATTTATTAAAAATGGCTCATTTGTTTGATGCAAGTGTTGTATCATGAATACTGGACATTTTGCGAACGAAACTAAAATATACAAAATGAGGTGTGACTGAAAACTCTGATTTTATTGATTTTGGGTGCCCTGAATTGGCAAATACAGTCAAAGAAACAAATCCCATGAAATGAGGAGATGGCTATAAATTGAGAAAAATAAGTGTTGGCAATGTTGACGACGCTCCAGTGAACTTCTTTTGCTATGACATGTATGACCTTGACGTTCTTCTCATCTTGCTTTCTGAAGAAAGTTGATTCTGGCTGATGCTTTACCCTTTCGAAGCTTGCCATGTTGTGAGGAGTACAAACAAATTCAGAATACAGTTGTTCGCTTATTCCCCGATTTTGCGTGGATCGCCCTTTCGGGTTTTCAATCCACCGGGATACCCATTTTTTCCCGAGTTGTCCGATGCGGCTTTTCAACTCAGTGGGTGTACATTTTTTCAATTTTCCCTTATTTTTTCCTGAGTCTTTTATTATGTTTTTGACTCGCCGGGATGCCCTATTTTTGCCTGGACTTACATTCTGTATTTATGTCCAGCGGGTCATTTTATGCGAAGTATTTTTTAACTGCATCTGAATTCACAGGGGATAAGAAATCCTCGCCATCTATAGTATTGAGCATCAATGCTCCACCAGAGAAAACCTTCTTTACTATGAATAGACCATAGTAGTTTGGAGTCCATTTGCCCCTGTGGTCTGTATGAGGAGGAATGAGTCTTTTCAGCACCAGATCTCCCACTTGGTATTCCCGAAGCCTAACTTTATGATCGAAGGCTTTCTTCATCCTTTTATGATATAACTGCCCATGACAGATGGTAGCTAGCCTTTTCTCTTCGATCAAATTCAACTGATTGTACCGAGAACGGACCCACTCTGCTTCGTCCAACTTTACATCCATCATTACTCGTAGGTAGGGTAGCTCAACTTCAACAGGTAGGACAACCTCCATACCATACACAAGCTGATAAGGTGTTTCCCCAGTGGATGTTCTGATTGAGGTTCAGTACCCATGCAAGGCAAATGGTAGCATTTCATGCCAGTCTTTATAAGTAACCACCATCTTCTACAGAATCTTCTTGATCTTCTTATTAGTTGTCTCAACAGCGTCATTCATCTTTGGCCTGTAAGGAGAAGAGTTGTGATGTTGAATTTTGATGTCCCGACACAGTTCTGCCCTCATTTTGTTGTTCAGATTGGAACCATTGTCAGTAATGATTCACTCAGGAACTCCATATCGACAGATGATGTCTCTTTTCAGGAATCTGGCTACCACTTGTCTGGTGACGTTTGCATACGAAGTTGCTTCAACCTATTTGGTGAAGTAATCAATGGTTACTGTCGCTCCCACTAAATGACACCTAGGTCAGAAGGGGTACAGACGCGAACGGTCGGCGAAAGGAGAAAGGAATGGAGTCTCCAGCTAGGCATTTTTATCCCGAAGGAAAGGTAATGCTGCATAGACCTAGAAAAGGATGGATAAGATGGTTGCGAACCAGAGAGACTGAGAAAGGGGGTTGGTTACAACCTGGGAAGGTATTAGCACCCAGGTTGTCCGCCGTACTCGACGGGATCCACGCTTAAAAGATTTGTGTTTTAAAGGGGTAGTGTCAGTGCTTATCTGTGTATCAAAGCTGGAAAGAATGCAAGTGTCAGTGTAAAAGAAGTATGAAGTGTATAAGAGAAGCGTCAGTGTGAGAATAGGAGTGCTCAAGATTATGAGGCTAAAAGAATAATACTGGAGAGAGGGGGAATATACAGAGAATTTTGTTCGATAACTGTTAAGTTATGCCTACGTATCCTCTCGTGCAATGAGGAAGTCAGAACACCGTAGTTCGACTCAAAGAGACTGAAAGGTAAATTGACTTGTAAACTGCTTGCTTGTCTATGCTCAACCTGTCTGGCTCAGGTGCAAACTGTCTTGCATTAGACGGAAGAAGCAAATTCTCGTTTATGAGTGAAGATGATGAGAAGAGAATCCCGGAGGAGACGATTATTGTTTGTTTTTGTGTTTTCAATCTTTTATTGCTTTTTGAAGTTTGTCATAAGAAAATGATCTTAAGCCTAAACCAAGGGTTAGTAAACTCATCACATCCTCCCTCTGATTAGGGGTAATGAGAATACCTTAAGTATGAAGTAAACACCTCACACTTAATCACCATGATGTAGGGTTAAGATCATTAACCTACTTGTGATTATTTAGATGTTTTTGGTGTTTTTGTTTAGTGTTAAGTAATGAGATTAAGCCATAATCAAGGATTTAATGGACTCATTACACCATCCTATAAGAAGGATAATAGATGAGAACATTTAAGCTGAGAAAGACTCCTCAACTTAATCCATGATTAGGGATTAACCTCATGACAAAACAAAACCTTTATTAGATGGATTTTAGTTAATGGTAAGATTAAGAAGTGAATTTTTATGGTTTGTAAGACAAATTGAGGGGGACTTGTCCATTAACACTAGGGTTAGTCCTTCTTAACCAGTTAAGGAAGAATTAGAACCCTAATGCAAGGCCCAAGTTACAAGCTTGATGTCTTAGTGGTTATTAGGTGGATTGATTAAAAGATTTAAACACATTAAGGATTTAACACTTAGGATTAAAGTTATACACTCCATCCTAATAGAAGGATGCAGGCATAAGCTTAATCACAAAGCCTTAAAACCTTTAGGGTTTAGTCCTGGAGTATGAGGTGAGAAGAGAAGACTCAAAGATGACACAAAGGTAAAACTAAATGGGGGACTAATCAAACCCTAATTGTTATCATGCTTGGAGATCCTAGGGTTAATGAGGTTTAAAAGAGAAAGATCTTCAGAGAAACCACCAGGAAGGAAGCAGATGAAAGGAGCAAAGAGAAGCAAAACAACTTGCTTCAATTAAGAAGACAAGTTGCTTGAAGAAAGAAAGTAAGAGATGAACATGAATGAGAAAGCCCACTCTAATACACATACAAAATGCAGCAAAGAAAGTATGAAGGAGGTGAAAATAAATTGTGAGAAGTGAAGGCAAATTCACTTCTCTAAACAACTTTCCACCTGAAATGTTAGCATAAGAAAATGAAATGCAATGCAAATGAGATGGAATGTCATGATGAAAACCAAAGTCAGAAGCATATACATGATGTTAATGATGCTAAGAGATGATGCAAACATGAGGCAAGACATGAGAATGATCATACAAGGCAATGGATGCAGGTGAAGCATGTTTTGAACCATGAATGTACATGAAAAGTTATGAAATGCAATGGACATATAACATGACAAATGAAAGATGCAATGATCAAACAAGGTTCTAATATGTCCTAAGATGTACTATGAATCAAAAGAATGCACAAAATGTCATGGCAAGCCAATGGATGCAAGCAAATGAGAAATGGATGCAAAGGAAGGCACAAATTAGGGTTACATGCACCATACAAAGCAAAAATCCAAAACCAGAAGCAAATGATATGATAAAAATTTGAAAATGCAATCAAAGATACCCTAAACCTACACAAACTCACTGCCCAAAGGAGGGGATCCAACTCTTAACCTAGTGTATGTTATGAATTTCCTAAGATTGCTAGGGTTTTGGGGGACCTCATCAAGAAAAATGCTAAACAAATTGAAAATTCAAGATCAATTCAAACCAATTTTATCCTATAAACTACATGCCATGAAGAGTGCAATGCAAGAAGAATCACCATTCAACTCTCAAAGGTTAGGTAGAAAGAAATTTTTGAAGTTGGAAACAAAATATTGCCTTAAAATGGAATTAAATCTAATGAAAATGATCAAGAGGCATCAAGAACAAAAAAGAAATTTGGTTTGAGAGTTGGACAATGTTTCTAAATGTTTCTAAATGTTATGTGAATTTTTTTGTGATTTTTAAATACCTAAATGTATTTTTAATTAATTAATTTCCATTAATTAATTAAAAATAACCATTTAAATGTTTTAAAAATAATTTTCAGTGCAACAAATAAAAATAAAAATATTTTTAAGTCTTAAAAATTAATGAAAACTTTGATAAAAACTTTCATAATTTTTAAATGATTTTTGCGATTTTTAATAATTCGTATAAATAAAATGAAAAGAAAATGAATTAAAAATGAAAATAATGGAAAGTATGCAAATCTGAAGGCTGACATTCAAATGGAAAATGAGGGAATTGACTGGCGCGTCATCCAACGGCTCACATTCAAACTGACCAGATTAATTTATAAACTTAATTAATTAGATTAATGACGTGGATTAGGGCTTAAGTGAAAGATCTGGCCCATTTGTTTGCGCGCGGGTCAATGCCAGTCAACTGAATCTACGGCCTACATTCAAACTGAACCCTAAACCTAATTAAGACACTTAATCACTTTCAGGTCATCGGAGAAGAGCTCCGGTCGTCTTCTCCGGTGACACCCTCCCTGAGAAATCTCCAACTCACTCTCCTGGTCATTTTAAGAGCTGTAAAGCTCCAGATCAAACCTCTCAACCTCCCTAAACATGAATCTACTCTCAAAATCCATTTCTTTTTACTCAAAACCATGATTCGAATCAAAAACATGAAAATGGCCAAACTTTCAGAGATGCAGTACATACTCAATACTCAATCATTTTCAAAAATACAAAGTGCAAAACAATCAGGGGAACATGTAGATCATTTTAGTAACTTAAAACAAGGTTTCTGGAAAAAATAATTTTTGAAGCTACTTGAAGTGGAGCTTTCAGTTTGGAGCTTTCAGCCTGCTTCCTTGCTTCCAATCAACTCTAATGACCTCCCTCAGATGTTTGCAAAGCTTGTTTGGAGTTTATTTGGGCTGATTTGTGAGATTGAAGGAGTTCTGTTCAGAGAGGGGAGGAAATCGTGTTTTGATTTCAGGGAGTTTCAGGGCAAGGTGAAGGGTCAGGGATGATCAGTGAGACATGCTGAGATGTTCTATGGAGTTTGTTTTTATGTTTGATGCTTGTGTGATGTGTTTCGAATGAAAATGCATAAGAGGGCAAAACTTGGAGCTATGGCTTGGAGAGTGTTTCAGGCTTGTGTGTCTGGTGTGTTGTGTTGCATTTTGTCCACTTATCACTCTTGGATAGGTCAGAGGAGTTGGTGTGGCACAGGCTGATTGGTATGGGGTTTTTGCAAAAAAGTCAAGTCTAGGTGTAAGAGAGGTATGGGTCAATGGTAGGCCAAGGACAATAGGGGTGTTCTGCGCAGCAAGGAATGAGGAGAGCCATGGGATCAGTCTTGAAGCCAATTAACAAGTGGATTAGGGTTTGTATGATGTTTTGCAACTTTGTTCATCTTTGGCCCTTTTAAAGTTTCTTGATCCATAAGTCATGAAAATGGGAAAAATCTTGGTGCATTCTGAATTTTAGGCATTGGTCTATGTTTGTACAAAGGTTAGAAGTCACTTTGAGGTCTCATTTCACCTTGGCAAGTGGTTTTGCAACTTTGCCTCTTTGGTGCATAACTTGAAATTATGTGATTTTTCCCAACTTTGACAAACCATAACTTTTGATCCAAAATGAATTAGAATGAGTTCTTGTACTTTTTGAAAAGGGAATGATCCATTCTACAACTTTCATGACCAAAGTTTTCCCATTTGAAGCATTTTTGAACCAAAAAGAAAGGGTTGAAAAAGTTTCCCAAAATGGCAAGTTTTCAATACAAGTCATTTTCCCAAAAAGGCAACTTTGCAAATGGCTTGAAATTCTTCACTTTTGTGAACTTATAACATCTTCTATGATCAAATAAAGATCATACACATTCAAAATGATGAAGAACACCCTTTGGTTGGGTCATTGGGGGCCTCAGATGCCCTGATTTTGCACTGACTCGCTCAAGAAGTCATTTCTTGATTGGGTGCCTTCCCCATGGAATTTCTTCATGAAAATTGATATGCATGAGCCTTATAACATATAGAGACCAATAGAAACAAGAATGACCAAAAAAATTGGAGTTATGGCCTCTGAAACCAAAACCCTAATTTTAGGTCATCTGTGCAGTTAAACCTGGCTCTGCTTCCATGCCTTTCCCAGTTCTTGTGATTCTTTGACTTTCTTGACTTTGTGGGGATACAATATGATGCTTGAACACACATGGACCCCTTTGAAGCTGATTTAAGACCTTTGGAGTTGCTTAAATGTCTCTTGGATAGCTCAGATCACAAACCCTAGATGCAGATGACTTAGAAGCAATGCAGTGAATCAAAAAAATGTGGTATGAGATGCTATGATTGAACCTATGCATATGAAGAGATAACAAGCCCTGGTGTGAATGGGTAAGGGCAAATTTGGGGTGTTTACAGTTACCAGGATGAATTTGTGGCCATTTGAAGCAGTCGGTTCGATCTTTCCAATCATGTCAATGCCCCACATGGCAAAGGGCCAAGGTGAAGACATCACATTCAAAGGATTAGGAGGCACATGCACTTTATCTGCGTAGATCTGGCACTTGTGGCATTTCCTGGCATATGCACAACAGTCTGCATCCATTGTGATCCAGTAGTAACCTGATCTTAATAATTTCTTAGCCATTGCATGTCCTCCAGCATAGGTACCGAAAGATCCTTCATGCACCTCGTGCATCAGCAAATATGCTTCTTTCTTGTCAACACATCTGAGTAGCACCATGTCAAAGTTTCGCTTGTATAATGAACCATCAGCATTAAGGAAGAAACTACCGGCCAACCTTCTTAATGTCTTATTATCATTGGATGATGCCCCAGGTGGGTATGTATGATCCTCTAAGAAGCATTTGATGTCATGGAACCTCGACTTGTCATCTTTAGAAATATGCATAGAGAAAACGTATGCTGGTCGGTCTAGTCTGGATACCAAAATCCGAGGCACATAATTTGCAGTTTGAACCTTGATCATGAAGGAAATGGTAGCTAAAGCATCTGCGAACTGATTTTCGTCTCGAGGGATGTACTCAAGTTTGACTGTTGTGAAGAAAGTCAATAATCTCCTCGTGTAGTCACGGTATGGAATCAGATGCTCTTGGTGAGTATACCATTTGCCGTTGGTCTGATTGATTACCAAAGCTGAATCTCCGAATACATTCAATGTCTTGATCCTGAGGTCAATGGCTTCCTCAAGACCCATGATACAAGATTCGTATTCAGCTTTGTTGTTAGTGCAGGCAAAGGTGAGTTTTGCCGAGAAAGGCACATGAACTCCTTTAGGTGTAATGAGCACTGCACTTACTCCACGACCATTCATATTGACAGCCCCATCAAACATCATAGTCCACTCCTCTTCTGGATCAGGCCCTTCAGTGTGAACGGGCTCTTCATGATCTTTTGCTTTTAAGTACATGATGTCTTCATCAGGGAAGTCAAATCTCATGGGCTGATAATCATCAATGGGTTGCTCAGCTAGATAGTCAGACAGTACACTGCCCTTGATGGATTTTTGAGATGTGTACTGGATGTAATACTCTGTCAGAATCATTTTCAATCTTGCAACCCTTCCGGTAAGTGTTGGCTTCTCGAATATGTACTTGACGAGGTCCATTTTGAGATCAACAAGGTAGTGTGAGTCAACATATACTGCCTTAGTCGGCGAGCAGCCCACGCTAAAGCACAACAAGTTTTCTCGAGCAGTGAATAACGTTGTTCACAGTCGGTAAACTATTTTCTTAGGTAGTATATTGCATACTCTTTTCGACCAGACTCGTCATGCTGGCCCAGCACACACCCCATTGACCCTTCTAATACTGTCAGGTACATTATCAGAGGTCTTCCTTCAACTAGAGGCATGAGAATTGGAGGTTCTTGTAGGTACTCCTTGATCTTGTCAAAGGCTTTCTAACAATCGTCGTTCCACCTGACCGTTTTTTCCTTTCTTAACAGTTTGAACAGGGGTTCACAGGTTGCAGTAAGATGAGATATGAACCTTGATATGTAGTTCAATCTACCTAAGAACCCCTGGACTTCCTTTTCATTCCTAGGTGTATGCATCTCTTGAATGGCTTTGACTTTGTCAGGATCAACTTAAGTTCCCTTTTCACTTACGATGAATCCCAGCAACATACCAGACCGCACCCCGAATGTGCATTTGTTGGGGTTTAGCTTCAGCTGATATTTCCTCAGACGCTTGAATAACTTCAGCAGATTTACCAAATGGTATTCTTCAGTAAGGGACTTGTTAATCATGTCATCCACGTAGCATTCAATTTCTTTGTGGATCATATCGTGGAATAATGTTACCATATCTCGTTGATAAGTGGCACCGACGTTCTTCAGTCCAAACGACATTACCTTGTAACAAAATGTGCCCCAAGGTGTGATGAAGGTTGTTTTCTCCATGTCTTCGGGTGACATCTTGATATGATAATACCTAGAAAATCCATCCATAAAAGAAAATACCGAGAACTGAGATGTGTTTTCTACCAATACATCAATGTGAGGTAATGGGAAATCATCATTCGGGCTAGCTCTGTTCAGATCCCGGTAATCCACACACATACTTACTTTTCCATCCTTCTTAGGCACTAGTACAATGTTAGCGACCCACGACGGATAACTAGTTACAACAAGGAAACCGACATCCCACTGTTTTTGTATTTCTTCCTTAATCTTCATGGCCATATCTAGGCGAGTACGACGTAGTTTTTGCTTCACTGGAGGGAAATCTTCTTTCAATGGTAGTTTGTGCATGATAATATCAGTATCTAGACCTAGAATGTCTTGATAGGACCAAGCAAAGATGTCGACGTATTCCCGAAGCATCTCAATAAGCTATTCTTTTACTGAAGCTTGCAGACTGGCCCCAATCTTCACTTCTTTCAAATCCTCCTCGGTACCAAGATTAACAGTTTCAACCTCCTCTCGGTGAGGAGTAATCACCTCCTCTTCTTGCCTCAACAACCTGGCTAACTCTTCAGGCAACTCATAGTCTTCTTCAACCCCTCCATCAACTTAATTAATTGGATTGTCGAAGTCATACAAGGTCATAGCAGTGTTGTTGTTGGTGTAATCTGGAGGATTATTTCTGCAAGGGTTGAGATTTGTTCGTTTTAGTGATCAATATTAATCTTGTTTAGAAAAAGTGTAAATGAATTTAGTATTTTGAAAAAATTGCCATTTTATTATTTTGTACAAAAGTAAAAAATGAAAAGACAGTGAACGAACGAGAGAATTGTTTGCAAAAGATGTCCGGTATTCATTGATATTCCATTTTCACAAAATTACAAATATGGCCCTATTACAAAATGACTCCTGACACCTTGGGCAAGATGCAAGACTTGATACATGCTGAAAAAAAGCAGGAAATAATAATTACTCCGCACGAGTAACCCTTATAATTTCCTGGGAAGACTAGTTAAGGACTTGGTGACCCGGGATCCTTGGACGTATCCAGCTCTCCAAGTTGAGGTCGCTTTCCGCCTCGTCTTCCATGTTATTGATAGCATCTGGGGTGAGCATCCCCCACTGATGAATTTGGGCTCCTTAGCAGCCTCTGCTTGATCTTGTCGGAATGGTTTGTAACCCAAACTGAATCTGTCCTCCTTCTTCTCCACCGGTAGCAGCTTTCCCCAGCCTTGGGCATTTCCATTTTCAACAACCTTCCGGGCTTGCTGATAGGAGACAATTGAAGTACCCACCATATCCTCCTGGGATGCAGCAAATACTTGAGTCTTCGCCTCATCGACATTCAGTGCTTCGAACCCTTGGCTCATGGTTTCATGGATTTCACCATCCATCTCAATGTATTTGTAGGTAGCCATATGGCTAACAAATATATCCTCTTCACCACAAATGGTGATAATTTGTCCTTCCCACTCATATTTCAATTTCTGGTGAAGGGTCGACGTAACTGCGCCAGCGGCATGAATCCAAGGTCGACCCAAAAAACAGTTGTAGGTCGGCTGAATGTCCATCACATAGAAAGTAGTCTGAAAGACCTACGGACCGATTATCACAGGAAGCTCCACCTCTCCAAGAACAGACCTCTTAGAGCCATCAAAAGCTCTGACCACCAGATTGCTTGGTCGGAGAGAAATACCATCATACTCAAGCTTGACAAGGGCTTTCTTTGACAGGACATTGAGTGAAGACCTAGTGTCAACAAGAACATGCGAGAGCACAACCCCTTTACACTCCAAGGTTATGTGTAAAGCTTTGTTGTGGTGATGTCCTTCCGTCGTTAAGTCAGCATTAGTGAAACCTAGCCCATGGCTAGTATTAACATTAGACACCACTGTCTCAAGCTGATTCATTGTGATCTCCTCCGGCACGTAGGCAGTGTGCAAGACTTTAAGTAGTGCATCCCGATGAGCTTCGGAACACAACAGCAGGGATAAGATGGAGATCTTGGAAGGGGTCTGGTGGAGATGATCCACAACCTTGTAGTCACTTCTTTTGATTATCCTCATAAATTCATCCACATCTTGATCAAAGGATGATTTATGGGTCTCTTTTGATGCAGGTTCTTCAGGTGCCACACTTTTACCTTTGGCTTTGGCAGCAGCCTCTGCCTCAGTATTAGTCTTTGGAGCTTGTGACGCGAAGAGGCATCCGCTTCGGGTGAAGCCTCCGCCTCCCTCGACATTATCCACTTGTGGTGTGTGAACCGATGAATCAAGAAGGACTCTTTCTCCGTTGCAGTAAAGGTCTGAACCATAGTGCCATGGTACACCATTGTCTTTATCATATGGAATGGGCCCTGGCACCGTGATGGTGACTGGACTAACTGCAGCAGAGGTAGGGATCGTTATTGTTTGGGGATCATAAAAGATAGTAATAGGACTTCTGGTTGATGTTGGTGGTGATTGACTGAAGCTTGGTTGTTGCTGAAACTGTTGCTGAGATTGTTGATAACTGTTGGAAACAGGGACCGTTGCAGGGTCGTAATAGATGGTGACTGTGGAGACGTCGTTTTTGGTGGTTGCTGTAGTTGTAGAAGTAGATGCAACTGAACTGTTGTTTGTTTAAGTGATGGAAGAAATGGTTGCTGATTTTGTAGACGAGTCTGTATGAACAATTGTCTTTGTAGTAGTAGGTGAAATACGTGTTGTTGTTGAAAAAGGAGTTGCTGGTGTTGTAGAAGCGGTTGTTGTTATTTGTAGGATACCCTCTCTGATCAAGCCATTGATGCCATTCCTTAAGCTTGCACACCCGTAGACAGAAACCTTGCAAGATTCACAACAGGCCTCACAACCTGGAAACACCTGGCATTTTAAAAGCTGAGCTTTAACCTCTGCCAGAGGTGTTTGAATACTTGTAGTATCTTCAATTAAACTCATGGGTGAGCCCTCCTCTATTTCATTTATCCTTGGCCCACCATTGTTGGGCATAGGATTTTTCGTGACATTAGGAGGTGGTGCAAAATTCAAGGCCTTTGAATCTACCAGATCCTGGACCTTCATGTGCAAAGCTCTGCACTTTTCTGTGGTGTGACCAGGTGCATTAAAATGAAAAGCACACCTGGCGTTGACGTAGTAATTTCTCGGAAGGTTCTGAGGATCAGGTGGAGCCAAAGTCCTTAGCTCCACAAGATTGAGCTTCAAGAGTTGTGGTAACAATGTGGCATATGGCATTGGTATAGGGTCAATCACCCTGTTGATCTGAGATGGCCGCTGCTAGAAAGGGCGTTGTTGTTGGTTGTTGTTGTTGTAGGATCTTTGTTGAGGAAATGGTGGTTGTTGAGGAAAATTTTGTGGTTGTTGAGTGTATTGAGGAGGTGGAGTAGGAATAGTGATAGCGGCAACTGATCTCGGCAGATACTGTGGTCTTCCTCTGCCCATATGCACAAAATATGTTTCACCGGATCTGCGGGGCCCTGCAAATGGTTTCCTTGCACTGCTTGAACTGGCGCCGTTGTCAGAAATCTTTCCCGTTTTCAATAAGCTCTCAATTCTTTCCCCAACTATAACCACGTATGCGAAGCTAGTGGAAGAGAATGCAACCAATATATCAATATAAGTCCCCTGGAGGGTGTTCATGAACATATCTACCATTTCCCTTTCTGACATCGGGGGTTGAACGGCAGCAGCTAATTGCCTCCATCTTTGGGCGTACTCTCTAAAACTTTCCTGGGAAGACCGTGACATTCCCATCAGAAGGGTTCTGTTTGGAGCCATGTCCAGATTATATTGATATTGACAAATGAAAGCTTCTGCCAAGTCTTTCCAATTCCTAATTGTGGCCCTGGTCAAATGAGAGTACCACTCCCGGGATGCCCCTGTCAAGCTATCCTCAAAATAAAACATCCACAGTTTTTCATCCATGGTGTAGGATTTCAATCTCCCCAGGAAGGACTGAAGATGGGTAGGGGGCAGGATGTACCATTGTATCTTTCAAAATAGGGAGGTTTGAACTTGTGAGGAATTCTAACCCCCTCCACTAGTCCCGTATCCATGACATCAAAGCCCAGAGAGTTTTGAGATTCCAGGGACCTTACCTTTTCAGCTATTTCGTCCAACCGACGATCATAGACTTCGTCTCCTGCCCCAACCATAGTAAATTGCTCATCTTGAGGGTCCTCCTGCAAGGCCCTCCCTCCAGTGTTGCCTTGGGTGTTTCTTATAGCATTGATTTATGGGTTGAGATAAGGTCCAAACTTTGGGGGATCGGTACGAGGTTGTACATGATCATTGTTGCTGGTACCCCATGTACCTGGGTGGATTTCCTCAGGAGTTTTCCGCTCGACTAACTCTCTAAGTCTCTCCTGACTCTGAGCCAATCCAGTCATCACTACCATAAACTAGTTCATTTGGGCCCTCATCTCAGTCCTTTCATTGGCCATTTGGGTTCTCACATCAGTCAAATACTGTTGAACCTGATCCATTTGTAAGCACGGAAGGTTGTTTCTTGTCGGATACCGGTGCACTCTATTAACGGGGAACACTCTTCTACGAGCAATGTTTCCTGAAACCACAACAAAGTGAGAAACAACAACAAAACAAAAACCTACAAAACAAAGAGAAGATGTTAGTATGCAATGCAGGATGCCTATTTGTCTTCTAAGGGTATCCGGTTTGGTTCTTTGGTTTTGACCTTCTAGACCTCGAGGAAATGATGATGTTGCAGAGAGATAAAGCCCATGAAATAATACAAACCATATATTACAAAAATGTGAAGATACAAAGTTTGATTACAACAAAGTCCCCATGGTGGGGTAAAATACAATCAACAAAGACAAAAGTACAAACAAAAGGAAGTACAAATACAAAGAAATCAAACATCCAGTCCAAAGTCATCCTCTCTGACTTCTTTCAGGAGAGCCTCAGTCACTGGGCCAACTGGGTGCTCTATGATAGTCCTGATAAGAAGGTTCCTGGTGGCAATGGCACTGGTCAACTTCTTAAGCTTGTCCTGATCCTTTGATCTCTTCAACCCCGCCCGGAGCTTCAACTCGGAGATCTCCTTCTGTGCAGCTAACAAGGCCTCCTTACTCTTCTTCTCATTGGCTTCCAGCTGCTCTATCCTAGCATGGGTCCTTTGATCCTCCTGTGAACGTGCCTCAGTGATCCTGATCCACCTAGCTTGACTCTCCTCTATGTAATGCTCAGCTATGGCCTTCTGAGTCTTAGCTTCCTTGCAAGCATTCTTCAATACTAACTCCCCTACTCTAGCCCTTCTGATGTAATCACCTGTCTTCTCAATCTTGGTCAAGTGCTCAATCCGGAGCTTCTCTAACCTTTCATTATCCAGACGACTATCATTCCTCTCCCAGAGGGTCTTCTTCAATGCTTCAGAGAGCTGAGTATTCCTTTCCTTCAATTTCTCAAACTCCTCTAAACTGACAGTAGCTGCAGGCTCCACTACTGATGGTCCAGGCACATCCTCTAAGGTGAATGGCATACGGGTGATCTGTCCCCTGACACGAGACCAGTCAAGATACTGAGCTGAAGCTATATTGTTTAATTTGCCAAGAATAGTTGTCCCCTTAGTCTGAATATTGTCCCAAGCCCCGACAGTTTGTCTGGCAATGGCAAGGTTGTGCTGAATGTCACAATAGAGGGTTTCTTTCAAGTCTTGCTCTCTTGGGGGATGTACCAAGGCATACCCTAATTGCCTTTTGAAAAGAAAAGGATTGTAGTTGATGCAACCCTTCACTCCAATCAAGGGTACATTGGGATACTGCCTACAACTCGTGATGATATCTTTGCCATTGGTGCTCTGAGTACACCATCTGATGTCCTCTAATGTAGGGACAATCCTTATTTTAGCCCAGTTCCTTGGATGATGAGGATTCAAGAAAGTGTCCGACTTTGGCAGGTGTCTCAATAACCAACAGTAGAAGAGAGGTGCACAACATCTAACTAATCTTCCCCTCTGCTTCTCATTCCTTTGATGTACTGAGTAGTCAAAGTCTCCAAGCAAGGTAGGGACTGGATTCTTCAACAGGAAGAGGTGGATAGCACTCTTGCTCACAAACTTAGGCTCGTCTGCAAACAAGATGATACCATAGATGATGAGGGCCAGAAGAGCACAAACAGTGTCCCACTTCCCTACTGCAGCATGTAGGGTGGCCTGAGTAACCAGGAAATCCAAATGAAGGCCTGGAATTCCAGCCTTGGTGGTCATATTCTGGTCAATGAGGGTGGACTCCAAGTATAGAGCCTTAGCTATGTCTTCATTCTTGGGAGCAACCATCTCAGGGTTGAAGGGAATCCCCCTCCTGATGGGGACACCTAACAACATAGAGAACTCTTCCATCAAAGGTCCCAACTGAAAATCTGGGAAAGTGAAACATCTGAGAGGAGGGTCATAGAACTGAAGACAGATGTGTATCATGCTCCACTAGGATGCATCCAAATCCATGATCATGTCCATAATGCCACCATAATGTTCCCTGAATAAAGGGACATGATCAGGAGTTCTGAGAGTCTGAATCTGTCTGATGCCTGTCATAGTGGGCTCAAAGAAATGATAGGTGATGTTGCTCTTCCTGGATGTGTCCATGCTGACAATGGATGCTGGTGAAGAAGACTGAGGAGAAGTAATGGAGAAGACTGTTGAAGATGATACTGAAGAAGAGTCTCTGATGAAAACAACTGGTGAAGAAGGCTGACGCAGATAGCTGAAGGAATCTGAGCAGCAGGACAGGTCAAAACCAAACCAAAGATAAAATGTTAAATGATGCAAAATGATGTATGCACAATGATATGCAAAGGGTTTATGATCAAGTGTTGGATCTGTTATCTGCCTTGATAGGGTTCATGTGTGTTCATAAGTCCGGATGAAGGCTTAAAAGACCAGTAACAAGGTGGGGGACTCAAATAAAGAGTCACAAGTCCAGGGTTTCACAAGAACAGTCCAAAATGATACAACCTTAACAAAACTAGTAACAAAGGTATGATGAGGCCAAGGGTTCCTGCAAACCTGTAAACATCCCAACCCCCTCATATGTATTTTTCTAGAACAAGGATCCTCATAATTGGATCAGTTATGAGAAGTGTAAACACCTCTAACCAGGATGTACATTGTTTACAATAACCATAAAGGATCCTCCTCTAATTCACCTCAGATGTTGAAGGTCATAAAAAGGACATCCAGACTTAGCAGGCTTCCCAAATAGCCCTAGTACTACAGGAAATCTGTAGCACAAAGTTCTCAAGGAGAAACCCATGTCTGAACTGTGTTTCATATTCCCGCACCAGACCGAAATGGAATGGGAAAGAATATGTAGCCACTCTATCTTGTGTGTCACTCAGGCTCCCGATATGGAACCTTACTCACTCAATAATCCCTCCCACCAAAGAAGACAAGAGATCCAGCACAAATGGTATGATGATAACAGTATGAAATGCATATAAACAATAAAATAAAGCTGTACAGAAAGCAATAAATAAAGCAATAAACAACAAGCACAAGTAGCACATAACACCCCCATAAACACAAATCAAACAAGCTCTAGGAGAAACCCACAAAAAGAACCAGAAGCCCTGGTTGCAAGATTAGATGCTACCCTAGCAAAGTCGCCAAATTGTCGCTCCCTCGAAAAGACACCGGGTCAAACAGGGTACAAACGGGAACGGTTGTCGAAAAGAGAGAATGAAGGTGAAGATGAATAGAGTCGACAGCTAGGCATTTTTATCCCGAAGGAAAGGTAATGCTGCATAAACCTAGAAAAAGATGGATAAGACGGTTGCGAACCAGAGAAACTGAGAAAGGGGGTTGGTTACAACCTGGGAAGGTATTAGCACCCAGATTGTCCATCGTACTCG
Source organism: Lathyrus aphaca (assembly GCA_963966055.1). Lineage (NCBI taxonomy): Eukaryota > Viridiplantae > Streptophyta > Magnoliopsida > Fabales > Fabaceae > Lathyrus > Lathyrus aphaca. The sequence continues at coordinate 315,605,074 of OZ014523.1, forward strand.
ACGGGATCCACGCTTACAAGATTGTGTTTAAAAGGGGTAAGTGTATGTGCTATCTGTGTGCAAAAGCTGGAAAAGAAATGTACAAGTGTCGGTGCAAAAGGTGAATGCTCAGGAGCTGAGGCTTTGAAGAGAATGCTGAAAGAGGGGGAAGACACAAAGACTTTTGTTCGATAACAGTTAGGTTATGCCTACGTATCCTCTCGTGCAATGAGGAATTCAGAACACCGTAGTTCGACTCAAAGAGAATGAAAGATAAAATTGACTGTGAACTGCTTGCTTGTCTATGCTCAAGTGTATGACTCGTCTGGCTCGAGTGCTAATTGTCTTGCATTAGACGGAAGAAGCGATTTCTCGATTGTGAATGAGTGTGATGAGAAACGAATCCCAAAGGAGACGATTATTTTTTGTTTTTGTGTTTTTAGTTTTTTATTGTTTTTTGTGTTTTGCATAAGTTAATGAGCTTAAGCCTAAATCAAGGGTTTGTAAACTCATTATATCCTCCCTGATTAGGGATAATGAGCCTACTTAAGTGTGAGATAAGCATCTCAACTTAATTACCATGATGATGTAGGATTAAGATCATTAACCTACTTGTGATTATTTAGGTGTTTTTTGGGTTTTTGCTTAGTGTTAAGTAATGAGTTTAATCTCTAATCACAAATTAGTGAACTCATTACACCATCCTAATAGAAGGATAATAGACGAGAACACTCAAGCTGAGGAAGATACCTCAACTTAATCCATGGTTAGAGATTAAATTAATTATATAACAAGCCTTTATTAAGTGAATTTTGATTAAGGCATAAGATTAAGAAATGGATTTTAAGTTTGTAAGACAACTTGAGAGGGACTTGTCCATTAAACACTAGGGTTAGTCCTTCTTAACCATAAGGAAGAATTAGAACCCTAATGTAAGGCCCAAGTTACAAGATAAAGTCTTGATGGTTATTAAGTGATTTGATTAAGAGGTTTAAACAAATTAAAGGTTTAACACTTAAGATTAAAGTTATACACTCCATCCTAAGAGAAGGATGTAGGCATAACCCTAATTCCAAAGTCCTAAAGCTTTAAGAGTTTAGTCTCTGATTATTGAGATGAGAAGAGAGACTCAAGGAGACTCAAAGGTAAAAAGCTAAGGGGGACTAATCACAACCCTAATTATTATCATGCTTGGATATCCTATGGCTTATGAGGCTTAGAGAAAGGTCTTCAAGGAAGCCACCAATGGAAGAAGCAGATGAGAGGAGGAGGGAGCAGAAGAATAAGTTACTTACTTCATTGAAGAAGATAAGTAACTTAAAGAAAGAAAGTGAGAGAGATGGAACACAAATGAACAAGTTCACTTAAAATACAAGTTACAATGCAAATGAAAGAGATAAGAAGATGTGAGAGGTGAAGGCAAATCCACCTCCCAAAATGACTTACCAAAACCTGAAAAGTTAGCATGGATGCATAAAGTATAAAGCATAAAGAAATGAAGTGAAATGAGATGAAATGACCAAAGTCAGAAGTGTTTATGCAATTCAAATTTCATGTAGGATGATGCAAAGGCATACAAAATGCATATGTATGATCATACAAAGATGAGATGCAAAGGAAGCATGCTTTGAAGTTTAAAAACACATGAAAGTATATGAAATGAAATGAATGTTAATCATGGCAAATGAATGAAGAAATGATCAAGCAAGGTTCTAACATATTCTAAGATGTCTAATATGACATATGAATGTATGAAATGTCATGGCAAGTTCATGAAATGATGCATATGCAAGGTGAATGCAAATGAACATGAGAAATTAGGTTTATATGGACATGTGAGATGCAAATGAATAAAACAGAAGCATATGACATGATAAAAAATTGCAATCAAGCTCAAACAAACCCTAACCCCATATTAGGCCACACGCCAAAGGAGAAGGTTAGAAGCCTAACCTATCAAAAGTTATGATTTTCCTAAGTTTTCTAGGGTTTTTGGGTGGTTCAAAGGGAAAAATGCTAATCAATTTGAAAATGCAAGATAAATTCATGAAAAACAATTCCTATAAACTACATGCAATATGTAACAAAATGCAAAAAGAACCAACTTCAAACTCTTCTTTGTTAGGCAGAAATGATTTTTTAAAGTTAGGGTTCAAAAATGTGATTTTAGTGACCCTTAATTCAAAGAAAATTGGCAAACTATGATCAAACCTAAAAATAAATTTGTATGAAGAGTTTGAAAATGTTTCTAAATGCATTAGGATGATTCATGATTTTTTTGGTGATTTTTAGAAACCTAAATGTATTTTTAATTAATTAAAATACTTTAATTAATTAAAAATAACATTTAAATATTTTAAAAATACTTTTTTAATGCAAAAAATAAAATAAAAATTATTTTTGGATGAAGAAATATTTAAAGTCAGAATGCATAAAAAAATATTTTTTGGATGCTTTTTGATATTTTAAATAAATTGAGAAAGAAAATGCAATAAAAATGAAATAAAAATGATTTAAATGAGAAGTATGCAGATCTGATGGCTGAGATTCAAACTGGAAAAGGGAGGGTTGACTGCGCGCGCAATCCAATGGTCAGAATTCAAACTGGCTAATTAATTTGATTTTATATTAATTAATCAGGATTAAAAACTAATGGCGCATCTGGACCACTCATTGCCTAAACCTAATCAACATCCATCGGCCACGCACGCATCTGGATAGCTAACCCTAATTAGGGTTCTAATCACTTTCAGGTTACCGGAGCTAGCTCCTGTCATCTTCTCCGGCAAGCCAAACACCCTAACTTCTTCCCTAGGCTAAATCAAACTCTCTAAAGCTCCAGAAATGATCATTAAACATCAACAAGCAAGAATAAAGCATCAAAAACAATTTATTTCACGCACACATGATGGATCGAAGCAAAAATCATTTCACGGACAAAATTTCAGAACATCATGAAATGCTTATTTCTCAACCATTTTCAATTTTAAACACATCAGGGTGATCAGTGAAGCATGAGAAATCATTTAGAAACTTAAAAAAGAAGTTCTGGAAAAAGAAGTTCTGACCTCTCTCTTGGTTCAAACCCACCCCAATGAACTTCATGATGATGATGAGAAGCTTAGAGCAAGCTTGTGATGGCTATTTTGAGGTGTTTGGTTCTGAGTATGCAGAAATCGTATTTCTGATTGAGGGTGTTTTAAGCTATGGTGTAGGGTGGGAAATGATCCTAAGGTGTTTTTGAGTTGATTGGTGAAGGAAGTTTGAAGTTTTAGTGGCTGATTTTTGAGATGCGAAGAGAGGAAGTTTTTGATGGATTTTGTGAAATCTGGCTTGTGGGATGATTCAGGCTCTTGTGTGTTATGAAATGGCTTGCATAATGTTTGTTTAAGCCAATGGGATTGCTCAGAAAGTTGTTGTGGCACAGGCTGATTGGTATGGGGTGTTTTGCAAAAATGTCAATTTTTGTGTACTTGAGGTATGGGCCATAGTAGGTCTAGTTTTTTGGGGTGTCTGGCCTCAGCAAGATTCATGGAGAGCCATAGAATCAAGATTATGCAGTTGGCACAAATGGATGAGAGGATCCAATGCATTTTGCAATTTTGGAGAGTTTTGGCCCTTTTGTGATTTCTTGAAGTTCAAATCATGAAAACACTTGGTTCAATGCACAATTCTGATGTTTAGAAGTTGCTTTGACATATTGTGAAGTGTTTGTGCACATTAAAAGTCATTAGAATGCTTGAACATGCCAAAATGCAAAATCCCTCTTTGACATGAAACATGAAATTATAGGATTTTTGCCAACTTTGAAAGGCCATATCTCGAGTTCTATGATGAATCAAGACATGTTCTTGTACTTTTTGAAAAGGGAAAGACCCAATCTGCAACTTTCATGACCAAGAATTTTTCATTTGATGCATTTTTTGTCATGAAAGAGGAGGTTGAAAAACTTTCCCAAAATGGAAAGTTTGCATTTCAATTTATTTCCAAAAATGGCAAGTTTGCAATTGGTTCAAAATCCTTCAATCTTGTGAACTTCCAACCACTTATAAGATAAAATAAAGATAATATAACTTCAATTTTATGAAAATACCCCTTTGGTTCCATTGTTAGGGGCCTCAGATGCCCTGATTTTGACTTAACTTGCTCAAGAAGTTACCCAGTGAACAAATGACTTCCACAATGAATTTATTCATAAAACATGGTACACATGATCCTTATAACATATTAAGATCATTAGAAACAAGAATGACCAAAAAAATTGGAGTTAAGGCCTCTGAAACCAAAACCCTAATTTTGGTCATCTGTGTAGTGAAAACCCTAGCTTTCCTTCCATGCCTTTGCCAATTCTTGTGATCTGTTGACTCTCATGAACTTTGAGGAGCATAATATGATGATAGAACACACATGGAACCTCTTGGAAAGCTTCAAGACCTTTGGGATGGCTCAGATGGATTCTTGGATTGCTCAGATCACAACCCCTAGATGCAGATGAATTTGAACTTATGCAGTGAAGAAAATATGCAATGTGAGGTGTAATGCTTATGTTGATGCAAACATGAAAGATCACAAGCCATGGTGTGATATGAGTGAGGGAAAATTTTGTATGTTTACAATTATTACTTGCTTACGCTTGTTCCATGAATTTTCAGTTATACCAGATGGATGTCAAAAGCGCTTTCTTGAATGGTTTCATCAATGAAGAAGTCTATGTCAAACAACCTCCGGGCTTTGAAGACTTCAAGAATCCCTCTCATGTTTACAAGTTGAAGAAGGCTCTTTATGGCTTAAAGCAAGCACCAAGAGCATGGTATGATCGTCTTAGCAACTTCCTATGTGAGAAGGGTTTTACAAAAGGAAAGGTTGACAAGACTTTGTTCATCAAGAATTTCAAGTCTATGTCGACGAAATCATCTTTGGATCAACAAAAAAAGACCTTTGCAATGAATTCTCTCTTATGATGCAAGGAGAGCTCGAGATGTCCATGATGGGAAAGATGAACTACTTCCTTGGATTACAAATCAAGAAAACAAAGGATGGCATCTTCATCAACCAATCCAAGTACTGCAAGGAATTGTTGAAAAGATTCGATATAGACAATTGCAAAGTGATGTCTACTCCAATGGGATCTGGAACGTACGTTGATCAAGATCTATCCGGCATTTCAATTGATATTACAAAGTATCGAGGTATGGTCGGTTCACTATTATATTTGACGGCAAGCCGTCCTGACATTATGTTTAGTGTTTAATTGTGTGCCCACTTTCAAGCTAATCCGAAGGAATCACATCTCACCGCCGTGAAGAGGATCATGGAGTATCTCAAGGGAATGACGCACGTCGGACTATCGTATCCAAAAGGTAGCACATGTTCTTTAATTGGTTATTCTGACGCTGATTATGCAGGATGTAAGACCGATAGAAAGAGTTAAAGTGGTACTTGTCACATTCTCGGGAATGCACTAGTGTCGTGGGCATGTAAGAAGCAAGCATGCGTTGCACTTAGGACGGCCGAAGCGGAGTACATCCCAGCAGGAAGTTGTTGTGCCCAAATCTTGTGGCTTAAACAACAACTCCTCGATTTCGTTATAAATCCTGGTTGTATCCCTCTCTGATGTGACAACACAAGTGCCATCAATATCACGAAGAACTCGATCATGCATTCAAGAACAAAGCATATAGATATCCTACATCACTTTATTCGATATTATGTACTAAACGGAGATGTAGATGTTACGTTCGTGGATACACACAATCAACTCGTCGATATATTCACTAAACCATTGGCTAAGGAGCAATTTTTCAAGATTCGACGAGAACTTGGTATTCTCAATGAAGGTGACATCTAACATTATCTTAAAAATTGCTTGTTGTATGTATTTGTTGCATAATATGTGTTTTTTTGTTCACTTTGTGTTACAAAAGGCTAACACTCACTTTTCGCCGTTTTTGATCTTTCACTCTTTCGGTTATCCGAAAAACATCGTTTTTAAAATATTTTTTGATCAAAAGTTGCGTTGTGATATTTGCTAACATTTTGTAAAATTTTTTGTCAAAATATTTCCCGGCATAGCCCCAAAACGGCTGCTATCTTTTTAAATGTTTTGAAATTTTTTGCCCGTTAACCGGTTAACGGATCGGTTAACCGGTTAACGCATCCCAGACAGCTGTCCTGGGTCACGTGTTAGACTTATTTGTGGCTATTTTGTTTTTTTTTCTTCTTTTTTGTACTTTGTCATATGTATGTGAGTCAAATGTTTTTAGTACCTCTTTCAAACTCCTCATAAGTTCTTCTCTCCCTTTGATTCACCATTAAACTCCACTACCTCATTTTCACTCTCTCTTCTCCAAAACCATAACCACTCCATTAATACCCCACTAAAACCCACTCCACTAAAACTCTCTTATAAACTCTACCCTCTCAACTTCACTCTCCATACACTCAAACCCTAATCCGAAAATATATTCACACACCCCAAACCCTAAGCTTCAGCTTCTCTTCAATGGCTCCAAGAAAAGGAAAGGCTCTTGTGTCAGCATCAAAATCCAGCAGTGAAGAGGAAATGACCATGGAATCAACCAAGAAGCGGAGAATGGATTTTCGTGTCCGGGTTCGACATCTTCTTAAGGGTAAGTATGTGAATCTGAAATCCTTTGAAACTTTTAAGTTTCCGGCATTGTTAGAATATCAAGGGATGCTAGACTTTATTGCTGATAATGGAAAAGTGTATCCGAATTTGGTAAAATCCTTTATGAACAACATGTCTCTTAACTGTGATGATAAGGATAAACACCAACTGTTTGCTATTGTTAGAAACTATGAAATTGGAGTTGACCTAGGTACTCTTGCTCCTTCATTGTCTATCCCATATTCGGGAGTTTTTCTCCGAAAAGGGGTAAACCATGATGAAGGAAAATGGGCAAACTATGACAAAATGGAATACTATTATCAGATTTGTCGGTTTCCAAAGGCAGCCGTGGTGTCCGGCCAACGTACCTCTCGGGTACTCTGTTATGCTAAGAACCTATCTATGGATGATCGGATGCTACAGTACATCATCTGTCATGTTTTGCTGCCCAAGGATTCCAACTTGTCTCAGATTAATGATTTGGAAATGCAAGTCCTATTTGCTGTCAAGAACAAGATTAGGGTGAACTGGCTTCCTACTATGATGTATCATCTGAAGCAACAACTTTCTCTAAAGAAAAGATTACCCTATGGCCGCCTAATTTTAAAAATTCTGGAAATTACCGATATGGAAATCGGTAGAGAGCCTTTTATCGCTATGTTTACTACGGCTAATGAGATTAATGGAGTCACTATCATCAAAAACACCGACATAATTCAAAGCAATGATGGAACCTACAAGTATGACGACGGATCCTCCACCTCCATCCCACCTATTCCGGAAACTGGCATCACCAATGACTTTCTCTACTCAACCATCATGACAAACCACCATGAAACCATGTATGCCTTCAAAAGCCTTCGGAACTTAGTCTTAAGCTCCCGAAACCCCACTGAGTTTGTTGATAAGGATCAGGACGGTAGTAAAGAGGAGGAAGAAGATGATGAGGATGTGTCGGATGAGGAATGAGGACCATATTTTCTTGCTGTTTTTTTACAATGCCTCAAGTATAGTTTATGTTTTGTTGTTTCAAACATAAGTCCTAAGTTTATTAGACAATTTTGGTTTCCATGTACTAAGCTTTTCCTCATTATGTTCGTACTCGTATTAGTTATGTTGAATTATGATTATGCTTCTATGTGTTTTTGCTTGCATGTCTTACGTAATGCATCTTTCTATTCAATGCTTGTATGATGCTTTTCTTTTCATATCAATGCTTGTTGGTCTCTTCCTTTTTGCTAATACCAAAGGGGGAGAAGACTTTGTTTCTCTAAAGCCTCTCGATGCAGAAATACTTGACTTCCATAAGGAATTTTCTCACCAAGTTTCATCCCTAGGATCCTCTTAACATATAGGAGACTTTGCCCAAATGAAATGGCCAAAGTCTTAAGGTTTTCATGCTTGAAACTCAAACCCTAATTTGGGATCACTGTGTAGGAGCTTTGCCCTAGCCTGGATTCCCTGATGATCTTCCAACCTTCTGAGCTTTTGTAAATGAACTTGAGCTTGTGAATGCAACATAGACCCCTCATAGGACTTGAACAAATCCATTGGGCCCCTTGTCAAAGCTTGTGATGCTTCAAAATCCTCCACAGATGATCATATGCCTAATTCTAGGTCATGAAGATGTTATGACTCATCTTTCCATGCTAAGATGCTAAGAATATGATATGTTCATGATGAATATGATGTGATATGATGCTTAAAAAGAAGAGGACAAATTTGGGGTGTTACAAGAAGTTGTTTCCCTTTGCTTATACTCCTACCCAGTAAATTCGGTAGTTGATAATTTTTCTACCCAATAAAAAGGTAGTGGAGGTTATACCTCTTTGTTTTGCTCCTATCCATTAAATCGATAGTTGAGTCCATTATCTTCATATCCTCTACCCAGTAAATTGGTAGTTGGTGATTCTTTTCCAACTCGGTATTCCTCCATCTTTGGACTCGAGTACTTTGATTGGTTATTATTCCTTAGTAGAGTGTTTACTCTTCCTCGTTGAATCTTTTACCTTGATTATATCTTATTACCTTTTCTCTATGTAGAGTATGCTTTCCAGTGACTTATTTTCCTGGTAACTCTTCTGATGTCTTTCATTTTCCCCAGCGGGATTGTTTTCTGTGTCCCCAAGTTTTTTGCTTTCCTCTGGTGGTCGTGTTTTCCCCACAGAGATCTTGGGTTTTGCATATCATATCATATCAATATAATATCAATATAATATCATGATTTCTTAGGACAAAAATTTGGGTTTCTGTATTTAAGTCTCTACCATCTTGCAGAGACGAAGATGTCAATCTTCATATCTTCAGATTGAAGAAACTTAAAAAAGGGGCAGCTGTTGCACCCTAATTATTCCCTAAGTTTTCTTTGCATTTTCATATACATCTTGCACACAAACAATATCGCATTGGTTGCTCGGTTCTTCTCGGGTTAGGTTTATGCCTCGCAGGGGATCACTGTTGTCTTTAAATTACTTTATTTGTTTATGTTTACTAACCATTAATCAAAATCAAAAAAATATTTTTTTTTCCTTTTACTAACCTTTTTCAGGAAGAGGAACCATTGAAAATTCCAAAAATAGAAGTCATGTAGCTCGAGTAAATTTCACAAACAAAAGTCGAAGTTGATCCGCAAATAATTCAAATTTATCTGATCAAGGATTTCCCAATTTAATTGATTCATTCAAAGGATTTCCAAGGTTTATATGTTTATTTCTTCAACGTACAAAAAGAATCGGGCCACAACATCCAAGCAGCCTCATTTGAATAAAATATTCAAATTTTGGCTTGGTTAACCAGTTAACCAGATGCGTTAACCGGTTAACCAGTGTGAAATTTTAATATTTTATTCAAATTCAGCACCCTTAGATCATTGATTTAATTGGAATATTCTAGATCCATTATTTTCTGATTTCTCTACATCACTTTGATTATTTCCTACCATAAACCCTCACTAATCACCACTCTTTTCCATTTCCCACCAAAATTGCAATTACCAAGCCTAATTTTAATTACCAAAGCAAGCTCTATTCCACCAAATTCACATACCTAAGGCCTTTAAATAGGACTCTAATTTCATTCATTCACCAAGATTTAGAGAGCCAAATTCACCTTGCAAAAATTTCTTGAAGCTTTTGATAGCCACAAAACCTCTTGCAAAATACCCCCCCAACACCAAAATTCTCCAAAGCTCACTTTCTTTCTTTTGATGTTATCAAGAATTCACATTTAATTCTTGACTAACTTGAGCTAAACCTTCATCCTTTCCTTCTTTTGTTCATCAATTTCAGTAGATCTAAGCTTGATTTGGTCCAATTTGAAGAAGTGCTTTTGGTAATTCATCTCACTCCATAAATCCATATTCACCATAAACATTCAAGTTGTAGGTCTTTGGTGCCTTTGTTCCTAGATCCTTTGGATCTTTATTTGTTGTTTGATTGCAGGGATTCCACTGTATTTTGGTTTTAAAATTCGTGTAAATTCAGATCATGATGATCAAATGTTTGAGAAAAGGTTTTAAAATGAATCATGCTGAATTTTCTGCATATTTTCTGCTGCTGGTTCAACGTTAACCGGTTAACCATATGCGTTGACCGGTTAACGCAAGTCAGAATTGACTTTGGCTTGTTTTAATACTTTTTTTGGTTCCTCTTTCTTCTTCTTCTTCCTCCTTTTATTTTTACCTTGGGAACCACTTTTGGGAGTGATTTCTCCTTAATTTAAATGAACTTTTGGTGTAGATTAGAGTAGTTAATGTTCATTAATTCAAAACCACCGAGATGAGTGATTGAACTTAAGGATGGAAGAATACCATAAGCGTGTCTCAATTTGGTATTCACCTTTAGTTTCGTGCGGTATTGCGTCTGGATAGTGATTTACATATCGTTTATCTCGCATGCATTAGCACTAACATTATGCACCTTAATTGGTGGTGGTCAGCCTCATTTGTAGGGTAATTACTTCGTAAATTACTCGGCGATTGCTTAACATAGACCTAAATGTGTCCCGAATTCGGAATAAAAATCTAATTGGGTACTTGCACTTTCGTGGACCGGATCTCTTGTTGATCGCATAATCCCAAAGTGGTTAATCATATTGCATTAAGAATTGAGACTTATGAATGTTTGATGCGTAGGTGCTTTGGGTCTCCTAATCACCTTTCAAATTTCATTGAATTTGGTTCGATTTACCTTAATTAATCGCTATAGTGTAAGATGCTAAGCGGATCCGGTTGCCTTTCGATTTTGGTTGCTCTTTTCGGTTGTGGTTGATTAAGTTCACCATACCATTCTTATGTAAATATTATTATACTATTATTATTATTAATATTTTAGATTCTTGCACTTTAATTTCTTTTGCTACTAACATTTAAATTCTTGCACTTTTATCGCTTTTATTTTATTATGCTTTATTCATCCATATCATGTTTATTATTTGCTCTTATTTTGTTGTTGATTTTTCCTTTTGTCCATTTGGACACAAAAACATTAATAAATGATTAAACTTCTAAAAAACTTGTGACTTTAATTTGTGGACTATTGGTTGCTATCCTTGGCTTTGGAATGAAGATTTGGACCTAGATTCTTAGGACACACTTCATTTGCCTTGATCTTCATGAAGTTGGAATTTGCCTTTATTTGGCCATTTGCTAGCTTATAAGGATGAAACTCTTATGCTCATAATTTGAAGTATCATCAAGTTTGGTTAGATCTTTCTTCCCTTATCTTCTTATTTTCTTTTTTTAGGATAGTCCCTTCATCTCCTCCCCTTCTTTAATTTTCAAAATCTTCTCCCTTTTTCAAAGGATTCCTTTTTTTAATCATCACCTATTTAATAAACAAAACCTTGACTTTTGTCAAGTGGCTTTTACTCTTTCTTATTCTTTTCTCTTAAAATCAATAAATCTAATCATGTTGACCTTAATTCAAAAAAATAAAAAGAATCAAACTCATTCAAGTTGTTTTGTGCCTTTGTGCACTTTTGTGTATTTTCTTTAAAAGAGTGCCGATTATGAGTCATTATTCTTTAGTCGGGTGTAAGTCTCTCCATCTCCATGGTTGTAGTTTTATGTAATTAAGTCTCTTTTCATTCGTGGGGGTTTAGTGGCATACTCGTTGATTTTATCCGAGTTGGCGCCCTCCACATAATGATGTATGAGTCCATGCCTTCATTCTCATGGTAGTTTGTTTGGCCATCCACTTGAAGATGACGATTTCTCTTCACTTAATAAAATTAATCATAAGCCACATTTTTCACAATTTGTACCACGAACTACGGGGTTTTGATCTTGCATTGCACTTTGTGGGTACGTAGGCATGAGGTGGTAAACCTCTCAAAACACAAAAATTTTAAAAAATAATTCTTTTCTCATCCCCCTACTCTCATTTAACAAACCTTTTTCAAACCAAAAGCAGTAAATTTTTCAAAGGGCTCCCATCGAGTACCACAAACATTTTGTGTGCGTAAAACCTTCCCATTGTGTAACCTATCCCCTTACCTGTTTCTCTGTTGTGTTTCTTTAGTTTTTTTTGCTTTTAGATTCATTAGGATTTATTCGCTCTTTTTTCCTTTTCCTCTTGGAATAAAATAAAAGCGCGTTGGCGACTCTGTTTACTTTGAGTTAAGTTAACTAATAGCTTATACTCATGATTTTACCGCTACACAACATTTTAAATAACTTAGAACCCTATTAAAGAAAACATAGCCTCCTCTTGGGCTTAATTCAAGGACCCTCAGGCCTCTTAAAGGTACCTTCTGTAACACCCTTCTACCCCAAAAACAAATTATATAAATAAACTGAAATAATTAGAGTAACTCATAGAAGATGTCACATTTCTTCATAAAACATCAATCCAAAATATTATATTAAAAATAATCTTTTCTATAAGAATCAAAACCATTGCAGCGGAACCAGATACTCAAATAAATATTTTCTTCATATCTCATTAAAACATAAAGACCTATTGGTCAAAGTCAACAATTCTCATCATCCTCAAAATTCAACATTTAACAAAATCATCAAACTCATATTCACAAGCGCCAATCCAATCATATAAGCATTCTATTTCCCCTAGATGTTACATCTATTAGAGCAAGACACCAGACACTCTAGAATTAAGCTATACAACTTCCAGCTAAGACTTCACGCACCGCGAAAGAGGCAACATTTCAAAATAGGAAGGGTGAGAAATCATAATTCATTATAATAATATAAGGATATGGAATATAAATAAATCATGTACAACCATATCATGATAACATCAACAACAAAATTCAGTAAAAAACACAATCTCCAAAACACATACCTTACAAAGCGATGTTAACTACAATGTAATGTGTAATATGCACGTGGTACAATTTTTCTCCGTGAGATGGACACATGGCCATCAACCCTCCACAAGGGAGCACACCAAAAATATGCTATGAAATGCAACGATGCGTTACTCTGTAAAAATCACCGAAAAATCAACAAGCGCATCATTCATTTCATGTTCAGCAAATAATCATCATATAATCATGTCTTTCATCACGACAACACGTCAATAACACTTCTTCACCGATAATACAATGAAACAACTTATTTCATTCAACGAGACAACACAACAACTTCTCTCATCAACAACAACAAATCGCCAATTCACAATAACATCATGTTTATAAATATAAAACCAATTTTGAACAATACATCAAAACATCTTCTTTTATCAACAACAACAAATTATCAATTTACAATATAAATCATGTTTATAATCATAATACCCATTCCAGAAATACAACAAAACAACTTCCTTCATCAACAACAACAAATCATCAACTTATAATAAAATCATGTTTATAATCATAAAACCAATTCCAACAATACAGCAAAACAACTTCTTTTATCAACGACAACAAATCATCAATTTACAATAATATCATGTTTATAGTCCATACATCAACAACCAAATCGACTACAAAAATCGGCACGAAAAGACATTACAAATCATCAAAAATCACTAAAACAGACATCTGACACTGCCTACCGTGTCCTATGACACGACTCGTGTCAGAAACATATGCCACATTCATCAAAACTCAACAAAATTTCAAAATACAGTGGTCTGACATGGGTGGTCGTGTCATGTGACACTGCCCGTGTCAGGAACACTGAAGCAAAAAAAAGTTGTTTTCCCGATCTAGAAGGCTGACACGGGTGCCCGTGTCGTGTGACACGACCCGTGTCAGAGTGAGATAAAACCTAATTTTCCCCAAAATGTTTTTCTGCTACGTTTTGACTTCAAATACCACCAAAAAACAGTTTTCTATAACATCAAATTGCATCATTTATTCACATAAATCGCATACAATAACACCTAACATTCTAAATCACTCTAATTCATCAAACACCCAAATTCATTAACAATCTACAAGAACCTAATTTATTCCTAAACCAAACCATATAAAATTCTAATAAGTTATGAAATATCCCCATACCTTAGATAATTTCGTCGATTGATACTCTTCTCCAAACTCTTGGCTACTTCAAGACCTTAAGCCTCCTCTCCTTCTTCTCTCAGAACTCTTCTTCACAAAAACACAAAAAATGAGAACTTTTGATTGTGTTCTCCTATTTGGGAAAATTTATCCCAGTTTATGATTTTCCAAACTTATCCTTACTCTTTTCTAATAAAGATCACCTTGCCTTTTTCCTTAATATATTTTTTATTAATAATAATAACAATAGTATAATAATACACTAATTATTCATATTATCTAAAAAATACTCTTATACTCCCAAATAACCAACATAACATCCATACTCCCAATTCTATTATTTTAAATAATAAACAATAATTCGAATATTACTACATGATTATTCTTATTATTAATATTATTAAATTAATATCACCACAATGCATCGGGCCACATAACCACCTATTGTCAAAACCATCATATATCCTCAAATAAGCAACACTTACTCATAATCGAATTTTGGGTGTTACACCCTCTCTCAGGCTTAGAAGTTTCTCAGCCTCCTCCTACGCTTTGTTCACTGACCCATGGGCCTCTTAAAGGTAACCTAGCCTCCTCTTAAGCTTAAACACAAGGACCCTCAAAGGCTTCCTAAAATCATATGAACATATCCTTTAGAATCAAGCATATACAATAGTCCCCCTCTTCCCGATGGATGACCAAGATAGCCTCCTCTTGGGCTTTGTACAATTGAACCGCCCTAGACAAAGAAATGTCTAATAACCTCAAAATATTTTATCAAATAACAGAAAAAACACTCTCCACACAGAGTCAATCTTCATCAAATTTTTAGCCTCCCATCTTTGGCTTCATATAAGATACAAATAATCAAGAGTCAGTCTCCCACAAATAAGTTTCACATTTGGGCTTCCAAATCAAGAGTCAGTTCTATTTGTTTAGCTTCAACCTTGGGCTTCAATCAAGGCACATATAAAATAAATCATTCCCTCTCTAGAGATGACAAATTTTATCTACTAAGTCTCTTTTAACTTCAACATTGGGCTTCAATCAAGATACAAAAAGTCAAACACTTTACAGCAAATCAAAATATAGTCATAGTCTTAGACTTTAACTAAGCTAATTCAACAATACAGTCATAGTCTTGGAATTTAACTAAGCTAACTCAATCAGTACATTCATGGTTTTGGACTTTAAATAAGCTAACTCAATCATTACAGTCATAGTCTTGGATTTTAACTAAGCTAATCACCAACAGTCATAGTCTTAGACTCTAACTAAGCTAATTTATTCAGTCAAACACTTGGACTATAACTAAGATCACTTTCCATCAGTCATTTTTTCCACCCAATTCAACTTTCCTAAGCTATGAAATTCAGATCAACCATTCAGTCCTCCTTAAGCTATGCAATTCAGGGTACCCATTCCGCCTTTCTTGAGTTATGCAAATCAAGATACCATATTCAGCTTATGCCTTGAGCTATGCAATTCAAGCACCCCTATCAGTAACAATTTTTTTTAGCTTCAATCATGGGATATTATCAGGACACAAACAAACTTTTAGCTTCAATCTTGGGCTTTGATCAAGACACAAATACAAACTTTCAGCATCATCATCCTGTGCTTCGACCAGGATACAAAATCAACCTCTCCCTAAATTCTCTCTTTTGGGGTACATAGACAAAAGGTCGTAAGATATTTTCAAGCACACCAAACATAAAACAACAATTAGGTTCTCAGACCTATCAAAAACATCGGAAAATTATGAAAACAGAAAAACACAACTTCATCCTATCTTACCAGCACTGACTTCATTCCCAGACACAAATCAAAGAGAACCCACAAATATAAAAAAGAACTGATATGCCTTATACTTAGGTGAAATAATCTATATAAGAAACCCAAACCATGTGGGCATCTGTCAATCAATAGTATATAGATCGGGGTGAGTTTAAGATATATTTTCCCTTCCATAACCAGCTTCACTAGTGTAAGTTCTGTAAATTGGCATTAATTTTGTAAAACAAATATAGCAACATTGTGTATGTACAGGATCTTTGCAAAACACTAAAATATATAAAGCAAAGAATCCTTTTGTGTGCGCCCAAACATGTTGTGTTGAAATGTTTCAACATCTGAAACAACATGTCGAAGAAGATGTCAAGACATTTCATTTGACATCATGAACTGCTGAAGATGGATTGAAGTTTCTGTTTTGGTTTTAGAAGAAACAATTTATTTGAAGATTTAAATCAATCTAATGGTGCTGATGTAAAAGATCTTGAAGACTCAAATTTAAATTGAAGACAAATATTGAAAAATATAGAGTTTCTATATTTTGAGATATTTTAGGAGTTATTAGATTTAAAGATCTTTTTGTATATTTTGTAAGCAGATTTTTTCTGCATATTTGTAGCAGCTATTGCTATGATTGTTTAGGCCCAAATCAAGTTGGGAATAAGTTATAAAAGAAACCTTGTAACCTAGTTTAGAATTAACCAACCAAATCGAAAATGTAATATCATTAGGGTTGTGTTCTTGTGATAGTCGTGCACAACAAGGAACCCTGTTGTGGCTGTTTCACTTGTGATTCTCGAAGCTTTTAAGCAAGAGAAGTGTGGTACTTAACTGAAGCTTCTAAGCAAGGTTATGTTGTTTGTAATGGAAGTGTAGCTTCTGTTTGTGGATTGTTGTGTAGGTATGAAGCCGTCAATATCAACAACTGACTGTTTGCATTGTGAGACATCACTGAGGTGATTGGAAATGAGGATGAGTTACTCATATTTAGGAGTTCCTAAGTAGAAGTTGCATTCGTAGTGATTAAGTGAGAAGACTGTAAACTGTAGATGTTTGCTGAGAAGTCTTTGAATTGATACTACATAATGGATTTCCTTCCTGGCTTGGTATCCCCCAGAGTAGATTGATTTGATCGAACTGGGTTAACAATTTTGATGTGTTCTTATAGCTTTTTCAGTTTTATATTTCATGCAGTACCTAAACTCAATGTCATATCAGATGTCACAACTTCCTGAAGAATGTTTGAATCTGATATATCAAAATTTTAAATGTGTTGTTGTGTATGCCTTACCATGTTTATAAGTAACAGATAAGATGTGTCACCATCATATTCGACATCTTAGTCTATCATACCAGAATTTCAATTGGTATCAGAGCAGGCATCCAAGTCTGTTTCTGGATGAGATCCAAGGGGGATACTTTCTAGTTATTGGTCAAGGTAGAAGTGTTCTACTGAAAATTTCTTTAGATGTGTGAATGGTCCCTAGAAGTAGACGATGGATTGTTCTGTTGTTATAACATGGGGTTCATGTTGCTATTGTGATATATTTGATTTATTTTCAAACTTATGGTTGCTGGTGTCACCCGAAGATAATTGCTAGGGCTAATTTTTGACACTTGAAGTTACTAAGGAGTTAGTCATCTGTTGCATATCTATCTGATAACTCCTTTGTGTGAGAAGGTTGCTCTTCTCTTGAAATATATCCTATGGTGTTGGGGATATACATCTAACTTCTTTTGTCAATGTGCTAATGATACTTGAATACTATTTTTCAAGTCCACTCAAGGCACTATGAAGAGAAGTGGTTGTTTGGAGATCTGAAGACTTCTAGTAACAAACCTATCTTCTGTCTGTATAACTCTGTGTGATCCTTGGAATGATGTCTTATCCCATGATAGAACATCACATCAGAATTAGGCATGAATATGTTGTCTAAGTAATGGCTATATAGATGCTTGGGTGCTAAACTATTGTGTTTAATTCACAAGTGTTTGGAACCTACTCCTGATCTGGAAGAGGAGGCATCTGTATGGTATGGCTAAGAAAGTTCTAGCCCTGGAACTTTTCTTAGCTATGGGTGTTGATCAAGGAGTGATCAACATGTGCTTTTCTCTTGAGGACATTTTATTTCTTGTCCTTGCTTCAGGAGTGTTGTACCTGAGCTTCAAGGAGGATTATTTCAAAAATACTCTTAGCTATGTGAACTGGTGGAGTTGACTGATGTGGATATAGTTGATCAGTCGCTATATTGTATGTGAGAAAATCTCAATTCAGTCTGATTCTAGGTCTGAAGGAAAAGTATGTTGAAGTCTCCCAACTGCTTCTTATGTCTGTGTTTTGGAAGCCAAATCAACTGCTGATGGTTAATTCCCTTATGCCCCTGCATTTGTTTGTTGTGGAGGGTTATGTGATTGATATTGATGATGTCTGAACAAATGTTTGAACATCATCTCAGAAAGTGTCAGATTTCTACGAAAGAAGAAGAAAAAGTCAGATTACATGTTCATCCTTGTGTGAGGAGGTAATCTTATCTGACCATTAGTAAATACCTTGACGAGAGACTTTGTATTTGTCTATTGTTTTTATGATACATATAGATGGATACTTAGATGGAAAACTTAGTATTTATCTGGAAGTATGCATATTTGTAGTCTAAATCTTATGTTTCAGAAATTTTTCTGAGTAACTAATGCTCATCTTCAAAAAGGAGCTTTGGTTGTTCATAAAAGAGGGAATTCAGTAGTGCCATCTGTGGTGTTTTGGTGCAAGAATGCAGACTAGTTTTGGTGGATGCAGTTGGAATTTTGTTCTTCCCTTGACATGGAAGGTGCATATAATCATGAAGGTATTATTGATAAATCATTAGGACTTTGAGAAGATTGCTTTACTCAGGGAGAAATGGAATCCTTGGTATTGCTTCAAGGTGTTGTTCTGAAGTATTCCTTCTGAAGATTCAGACATTGGTAGGTTTGAAGACTTTTGAGAAAACAATAGAAGTTTCTTATCAATATGTGATATTAGTATAATTTTCTACAAATTCAACAGGATAGAGGTTATCTACTCAAACTTGATAGATAAGTCAAGTCTATGAGAGCATGAAAGTCTTGTTCTGTAATGGAAGGAGGTTCTTTCAAGTGGCAGAAGAAGGAGCTAAATTTAACAGCTGAATGTGGACTAACAATGTTCAAAAATCTAGTTTAACATCAAAATCTAATTGGTTAAGTGGCACATCAATTTAATATATAATGATCTACAAGGACTGAATGCTTCATAAGGCCTGTTATCTTGACAGCTTGGTGAAGATCAACTTTGTTGATAAGGATATCTTTGGAAGATTTCTGATAAACGTGAAGAAGACAGGTGGGGCAATTGGATTTTTTATATGAGGATTCATAAAGGAGGTGATCAAACTATGGCAATTGGTTGATCTCTACAGTGGATTCGAAGAATCAAGATAATCAGAGTGTGGCAGCTGGTTGTTCTTGAGGATTGTCTTGGAACAAATTGCTCTTAGGCATAAGAGTGATGAGTTGAAGACTCAATGAGATATGTTCTTCTTGAAGGTGGTTTTCTGGATTTCTTATTCTAGATGGTGGCACAGTGAAGTTGAAGAATTTCAGTTCTTGGATTACTATGTGTCGCTCCCTGGATTTCCATCATGGTACAAACGCGAAAGTGGCGCGGAAAAAGGGTAGAGACGCCAGCCAGACATTTTTATCCCGAAGGAAAGAGAATGGTAATGCTGCACAAACTAGAGAAGAAAGGGAAGGATAAAGGTCATGCGAACCAAAGAGACTGGGTTCAGGAGTCGGTTACAATCTGGGAAGGTATTAGCACCCCAGATCGTCTGCCGTACCCGACGGGATCCAAGCTTGCAAAGAAATTGTTTCAAAGGGAGAAGAAATGAAAGCTGATGCAAAAAGAATGACTGAAACTGGATAAGAAAAGAAAAGAAAGGTGGAAAATGTAGGGAAAATAAAAGAGTGATAGAATGGGCCCTACCCCGCTGCCTACGTACCTCATTAGGACATGAGGATCAGAGTCTACGTAGTTCCCCCAACTAGGGGTGGAAAGATTTCTTGTGTGTTAAGGATTGAAATTCATATGTCAATGCTTAGGTGTTCCAAGCTCGTCTACTACGAGTGTGTAACCGTCTTGCAAAGTGACAAGTAGGAGCAAGTTAATACGATGAGAGTGAGTGAGATGAGAAAAGAAGTCCCGAAGGAGAGACGATTATTCTTTGTTTCTCTCTTTTAGAATTTTTTAGGAGCGTGGCACAAGGAAGTGAATTCAAATCCTTTTCTAGGGAATGTGTACTTATTACCATATTCCTAGATAGAACGAGTAATAAGCACACCAAGAATGAAGAAGACCCTCAAACTTGTTTCCAAAGATTAGGGTTTGAGTTCACCAACTTGTTTGGAATTATTAAGTGTTTTGTGGATTAAATGAGGAAGTGTTTTTTATGGTTTTCTTAGTGAAAATAGTCTTATGATTGAACTTGTGCATCATGCTAGACAAGCTTGTACCACCACCAATATGGGTGAGTACAAGTGTCCCATGGAATAAGGCTATGTATCAACGACTACTTCAACCTTTGTTAAAGTGTTTTTTTAGTTTTATATGAAAATGAGAAATAGAAGAACCAAAAGGAACTAAAAAGGTAAAACCACTAAGGGGAAAGACTAATCCTAATGTTATCATGCCAAGATGGAACTAGGTTAGTCTGGCTTGAAGTTTATCCTAATGAATAAGAAGGAAAGAAGAAAAGAAAAGAAGAAGAAAAGAGGTAGAGAATCAACTTACTTCTCTTAAAGAAGTTAAGTTGTTCTCTAAGGGGAAAGGAAAGATTGTTAAACAAATGATGGCCTAGGCACATCCCAAAGACAAGTATGAAAACATTAAAGAGAAGCTAAAGAGGTTTGAAATGTGGATATGCCATCCACACTTCCCACATACCATTGCACCTACAAGGTTAGAAGAATTCACAAGATATAAACAAAGATCAACTAAGTTCAAATAAAATAAAAACAACTAAAGGATCAATGCAAATCATCACAACCAGAAATTAAACAACACATCAAAGTCCAAAGGTCAATCATACATCATACCAATAATAGGGAAAGAAGTCATACAAACACTTATCAAAGCATCGTGAAAGGAATAAGGTAGAAACATGAGATTAGAAGTATCACACAAGGTAAACATCAACCAAGATCATCAAATTCAGAACCCTATCATGGTAAAGAAGTGCCTAAGAATATGTTAGACACATCACTTGAGGCATACAATCACATATGAAATCAAATAAGAGAAGCATGGAAAAGTTAAAGGTGTGTAGAAACATACTTGTGCAAGTGAAACTTAGTGATCACATGACATCAAACAAGTCAAGGAAAAACTTCCATACAAAATCCAGGGGTCTAGCAACATGTTAGAAATCACAAAAATAAACCCTAAGAGTTGGCATAAGTGCACTCTTATCCTAACAAGCAAGCATTGGTCACATAAGCATCAAACTAAAGCATACTAAGAGAAAAATTCAAACAAATATCATACAAGTTTTAAAAATCAAGCAACTAAGCACAAAGACTCTTCAATCATGCATAAACAGAATATCAAGTTCTCATGGCAAAAATCAGAAGCTAACAACATCAAAGAATTGACCAAATGTGACATAAGGTTTCACTAACTTCTACAAAAAGAAACAAGAAAAAATATGTCCAAACAAACCCTAAATATCATGGTAAAAATATCTAACATACTTCAATATGTCATCAAATCAAAGCAAAAAGAATCAACTTCATACCTATTACCAAACTCAGAATAACAATTAGACAAGGCAGGTTACTCATGGAAGAAATAAAATAAAAAGAAATTAATGATAAAATTAATCCAGAAGTGAAAAATTATAGAAAAATAGAAAATAAAAATATGGAAAATTAGGGAAAAATAAAAAGAAGTCACATGATTGTTTTTAGGATTTTTGGAAAGGTTTTACTGTTTAAAAAAATAAAATATGAAACAATTAATTGAAAAGAAATAAAGAATGAGAAATAAATGGAGGAGGTCCAAAAAGTAAGACAAATTAGTTCAATTACATTGGGCTTTGAGACAAGGAGGTGTGATTAGAATTTATGAGGCCCAAGCGCCCTACACAAACTCAGTCAAACAAACCAAAATTATGCACATCCAATGGCTCATCATCAAAGTCAACCAATTAACATATCATAGGGTTCACACACGCAGTCAACAAAAATAATGTCCAAGCAACCAACCATCTAAATCAAGCCATAAGGAAAAAGTACATCAATCTAGTGGTTCACAACAAATAGAACAGATCAACGCGTGAGATCAATAGTCACCTAAGAAAGTCCACCAATCCAAGGGTTTAGATCTGAGGTTTACACAAGCTAACATACACCAGAACACAAAAACAATTAATTGAAAATATAAAGCCACAAGCACCTCATGTGCTTCAATAATTGATGTGTCCCTCTCTCAGCCTTCGGATCCAACAAGATCAATGCACCACATTTAAACCTGGTGATGGAATAGTACTCACCGCCGGAGAAGCTTCGGTCGTCTTCTCCAGCCAGACTCAGACGAGCTCCACGAATGTTTTTCCAAAAATGGAAAACTAGCACATCAATCAAAAGAGGACGCAACAAGGAACTCAAATATGTGTTCACTCTTCATAAACACTCAAAATTAAGAGCAGATCGAACAAGACAAAGTTCATCATCAAAACTGCAAATCAACAAACAACTACTCTAAAAGCTTACAATCACTTCAGGCAACATATATCAAGCATGCATAACATGAAATAAATAAGAACAACTCAAAACCGAAGTAAAATATGATGATGCTCAAACCTGGTGTTGAGCTCTTCTTGAGATTCAAAGAAATCCATAGAGATCTTGAGACTCCTTATGCTTCTTGAAGTTGCTTGAGAGCCAAATAAAGGCTGTAGACTTTGATTCTAGTGAAGAATCAGAAACTGAAAAAATATGTTGATCTTCAAATGATAAAAAAATCCATTGATCTTTCAACTTAAGGAGCAAGATGATGATGTGTTTGAATGAGAATGATGAAAATGATTCAGAATCCTTAAGGATGAAGAATGGAGTGTGAATGAGCAAACACTCAGATCTGAGTTTTGTTTGGTTGATGAAAAAACGAGAGAGAAAAATGGGAGAGAAAGAGGCTGAGTTCTGTGATGAAAATTAGTGTGATCCCCCTCAACAATCGTGACTCAATCCTTTTTATATGGAGGGTGTATGTAGTGTGAAACTAGGGTGCTTGAGCAAAATTGTTGTCCCCAAAATACCGAATTCATATCCTATTTTTTCCAACTTTTTACATTTTGTTTTAAAAATACTCTTGTGCAATGCAAGCTCATAGTTGTTATGGTGTGTTTGATGATCTGTCACAATGATGTTAGGATGATAACAGGCTGATGAAGATCAAGGGTAGATATTAGTTTGTATGAGTGAGATTGCATAGGTGGTTCATGTGGGATTACTCTCTTAGTGCATGAGGTGTGCCTTTATGAGTGGTAAGAAATGTAACTTCACATGGCATAACAAATGAGGAAAGAAGGGCGTGCATTGTGTGTGTGTGTGTTGGCTGATCACCACACTCTTGTAGCATTCTCTTTTTGTACCTTTTTCCCAATTTCTATCACGATAAAACAAAATAAAAAATGACCCCCTCACCAACAAAAAGGTCACGTGAGAGTAATAGTGGACATGAAAAATGTGTAGGAAAAAATAGCCAAAAGTGTAACACAAAGACAAAAGAGATTGGACCAATAGAAAATCACTAAATGTGCCCTAAAAACCCTAAAATGCAACAAAACTTCAAAATTTAAATCTTGAGTTCTACAAATGCTTTGAAAGTGTTCTAGGACTTTTTAGAAAGTGAAAATCATGATCTACAACTATCATGTTCAAGGAAAAATCAATTGGAACTTTTTTGCACATGAAATAATAGCTTGAAGATTAGGGCAAATAACTTCTAAAAATAGAAACTTCTAACTTGAGAAATTCCAAATTTAGTAACTTTTGCACATTCATGATTTTTGAAATTAGATATCATCCAAGCTATTATTTGATCAAATATGGCTTCATGAAGTTGATGAAGACGAGAAAAACCCTAAAAAATCTCATGTTTGACTTTTCTTATGAACAATTGACTTTTTGCTTCCCACACAAGTAACTGGCTCATTACTTGGCTTACTCAATGCATTTTTGAACCAAATTTCATTCATAAGCCTTGTATATCATATGAAAGCCTTTGACCACAAGAATTGGTCAAAGCTATGAGAATTCTGTGATCTGAAGAAAAACCCTAATTAGGGTTTGTATGTGTAGGAACACATTGCACCTCTGAACTTCTGATGATGTTTCACCCTTCTAGGGTTTTGTTAGGGACCTTAAGCTTGTATAAGATGTGATGAGACCTTGTGAGCTTCTTGCAAGATCACTTGGCTTTTCACTTGACTTGATTGAATCAATACTTGCCAGATGATGGATCACATGCCCTTTGTTCCTAAACATGGATGTTATGCTTCATTTTTCTATGCCAAATGCTAGGTATGTAAGCTTCATTTTAGGCTTATGATATGAAAAATGAGATAAACAAAAGAGGGAATATTTGGGGTGTTACACTATGGTATAGTAAGTCCAGTTGGTGGAACACATCTAGGATCATGGTGATAAGGTCTTGGTATGTGGAAAATGTTCTAACTTTATGTTAGTACATTATCTTGGGTGTTTGTCTAAATGGTTTCTATTCTTATCCTACATAATCATATGGGAGAATGATGAAGTAGTTGATCTTTATTGGAAGAAACATGTAGAAGAAACTGAAATAGATCAAGTATTGATTGCTTGGAAGTCTATTTATGGACATTCTTTCTAATTTCTGAAAAAGTATTGTAAGGATATTATGTTGGGCCAATGTTGTTTCAAGAATCTGTGTACAGAAGATGTTTAGCTAGTGTAGTCTGTGGTAACTACAAACCAAGAAGGGATCAGGTGTGTTTTGGTACTAGAAGTGAATGTCTTCAATTGGGAATTGAACAGAGGGTGAGATCTTGAAGACATGAATATGCATCTTATGTTTTCCTTTCATTAAAGTATAGAGAATCATGGAGTATCCCAGACAGGGGGAGTTTGTTACAAGTATGTGCAACTGATTTTGTGAAGTCAAGGGGGAGTAGTGCCTTAACCAGGTTCTGTGATGTTACACAAAATGTTGTGACATGTGATACTAAGTATGTTTTCTTGATGAATTTTTGTTACTTAGCGGTTGTGGTGTGCATGTCCTTATGATCCAGATAAGGAGTATCCTTGGAGTACAGAAGGCTATATTGTATAAAGCTGCTCTCTACAGTTTATGTTGGATTCTTGAGGTGTTGTGAACTATACTATTGCACTGCTAGCAGACAGTATTTTGTTAGATGTCAGAACATGTCTCAAGACGTGTGTGTATTGTTCTCTTTTTGAGTATTTGTAGACGGCGCTGGCAGAAAAATGTAAAACACGGGGTTTTCTTGCGTGTTAGTTATTGGGCGTTTGTTTTGTGAGAACAAGTCAGATGGTCAAGGTCAATTTTTTGTTTCACAGTGAATGGTGCATAAGTGTTTGCTCCTATAATAATGATCTTTGACTAAGAATGCTTCTTTGTTCAAGGATAGGACATTACTATTTTCTTCTAATGTGGTTATTTAGAGTCTGGATGAATAATTCGTGGGTATGGTATGGTGAGTGATATGTTTGCCAAGTTTTGGCTAAAAAGGGGTAGAAAGTGTGTGTACAGATGTTGTAGTCAGAGCTGTTGTCATAGCAGTTGCATCTGTTGATTTATGTGGTAGTTACCAGGATGTCAAGGTGGATGTCGAATGCTAGTCTTTGTGACTTGTGTCCTGAGTTGTAGAACACAATTGTGACTTGTGTTTTAAGTTACATAAGAGAAGGATAGATTTTTCTCTTATGTCACCATTGGTCTTCTAGATGAAGTATGTCCAATGGCCTGAGAAGAATGTTTCTGGAAATCTGAAAAGAAAGGAAGTAGAAACGGATTAGTTCGATCAAGAATTCAGGACTATCTACTTCTTATTTGACTGCTGTTGTGTCTATTAGAAGAAGAAGTAGAAACTCATCCACTGGAAGAATAGGTGACTATTGTTTTTGTTCAGTTATGAATACTGCTGAAGATGCCCAACAACATGTCCTGACATAATGGAGAGTTTGCTGGTGTATGTTTTGCTACTGGATTTTTGTAATGTATTATTTTGTAATATTTGTTTTAGCCAAAATTTGCCAAAGGGGGAGATTGTAACTTCTGTAAAATGGCATTAATTTTGTAAAACAAATATAGCAGCACTGTGTATGTACAGGATCTTTGGAAAACACATAATATATAAAGCAAAGAATCCTTTTGTGTGCGCCCAAACATGTTGTGTTGAAATGTTTCAACATCTGGAACAACATGTCGAAGAAGACGTCAAGACAGTTCATTCGACATCATGAACTGATGAAGATGGATTGAAGTTTTTGTTTTGGTTTAAATCGAAATAGTTTATTTGAAGATTTAAATCAGGCGCTGATGTAAAAGATCTTGAAGACTCAAATTTAAATTGAAGACAAATATTGAAAAATATAGAGTTTCTATATTTAGAGATATTTTAGGATTTTTTAGATTTAAAGATCTTTTGGTATATTTTGTAAGCAGATTTTTTCTGCATATTTGTAGCAGCTATTGATGTGATTGTTTAGGCCCAAATCCAGTTTGGAAAAGGTTATAAAAGAAACCTTGTAACCTAGTTTAGAAACATCCAACCAAACTAAAAATGTAATAACATTAGGGTTGTGTTCTCGTGGCAGCCGTGCGTAACAAGGAACACTGATGTGGTTGTTTCACTTGTGATTCTCGAAGCTTTTAATCAAGAGAAGTGTAGTACTTAACTGAAGCTGCTAAGAAAGTTTAAGTTGTTTGTAATGGAAGTGTAGCTTCTGTTTGTGGATTATTTTGTAGGTATGAAGTCGTCAATATCAGCAGCTGACATTTGGCATTATGAGACATCATTGAGGTGATTGGAAGTGAGGATGATTTTCTAATATTTAGGAGTTATTATGTAGAAGTTGCATAGGTAGTGATTAAGTGAGAAGATTGTAAACTTAGGTGTTTTGTGAGAAGTCTTTGAATTGAAACTACATAGTGGATTTCCTTCCTGGCATGGTAGACCCCAAAGTAGATTGATTTGATTGAACTGGGTTAACAATTCTGTTGTGTTCTTTATAGCTTTTCAGTTTTATATTTCATGCAATACCTGAACTCAATGTCATATCAGATGTCACAATATCGTGAAGAATGTTTGAATTTGATATATCAAAATTTTAAATGTGTTATTGTGTATGCCTTACCATGTTTATAAGTAACATATAAGACGTCTCAACATCATATTTGACATCTGAGTCTGTCATACCAGAATTTCAACCAGGAAAAATAAAGAAATCAGAAAGTAGCAAAACTGCGATTGTGACTAAAGACCACAAAAATCGAGCTACAAGAAAAGGGTGTCGTCTGTGGGACCATAAACCACCTTTTAGATAAAAAAAACTTTAAGTTTAGGAACATGTATATATATATTGCTTTATACTGTTTTATGTTTATGTTTCCGCAAAAATCAGTTCAGTTGATATCCTTTTGGGTGGTCTTTCAAATTGGAATGTGATAAATCTGCATTTGGGTGAGCTCGAGTGCACTCTAAGATAGGTAGGGCAAAATTGTGATAGCTTGTAGAGATTCCAATCCCGACCACTCTAAAGTCTTTGAATCTCTCTAGATATCCGGTGTGAAATCGATGTTTATAACATACTCCATGAAAACTCGGCGATTTCCAATCGAAAACTAATAACATTGAGGATTTAATAAACATTTATCCTATGACCTTGACTTACATGATCTAAAGGTACAAAATTTTTTACCGTGTTATAAACATTGGGAATGGGTAGATCTCTGGCCTCATGACAAGAACCTTTGAACCCATGTTTTCACCATGTTTTTGTGTGTTGCATTCATGCATTCATAAAAAAATTCATTTTTAAAAAAAAATCATCATAATTTTCTCCTTTAAGAGAATTGAACGAACATTTGTTTCACAGTATGCGTCTTTTCAAAAATGCACTTTCGGTGACAGAGAACCCACAAGTTTACATTCAAGAATCTGAGATTGGACGATCTAAGAAA
Organism: Lathyrus aphaca; assembly: GCA_963966055.1. Taxonomy (NCBI): domain Eukaryota; kingdom Viridiplantae; phylum Streptophyta; class Magnoliopsida; order Fabales; family Fabaceae; genus Lathyrus; species Lathyrus aphaca. The sequence goes on from OZ014523.1 coordinate 315,633,204, forward strand.
TCTAGGAAAGCTTGTCACAAATCTAGAATAATTAAGGGGAAAGTTTGGAGAATATTTGTCCCTACTGATGGTAAGCATGTTAGAAGGAGTTCTTACTACATTGGTCACTTTCTACGACCCGATGTACCACTGCTTCACATTTTCAAATTATCAGCTTTGCCCCACAATTGAAGAGTATTCTCAATTGATAGGAATCCCTATTAATAAGAAAATACCATTCTATGGATTGGAAGGAATTCCAAGAGGATCAACAATTGCTAGAAATCATGCTTTGGAAGAGTCAGAAGTTAATGCTCATTGGGCTACCAAAGGAAGAGTCGAGGGCATGCCCTCCAAATTTTTAAGTGAAAGAGCATTATACTTCGCCAGTATCAGAAATACTATTTAGTTCATGTAAACACCCCAAATTTGCCCTCACCCATTCACCCCATGGCTTGTGATCTTTTCATATGCATAATTCAATCATACCATTCTCATATTGCATTTTTGCTTCACTGCATTGCTCCTAAGTCATCTGCATCTAGGGTTTGTGATCTGAGCAATCCAAGAGCTAGTTGAGCCACTCCAAAGGTCATCAATCACTTCAAAGGGGTCCATGTATGTCCAAGTATCATCTTATATCGCCACAAAGTCAAGAAAGTCAAAGAATCACAAGAACTGAGAAAGGCATGGAAGCAGAGCCAGGTTTAACTACACAGATGACCTAGAATTAGGGTTTTGGTTTCAAAGGCCATAACCCCAAATTTTTTGGTCATTATTGTTTCTATTGGTCTCTATATGTCATAAGGATAATGCATATCAATTTTCATGAAGAAATTCCATAGGGAAGGCATCTGATCAAGAGTTGACTTCTTGAGCAAGTCAGTGCAAAATCAGGGCATCTGAGGCCCCCAATGAACCAACCAAAGGGTGTTCTTCATCATTTTGAATGTGTATGATCTTTATTTAGTCATAGAATATGTTAGAAGTTCACAAAGTTGAAGAATTTCAAGCCATTTGCAAAGTTGCCTTTTTGGGAAAATGACTTGTAATGGAAACTTGCCATTTTGGGAAAGTTTTTCAACCCTTTCTTTTTGATTCAAAAATGCTTCAAATGAGAAAACTTTGGTCATGAAAGTTGTAGAATGGATCATTCCCTTTTCAAAAAGTACAAGAGATCATTCTAATTCATTTTGGATCAAAAGATATGGCTTGTCAAAGTTGAGGAAAATCACATAATTTCAAGTTTTGCACCAAAGAGGCAAAGTTGCAAAACCTCTTGCCAAGGCAAATTGTAACTTCAAATGGTCTTCTAATCCTTGCACAAACATAAAACAATGCCTAAAAGTCAGAATGCATCAAGGATTTGTCCATTTTCATGACTTATGTATCAAGAAATCACAAAAGGGCAAAAGGATCACAAAGTTGCAAAACATCTCACAAACCCTAATCCACTTGCTAATTGGCCTCAAGACTGATTCCATGGCTCTCCTCAATCCTTGCTACGCAGGACACCCCTTTGTCTTTGGCCTGCCATTGACCCATACCTCTCTTACACCTAGACTTGAATTTTTGCAAAAGGAACCATACCAATCAAGCTAGGCCACACCAACTCCTCTGACCTATCCAAGTGTGATACATGTACCAAATGGGACTCAACACAACAGACACACAAGCCTGATCTCTCTCATAGCCATAGTTCACAAAAATCCTCATTCTTGCATTTTCTATCGAATCCCTTAACTCAGCCACCCATTCCTCAAATTTCTTCCACCATCCATCTCAAAACACTCCACTGATCATCCCTGACCCTTCACCTTGCCTTGAAACCCCCTGAAACTAAAACACGATTTCCCCCCCTCTCGGAACAGAACTCCATCAATCTCACAAACCAGCCAAAATAAACTCTAAACAAGCTTTGCAAACACTTGAGGGAGGTCAGTAGAGTTGATTGGAAGCAAGGAACTGGTCAAAAAGCTCCTGGATTGAAAGCTTCAACTCAGGTAGCCACTGAAATTCATTTTTCCAGAAGCTTTGTTTTAAGTTACTAAATGGTTAAGTTTGATCCCTTGAGTTCAATGAACTTTTTATTTTTGAAAATGATGAAGAAATGAGTGTGTATGGCTTGTCTGAAATTTCTGCCATTTTTGAACCTTGCTTCGAATCTTGTTAATGGTGAGAAATAAATTCCATTTGAGGGCAGGGATGAGTTTAGGGAGGTGAGAGGAAGTGATCTGGAGCTTTAGAGCTCCAGAAGTGACCTAGAGAGTGAGATTGAAAATTTCAGGGAGGGATGTCACCGGAGAAGACGACCGGAGCTCTTCTCCGGTGACCTGAATGTCATTAAGTCATTAATTGCGTTTAGGGTTTAGTTTGAATCTGGGCCTTAGATCTGGTGGACTTTCGTTGACTCCCGCGCATATGGATGGCCTGGATCCTTTCATTAAGCCCTAATCCACGTCATTAGTTTAATTAATTAGGTTTTTATATTAATTGGGTCAGTTTGAATTACAGTTGTTGGATGACGCGCACAATCTTCCCTCCTTCTCCCAGTTTGAATTTCAGCCTCTGGATGTGCATACTTTTCACTTTATTTAATTTTATTTCATTTTCTTTTCATTTTATTTGTACGAATTATTTAAAATAGCAAAAATCATTTAAAAATTATGAAAATTTTTGTCAAGGATTTCATCAATTTTTAAAACCCAAAAATATTTTTTATTTTTATTTTTTGCATAAAAAATTATTTTTAAATCATTTAAATGTTTATTTTTAATTAGTTAATGAAAATTAATTAATTAAAAATACATTTAGGTATTTAAAAATCACAAAAAAATTCACATTGCATTTAGAAACATTTAGAAACATTATCCAACTCTCAAACCAAATTTCTTTTTTGTTCTTAATGCCTTTTGATCATTTTCATTGGAATTAAATTCATTTGAAGGCAATATTTTGTTTCAAACTTTAAAAATTTCATTCTGCCTAACCCTTGAGAGTTGGATGATGATTCTTCTTGCATTGCATCCCCTATAGCATGTAGTTAAAATTGGTTTGATTTGATCTTGCATTTTCAATTTGTTTGGCACTTTTCTTGATGAGGTACCCCAAAACCCTAATAATCTTAGGAAATTCATAACTTACACTAGGTTAAGGGTTGGACCCTCTCCTTTGGGAAGTGAGCTTGTATAGGTTTAGGGTATCTTTGATTGCATTTTCAAATTTTTATCATGACATTTGCTTCTGGTTTTGGATTTTTGCTTTGCATGATGCATGTAACCCTAATTTGTGCTTTCCTTTGCATCCATTTCTCATTTGCTTGCATCCAATGACCTGCCATGACATTTTGTGCATCCACATGATTCATAATACATCTTAAGACATATTAGAATCATGTTTGATCATTGCATCTTTCATTTTCCATGTTGTATGTCCATTACATTTCATAAACTTTTCTTGAACATTCATGGTTCAATGCATGCCTCATTTGCATCCTTATGCTTGTTTGATCATTCTCATGCCTTGCCTCATGTTTGCATCATCCCTTAGCATCATTAACATCATGTTTATGCTTCTAACTTTGGTTTGCATCATGACATTCCATCTCATTTGCATTGCATTGCATTTCTTTTGCTAACTTTTCAGGTGGTAAGTTGTTTTGAGAAGTGGATTTGCCTTCACTTCTTACAATCTTTTCATCTCTTTCATACCTTCTTTGCTTCATTTTGTTTGTGTATTAGAGTGAGCTTGCTCATTCATGTTCATCTTACTTTCTTTCTTCAAGCAATTTGTCTTCTTAAGTGAAGCAAGTTGTTTTGCTTCTCTTTGCTTCTTCCTCTTTTCATCCTGCTTCTTCCATGGTGGCTTTTCTCTTGAAGATATTTTGCAAGCCTCATAAACCCTAGGAACAACCAAGCATGATCACAATTAGGGTTTGATTAGTCACCCATTTAGTTTTACCTTTGTGTCATCTTTGAGTCTTCTTTTCTCATCTCTTACTCAGGGACTAAACCCCTAAGGCTTTAAGGCTTTGTGATTAGGGTTATGCCTGCATCCTTCTATTAGGATGGAGTGTATAACTTTAATCCTAAGTGTTAAACCCTTAATGTGTTTAAATCCTTTAATTAATCCACTTAATAATCACTAAGACACCAAGCTTGTAACTTGGGCCTTGCATTAGGGTTCTAATTCTTCCTTAATTGGTTAAGAAGGACTAACCCTAGTGTTAATGGACAAGTCCCCCTCAAGTTGTCTTGCAAACCATAAAATCCACTTCTTGATCTTACCATTAAATAAAATCCACTTTAATAAAGGCTTTGTTATGTCATGAGGTTAATCCCTAATCATGGATTAAGTTGAGGAGTCTTCCTCAGCTTAAATGTTCTCATCTATTATCCTTCTATTAGGATGGTGTAATGAGTCTATTAAATCCTTGATTATGGCTTAAACTCATTACTCAACACTAAACAAAAACTCCAAAAAACATCTAAATAAATGTAAGTAGGTTAATAATCTTAATCCTACATCAGGGTGAATAAGTGTGAGGTGTTTACTTCACATTTAAGGTATTCCCATCACCCCTAGTCAGAGGGAAGATGTGATGAGTTTACTAACCCCTTGGTTTAGGCTTAAGCTTATTTTCCTATGACAAACACAAAAAAGAAATAAAAGATTGAAAATACCAAAAACAAACAATAATCGTCTCCTTCGGGATTCTCTTCTCATCCTATTCACTCACAAACGAGAACTCGCTTCTTCCGTCTAATGCGAGACAATTAGCACCTGAGCCAGACAGGTCATACACTTGAGCATAGGCAAATAAGCAGTTCACAAGTCAATTCATCTTCCAGTCTCTTTGGGTCGAACTACGGTGTTCTGACTTCCTCATTGCACGAGAGGATACGTAGGCATAACTTAACAGTTATCGAACAAAAGTCTCTGTATATTCCCCTTTTTTCCAGCCTTATTCCTTAAGCCTCATGGTCTTGAGCATTTCATTCTCGGTCTTACACTGACACTTCACTTATACACTTCTCACTTCTTTTACACTGACACTTGCATTCTTTCCAGCTTTGATACACAAATAGCACTGACACTACCCCTTTTAAACACAAATATTTTAAGTGTGGATCCCGTCGAGTACGGCGGACAATCTGGGTGCTAATACCTTCCCAGGTTGTAACCAATCCCCTTTCTCAGTCTCTCTGGTTCGCAACCGTCTTATCCATCTTTTCCTAGGTTTATGCAGCATTAACTTTCCTTCGGGATAAAAATGCCTAGCTGGCGACTCTATTCATTCCTTATCCTTTCGCCGACCGTTCGCGTCTGTACTCCTTCTGACCAGGTGTCATTTGGTGGGAGCGGCAGCTTGGCGACTCTGCTGGGGACCCTTATACTGTAACCAGGGCTTCTGGTTCTTTTTGTGGGTTCCTCCTAGCGCTTGTTTGATTTGTGTTTACTGGGGTGTTATGTGCTAATTGTGTTTATATATTTGCTTTATTTACTGCTTTATGTACAGTTATTTATTGCTTTCTTTACAGCTTTATACATCATACTGTCATACTGTCATCTTGCTGGATCTGGTTTTGTTTTTTGTGGGTGGGGTTCTACTGAGAGTTTAAGGTCCTATACCTGGGACCTGAGTGACACCTAGGCTAGAGTGGTTCATGTTCTTTCCCATTCCATTTCGGTCTGGTGCGGGAACATGAAACACGGTTCAGATGTGGGTTTCTTCTTGAGAACTTTGTGCTACAGATTTCCTGTAGTACTAGGGCTATCTGGGAAGCCTGCTAAGTCTGGATGACCTTTATTATGACCTTCAGAAACTGAGGTGAATTAGAGGAGGATCTTTTATGGTTATTGTAAACATTGTACCTCCAGGTTAGAAGTGTTTACACTTCTCATAATTGATCCAAGTCTGAGGATCCTTGTTTTAGAACACCACCTGTGAGGGGGTTGGGTTGTTTACAGGTTTGCAGGTACCATTGGCCACATCATACCCTGTTACTTGTTTTGATTAAGAGTACCTCATTTTGGACAATTCTTGTGATTTAACCCTGGACATGTGACTCTTTATTTGAGTCCCCCACCTTGGTTACTGGATTTCTGAACCTCCATCTGGACTTCTTGAACATACATGGACTTATATCAAGACAGTTAATCAGATCCAGCTTGATCACAAACCCTTGCATGTCATTTGCATACTCATCATTTGCATCATTTAACATTTGTTTATTTGTTTTTCAGGGTATCCACATTACATCTGGCTTGGTTTTGACCCCTTCATCTATATAGAGCTCTGTTCATCAGTTATCTGCTTCAGCTATCTTCATCAGCTGCCTGCTTCAGTTGCCTTCATCACCATCATCAGCCTATCAGTGGCCCATCTCCAGTACCAGTCTTGATCTTCATCAGCACTTGTCTTCAACAGTCATGGCTCCTCCCAGGAAAAGCAACATTTCATACCATTTCTTTGAGCCTGTGTTGACTGGTATCAGGCAAGTCCAGGCACTTATCACTCCAGACCACATCCCATTATTCAGAGAGCATTATGGAGGCATCCATGATATGGTTATAGACCTGGACCCTTCTCAGAGGAGTATGATCCACACCTGCCTACAGTTTTATGACCCTCCTTTGAGATGCTTCACTTTCCAGAACTTTCAGTTAGGACCTCTGCTGGAGGAGTTCTCATCATTGATTGGAGTACCTGTCAGGGGTGGTGTCCCCTTCAACCCAGAGATGACTTCTCCTAGCAATGGAGAAGTAGCAAAGGCACTGTACTTAGAGCCTATATTGATTGAGCAGAACATGACAACAGAGGCTGGGATCCCTGGTTTGCACTTAGACTTTCTGACTTCTCAGGCCATCCTGAAGGCCTCCTTAGGAGAATGGAGGGTAGTTTGTGCATTGTTAGCCCTCAGTATATATGGGGTTATACTATTTGCAGATGAGCCCAAGTTTATCAGCAAGAATGCTATTCATCTTTTACTTCCGAGGAACCCAGTACCCACCTTGCTGGGAGATTTCTATTACTCCATTCATCAGAGGAATGAGAAACAAAGAGGAAAGTTGGTGAGGTGCTGTGCTCCTCTGTTTCATACCTGGCTGCTCAAACACTTACCCAGGACTGATGCCTTCATGAATCCTCACCAACAGAAGAATTGGGCTAAGAGACTTATTGCTTTGACTTCAGATGACATCAGATGGTGCACCCAGAGCACCAAGGGCGAGGACATAATCACTAGCTATGGGCAGTACCCCAATGTACCTCTAATAGGAGTGAAGGGTTGCATCAACTACAATCCTTTGCTGTTTAAGAGACAATTGGGCTATGCTTTGGTCCACCCTCCTAGAGTGCAAGATTTAGCTGAAACCCTGTATTGTGAGATAAAACCTAATCTAGCTGTTGTCAGACAAGCATCCTGGGCTTGGGACAACATCCAGACCAAAGGGATGGCCATTCTTGGGAAGTGCAATAATGTGGCTTCAGCTCAGTATTATGAATGGTCTCATGCTAGGGCTCAGATTTCTGGGATGCCCTTCACCATTGAGGATATACCTGGACCATCCACAGTACAGCCAGCAGCCACTGTCAGCCTGGAAGAGTTTGAGAAGCTGAAGGAAAGGAATGAGAATCTGTCTCAGGCTCTGAAGAAGACCCTTTGGGAAAGGAGTGACGATCGTCTGGATATTGAGAGGTTGGAGAAGCTTAAAGTGGAGCATCTAGCCAAGATTGAGAAAGCAGAGGACTACATCAAGAAATCAAGAGCTAGGGAGCAAATATTGAAGAATGCCTGCAAAGAGGCCAAGTTTCAGAAGGCTAGGACTGATCTCTATCTGCAAGAAAGTCAAGCTAGGTGGGTCAGGATCACTGAAGCTCGTACTCAAGAAGATAAGAGAACCCAAGCCAGGATTGAGCAGTTAGAGGCCATTGAAAAGAAGCAACAGGAAGCTTTGCTGGAAGCCCAGAAGGAGATTTCAGAGTTGAAGCTTAGGGCTGGTTTGAAGAGGTCAAAGGACCAGGACAGGCACAAGAAGCTGACCACTGCTATTGCCACTAGAAACCTTCTTATCAGGACTATTACAGAGCATCCGGTTGGTCCTGTAACTGAAGCACTTTTGAAGGAGGTTAAGGAGGATGAGTTTGGATTAGATGTTTGACTTCTTTGCTTGTTGTTCATTTCCATTTCATGTACTTTTCTTTTATGTAGTATTTTTGACCCTTCAGGGGCATATGTTGTAAAAACAAACTATGTATTATTCACCATTTGTAATGTATTTGTTAGTTTGTTTCAATGAGTTTCTTTTCTCAAGCAAAGTCAAAAGCATCTTCCTCGGGGTCTGGAAAGGTCAAAACCAAGAACCAAGCCGGATACCTTGGAAAGCAAAAAAGCATACTGCATTGCATGCTAACTTCTGTTGTGTTTTGTAGGTTTTTGTCTTTATTTGTTTCTAACTCTGTTGTGGTTCAGGAATTAATGCTCGCCGCCGGGTGTTCCCTCTCAACCGTCCGCACCGATATCCTACTCGCAACAACCTTCCTGGTATCCAAATGGATCAAGTACAACAGGACCTGACAGAGGTCAGAACTCAGATGGCTAACGAAAGAGTGGAGATGAGGAACCAAATGGCCCAATTCATGACTGTAATGACTAACTTGGCCCAAAGTCAGGAGAGGTTAAGGGCATTGGTAGAAAGACAAAACCTCGAGGAACCTCATCCTGGGACTGGAGGGACTAGTAACAATGAGGGAGGTCAGCCTCATGTTAACCCACTAGTATTTGGACCTCATCTAGATTCGGAAGTCAATATCCCAAGGAATGTACCGGGCAATACTGCCGCAGGCAGGATCCTGCAAGAAGATCCTCAAGAGGAGCATTTTACTATAATGGGAGCTGGGGATGAAGTCTATGATAGGAGGTTTGATGAAATTGCTGAGAAGTTGAGATCTCTGGAGTCTCAAAATTCCTTAGGCTTCGATGTAATGGATATGGGGTTAGTGGATGGGGTAAGGATTCCCCACAAGTTTAAACCCCCGTGCTTCGAGAAGTACAATGGAACTTCCTGTCCACGAACTCACTTACAGTCCTTCCTGGGAAGACTTAAAGCATATACCATGGATGAAAAGCTGTGGATGTTCTATTTTGAAGACAGCTTGACTGGAGCTTCAAGAGAGTGGTATTCACACTTGACCAGAGCTACTATCAGGTGCTGGAAGGACTTAGCTGAAGCTTTCATCAGGCAGTACCAATACAATCTGGACATGGCCCCTAACAGGACCCTTCTGATGGGAATGTCTCAATCCTCCAGGGAAAGCTTTAGGGAATATGCCCAAAGGTGGAGACAGCTTGCTGCTGCTGTCCAGCCACCCATGTCGGAAAGCGAAATGGCCGACATGTTCATGAATACTCTGCAAGGAACATATATTGATAGGCTAGCTGCCTTTTCTTCCACCAGCTTCGCTGACGTAGTTATAGCTGGGGAAAGGATTGAAAGCCTTTTGAAAATGGGTTTGATTTCTGATAATGGTGCAAGTTCGCCCAGTAATCCCAGGAAGCCTTTTGTGGGACCTAGAAGAACTGGTGAGACAAATGCCATTCATGCCAACAGGGGCAGACCTCAGTATGTTCATAGATCAGTGGCAGCTGTCACTATTCCAGCTCTGATTCCTCAGCAACCAGCATACCAACAACCACAACAACCACATTATCAACAGCAAGTTCAGTATCCGCCACAGAGGACCTACAACAACAACAACAACAATCAACAACAAAGACCTTTTCAGCAAAGACCGTCACAGGCAAATAGGGTGATTGACCCTATCCCTATGCCTTATGCTGCCTTATTGCCACAACTCCTGAAACTCAACTTGGTTGAATTAAGGACGTTGGCACCACCAGATCCCTCCAATCTTCCAAGAAATTATGATGTCAACGCCAGATGTGCTTTCCACTCCAATGCACCTGGCCACAATACTGAGAAGTGCAGGGCCTTACAAATGAAAGTCCATGATCTGGTGGATTCTAAAGCCCTCAATTTTGCACCCCCTCCAAATGTCAACAAGTATCCCATGCCCAATCATAGAGGGCCAAGAATTAATGCCATTGAGTAAGATAAGCCATCTTTCTTGATAACCAGTGTTGCACAAATTCAGACACCTCTGGTCGAGATTAAAGCTCAGCTTCTAGAATGCCAGATATTCCTCAGGTGTGAGCTCGGTTGTGGGTATTGCAACATTGCAGTCAACGGGTGTGATAATTTGAGAAGCGGCATAGATAGTCTTATCAAAGATGGAATACTTCATATCTCAACAACGGCGCCTACAAATCCCGCAATTCTTTTGACAATGATTCCTGAGTCTCCTACAACTGCAGCAACAATCATTCCGACCGATTCATCAATATCATCAACAATGGCTCCGTCCATCACTTCAACAAATCAAGTTTCAGCAACCATCTCTTCTACAACATCAGCATCCATTTATTCAGCCGAATCTTCTACAACGCCAGCAGAAATTAATGAAGATATCTCAGCAGTCACCATCTACTATGATCCATCAAATGTTCCTCCAAACAACAACTTTCAACAACAAACAGTGGCACCTCCTGCCAGGTCACCAGTTACCATTTACTACGATCTGCACACCATTTCAGTACCCTCCTCTGCCGCAGTCAGTCCAGTTACCATTACGGTGCCTGGACCCGTTCCATATGAAAGCAGTAATGCCATACCTTGGCATTATGGCTCTGATCTCTACTACAACGGAGAGAAAATCACTTTGGATTCTTCAACCTCTTCTCCACAAATTGATAATGTTGGGGGAGGCGGAGGCTTCACCAGAAGCGGACGCCTTTTTGCCTCATAAGTACAAAGGCCTAATGCCGAAGCAAAAGCTGCTGCCAAAGCAAAGGGAAAGAGTGTGGTATCTGAAGAGCCAATTATCAGAGAAACTAATAAGACATCTTTTGATCAAGATGTAGACGAGTTTATGAGAATCATAAAGAGAAGTGATTACAAGGTGGTGGATCAGCTTCACCAAACTCCCTCAAAGATTTCCATATTATCCATGTTGATGTGTTCTGAAGCTCACAGGAATGCATTACTGAAAGTCTTGCACGCAGCATACGTGCCAGAGGAGATCACTGTTAATCAGCTAGAAACTGTGGTGGCAAATGTCAACACCAGTCATGGACTGGGCTTCACCAATGCTGACTTAACAACGGAGGGACGTAACCACAACAAGGCTTTACATATCACCTTGGAATGCAAAGGTGCTGTTCTATCTCATGTACTGGTGGACACTGGGTCCTCACTCAATGTTCTACCAAAGAAAGCCTTAGTGAAGCTGGAGTATGATGGCTTGGCACTGCATCCAAGTAACTTGGTGGTGAGAGAATTTGATGGCTCTAAAATATCAGTGCTTGGGGAGATTGATCTGCCTGTGATGATTGGACCGCAGACCTTCAAAATTACCTTCTATGTGATGGACATTCAGCCGGCCTACAGCTGTTTGTTGGGTAGACCTTGGATCCATGCCGCTAGCGCTGTTACGTCTACCCTTCACCAGAAGCTGAAATTCGAGTGGGAAGGCTAAATCATCACCATCTGTGGGGAAGAGGACATCTTTGTTAGTCATCTGGCTACGTACAAGTACATAGAAATGGATGGAGAAATCCATGAAACTATGAGCCAAGGGTTTGAGGCCCTAAACATTCATGAAGCATCTGCTGTACTGGGAACCTCCATGACGTCTTTTCAGCAAGCCAGGAAGGTTGTTGAAGACGGTACTGCCCAAGGGTGGGGCAAGCTGTTGCCCATGGAAAAGAAGGAAGACAGATTTGGGTTGGGTTACAGACCAACTCAACAAGATCAATCAGAGGCTGCCAAGAAGCCCAATTTTGTCAGCGGGGGAATGCTCACCGCGGATGCTGTAAACAATGTGGAAGACGAGGAGGAAAGCGACCGCAACCTGGAGAGCTGGATACGTCCAAGGATCCCGGGGAGCCAAGTCCTTAACTGGTCTTCCCAGGAAATTATAAGGGTTACTCCTGCAGAGTAATTATTATTTCCTGTATTTTTAAGCATGCATCAAGTCTTTCATCTTGCCCAAGATGACAAGACTCATTTTGTAATCGGGCCATCTTGTAATTTTGTGCAAATAGATCAATCAATGAATATCGGACATCTTTTGCAAATGAGTCTTTTCCTTTTCCGCTCACTGTTTTTCATTTTTCTTTTTTGTACAAAAATAAAATGGCAATGTTTTCCAAAATGGTAACTTCATTTCACTTTTTCCAAACAAGATTAAAATCGATCACTAAAATGAACAATCTAAACCCTTGCAGAGAGTGCCTTTCAGACTGCACCGACAACAACACAGCTATGACTTCGTATGACTTTGACAATCCAATCAATCAAGCTGATGAAGGGGTTGAAGAAGATTACGAGCTACCTGAAGAGCTAGCCAGGTTGTTAAGGCAAGAGGAGAAGGTTATCACTCCTCATCAGGAGGAGGTCGAAACGGTTAATCTTGGTACGGAAGAAGACATGAAAGAAGTTAAGATTGGGGCCTGCTTGCAAGATTCAGTAAAGGAACAACTGATTGGCATGCTTCGGGAGTATGTGGATGTCTTTGCTTGGTCTTATCAGGATATGCCAGGGTTGGACACCGATATTGTCATGCACAAGCTACCTATGAAAGAAGACTGCCCACCGGTAAAACAGAAATTGCGCCGTACTCGCCCATATATGGCAATGAAGATTAAGGAAGAGGTGCAAAAGCAGTGGGACGCCGGGTTCCTTGCTATAACTAGCTATCCACCGTGGGTTGCTAATATTGTACCTGTGCCTAAGAAAGATGGCAAGGTGAGGATGTGTGTGGACTACCGGGATCTGAACAGAGCCAGCCCTAAAGATGATTTCCCTTTACCTCACATTGATGTATTGGTTGATAATACGGCTCAGTTCTCGGTATTCTCCTTCATGGACGGATTTTCAGGATACAATCAGATCAAGATGTCACCTGAAGACATGGAGAAGACAACTTTCATCACACCCTGGGGCACATTCTGTTACAAGGTGATGCCATTCGGACTGAAGAATGTTGGTGCAACTTATCAACGGGCTATGGTAACATTATTCCATGACATGATCCATAAAGAAATTGAATGTTGTGTGGATGACATGATTGCCAAGTCCCTCACGGAAGAAGACCGCCTGGTGAATCTGCTGAAATTATTCAAGCGTCTGAGGAAATACCAACTGAAGTTAAACCCCAACAAGTGCACATTCGGGGTACGATCTGGTAAGCTGCTGGGATTTATCGTAAGTGAAAAAGGGATTGAAGTTGACCCTGATAAAGTAAAAGCAATTCAAGAAATTCCTGCACCAAAGACAGAAAAAGAAGTTCGGGGGTTTCTAGGTAGATTGAACTACATTTCAAGGTTCATATCTCACCTTACTGCAACCTGTGAACCCTTGTTCAAGCTGTTAAGAAAAGAACAAACGGTCAGGTGGAATGAAGACTGCCAAAGGGCTTTTGACAAAATCAAGGAATACTTACAAGAGCCTTCAATCCTTATGCCTCCAGTTGAAGGAAGACCTCTAATCATGTACTTGACAGTATTAGAAGAGTCAATGGGGTGTGTGCTGGGCCAGCATGACGAGTCTGGTCGAAAAGAGTATGCAATATACTACCTAAGCAAAAAGTTTACCGACTGTGAACAACGTTACTCACTGCTCGAGAAAAATTGCTGTGCTTTAGCGTGGGTTGCTCGCCGACTAAGGCAATATATGTTGACCCACACCACTTTATTGATCTCGAAGATGGACCCAGTCAAGTACATTTTTGAGAAGCCAGCACTTACCGGACGGGTTGCAAGATGGCAAATGATCCTCACAGAATACGACATTCAGTACACATCTCAAAAGGCCATCAAAGGAAGTGTACTGTCTGATTATCTCGCTGAGCAACCCATTGATGATTACCAGCCTATGAGATTTGACTTCCCTGATGAAGACATCATGTTCATAAAAGCGAAAGATCATGAAGAGCCTATTCACACTGAAGGGCTTGACCCGAAAGAAGAATGGACTATGATGTTTGAAGGGGCTGTTAATATGAATGGTCGGGGTGTTGGTGCAGTACTCATTACACCTAAAGGAGTTCACATGCCTTTCTCGGCAAAACTCACCTTTAACTGCACTAACAACGAATCTGAATACGAAGCTTGTATTTTAGGTCTTGAGGAAGCCATTGACCTCAGGATCAAGACTTTGACTGTGTTCGGAGATTCAGCTCTGGTAATCAATCAGACCAACTGCAAATGGTACACCCACCAAGATCATCTGATACCTTATCGGGATTATACAAGGAGGTTATTGAATTTCTTCACAACAGTCAAGCTTGAGTATATCCCTCGAGATGAAAATCAGTTTGCAGATGCTCTGGCTACCATTTCATCCATGATATAAGTTCAAGCTGCCAACTTTGTGCCTCGGATTTCAGTGTCCAGACTTGACAGACCAACATATGTATTTTCAGCAGATGTTGTCAAAGATGATAAGCCTTGGTTCCATGATATCAAATGCTTCGTGGATTATCAAACATACCCACCTAGGGCATCTTCCAATGATAAGAAGATGTTAAGAAGGATGGCTGGCAGTTTCTTCCTAAATGCTGATGGTTCCCTGTATAAGAGAAACTTTGATATGGTACTCCTCAGATGTGTTGATAGGGCAGAAGCGGACTTGTTAATGCACGAGGTGCACGAAGGATCTTTCGGTACCCACGCGGGAGGGCATGCCATGGCTAAAAAGTTGTTGAGATCAGGCTATTACTGGATCACAATGGATGCGGACTGTTGTGCCTATGCCAGAAAATGCAATAAATGCCAGATCTATGCGGATAAAGTGCTTGTGCCTCCCAATCCTTTGAATGTGATGTCTTTACCCTGGCCCTTTTCCATGTGGGGCATTGATATGATTGGCAAGATTGAACCGACTGCTTCAAATGGCTACAAATTCATCCTGGTAGCCATTGACTATTTTACCAAGTGGGTCGAAGCAGCTTCTTATGCAAATGTTACAAGGCAAGTGGCAGCCCGGTTCCTGAAGAGAGACATCATCTGTCGGTATGGAGTGCCCGAGCGAATCATTACTGATAATGGTTCCAACTTGAACAAAAAAATGATGACAGAACTATGCCGGGACTTCAAGATCCAACACCACAATTCTTCTCCTTACAGGCCAATTATGAATGGCGCTTTTGAGGCAGCTAACAAGAATATCAAGAAGATTGTGCAGAAGATGGTGGTTACCTATAAAGATTGGCACGAAATGCTACCGTTTGCCTTGCATGGTACCGTACGTCAATCAGAACATCCACTAGGGCAACACCGTATCAGCTCGTTTATGGTATGGAGGCAGTCCTGCCTGTTGAAGTTGAATTACCCTCCCTGCGGGTATTGATGGATGTTAAACTGAATGAAGCAGAATGGGTCCGATCCCGATACGAACAACTAAATCTGATTGAAGAGAAGAGATTGGCTACAATCTGTCATGGGCAGCTGTATCAGAAAAGAATGAAGAAAGCCTTCGATCAGAAAGTCAGGCTCCGAGAATACCAAGTAGGAGATCTTGTGCTGAAAAGAATCCTTCCTCCTCATACTGACCACAGGGGCAAGTGGACTCCGAATTATGAAGGTCCGTTCATAGTAAAGAAAGTTTTCTCTGGCGGAGCACTCATGCAAAAAAGGAAGGGTAAATAAACAAAAAAATGTACACCCGTTGAGTTGAAAAGCCGCATTGGACAACTCAGGCAAAAAGGGGTATCCCGGTGGATTGAAAACCTGAAAGGGCAATCCACACAAAATAAGGGAACAATCGAACAACTGCATTATGAATTCGTCTGTATCACTTACAACATGACAAGCTTCGAAAGGTTCGAGCGTCAGTCAGAATCAGTCTTCTTCAGAAAGCAAGATGAAAAGAACGTCAAATGTCATACAAGTTATAGCAAAAAGGAAGCTCCTTGAAGCGTAATCAACATTGCCAACATATTTTGTCTTTCAATTTGTAATAATCTCCTCATTTCAGGGGATTTGTTTCTTCGACTGTATCTTGCCAATTCAGGGCACACGAATTAATAAAATCAGATTTTCAGTCACACATTGTCTCGTACTCTTTCATTTGCAAAAATGTCCGATGTCATTATTCTGTTAATCGCATAAATACAGACGCGTCTTTCCTAAACTACATGCTTGCAGGAAATATGTTTACTCCCGAGAGTGTCTAAACTCCTATGATGGAATCCAGTAAAGGATACCTCGGGATACTTGTGCGTTTCTCTGTCTTTTCAGGATTGCAGGCATTCAAAACGCAACATGGGGCATGGAAGCTTCTCGCCAGTAGGCTGCCAAATCATTGTTTCCTCAACACACTTTCCAAACAGCACCAGAGATGCTTTCTCCCCATCAGAGTTGCCAGGCATCACTTCTCCAACACTTCCTTCATAGCAGCACCAGAAGGTGTTCATATCCCCAGCTGAGTTGTCAAGTATCATCCTCAGCAGGATCCCCACAAAAATCTCTAAGATCTTTCTTCTTCCCCATCCAAATGCTAGACAGAGAACTACTTCCCCACAGAGTCTCAACCTCCATCCGGCAAAGCAATACCTGAAGATCTCACAACAGAGTGACGAAAGCTTCTACAAACCCCAGCTGGGTCCCTCATTACCGGGATAGGTCTATCAAATGATCTAACTCCCCATACAGCGTCATACATGACAGATCTACCAATGATCTCATCCCCAGCTGGGATATCCTTCAAGTAGATCAGCCGGAGATCTCCACAACAACGGGACCCGAATCCCGGATCGGTATCTTTGCATAATCATAGCATTCACATGATATTCTCCCCACAGAGCGTAGCATTCCGTCTAATACGGAGCATTACGGCAAAAGTCAAACATACTGCATGAACATAAGCCATGTTTTGAATCAAACACTTGTAAATACTGACAATCCATCAACGATATACAGAAAACTCCCCAGATTCCCCGGCGGAGAGCCAAGGCACCTTCCCTAAAGATACAGATACTTCCTGACACCCGTCCGTGTCATATCCCCAGTAGAAAGCCAAAGCGCCCCCGTTGCACTCACAGATACATATCTATACAAATTCCCTGACACCCGTCCGTGTCACCTTCCCCAACATAGTTACCTAAACACTTTGTAAACCATACACTTGTTTATAATGCACTTTTTCCGACACCTGTCCGTGTCGCACTCTCCCCAGCAAGTTAAACACTCATCTGTACACCACTCATACTTGTTACTCCTGTTTTAATCATACGGATACTCGTCCGTATCTTGTATACACCACTTATATCCCCTCAGATTCGACACTCGTCCGTGTTCTTTGTTAACCAGTTGGTACTCGTCCGTATCATCATCTCTGAACATGCGTCCGCGTTTGTTTTTACTGATATTCGTCCGTATCATGGTCTTAAGGAGGCTCGTTCGCATCTTTAATCCATACACAATGTCAGATACTTTTACCTCTTTTTAGAGTTTAGACACTCGTCTGTGTCGATTATTCCTCATAAGAGTCCCCGCAGAATCAATACTCGTCCGTGTTCTTTGTTAACTAGTTGATACTCGTCCGTATCATCATCTCCGAACATGTGTCAGTATTTGTTTCTATCTGATACCCGTCCGTATCATAGTCTTAAGGATGCTCGTCCGCATCTTTAGTCTACACACAGTACCCAAACACTTATACCTCTCATTTCTTGGATGTAGACACTCGTCCGTGTTTACTTTTCCCCAGCGAAGTCCCCAACAAAACGTGTTAAACTATTCCCTTTCTATCTGACATTCGTCCTATGTCATGATACCTTTTCGGCAGCCGTACCCTGCCAGGTGATCGTCCTTCACCTTATTGACGATAGTCCTTCATCAACCCCAGTGGAGTCTCTATTCATTAGAACCCCTTCTTATCTGACATTCGTCCTATGTCGTGATATCTTTAGCAGCCGTCCCCTGCTAGGTGATCGTCCTTCACCTCTTGATGATCGTCCTTCATCATGCTTATCCGATGGTCATCCCCATCGTCGACCTTGTTACCCGACATTCGTCCTATGTCGTGGTACATTCGGCAGCCGTACCCTGCCCGGTCATCGTCCTTCACCTTAGATGACCGTCCCTCATGTTATCCCCAACAGAGCAGCCGTCCCCTACTAGGTGATCGTCCTTCACATTTGATGACCGTACCTCATCATTTTATTTGATCCCCAGAAAGTCTTATAGTTTTACTTGATGGCCGTCCCCGTCACTATCTTTCATATCCCCAGCTTGTCGGCCGTCCCCGTCACTGCTTTATTTCTCGCATCATCCCCAGCATGTCGGTCGTCCCCGTCATTGCTTTTGTGTGTTGCATTCATGCATTCATAAAAAAATTCATTTTTAAAAAAAAATCATCATAATTTTCTCCTTTAAGAGAATTGAACGAACATTTGTTTCACAGTATGCGTCTTTTCAAAAATGCACTTTCGGTGACAGAGAACCCACAAGTTTACATTCAAGAATCTGAGATTGGACGATCTAAGAAATCTAGGAAAGCTTGTCACAAATCTAGAATCATTAAGGGGAAAGTTTGGAGAATATTTGTCCCTACTGATGGTAGGCATGGTAGAAGGAGTTCTTGCTACATTGGTCACTTTCTACAACCCGATGTACCACTGCTTCACATTTTCAAATTATCAGCTTTGCCCCACATTGGAAGAGTATTCTCAATTGAGAGGAATCCCTATTAATAAGAAAATACCATTCTATGGATTGGAAGGAATTCCAAGAGGATCAACAATTGCTAGAAATCATGCTTTGGAAGAGTCAGAAGTTAATGCTCATTGGGCTACCAAAGGAAGTGTCGAGGGCATGCCCTCCAAATTTCTAAGTGAAAGAGCATTATACTTCGCCAGTATCAGAAATACTATTGCGTTCATGTAAACACCCCAAATTTGCCCTCACCCATTCACACCATGGCTTGTGATCTTTTCATATGCATAATTCAATCATACCATTCTCATATTGCATTTTTGCTTCACTGCATTGCTCCTAAGTCATCTGCATCTAGGGTTTGTGATATGAGTAATCCAAGAGCTAGTTGAGCCACTCCAAAGGTCATCAATCACTTCAAAGGGGTCCATGTATGTCCAAGTATCATCTTATATCCCCACAAAGTCAAGAAAGTCAAAGAATCACAAGAACTGAGAAAGGCATGGAAGCAGAGCCAGGTTTAACTACACAGATGACCTAGAATTAGGGTTTTGGTTTCAAAGGCCATAACCCCAAATTTTTTGGTCTTTCTTGTTACTATGGTCTCTATATGTCATAAGGATAATTCATATCAATTTTCATGAAGAAATTCCATAGGGAAGGCATCTGATCAAGAGTTGACTTCTTCATCAAGAAATTCCATAGGGAAGGCAAAATCAGGGCATCTGAGGCCCCCAATGACCCAACCAAAGGGTGTTCTTCATCATTTTGAATGTGTATGATCTTTATTTGGACATAGAAGATGTTAGAAGTTCACAAAGCTGAAGAATTTCAAGCCATTTGCAAAGTTGCCTTTTTGGGAAAATGACTTGTAATGGAAACTTGCCATTTTGGGAAAGTTTTTCAACCCTTTCTTTTTGATTCAAAAATGCTTCAAATGAGAAAACTTTGGTCATGAAAGTTGTAGAATGGATCATTCCCTTTTCAAAAAGTACAAGAGATCATTCTAATTCATTTTGGATCAAAAGATATGGCTTGTCAAAGTTGAGGAAAATCACATAATTTCAAGTTTTGCACCAAAGAGGCAAAGTTGCAAAACCTCTTGCCAAGGCAAATTGTAACTTCAAATGGACTTCTAATCCTTGCACAAACATAAACCAATGCCTAAAAGTCAGAATGCATCAAGGATTTGTCCATTTTCAAGACTTATGTATCAAGAAATCACAAAAGGGCAAAAGGATCACAAAGTTGCAAAACATCTCACAAACCCTAATCCACTTGCTAATTGGCCTTAAGACTGATTCCATGGCTCTCCTCAATCCTTGCTACGCAGGACACCCCTTTGTCTTTGGCCTGCCATTGACCCATACCTCTCTTACACCTAGACTTGAATTTTTGCAAAAGGAACCATACCAATCAAGCTAGGCCACACCAACTCCTCTGACCTATCCAAGTGTGATACATGTACCAAATGGGACTCAACACAACAGACACACAAGCCTGATCTCTCTCATAGCCATAGTTCACAAAAATCCTCCATCTTGCATTTTCTATCGAATCCCTTAACTCAGCCACCCATTCCTCAAATTTCTTCCACCATCCATCTCAAAACACTCCACTGATCATCCCTGACCCTTCACCTTGCCTTGAAACCCCCTGAAACTAAAACACGATTTCCCCCCCCCCCCCTCTCTGAACAGAACTCCATCAATCTCACAAACCAGCCAAAATAAACTCCAAACAAGCTTTGCAAACACTTGAGGGAGGTCAGTAGAGTTGATTGGAAGCAAGGAACTGGTCAAAAAGCTCCTGGATTGAAAGCTTCAACTCAGGTAGCCACTGAAATTCATTTTTCCAGAAGCTTTGTTTTAAGTTACTAAATGGTTAAGTTTGATCCCTTGAGTTCAATGAACTTTTTATTTTTGAAAATGATGAAGAAATGAGTGTGTATGGCTTGTCTGAAATTTATGCCATTTTTGAACCTTGCTTCGAATCTTGTTAATGGTGAGAAATAAATTCCATTTGAGGGCAGGGATGAGTTTAGGGAGGTGAGAGGAAGTGATCTGGAGCTTTAGAGCTCCAGAAGTGACCTAGAGAGTGAGATTGAAAATTTCAGGGAGGGATGTCACCGGAGAAGACGACCGGAGCTCTTCTCCGGTGACCTGAATGTCATTAAGTCATTAATTGCGTTTAGGGTTTAGTTTGAATCTGGGCCTTAGATCTGGTGGACTTTCGTTGACTCCCGCGCATATGGATGGCCTGGATCCTTTCATTAAGCCCTAATCCACGTCATTAGTTTAATTAATTAGGTTTTTATATTAATTGGGTCAGTTTGAATTACAGCCGTTGGATGACGCGCGCAGTCTTCCCTCCTTCTCCCAGTTTGAATTTCAGCCTATGGATGTGCATACTTTTCACTTTATTTAATTTTATTTCATTTTCTTTTCATTTTATTTGTACGAATTATTTAAAATAGCAAAAATCATTTAAAAATTATGAAAATTTTTGTCAAGGATTTCATCAATTTTTAAAACCCAAAAATATTTTTTATTTTTATTTTTTGCATAAAAAATTATTTTTAAATCATTTAAATGTTTATTTTTAATTAGTTAATGAAAATTAATTAATTAAAAATACATTTAGGTATTTAAAAATCACAAAAAAATTCACATTGCATTTAGAAACATTTAGAAACATTATCCAACTCTCAAACCAAATTTCTTTTTTGTTCTTCATGCCTTTTGATCATTTTCATTGGAATTAAATTCATTTTAAGGCAATATTTTGTTTCAAACTTTAAAAATTTCATTCTTCCTAACCCTTGAGAGTTGGATGATGATTCTTCTAACATTGCATCCCCCATAGCATGTAGTTTATAGGATAAAATTGGTTTGATTTGATCTTGCATTTTGAATTTGTTTGGCACTTTTCTTGATGAGGTACCCCAAAACCCTAATAATCTTAGGAAATTCATAACTTACAGTAGGTTAAGAGTTGGACCCTCTCCTTTGGGCAGTGAGCTTGTATAGGTTTAGGGTATCTTTGATTGCATTTTCAAATTTTTATCATGAAATTTGCTTCTGGTTTTGGATTTTTGCTTTGCATGATGCATGTAACCCTAATTTGTGCTTTCCTTTGCATTCATTTCTCATTTGCTTGCATCCAATGACCTGCCATGACATTTTGTGCATCTACATGATTCATAATACATCTTAAGACATATTAGAATCATGTTTGATCATTGCATCTTTCATTTTCCATGTTGTATGTCCATTGCATTTCATAAACTTTTCTTGAACATTCATGGTTCAATGCATGCCTCATTTGCATCCTTATGCTTGTTTGATCATTCTCATGCCTTGACTCATGTTTGCATCATCCCTTAGCATCATTAACATCATGTTTATGCTTCTGACTTTGGTTTGCATCATGACATTCCATCTCATTTTCATTGCATTGCATTTCTTTTGCTAACTTTTCAGGTGGTAAGTTGTTTTGAGAAGTGGATTTGCCTTCACTTCTCACAATCTTTTCATCTCTTTCATACCTTCTTTGCTGCATTTTGTTTGTGTATTAGAGTGAGCTTGCTCATTCATGTTCATCTTACTTTCTTTCTTCAAGCAATTTGTCTTCTTAAGTGAAGCAAGTTGTTTTGCTTCTCTTTGCTTCTTCCTCTTTTCATCCTGCTTCTTCCATGGTGGCTTTTCTCTTGAAGATCTTTTGCAAGCCTCATAAACCCTAGGAACAACCAAGCATGATCACAATTAGGGTTTGATTAGTCACCCATTTAGTTTTAACTTTGTGTCATCTTTGAGTCTTCTTTTCTCATCTCTTACTCAGGGACTAAACCCCTAAGGCTTTAAGGCTTTGTGATTAGGGTTATGCTTGCATCCTTCTATTAGGATGGAGTGTATAACTTTAATCCTAAGTGTTAAACCCTTAATGTGTTTAAATCCTTTAATTAATCTACTTAATAATCACTAAGACATCAAGCTTGTAACTTGGGCCTTGCATTAGGGTTCTAATTCTTCCTTAATTGGTTAAGAAGGACTAACCCTAGTGTTAATGGACAAGTCCCCCTCAAGTTGTCTTGAAAACCATAAAATCCACTTCTTAATCTTACCATTAAATAAAATCCACTTTAATAAAGGCTTTGTTATGTCATGAGGTTAATCCCTAATCATGGATTAAGTTGAGGAGCCTTCCTCAGCTTAAATGTTCTCATCTATTATCCTTCTATTAGGATGGTGTAATGAGTCTATTAAATCCTTGATTATGGCTTAAACTCATTACTCAACACTAAACAAAAAATCCAAAAAACATCTAAATAAATGTAAGTAGGTTAATAATCTTAATCCTACATCACGGTGAATAAGTGTGAGGTGTTTACTTCACATTTAAGGTATTCCCATCACCCCTAGTCAGAGGGAAGATGTGATGAGTTTACTAACCCCTTGGTTTAAGCTTAAGCTTATTTTCCTATGACAAACACAAAAAAGCAATAAAAGATTGAAAATACCAAAAACAAACAATAATCGTCTCCTTCGGGATTCTCTTCTCACCCTATTCACTCACAAACGAGAACTCGCTTCTTCCGTCTAATACGAGACAGTTAGCACCTGAGCCAGACAGGTCATACACTTGAGCATAGGAAAATAAGCAGTTCACAAGTCAATTCATATTTCAGTCTCTTTGGGTCGAACTACGGTGTTCTGACTTCCTCATTGCACGAGAGGATACGTAGGCATAACTTAACAGTTATCGAACAAAAGTCTCTGTATATTCCCCTTTTTTCCAGCCTTATTCCTTAAGCCTCATGGTCTTGAGCATTTCATTATCGGTCTTACACTGACACTTCACTTATACACTTCTCACTTCTTTTACACTAACACTTGCATTCTTTCCATCTTTGATACACAAATAGCACTGACACTACCCCTTTTAAACACAGATCTTTTAAGCGTGGATCCCGTCGAGTACGACGGACAATCTGGGTGCTAATACCTTCCCAGGTTGTAACCAATCCCCTTTCTCAGTCTCTCTGGTTCGCAACCGTCTTATCCATCTTTTCCTATGTTTATGCAGCATTACCTTTCCTTCGGGATAAAAATGCCTAGCTGGCGACTCTATTCATTCCTTATCCTTTCGCCGACCGTTCGCGTCTGTACTCCTTCTGACCAGGTGTCATTTGGTGGGAGCGACAGTTCAAAGTCATCTTCGCATTACTCATCTATGGGATTTTCATATTTCCCAAAGTAGAAAACTTTTTCGACATCAATACGATAAAGATCTTTCTCATCAGAAATCCAGTTCCTACACTACTCACGGATGCTAAAGACTCAGTTCACTTGAGTAATTTATGCGGCGGAGGAATGATCACTTGTTTGAGAAAATAAATGTGAAATGCACTGGTCTTAGAAGAACATGTCTTTGACCAATTCAAACATCAGTTGGTCCAATCCAGTCTACAACGAAATCAGGATCATCACCAGCTGTGGTAATTTCCCTAATGTACCTCTCATTGGTACTAAGGGAGGGATCAATTATCACCCAAAGTTAGCTCGACATAAGATGGGATATCTGATGAGAGATATAATCGTCAATGTTCATAATGAAGGACTTTTATTTGAAGAAGGAGAAAAGCACAATACTATAAGAGAATAGATTGTGCATTCTTGGAAGCATGTACTCAAGAAGGGAATTGAATCTCTGGAAAAACCAAATTGTATCTCTTTGGATCCTTATTCTCCAATGGATACAAGCCAGAGCAATGAAACTGAGGATGCCTTACCCTCGTCAATCAGTTCTTCCACTGAAAGAAACTATTCTCTACTTCATGAATGACACAGAGAGGCTTCAGATAGCTTTCAACAAAATAAAGAGAGATAAAAACTCCTAGAAAAACAAATATCATATTCTCAGTCCAGATAATACAATATTTTCAGAGTCTCCTAAAAGAAAAGGATGCACTCATTGAGGTACTTGAGTACCATGTCACAGAAAAGGAGGATCAATTGCCTGTTCAGGGCAACGCCAAAACCTTCTACACCTGAAAAAGAACTGAACATCTGGAGGAAGTCTGTGTAATAACCTGTTTATTTAATTAATTATTTAATTATATATTTCCATATTATGTTGTTTGGTTAAGTGTCCCAATTGTCAAAAAGTTGATTTAAGTTGTGTTGTGGTTGGTTGAATTAATTAAGTTGATTTAAGTTGTAGAATTATTTGTAGAATGATACTACTATTCTTAATGGGCTTGTTTGTGAATAAAAAGTAGTAAGAGTGGGAGTGTATGAGTTAGGACTATTAGAATTATTAAAATTAATAAAATTAATAAAATTATAAGATTAATTGGGATAATATTAGAAGTTAGGTTATTAGTAAAAGAAAAACATGTTTTGGGAGAAGATGCATGAAATTGGAGAGAAGGGGAAAAGAGGAAAATGGTTCGATCGAAGAGTTAGAGCAACCTTAAATCCAAGCTAAAGGTGGGGTTCTAACTCTATAATTGGGATTTATGATGAATAATATGTGGGATTGGGTTTATATAATTGCCTCTGTTTATATGTTGAATTGTTAGTGTTGATAAAAAAATTGGTTGATGATTATTGAATTAGTCGTAAAAGGATTTAATCTATGTTGTTTGAACATGATTTATCTGAACTATTGTAGGATTGTGTGGGTCTAAGATGGAAAAGAATGAGGAAATCAGGTTGAAGAAGAACTGAGACGAACAAAATTTTGGAGGTCTATTCGTGACTTTTCTCTATGCCAAGCTTAGTGAAGCAGTAGCAAACTCACTTTGATCCCGGTCGCTTCAAGAAAAGTCTAGGAATTTTTTTTTTTTTAGTTCGCTTACACTTCACCTTTGGTCACAACTCGAAGTACCTTTGCCTCCAGTCGCTTCAATCGAAGTCTGGAACTTTTTCCTTTGTTTCAATTTGCTGCGACTTCAATTTTGGTCGCGGCGCGAACTGACTTTGCTTCCACTTTGCAATGCAAACTAGATGTACATATTTTATGAGAAAATGATCTAGGAGGTCAGTAAGGGACAAATATCATAACTTACACAATGATAGTACTATAATAGTCCTAATAATATTAATGTAGAGTAATGTCGCTCTCGGGATTTTTTTCCTGAATGAATGGAAAGGTAATTCTGCACAAACCTAAGAGAGAAGGAAAGGACAAGGTCCTATGAACCAAAGATCTGAGTTTGTGAGTTTGTTACTGTAATACCTCAAAATTTACCCTCTCATTTGCTCAACATCTTACATAGCATTTATCATATCCTTTCATACATTGCATTGCATTTAGATCACAATTGCATCATAAACATACATGAACATACATCTCTATTTGAGATTTCATACGTTGCGACTAACCTTTATTCTTCATGCGGCACGTGCATAAGAATCTCAAAAAAAGCCAAACGTTCTCGGTTGATTCAGAGGAGTTTAATCAGAATATTAGTTTTATGGTGCAGTTTGCAAAAGTTGTAACTTATGCCCGGAAACTCATTTTGGCTTGAAATTCCATGTTAAGAACCATTTCAGTATTCTCTACAACTTTTGTGTTCGGCTCGGAGGACAATTCATTAAGGAAAATGGCGGGAATTAATTGTTTCTGAAATTTCGGTTTCGCTGATTAACTGTGCTAGCGTTATTCAAGAGTTTGTAACTTCTGATGGGATCAACGTTTCTGAGAGATTTATATGCCAAAAGTTACGTCTTGATATCCTTTCAAATTTTTTGGGTTTTACCAAGAACTAATTCTTTGAATAAGATCTCCGAATGTGCGAGTTTTCAGAGTCGATATAGTGAAAAACAGTGCTGAACCGATGAGTTTTGAACACTAAAAAATTCATAACTCTCAGCTTGTTTATCGGATTGATGTTGTTACGACACTTAAAATTCCGTTTAGATGTTATCTTCATTCAGTGAATTCAGTTTGGGTTAGATCCGAGCGGAAGGATCTCGAAAATGTGAATTACCAATAAGGTTCTTTGATGAAGTCCACTGTCTGCCAGATTTTGTAAAATTCATAACTCGGTCAATTTTCATCGGATTGCACCCGTTCTTAAAGCATTGGTTCACAAATTTTATCATCTTCAAGTTCCAAGACAAGCACGAGTTCGAACGATGCCCCGAAGATTGTCGTTTTGGTTTATTTCGCAAAACTGATGTGTTGAACCGAAGAAAAAGGATGAAAGTGGTTTCACGAGAAAATTCATATCTCTCTCGTCGTTTGTCCGATTGATCTTACATTATAACACGGGGTCAGTGACCCATAGATCTAAAACTTTTCTGACAAAGTCGAGTCGAGATTATACTCCGAAAAGGTTGACCACGTCACATTTTCAAGTAGCAGACACCAAATAAGCAAAAAAAAACAACTTATTCAGTGACGTCTTGCAACTTAAACGTATCGATCGCACTCAATTTTGATCGTATGACATTCGTTCTTTTTGTGTTGCAACTGTCATTCGGAGGAAGACGATGTTGTGGAAGGCTCTGAGTCAAATAAATTTGTCAAAGAAATTGTTATTTTCACTTAAGCCGAAATTCTACCTTTTACCTTTCATTTTACACTCCACTATATATTCTTTTAACCCACAATTTATCTCATAAATTCAATCATAATTTACAAACACCAAAAATTCTCCCAAACTCTCTCTAAAGGATCAAAGTTCATTCTCTCAACTCCTTCTCAAGAACACAACAACAACTTCATCAAGAACTCAAGAACACAACAATTCCGATCAAGCTTCCGGTAGCCGAGCCGCCACGAACCACCATCTCCGGTCAACTTCACCACCGTAAGACCACCATCTTCCGCTGTCGGAAGCCGCGCGGCCTCTCTTCCTCTCCTCCGTTCATGATCACGTCTCACTTCCTCCAGATTCACATTTTCTTCATCGATTCTTCATTCGGTAAGCTTCTTAAACTTTAATTCATGAATAATTGTTGAATTGTTTCTTGAATTGAATTTTGAAGTTGAATTAATCTTGTGGAGATTATGTGTATTGATTCATGATTTGATTATTGATTGATTCTTGATTAATGTATCCTAATCATTGTTGTGGTGCATAATTGAAAAGGCTTGGTAAAGTTGACATAGAATAATCGGTGCATGTTAGGTGTTTGACAAATATCCTAAGAGAGCTAATTATTATGACTTGATATTGATTGAAGTGCTTGACTTTTAAATTCATGCTTGTTTCAATGTGCAAATTCGAAATAGGATAGGTTGAGGCTTAATTGTTGATGTTGTTCATGTATCGCGTGTCGAAAAGTGCGTTTTGGTCATAACTTCCTAACCGTGGCGAGTTTTTGCGAATGTGAATAGTGTAACTTGACTTTGTTGATTATTCCGGAGCTATTGGTGAACTTTTTAGTCGATTTCGGACAATTTTTCCAGGCTATTTCACTATTGCCAGCCGACGAAATTGGCCAAAAGTCACACTTCCGAGCGGAATTTTCAAAAACCGATTGCATATTTGTATCCGTTGTAACGTTTGCAAGTTACCATGCGATTTTCGTTCAATTCCGAGTCGGTGATTTTCGATGCGTTTTTTCGTTTTAAGGCTTTTTAAGTTCGGTTTGGTGCGATTTTGATGCATTGATCTTGTTTTGACTTGTACTTATGTTTGTTGATCATTTTCCATTCATTGTATGTAAATTTGTTCGATTCCGGTTTGAGTTTGCATGTTGTTTATGTTAGAGCATAAGTGCTGCCCCATTTTGAAACATAAATTTCAATGCATGTGCATGAATCGTATATTCATCTTTCTACTTGATTTTGAGTTGTGAGGCATAGGTGCAACTTTTGGTTGTACCTTTTTTTGGTTTCTAATGCGTTTGTTGAGTTCATGCAAGATTCTCGCAAAGATCTTAACGACGGTCGTTTGGTTGGTATTCCACTTTATTTGTGGGATACCTTTGGATTCAAATGATATTTTGTGTCGTTGTTTTTGTTTTGATTATGGTGGATATTTACAAAGCAATTATGGAAGATAAGAATTTATTTTGCTTATGGGAGATTACAAGACCTTGCATGAAGTTTTTGGATTTCTTTTATATGAAGAATCGTCACTTCAATCAAGTAAGTAATTTCGATTTTTTTTTACTTTAACACATCATTCTAGTTTGTATGAGGCTTAGGATCATATAGCATAAGGTACATATTGAGCCCTCTCATCTGAGGCACTGGATTTATTTGTGATTCATGATGATATGTGTCGATATTGGAGCTTAGAGATTAGGTTATAAATTATAGGATTCACTTCCTTTCACTTTCCCTTAAATCACCCTTTTTTGCCCGTTTCGTCGCAATTATAAAAAATAGTTTTAGGTGTGATAAAATTCTAGAAAAATTCATGAGTGACCCTTATCTTCTTAATTAATTTTCTATAAACTTTGTTTCCAGATATGAATGGTTTTAGTAATTAATTTGGATTTTTGATTTCAAGCTGTCCCAAAATGCATTGTTTCAAGCTGTCCTATTTTTTGTGTGTGATTAACCACTGGAACTTGTGACATTTTGATGCTCCTTAGACATTTTTTTCATTATTTTTGGTGCCCTTTTTTATCCACTTTGTGGAATTGTTTTTCGGCGATCATGCCTTGTTCTCTCATCGTTAAGTAATTGTTTTGGAACTTTGGTGCATAAATTTGTAAAATCCTTTTAGACCATGTAAGATACTGACTTCATAATTCCAGGGATTTAATTTCATAATTTTTAAAGCCTTTTTGCTATTTTTTCATGCCACCTAGATTAAAGGTCCAAATATGTGTTTATTTGCTCCATAATCTAAATGTTAGGAAGGCATTCATGCCATTTTCTTGAGGCACCTTTTGGTAACTTTTAGGAGTTGATTATAGGTTATTTATAGGTCCTTAATTCCAGTTATAGGACACTTTTTGAACCATACTCATTTGGTTTATTTTTGTGTTCCTAAGTGCACTCTTGTGTGAAATAGTTTAACCTAAACTAGTTTCTCTTCTCCTCTAATTGTTAACATGAATTATGTGGAAATCATAAATGGATATTCATGAACTCTAATGGAATATCATAACTTGTATTCTACTGACCCATAATCACTTCATGCATATTTACATGTCATTCATTCTTAACTTGCATTCTTTGTGATCATATACGATGTTTGCTACACTTCTTCCCTTATCTTCTTCTCCTTGCTCCATAGGACTAAACCATTGCATCCATGATAGTATGATCATTATATACATTCATATGAATTCACTACTGACTTTGATACTCATTTCATGTGTTAATTCATGCTTGTAAGCCATATGCACTCATACTACATCCATGAACCCTAACTTGCATTTAGGTGAACTTAGGTGAACTTTTTGTACATAGTTTGACATAGTTTGATTTTGTGAGGTATCCTAGAATCCTTAGGGACCTATAGCATGTAGCTACTGACTTTATAAGTCATGTAACCTTTAGGTACCTTCACCTTTAGACTTAGGTCTTATTTGGATCCCTAGTTTCATTCTAGGACGCGTGGGGTACTTAATCGCTTTTATGCTTTGTTTATGCTTTCAATATGCATTGTTAAGCTAACATTTGTTGTAGGGGGAGATGGAGGTAAATATTACTTCTTTATCATCTCTTTATGCTTTCAATTTGCATTTGTTTCACATATTATGCTTGTGCTTGTATAGGCTTCCCCATCTTTAGAATCAACTTAACTTCCTTAGGAAGTAAGTTGAGTTCTAATTCTCTTTTCTTCTTTTCCTTTTCTTCCTTAGGATTAGCAAACTTCATAAACCATTAGGATTTCCCTTTTGTATATGATAACTAACTCAGGTTTGAGTCTTATCTCCCTTAGTTTTTCCCCTTTTTCCACTTGAGTCTTTCTTTCTCACCTCATGAAGAAAATAATAAAATACCTAATAAAGGTTGAATGTTCTTATACGCCATGAGACTTTGTTGCAGAGTACTTATACGCGTCCTATCTCGGGGCGAGGTGTAAGTATTTACCACGATGGATAGGTCTTAGTATGATAATGTTCACAAATAAATTCAAAACATTTCTCATAAAAGACAAAAACAAACAATAAGCGACTATCCTGCGAGAACTTCTCTTTCTCACCTCATTCACTCACAACGTGAACTCGCGATAACTTGTCTCGCATGCAAGACGGTAGATGAACTCGTACCAGACGAGCCTGCAACACCTTAGCATAGACATGCGCAATTCCAGCTCATAAAAAACATAAACAAATAGTTCCCGCCTTAGTTATGCGAACTACGTCGACTTTGATCCTCATTTTCCCGATGAGGTACGTAGGCAGCGGGGTAGGGCCCGTGCGAGCACATTCTTTATTTTCCCTATATTTCCCTCTTTCTTTCCATTCTCTTTTTCAATTCCCTCATTTCCATTATCATTCCATTTAGTAGTTCATTTCAGCAGCAACTTTATTTTCTCACCCTTTGAAACAGACTTACAAGCATGGATCCCGTCGGGTACGGCGGACGAATTGGGGTTCTAATACCTTCCCAATTCGTAACCGACTTCCGGACCCAGATATTTGCTTCCCAAGCCCTCATATTTTCCTTCTTCCTTAGGTTTGTGCAACATTACCTTTCCTGTTCCTTCGGGATAGAAATGCCTGGCGGACGACTCTACCTTTTCTGCGCCACTTTCGCGTTTGTACTAGGATGAAAATCCCGGGAGCGATAATTACGACCTGGGAAGATATTAGCACCCCAGACCGTCCGCCATACCCGACGGGATCCACACTTGTTAGCCTGTTTCAAAGGGTGTGAAATAAAGCCACTGCTGAACAAAAAATAGCTAACTGGAACTGGAAGTGAGAAAGGGAACTAGAACTGGAAGTGAGAAAGGGAACTGGAAAAAGAGATCAAAAAAGGGGAAATGTAGGGAAAATAAATAATGTTCTCGAACGAGCCCTACCCTTCTTCCTACGTACCTCATCGGAAAAATGAGGATGATAGTCGACGTAGTTCTCCTAACTAAGGTGGGGTCATGATCGTTCGTAAAGAGTGGGAGACGAGAAGAGAAGACGCAGTGTCTTTGTTTATTGTCATTTAAGATAAGTGTTTTGCTTATTCTTTTGTGAAACATTGTCATACTAATACTTGTTCATCATGGAAGATTCCTTACACCTCACCCCGAAATGGGACGCGTATAAGTAATCCACGACAAAGTCTCATAGCGTACGAGAAGCTCAACCTTCATTAGGTGTTTTTAACTTTTATTTGTGAGATGAGAAAGAAAGCAAAGTGAACCAAAGATAAGAGTATAAAGGGAGACTAGCAATCCTAAGTGTTGTGATGCATGGATAAACCTAGGTTAGTGCGGCTTTCTAATCCTAGTGAGGAAAGGAAAAGAGATGGGACTTAGAAATCAACTTACTTCCTAGGGAAGATAAGTTTTTTCTAAAGGGGATTTAGCATGAAGTTGTACAAACTAAACGCAAAATGTTAAGGTAAACATACTTTGAAAGAGTAAAAAATTTAAGAAGGAAGAAGTTGTGTGAACTTACCTCCACCTCCCTACAAAACAAAGGTTAGTAGGATAAAGCAATGCATTAAAAGAAATGAAAGTAAGCATGCACCAAATAACTCCTAATGCCTCTAGGACCTAATCTAGACTAAATAATAAGTCTAAGGGGCCTAAAAACTAGGCAAAGCCAAGATCCAACAGCTACTACAACTCCTATAACACAAACAGCTACTAAATACAATGCATAATACAAACAGCCTATTACAGCTTCCAAACAGCATGCAAATAGGTGTAAAAGGTCAAAAATAGAATGAATGCAGCATGTTTTTACAGCTCCTATTTCAAAATGCAACTATGGAAACAAGGCAAATTTCCATTATTTTTAAATGCACAAA
Source organism: Lathyrus aphaca (assembly GCA_963966055.1). NCBI lineage: Eukaryota > Viridiplantae > Streptophyta > Magnoliopsida > Fabales > Fabaceae > Lathyrus > Lathyrus aphaca. Next base: position 315,665,858 of record OZ014523.1, read on the forward strand.
ACATGAATTTTAATTCACAAAATGGAATGTAATGATTATGCCCAATTAGTGCAACAACATGCAATGAGTTATTAACAATGAAATGTAACATCATCATGCAATCAATGGAAGCAAACTAGATGATTTATGTGATTTTTTTACATTATGCAATTTTCATTCATGCACATGATTTGAACCAAATCATGAACGAATTTCGAATGCGTTACAAAAAAGAAAAATATGGACATTTATTAACATACTATAGAGTGATGCTAAGCCATGCAAACAATGATCACAAAATTATATGAGCATATATGCAACATTTATGACTAAAACGGAAACTAACGAAACTCATGTCGAAAGCTATTAAAACTACATGAACTTGAGCTAAACCAGCTCCTATAAATTCCCTAAAATCAAGAGCAATCAAGCTATGATGATAAAAGGATGACTGATGCACAATTATGCGATAAAATAATTCAAAATGGCCAATCAACACAGCGTTAACCGATTAACGCCCTGGGTTAACCGGTTAACGGCTTTAAAAAATCAAATCCAGTGGCAAAGTACAACGTGTTAACCGATTAACCCTGGGTGTTAACCGGTTAACACTAAACCAAAATGCAAAACAGTGAGGAAAAAAAGCACTTCTAGCCATTAACCTACTTTCGAAAGCTCCTAATACATCCATGAACATGCTAGCATGAAATTGCTACCTAAATATAGCCTTCTAACACCTATTAGCACTATGAACAAGCTACGATTCTAGCTACTAACGGTTAAAATAAACAAAGCAACATAATCGTAAAATCAAACAACGAATCAAATAATGCCTTTAAGGCGAGATGAAAAGAAATAATTTAAATCGAGAAACGGTTTAGGATCCACCAACCTACAAAGTAGAGGCTTGATTTGGTGATTGTTGCAAGTTGATCGATGCAAAAACGAAGAGAATACCAGACATTCCAAGCTTCGATCTGCGAGAGTGCAAAATAAATGCAATTGATCCAAAACACTTCTGAACAGTGAAATAAACACTATAACCGTGCCAAATCTTCGATTATCCGCTGAATTGGTGAAGAAGATGATGGTTATGCTTCCAATCTTTCGAGTTTTGATGTGAAACCATGAAAGATATTGGTGATGAAACTATGGTGAGTTTTTGAAAAATGCAGAGATAAAGTGAGAGAAAGAATTGAGATTATGAAGTGAAATTGTGAAAATGAAGTTGAATATTTGAGGTTTGGAGTGAAACCGATATATATAGGGGTTAGGCTTGGAATGAGGCTTGGCTTAGGAATTAGTTTTGGCATTGGGTTTGGAAAGTAAGGTTAGGAACTAGCTTAGGAGTTACTTAAAGTTAGTTAGGATTTCTAGAATATTCCTTAGAATATTCCTTGGAATATTCCATAGGAAAGGGGTAGAAGGGTCTAGAACTTGGTGAAAAGTTTTAGAAATTGGTAGAAACATAACAAAATGGAAAGTGGAAGAAAGAGGGAAGCACCAACTGAATTTTGAAATATTTTTCAAATTTTCGCATGCGTTTACCGGTTAACCCCTAGCGTTAACCCGTTAACAGATGAAAAATTTGAATTCTCCCTCCTTTTGGTGGGAAATCCTTAGAATTAATCTCCACCATCTGTTCTGAGCCATATTCAACCTTGGGTTCTGACATTGATCTTGCCAGTGAGTGAACCCTGATCACATGCCTTGCACACTAACCAATGTTGCATGAATTATTTTATTTATTTATTTATTATGTAATGTATGGGCGGATATGAAATTCGAAGTGCTAAATGCCATGAAAATGAGAGGGAATATTTTAGGGTGTTACAACTGCCCCTATTCAATCAGTGTAGACCTGGATGGATGACAGCAACTACTTTCAGACATTTGAGGTATGCAGGGATTGAATACCAGAAACAACCAAAAAATTTGCACTTTGTGGAAGAAGAACAAGGAAATAAACCCAACAAATGAACACTGCTCGGGTATAATTCTGATAGGAAGATTTGTACACGGGGGAGTTCCTTTCTAATGATGTCAGAAGACTACTGACTTGCGACGCTGCAGGTGGACTTTAAAAGTCTGTCTTTTTTAATCTCGCCAGATGACTACTGGCTTACCACACTGCGGGTGGGCTTTCAGATACTTTGGCCACACTAAGGGGGACTTTTTCTCTCTACGGGAGACTTCTACCACACTACGGGGGACTTCTTGCCACACTACAGGGGACTTCTAGCAAAATTACGGGGGAATTTTGCTCACGCGGGAGACTTTTGTTACACTACGGGGGACTTTTTTCCACACTACGGGGGACTTCTTACCACAATACGGGGGACATTTTCCACACTACGGGAGACGTTTGCCACACTACGGGGGACTTTTGCCACACTACAGGGGGACATTTGCCCATTGCGTGGATCTTTTTCTCACTGCGGGAGACTTTTGAATTTGCCACACTGAGGATGGACTTTTGCCAATCTGCGGTTGGACTCCAGGAATTTGCCACCCAGTGGATGGCCTTTAGCCAATCTGCGGTTGGACTTTAGAAATTTGCCACCCAGTGGATGGACTTTGGCCATTCTACGGCTGGTCTTTAGAAATTTTCCAACTAGAGGATGGACTTTGGCTAGTCTACCGCTGGACTTTAGAAATTTGCCACCCGGTGGATGGACTTTGGCCAGTCTGCGGCTGGACTTTAGAAATCTGCCACACTGAGGATGGACTTTGGCCAGTCTACGGATGAACTTTAAGAATTCAAACTCGGATTATGTTGGGTATACATATGTTGAACTGCATGGCATGATGTCCCATGATGTAACGCCCGTATTTAATTAATTAATTTAATTAAATATTATTGCGTATTTTCCTGATTATAAGTTATTATGTGTTGTTTGTCGTCCTTGTCATTAAGTCGTTTAAGCCGTTTAAGTTGATTTTTACGTTGCGGGTTAAGTTGTGTTTGGGTGGTTTAAGTAACTTAATTAAGTCGAATAAATAATAATAATAATTATAGAGATAATATTAAGTTAGGCTTTGTTTTATGTATGAGAATAGTAATGTTGGTGTTGCTAATTAGGCCCATAGTAATTAAGTGGATTAGTGAGAGTTTAGTAAAAACAAGTTGAAAAACCTAATTAGACTACTAAGAATTTTTGTAAGAAGAACAACCCTTGAGGGAGATCAAGGAGAGGCTAGGTCGAAGATTTTCGCTCGAATTTTTGCGATGAATTCGAGTTTCCTTCAATCCAAGGTAAGGGTGGGGTTTGAATTCCATAACCGGGACTATATGATCGTATGTAGGTTGGGATTTTCGTGTAATTTCGTTGCTATGATTTCTAAGAATGTTGTGGTCGATTTCGTGTTGATATTTCCTGATGAATTATGTTGTTCAAGTTGTGATAATTGATGACGTATCTGTGTTGTGAGACTGTCTGTGTTGTTGTTGGACTGATTAGTTGCAAAGATTCATGCAAAATAAATTATGGATTCGTAAAATCAACCATAAAAAATGATAGATGAATATATACTTGAATTTTTGAGAGTGAAATCGATGTAGAAACCCAATTTATATTGAAAAGAATGAAGAAATTGTGAGAAATCGTAGCAGGATTGAAGTTTGAGGCATTCTGGATATTTGCGTAACAGATCTGGTGTTACACGTAACAGACAAGGCGATACGCGTAACAGTCCCTATTACGTAGGCCATACATGTATCACTTTAGGATCATGTTGTCTCTCCCTCTAAAAGACACCGAGGTCAGCTAGGGTACAGACGCGAACGGTTGGCGAAAGGAGAGATGAAATGAAGGTGAAAAGAGTTGCCAGCTAGGCATTTTTATCCCGAAGGAAAGGTAATGCTGCATAAACCTGGAAAGATATGGATAAGACGATCGCGAACCAGAGAAACTGAGAAAGGGGCTTGGTTACAACCTGGGAAGGTATTAGCACCCAGATTGTCCGTCGTACTCGACGGGATCCACGCTTGAAAGTTTGTGTTTAAAGGGGTAGTGTTAGTGTAATCTGTGTGCAAAAGCTGGAAAAGAATGTACAAGTGTCAGTGTAAGAAAGTGAAGTGAAGTGCTCAGGAATGAGGCTTAAAATAATAATGCTGGAAAAGGGGGGAAGAGACAGAGACTTTTGTTCGATAACAGTTAAGTTATGCCTACATATCCTCTCGTGGAATGAGGAAGTTAGAACACCGTAGTTCGACTCAAAGCGACTGAAAGATAAATTGACTGATGAACTTCCTTCTTGTCTATGCTCAAGTGTATGACTCGTCTGGCTCGAGTGCTAACTGTCTTACATTAGACGGAAGAAGCGAGTTCTCGTTTGTGAGTGAAGATGATGAGAAAAGAATCCTGGAGGAGACGATTATTGTTTGGTTTTGTGTTTTCAATCTTTTATTGTTTTTTTTGTGTTTGTCATAAGTTAATGAGCTTAAGCCTAAACCAAGGATTAGTAAACTCATCATATCCTCCCTTTGATTAGGGATAATGAGAATACCTTAAGTATGAAGTAAGCAACTCAAACTTAATTACCCTAATGTAGGATTAAGATCATTAACCTACTTGTGATTATTTAGATGTTTTTGGTGTTTTTATTTAGTGTTAAGTAATGAGTTTAAGCCATAATCAAGGATTTAATGTACCCATTACACCATCCTAATAGAAGGATAATAGATGAGCACATTTAAGCTGAGGAAGATACCTCAACTTAATCCATGATTAGGGATTAACCTCATGACAAAACAAGGCCTTTATTAAAGTGGATTTTAGTTAATGGTAAGATTAAGAAGTGGATTTTATGGTTTGTAAGACAACTTGAGGGGGACTTGTCCATTAACACTAGGGTTAGTCCTTCTTAACCAATTAAGGAAGAATTAGAACCCTAATGAAAGACCCAAGTTACAAGCTATTTGTCTTAGTGATTATTAAGGTGGATTGATTAAGAGATTTAAATACATTAAGGTTTTAACACTTAAGATTAAAGTTATACACTCCATCCTAAGAGAAGGATGCAGGCATAACCCTAATCACAAAGCCTTAAAACCTTAAAGGTTTAGTCTCTGACTATGAAGTGAGAAGAGAGACACAAAAGAAGACACAAAGGTAAAAATAAAGGGGGACTAATCAAAACCCTAATTATTGTCATTCTTGGATGTTCCTATGGTTTGTAAGGCTTAAGAGAAAAGATCTTCAAGGCCACCAATGGAAGAAGCAGATGAAAGAAGGAGAAGCAGAAGAAACAAGTTAACTTACTTCACATAAGAAGATAAGTTACTTGAAGAAAGAAAGTGAATGAATAACATGAATGAGCAAGATCACTCTAAAGCACAATGCAGCAATGAATGCAAAAGAAGAATGAGAAGAGGAATGAGAAGTGAAGGCAAATTCACTTCTCAAAGTACTTACCACCTGAAATGGTTAGCATAGAGGAAGGAATGAAGTGAAAATGAAACAAATGCAAGGATGAAAACCAAAACCAGAAGCATAAACATGATGTTAATGATGCTATAAGATGATGCAAAGACATGTCAAGAGTTATGAATGATCATACAAGAGATGAGAATGCAAATGAAGCATGTAGGATGCATGAAAGCACATGAAAGTTCATGGAATGTAATGAATGCATATCATGGCAAATGGGTGAAGAAATGATCAAGAATGGTTCTAATGTGTCCTAAGATGTTTTAGATGTCATATGAATGCAAGAAATGTCATGGCAAGTTCTTGAATGAATTCACATGCAAGATGTATGTGAATGAACATGAGAAATTAGGGTTTTAATGCAACATGAGATACAAAAGTCAAAAACAGAAGCAAATCATAAGATAAAAAATTGAAAATTCATTCAAAGGAACCCTAACCCCATATGATATCACACCCCAAAGGAGGAGACCTAACTCTTAACCTGAAGGAAGTTGTGATTTTTCTAAGTTATCAAGGGTTTAAAGGTACCTTAAGAGGAAAAATGCAAATCAAATAAACAATGCAAGATAAATTTGTGACAAAATTATGCTAGATACTACATGTCAAATAAAGAACAATGCAAAAATAATCAATGTCATACCATTCATGGTTAGGCAAAAAAGAATTCTTGAAGTTAGGGTTCAAAAATAGGAATTTTATGAACCCTAAATTCAAGAAAAATGTCAAAGATGATTCAAAACCAAAAAGAAATTTGTATGAATGGCATGACAATGTTTCTAAATGTCCTAAGATGCAATGTGATTTTTTTTGTGATTTTTAGAAGCCTAAAGGATATTTTAATTAATTAATTTCCATTAACTAATTAAAATAAACATTTACATACTTTAAAAATGATTTTTTAATGCAAAAAATAAAAATAAAATTTTTTTCTGGTTGAGAAAAATATTTGAAATGAAAATGCAAAAGAAAATATATTTTTTTGGGATTTTCTGGCTATTTTTAATAAAGGATGCAAAATAAATAAGAAAAATGAAATAAAAATATGAATAAAGGGCAAGTATGCTGATCTAATGGTCTGGATTGAACTTTGGGAAATTAGGGTTGACCACGCGCCACATCCAAAGGATATAATTCAAATTCAGTTAAATTTAATTAATTAAATTAATTAAGCTAATTAGGGTTTAATGACAACATCCCAGCCATCCAAACACGCAGGCAGATCAAATCCTACGGTCAAAATTTAAACTAACCCTAATTACACTGATTATGCCCTAATTACCTTCAGGTGGCCGGAGAAGACCTTCGGTCATCTTCTCCGGCCAGCTCCTCCCTGAGCAACCCCAAAATTTACAAAAACTCACCACAAGCTCCATAAATGATCCTTAACTATCAACAAACTGAAATCCAGCAACAAAAACACTTAATCATGCTTGAATGAAGAGAATCGAAGAAGAACAAAAATTAGGTCAAAGTTTCAGAGGTTTAGTTCATACTTGTTTCTTGCTCATTTTCGAAAATAAACCATCCCCATGACTAGGGCAACATATAAAACAATATTTTAAAAAGAAAATAGGGTTCTGGAAAAAAAATTTCATCATGTTACATGAGATGGAGCTTCCTAGTTCTGAGCTTTCAAGCCTTCTCTTTGATGCAAAAAGTCTCCAATGATCCTCCTAGTGATGTTGCAATGCCTAGAACAAACTGAAATGAGCTGGTTTGAGAGAATGAAGCCTTTCTGCACCAGAATCGTGTTTTGGTTGTGGGGGGTTTTTGGCTGTTTTAATGGTTGCTTTGTATTCTATAAATGATTTTGAGATGAATGGTGGAATTTGTTTTGAGTTTGAGTGGCTGAGTTATGAAATTCGAAAGCTTTTGCAAGTTGGAGAGTTTTTGTGTATGCTGAGGATTCTCAGGTTTCAGGATGCAATGTTGTGTGTTATGGCTTGGGTTTGATCCACATAACAAGTTGTGATAGGCCAGAGAGTGGGTGGTGGCTGCAGCTGATTGGTATGAGCTTCTTGCAAAAAGTCACCAACTTGTGTACTTGAGGTATGGGCTCTTGTGCAGCTGGATTTTTGGCTTGTCTTGGTGCAGCTGAGATCAAGGAGGTCCATAGAATCCATTTTGTTGCAATTCAACAAGTTTGTGAAAGGTTCTATGTCATTTTGCAATTTCATGAAGTTTTGGCCCCTTTTGAAATTCTTGATGTGCAAGACATGGAATGTGACGATTCTTGGGCCAATTCTGACTTTTAGGCAATGTGTTATGTAACTATGAAGCTTAGAAGTGTGTTTGAAGTCACAAAATTCCTTGGCAAGTGGTTTTGCAAAAATCCCTCTTTGGTGCATTCTTGAAAATTATGTCATTTTTGCCAACTTTGACAAGCCATAACTTGAGTTCCATAATGAATTAGAACTTGTTCTTGTACTTTTTGAAAAGGGAATGATTCAATCTACAACTTTCATGACCAACAATTTTTAATTTGAAGCATTTTTGGTTGAGAAAGAGGAGTTTGAAAAACTTTCCCAAAATGGAAAGTTTACATTACAAGTCATTTCCATTTTTGGCAACTTTTGGTTTAGCTCACTTTCCTTCAATTTTGTGAACTTCCAAGAACTTCAATGATCAAATAAAGATCATATAACTTCAATTTAATGAAAAATCCACTTTGATTCCATTGGTGGGGGCCTCAGATGCCCTGATTTTGCTCTAACTTGCTCAAGAAGTTACCCAGTGAACAAATGACTTCCACAATGAATTTCTTCATAAAACTTGGTACACATGATCCTTATAACATATTGAGACCATTAGAAACAAGAATAACCAAAAAATTTGGGGTTATGGCCTCTGAAACCAAAACCCTAATTTCAGGTCATCTGTGTAGTGAAACCCTAGCTCTGCTTCCATGCTTTCCAAGTTCTTGTGATTCTTTGACTTCCTTGATCTTTGAGGGATATAAAATGATGATAAAACATACATGGACCTTCTTGGAATGATTGGAGACCTTTGGAGTGGCTCAAATGGATCCTTGGATTGCCCAGATCACAAACCCTAGATGCAGATGACTTGAACCATGCAGATGAAACAAAAAAGCAATATGATATGATATGCTTAAACTTATGCAAAGATGAAGGATCACAAGCCATGGTGTGAAATTAGTGAGGTCAAATTTAGGGTGTTTACACATGCGCGTATGAAGGAGGCCATACGTGTATGAGCAGGGAAGGTGCAGAAAAATGCGGTTTTTGGCGATTCAACTTTTTTCCGCATCCGTTTCAAGTTGGGTTGATCTTAGACAGTCTGAAATTTGCACTCATTGGGTAGAAGAAGAAAAGGGATATAAATTGTAAAGGGTAGTATAGTATGTTTGTAAAGTGCGGGCGATGGAGGACGACCATCGAGCAGAGGACGACTGCTGGGGATAAAGCAATGACGGGGACGGCAGACATGCTGCGGAAATAAAGAGATCATGATGGGGACGAACATCAAGTAAAGTAACAAGGTTATCTGGGAAATAAAGATAAAGGCAATGATGGGGAGGGCCATCAGGCTTGATAATTAAGGTAAACAACGATGGGGACAGCCATCGGGTTAAACTGATGAAGGACGATCATCAGGAAAATGAAAAAGGACCACGACGGGGACGGCCATCAGGTTAAACTGATGAAGGAAGATCATCAGGAAAAGGAAAAAGGACCACGACGGGGACGACCATCGGGTTAAAGAATAAATGAAATATTGATGAGGGACAATCATCAAAGGTGAAGGACGATCACCTAGCAGGGGACGGCTGCTCTTTATCACGACATAGGACGAATGTCGGATAGAAAAAGGTCGACGATGGGGACGACCATCGGATAAGCATGATGAAGGATGATCATCAAGAGGTGAAGGACGATCACCTAGAAGGGTACGGCTGCTCTCGGGGTTTATCATGACATAGGACGAATGTCAGATAACAAGATCAATGATGGGGACGGCCATCAGATAAAATGATGAAGGACGATTATCAAAAGGGTGAAGGACGATCACCTAGTAGGGTACGGCTGCTCTTTATCACGACATAGGACGAATGTTGGATAGAAAAGGGTTCCAATAATGGAGACTCCACTAGGGAAAGGATGAGGGACGATCATCCAAAGGTGAAGGACAATTACCTGGCAGAGTACGGCTGCCGAAATTATCATGACATAGGACGAATGTCAGATAAAAGAAAAGTTGCTTCTTACTGGGGAATGGTAAACACGGACGAGTGCTTACGCTCAAGAAATAAACGTTATAAGTGTTTGACGATGTGTATAGATTAAAGACGCGGACGAGCATCCTTAAGACTATGATACAGACGAGTATCGGTAGAAACAAACGCTGACGCGTGCTCTGAGACGATGATACGGGCGAGTACCAGCTGGTTAACAAAGAACACGGACGAGTATCGAATCTGTGGGAAATAAGTGTATACAAGATACGGACGAGTATCTGTATAAGTAAGAACAAGTATTGTGAAGTATGAGCAAGACACGGACGGGTTTCAAAAGAGAAAGGTGTATAAGTTATGAACTTATGAGTGTAAAAAGGTATTCTGGCAACCTGCGGTGATAGGATGATACGGACGGGTGTCAATGAGAGTGTATTATAACCAAGTGTTTGGTTTGTAGTAAGTGTTTTGGGCAACCATGCTGGGGAAGGGTGACACGAACGGGTGTCAAGAAAGTGTATAGATGTATCTGCGGGGGATGATATGACATGACACGGACGAGTGTCGAAAGAGTATATATAAACATGTATTTGTGTTAGAGAGTGCAAAGGGGACGCTTAGGCTCTCTATTGGGGAAATATGAGATGACACGGACGAGTGTCGAGAAGAACATGTTATGGACAAGTATCTGTTTGTAGAAAGTGTTCTAGCGACTTTACTGGGGAATGATGACACAGACGAGTGTCAAAAAGGAGCATGTATCTGTATTTTGAGAGTGCAAAGGGGACGCTTTGGCTTTTATGTGCAAGGGATGTATTCTGTATATTGCTTTGACTTTACAAGTGACTGGCTCGAACCTGAATTGTGATCATGCAATATGTTTCATTTTTGCCGTAATGCTCCGTGTTAAAATGGAATTCTACACTTTGTGGGGAAATATGATGCGAATGCTATGATTATGCAAAAAGAAACCGGTTCGGGATTCGGATCCCGCTGCTGTGAAGATCTCTGGTTGATCTGCTTGGAAGGAGAATCCCAGCTGGAGATGAGATCATTGGTAGATCTGATAAAACATATGTGGTTCTGCTTGGGGGATTAGATCATTGATATATCTATCTATGTAAGGATAAAGCCCAGTTGGGGACGAAGAAGCTTTCGTCACTTTGTTGTGTGAGAATTTCAGACATTGCTCTTCTGGGTAGAGGCTGGAACTTTGTGGGGAGATATGCTGAAGATGCTCCTGTTGAGTAGACCTGTACTAGAGATGAGGAGGATTTGATAACTCTGTTGGGAAAACTATTCCAGATACTGCTTGGAGAAGATGTGACGGGGAAGTGATGCTTGGTATGCCTCATGCTGTGTATCTGAACATCTGCAACCTCTTAATACAAAGAAACGTACGAGTGTCCCGAGGTATCCCTTACCGGATTCCATCATAGGAGTTAGATATTCCTGGGAGTAACTACACTTCCTTCAAGCATTTAATTAGAAAGGCACCTTTGTTTTTATGCAAATATTATATCGTGGATATTGGAAATTTTGCAAACGAAACAAAAATGTACAAGACGAAGCGTGACTGAAAACACTGATTTTATTAATCTTGGTGCCCTGAATTGGCAAATACAATCAAAGAAACAGATCCCCTAGAATGAGGAGATTGTTACAAATTGAGAAAAATAAAGGTACTGGCAATGTTGACGATGCTCCATTGAGCTTCCTTTGCTATGACCTGTATGACCTTTACGTTTTTCTTATCTTGCTTTCTGAAGAAGGTTGATTCTGACCGATGCTTTGACCTTTCGAAGCTTGCCATGTTGTAAGTGATACAGACAAATTCAGAATGCAGTTGTTCGCTTATTCCCTGATTTTATGTGGATCGCCCATTTGGGTTTTCAATCAACCGGGATACCCATTTTTCCTGAGCTGTCCAATGCGGCTCTTCAACTCAGCGGGTGTACCTTTTCTGATATAGCTGCCCATGACAGATTGCAGCTAATCTCTTCTCTTCAATCAGATTCAGTTGATTGTACCGAGAACGGACCCATTCTGCTTCATTGAACTTGACATCCATCAACACCCGTAAAGAGGGTAATTCAACTTAAACAGGTAGGACTGCCTCCATACCATACACAAGCTGATACGGTGTTGCCCCAGTGGATGTTCTGATTGAGGTACGGTACCCATGAAAGGAAAATGGTAGCATTTTTTGCACAATCTTCTTAATGTTCTTGTTAGCTGCCTCAACAGCGCCATTCATCTTTGGCCTGTAAGGAGAAGAGTTGTGATGTTGGATCTTGAAGTCCCGACATAGTTCTGCCATCATTTTGTTGTTTAAATTGGAACCATTATCAGTAATGATTCGCTCGGGCACTCCATATCGACAAATGATGTCTCTTTTCAGGAATCTAGCTACCACTTGTCTGGTGACGTTGGCATACGAAGCTGCTTCAACCCACTTGGTGAAGTAATCAATGGCTACCAAGATGAATCTGTGGCCATTCGAAGCAGTCAGTTCAATCTTTCCAATCATGTCAATGCCCCACATGGCAGAGGGCCAAGGTGAAGACATCACGTTCAAAGGATTCGTAGGCACACGCACCTTGTCTGCATAAATATGGAATTTGTGGCATTTTCTGGCATAGGCACAACAGTCTGCATCCATTGTGATCCAGTAGTAACCTGATCTTAACAATTTCTTAGCCATTGCATGTCCTCCAGCATGGGTACCGAAAGATCCTCCATGCACCTCGTGCATCAGCAAGTCTGCTTCTTTCTTGTCAACACATCTGAGAAGAACCATGTCAAAGTTTCTCTTGTATAACGAACCATCAGCATTCAAGAAGAAACTACCAGCCAGCCTTCTTGATGTCTTCTTATCATTGGATGATGCCCCAGGTGGGTATGTTTGATCCTCTAAGAAGCATTTGATGTCATGGAACCAAGGCTTGTCATCTTTAGCAATGTCCACGGAGAATACGTACGCTGGTCGGTCCAGTCTGGATACTGAAATCCGAGACATGAAATTGGCAGTTTGAACCTTGATCATGGAGGAAATGGTAGCCAAAGCATCTGCGAACTGATTTTCGTCTCGAGGGATGTATTCAAGTTTGACTATTGTGAAGAAAGTCAATAATCTCTTCGTATAGTCACGGTATGGAATCAGATGCTCTTGGTGGGTGTACCATTTGCCGTTGGTCTGATTGATTACTAGAGCTGAATCTCCGAATACAGTTAAAGTCTTGATCCTGAGGTCAATGGCTTCCTCAAGACCCATGATACATGCTTCGTATTCAGCTTCGTTGTTAGTGCATGCAAATGTGAGTTTTACCGAGAAAGGCATGTGTACTCCTTTAGGTGTAATGAGTACTGCACCAACTCCACGACCATTCATATTGACAGCCCCATCAAACATCATTGTCCATTCTTCTTCTGGGTCAGGCCCTTCAGTGTGAACAGGCTCTTCATGATCTTTTGCTTTTAGGAACATGATGTCTTCATCAGGGAAGTCAAACCTCATGGGCTGATAATCATCAATGGGTTGCTTAGCCAGATAGTCAGACAGTACACTGCCTTTGATGGCCTTTTGGGATGTGTACTGAATGTCATATTCTTTCAGAATCATTTGCCATTTGTCGCTCCCAATAATGAGGCTAAGTCAAATAGGGTACAGACGCGAACGGTCGGCGAAAGGAGAGAACACACAAGGGTGAAATGAAAAAGAAAAGAGTCGCCAACTAGGCATTTTTATCCCGAAGGAAAGGTAATGCTGCATAAACCTAAGAAAAGATGGATAACACGGTCGCAAACTAGAGAAACTGAGAAGGGGGGTTGGTTACAACCTGGGAAGGTAGTAGCACCCAGATTGTCTGCCGTACTCGACGGGATCCAGGCTTGAAAGTTTGTGTTTAAATGGGTAATGTCAGTGCTATTTTGTATGCAAAAGCTGGAAAGGAATACAAGTGTCAGTGCAAAAGAAATGTGAAGTGAAATAAAAGAGTGTTAGTGTAAGAAAGAATGGGAACCTCAAGACTATGAGGCTTAAAGAAATGCTGGAAGGAGGGGGAATATACATAGACTTTTGTTCGATAACTGTTAAGTTATGCCTACGTATCCTCTCGTGCAATGAGGAAGTCAGAACACCGTAGTTAGACTCGAAGAAACTGAAAGATAAATTGACTTGTGAACTGCTTACTTGTCTATGCTCAAGTGTATGACCTGTCTGGCTCAGGTGCAAACTGTCTTGCATTAGACGGAAGAAGCAAGTTCTCGTTTATGAGTGAATGAGATGAGAAAAGAATCCCGTAGGAGACGATTATTGTTTGTTTTTGATGATTTCAATCTTTTATTGCTTTTTTGTGTTTGTCATAAGAAAATGAGCTTAAGCCTAAACCTAGGGTTAGTAAAATCATCACATCCTCCCTATGATTCGGGGTAATGAGAATAACTTAAATATGAAGTAAACACCCCACACTTAGTCACCATGATAAAGGATTAAGATCATTAACCTACTTGCACTTATTTAGATGTTTTTGTTGTTTTTGTTTAGTGTTAAGTAATGAGTTTAAGCCATAATCAAGGATTTAATGGACCCATTACACCATCCTAATAGAAGGATAGCAGATGAGAACATTTAAGCTGAGAAAGGCTCCACAACTTAATCCATTATTAGGGATTAACCTCATGACAAAACAAAACCTTTATTAAATGGATTTTAGTTAATGGTAAGATTAAGAAGTGAATTTTATGGTTTGTAAGACAACTTGAGGGGGACTTGTCCATTAACACTAGGGTTAGTCCATCTTAACCAATTAAGGAAGAATTAGAACCCTAATGCAAGGCCCAAGTTACAAGCTATTGTCTTAGTGATTATTAGATGGATTGATTAAAGGATTTAAACACATTAAGGGTTTGACACGTAGGATTAAAGTTATACACTCCATCCTAATAGAAGGATGCAGGCATAAGCTTAATCACAAAGCCTTAAAACCTTTAAGGTTTAATCCCTGATTAAGAGGTGAAAAGAGAAGACACAAAGATGACACAAAGGTAGAAACTAATGGGGGACTAATCAAACCCTAATTGTGATCATGCTTGGTTGTTCCTAGGGTTTGTGAGGCTTGCAAGAAAATCTTCAAGAAAGAAGCTACCATGGAAGAAGCAGGATGAAGGAAGAGAAGCAAGAAGAAGCAAGACAACTTACTTCACTTAAGAAGATAAGTTGCTTGAAGAAAGAAAGGGAGGAGGGAACATGAATGAGCAAGCTCACTCTAATCCACAAGTAAAATTCAGCAATGGATGCATAAAAGAGATGAGAAGAGATTATGAGAAGTGAAGGCAAATTCACTTCTCAAACACTTACCACCTAAAAAGTTAGCAACAAGAAATGAAATGAAATGAAAATGAGATGAGATGCAAGGGTGCAAAACAAAATCAGAAGCACAATCATGATGTAAATGATGCTATGACATGGTATGAAAGCATGTCAAGAGTTGAGAATGATCATACAAGTAATGCAGATGCAAATGAGACATGAAAGGAAGCATGGAAGTTCATGAAAACTTATGAAATACAATGGATGCATAACATGGCATATGGATGATGCAATGATCAAACATGATTTCAATATGTCCTAAGATGTCTTATATGTCATGTGAATGCACAAAATGATATGGCAAGTTCATGTATGCAAGCATGTGAAGAATGAATACAAATGAATGCAAAATTAGGGTTTATGTACAAGATGCAATGCAAAATTCAAAATCAGAAGCAAATGACAAGATAAAAAATTGAAAATAGGATCAAAGGAACCCTAACCCTATATAATTTCACTGCCCAAAGGGGAAGACCTAACTCTTAACCTAATGAAAGTTATGATTTTCCTAAATTTGCTAGGGTTTAAAGGGTGATCCTAATGAAAAATGCAAAATAAATTGAAAATGAAAGATAAATTCAAACCAATTTTATCCTTGAAACTAAATGACATGAGGAATGTAATGCAAAAAGAACCATCATCAAACTCTTCATGGTTAGGCAGAAAGGATTTTTCTAAGTTAAGGTAAAAATATTGATTTTTAAGAACCCTAAATCCAAAGAAAAATGTCAAAATAGGTCAAGAACCAAAAAGAAATTTGTGTGAAGGGTTTGATAATGTTTCTAAATGTTTCAAAAAGCTCTCTGGATTTTTTTGGAATTTTTAAATACCTAAAAGCATTTTTAATTAATTAATTCTTATTAACTAATTAAAAATAATCAATTAAATGATTTAAAAATAATTTTTAATGCAAAAAATAAAAATAAAAATATTTTTGGTTTCTGAAAATAAATAAAAGCTTGGATAAAAATTTTCAGAATTTTTTGATATCATTTGCTATTTTTAAAAATTCGTTTAAATAAATAGAAAAAAAATGAAATAATTATTAAATTAAATGAAAAAAAGGGAAATTCAGCCAATCCAAGGGCCCAGGTTCAAAGTCAGTTTGGAGGGAATTGACTTCGCGCACAATCTAAAGGCCAGAATTCAAACTACGCTAATTATGATTAAACCCTAATCTGAGCCCTAATCACTTTCAGGCGACCGGAACAGTGTTCCGGTCATCTTCTCCGGCTAGCCTCTCACCCAATTTCCCTCAATACGCAACCCCAAGCCCTCAAACTCTCCAGAATCAAACATCTAACAACCCTAAACATGAATCCAGCCCTAAAACACATTTATTTTTCCTCAAGAACACGAATCAAAGCAAAACGGAAAATACATCAAACATTTCAGAAGCATGATACATCCTTGTTTCTCAATCATTTTCAAAAGTAAAGACATCATGATCATCAGGAGAACACATAAAATCAATTAAGAACTTAAAATGAAGGTTCTGGAAAAAAAGTTCTTGAGCTCACCTGAACTGGAGCTTTCACTTTTGGTACATTTTGGCCAGGTATTTGCTTCAAATCAGCTCCAATGATCCTCCCGAAGAGTTTGTGATGCTTGTTTGGAGTTTAAATGGTCTCTAAATGAAGTTGGCAGAAGTTCAGTTCAAGAAATGTCAAAATCGTGTTTTTGATGTGGGAGGTTTCAGGGCAAAGTGATGGTTGGAAGATGATCAGAGAGTCATGGTGAGTTGTTCTATGGAGTTTGTTTTGGGGTTTGAAGCATGGGTGCTGAGTTTCGAAGAGTTTTGCAGGTTTGAGAGTTTTTGGCAATGCTGAGGATTCTCAAGTGTTAGGCTGCAATGTTATGTGCTTTGGCTTGGTTTTGATCCACATGATAAGCTGTGATAGGTCAGAGGGTGGGTGGTGGCCTATGTTGATTGGTATGGGGAAAAATGCATAAAGTCAAGAGTCGGTGTACTTGAGGTATGGGAACATGGTAGGCCAAAGACAATGGGGTGTCTTGCACAGCTGGCTTTAGGGAGGTCCATGAGATCAGTTTTGAGGCAAGGCAGCAAGAGAGAAGAAAGTTATGGGGTGTTTTGCAAATTATGAAGGTTTTGGCCCCTTTGAGAAATCATAATGATCAAGGCATGAAACTTGAGAAATATTTGGGCTATTCTGAATTTTATGTCATGTACTATGTTTGTGTAATGGTTAGAAGTGTATTTGAAGTCAAAAAATGCTTTGGCAAGTGATTTTGCAAGTTTCCCTCTTTGGCACATAAGTGAAATTTTGTGATTTTTCCCAACTTTGCAAAGCCATAACTTGAGTTCTATGATGAATTAGATCAAGTTCTTGTACTTTTTGAAAAGGGAATGATCCAATCTACAACTTTCATGACCAAGAATTTTTCATTTGAAGCATTTTTGAATCAAAAAGAGGAGGTTGAAAAACTTTCCCAAAATGGCAAGTTTGCATTACAAGTCACCTTCCCAAAATGGAAACTTTGCAAATGGCTTGAAATTCTTTAATTTTGTGAACTTATAACTTCTTCTAAGATCAAATAAAGATCAAATACACTCAAAATTATGGAGAAGACCCTTTGGTTGGATGATAGGGGGCCTCAGATGCCCGGATTTTGCACTGACTTGTTCAAGAAGTCATCTATTGACAGATGCCTTCCCCATTGAATTTCTTCATGAAAATTGGTATGTATGATCCTTACATCATATAGAGACCAATATAAACAAGAATGACCACAAAAATTGGAGTTATGGCCTCTGAAACCAAAACCCTAATTTCAGGTCATCTGTGCAGTTAAAGCTGGCTCTGCCTCCATGCCTTTCTCAGTTCTTATGATTTCTTGACTTTCTTGATCTTGGGAGGATACAATATGATATTTGAACATACATGGACCCTCTTGAGATTATTGAAGACCTTTGGAATGGCTCAGATAGCTCAGGGATTGCTCAGATCACAAACCCTAGATACAGATGACTTTGAACCAATGCAGTGAAGCAAAAGAGCACTATGATATGATATGATTGAACTTATACAATATGAAAAGAATCACAAGCCATGGTGAAATGAGTGAGGGAAAATTTGGGGTGTTTACAGCTTCCCCTATTCAAGCATGTGTTAGCTGTGCAGGATGTAAGCAACGGCTTAACAGGCAAACAAGATAACTTGTGGGTGAATACCAAAGACAATCCAAAATTTGCACTCACTGGTTATGAAGAAGAAAAGGGACATAGATTGTAAAAGGAAGAAAAGTATGATTATAAAGTGCAGGCGACGGAAGACGACCATCGAGCAGAGGACGACTGCTGGGGATAAAACAATGACGGGGACGGCCGACATGCTGGGGAAATGGAGGTACCATGATGGGGACGACCATCAAGTAAAGGAACAAAACTGTCTGGGGGTTAAAGGTAAAGTAAATGATGGGGACGACCATCAGGTTCAAAGCATAAATGAAATAAATGATGAGGTACGGTCATCAAAGGTGAAGGACGATCACTTAGCAGGGGACGGCTGCTCTGTTGGGGATAAGGATGAGGGATGGTCATCCAAGGTGGAGGATGATCACCTGGCAAGGTACGGTTGACGAAAATATCACAAACCCTAGATATAGATGACTTTGAACCAATGCAGTGAAGCAAAAGTGCACTATGAGATTATATGATTGAACTTATGCAATATGAAAAGAATCACAAGCCATGGTGAAATGAGTGAGGGCAAATTTGGGGTGTTTACACCATCTTGCAACCCTTCCGGTAAGTGTTGGCTTCTCAAATATGTACTTGACTTGATCCATCTTTGAGATAAATAAGGTAGTGTGAGTCAACATATACTGTCTTAGTCGGCGAGCAGCCCACACTAAAGCACAACAAGTTTTCTCGAGCAGTGAATAACGTTGTTCACAGTAGGTAAACCTTTTGCTTCGGTAGTAAATTGCATACTCTTTTCGACCAGACTCGTCATGCTGGCCCAACACACACCCCATTGATCCTTCTAATACTGTCAGGTACATTATTAGAGGTCTTCCTTCAACTCGAGGCATAAGAATTGGAGGTTCTTGTAAGTACTCCTTGATTTTGTCAAAAGCCTTCTGGAAGACTTCATTCCACCTGACTGTTTGTTCTTTTCTTAACAATTTGAACAGGGGCTCACAGGTTGCAGTAAGATGAGATATGAACCTTGAAATGTAGTTAAATCTACCTAAGAAACCCCGAACTTCCTTTTCATTCCTAGGTGCAAGCATCTCTTGAATGGCTTTGACTTTGTCAGGATCAACTTCAATTCCTTTTTCACTTACAATGAATCCAAGAAGCTTACCGGAACGTACCCCGAATATGCATTTGTTGGGGTTTAGCTTCAGCTGATACTTTCTCAGACGCTTGAACAACTTCAGCAGATTTACCAGATGGTCTTCTTCAGTGAGGGACTTGGAAATCATGTCATCCACGTAACATTCAATTTCTTTGTGGATCATGTCGTGGAATAATGTTACCATAGCCCATTGATAAGTAGCACCGACATTCTTCAGTCCAAAAGGAATTACCTTGTAACAGAAAGTGCCCCAAGGTGTGATGAAGGTGACATTCTGATCTGATTATACCCTGAAAAGCCATCCATGAAGGAAAATACCAAGAACTGAGTCGTTTTATCGACCAATACATCAATGTGAGGTAAAGGGAAATCATCCTTCGGGCTAGCTCTGTTCAGATCCCGGTAATCCACACACATCCGTACTTTTCCATCCTTCTTAGGCACTGGTACAATATTAGCAACCCACAGCGGGTAATTAGTCACAGCAAGGAAACCGGTGTCCCACTGCTTTTGTACTTCTTCTTTTATCTTCATAGCCATATTTGGACGAGTACGGCGCAACTTCTGTTTCACTAGAGGGCAATCTTCTCTCAAAGGCAGCTTGTGCATAACAATGTCAGTATCCAGACCTGTCATATCTTGATATGACCAAGAATAGACATCAACATACTCTCGAAGCATGTCAATAAGTCGTTCCTTCACTGAATCTTGCAGACTAGCCCCAATTTTTACTTCCTTCAAGTCTTCTTCGGTACCAAGATTAACTGTCTCAACCTCCTACCGATGAGGAGTGATCACTTTCTCTTCTTGCCTCAACAACCTGGCTACCTCCTCAGGTAACTCATAGTCTTCTTCAACCCCTTCATCAGCTTGATTAATTGGATTGTCGAAGTCATACAAGGTCATAACAGTGCTGTTGTCGGTGCAATCTGGAGGATACTCTCTGCAAGGGTTGAGATTGGTTCGTTTTAGTGATCAGTTTTATCTTGTTTAGAAAAGTGAAAATGAAGTTGTTATTTTGAAAACATTGCCATTTTATTATTTTGTACAAAAGTGAAAAAAATGAAAAGATAGAGAGCGAAAAAAAAGAGACTCGTTTGCAAAAGATGTCCTGATATTCATTGATTAATCATTTGCACAAAATACAATATGGCCCTATTACAAAATGAGTCATGACACCTTAGGAAAGATGTAGGACTTGATGCATGCTAAAAAGGACAGGAAATAATAATTACTCTGCAGGAGTAACCCTTATAATTTCTTGGGAAGACCAGTTAGAGACTTGGTTCCCCGGGATCCTTGGACGTATCCAGTTCTACAGGTTGCGGTCGCTTTCTTCCTCGTCTTCCAGATTGTTCACAACATCTGGGGTGAGCATTCCCCCACTGACAAACTTGGGCTCCTTGGCAGTCTCTGATTGATCTTGTCGGATTGGTCTGTAATCCAACCCGAATATGTCTTCTTTTTTCTCCACCGGCAACAGTTTGCCCCAGCCTCTGGCGTTACCCTCTTCAACAACATTTCGGGCTTGCTGATATGAAGCGATATAAGTTCCAGACACAACAGTTGCTTCATTGACGTTAAGGGCCTCAAACCCCTGGCTCATAGTCTCGTGGATCTCCCCATCCATCTCAATGTACTTATAAGTAGCCAGCTGGCTAACGAAAATGTCTTCCTCCCCGCAAATTGTGATGATTTGGCCTTCCCACTTGTATTTTAATTTCTGGTGAAGGGTAGATGTAACAACGCCAGCGTCATGAATCTAGGGTCTACCCAACAAACAACTGTAGGACGGCTGAATGTCCATCACAAAGAAAGTAGGTTTAAAGACTTGTGGGCCAATCACCACGGGTAATTCAATCTCTCCAAGCACTGATCACTTAGAGCCATCAAACGCTCTAACCACCAAGTTACTTGGACGCAATGCCAAACCATCATATTCCAGCTTCACCAAGGCTTTCTTTTGGAGGACATTGAGCGAGGACCCAGTGTCTACCAGCACATGAGAAAGAACAACACCTTTGCACTCTAAGGTGATGTGTAAAGCCTTGTTATGATTGCTTCCCTCCGTCGTTAAATCAACATCTGTGAAGCCCAGTCCATGACTAGTGTTAACATTTGCTACCACTGTTTCCAGCTGATTAACCGTGATTTCTTCTGGCACGTAGACTGCATGCAGGACCCTCAAAAGTGCATTCCTATGGGCTTCGGAACACATTAACAATGACAAGATAGAGATTTTGGAGGGAGTCTGATGAAGCTGGTCCACCACTTTGTAATCACTCTTTTTGATTATTCTCATAAACTCATCCACCTCTTGGTCAAAAGACATCTTCGGAGTTTCTTTAACAACTGGCTCTTCGAGTACCACACTCTTCCCTTTTGCTTTGGCAATAGCCTCTGCTTCAGCATTGGGTCTCGGTATTTGTGAGGCAAAAAGGCGTCCGCTTCTGGTGAAGCCTCTTCCTCCCCCAACATTGTCAACTTGTGGTGAAGAGGTTGATGAATCTAGAGTGATCTTTTTTCTGTCGTAGTAGAGATCAGAGCCGTAGTGCCAAGGTATGGCCTTACTGCTTTCATAAGGAACGGGTCCATGTACCGTAATGGTGACATGACTGATTGCTGCAGCGGAAGGAACTGTGATGGTATGCGGGTAGTAATAGATTGTGACTGGAGATCTGACAGTAGGTGTTGCAGTTTGTTGTTAAAAATTGTTGTTGGGATGAACAGTTGCCGGGTCATAATAGATTGTGACCGTTGAGACATATTCGTTAGCGTTGTAGGCGATTCCGTTGATAAGATGGGTGTTGACGTTGTAGAAGTAAGCGTAACTGAACTTTGGTTTGTTGAAATAATAGATGGAGTGATTGCTGGAGTTGTGGATGAATCAGTGGGAACAATGGTTGTTGTAGTTGTAGGAGGATCTATTGTTGTTGAAGAAAGAGTTGTTGATGTTGTAGACGCCGTTGTGGTAATTTTCAAAATTCCATCTCTGATAAGGCCATCTATGCCAAGCCTTAGCCTCTCACAACCATTAATAGCAGTCTTGCAAGATTTGCAGCAGGCCTTACAACCTGGGAACACCTGGCATCTTAAGAGTTGAGCTTTGACTTCTGCCAGCGGCATTTGAAATGTGCAACACTATCAATCAGTACAGATGGTTGGTCCTCCTCTATGGCATTAATCCTGGGCCTACCATGACTAGGCATAGGATTTTTGGTAACATTTGGACGAGGTGCGAAGTTGAGAGCTTTGGAATCGACCAGATCCTGAACCTTCATTTGCAAGGCTCTACACTTCTCTGTATTGTGACCAGGTGCGTTGGAATGAAAGGCACACCTAGCATTGGCATTATAATTCTTCGAGAGGTTGAGAGGATCTGGTGGAGCCAACGTCGTTAACTCAACCAGGTTGAGCTTCAGGAGTTGTGGCAGTAGGGTGGCATATGGCATAGGAATGGGGTCAATCACCCTATTTGCTTGAGATGGCCTCTATTGAAAGGGGCGTTGCTGTTGGTTGTTGTTGTTATTGTTGTATGATCTTTGTTGCGGAAAGTGCAGTTGTTGCTGATAGTGTTGTTGTTGTTGTTGTTGAGGAAAAAGTGGTTGTTGTGGAGCTGGAGCTGGGATAGTAACGGCTACTACTGATCTATGAGAGTATTGGGGTCTGCCCCTGCCTGCATGAATAACATTTGTTTCACCCGTCCTTCGGGGTCCTGAAAAAGGTTTTCTTGTATTGTTGGAAGAACTTGCACCGTTGTCAGAGATTTTGCCCATCTTCAGAAGACTCTCTATTCTTTCCCCAGCTATGACTACATCAGCAAAGTTGGTGGAGGATAATGCAGAAAGTCGGTCGATATAAGTTCCCTGCAAGGTATTCATAAACATGTCTGCCATTTCCCGCTCAGACATGGGTCGCTGGACAGCAGCAGCAAGCTGTCTCCACCTCTGAGCATAATCCTGGAAGCTTTCCCTTGAAGAATGAGACATGCCCATTAGAAGGGTTCTATTGGGAGCCATGTCTAGATTGTACTGGTATTGACGGATGATGTCTTCGGCCAAGTCTTTCCAACATCTAATAGTGGCCCTAGTCAGATGCGAATACCATTCTCTTGATGCTCCAGTCAGGCTGTCCTCAAAATAGAGCATCCATAACTTCTCGTCCATGGTATAAGCTTTGAGTCTCCCCAAGAAAGAATGTAGATGAGTTCGCGGGCAGGAGGTACCATTATATCTTCTAAAGCACGGGGGTTTGAACTTGTGAGGAGTTCTCACCCCCATCACCCAGCCCCATGTCCATTACATCAAAACCTAGGGAATTCTGGGATTCAAGAGACCTCAATTTCTCAGCAATCTCATCCAACCTTCGGTCGTAAACTTCATCCCCAGCTCCAATAACTGTGAACTGCTCTTCTTTAGGATCCTCTTGCAAGATCCTGCCTCCAGTAGTGTTACCTTGAGTATTCCTTATGACATTAACATTTGGGTTTAGATGAGGCCCAAACTGTGGTGGATCAATGCGAGGTTGCCCGCGATCATTTTTACTGGTACTTCCTGTACCGGGATGGTGTTCATCAGGAGTTTGTCTTTCCACCAACTCCCTTAGCCTTTCCTGGCTCTGAGCTAAGCCAGTCATCACAGCCATGAATTGGGTCATTTGATTCCTCATCTCAACCCTTTCATATGCCATTTGGGTCCTTACTTCATTCAAGTCTTGCTGTACTTGATCCATCTGAATGCCCGGAATGTTGTTTCTCGTCGGGTACCAGTTTATTCTGTTGACAGGGAACACTCTTCTGCGAGCAATGTTTCCTGAAACCAACAACAAAGTGAGAAACAATAATAAACCAAAAACCTACAAAACAAAGAAAATGTTAGTATGCAATGCAATATGCTTACTTGTCTTCCAAGGGTATCCGATTTGGTTCTTTGGTTTTGACCTTTCCAGACCTCGAGGAAATGCTGATGATGTTGAGAGATAATGCCCGTCAAAAATAAAATAAACTGATATATTACAAAGGATGAAAATACATAGTTTGTTTACAATACATGCCCGTGGTGGGTCAAAATACAACAATCAAAAGAAAAGTACATCAAAAGAAAGAAATACAAGCAAAAGGATCAGACATCTAATCCAAAGTCATCCTCCCTAACTTCCTTCAGGAGGGCTTCAGTCACTGGCCCCAATGGGTGCTCTGTAATAGTCCTGATAAGGAGGTTCCTGGTAGCAATGGCACTGGTCAACCTCTTATGCTTGTCCTGATCCTTTGACCTTTTCAACCCCGCCCAGAGTTTCAATTCAGATATCTCCTTCTGAGCTGCCAACAAAGCTTCCTGATGCTTCTTCTCACCAGCCTCCAACTGCTCTATCCTAGCCTGAGTCCTTTGGTCTTCTTGTGCACGGGCTTTAGTGATCCTGACCCACCTAGCCTGGCTCTCCCCCAGATAATGCTCTTCCCTAGCCTTCTGAGTCTTTGCTTCCTTGCAAGCATTTTTCAGAACCAACTCCCCTGCTCTTGCCTTCCTGATGTAGTCATTTGTCTTTTCAATTTTGGTCAGATGCTCAATCCTGAGTCTTTCCAATCTCTCATTATCCAGACGACTATCATTTCTCTCCCAGAGAGTCTTCTTCAAGGCTTCAGCTAGTTGAGTGTTCCTCGCTTTCAGCTTCTCAAACTCTTCCAGACTGACAGTTGCTGCAGGTATTACTACAGAAGGTCCAGGTGCATCTTCCAAAGTGAAAGGCATTCGGGTGATCTGAGCTCTGGTACGGGACCAATTAGAATATTGTGCTGAAGCAATGTTGTTGCACTTTCCAAGGATGGTTGTCCCTTTGGTCTGAATGTTATCCCAAGCCTAGGCAGCCTGTCTGACAACAACAGAGTTGGGTTGAATTTCACAGTAGAGAGTCTCAGCCAAATCTTGTCCTCTAGGAGGATGAACCAACGCATATCCCAATTGTCTCTTAAACAGTAAAGGGTTGTAGTTGATGCAACCTTTCACTCCTATCAGAGGCACATTAGGGTACTACCCACAGCTAGTGATAATGTCCTTGCCTTTGGTGCTCTGGGTGCACCATCTGATGTCATCTGATGTCAAGGCAATGAATCTCTTAGCCCAATTCTTCTGCTGATGAGGGTTCAAAAAGGCATCTGATTTTGGCAAGTGTCTGAGCAGCCAAGAGTAATACAAAGGAGCACAACATCTAACCAACTTCCCTCTTTGCTTTTCATTCCTCTGATGGACTGAGTAGTAGAAGTCTCCTAGAGATGTGGGAATAGGGTTCCTTAACAAGAATAGGTGGATGGCATTCTTACTTACAAACATGGGCTCATTTGCAAACAAAATAACCCCATATATACTGAGGGCTAGAAGTGCACAGACAACCTTCCATTCTCCTACTGCAGCCTTCAGGGTGGCCTGGGAGATCAAGAAGTCTAGGTGGAGGCCAAGAACTCCAGCTTTGGTTGTCATGTTCTGCTCAATGAGGGAAGGCTCCACATGCAATGCCCTGGATATATCTTCATTTCTGGGAGCAACCATCTTTGGGTTGAAAGGGATCCCTCTCCTGATAGGAACTCCAATCAACAAGGAAAACTCTTCTAGCAGTGGTCCCATCTAGAAATCAGGGTAAGTGAAGCATCAGAGTGGAAGATCATAGAACTGCAAGCAAGTATGGATAATGCTCCTCTAAGATGCATCAAGATCCATGCCCATATCCAAAATGCCCCCATAATGCTCTCTGAATAGTGGGATATGGTCAGGTGTAATGAGGGACTAGACCTGCCTGATGCCAGTCAAGGTGGGCTCAAAGAAGTGGTAAGAGATATTGCTCTTTCTTGAAGTGTCCATACTGATAATGGATGCTGATGAAGAAGCTGAGAGCAACTGTTGGTGAAGATTACTGACTGAGATGCTGGAGTTGGGTCTCTGATGCAGATAGCTGGAGATGAATCAATGATAAACTGATGGTGTATTCTTAAATAATTCAGTAACAGGGTATTGTAAACACCCCAAATTTTCCCTCACCCATTCACATCATGGCTTGTGATCATTTCATATGCATAAACTCAATCAAAACATCTCATACCTCATTTTTGATTCACTGCATAGATTCAAAGTCATCTGCATCTAGGGTTTGTGATCTGAGCAATCCAAAAGCTTCTTGAGCCACTCCAAAGGTCATCAATCACTTCAAAAGGGTCCATGTGTGTTCAAGCATTATATTATATCCTCTCAAAGTCAATAATGTCAAAGAATCACAAGAACTGAGAATGGTATGGATGCAGAGCCAGGTTTAACTGCACAGATGACCTAGAATTAGGGTTTTGGTTTCAGAGGCCATAACTTCAAATTTTTTGGTCATTCTTGTTTCTATTGGTCTATATATGGTATAGGGAGTATGCATATCAATTTTCATGAAGAAATTCCATGGGGAAGTCATCTGATCAAGAGTTGACTTTTCAAGCAAGTCAGTGCAAAATCAGGGCATCTGAGGCCCCCAATGACCCAACCAAAGGGCATTCTTCATCATTTTGATTGTATATGATCTTTATTTGATCATGGAAGATGTTAGAAGTTCATAAAATTCAAGAATTTCAAGTCTTTTGCAAAGTTGACTTTTTGGGCAAGTTTGACTTTTGATGAAATTGTCATTTTAGGCAACTTTTTCAACCTTTACTTTTTGATTCAAAAAAGCTTCAAATGGAAAAACTTTGGTCATGAAAGTTGTAGAATGGATCATTCCCTTTTCAAAAAGTACAAGAACATGACCTAATTCATTTTGGATCAAAAGTTATGGTTTGTCAAAGTTGGCAAAAGTCAGATTGCACCCAAAGAGTCACATGTTTTATGGCCCATGGATCAAGATATTTCATAAGGATCAAAAGCAAGGCAAGTTGCAAAACTCATCATAAGACACAACCCACTTGCTTGCTAGCTTGCTGAACCATCCTAGGCCTTTCCCCTCATCATGCTGCACAACACACCCTCCTTGTACTTGGCTAGAAAGTATCCCATACTTCTCTTACACCAACTTTGACATTTTGGCAAAAGGACCCATACCAATCAATAAAGCACACATCACTTCATCTAACCAATGGAAATTATTTATACAAAGGAAATGCAAGCCAAACATAACAAGAAGAAAGCCTGAAACACACCACAACACAGCATTCTCATTTTCACCTTCATTTGCAAAAGCTTTCAAAAATCATCACACAAGTTACAAACACACAAACTAACTTCACAGATCAACTCAACACATTTTCCTGGTCACAAAGCACCCATCACCATTGCCTTAAACTTCCAGAATCACAAATACGATTCTCACCTCACCTTGAGCAGAACCACTGCCATCTCCCAAACCATCCATTGCAAACTTCAAACAAACATTGCAAGCTTCTTAGGGGGATCATTGGAGTGCATTTGAGCCAAAGAAACAGCCAGAAAGCTCCTGAATCGAAAGCTTCAGTTCAGGTAGTCAACTCAAAACTTTTTTCCAGAAGCATGTTTTTAAGTTCTTAATAGCTTCTATGCACTCCCCTGATCATGAATATGTGATTATTTTTGAAAATGGTTGAGAAACCAGGGTGTATGCAATGTCTGAAACTTTTGCCCTAAAAACTGTTTGACTTCGATTCGTTTGATTGATGAATGATAAATGAGATTTGAGTGGGGGTTTTGATTCAGTGGGATGTAGGGATGATTTCTGGGCTTTTAGTTTTCGTTTTAGTGAAGTTTTGAGGATTTTGGAGATTTTCAGGTGGGGTTCCCACCGGAGAAGACGACCGAAGGTCTTCTCCGGCCACCTGAAAATAATTAGGGCTAATCCCTGTAATTAATGAGAGTTTGAATTGTGAGCGTTGGATGAGTTGACTTAGTCCATTCCCGCGTGTGTTCAATGGCCTGGATTGCTTCACTTAACCCTAATCCACATCATTATCATAATTAATCCAGTTTAATTAATTTAAATAGGATTTAGCTCAGTTTGAATGTAGACCACTGGATTACGCGCCAAGTCAACAGCCTCTTCCCCAGTTTCAATCTGATCCGTTCATTGCGTTTACTTTCTTTTATTCTAATTTTAATTCATTTATTTTGTATTTCTTTTGTCCATTTATTTTAAAATAGCAAAAATTATTCAAAAATTCTGAAAATTTTTATACACACTTTTATTAATTTTTCAGAAACCAAAAACATTTTTATTTAAATTTTTTGCATTAAAAAATATTTTTAAATCATTTAAAAGTTTATTTTTAATTAATTAATGAAAATTAATTAATTAAAAATACTTTTAGGTATTTAAAAATCACCAAAAAATTCATGAAACCTTCATAATCATTTAGAAACATTGACCAACCCTCAAACCAAATTTCTTTTTTGATCTTGATGTCTTTTGAGAATTTTTCATGGAATTAAAATCATTTCAAAGCATTATTTTGATCCAAACTTCAAAAAATCATTTCTGCCTAACCATTGAGAGTTGGACTTTGATTCTTTTTGCATTGCATTTTGTTTAGCATTTAGTTTGTGAGATTAAATTGGCATGATTTGATCTTCCATTTTCAATTTGTTTGGCATTTTTCTTGTTAAGGTACCCTAAAACCCTAGAAATCTTAGGAAATTCATAACCCTAATTAGGTTAAGAGTTGAAACCTCTCCTTTGGGAAGTAAGATAGTATAGGTTTAGGGTTGCTTTGAATGCATTTTCAATTTTTTATCTTGATGTTTGCTTCTGATTTTGGTTTTTGTTTGATGCATTGATCATAAACCCTAATTTGGGCCTCCTTTTGCATACATCTTGCATTTGCTTGCATAACATGACTTGCCATGACATTTTATGCATTCCTTTGATTCATTGGACATCTTAATACATATTAGAAGCATGTTTGATCATTGCATCATGTATTTGCCATGTTGTATGCCATTTGCATTCCATAACTTTTCATGTATGTTCATGGTTCTAAACTTGTTTCATTTGCATCCATTTGATCATGTGACCATTCTCATGTCTTGGTTCATGTTTGCATCATCTCATAGCATCATGATCATCTCATATATGCTTCTGGTTTTGGTTTGCATCATGCCCTTTCATTCCATTTTGCATTGCATTGCATTCCTTTCACTAACTTTTCAGGTGGTAAGCAACTTTGAGAAGTGAATTTGCCTTCACTTCTCACATTTTCTTTTCATCTCTTTCATGCATCCTTGCTGCATTTTGTTATGTGTTTGAGATTGAGCTTGCTCATTCTTCTTCTTCTCACTTTCTTTCCTCAAGTGACTTGTCTTCTTAAATGAAGCAAGTTACTTTGCTTCTCCTGATCCTTTCATCTGCTTCCTGGTGGTTCCTTTGAAGATTTCTCTTGTAAACCTCACAAACCTTAGGAACAACCAAGCATGACAATGATTAGGGTTTTGATTAGTCTCCCCATTTAGTTTTACCTTTGTGTCTCATTGAGTCTTCTCTTCTCACCTCATGATCAGGGACTAAACCCTAAAGGCTTTAAGGCTTTGTGATTAAGCTTATGCCTGCATCCTTCTATTAGGATGGAGTGTATAACTTTAATCCTAAGTGTTAAACCCTTAATGTGTTTAACTCCTTTAATCAACCCACATAATAATCATCAAGACTTTACACTTGTAACTTGGGCCTTGCATTAGGGTTCTAATTCTTCCTTAATTGGTTAAGAAGGACTAACCCTAGTGTTAATGGACAAGTCCCCCTCAAGTTGTCTTACAAATCCTAAAAATCACTTCTTCATCATATCATTAACTAAAATCTACGTAATAAAGGCTTTGTTTTGTCATGAGTTTAATCCCTAATCATGGATTAAGTTGAGGAGCTTTCCTCAGCTTAAACATTCTCATCTATTATCCTTCTATTAGGATGGTGTAATGAGTCTGTTTAACCCCTGATTATAGCTTAATCTCATTACTTAACACTAAACAAAAACCACAAAAACATCTAAGTAATCACAAGTAGGTTAATGATCTTAATCCTACATCAAAGGTGATTAAGTGTGAGAATCTGACTTCACACTTAAAGTATTCTCATTACCCCTAATCAGAGGGAAGATGTGATGAGTTTACTAAATCCATTGGTTTAGGCTTAAGCTCATTAACTTATGACAAACCTTCAAGAGCAATAAAAGACTGAAAACTCAAAAACAAACAACAATCGTCTCCTTCGGGATTCTTTTCTCATCACCTTCACTCATAAACGAGAACTTGCTTCTTCCGTCTAATGCAAGACAGTTTGCACCTGAGCCAGACAGGTCATACACTTGAGCATAGACAAGTAAGCAGTTCATCAGTCAATTCATCTTTCAGTCTCTTTGGGTCAAACTACGGTGTTCTGACTTCCTCATTGCACGAGAGGATACGTAGGCATAACTTAAAAGTTATCGAACAAAAGTCTCTGTATATTCCCCCTCTTTCCAGCTTCATTCTTTAGCCTCATGATCTTGAGCATCTTATTCCTGTTCTTACACTGACACCCTTATATTTCACTTCACATTCTTTTTACATTGACACTTGCATTCTTTTCCAGCTTTGATACACAGATTGCACTGACACTACCCCTTTAGAACACAAATCTTTTAAGCATGGATCCCGTCGAGTACGACGGACAATCTGGGTGATAATACCTTCCCAGGTTGTAACCAACCCCCTTTCTAAGTCTCTCTGGTTCGCAACCGTCTTATCCATATCTTTTCTTAGGTTTATGCAGCATTACCTTTCCTCCGGGATAAAAATGCCTAGCTGGAGACTCTTTATTTTCTGAGTTCACTTCTGTGTGTTCTCATTCCTTTCGCCGACCGTTCGCGCTTGTACCGGGATGCAAATATTTTGGGAGCGACAGCTTGGCGACTCTGCTGGGGACCCTTATACTGTAACCAGGGCTTCTGGTTCTTTTTGTGGGTTCCTCCTAGCGCTTGATTGATTTGTGTTTACTGGGGTGTTATGTGCTATTTGTGCTTGTATTTGTATTCTTTTTTGCTTTATGTACAGTTGTTTTACTGCTTTCTTTATAGCTTTACATATATCATACTGTCATACTGTGCTGGCTGGATCTGTTTTGTTGCTTTGGCGGGTGGGTGTTCTATTGAGAGTTGAGGTCCTATACCTGGGACCTGAGTGACACCTAGGCTAGAGTGGTTCATGTTCTTTCCCATTCCATTTCGGTATGGTGCGGGAATATGAAACACGGTTCAGATATGGGTTTCTTCTTGAGAACTCTGTGCTACAGATTTCCTGTAGTGCTAGGGCTATTTGGGAAGCCTGCTAAGTCTGGATGACCTTCAGTATTGACCTTCGGAAACTGAGGTGAATTAGAGGAGGATTTTTTATGGTTAGTGTAAACACTGTACCTCCGGGTTAGAAGTGTTTACACTTCTCATAACTGATCCAAGTCTGAGGATCCTTGTTTTAGAACACCACATGTGAGGGGGTTGGGCTGTTTACAGGTTTGCAGGAACCCTTGACCTCAGCATACCTTGTTACTTTGTTTTGATTAAGAGTACTCCATGTTAGAACAGTTCTTGTGATTTTTTAACCCTGGACATGTGACACTTTATTTGAGTCCCCCACCCTGGTTACTGGACTTATGAACCTCCATCTGGATTTCTTGAACATACATAGACCTATATCAGAGCACTTGATCAGATCCAGCTCAGTCACAAACCCTTGCATATCATTTGCATACATCATCATTGCATCATTTTAACATTTGCTTATTTGTTTTTCAGGGTATCCATACTTTATTTTGGCTTGGTTTTGACCCCATCATCAGCATAGGCCTATCCTCATCAGTATCTATTTCAGCTATCAGCTACCTGCTTCAGTCACCTGCACCAGCCTGTCAGTGGACCATCTTCAGTGTTATTCTCAGCATTTGTTTCAGCTCTTCTTCAGCAACATGGCACCCAAGAAGAGTAATATCTCCTACCATTTCTTTGAGCCTGAGTTGGCTAGCATCAGGAAGATTCAGACCCTGATTACTCCAGACCATATACCATTATTCAGAGAACACTATGGAGGCATACTTGATGTGGTTATGGATTTGGACCCTTCACAGAGGAGCTTGATTCATACTTGCCTGCAGTTCTATGACCCCCCTCTGAGGTGCTTTACCTTTCAGGATTTTCAGTTGGGGCCTTTATTAGAAGAGTACTCATCATTGGTTGGTATACCTGTCAGGGGTGGTGTCCCCTTCAACCCCGAGATGGCTTTTCCTAGTAATGAAGAGGTGGCAAAGGCCTTGTATCTGGAACCAGTTCTGATTGGGCAGAATATGACTACAAAGGCTGGAATCTCTGGTCTACATTTGGATTTCTTGACCTCTCAGGCCATTCTGAAGGCCTCCTCAGGAGAATGGAAGGCAGTCTGTGCTTTATTGGCCCTTAGCATATATGGGGTCATTTTATTTGCAGTTGAGCCTAAGTTTGTAAGCAGGA
The DNA here is from genome assembly GCA_963966055.1 of Lathyrus aphaca. Classification (NCBI taxonomy): domain Eukaryota; kingdom Viridiplantae; phylum Streptophyta; class Magnoliopsida; order Fabales; family Fabaceae; genus Lathyrus; species Lathyrus aphaca. The sequence goes on from OZ014523.1 coordinate 315,698,619, forward strand.
ATGCAATTCACCTTTTCATTCTGAGGAACCCAGTGCCCACCTTACTGGGAGATTTCTACTACTCTGTCCACCAAAGTAATGAAAAGCAGAGAGGAAGATTGGTGAGGTGTTGTGCTCCCCTGTTCCATGCCTGGTTGCTCAGACACTTGCCCAAGACTGATGCATTTTTGAATCCTCACCAGCCAAAGAATTGGGCTAGAAGACTCACTGCTTTAACCTCAGCTGACATCAGGTGGTGCACTAAGAGCACCAAGGGCAAGGACATCATTACCAGTTGTGGGCAGTTTCCCAATGTACCCCTGATAGGAGTAAAGGGTTGCATCAACTACAACCCTCTGCTATTCAAAATACAACTGGGCTATGCATTGGTCCACACTCCTAAGGCACAAGACTTGGCTGAGACTCTTTACTGTGAGATTAAGCCTAATCTGGCTATTGTCAGGCAAGCATCCTGGGCTTGGGACAATGTCCAGACTAAAGGGGTAACCATTCTTGGAAGATGCAACAATGTGGCCTCAGCACAGTACTACGAGTGGTCCCATGACAGGGCTCAATTTTCTGGGATGCCCTTCACCATGGAAGATATACCTGGACCATCCTCAGCACCACCTCCTGTCACTGTCAGTTTAGAGGAGTTTGAGAAACTAAAAGAGAGAAATGAGAAGTTGACTCAGGCTCTACAGAAGACCCTCTGGGTGAGGAGTGATGGTCGCTTGGACATTGAAAGGTTAGAAAAACTAAAGGTGGAGCATCTGGCTAGGATTGAAAAGTCAGAGGACTATATCAAGAAGTCCAGGGCTGGAGAGCAGATTTTGAAGAATGCCTGCAAAGAGGCTCAATTCCAGAAGGCCAGGACTGATTTGTATCTGAAGGAGAGTCAAGCTAGGTGGGTCAGGATCACCGAAGCTCGTACTCTGGAAGATAAGAGGACTCAGGACAAGATTGAGCAGTTGGAGGCTAATGCAAAGGAGCAACAGGAAGCCCTGCTAGCAGCCCAGAGAGAGATCTCAGAGTTGAAGATTAGAGCTGGTGTGAAGAGGTCAAAAGACCAGAGTCAACACAAGAAGCTAACTGCAGCTGTTACTACCAGGAATCTCCTTATCAGGAATCTCACAGAGCGTCCAACTGATCCTGTGACTGAAGCACTTCTCAAGGAAGTTCGGGAGGATGAGTTTGGTCTTGGTGTCTGACTTTTGCTTGTTGTTGCTTTCATTTCATGTACTTTTCCCTTTTTGTGTTGTATTTTGACCCCTCAGAGGGCATGTATTGTAAAAAACAAACTATGTATCATTTACTTTTTGTAATATATGTGTTGGTTTGTTTTATCTGAGTTCTTCAAGCAACATCACAAGCATCTCCTTCAAGGGTCTGGAAAGGTCAAAACCAAATGCCAAGCCGGATACCTTGGAAACAAATAAGCATACTGCATTTGCATGCTAACCTTTGTTTGTTTTGTAGGTTTGTTTTGTTTTTGTTACTAACTCTGTTGTGATCTCAAGAACTATTGCTCGACGTCGGGTGTTCCCACTCAACCGTCCACACAGATATCCAACCCGTAACAACCTTCCGGGTATACAGATGGACCAGGTACAACAGGACCTTACAGAGGTCAGGAACCAAATGGCCAATGAGAGATTGAAAATGAGGAATCAGATGACACAATTTATGGAGGTGATGAATGGATTGGCACAGAGCCAAGAGAGATTGATGGCTTTAGTAGAAAGGCAGACTCAGGAAGATCCCCATCTAGGGACTGGTGGGACAAGCAACAATGAGAGGGTTCAGCCTCATATCAACCCACCTGTATTTGGACCCCACCTTCATCCAGAGATTAATATCCCTGCTAATGTACAAGGGAATTCTACTACAGGGAGAGTATTGCAAGAAGACCCCCAGGAAGATCAGTTCACAGTGATGGGAGCTGGGGATGAGGCCTATGACAGAAGGCTAGATGAAATTGCTGAAAAATTAAGGTCCTTGGAATCTCAAAAGTCTTTGGGATTTGATGTAATGGACATGGGCTTAGTGGACGGGGTCAGGATTCCCCACAAGTTTAAACCTCCGTGCTTTGAAAAGTACAACGGAACCTTCTGTCCACGGACCCACTTACAATCCTTTCTGGGGAGGCTGAAGGCATATACCATGGATGAAAAGCTATGGATGTTTTATTTTGAGGATAGCTTAACGGGAGCTTCAAGGGAATGGTACTCTCATCTGACTAGGGCGACCATCAGATGTTGGAAGGACCTGGCTGAGCCCTTTATCAGACAATACCAGTATAATTTGGATATGGCACCCAACAGGACCCTCCTGATGGGAATGTCACAGTCATCTAGGGAAAGCTTCCGGGAGTACGCCCAGAGGTGGAGACAGCTAGCTGCTGCTGTCCAGCCACCCATGTCAGAAAGGGAGATGGCTAATATGTTTATGAACACCCTCCAAGGGACATACATTGATAGGCTAGCTGCCTTTTCTTCTACCAGCTTTGCAGATGTCGTTATAGCTGGAGAAAGAATTGAGAGCCTATTAAAGATGGGCAAAATTTCTGACAACGGTGCCAGCTCATCCAGCAACACAAGGAAGCCTTTTGTGGGCCCAAGAAGAACTGGTGAGACTAATTCTATCCATACTAGCAGGGGCCGACCTCAATATGTCCATAGGTCTGTGGCAGCAGTCACCATTCCCGCTCCAATTCATCCACAACCAGCTTATCAACCACAGCAACAAAATTATCAGCAACAAACTCAGTATCCTCCTCAGAGAAACTACAACAACACCAACAACAACAATCAACAAAGACCATTTCAATAGAGACCTTCTCAGGCCAATAGGGTGATCGATCCGATCCCTATGCCTTATGCCACATTATTGCCACAACTCCTAAAACTCAACCTGGTTGAGCTAAGGACGTTGGCACCTTTAGATCCTGCCAGTCTACCCAGAAATTATGACGCCAGCGCCAGATGTGCTTTTCATTCGAATGCACCCGGCCATAGTACAGAGAAGTGCAGAGCTTTGCACATGAAGGTACAAGACTTGGTAGATTCTAAGGCTCTAAACTTTGCACCACCACCAAATGTTAACAAGAACCCTATGCCAAACCATGGTGGCCCCAGAATCAATGCCATTAAAGAATACAAGCCGTCTTACTTAATAACCAGTGTGGGTCAGATCCGGACACCCTTGGTAGAGATCAAAGCTCAACTCCTTGAATGTCAAATGTTCCCTGGATGCGAGCTAGGGTGTGCTTATTGCAACATTTCAGTGAATGGTTGTGATAACTTGAGAGATGGTATAGATGGTCTCATCCAGAGTGGCCTGCTTCAAATCACAACGTCAATACCTACCAATCCAGCAATCTCCTTAACAACGGTTCCCGAGTCTTCTACAACTGCAACAACCATCGTTCCAAACAACTTTTCAGTTTCATCAACAAATGCTTCGTCTGTTACTTCAACGGACCAAATATCAGCAAACATCCCTTCTACAACTTCAGCACCCCTTCATTCAGAATCTCCTACAAAGTCAACAATGTCTCCTACAACATCAACAACACACAATGAAGATGTCTCAACTGTTACAATTTATTATGATCCTGAAAATGGTTCTGCCTACAACTCACAAAATGCCACTCCTATCAGAGCACCGGTTACAATATATTATGATCCACAGACTATCATGGTCCCTTCTGCAGCTGCAATCAGTCCAGTCACTATCACAGTGCCTTGGCCAGTACCTTATGAAAGCAGTAATGCCGTCCCTTGGCATTACGGCTCCGATCTATACTACGAAGGACAGAAAATCACTTTCGAATCATCAACTTCTTCACCACAAATAGACAATGTGGGAGGGGGCGGAGGCTTCACTCGAAGCGGACGTCTCTTTGCCCCGCAAATTCAAAGACCCCCTGCTGAAGCAGAAGCTGCTGCCAAGGCAAAAGGAAAGAGCATGGTGCAAGAAGAGAAAATTGTTAAGGAGGCTTTGAAAACACCTTTTGATCAAGAAGTTGATGAATTCATGAGAATCATCAAGAAAAGTGATTACAAGATAGTGAACCAACTTCACCAGACACCTTCCAAGATCTCCATTCTATCACTGCTAATGTGCTCCGAGGCTCACCGGAACGCATTACTAAAAGTCTTGCACGCAGCTTATGTGCCGGAAGAGATCACAGTCAATCAGTTGGAAGCTGTGGTTGGAAATGTTAATGCTAGTAATGGACTAGGATTTACCAACACTGATTTGACTACGGAAGGCCGTAATCACAACAAGGCTTTGCACATTACCATGGAGTGTAAGGGTGCAGTTCTTTCCCATGTGCTGGTAGACACAGGATCATCCCTCAATGTCTTACCTAAAAAAGCCCTTGTGAAGCTAGAGTATGAAGGATTGGCATTACGTCCCAGTAACTTGGTAGTAAGAGCCTTTGACGGTTCTAAGAGATCAGTTCTGGGAGAAATTGAGTTGCCTATAACGATTGGCCCACAAACTTTCAAAACGACCTTCTACGTGATGGATATACAGCCTGCCTACAGCTGTCTATTGGGTAGACCATGGATTCACGCCGCTGGCGCCGTGACCTCAACCCTTCACCAGAAATTAAAATTCGAGTGGGAGGGCCAAGTCGTTACTATTTGTGGAGAGGAAGATATTTTTGTTAGCCATCTGGCTACCTACAAATACGTTGAGATGGATGGGGAGATCCATGAAACAATGAGTCAAGGGTTTGAGGCCTTGAACATAAATGAAGCATCTGCCGTACCTGGAACCTCAATGACATCTTACCAACAAGCCCGGAAGGTTGTTGAAGAAGGGACTGCCCAAGGCTGGGGCAAGTTGCTGCCCGTAGAGAAGAAGGAGGATAGATTTGGGTTGGGTTACAAACCAACTCAACAAGGTCAAGCAGAGGCTGCTAAGGAGCCCAACTTTGTTAGTGGAGGGATGCTCACACCTGATGCTGTCAACAATCTGGAAGACGAGGATGAAAGCGACCGCAACCTGGAGAGTTGGATCCGTCCAAAGGTCCCGGGGAGCAGTATCTCAAACTGGTCTTCCCAGGAAATTATAAGAGTTACTCCTGCAGAGTAATTATTATTTCCTGTATTTTTATAGCATGCATCAAGTCTTGCATCTTGCCCAAGATGACAAGACTCATTTTATAATCGGGCCATCTGTAATTTTTGTGCAACAAGATTAATCAATGAAATATCAGACATCTTTTGCAAATGAGTCTTTTTTTCTTTTCCTCTCACTGTTTTTCCATTTTTCTTTTTGTACAAAAAATAAATGGCAGTGTTTTCAAAATGACCACTTTGTTTCACTTTTCTAAACAAGATTAAAATCAAATCACTAAAATGAACAAACTGAACCCTTGCAGAGAGTGCCTTCCAGACCGCACCGACAACAGCACGGCTATGACTTCGTATGACTTTGACAATCCAATCAATCAAGCTGATGAAGAGGTTGAAGAAGATTATGAGCGTCCTGAAGAGCTATCCAGATTGTTGAGACAAGAGGAAAGGGTTATCACTCCTCATCAGAAGGAGGTAGAGACGATCAATCTTGGTACACATGAAGACGTGAAAGAAGTTAAGATAGGGGCCTGTTTACAAGACTCAGTGAAGAGACAACTGATTGACCTGCTTCGAGAATATGTGGACGTGTTTGCTTGGTCTTATCAAGATATGCCAGGGTTGGACACCGACATTGTTGTGCACAAGCTGCCTTTAAGAGAAGAATGCCCGCCGGTTAAACAGAAACTGCGCCGCACTCTCCCAGACATGGCAATGAAAATCAAAGAAGAGGTACGGAAGCAGTGGGACGCCGGGTTCCTTGCTGTGACTAGCTATCCACCGTGGGTTGCTAATATAGTACCTGTGCCTAAGAAAGACAGCAAAGTAAGGATGTGTGTTGACTACCGGGATCTGAACAGAGCCAGCCCGAAAGATGATTTCCCATTACCTCACATTGATGTATTGGTGGATAATACGGCTCAGTTCTCGGTATTCTCCTTCATGGACGGATTTTTAGGATACAATCAGATCAAGATGTCACCTGAAGACATGGAGAAGACAACCTTCATCACACCCTGGGGCACGTTCTGCTACAAGGTGATGCCATTCGGACTGAAGAATGCCGGTGCAACATATCAACGGGCTATGGTGACATTATTCCACGATATGATCCATAAAGAAATCGAATGTTATGTGGATGATATGATTGCCAAATCCCTCACTGAAGAAGACCACCTGGTAAATCTGCTAAAGCTATTCAAGCGTCTGAGGAAGTACCAACTGAAGTTGAACCCCAACAAGTGCACATTCGGGGTGCGATCTGGTAAGCTGCTGGGTTTTATTGTGAGCGAGAAAGGGATTGAGGTTGACCCTGATAAAGTCAAAGCTATTCAAGAGATGCCTGCACCGAAGTATGAAAATGAAGTTCGAGGGTTCTTAGGTCGATTGAACTACATCTCACGGTTCATATCTCACCTCACAGCAGCTTGTGAACCTTTGTTCAAGCTGTTGAGAAAAGAACGTACGGTCAGGTGGAACGAAGATTGCCAAAAGGCTTTTGACAAGATCAAGGAATGTTTACAAGAGCCTCTAATCCTTATGCCTCCAGTTGAAGGAAGACCTCTGATCATGTACTTGACAGTATTAGAAGAGTCAATGGGGTGTGTGCTGGGCCAGCATGACGAGTCTGGTCGAAAAGAGTATGCAATATACTACCTAAGCAAAAAGTTTACCGACTGTGAACAACGTTATTCACTGCTCGAGAAAACTTGTTGTGCTTTAGAGTGGGCTGCTCGCCGACTGAGACAGTATATGTTGACCCACACTACTTTATTGATCTCCAAAATGGACCCAGTTAAGTACATATTCGAGAAGCCAGCGCTTACCGGACGGGTTGCAAGATGGCAAATGATTCTCACAGAATATGATATTCAATACACATCTCAAAAAGCCATCAAGGGCAGTGTATTGTCTGATTATCTTGCTGAGCAACCCATTGATGATTACCAGCCTATGAGATTTGACTTCCCTGATGAAGACATCATGTTCATAAAAGCAAAAGATCATGAAGAGCCTGTTCACACTGAAGGGCCTGACCCGGAAGAAGAATGGACTATGATGTTTGATGGGGCTGTTAATATGAATGGTCGTGGTGTTGGTGCAGTACTCATTACACATAAAGGAGTTCACATGTCTTTCTCGGCAAAACTCACTTTCAACTGCACTAACAACGAAGCTGAATACGAAGCATGCATTATGGGTCTTGAGGAAGCCATTGACCTCAGGATCAAGACTTTGACTGTATTCGGAGATTCAGCTCTGGTGGTTAATCAGACCAACGGCAAATGGTACACACACCAGGATCATCTGATACCTTACAGGGATTATACAAGGAGGTTATTGACTTTCTTTACAACAGTCAAGCTCGAGTATATCCCTCGAGACGAGAATCAGTTTGCAGATGCCCTGGCTACCATTTCATCCATGATCAAAGTTCAGACTGCCAACTTTGTACCTCAGATTTCAGTGTCCAGACTTGACAGACCAGCATATGTGTTCACAGCAGATGTTGTCAAGGATGATAAGCCTTGGTTCCATGACATTAAGTGCTTCTTGGAGGATCAAATATACCCACCTGGGGCATCTTCCAATGATAAGAAGACTTTGAGAAGGCTTACTGGAAGTTTCTTCTTGAATACTGATGGTTCCCTGTACAAGAGAAACTTTGATATGGTACTCCTTAGATGCGTTGATAGAACAGAAGCAGACTTGTTGATGCATGAAGTGCACGAAGGATCCTTTGGTACCCATGCTGGAGGGCATGCCATGGCTAAGAAGTTGCTAAGATCAGGCTATTACTGGATCACAATGGATGTCGACTGTTGTGCCTATGCCAGAAAATGCCATAAATGCCAGATTTATGCGGATAAGGTGCATGTGCCTCCCAATCCTTTGAATGTGATGTCTTCACCCTGGCCCTTTGCTATGTGGGGTATTGACATGATTGGCAAGATTGAGCCAACTGCTTCGAATGGCCACAGATTCATCCTGGTTGCCATTGACTATTTCACCAAGTGGGTCGAAGCAGCTTCCTATGCAAATGTTACAAGACAAGTGGTAGCCCGATTTCTGAAGAGAGACATCATCTGTCGATACGGAGTTCCCGAGCGAATCATTACTGATAATGGTTCCAACTTGAACAACAAAATGATGGCAGAACTGTGCCGGGACTTCAAGATCCAACACCACAATTCTTCTCCTTACAGGCCAAAGATGAACGGTGCTATTGAGGCAGCTAATAAGAATATTAAGAAGATTGTGCAGAAGATGGTAGTCACATACAAAGACTGGCATGAAATGCTACCATTTGCCTTGCATGGGTACCGCACGTCAATCAGAACATCCACTGGGGCAACACCGTATCAGCTTGTGTATGGTATGGAAGCAGTCCTACCAATTGAAGTTGAATTACCCTCCCTACGGGTACTGATGGATGTTAAGCTGAATGAAGCAGAATGGGTCCGATCCCGATACGAACAGCTGAGTTTGATTGAAGAGAAAAGATTGGCTGCAATCTGTCATGGGCAGTTGTATCAGAAAATAATGAAGAAAGCCTTCGATCAGAAAGTCAGGCACCGAGAGTACCAAGTAGGAGATCTTGTGCTGAAAAGAATCCTCCCTCCTCATACAGACTACAGGGGCAAGTGGACTCCGAATTATGAAGGACCATTTGTAGTAAAGAAAGTTTTTTCTGGTGGAGCACTGATGCTCAGCACCATGGATGGTGAAGACTTCCCGTCCCCTGTGAATTCAGATGCAGTTAAAAAATACTTCGCATAAAAAATGACCCGCTGGACATAAAAACAATGGCCGTCCCCATCGTTGACCTTTTATCCGGCATTCTTCCTATGTCGCGATATTTTCGGCAGCCGTACCCTGCCGGGTGATCGTCCTTCACCTTAGATGACCGTCCCTCATCTTATCCCCAACAGAGCAGCCGTCCCCTGCTAGGCGATCGTCCTTCACCTTTGATGACCGTACCTCATCATCTGTTTATTTCATTTATTCTTTAACCCGATGGCCGTCCCCGTCGTGGTCCCTTTTCCTTTTCCTGACGATCGTCCTTCATCAGTTTAGCCCGATGGTCGTCCACATCGTTGGTTACTTTACTTTATGAACTTGATGGCCGTCCCCATCACTTTTTCATTAATCTCCAGAGAATCTTACAGCTTTACTTGATGGTCGTCCCCATCATGATCCCTTTTTATCCCCAGCATGTCGGCCGTCCCCGTCATTGCTTTATTTTCCGCACTTTTCCCAGCATGTCGGCCGTCCCCGTCATTGCTCTTTACCCAGCAGTCGTCCTCTGCTCGACGGTCGTCCTCCGTCGCCTATACTTTACAATATACTTTACTTTATTTCACAATCTATATCCCTTTTCTTCTTCATTCTGTGAGTGCAAATTTTGGACTGTCTTTGGTATTCAACCACAAGTTATCTTGTTTGCCTGTTAAGCCGTTGCTTACATCCTGCACAACTAACTCATGTTTGAATAGGGGCAGCTGTAAACACCCCAAATTTTCCCTCACCCATTCACATCATGGCTTGTGATCATTTCATATGCATAAACTCAATCAAAGCATCTCATACCTCATTTTTGATTCACTGCATAGATTCAAAGTCATCTGCATCTAGGGTTTGTGATCTGAGCAATCCAAAAGCTTCTTGAGCCACTCCAAAGGTCATCAATAACTTCAAAAGGGTCCATGTGTGTTCAAGCATCATATTATATCCTCTCAAAGTCAAGAATGTCAAAGAATCACAAGAACTGAGAATGGTATGGATGCAGAGCCAGGTTTAACTACACAGATGACCTAGAATTAGGGTTTTGGTTTCAGAGGCCATAACTTCAAATTTTTTGGTCATTATTGTTTCTATTGGTATATATATGGTATAGGGAGTATACATATCAATTTTCATGAAGAAATTCCATGGGGAAGTCATCTGATCAAGAGTTGACTTTTCAAGCAAGTCAGTGCAAAATCAGGGCATCTGAGGCCCCCAATGACCCAACCAAAGGGCATTCTTCATCATTTTGATTGTATATGATCTTTATTTGATCATGGAAGATGTTATAAGTTCATAAAATTCAAGAATTTCAAGTCTTTTGCAAAGTTGACTTTTTGGGCAAGTTTGACTTTTGATGAAATTGTCATTTTAGGCAACTTTTTCAACCTTTACTTTTTGATTCAAAAAAGCTTCAAATGGAAAAACTTTGGTCATGTAAGTTGTAGAATGGATCATTCCCTTTTCAAAAAGTACAAGAACATGACCTAATTCATTTTGGATCAAAAGTTATGGTTTGTCAAAGTTGGCAAAAATCACTAAATTTCAAGTTTCCACCAAAGGGGCACAGTTGCAAATTCACTTCTCAAGGCAAATTTAGTCATCAAATGCACTTCAAAACTTCACCACATGATCATACAAGTCCTAAAAGTCAGATTGCACCCAAAGAGTCACATGTTTTATGGCCCATGGATCAAGATATTTCATAAGGATCAAAAGCAAGGCAAGTTGCAAAACTCATCATAAGACACAACCCACTTGCTTGCTAGCTTGCTGAACCATCCTAGGCCTTTCCCCTCATCATGCTGCGCAGCACACCCTCCTTGTACTTGGCTAGAAAGTAGCCCATACTTCTCTTACACCAACTTTGACATTTTGGCAAAAGGACCCATACCAATCAATAAAGCACACATCACTTCATCTGACCAATGGCAATTGTTTATACAAAGGAAATGCAAGCCAAACATAACAAAAAGAAAGCCTGAAACACACCACAACACAGCATTCTCATTTTCACCTTCATTTGCAAAAGCTTTCAAAAATCATCACACAAGTCACAAACACACAAACTAACTTCACAGATCAACTCAACACATTTTCCTGGTCACAAAGCACCCATCACCATTGCCTTAAACTTCCAGAATCACAAATACGATTCTCACCTCACCTTGAGCAGAACCACTGCCATCTCCCAAACCATCCATTGCAAACTTCAAACAAACATTGCAAGCTTCTTAGGGGGATCATTGGAGTGCATTTGAGCCAAAGAAACAGCCAGAAAGCTCCTGAATCGAAAGCTTCAGTTCAGGTAGTCAACTCAAAACTTTTTTCCAGAAGCATGTTTTTAAGTTCTTAATAGCTTCTATGCACTCCCCTGATCATGAATATGTGATTATTTTTTAAAATGGTTGAGAAACCAGGGTGTATGCAATGTCTGAAACTTTTGCCCTAAAAACTGTTTGACTTCGATTCGTTTAATTGATGAATGATAAATGAGATTTGAGTGGGGGTTTTGATTCAGTGGGATGTAGGGATGATTTCTGGGCTTTTAGTTTTCGTTTTAGTGAAGTTTTGAGGATTTTGGAGATTTTCAGGTGGGGTTCCCACCGGAGAAGACGACCGGAGGTCTTCTCCGGCCACCTGAAAATAATTAGGGCTAATCCCTGTAATTAATGAGAGTTTGAATTGTGAGCGTTGGATGAGTTGACTTAGTCCATTCCCGCGTGTGTTCAATGGCCTGGATTGCTTCACTTAACCCTAATCCACGTCATTATCATAATTAATCAAGTTTAATTAATTTAAATAGGATTTAGCTCAGTTTGAATGTAGACCACTGGATTACGCGCCAAGTCAACAGCCTCTTCCCCAGTTTCAATTTGATCCGTTCATTGCGTTTACTTTCTTTTATTCTAATTTTAATTCATTTATTTTGTATTTCTTTTGTCCATTTATTTTAAAATAGCAAAAATTATTCAAAAATTCTGAAAATTTTTATACACACTTTTATTAATTTTCAGAAACCAAAAACATTTTTATTTTTATTTTTTGCATTAAAAAATATTTTTAAATCATTTAAAAGTTTATTTTTAATTAATTAATGAGAATTAATTAATTAAAAATACTTTTAGGTATTTAAAAATCACCAAAAAATTCATGAAACCTTCATAATCATTTAGAAACATTGACCAACCCTCAAACCAAATTTCATTTTTGATCTTGACGTCTTTTGAGAATTTTTCATGGAATTAAAATCATTTCAAAGCATTATTTTGATCCAAACTTCAAAAAATCATTCCTGCCTAACCATTGAGAGTTGGACTTTGATTCTTTTTGCATTGCATTTTGTTTAGCATGTAGTTTGTGAGATTAAATTGGCATGATTTGATCTTCAATTTTCAATTTATTTGGCATTTTTCTTGTTAAGGTACCCAAAAACCCTAGAAATCTTAGGAAATTCATAACCCTAATTAGGTTAAGAGTTGAAACCTCTCCTTTGGGCAGTGAGATAGTATAGGTTTAGGGTTGCTTTGAATGCATTTTCAATTTTTTATCTTGATGTTTGCTTCTGATTTTGGTTTTTGTTTGATGCATTGATCATAAACCCTAATTTGGGCCTCCTTTTGCATACATCTTGCATTTGCTTGCATAACATGACTTGCCATGACATTTTATGCATTCCTTTGATTTATTGGACATCTTAAGACATATTAGAAGCATGTTTGATCATTGCATCATGTATTTGCCATGTTGTATGCCATTTGCATTCCATAACTTTTCATGTATGTTCATGGTTCTAAACTTGTTTCATTTGCATCCATTTGATCATGTGACCATTCTCATGTCTTGGTTCATGTTTGCATCATCTCATAGCATCATGATCATCTCATATATGCTTCTGGTTTTGGTTTGCATCATGCCCTTTCATTCCATTTTGCATTGCATTGCATTCCTTTCACTAACTTTTCAGGTGGTAAGCAACTTTGAGAAGTGAATTTGCCTTCACTTCTCACATTTTCTTTTCATCTCTTTCATGCATCCTTGCTGCATTTTGTTATGTGTTTGAGATTGAGCTTGCTAATTCTTCTTCTTCTCACTTTCTTTCCTCAAGTGACTTGTCTTCTTAAATGAAGCAAGTTACTTTGCTTCTCCTGATCCTTTCATCTGCTTCCTGGTGGTTCCTTTGAAGATTTCTCTTGTAAACCTCACAAACCTTAGGAACAACCAAGCATGACAATGATTAGGGTTTTGATTAGTCTCCCCATTTAGTGTTACCTTTGTGTCTCATTGAGTCTTCTCTTCTCACCTCATGATCAGGGACTAAACCCTAAAGGCTTTAAGGCTTTGTGATTAAGCTTATGCCTGCATCCTTCTATTAGGATGGAGTGTATAACTTTAATCCTAAGTGCTAAACCCTTAATGTGTTTAACTCCTTTAATCAACCCACATAATAATCATCAAGACTTCACACTTGTAACTTGGGCCTTGCATTAGGGTTCTAATTCTTCCTTAATTGGTTAAGAAGGACTAACCCTAGTGTTAATGGACAAATCCCCCTTAAGTTGTCTTACAAACCCTAAAAATCACTTCTTCATCATATCATTAACTAAAATCCACGTAATAAAGGCTTTGTTTTGTCATGAGTTTAATCCCTAATCATGGATTAAGTTGAGGAGCTTTCCTCAGCTTAAACATTCTCATCTATTATCCTTCTATTAGGATGGTGTAATGAGTCTGTTTAATCCCTGATTATGGCTTAATCTCATTACTTAACACTAAACAAAAACCACAAAAACATCTAAGTAATCACAAGTAGGTTAATGATCTTAATCCTACATCAAAGGTGATTAAGTGTGAGAATCTGACTTCACACTTAAAGTATTCTCATTACCCCTAATCAGAGGGAAGATGTGATGAGTTTACTAAATCCATTGGTTTAGGCTTAAGCTCATTAACCTATGACAAACTTTCAAGAGCAATAAAAGACTGAAAACTCAAAAACAAACAACAATCGTCTCCTCCGGGATTCTTTTCTCATTACCTTCACTCATAAACGAGAACTTGCTTCTTCCGTCTAATGCAAGACAGTTTGCACCTGAGCCAGACAGGTCATACACTTGAGCATAGACAAGTAAGCAGTTCATCAGTCAATTCATCTTTCAGTCTCTTTGGGTCGAACTACGGTGTTCTGACTTCCTCATTGCACGAGAGGATACGTAGGCATAACTTAACAGTTATCGAACAAAAGTCTCTGTATATTCCCCCTCTTTCCAGCTTCATTCTTTAGCGTCATGATCTTGAGCATCTTATTCCTGTTCTTACACTGACACCCTTATATTTCACTTCACATTCTTTTTACATTGACACTTGCATTCTTTTTTAGCTTTGATACACAAATTGCACTGACACTACCCCTTTAGAACACAAATCTTTTAAGCGTGGATCCCGTCGAGTACGACGGACAATCTGGGTGCTAATACCTTCCCAGGTTGTAACCAACCCCCTTTCTCAGTCTCTCTGGTTCGCAACCGTCTTATCCATATCTTTTCTTAGGTTTATGCAGCATTACCTTTCCTCCGGGATAAAAATGCCTAGCTGGCGACTCTTTCTTTTCTGAGTTCACTTCTGTGTGTTCTCATTCCTTTCGCCGACCGTTCGCGCTTGTACCGGGATGCAAATCTCTTGGGAGCGACAAGTATGATGTGGCCAAGGGTTCTTGCAAACCTGTAAACAACCCAACCCCCTCACATGTAATGTTCTAGAACAAAGATCCTCAGACTTGGATCAGTTATGAGAAGTGTAAACACTTCTAACCCGGAGGTACAATGTTTACAATAACCATAAAAGATCCTCCTCTAATTCACCCCAGATTCTGAAGGTCAATATAAAGGTCATCCAAACTTAGCAGGCTTCCCAGATAGCCCTAGCACTATAGGAAATCTGTAGCACAGAGTTCTCAAGAAGAAACCCACGTCTGAACCGTGTTTCATATTCCCGCACCAGACCAAAATGGAATGGGAAAGAATATGAAGCCACTTTAGCCTATGTATCACTCAGGTCCCAGGTATAGGACCTTAATCACTCAATGAAACCCCACCCACCAAGGAAAACCAGATCCAGCACAATGATAATGATAGTATGAAGTATAAAAACTATAAATGAAAGCAATAAATAAATCTGTACAGAAAGCAATAAATAAATCAAATAAACAGAGCACAAGTAGCACATAACACCCCCATAAACACAAATCAGACAAGCTCTAGGAGGAAACCACAAAAACAACCAGAAGCCCTGGTTGCAATATAAGGCTCCCCAGCAGAGTCGCCAAGCTGTTGCTCCCGCTAAAATACACCGAGGTCAGATAGGGTACAGACACGAACGGTCGGCGAAAGGAGAGATGAAGTGAAGGTGAAAAGAGTCGCAAGCTAGGCATTTTTATCCCGAAGGAAAGGTAATGCTGCATAAACCTGGAAAGATATGGATAAGACGATCGCGAACCAGAGAAACTGAGAAAGGGGGTTGGTTACAACCTGGGAAGGTATTAGCACCCAGAGTGTCCGTCGTACTCGACGGGATCCACGCTTGAAAGTTTGTGTTTAATGGGGTAGTGTTAGTGTAATCTGTGTGCAAAAGCTGGAAAAGAATGTACAAGTGTTAGTGCAAGAAAGTAAAGTGAAGTGCTCAGGAATGAGGCTTAAATGAATAATGCTGGAAGAAAGGGGAAGAGACAGAGACTTTTTCTTTATAACAATTAAGTTATTCCTACGTATCCTCTCGTGCAATGAGGAAGTCATAACACCGTAGTTCGACTCAAAGAGACTGGAAGATAAATTTACTGATGAACTGCCTTCTTGTCTATGCTCAAGTGTATGACTCGTCTGGCTCGAGTGCTAACTGTCTTGCATTAGACGGAAGAAGCGAGTTCTCGTTTGTGAGTGAAGATGATGAGAAAAGAATCCCGGAGGAGACGATTATTGTTTGTTTTTGTGTTTTCAATCTTTTATTGTTTTTTTTTGTGTTTGTCAAAAGTTAATGAGCTTAAGCCTAAACCAAGGGTTAGTAAACTCATCATATCCTCCCTTTGATTAGGGATAATGAGAATACCTTAAGTATGAAGTAAGCACCTCAAACTTAATTACCATGATGTAGGATTAAGTTCATTAACCTACTTGTGATTATTTAGATGTTTTTGGTGTTTTTGTTTAGTGTTAAGTAATGAGTTTAAGCCATAATCAAGGATTTAATGGACCCATTACACCATCCTAATAGAAGGATAATATATGAGCACATTTAAGTTGAGGAAGATACCCCGACTTAATCCTTGATTAGGGATTAACCTCATGATAAAAACAAGGCCTTTATTAAAGTGGATTTTAGTTAATGGTAAGATTAAGAAGTGGATTTTATGGTTTGTAAGACAACTTGAGGGGGACTTGTCCATTAACACTAGGGTTAAAGTTAGAACCCTAATGCAAGGCCCAAGTTACAAGCTATTTGTCTTAGTGATTATTAAGGTGGATTGATTAAGAGATTTAAACACATTAAGGGTTTAACACTTAGGATAAAAGTTATACACTCCATCCTAAGAGAAGGATGCAGGCATAACCTTAATCACAAAGCCTTAAAACCTTCAAGGTTTAGTCTCTGACTATGAGGTGAGAAGAGAGACACAAAGGAAGACACAAAGGTAAAACTAAAGGGGGACTAATCAAAACCCTAATTATTGTCATGCTTGGATGTTCCTATGGTTTGTAAGGCTTAAGAGAAAAGATCTTCCAGGCCACCAATGGAATAAGCAGATGAAAGAAGGAGAAGCAGAAGAAACAAGTTAACTTACTTCACTTAAGAAGATAAGTTACTTGAAGAAAGAAAGTGAATGAAGAACATGAATGAGCAAGCTCACTCTAAAGCAAAATGCAGCAATGAATGCAAAAGAAGAATGAGAAGAGGAATGAGAAGTGAAGGAAAATTCACTTCTCAAAGTACATACCACCTGAAATGGTTAGCATAAAGGAAGGAATGAAGTGAAAATGAAACAAATGCAAGGATGAAAACCAAAACCTGAAGCATAAACATGATGTTAATGATGCTATGAGATTATGCAAAGACATGTCCAGAGTTATGAATGATCATACAAGAGATGAGAATGCAAATGAAGCATGTAGGATGCATGAAAGCACATGAAAGTTCATGGAATGTAATGAATGCATATCATGGAAAATGGATGAAGAAATGATCAAGCATGGTTCTAATGTGTCCTAAGATGTCTTATATGTCATATGAATGCAAGAAATGTCATGGCAAGTTCTTGAATGAATGCACATGCAAGATGTATGTAAATGAACCTGAGAAATTAGGGTTTTAATGCAACATGAGATACAAAAGTCAAAAACAGAAGCAAATCATAAGATAAAAAATTGAAAATGCATTCAAAGGAACCCTAACCCCATATAATATCACACCCCAAAGAAGGGGACCTAACTCTTAACCTAAAGGAAGTTGTGATTTTTCTAAGTTATCTAGGGTTTTAAGGTACCTTAAGAGGAAAAATGCAACTCAAATAAAAAATGCAAGATAAATTTGTGACAAAATTATTCTAGATACTACATGTCAAATGAATAACAATGCAAAAAGAATCAATGTCATACCATTAATGGTTAGGCAGAAAAGAATTCTTGAAGTTAGGGTTCAAAAATAGGAATTTTATGAACCCTAAATTCAAGAAAAATGCCAAAGATGATTCAAAACCTAAAAGAAATTTGTATGAATGGCATGACATTGTTTCTAAATGTCCTTAGATGCAATGTGAATTTTTTGGGATTTTTAGAAGCCTAAATGATATTTTAATTAATTAATTTCCATTAACTAATTAAAATAAACATTTAAATACTTTAAAAATGATATTTTATTGCAAAAAATAAAAATAAAAATGTTTTCTGGTTGAGAAAAATATTTGAAATGAAAATGCAAAAGAAAATATTTTTCTGGGATTTTCTGGCTATTTTTAATAAAGGATGCCAAATAAATAAGAAAAATGAAATAAAAATATGAATAAAGGGCAAGTATGCTGATCTAAGGGTCAGGATTGAACATGGAGAAATTAGGGTTGACCACGCGCCACATCCAAAGGCTATAACTCAAATTCAGTTAAATTTAATTAATTAAATTAATTAAGCTAATTAGGGTTTAATGATAACATCCTAGCCATCCAAACACGCAGGCTGATCAAATCCTACGGCCAAAATTTAAACTAACTCTAATTACACTGATTATGCCCTAATTACCTTCAGGTGGCCGGAGAAGACCTCCGGTCATCTTCTCCGGCCAGCTCCTCCCTGAGCAACCCCAAAACTTCACAAAAACTCACCACAAGCTCCAGAAATGATCCTTAACTATCAACAAACTCAAATCCAGCAACAAAAACACTTAATCATGCTTGAATGAAGAGAATCCAAGAAGAACAAAAATTAGGTCAAAGTTTCAGAGGTTTAGTTCATACTTGTTTCTTGCTCATTTTCGAAAATAAACACATCCCCATGACCAGGGCAACATACAGAACAATATTTTAACAAGAAAACAGGATTCTGGAAAAAATGTTCATCATGTTACCTGAGATGGAGCTTCCTGGTTCTGAGCTTTCAAGTCTTCTCTTTGATGCAAAAAGTCTCCAATGATCCTCCTAGTGATGTTGCAATGCCTAGAACAAAATGAAATGAGTTGGTTTAAGAGAATGAAGCCTTTCCGCACCAGAATCGTGTTTTGGTTGTGGGGGTTTTTTGGCTGTTTTAATGGTTGCTTTGTATTCTATAAATGATTTTGAGATGAATGGTGGAATTTGTTTTGAGTTTGAGTGGCTGAGTTATAAAATTCGAAAGCTTTTGCAAGTTGGAGAGTTTTTGTGTATGCTGAGGATTCTTAGGTTTCAGGATGCAATGTTGTGTGTTATGGCTTGGGTTTGATCCACAAAACAAGTTGTGATAGGCCATAGAGTGGGTGGTGGCTGAAGCTGATTGGTATGGGCTTCTTGCAATAAGTCACCAACTTGTGTACTTGAGGTATGGGCTCTTGTGCAGCTGGCTTTTTGGCTTGTCTTGGTGCAACTGAGATCAAGGAGGTCCATAGAATCCATTTTGTGGCAATTCAGCAAGTTTGTGAAAGGTTCTATGTCATTTTGCAATTTCATGAAGTTTTGGCCCCTTTTGAAATTCTTGATGTGCAAGACATGGAATATGATGATTCTTGGGTCAATTCTGACTTTTAGGCAATGTTTTATGTTACTATGATGCTTATAAGTGTGTTTAAAGTCACAAAATGCCTTGGCAAGTGGTTTTGCAAAAATCCCTCTTTGGTGCATTCTTGAAAATTATGTGATTTTTGCCAACTTTGACAAGCCATAACTTGAGTTCCATAATGAATTAGAACTTGTTCTTGTACTTTTTGAAAAGGGAATGATCCAATATACAACTTTCATGACCAACAATTTTTCATTTGAAGCATTTTTGGTTGAGAAAGAGGAGGTTGAAAAACTTTCCTAAAATGGAAAGTTTACATTACAAGTCATTTCCATTTTTGGCAACTTTTGGTTTAGCTCACTTTCCTTCAATTTTGTGAACTTCCAAGCACTTAAATGATCAAATAAAGATCATATAACTTCAATTTAATGAAAAATCCACTTTGTTTCCATTGGTGGGGGCCTAAGATGCCCTGATTTTGCTCTAACTTGCTCAAGAAGTTACCCAGTGAACAGATGACTTCCACAATGAATTTATTCATCAAACTTCGTACACATGATCCTTATAACATATTGAGACCATTAGAAACAAGAATGACCAAAATATTTGGGGTTATGGCCTGTGAAACCAAATCCCTAATTTCAGGTCATCTGTGCAGTGAAACCCTAGCTCTGCTTCCATGCTTTCCAAGTTCTTGTGATTCTTTGACTTCCTTGATCTTTTAGGGATATAAAATGATGATAGAACATACATGGACCTTATTGGAATGATTGGAGACCTTTGGAGTGGCTCAGATGGATCCTTGGATGGCCCAGATCACAAACCCTAGATGCAGATGACTTGAACCATGCAGATGAAACAAAAATGCAATATGATATGATATGCTTAAAACTTATGCAAAGATGAAAGATCACAAGCCACGGTGTGAAGTTAGTGAGGGCAAATTTGGGGTGTTTAAACAAGCTCATATGAAGGAGGCCATACGTGTATGAGCAAGGAAGGTGCAGAAAAATGTGGTTTTTGTCGATTCAACTTGTTTTCGCATCCGTTTCAAGTTGGATTGATCTTAGACATAAAGTAAAGATAAAATAAGTCGATTAGAATAGAGTTAAGAGTTTAAAATAATTAATTTAGTAATTTAGTCGATTAAAGTCGTAAATTTTCGTTTTCAAGTTGAAGTGGTGTTAAAGTTGTTATAAATTGTGTTGTCCTGATTTTTGGGAAGATTAATATTATGTAGGTCCTATGACCAAGGTTGATTCATGTTGCTGAGTTGTTTAAGTTTCTATGTTGATAAGTTGATGATTATATTTTTGTTTTTGTATGCCATTCTTAGTTGCATACATGTGCATATTTCAAGTTGGAGTGTATGCTCGATTCAAGTTGGCCTGGATTGGCAAATAAGTTGATAATGCCTCGATAACCTGGCCATGTTTCAAGTTGGGAGTTTACTCCAAATGGTACCATAGGCATATAAGTTGAGTCGCTTCGAGTTTCATAATGATTAAGTTGTTTGTTGAATGTAGTTGTATGTTGAAGTTTCATGTCGTGTGAAATGGTGTGATTATATGATTATCTCGTTTACATATTGATTATTGTATCCTGTTTATGTTATTCGATATCTCACCCCTTCTGTTAAAATGTTGCCCTCTGTTGGTAACGTGCAGGTAACAAAGAGACCAGTACTTAGTAGCTTCGAGGTTGTGTTTGTCACTCTGATACGTAGCACTTTGGGGGATAAACGTTTGTTTTGTCTTTATTATTTTGTTTAAGTTTATGAATTAGTTTTAAGTCGTTTTATGATCGAAGAACCAAGTTGAGATTATTTTGATGATTGATTTATTTGAAGTTGTTTAAGAGTTGAAACACGTTGATTTGCTGCATTGTTTTTCGAAGTTATTATATCATTGAAGTTGTTATTTGATTTTAAAAGTTGGAAAATGTGATATCCCATGTTTGTTGATAAAATTTTATAACTCTAATTTTAATTTATAAAGTCGGGTAGAATTAGGATGTTACATTAGTGGTATCAGAATAGATCGGTCTGTCTTACCAAGTGTCGAGTCGTAGTTATCTAGCATTAAGGTATTGTAATGGTTCTAACTTTTGTTGTGTTGTAGTGTTAAGTTTAGATGGCTGGAAGAAATGATGTTGTGATGGCTGTTGCAATGCAAGCAATGGCTCAGGCTGTGCAGAACTTGTCGAATGCTGGCGGGAATGATGAGTCTCATAACTTTGCGACTTTCTAGAGGGAGAAGCCGCCTACCTTCAAGGGCAAGTATGACCTTGATGCTTCATTGGTTTGGTTTGAAGAAATTGAGAGGCTTTTCCATGTAATGGATTGTACTCCAGCATATAAAGTTCGTTATGGGACTCATATGTTGGCAGTAGAAGCTGATGACAGGTGGTTGGAGACAAGAGAAAGATTGGAAGCTGCAGGTGAAGAGATCACTTGGGCCGCTTTCCGTAGGGAGTTTATGAGGAAATATTACCCTGAAGATGTGTGTGTTAAGAAAGAGATTGAATTTCTTACACTGAAGCTGGGAAGTATGTCGGTAACGGATTATGCTGCGAAGTTCATGGAGTTGTCAAAGTTTTATACTCACCATGATGCAGCGACTGCTGAGTTTTCGAAGTGCATCAAGTTTGAGAATGGGTTGCACTCTGAGATTAAGAAGGTTGTGGGGTATCAGAAGATTCATGTTTTTGCTGATCAGGTGGATAGTTGCAGAATCTTTGAGGAATATAACAATTCTCATTACAAGATTGTTACTGATCGGAGAGGTAAGAATCAGCAGAATCGTGGCAAGCCTTATGATGCTCCAGTTGGTAAGGGTAAGCAGAAAGTTGCTCCAGGACAGAGAACTAGTGGGAGAGATGCTCCTGCTGGTATTGTTTGTTTTAAGTATGGGCAACTAGGACACAAGAGTAATGTGTGCACTGCTGAGGTGAAGCATTGTTTCCGTTATGGAAAAGTTGGGAATGCAATATCTGATTGTCAGCATCAAGAGATGATACATTTTAACTGTGGATAAGAAGGGCATATTGGTAGCCAATTCTAGAAGCCGAAGAAAGAAAAGTTTGGAGGGAAAGTGTTCGCTTTAGGTATGTGGACAAGTTCGTCAGAGGTATGTGTTTCATTAATAGTATTTATTTAATCACTATTATTGACACGGGTGTTACCCATTGTTTTATTGTTGCTGATTGTGTTAAGAGGGTGGGTCTTAAGTTGTCTGAGATGAATGGGGAAATGGTCGTAGAGATTTCGGCTAAGGGATCGGTGACTACTTCTCTAGTTTGTTTGAGTTGTCCGTTGTCTATCTTTGCTAGAGGCTTTTATGTTGATTTGGTGTGTTTTCCATTGACTGAGATGGATGTGATCCTAGGTATGAACTGGTTAGAGTATAACTAAGTTCATATTAATTGTTTTCGTAATTCGGTGAGGTTTTCTACTCCAGAAGTGGAAGGAGTTGGATTATTGTCGGTTAGAGAGTTACATAAGTTAAGGAACGAGGAAGCTCAGATGTTTACGTTGATGGCGTCGTTGTCCATAGAAAGTAAATCTAAGATTGAAGAGTTGCAAGTAGTGAGTGAATTTCCTGATGAAATTCCTCATGTGCCGTCTGAAAGAGAAGTTAAGTTTGCAATTGATCTTATACCTGGTACTAGACATGTGTCTATGGCACCGTATAGGATGTCTGCATCTGAGTTGGCTGAATTATAGAAGAAGTTGGAAGAGTTGCTTGAGAAAACGTTCGTGAGACCAAGTGTATCGCCGTGGGAAGCTCCAGTATTGTTAGTTAAGAAGAAAGATGGAAGTATGAGGCTTTGTATGGACTATAGATAGTTGAATAAAGTGACGATTAAGAAAAAGTACCCGTTTTCCCCGAATAGATGTTTTGATGGATCAGTTAGTAGGTGCCCGTGTGTTTAGCAAGATTGATTTGAGATTGGGCTATCATCAGATTAAGATGAAAGATGAGGATATTCAGAAGACGGTGTTCAGAACACAGTATGGACATTTCGAGTATTCAGTGATGCCTTTTGGTGCGACTAATGCGCCAGGAGTATTCATTGAGTACATGAATCTTATTTTTCATACGTATTTGGATCGTTTCGTGGTTGTATTTTTATCGATGATATTTTGGTTTATTCCAAGACAGAAGATGAACATGCAGAACATTTGAGAACAATATTGAATGTTTTGAAGGAGAAACAGTTGTATGCGAAGTTGTCTAAGTGTGAATTTTGGTTGAAGGAAGTCATTTTTCTTGGTCATGTGATTTCAGGTAGTGGTATTGTTGTGGATCCTTCTAAGATAGATGTCGTGTTGCAGTGGGAAACTCCAAAGTCAGCTACTGAGACTAGAAGTTTCTTGGGATTGGCCGGTTATTACCGAAGATTTATTGAAGGATTTTCTAAGTTGGCACTTGCATTGACTCGTTTGACTTGTAAGAGTAAGGCGTTTGTGTGGGATGTCCAGTGCGAAGAAAGTTTTGCAGAGTTGAAGAAGAGATTGACATCGGCTCCAATGTTGACTCTACCGAATTCAAAAGAACCGTTTGTTGTGTATTGTGATTCTTTGTTGATGGGTTTAGGAGGTGTTCTTATGAAAAATGGTAAAGTGATTGCTTACGCATCAAGACTATTGAGGGTTCATGAGAAGAACTATCATACACATGATTTGTAACTTGCTGCAGTTGTTTTTGTATTAAAGGTCTGGAGGCATTATCTTTGTGGTTCTATATTTGAAGTGTTTAGTGATCATAAGAGTTTGAAGTATTTGTTTGATCAGAAAGAGTTGAATATGAGGCAATGAAGATGGTTCGAATTGTTGAAAGACTATGATTTTGGTTTAAATTACCATCCGAGTAAAGCTAATGTTGTAGCTGATACTTTAAGTCAGAAGACGTTGCATATGTAAACAATGATGGTTAAGGAGTTAGAGTTTATTGAGAAATTTCGAGACATGAGTTTAGTCTGCGAAGTGACGCCGGAGAGTGTTATGTTGGGTATGCTGAAGATTAATAATGATTTTCTGGACAATATAAGAGAAGCTCAAAAGTTGGACGTGAAACTAGTAGATATCATGGTTGATTGTCGTGAATTGGAAAAGAATTGTTTTAAGTTGGATATGCGTGGTGTTTTGAGGTTTCATGGTCGGATTTGCATTCCTGATAATGAAGATATGAAGAAGATGGTACTTGAGGAAAGTCATAGAAGTAATTTGAGTATTCATCCAGGAGCGACTAAGATGTATCAGTATTTGAAGAAATTGTTTTGGTGGCCTGGGATGAAGAATGACATAGCGCATTTTGTGTATGCTTGTTTGATTTGTGAGAATTCGAAAGTTGAACATCAGAAGCCTGCTGGTCTGATGCAACCATTGGAAATTGCAGAATGGAATTGGGATAGCATTTCTATGGATTTTGTAACATGATTACCTAATACTCCAAAAGGACATGATTCGATTTGGGTATTTGTTGATAGAATTACTAAGTCAGCTCATTTTATTCCTATTAACATCTGTTTTCTAGTATCGTAGTTGGCTGAGATTTATGTTAGAGTGATTGTAAAGTTGCATGGTGTTCCTTTGTGTATTGTGTCGGATAGAGATCCGAGATTTACGTCAGAATTTTGGAAGAGTTTTCAAGAAATGTTAGGTTCTAAGTTGAGACTAAGTTCAGTGTATCATCCTTAGACAAATGGTCAAACGGAGAGGACGATTCAGTCGTTGGAGGATTTGTTGAGAGCTTGTGTACTTTATCAGGGAGGTTCGTGAGATACTTATCTTTCGTTGATCGAGTTCACGTATAATAACAATTATCATTCTAGTATTGGAATGGCACCTTTCGAGGCGTTGTATGGTCGGAGATGTAGGACCCTGATGTGTTGGTATGAATCTGGAGAAAGTGTAGTACTTGGACCAGAGATAGTTTGAGAGACTACCGAGAAAGTGAAGTTGATTCGAGAGAAGATGAAGCCTTCTCAAAGTCGGCAGAAACGTTATCATGAAAAGCGAAGGAAATATTTAGAATTTTCAAGCTGGTGAGCATGTATTCATGAGAGTTACGCCTATGACGGGTGTTGGGCGAGTGTTGAAATCTAAGAAGCTTACTCCTCCTTTTATTGGTCCGTATCAGATTTCGAATAGAGTTGGAAATGTTGCTTATAGAGTGGCTTTGCCACCGAACTTCTCGAATTTGCATGATGTGTTCCATGTGTCGCAACTCCGGAAGTATGTTTCAGATCCTTCTCATGTGATTAGTATGGATGAGGTGAAAGTACGAGATAATCTCACTGTGGAGACCATGCCGGTACGAATTGAGGGTCGTGAAATGAAGACTTTAAGAGGAAAAGAGATTGCTTTAGTGAAAGTTGTTTGGTTGGGCACTGCGGGAGAAAGTATAACTTGGGAGTTAGAAAGCAATATGCAAGAATCATATCTTGAGTTGTTTGAGCGAGGTAAGAAAGTATAACTTGGGGGAGAGTTGTAACACCCGTATTTAATTAATTAATTAAATTAAATATTATTGCATATTTTCCCGATTATAAGTTGTTACGTGTTATTTTGTCATCCTTGTCGTTAAGTTGTTTAAGTCGTTTAAGTTGATTTTTATGTTATGGGTTAAGTTGTGATTGGGTGGTTTAAGTAACTTAATTAAATCGAATAAATAATTATTATTATTATAGAGATAATATTAAGTTGGGCTTGGTTTTATGTAAGAGAATAGTAATGTTGGGGGTGCTAATTAGGCCCATAGTAATTAAGTGGATTAGTGAGAGTTTAGTAAAACCAAACTGAAAAACCTAATTAGACTAATCATAATGTTGTATGAAGAACAACCTTAGAGGGAGATCAAGGAGAGGCTAGGTCGAAGATTTTCGCAGGAATTTTTGCGGTGAATTCGAGCTGCCTTCAATCCAAGGTAAGGGTGGGGTTCGAATTCCATAACCGGGACTAGATGATCGTATGTAGGTTGGGATTTTCGGGAAATTTTGTTGCTGTGATATGTATGAATGTTGTGGTCGATTTCGTGTTGATATTTCCTATTGAATTTTTTTGTTCATGTTGTGATAATTGTTGATATTTCTGTGTTGTGAGACTGTCTGTGTTGTTGTTGGACTGATTAGTTGTAGAGATTCATGTAGAATAAGTTAGGGATTCGTAAATCAACCATAGAAATTGATAGATGAATTTTTGAGAGTAAAATCGATGTAGAAACCCAATTAAGATTGAACAGAATGAAGAAAGTGCGAGAAATCATAGTAGGATTGAAGTTTGAGGCATTCTGGTCATTTTCGTAACAAATATGGTGTTACGCGTAATAGAAAAGGCCATACGCGTAACAATCCCTATTTCGCAGGCCATACGTGTATCACTTTAGGGCTATACACGTATGAAGGAGGCCATACGCGTATGTGCAGGACAGGTGCGGAAAAATGCGATTCTTGGCGATTCAACCTATTTTCACATTCGTTTCAAGTTGGATTGATCTTAGACTTAAAGTAAAGATAAATTAGATCGATTAGAATAGAGTTGAGAGTTTAAAATAATTAATTTACTAATTTGGTCGATTAAAGTCGTAAATTGTCATTTTCACGTTGAAGTGGTATTAAAGTTGTTATAAGTTGTGTTGTCCCAATTTTTTGGATGATTAATATGATGTAGGTCCTATGAACAATGTTGATTCATGTTGCTGAGTTGTTCAAGTCGTTATGTTGATAAGTTGATGATTATATTGTTGTTGTTGTATGCCATTCTTAGTTTCATACATGTGCATATTTCAAGTTGGAGTGTATGCTCGATTCAAGTTGGCCTGGATTGGCAAATAAGTTGATATTGCCTCGATAACCTGGCAATGTTTCAAGTTGGCAGATTACTCTAAATGGTACCACATGCATATAAGTTTAGTCGCATCGAGTTGTATAATTATTAAGTTGTTTGTTGAATGTAGTTGTATGTTGAAGTTGCTTGCCGTGTGAAGTGGTGTGATTATACGATTATCTCGTTTACATATTGATTATCGTATCCTATTTATGTTATTCGATATCTCACCCCTTCTGTTTGAATGTTTCCCTCTGTTGGCAACGTGCAGGTAACGAAGAGTCCAATACTTAGTAGCTTCAAGTTGGTGTTTATCGCTCTGATATGTAGCACTTTGATGGGATAAATGCTTGTTTTGCCTTTATGATTTTGTTTAAGTTTATGAATTAGTTTTAAGTCGTTTTATGATCGAAGAACCAAGTTGAGATTATTTTGATGATTGATTTATTTGAATTTGTTTAAGAGTTAAAACATGTTGATCTACTGCGTTGTTTTTCAAAGTTATTATATTATTGAAGTTGTTATTTGATTTTAAAAGTTGGAAAATGTGATATCCCATGTTTGTTGATAAAATTTTATAACTCTGATTTTAATTTATAAAGTCGGGTATAATTGGGGTGTTACACATGACACTAGGGATGTTATGTCTTGAATATGTCAATGAACTGATGCAAGTGCAAAGGGAATTCCTGATGCGGAAGTAATAAGTCCCTGCTGACTCTGCTGAGAATGTAATGATCGCGGATTCGATCTCAAAAATCCTTGCAGGGATAAAATCTCTGCTGGAGAAGAGGGTGAATAATCAATCTGTCAAGAATTACCAACTTTGCTAAAAATAAATTGGACTTTAGATTTGAGGTCCCAGCTAGGGGATACTTCAACTACTTGGGATTGAATCTCACCCATAAGACTCTATTGGGGGATTTACAACTTTCCGACGTAGCTAGGGAAAAGTTTTGTCCTGGCTCTGGTGAGGAAAACTCTCTTATGTACCTGAATTTTCCCAAACCTCCGTGGGGAAGGGAACCGTTCACCTGTCTACCAGGAATATGTGGATCCTTGTAAAAATATTTCACCGTGGGAAGACGACTCTCTATTTGGGGATTATCAATCCTTATTGCTCTGCTAGGGAAAATAAGTATTTATCTGAGATCTGCTGGGGAATGGGAGCCTCCTTATATCTACTGAGGCAACAGGATCAAAGAAACTTGCTTAAGAGAAAACGTTTGGCGACTTTACTGGGGATAGCTTCCATCCGTCTGTTGGGGATAAATAAACCGAAACACATCCTGCTAAGGAGGAAATATTTCTAGTAGCCTCGTGTTAGGGATCATTTAATTTTTCCTGGACTTTAGCTTAAGTGGATTTTACAAAAGACTTGGTGTCTTTAAACTCTTAAGTAGCGCAGTGATTGCATGAATTAGCGTAATAGCCTTGATGGGAAGGCAGCCATTGTCAACACAGATGAGCTTGTACTGTTGGAAGTGTTGAACGAGGGAATCGCCTTGACGAATGACCGCTAGATGGGTAATAGACTCAATTAGTAAGAGTTATGACAATAGGGTAACATAGAAACCCTTTAGGAGTATAGTTTTCCTGGTACTCTGAACTCAGGTTAGGTGCTTCCGATTGTCTATCTTCGGGAAAAAATGAATTCTCGTGCTATTGGGGTGGCCTGCCCTAGTACGAGTCTTTGAGTAGTTTTGGCCCTTAACTGACTAATCTTTGAGGGAATATCCACACAAATTTCTTTGGGAGATTTTTGAATCTCAAGGTGCTTGCCCTAGTTTGGTTGAAGTTTAGAGAGATTGCTCGACGTAACTGCCCTGGATCAGCTGGCTCTTACAACAACTGGTTAGGAAAGTCCTTACTCAATGGAGCTTCCTAGAAAAGTGTACCTCGACCTGATTGTCTTTCATAAGTTTCAGACTTCTCAACTTTGTCAGATTATACTTCTAGACTGAGGTTCCATATGTGAACTTCTATGATGCTAAACAAATGTATGCAAGCAAAAAATGTTTATCCTAAGAATGAAAATTCTAATGCAACACACATGTTAATCTTGAAGTCTTTATTGAAAAGGGTAAACACCCCAAATTTGGCCTCACTTTTTTCTCACACCATGGCTTATGATCTCATTTTGCATAAACATCTCATTGCATAAACAACTTCATCAAATCATTGCATGAATGTACAATTAGGGTTTTGTGATCAGATGAATCTTAGAAGTGATATGAGCCATCCCAATGGGATTGAAGCATGCCAAGAGGGTCCATGAGTGTTCTATGATCATCTTACATCTCCAAGAAGTATTTGAAGTCACAAAATGTCAAAGGATTGGACGGAAGTCCAGGAAGAGCTAGGGTTTTCCTGCACAGATGACCAAAATTAGGGTTTTGGGTTTGAGGACCTTAATCTCAATTTTTTTTGGTCATTCTTGATTCTAATGGTCTTAATGTGTTATAAGGATCAGGTGTACCAAATTTGATGAAGAAATTCACTATGGAAGTCATCTGATCATTGGGTAACTTCTTGAGCAAGTAAAATCAAAATCAGGGAATCTGAGGCCTCCATCAAGGGTACTAAAGGGTCATCATCATCATTTTGAGTCTCTATGATATTTATTTGATCATTGAAGTGGTTATAAGTTCACAAAGTTGAAGAATTTTGAGCCAAATGCAAACTTGCTATTTTTGGAAATGACTTGTAATGGAAACTTTCCATTTTGGGAAAGATATTCAACCTATTCTTTCATGACCAAAAATGCTTCAAATGAAAAATCCTTGGACATGAAAGTTGTAGATTATGTCTTCCCATTTTCAAAAAGTACAAGAACATGTCTTGATTCATCCTAGAACTCAAGATATGGCCTTTCAAAGTTGGCAAAAAAATCCTATAATTTTCAAGTGTGCACCAAAGAGGGATTTTTGCAATTTCACTTGCCAAGCCATTTCAAGACCTCTAATCAACTTCTAAACATCATACCAACAGAATGCAACACATTTTGATCAAGATTGCACCAAAAATTACAAGTTTCTATGCCTTGTATTTCAAGAAACTCCAAATAGGGAAAATTGCATAAACTATGAGAACTCTTGATCAAGGCCATCCAGCTGCATAAAGATGATCCAAAGGCTCTCCATGAACCATGTTGAAGCTCTCCAGCCACAAAAACCAGCTCTGCCATGGCCCATACCTATGGTACACCAATCTTGACGTTTTGGCCAATGGAGCCATACCATTCCCACAATGCATACCTAATGTTTTGACTCATTCCAATAGTTTATGGATTGCCTCCAGATCATAAGAGAAGCATGCCAAGAGGTCAGAGGACACACAACATCATTTTTAACAAAAATTGCAAAAAACTTCCCTTCTTTGATTCTCTCAAACAATCCATCAAACCTCGGAAATTCTTTCACCATTTATTCAGAAATCATCCATATAACACAAAGCAACCATTACCATGGCCTGAAACCTCATAAATCAAAGCCTCCATTTCTGCCATATCAGAATCGAGCCACTCAAAATATCCATTTTCAAAGCATTCTAAGCATCCCAATAGCTTCAGGAGGATCAAAGGAGTTCACTTGCACAAGTGGGAGGTTCTGAAAGCTCACATTTGCAGTTCACCAGCTCAGGTAACCTCAAGAACACAATCTTGCAAAACTTCAATTTCTTGTTATAATATGAAAGTACTTGTTGTGGGGTTCATCATGATCTTTTTAAAACTGAAAATGGTGGAGAAATGAGGATTTCATAGGTTTATGAAAGTTTGTCCAGTTTTTATTTTTTCTTCGATTCAGCTTGTTGATGAATGATAAATGTTGTTTGATGTTTGATTTGAGTTGCTAGAAGTATGGGGATCATTTCTGGGCAAGTTAGAGGTTTTGATTTTGCCTAAGGAAGATTTCAGGGTTTTGGTCCACCGAAGAAGATGACCGGAGAAATTTTCTGGTCATCTGAAAGTGATTAGGTTAATTTAGGGTTTAGCTGCCCAGATTCATTTGTGGCCTTAGGATCTTGATTATGGTTAGCAGTGGATGGTCCAGATTAGCCCATTAGCCATAATTATAATTAATTAGGTTAATTAATTCAAATTAGCCCAGATTGGATCCTGACCCTTAAAACACGCGCGCAGTCAACCCATCCCCCCCATGTTTGAATCCTGACCATCAGATAGACATACTTCTCATTTAATTCATTTTTATTTCATTTTTTATGCATTTCTTTCGCATAATTATTAAAAATAGCAAAAATAATTAAAAAATCTCATTTTATGTATTTTTATTTCAAACATTTTTCTTTACCTAAAAGCATTTTTTATTTTAATTTTTGCATTAAAAAAGTATTTTTAAAGTATTTAAATGTTTTATTTAATTAATTAATTGATTTTAATTAATTAAATATGCATTTAAGTTTCTAAAAATTACCAAAAAAATAATTGAGCATTCTTAAACATTTAGACACATTTTCAAACTCACCATACAAATTTCCTTTTAGGATTGATTACATTTTCACTATTTTCTTTAAATTAGGGTTCTTAAATTTCACATTTTTTAACCCTAACTTGAAAAATTCATTTCTGCCTAACCATGGTGAGTTTGAACTTGATTATTTTTGCATTGTTTGAAATATTGCATATAGTCTCTAGATTATTTATTTCACATTTTTGCATTGCATTTTCAATTTGATTTGCATTTTTCCTTAAGAATCACCCAAAAACCCTAGTTAACTTAAGAAATCCATAACTTTGCCTAGGTTTAGCTTCTGACTTTCTCCTTTGGGGTGTGATCTTATATGTGACTAGGGTTTGTTTGAGTTCAATTTCAAATTTTTATCATGATGTATGCTTTTGTTTCGGACATATTTATCTCATGTTGCCTTAAAACCCTAATTTTGCATCTTCATTTGCATTCTTCTTTGCATATCATGAACTTGTGAACTTGCCATGACATTCCATGAACATCCATGTGTTTTCATGCTTCTAAACATGCTACCATTGCATATCATTCTTGTATGACCATTCATATGCATCTTGTATGATTTTGCATCATCTCATAATACATTTGCATTGTATAATCACTTCTGGTTTTGGACTTTGCATCCTTATTCATCTCATTTCTTTGTGCTTTATGTCTTATGCACCTTGTACTAACATTTCAGGAACTTTTGGTAAGTTATTTGGGAGGTGGATTTGCCTTCACCTCCCACCTCTTATTTTCTTTGCATTTGCATCCTTTAATTGTCTTTGGAATGAACTTTTTTCACTTGTGTTTCTCTTCTTACTTTCTTTCATTTAAGTTACTTATCTTCTTCAGGAAGTAAGTAACTTATTCTTTCTCTCCTTCTCTTTTCATCTGCTTCCCTTCTTAAAGCTTTAGGACTTTGGAATTAGGGTTATACTTGTATCCTTATCTTAGGATTGAGTGTATAACCTTAATCGTTAGTGTTAAACCTTTAATTTGTTTACACCTCTTAATCAAAACACATTAATAATCACTAAGACTTTATCTTGTAACTTGGGCCTTACATTAGGGTTCTATCTCTTCCTTATGGTTAAGAGGGACTAACCTTAGTGTTTAATGGACAAGTCCCCCTCAAGTTGTCTTACAAACCATAAAATCCACTTCTTAATCTCACCCTGTTAATTAAAATCCATTTAATAAAGGCTTGTTATATAATGAATTTAATCCCTAACCATGGATTAAGTTGAGGTGTCTTCCTCAGCTTAAGTGTTCTTATCTATTATCCTTCTCTTAGGATAGTGTAATGAATTCACTAATCTATGATTAGAGATTAAACTCATTACTTAACACTAAACAAAAACCCAAAAAAACATCTTAATAATCACAAGTAGGTTAATGATTTTAATCCTTCATCATTAAGGTAATTAAGTTGAGATGCTTATCTCATACTTAAGTAGGCTCATTATCCCTAATCAGGGAGGATATAATGAGTTTACAACCTTTGATTTAGGCTTAAGCTCATTATCTTATGCAAAACACCAAAAACAATAAAAAACTGAAAACACAAAAAAAAACAATAAACGTCTCCTCCGGGATTATTTTCTTATCACACTCATTCACAAACGAGAACTCGCTTCTTCCTTCTAATGCAAGACAGTTAGCACTCGAGCCAGACGAGTCATACACTTGAGCATAAACAAGTAAGAAGTTCACAGTCATAATCTTTTCAGTCTCTTTGAGTCGAACTACGGTGTTCTGACTTCATCATTGCACGGGAGGATACGTAGGCATAACTTAACAGTTATTGAACAAAAGTCTCTATGTCTTCCCCCTTTTTCAGCCTTCTTTTTAAGCCTCCGGTTCCTGAGCAATTCACACCTTTTGCACTGACACCTGTACTTTCTTTCCCTAGCTTTTGCATACAGATAGCACATAGACCTACCCCTTTTAAACACAATCTTGTAAGTATGGATCCCGTCGAGTACGATGGACGATCTGGGTGCTAATGCCTTCCTAGGTCGTAACCAACCCCTTTTCTCAGTTTCTTTGGTTCGTAACCGTCTTATCCACACCCTTCCATATTCATGCAACATTACCTTTCCCTCGGGATAAAAATGCCTAGTTGGCGACTCTATTTAACCTCAACCTCCAACATCGCCGACCGTCCGCGTCTTCACCGAGACGAGAGTCCATGGAGCGACATCTTGGCGACTCTGTCAGGGAGCTTTGCAACCAGGGCTTCTGGTTCTTTTTGTGGGTTTCTCCTAGCGCTTGTTTGATTTTTGTTTATGGGGGTGTTATGTGTTATGTGAGCTTTTTGTTTATTGCTTTATTTATTGCTTTTTGTACAACTTTATTTACTACATTTATTTATCGTTTTTATTTACTATTTTTATGCATTTCATGTTATCATATCATATATGTGCTGGATTTGTTGGTTTGCCTTGGTGGGATGGGTATTTCAGTGAGAAAGGTTCCACACCGGGAGCCTGAGTGACACATAGGATTATAGTGGCTTCATATTCTTTCCCATTTCATTTCGTTTTGGTGCGGGAATATGAAACACGGTTCAGACATGGGTTTCTTCTTGAGAACTCTGTGCTACGGATTTCCTGTAGTGCTAGGGCTATCTGGGAAGCCTGCTATGTCTGGATGACCTTTTTAGATGACCTTCAGCATCTGAGGTGAATTAGATGACGATTCTTTATGATTAATGTAAACACTGTACCTCCGGGTTAGAAGTGTTTACACTTCTCATAATAGATCCAAGTCTGAGGATCCTTGTTCTAGAACAATACCTGTGAGTGGGTGGGGTTGTTTACAGGTTTGCAGGAACCCTTGGCCTCATCATACCCTATTACTAGATGTTGCTTTAAGGTTACACTATTTTGGACTGATCTTATGAAAACCTAGACTTGTGACTCTTTATTTGAGTACCCCACCTGGTTACTGGTTCTTAGACCTTCATCCAAATTTATGAACACTCATGGACCCTATCAAAAGCAAATGACAAATCCATCACCTGATCACAAACCCTTGCATATCATTTAGCATACATCATACTGCATCATTTTAACATTTGCCTATTTGTTTTACAGGGTATCCACATCATCTTTGGTTTGGTTTTGATTGTTCTTTTAACCAGTCATCTTCATCAGAGATCTTTTTTCAGCTGATATCTTCTCCAGTTGTCTTCATCAGTTATCTTCTTCAGTCATCTTCATCAGCATCCATTATTAGTATGGACTCAACCAGGAAGAGCAACATCACATATCATTTCTTTGAGTACCCTTTGGCAGGCATCAGGAAGATTCAGGCTCTCATAACTCCTGATCATGTCCCTTTATTCAGAGAACATTATGGTGGTATTATGGACATGATCATGGACTTGGATGCATCACAGAGGAGCATGATTCACACTTACCTTCAGTTTTATGACCCTCCTCTCAGATGTTTCACTTTCCCAGTGTCGTACCTTGAAAAATACGACCTCGCAATAAAAAAAATACCGCGGATGAAAATTAAAACAACAGAGTCGCCACCGAACTTATTTTATTCCAATTAAGGAAAAGGAAAATATCGAGAAACCTTTTGAAAAAAGCGGATAGAACAAGATCTTTGAAACCAGAATCTAGGTTCGGGAGTCGATTTCGTAAGGGGAAGGTATTAGCACCCCTTACGTCTGTTGTACCCAACGGGAACCTCTTAGTTTAATTTGCGATTTAATGTTGACTTATGATTTCTGTTTGCTTCAAATAATAAAGTAAATGCGAACGATTCTAAGCTAGGGTTAGTAGGGGAAATGGGTTGTTTTGCTCCTAGGGTGCTCGGCAAGGAGTAAGATCCGTGTGCCTACGTATTCCCTTATGCAATAGGAAAGTCAGAGCTTCGTAGTTCGTGGTACTAATGTTGGTTGTTTGATTTGTTTTAATGAACAATTATTTAGACCGCATTCTAACTGCTAAACATTGGCTTGTCTGCTCACGATAGGAGGCGGAAGCGCTAGCTTGTGTGCGAGATAGAATGGATTTAAATACTGTTCGTTTGAAAAAATGTTCGATTTAATTAATGTTTTATGAACGAAAGGGAGAATGAACCACGTCCCATGGGGCGAGCCTCAGGAGCGTTCATTCAAAAATTCGAGGAATGCTAGACTCCATAATTTAATTCTTTCGTTATTTGGTGTGTCGATTAAGTGTTTTAATTAAGGAAAGTTGAATGAGCAACGTCCCGAGGGGCGAGCCTCGGGAGCGTTCATTCAAGAATTCGAGGAATGCTAGACTCCAGAATTCAGTTTTTCCGTTATTTAATTAAGAAAATATTTGAAGTATTCGAGTTTGGAAGTGGTTTGATGGCGAGGCGCGGCGCGCTCGACTTACATGGTTTGCCACTAAATTAAAGCGATAAATTGCGAATAAATAAATTAAAGGCAACTATTCGGAGGCGTTGGACCTTTTACTCGGACGTGTCGAAATATGGTTCGTTTACTTCCTTAGAGCCGATTTAAAATTGAAACCGTTCTATTAGGAGTCGATCGTTTATATTGGAATGCGATAAATTAAATTAATCGAATTAAATAAAATGGCGACAAATAAATTGGAATAGAAATATAAATGCGGATAATTAAATAAATTGAATATTGTGGCAACTAACCGAAATAAATACAATAAATAAAAACTAAATTAGATTGAATGGACAAAATAGAAAATGAATGATAAATAAAAATAAATGATAAATAAAAATAAATCTAACTACTTTGGCCTCATATTAATCAAGTTTTACCGATTTAATGAAATCGGATAAACTTGACCGTTTGTTATATCATCGGCCCTAAAAAAAATAAAAAAAAATCAATAAAATATATATTTTTAAGACAAAATAGCATAAAATCTCATTAGACACAAGTAAATAAAAAAAAACTAATAACCTAAATAAAATGAATAAATTGAGAAGAAAATAGCATAAAAATGAGACATGGGGTTCTGAGCTAAAATAAGGTGTGTGGACAGCCATTCGATTTGGGCTTCCAAAGCCCAACTACAATAATAACAGGGAGGAGGCACTGGCAATGTAAGGTGCATGTAGTAAACAATCAAATGGGTTAAACCCACTAACAATCAGTAAAAAAAATATAAAGAATTAAAAAGTAAATTTAAAATCATCATAAAATAAAAAATATATATTTTCTTTTCTTCAAAATCAATTGAAATAGAAAACAGAGAACATAACCTTCTCTTGTTTCCAAAACACGCACCAGATGAACAAAAATGGGAAATGGAAAACCCACCCTCAAGCGGTCTGTCTTAATCGAGTCCGCACAGTCTCAAACGGCGTCTCTCGGTTCGTTTCGCTCGGTGGATTCATGGCCAGCGGTTCGCGTTGTTTCCGGCTTGGGTCTTTTCTCGCTCGATTCTCTCACGCGGTTTTGATGGTGAAGGTGATGGAGGTGCTTCAGCGGTTCGTCTCACGCTCAGATCGATGCAGTTTTGCGAAATCGGTATGGTTTGATCAGATTTGGGTCTTTTGCGGTGAAGGTGAGTTTTCACGGAAGGTGAGGTTCGTACGATTGCGTTTCCGATGGTGGTGGTGTTAGCGGACTCGGTTTTTTCACCGTTTTCAGATCTTGCGAACGGTCTATTCGTTTTCGGAATTTCTCAGGTTCGATCGTTACTATCTCGTTCAAGTTTCATTCACGAATTCGGTTTACAATTCTGCGTTTTTACAATGTTGCGGATTTGCCAGTTTTATGCAGCTTGTGTCTGTGTTGGTTTGGTGTGTTTGATGAAGAATGAAGATTTGTGGTTTTGGTTTGTATTGGGGTTGAAAGTGGAAGAACAAGTGTTAGCATTGAAGAAAAGCTGAGAGGATATTTATCGTGGTTTTGAAATAAAGGAAAAAAAGAGTTGCAGGATGCTTATTGTTGTAATTTTTTTGAAGTTTGAAGTTTATATTTTTTTGGTTTTTGGATTGATTTTTGAAGCTTGGTTTAGGGTTTTGGTAGGGTGATTTGAGGATATCCAAGCTTCCTGGCTTTGATGAATCCAAAGCTGATTTTATAGTTGAAAAAAATGTAAGGGTAATGAAGGAATTTGAGTGAAGATTTGGATAGAAATTGAAAGATTTTGGGAATATTTTGTGCTGAGCTGTTAATTTGGTATACAAGCTGTGAAAATTCTGTTATGAAAATGGTGTGGTGGATGTGTAGTGGAAGTTGTAGAAGACATGTGCTGTGAATTTTGTTAAATGACTTGTGCAGAAAATGGTTTACTAATAACAATCCTAATTATAATCCTAATAATAATAATCCTAATAATAACAATAATAATAATAATAGTAGAAAGTGAATACAAATAATAATAACAAAAGTATATACAAAAATAAAAATATCATAATAATATAAATAATAAAAAGTGAATAATAAAATTAATAATAATAATAAGAATAAGAAAATAATAATAATATATTGGAATTTTTTTAATAATGGTCCTAGAAGTTGGAATGAGATTAGAATAAAAGGAGATATCTTTTGAAAAAAAAGAAATGAGCTTAAAAGAAAAAGGATAATGAGTTTATATGAAGAAAAAAAATATGATAATGAATTAATAGATTTTTTATATATTTTTTGGATCATGATTAAATAATAAGGATAAAATAAAAACTTATGAAAAGAAAATTTGATTTTATTAATTTGAAAATAAATAAATGCATTTTGGATTTTTGGAATATATTGGTAGACAGAAAAATAGTACATATTTTTGAATTTCTAAAAAATGATGAGACAATAAAATAAAAAGGTGCGGGTAGGACAAATTTGGGGTATGACTCCCAGAATTTCAGATAGGTCCCCTTGTCGCTCCTTGGATTTCCATCCTGGTACAAACGCGAAAGTGGCGCAGAAAAGAGGTAGAGTCGCCAGCCAGGCATTTTATCCCGAAGGAACAGGAAAGGTAATGTTGCACAAACCTGAGGAAGAAGGAAAGGACAAGGTCCTGCAAACCAAACAAACTGAGTTCGGGAGTCGGTTACGACCTGGGAAGGTATTAGCACCCCAGATCGTCCGCCGTACCCGACGAGATCCACGCTTGCAAAGAAACTGTTTCAAAGGGTGAAGAAATGAAAGCTTGTGCAAAAGAAAGACTGAAACTGGATAAAAGAAAAGAAAGGGGGGAAATGTAGGGAAAATAAAAGAGTATGCTCGAACGGGCCCTACCCCGCTGCCTATGTACCTCATCTGGACAATGAGGATCAAAGTCGCCGTAGTTCCCCTAACTAGGGGTGGAAAATATTGCTTGTGTGTTAAGGTTTGAACCGCCTATGTCAATGCTCAGGTGTTGCAGGCTCGGACGACGAGTGTGTAACCGTCTTGCAAAATGACAAGTAGAAGCAAGTTCGTACGTGAAGAATGAATGAGGTGAGAAGAGAATTCCTGAAGGAAAGACGCTTATTGTTTGTTTGTGTTTTTTAGAAGTCTTTTATGAGTGTGGCA
Organism: Lathyrus aphaca; assembly: GCA_963966055.1. Classification (NCBI taxonomy): domain Eukaryota; kingdom Viridiplantae; phylum Streptophyta; class Magnoliopsida; order Fabales; family Fabaceae; genus Lathyrus; species Lathyrus aphaca. The sequence continues at coordinate 315,737,489 of OZ014523.1, forward strand.
CAAGGAAATGAAAGTAAAGCCTTTTCTAAGGCATTACCTTATTACCACATCCCAAGATAGAATGAGTAACAAGTCCACCAATAATGAAGAAGATACTCAAACTTGTTTCCTAAGATTAGGATTTAAATTCACTAACTTGTTTGTATTATTAAGAGCTTTGGTGGATTAAAGTAAAGAAGTGTTTTTTATGCTTTTCTTTGAGAGGATGACAAGAAGGGGGAAAATCACCTCAATTGTTATTAATGTTTTTTATGATTTGTATGAAAATGAGAAAGAGAGAGCACCAAAAGGATCTCAAAGGTAAAATATAATGGGGGACTAACAAATCCTAATATTATCATGCATGGGAGTCCTAAGTTTAATGTGGTTTGAAATCTACTCTAAGAAAAAAGAAATAGAAGAACAAGAACAAGAAGAAGAAGAAAGAAGAAATAGAAAATCAACTTACTTCTTTTAAAGAAGTTAAGTTGTTCTCTAAGGGGGATGGAAAGAAGCTAAGAAAGTGATGGCATAAGGCACATCTTAAACACAAATGAGAAAGCATATTGAAAGAAGAAGAGAGAAGAGTTGGAGATGTGGGAATCATATCCACACCTCTCACTTACCAAAGCCCCTGAAATGGTTAGTAGCATAAACAAAAGGTAAGACAAAGAAAAGCAAGAGCAAGTGAGGCATACACAAGCAAAATATCAACTCCACACACCTCAATCAGAAGTGATTCACCTTACTTTTCCTACTAAAATTACTTAAACAAAATCAAAGAGGCAGAACGAGAAGCAGGGCATTTCAAGTTCACATGAACTACTTATGAAAGAATAAAGCAATACAAGAGATCAAACACATCATTCAAGCTTAACAATCATCATGTACCTCAAGACCAGAACCATATCACCCCAAGAAAGGGCACAAACAACACACAAACCAAAAGGAAAACATCATACCAGTCCAATCATGAACATCACAAGAAGGAGAAGTGAAGTGGACATGTGCATAAGTTTAAGAACAAACAAATGATCATTCAATCAAAGCATAAACATCACTTGAAACTAGGAGCCTAAACATGTCAAGATGTGCCTAGTAAACAAGATCAAACATGGGGAAGAAGCATACCATCTCAAACATAAGCAACATTAAGAGCAAATGAAGAAAGAAAGTGAAGTGAACATACATGCTTTTGTGAGAAACTTCCAAGACAAGGACTTCAAAGAAAGTCAAGATGCAAACATCAAACAAAGACCAGGGACTTATACTCATGCAAAAGGGACCCTAAACATCCCATAGGAGTTGGCACAAGTGCCCTCTGTTGCTCCCGAATATTTGCATCCCAGTACAAGCACGAACGGTCGGCGGGAGGAGAAATGAAATGAAATGAATAGAGTCGCCAGCTAGGCATTTTTATCCCGAAGGAAAGGTAATGCTGCATAAACCTGGAAAGATATGGATAAGATGATCGCGAACCAGAGAAATTGAGAAAGGGGGTTGGTTACAACCTGGGAAGGTATTAGCACCCAGATTGTTCGTCGTACTCGACGGGATCCACGCTTAAACGTTTGTGTTTAAAGGGGTAGTGTCAGTGCTATCTATGTGCAAAAAGCTGAAAAAGAATGTACAAGTGTCAATGTAAGAAAGTGAAGTGAAGTACTCAGGAATGAGGCTTAAAGAATAATGCTAGAAGAGGGGGGAAGAGACAGAGACTTTTGTTCGATAACAGTTAAGTTATGCCTACGTATCCTCTCGTGCAATGAGGAAGCTAGAACACCGTAGTTCGACTCAAAGAGACTAAAAGATAAAATTGATTGTTGAACATCTTGCTTGTCTATGCTCAAGGAGGAGACGATTATTGTTTGTTTTTGATGTTTTCAATCTTTTATTACTTTTGTGTTTGTCATAAGTTAATGAGCGTAAACCTAAACCAAGGGTTAGTAAACTCATCACATCCTCCCTTTGATTAGGGATAATGAGAATACCTTAAGTATGAAGTAAGCACCTCAAACTTAATTACCATGATGTAGGATTAAGATCATTAACCTACTTGTGATTATTTAGATGTTTTTGATATTTTTGTTTAATGTTAAGTAATGAGATTAAGCCATAATCAAGGATTTAATGGACTCATTACACCATCCTAATAGAAGGATAATAGATGAGAACACTTAAGTTGAGGAAGATACCTCGACTTAATCCATGATTAGGGATTAACCTCATGACAAAACAAACCTATATTAAAGAGGATTTTAGTTAACGGTAAGATTAAGAAGTGGATTTTATGGTTTGTAAGACAACTTGAGGGGGACTTGTCCATTAACACTAGGGTTAGTCCTTCATAACCAATTAAGGATGAATTAGAACCTTAATGCAAGGCCCAAGTTACAAGCTATTGTCTTAGTGATTATTAAGATGAATTTATTAAGAGATTTAAACACATTAAGGGTTGAACACTTAGGATTAAAGTTATACACTCCATCCTAAGAGAAGGATGCAGGCATAACCTTAATCACAAAGCCTTAAAACCTTAAAGGTTTAGTCTCTGATTATGAGATGAGAAGAGAGACACAAAAGAAGACACAAAGGTAAAACTAATGGGGGACTAATCAAAACCCTAATTATTGTCATGCTTGGATGTTCCTATTGGTTTGTGAGGCTTAAGAGAAAATATCTTCAAGAATAGCCACCAAGGAAGAAGCAGATGAAAGGAGGAGAAGCCGAAGAAACAAGCTAACTTACTTCACTTAAGAAGATAAGTTACTTGAAGAAAGAAAGTGAAGGAAGAACATGAATGAGAAAGCTCACTCTAAAACAAAAGTAAAATGCAGCAATGATGCAATAGAAAAGATGAGAAGTGAAGGCAAATTCACTTCTCAAAGTACTTACCACCCGAAATGGTTAGCATAAAAGAAAGAATGAAATGAAAATGAGATGTATGCAAGGATTCTAACCAAAACCAGAGGCATGTTCATGATGTAAATGATGCTAAGAGATGATATGAAAGCATGTCAAATGCAATGGATGATCATACAAGAGATGAGAATGAAAATGAAGCATATAGGAGGCATGAAAACACATGAAAGTTCATGGAATGAAATGAATGCATAACATGGAAAATGGATGAATATATGATCAAGTATGATTCTAATGTGTCCTATGATGTCTTAGAAGTCATGTGAATGTATGAAATGTCATGGCAAGTTCATGAATGAATGTATATGCAAGATGTATGCAAATGAAGATGAGAAATTAGGGTTTAAATGCAACATGAGATGCAAAAGTCAAAAACAGAAGCAAATCATAAGATAAAAAATTGAAAATGCAATAAAAGGAACCCTAACCCCATATGATATCACACCCCAAAGGAGAAGACCTAATTCTTAACCTAATGAAAGTTATGAATTTTTTAAGTTATCTAGGGTTTTAAGGCACGTAAAGGGGGAAAATGCCAATCAAATCAAAAATGCAGAAGAAATTTATGACAAAAATATGTTAGATACTACATATCAAATGAAGATCAATGCAAAACGAATCAATGTCATACCATCTATGGTTAGGCAGAAAAGAATTCTTGAAGTTAGGGTTAAAAAATAGGAATTTTATGAACCCTAAATTCAAGAAAAATGTCAAAGATGATTCAAAACCAAAAAGAAATTTGTATGAATGGCATGACAATGTTTCTAAATGTCCTAAGATGCAATGTGAAGTTTTTTGGGATTTTTAGAAACCTAAATGGTATTTTAATTAATTAATTTCCATTAATTAATTAAAATAAACATTTAAATATTTTAAAAATTATTTTTAAATGAAAAAATTAAAAATAAAAATACTTTTGGGTGAAGAAAATTATTTGGATGCAAAATGTAGAAGAAAATATTTTTTTGGATTTTCTAACTATTTTAAATAAATGCTGCAAAATAAATGAGAAAAAAATGTAATAAAAATTAAATAAAGGGAAAGTAAACTGATCTGATGGTTTAGGTTGAAACTGGGGATTTTGGGATTGACTGCGCGCCACATCCTAAGGCCTGAATTCAAATTTATCTAATCTTATTTATTTAATTAATTAATCCAAGAATTAAGTTAATGAAATGATCCACATAATTCATCACACGTGGGAAACAGATATCCAATGGCCCTAATTTAAACCTAGCCCTAACCCTAATTAAGCATTTAATCACTTTTCGGTGGCCGTAGAAGACCTCCGGTCATCTTCTCCGGCCAGCTTCTCCCTGAGCAAACTACAAACCTCACCCCTAGGTCATTTCTGGAGCTCTAAAGCTCCAGATGAACTCCTCTCATTTACCAGAACTCGAATCCACTCTCAAAACAAATTTCTAATTGCTCATAAACAAGATTCGAAGAAAAAATTAAAAACGGCAAAAGTTTCAGAAGCTCATTAAATGCTCAATACGCAACCATTCTCAAAAGTAAACATATCATGGTGATCAGCAAAGCATAAGGAACAATCTAAGCACTTAAAATAACACTTCTGGAAAAAAGTTTGAAGGAGTTACCTGAGCTTGAGCTTCCTCAGTTTGGAGCTTTCTGGTCACTTCTCTTGTGCAAAGTCACTCCAATGATCTTCCTGAAGAAGCTTTGAGGCTTGGAAGGAGTTTTTTTTGGCTGGTTTGTGTGATTGCACTTCAACTGGCCAAGAATCGTGTTTCAGGTTAAGGGTGCTTTGAGGTTTGTTTGATGGTTGCTTTGTGTTCAGTGAATGATTTTGAGATGAATGGTGAAATTTGTTTGGAGTTTGAGTGAGTATTCAGAGAGTTTCGAAGGAAAATGCAAAATGGAGAGATTTTGGGAACTTGAGGATGCTGGGGTTTCTGGCTGCAATGTTGTGTGTTATGGCTTGCTTTTGGTGCACATAACAAGTAGTGATAATCCAGAGAATGGGTGGTGGCTGCAGCTGATTGGTATGGGCAAGTTGCCAAAATGTCAACATGACTTGTACTTGAGGTATGGGCAATGGTGCATCGGGATTTTTGGCTTGTCCATGCGTAGCATGGATCAAGGAGGTCCATGGAAATGGTTTTGAGGCAATTCAGCAAGTTGAAACAAAGTTATGTGTCATTTTGCAAATTCTATGAAGTTTGGCCCCTATTGAAATTCTTGAAATGCAAGACATGAAATAGCATGATTCTTTGGGCAATTCTGATCTTAAGGCAATTCACTATGATGTTATGATACATAGAAGTGTTTTTGAAGTCATAAAATGAATTGGCAAGTGGTTTTGCAAAAATCCCTCTTTTGTGCATTCTTGAAAATTATGTGATTTTTGCCAACTTTGACAAGCCATAACTTGAGTTCCATAATGAATTAGGACTTGTTCTTGTACTTTTTGAAAAGGGAATGATCCAATCTACAAATTTCATGACCAAAATTTTTTCATTTGAAGCATTTTTGGTTGAGAAAGAGGAGGTTGAAAAACTTTCCCAAAATGGAAAGTTTACATTACAAGTCATTTCCATTTTTGGCAACTTTTGGTATAGCTCACTTTTCTTCAATTTTGTGAACTTCCAAGAACTTCAATGATCAAATAAAGACCTTATAAATTCAATTTGATGAAAAATCCACATTGGTTCCATTGATGGGGGCCTCAGATGCCCTGATTTTGCTCTGACTTGCTCAAGAAGTTACCCAGTGAACAAATGACTTCCACAATGAATTTCTTCATAAAATTTGGTACACATAATCCTTATAACATATTAAGACCATTAGAAACAACAATGACCAAAAAATTTGGAGTTATGGCCCCTGAAACCAAAACCCTAATTTCAGGTCTTCTATGTAGTGAAACCCTAGCTCAGCTTCCATGCTTTCTCAGTTCTTGTGATTTTCTAACTTCCTTGATCTTTGAAGGACATAAAATGATGTTTGAACATACATGGACCCTCTTGGAATGATTGGTGGCTTTTGGAGTGGCTCAGATGAATCTTGGATGGCTCAGATCAAAAACCCTAGATGCAGATGAACTTGAACTAATGCAGTGAAACAAAAATGCAATATGAGATGATATGCTTAAACTAATACAAAGATGAAAGATCACAAGTCAAGCTGTGAACTTAGTGAGGGAGAATTTGGGGTGTTTACAGCTGTCCCTATTCAAGCATGAGTTAACTGTGTAGGATGTAAGTGACTGGCTTAACAGACAAACAAGATAACTTGTGGTTGAATACCAAAGACAGTCCAAAATTTGCACTCACTAGGGAGAAGAAGAAAAGGGATATAAATTGTAAAAGGAAAGTATAGTATGCTGTAAAATGCGGGAGATGGAGGACGACGATCGAGCAGAGGACGATTGCTGGGGATAAAGCGATGACGGGGACGGCCGACATGCTGGGGAAATAAAGGGTTTATGATGGGGACGACCATCAAGTAAAGAAACAGGGTTCTCTAGGGATTAAAGATAAGGGCAATGATGGGGACGGCCATCAGGTTTGTAAATTAAGTTAAACAACGACGGGGATGGCCATCGGTTCAAAGAATAAATGAAATAATGATGAGGGACGGTCATCAAAGGTGAAGGATGATCACCTAGCAAGGGACGGCTTCTCTTTACCACGACATAGGACGAATGTCGGATAGAAAAAGTCGACGATGGGGACGGCCATCGGATAAGCATGATGAAGGACGATCATCAAGAGGTGAAGGACGATCACCTAGCAAGGTACGACTTCTCTCGGGATTTATCATGACATGGAATGAATGTCAGATAACAAAGATCAACGATGGGGACGACCATCAGATAAAATAATGAAGGACGATCATCAAAAGGTGAAGGACAATCACCTAGCAGGGGACGACTGCTCTTTATCACGACATAGGACGAATGGCGGATAGAAAAGGTGTTCCAATAATGGAGACTCCGCTGGGGAAAGGATGAGGGACGGTCATCCATAGGTGAAGGACGATCACTTGGCAGGGTACGACTGCCGAAAGTATCATGACATAGGACAAGTGTCGGATAAAAAAATATTACTGGGGAATGGTAAACACGGACGAGTGCTTACATCCAAGAAATAAAAGGTATAAGCGTTTTGATGCGGTGTATAGATTAAAGATGCGGACGAGCATCCCTAAGACTATGATACAGACGAGTATCGGTAGAAACAAACGCTGACGCACGTTCAGAGATGATGGTACGGACGAGTACCAACTGGTTAAGAAAGAACACGGACGAGTGTCGACTCTGAGGGGAAATAAATGTGTATACAAGATATGGACGAGTATCTATATAGGTAAAAACAAGTATCATAAAGTATGAGCAAGACACGGACGTGTGTTCAACTTGCTGGGAAAAGCATGACACGGACGGGTGTCAAAAGAAAAAGTGCATAAGTTATGAACTCAGGAGTGTGAAAGGTAATCGGGCGACCTGTGGGGATAGGATGACACAGATGGGTGTCAACAAGAGTATTACAAACACGTATTTGGTCTGCAATAAGTGTTTAGGCAACCATGTTGGGGAGAGGTGACACAGACGGGTGTCAAGAGAGTGTATAGGTATCTGTTCGTGGTTTATATCTGCAGGGGAATGATATGACACAGACGGGTGCTAGAAAGAGTATATATGACATGGGTATTTGTGAGCACCAAGGGGACGTTTCGGCTTTCTGTTGGGGAAATATGAGATGACACGGACGAGTGTCGACGAGGACAAGTATTTGCTGGTAAAAAGTGTTCTGGCGACTTTACTGGGGAATGATGACACATACGAGTGTCAAAAGGAGCATGTATTTGTATTTGAGAGTGCAAAGGGGACGCTTTGGCTTTTATGTGCAAGGGATGTATTATGTATATTGCTGATGATGTACTGTTGATATTTACAGGTGACTGGTTCGAACCTGACTTGTGATCATGCAATATGTTTGATTTTTTCCGTAATGCTCCGTATTAGACGGAATGCTACGCTTTGTGGTGAAATATGATGCAAATGCTATGATTATGCAAAAGGAAACTGATCCGGGATTTGGATCCCGTTGTTGTGAAGATCTTCGGTCGATCTGCTTGAAGTGATATCCTAGCTGATAAAACATATGACTCTGCTTGGGGACTAGATCACTGATAGATCTATCTAGTGAGGAGATATCCCAGCTGGGGAAGAGGAAGCTTCCATCACTTTGTTGTGTGAGAATTTCAGACATTGCTCTTCTGGGAGAGGCTGGAGCTCTGTGGGGAGATATGCTGGGAAAGTGATACTTGGCATGCCCCATGTTACGTATTTGAATACCTGCAACTTGTTAAGACAAAGAGAAGCACGAGTGCCCCGAGGTATCCCTTACCGGATTCCGTCATAGGAGTTAGATATTCCTGAAAGTAAGATTATTTCCTGCAAGCACTCAATTAGAAAGGCGAATCTGTTTTATGCGAGTATTATATCATGGACATTAGACATTTTGCAAACGAAACAAAAATGTACGAGACAAAGTATGACTGAAAATCTGATTTTATTAATCTGAGTGCCCTGAATTGGAAAGTACAGTCAAAGAAACAGGTCCCCTGAAATGAGGAGACTGTTACAAAAAAGTAAAAAATGCTGGCAATGTTGACGACGCTTCAGTGAGCTTCCTTTGCTATGACCCGTATGACCTTGACATTCTTCTCATCTTGCTTTCTGGAGAAGGTTGAGTCTAACCGATACTTTGACCTTTCAGAGTTTTCCGTGTTATAAGTGATACAGACGAATTCAAAATGCAGTTGTTCGCTTATTCCCTTATTTTGCGTGGATCGCCCTTTCGGGTTTTCAATCCACCGGGATACCCATTTTTGCCTGAGCTGTCCAATGATGCTTTTCAACTCAGAGGGTGTACATTCTTTTGATTTTCCCTTATTTTTGCCCGAGTCTTTTATTCTGTTTTTGACTCGCCGGGATGCCCTATTTTTGCCTAGACTTACATTCTGTTTTTGTGTCCAGCGGGTCATTTTATGCGAAGTATTTTTTAACTGCATCTGAATTCACAGGGATAAGAAATCTTCAGCATCCATAGTAGTGAGCATCATTGCTCCACCATAGAAAACTTTCTTTACTATGAATGGACCATCGTAGTTCGGAGTCCACTTGCCCCTGTGGTCTGTATGAGGAGGAAAGAGTCTTTTCAACACAAGATCTCCTACTTGGTATTCCCGAAGCCTGACTTTATGATCGAAGGATTTCTTCATTCTTTTCTGATATAGCTACCCATGACAGATTGCAGCTAATCTCTTTTCTTCAATCAGATTCAATTGATTGTACCGAGATCGGACCCATTCTGTTTCATTCAGCTTGACATCCATTAGTACCCGCAAGGAGGGTAGCTCAACTTCAACAGGTAGGACTGCCTCCATACCATACACAAGCTGATACGGTGTTTCCCTAGTGGACGTTCTGATCGAGGTACGATACCCATGTAAGGCAAATGGTAGCATTTCATGCCAGTCTTTATAAGTAACCACCATCTTTTGCACAATCTTCTTAATGTTCTTGTTAGTTGCCTCAACAGTGCCATTCATCTTTGGCCTGTAAGGAGAAGAGTTGTGATGTTGAATTTTGAAGTCCCGACAAAGTTCTGCGATCATTTTGTTGTTCAAATTGGAACCATTATCAGTAATGATTCGCTCGGGTACTCCATATCGACAAATGATGTCTCTCTTAAAGAATCTAGCTACCACTTGTCTGGTGACATTTGCATATGAGGCTGCTTCAACCCATTTAGTGAAGTAATCAATGGCTACCAGGATGAATCTGTGGCTGTCGTACCTCGAAAAATACGATCCCTCGCGAACGCGGTCGCGGCTGGGCTGACTTGAGAGTCGCCACCTAATTTTATTTATTCACGAAGAGGGAAATGGAAAATATAGATAAAACCACGAAGAAGGGATAAAACAAGGTCATCGCAAACCATTGTCGGGGTTCAGAAGTCGGTTATGTAGGAGGAAGGTATTAGCACCTCCTACATCCATCGTACTCGATGGGAACCATCTAGGTTGTCACGCGAGAAGGGATGTCTATACTTATGATTACTTGTTGAACTAAGGGGTTTATTGATCCTAGGGGCTCGGCAAGGATTGAGATCCTCGTGCATACGTATTCCCTTGTGCAATGGGAAAGTCAGAGCTTCGTAGTTCGGCCTGATACAGGTATTGGTTGTTGATTTTATTACCTTTCTTCGATGAAAGGATTTAAGAGTCCATTTGCACTAAAGACTATGGATAGTTTATTTCGTCCAACAAGACGAATGTCTTGCGCCGAAATAATCGAAGCGAGTAACGAGAGCTCGTTATCCTCCTTTCTACCACTTAAGGCTCGTGGCGTGCAATATTCCTCGTATTTATTGACGTGTTTTGTTTCCTAAGACCGCTTGATGTTGGATCAAGGGTTTGGATCTAAAAAGTAACATTTCGGTTTTTGAAGTTTAAGGTGAATGCAAGTGGATGTTTATTTGTTGGTTTGTTAGCGAGGCACAATGCGCTCGGCACGCAAAGTTGAGGAAATAAGCTAAAGACTAACTATGGCAAACAAGCGCAATGCGTTGATTCGTTAAGTTGGAAAATGTTTCTAAAGGTGTAAGGTGCAAAATTCGTGCAGATGGCGATCGAGGAACAATCGACTTACGTGTGTGTATGAAGTGTAGTACGTATGGATGTTTATTTGGTGTTGGACCAAAGATTTTGTTTATCTTTGAAATGATTAGTCTTGGTGTGCGTTCGTTTTTTACTTAACAATTTATCGTCAAAAATGCAAAAGTAATCACACAAGCAGTCATACCATCATATCACAGGCCAGGAGGATCGAGCATACGCAAACATTCATCACACACATAATCGAGCAAAGGTGAAAAGATTAATTAATCAAATTAAATAGAAATATTTAATTAGATTAATTAACGAATTAATTCATCGAATTAAATAAAATTATTTAATTAAATTAGTCAGTAAAAATGTTTTTTTGATTTTGAAATATTCAAATGAGAAATTAATCACAAGAAAGTAGAGAAATTAAAATTTGAAAAGAAAGTTAAGAAAATGTTTTTTTCTATTCTTTTAGGAAGGTTTAAAGAGAATTAATTAATTAATTAAATTAAATGAACATATTTAATAAAATTAATTAATAAATTAATTAACTAGATTAAATAAAATTATTTAAAATAACTAATCAATAAAAATGCTTTTCTGTTTTTTATATTTTTTATAAAAAAGAAAGTTAGACAAAACCAAAGTGGAATGAATAAATGATAAAAAAAACAGTGTTATTAGTAAATTGATGGTGTAATTAGGAAACCAATTCAAAGCCTAATAATAACAAGTCCAAAGACAGGGTAGGTGTATGATATGGGGATCAGTCAACAGAGTTGACCCTGGGAAGAAAATGGACCGTTGGATTATTATAAAAAACAGAACTTTGACCTCAATCTAAAGCACAAACGCGAGGACATACAGTAATAAACATGGGTGAATACACATAGGATCAAAAAAAATCAACTCCTAGATAAAGCACTTGGGCGGTGACAAGTGTCCACTGTGGCAAAACCTGTCACCGCCGCACTCAGCTACCAGTCCACAAAGGTCACGGGAATTTTAACAAAAGGGAAAAGCTCTCAGAAATCAAATCGAAACAAGAACGCCCTTTAGCTCTCTATCTCACTGATTAAATCAACAAAAGTTCAACTCAGGTGGTGTTCTTCGAGAACAACCACCTTCATCGTATCATCATCCTCATCGTGAAACAAACAACAACCAGGGATATACGAAAACATATGAAACAAAAACACAAAGCGAAATGCGAAATCAACGGAGATAAACAATCAAGGGTGAGAAAACTACCTCAAATGAAGAACGATGGTGCAAGATTACTCTAAGGTACGTCTTATTTCCTCTTAAGCACGACCTTCTTCTTCTCGCTTTTCTTCTTCGTCTTTCTTTTCATGAGTGTAGTTTCTGGTTGTTTGAATGAGTAGGTCTCAGCTCAAATTGTCTCATAGTTTTAATGAGAAACTCTGAAGAATTTCGAAAAAATGAGCTCTAATGATTTAGGGATTTTTGGATGAGATTGACTCTGCCGATTTTTCTAGGGTTTTCGGATGTAGGTTCTCTAACTTTTTGTTTTCGTTTCAGGTGGCATTCACGGCTAGGGTTTTTCAGGTGTGTTGGTTTCTGTGTATTTTCGCTGGGGTTTTTTGTGTGTGTCAGGTCTCCTCCCTAAATCTGTGCCAATCATTGGCCTTTATAGAGGAATGTTGAGATTGTCTAATACGTGTGAGGGGAGTGAAAATCGTGTGAGGTTGAAGAATTTTCTTTGAGGAATATTCGTTCTCTCGTGGGGGCGTGAGCTGTGATTTTCAGGAGACTGTTAAAACAAATTTCCGTACGATTTTGTGGGGACCAAATTTGGTGAGTCACGGTTTGAAATTAGTCTGTTGTGAAAGGTTTCTAGAGTGTGTGGGCCTCTCTCTTCACTGCGTTGATTAACTTGATTTTTACTGTTATGAATTAGTGTATTTTCACTGCTACTGATTATGGAGTGTATTGATGTGTGAAGTACCTTCTTGCAGGTCAATACTTGGACACAAGTATCTTGGATTCAGGACATATATTGTAAGTTTCTTGGTAGCTCAGAATCAAAACAAGGAAATCGACAATTGGCGACTTGGATAAAAGCTCCATTTGGCCTTGGCATGAAGAAGGATGATGGTTTAGAACTTGATATCTTTGTGAAGTGATGAAATTCCCTTGGTTATGATCTTCTGCAAATCTGAAGAAACAAATAGTTGGGTACTTTGTTAGTCACATTTAAGAGGTAATGCACTTGGATTGAATTTTTTCGCATCCTTTATGACTCCCCTGTTTGTAGTGTTTCTGTTATGATTCAAATTAATATCTTGCCATTTGTAGATGGAGTTACAAAAGAAACAGCAGCCAATCATGATTTTGAAGCTATGAGATTCAAGTCGCATATGCTGATGAAAGCATTGCGCAGTATAAAAAATGAAGAGTTCCTTTAGCATTGTGATTATCCCGACTCTTGAATATTGCAGGGTAACGGTCAACCCAAGACTTCCGCTAACCATTTCCAGCCTTTGATGATCATTTGAGTGTCGAGGACAAGTGTTATGATATTCCATGGAATCACAAATTAAAGGTAATGCATTAAGCTTGGATTCTCTTTGTATTCATGATGAATGATGAATATTGAACCCTGAAGTTCTTGGAATCCACTATTTGCTCTTTTTCATTGTGTTTTTTTTTTCAGTCCTTGCCATCTTGCTGGCCACTCATGCATCAAAACCTGAACTAACATAATGTTGAGTTTGTTGACCTACAACCTTTCCGTCTGGAATGAGGCCTCATTGCTGGGAAGCTGTATCAAAGATGAAATTCTTCACCCCATCTCGCTACTCAACTGGTAATACATTCCATCTATATTTAATCACACCTTCAAGAATAATGCTTGTAGTCATGCCTTATGTGCTTTGTGATGTTTGCTTCTTTTGTTTGTCAATGAAGTTATGTAAATATTGTGAATCTCAAAGATTGAAATGATGACCTTTGTCTTGCTATTTTGCAGGTCTGTCATGGTTGCTGAAGATTGGATTAAGAAATATGTGTGCATATGAGGATTATGGCCTTTATGACTTTGGGTCTGAAGCAAGTGAACATTAGAGATTGGTGCAAGACTTGGAACTTGGCTTGAAGGGCTGGAAACTTGGCAGGTTGGAGGTTATGCAACTTGGTGATTCTTGTTCAATGAGATAATTGAAATGGATACTAACTCAGTTTCCGTATCCCGCAGGTATCTCAGGACTTAAAAAAAATTGCTGTGAACTGAGAATACTAGTTTGGCACGAGTTTGATGCAATGTTCTTGTCAATCACATTGCAGGTGGATCCAGGGTGTAGATAGGCCACTCCAGGAAGGTAGAACCTTATGTGAGATGTTGTCTATTCAAACATGGCCATGAGAAAATCTTTCATTTCCTACTGCATCATTCATTATGGTATAATCTTTTGTGATTAGCTCAGAACTTTGACCTCTTTGAGTGTCTTGAGAAGGATATTTTATATGGCTGTCATTTGTTTAACAGTGCTGCTTGGTTTCTTCCAAGTTGACCTCAAAGGTTACTAAGAGATCTTTTGGGTGTGTTTGAAGCATGAGGGAAAAAATCCACGGACGATCATAGCCAATATGATCTCTGGCTCTTTCCTTGTGAATCCTTTTGCTCTTCTTCATTGCAGGCTTGTGAAGCAAAGCAGAAAGCTTGTCCTGCTTCCTTGGCTTGGTGATGGCCAATAACACAGGCTGATCTTTCCCAGCTGACTGAATAGTGACAGTTTTCTTGTTGGCCAAACCGGAGTACTTGAAGGAGTTGAGGTTGTAGAGATTGTTAGGCTGTCTGCTAAATTGAACACTCTGAGTGTTGTTACCGAACTCCTTAACCAAGAAAGAGTTGTTCCTCTTCACAATCTCCCAAACAAGAGGTCCAGGTACTGTTACCATCTTCTTCTTATCCTACGTGGAAACCCTTTGGCTGTTGCGGAGAGAAATGAGATTTGGAATTTTCATGAAACCGTATGTTTTGAGTCATAATAGGCTAGGATTTTGTTTTAAGCAAAGATTATCTTGCAGCCTTGTAAACCTTAACTGTTTTATGCTTTGTTTGGGATTATGGCATTCCTTTGCTGCGATAACTCATTATGTGACTTCTTGTTTGCGGCTCCTGTTGTCGTAACTCCATTTGGTTGTAAATTGGTTTGTGTTAAGATCATGATGCAAACAAATATTACTTTTTGCTAATGCTCACCTTTCCTCTTTTCATGTACACTCGGTTATTGGCGTGAAATCTGGAGGCAAAGAATAAACAGCATGAAGACCTTGTTGCAGGTCGAAGAAATGATCCCATGAGGAGAAGCCAAGACAACTTAATGAGGGAATTCTGAGTCTTGGTATGAGTGATGAAAGTTCATAGATGGATTTGCATAGAGATGGTGAGAACTTTGCAACAAGCTCGCGACTTTGACTTGAAATAACTGGTGTGATCAACGCATATCGTTATCCCGAAGTTTGAGTAATATATCATGTAATTCAGAACTTAAGTCTTGCAATTTATGTGAATTTGACGGTTGTAACATGGACCGTCCCTTAGCATACATTACTTGTACAACTGGTGACAAATTAAACATGATTTTGAAAATTCACGTTCTCGGCTGGTATTTGAAGACCTTTAATCATGGCTAGGACTTATTTTCTCAACATACATTGTATCCATATGGCTCTTGTACTTGTGAGTAAACGAGCTTTTATCCTAGTGCTTTTATTTTGCTTTGATTTCATCCTTCCTTCTTATCAATGTAATCTGAACTTGTTATTTTATTTTTTTCCACTCAAGTAGGAATTGACATGTTATTCATTGTGCCTCTTATCTTGGCGTTACCTTCATAAGAAAATTCTTGTAGTTACATGACATAAATTTGAACAATTCATTGGTTGCTAAAAACCTTAAGCCACCACTTCAAATGGATATTATAACCTTGCATCAAATAAATCCTTATCCTTTTGAGATTCACTTTACTAAGATAATAAAACTTGTTCCCATAATGTGATTCACACCTTCAAATCTACACATTACTTAAAATTGGTTAAACAGTGTGCTTCTTGGTTCTTCGTAGCCTATTTTGCATTTGAAAAAAAAATGACACCAACATAGAACCCTGCCCATTTTTCAAAAAATGATCCAAATAAACGCCAAGTACTTCTTTATCTTTTCCTTTTGAACACCGCTAAATGCAATGAATTCATATGAATCAGATGAACCAGAAATTGTTGAATTCCATCCCTCACTACACACACTAGACCTGAACCTTGATATATCTTTAAAAAACCTTGAATTATGATATCAAGTGGTGAATAAAAACAAAAGCAACATTTTTTTGGATAATGATTTATAAACAAATGATAAAAGGGTAGGACAAATTTGGGGTATGACAGATGCCCCTATCTAATTGTCTTGGATCCGAGAAAGTGAATCGCTGCATGGGATTCAATTTTAGGGTAAAAGTCAATTAGATATAAGAAGACCCTAAAATTTGTCAGACAAATAAAAGAAAATGCTATACAATGATGAGGGATATGAGGATAAGATGGCAATTGGCAAAAATGTTTGAGATTCTTTGAATTAACAAAGCAGTATCTCAATTCGATGAATAAACTTCTCCAAGTCGTACAAGGCAGTCCCTTATGAATTAGGGCTTCTTCGGGGACAAGATCCTAACAAAACGTGTGATTCCTTGGGTCATGTGAAGCAGTTCTTTAACAATAAAAGCTCTTCGGAGCATGCCCAAATTGATATTTTAAACAATGATGTTCTCTGGTCCAACAAAGCAGTTCCTCATACTCAAGGATCTCCGTTGATACTTAGAGCAACATCTCAAACAATGGAACGATGTTTTCTAGGTCATGCGAAGCAGTTCCTTTCAATCAAGGCTCTTCGGTGATTCTAGAACAAAATCTTAACAACATGAGACTCTTTGGGCCATGAGAAGCAACACTTCTTCGATTAAGGTTCTTTGGAGAATGCCAAAGTAGTATCTCGATCGAATGAGATTATCTAATCCAAGCAAAGCAGTATCTTATTATGAAGGCTCTTTGTGGATGTTAGAACAATATCTCGAATGAATGGTGCAAGATATTCTAGATCATGCGAAGCAGTTCCTTTCAGTCAAGGCTCTTCGGTGATACTAGAACAGTATCTTGATCGTAACATGAGATTCTTCAGGTCTTGCGAAGCAGTACCTTTTCAATTAAGGTTCTTCGGAGAATACCAAAGCAGTATCTCGAACAAAATGATCTGCTGGGGAAAACCGATCAATAAGAATTCATTCTGAGAGGAGGCACGCCAGCCCAGTTCTGCAGAGGAAAAGCTCACAAGATGCTTTTTAGGATAACCTCTGCTTGGGGAGCAATAATGGTGAAAATGCTAGGGATCATCATTATCAACCATAAAGTTGAAGAATGACTTGCTGGGGGAATAAATTCAACGAGCACGCGCAGAGTATCAGCTCTTTTCAGAGGCAAAATCCCGACCTTGAAAGAGGATTGTCCGGGATGCATGTCCTGGATCCTGCTATGTTATGTTATACATGAATACTGTGCATTGCATGATGCACAATGATTCATATGATGCGATTGTTGAAATTTTGATGTAAATGATTTTGTATGATGGATATGATTATGTTCTTGCTTTCAGGCAGGAATGATGCATGTCATGCATGTGACAATGCAAATGATTGGATATGCTTGATATAAGGTTTTTGGTAGTTGCCAAAGAAATTGGACTTTGGAAAGATGCCACTTCACGGGTGGACTTTTCGATTTTTTAGTGGTTTTGAAAGCAAGGGTGAAAAGACTCACTAGGTATCAACTCAGGGTTGAGAAAGCAAAGGTATCAACACGGGGTTGAAAAGCTTAAAGGTATCAACACGGGGTTGAAAAGGTAAAGGTATCAACACGGAGTTGAGAAAGGAAAGGTATCAACACGGGGTTGAAAAATTAAAGGTATCAACACGGAGTTGAGAAAGGAAAGGAATCAACACGGGGTTGAAAAGATAAAGATATCAACACAGAGTTGAAAAGGTATCAACACAGAGTTGAAAAGGTATCAACACAGAGTTGAGAAGGATAAAGATATCAACACAGAGTTGAAAAGGATAAAGATATCAACACAGAGTTGAAAAGGTAAAGATATCAACACATAGTTGAATAAAATTGGATTGTGAGAAATGCTGAGAAAACTTGGACTTTTGAGTTGTGCCAAACACTGTTGGACTTTTCAGATATGCCAAACACAATTGGACTTTTGGCTTTCTGGTAGTTGCTACCATAGTGGGCTTTTGGGAATTGTGAGGGTGCCAATGAAATTGGACTTTACGATTTTTGGTGGTTGCCAATAAAATTGGACTTTTTGGGGTGGTCGAGGTTATTGACTTCTCGACACTTGGTATCCGACGATGCCCTGATCAGAGGATGGATGCGACCATTTATGGTGTCCCCCAAGTCTGATCTATTGTTGAAGTTGTAAGTTGCTTGGAGAACTTCAACTTCTTTGACAGATGTCATGATGACTTTCAAATGAGCGTAGCGACATAATCAATGCATGTTGATTATGCTTTGACTTAGCCCTAAGGCATCCTTTTATAACTGCCTTGCCCCAGCCTATAGGGACTTTGAAGGAATCTTCTTCAGATAGAAGCCTCGAGAATGATTGTACCCTAATTTGACATGTTACACATTGCCTCGGTATCTGGGTCTCATGGAGAGTTGCCCCTGTTTGAGTCTTTGGAAGGACTCGTCTTGAATTTGGACTATCATGAATACTTTGCCCCAGATAGGCCACTATGTGAGGTAGTCTAATTCTAATGCTTGGAGACTTGATTTTCGAGCAACCAATTCTCATGTCCATACAGTCATTGAGAGTCTTGCCTCTGATATGGATTGATCTTGATTCGAGTCAACGCCAATGAATTCTCAAACTCCTCTTTGACTTTTCCTTGTTTGGAATTTCTTTAGATGATAAGTACTGACTTGCAATTAAAATTTATTTGTACAAAAATGGTAATTTTAATGCAATATTCATGCGAGTTTTGAAAAAAACATTTATTTGAATGATGTGATAGTGTGTGACGAATGGCTCGATTGTCCAAATGTTGTGCTGATTTAGTAAGTGATTTGTGATACAATAAGGAGAAGATTAGCAAATCTTTTAGAAGTCAGTTTACGGAACCTTGCTGAAATACGCTTTCAGAATAAACCCTACTTCAATTAGGCCTTTTAAGGGTTGTATCATGGTCTGGTTCACGGTTATGAAACAAAGGATATAGGCTCAAATATTTTTGTACCCACCCATCTTCGTGATGTTCTCCAGTCCTACGTTTAGTTAAATGACACACATGTTTGTCTCCTATGAGAGCCTGAAGGTGTAATGGTTGAAGATGATTGTTCCAGACTTTCTTGAAATGACAGTTACCTTATTCGTTTTTCTGGGATGTTAGTGACCCTTTTGAATTTGGATAAGATGGTCACTAAAATTTATTTTGTTTTGCTGAGGATTTTGACGACCTCTTTCTACTATTTTGCTTTTGATCCCTAATTTTTGCATGGACCGTTATTTTTGAAGTTTTTAGTCCATCGGGATTGCCTTAACTTTTGCCTAAGTTGCCTATTTGGATGTTCAACTTAGCGGGCTCTTCTATTTTTTCTGATTTTTTTTGTTGAAGGATTGTAACTGCCAAATCATTGATCATGGATGGATCTCCGGATTGGAATGTTTCACCTTGTAGTTTGGATGTGAAGTCAAGTTAACTGAACACTAACCTGCCCCTGGTTAAATATAAGGGTTTTGAATATCCGACAAAAACTCCTACTTCTAGGCTCAAAGTGGTTATCTAAGGATTAACTCCTTATATCTCCAGTGTTTGGGGATTTGAAACAATGCATGTACATCATCAGCAAAGTTCTTTCTGAAAGCATGTTATCAGCAATTATGGGTATTTCGTTTTCGTCATCCTCCCTCAAATATTTGCTATCAACGTGATAAAGGAGGTAAAGTGCATTTTTATATTTTTTTTTTGCAATAAGTGGGAAAATGTGAGTGAATACGAATGGATTCGTTCAAAACATGCATGTTCATTACATTAATATTACCATTAAAGACAACAGTTCTTAAAAGCATGAAGTATTTAACGGAAAAGAAACTCCAAATACAAAGTAATGATATGAGCTAAAGATTTTCAGTGTTGAGGAACTGGGCTTTGAAGCCTCTTTAAAATTGCTCTTCAAAATCAGTTTGAGAACCATCTTCGCATGTACTCTCAGCAACTTCTTCCATGACATGGATCGATGAGCCTGCCTGATTGTGGATTTGAATTCCTTGAGGTGTGAATGAGATTACCTTGGAATCAATCAGATCCTCGACTTTATTTTTGAATTGTTGGCAATCATCAGTTGAATGTCCCGGTGAGTTGGCATGGAAACTACAATAAGCATTAGTATCAAAGTTCGGTCGATGTGGAAGAGGCACTGGATCTATCTTCCTTGGCTCTACCAATCCACTATTAATCAAACATGGAAGTATGTGACTGTGAAGCATCGGTAATTGATCAAAATGCCTTTTTGGTCTTTTAGCGTAGTAAGGACGCCGTTGGGGAGTACGTGGTTGTTGCATTGGCTTTTGATATGCAATCTGTTGTCGATACTGAGGAGGTCCTCTGCATGGGTGCTGTTGGTAAGGCACTGGAGGTGGAGCTTGTAGAGTTTCCCAAACTGCATTAATTTCCTCCTCTGTTTCTTGGGAACTAACAATTGATTCGCTTTCACTAGTCTGGACGTCTGAGATGTCCTGTACTTTTCTACTCTTGAGTAGGATCTCAATTCGTTCTCCAACTGCCACCAATTGTGAAAAGCCGGGAAAAGAACTGCCTATCATTCTTTCAATATACGGACTTTGCAAACTATCCATGAATAAACCAACCAATTCTTTCTCTAAGATTGGTGGTTGAACACTAGCAGCTAACCCTCTCCATCTTTGAGCATACTTTTTGAATGGTTCACCGCTTTCTTGAGATAACCCTTGCAATTGCATGCGGTCTGGAGCCATGTCGAGATTGTAGTTATACTGCTTCATAAGAGCACTGGACAAGTCCAACCATGATTGGATGTGGCTACTCTTTAGCTGTGTGTACCAGTTCAATGATGTTCCACTCAAACTATCTTGGAAACAATGAATCATCAATTTATCGTTCTTAGTATGAGTAGTCATTTTTCTACAGAACATCACCAAATGATTCTTTGGACAACTATCTCCTTCATACTTCTCATATTTTGGCATTTTGAACTTAGGAGGGATTACCACATCAGGCACTAAACATAAGTCAGAAGCGTTCAGACCAAAAGCATCATGTCCTTTTAAGGCCTCAAATTTCTCTTCCAACACACAACATCTTTCAGCAAACTCAGGATTTTGAGGTTGTTCAGCATTCAATACCAGGTTTGACCCCTTGGGATTAGGCGCGGAGATTGAAAAGCTATGATACTCCATGGCGTCAACTGATGAAGAATTCTCATTCCTGACAAAGTGACACTTTTGTGTAATAGAATCCCCAACTGTCGTTCATTGAATGTTGTCCTCTCTTTTTGCCAAGGCTATCATGGCCTCCACAAGTTGCTCCACCTATTTCTTCATTGAGTCTACATCTCCTCTTAAATTAGCATGGCTTCGCTCCAACAGATTCATAATCCTTAAAGCTACTTCAAGTCTGATACAAGTGTCGAGAAATCAACTCTGATATGGACAAAGGATGGATAAGTTCTTTTGTTTTGGGAAAATGATATGTAATGCGTATGAAATGATATGTAAATGAAATGCAAGATCCAGGACCATAGGACCAGAGTTATGGAATGGAGGATACTTTGATTATTCTCCTCACGAGGATCTCACTGGGTGAACTCTACAGTTTTAGGGATCCCAAAGTTAATAATTCGTATGGTTGTTCATCACACACGCCATCAACATGACGGTTGATTGACTCCACCATATGGATTTCGTTTGGGTGAGATCTTCGTATCGAGCCACACAAGAGAGAAATCTCCTGGTGCCCCATACTACGCGATCATCGACACGAGGTTTAAAACAAAGTCCCGGAGTTATGGACCTCCCTCAATTGTTTGCTGCACGTGTCAATTTTTATATATTTTGACAGTCAGTCAACTCCATTGGGTAAGTCTATTCCAGGTGAGGTCTTAGTATCAAGCCACGCGAGGGCGCACCCTGGTGCCCAATACTACGCAACCATCAACCGATGTTTTTAACCAACAGGTTCTAAAGGTCCTCAGAGTCGACGACTCTAATGAAAACATCTGAGCACACACGCCAAGAACTTGACGGTTGTCAGTATTTCCATTAAAATCTACTCCAAGTGAGGTTTTCGTATCGACAACCCACAAGAGAGGTTCCCTCGGGAGCCCATACTACACAACCTCGCTAACTTATGATTACACTCATAGACCCGGGTATAAAGCCTTTCCCTCAAGTTGTTTTGATCAAAGTATCAATCCAGTACAAAAGATCCACAATAAGGATATAAAATGTAAAGCGATAAAGAAAGCGATAAACATTTAACACACAAGCAAACATCCAATCAAACGTGGAAACCTAGACTAGGCTCGACTTGCAAGGGGGTGAACCATTCCCCAGCAGAGTCGCCAGCTGTCGTACCTCGAAAAATACGATCCCTCGCGAACGCGGTCGCGGCTGGGCTGACTTGAGAGTCGCCACCTAATTTTATTTATTCCCGAAGAGGGAAATGGAAAATATAGATAAAACCACAAAGAAGGGATAAAACAAGGTCATCGCAAACCATTGTCGGGGTTCGGAAGTCGGTTATGTAGGAGGAAGGTATTAGCACCTCCTACATCCATCGTACTCGATGGGAACCATCTAGGTTGTCACGCGAGAAGGGATGTCTATACTTATGATTACTTGTTGAACTAAAGGGTTTATTGATCCTAGGGGCTCGACAAGGATTGAGATCTTCGTGCCTACGTATTCCCTTGTGCAATGGGAAAGTCAGAGCTTCGTAGTTCGGCCTGATACAGGTATTGGTTGTTGATTTTATTACCTTTCTTCGATGAAAGGATTTAAGAGTCCATTTGCACTAAAGACTATGGATAGTTTATTTCGTCCAACAAGACGAATGTCTTGCGCCGAAATAATCGAAGCGAGTAACGAGAGCTCGTTATCCTCCTTTCTACCACTTAAGGCTCGTGGCGTGCAATTTTCCTCGTATTTATTGACGTGTTTTGTTTCCTAAGACCGCTTGATGTTGGATCAAGGGTTTGGATCTAAAAAGTAACATTTCGGTTTTTGAAGTTTAAGGTGAATGCAAGTGGATGTTTATTTGTTGGTTTGTTAGCGAGGCACAATGCGCTCGGCTCGCAAAGTTGAGGAAATAAGATAAAGACTAGCTATGGAAAACAAGCGCAATGCGTTAATTCATTAAGTTGGAAAATGTTGCTAAAGGTGTAAGGTGCAAAATTCGTGCAGATGGCGATCGAGGAACGATCGACTTACGTGTGTGTATGAAGTGAAGTACGTATGGATGCTTATTTGGCGTTGGACCAAAGATTTCGTTTATCTTTGAAATGATTAGTCTTGGTGTGCGTTCGTTTTTTACTTAGCAATTTATCGTCAAAAATGCAAAAGTAATCACACAAGCAGTCATATCATCATATCACAGGCCAGGAGGATCGAGCATACGCAAACATTCATCACACACATAATCGAGCAAAGGTGAAAAGATTAATTAATCAAATTAAATAGAAATATTTAATTAGATTAATTAACGAATTAATTAATCGAATTAAATAAAATTATTTAATTAAATTAGTCAATAAAAATGTTTTTTTGATTTTGAAATATTCAAATGAGAAATTAATCACAAGAAAGTAGAGAAATTAAAATTTGAAAAGAAAGTTAAGAAAATGTTTTTTTCTATTCTTTTATGAAGGTTTAAAGAGAATTAATTAATTAATAAAATTAAATGATTATATTTAATAAAATTAATTAATAAATTAATTAACTAGATTAAATAAAATTATTTAAAATAACTAATTAATAAAAATGCTTTTCTGTTTTTTATATTTTTTATAAAAAAGAAAGTTAGACAAAACCAAAGTGGAATGAATAAATGATAAAAAAAACAGTGTTATTAGTAAACTGATGGTGTAATTAGGAAACCAATTCAAAGCCCAATAATAACAAGTCCAAAGACAGGGTAGGTGTATGATATGGGGATCAGTCAACAGAGTTGACCCTGGGAAGAAAATGGACCGTTGGATTATTATAAAAAACAGAACTTTGACCTCAATCTAAAGCACAAACGCGAGGACATACAGTAATAAACATGGGTGAATACACATAGGATCAAAAAAAATCAACTCCTAGATAAAGCACTTGGGCGGTGACAAGTGTCCACTGTGGTGACACCTGTCACCGCCGCACTCAGCTACCAGTCCACAAAGGTCACGAGAATTTTAACAAAAGGGAAAAGCTCTCAGAAATCAAATCGAAACAAGAACACCCTTTAGCTCTCTATCTCACTGATTAAATCAACAAAAGTTCAACTCAGGTGGTGTTCTTCGAGAACAACCACCTTCATCGTATCATAATCCTCATCGTGAAACAAACAACAACCAGGGATATACGAAAACATCCGAAACAAAAACACAAAGCGAAACGCGAAATCAACGGCGATAAATAATCAAGGGTGAGAAAACTACCTCCAATGAAGAAAGATGGTGCAAGATTACTCTAAGGTACGTCTTATTTCCTCTTAAGCACGACCTTCTTCTTCTCGCTTTTCTTCTTCGTCTTTCTTTTCATGAGTGTAGTTGCTGGTTGTTTGAATGAGTAGGTCTCAGCTCAAATTGTCTCAGAGTTTTAATGAGAAACTCTGAACAATTTCGAAAAAGTGAGCTCTAATGATTTAGGGATTTTTGGATGAGATTGACTCTGCCGATTTTTCTAGGGTTTTCGGATGTAGGTTCTCTAACTTTTTGTTTTCGTTTCAGGTGGCATTCACGGCTAGGATTTTTCAGGTGTGTTGGTTTCTGTGTATTTTCGCTGTTTTTTTTTGTGTGTCAGGTCTCCTCCATAAATCTGTGCCAATCATTGGCCTTTATAGAGGAATGTTGAGATTGTCTAATACGTGTGAGGGGAGTGAAAATCGTGTGAGGTTGAAGAATTTTCTTTGAGGAATATTCTTTCTCTCGTGGGGGCGTGAGCTGTGATTTTCAGGAGACCGTTAAAACAAATTTCCGTACGATTTTGTGGGGACCAAATTTGGTGAGTCACGGTTTGAAATTTGTCTGTTGTGAAAGGTTTCTAGAGTGTGTGGGCCTCTCTCTTCACTGCGTTGATTAGCTTGATTTTTACTGTTATGAATTAGTGTATTTTCACTGCTACTGATCATGGAGTGTATTGATGTGTGAGTACCTTCTTGCAGGTAATACTTGGACACAGGTATCTTGGATTCATGGCATATATTGTAAGTTTCTTGGTAGCTCAGAATCAAAACAAGGAAATCGACAATTGGCGACTTGGATAAAAGCTCCATTTGGCCTTGGCATGAAGAAGGATGATGGTTTAGAACTTGATATCTTTGTGAAGTGATGAAATTCCCTTGGTTATGATCTTCTGTAAATCTGAAGAAACAAATAGTTGGGTACTTTGTTAGTCACATTTCAGAGGTAATGCACTTGGATTGAATTTTTTCGCATCCTTGATGACTCCCCTGTTTGTAGTGTTTCTGTTATGATTCAAATTAATATCTTGCCATTTGTAGATGGAGTTACAAAAGAAACAGCAGCCAATCATGATTTTTAAGCTATGAGATTCAAGTCGCATATGCTGATGAAAGCATTGCGCAGTATGAAAAATGAAGAGTTCCTTTAGCATTGTGATTATCCCGACTCTTGAATATTGCAGGGTAACGGTCAACCCAAGACTTCCGCTAACCATTTCCAGCCTTTGATGATCATTTGAGTGTCGAGGACAAGTGTTATGATATTCCATGGAATCACAAATTAAAGGTAATGCATTAAGCTTGGATTCTCTTTGTATTCATGATGAATGATGAATATTGAACCCTGAAGTTCTTGGAATCCACTATTTTCTCTTTTTCATTGTGTTTTTTTTTCCAGTCCTTGCCATCTTGCTGGCCACTCATGCATCAAAACCTGAACTAACATAATGTTGAGTTTGTTGACCTACAACCTTTCCGTCTGGAATGAGGCCTCGTTGCTGGGAAGCTGTATCAAAGATGAAATTCTTCACCCCATCTCGCTACTCAACTGGTAATGCATTCCATCTATATTTAATCACACCTTCAAGAACATTGCTTGTAGTCATGCCTTATGTGCTTTGTGATGTTTGCTTCTTTTGTTTGTCAATGAAGTTATGTAAATATTGTGAATCTCAAAGATTGAAATGATGACCTTTGTCTTGCTATTTTGCAGGTCTGTCATGGTTGCTGAAGATTGGATTAAGAAATATGTGTGCATATGAGGATTATGGCCTTTATGACTTTGGGTCTGAAGCAAGTGAACATTAGAGATTGGTGCAAGACATGGAACTTGGCTTGAAGGGCTGGAAACTTGGCAGGTCAGAGGTTATGCAGCTTGGTGATTCTTGTTCAATGAGATAATTGAAATGGATACTAACTAAGTTTCCGTATCTCGCAGGTATCTCAGGACTTAAAAAAAATTGCTGTGAACTGAGAATACTAGTTTGGCACGAGTTTGATGCAATGTTCTTGTCAATCACATTGCAGGTGGATCCAGGGTGTAGATAGGCCACTCCAGGAAGGTAGAACCTTATGTGAGATGTTGTCTATTCAAACATGGCCATGAGAAAATCTTTCATTTCCTACTGCATCATTCATTATGGTATAATCTTTTGTGATTAGCTCAGAACTTTGACCTCTTTGAGTGTCTTGAGAAGGATTTTTTATATGGCTGTCATTTGTTTAACAGTGCTGCTTGGTTTCTTGCAGGTTGACCTCAAAGGTTACTAAGAGATCTTTTGGGTGTGTTTGAAGCATGAGGGAAAAAATCCACGGACGATCATAGCCAATATGATCTCTGGCTCTTTCCTTGTGAATCCTTTTGCTCTTCTTCATTGTAGGCTTGTGAAGCAAAGCAGAAAGCTTGTCCTGCTTCCTTGACTTGGTGATGGCCAATAACCCAGGCTGATCTTTCCCAGCTGACTGAATAGTGACAGTTTTCTTGTTGGCCAAACCGGAGAACTTGAAGGAGTTGAGGTTGTAGAGATTGTTAGGCTCTCTGCTAAATTGAACACTCTGAGTGTTGTTACCGAACTCCTTAACCAAGAAAGAGTTGTTCCTCTTCACAATCTCCCAAACAAGAGGTCCAGGTACTGTTACCATCTTCTTCTTGTCCTACGTGGAAACCCTTTGGCTGTTGCGGAGAGAAATGAGATTTGGAATTTTCATGAAACCGTAAGTTTTGAGTCATAATAGGCTAGGATTTTGTTTTAAGCAAAGATTATCTTGCAGCCTTGTAAACCTTAACTGTTTTATGCTTTGTTTGGGATTATGGCATTCCTTTGCTGCGATAACTCATTATGTGACTTCTTGTTTGCGGCTCCTGTTGTCGTAACTCCATTTGGTTGTAAATTGGTTTGTGTTAAGATCATGATGCAAACAAATATTACTTTTTGCTAATGCTCACCTTTCCTCTTTTCATGTACACTCGGTTATTGGCGTGAAATCTGGAGGCAAAGAATAAACAGCATGAAGACCTTGTTGCAGGTCGAAGAAATGATCCCATGAGGAGAAGCCAAGACAACTTAATGAGGGAATTCTGAGTCTTGGTATGAGTGATGAAAGTTCATAGATGGATTTGCATAGAGATGGTGAGAACTTTGCAACAAGCTCGCGACTTTGACTTGAAATAACTGGTGTGATCAACGCATATCGTTATCCCGAAGTTTGAGTAATATATCATGTAATTCAGAACTTAAGTCTTGCAATTTATGTGAATTTGACGGTTGTAACATGGACCGTCCCTTAGCATACATTACTTGTACAACTGGTGACAAATTAAACATGATTTTGAAAATTCACGTTCTTGGCTGGTATTTGAAGACCTTTAATCATGGCTAGGACTTATTTTCTCAACATACATTGTATCCATATGGCTCTTGTACTTGTGAATAAACGAGCTTTTATCCTAGTGCTTTTATTTTGCTTTGATTTCATCCTTCCTTCTTATCAATGTAATTTGAACTTGCTATTTTATTTTTTTTCACTCAAGTAGGAATTGACATGTTATTCATTGTGCCTCTTATCTTGGCGTTACCTTCATAAGAAAATTCTTGTAGTTACATGTCATAAATTTGAACAATTCATTGGCTGCTAAAAACCTTAAGCCACCACTTCAAATGGATATTATAACCTTGCATCAAATAAATCCTTATCCTTTTGAGATTCACTTTACTAAGATAATAAAACTTGTTCCCATAATGTGATTCACACCTTCAAATCTACACATTACTTAAAATTGGTTAAACAGTGTGCTTCTTGGTTCTTCGTAGCCTATTTTGCATTTGGAAAAAAAATGACACCAACATAGAACCCTGCCCATTTTTCAAAAAATGATCCAAATAAACTCCAAGTACTTCTTTATCTTTTCCTTTTGAACACCGCTAAATGCAATGACTTCATATGAATCAGATGAACCAGAAATTGTTGAATTCCATCCCTCACTACACACACTTGACCTGAACCTTGATATATCTTTGCAAAACCTTGAATTATGATATCAAGAGGTGAATACAAACAAAAGCAACATTTTGTTGGATAATGATTTATAAACAAATGATAAAAGGGTAGGACAAATTTGGGGTATGACAGTGGCCATTTGAAGCAGTTGGTTCGATCTTTCCAATCATGTCAATGCCCCACATAGCAAAGGGCCAAAGTGAAGACATCACGTTCAAAGGATTTGGAAGCACGTGTACTTTGTCTATATAAATCTGGCATTTTTGGCACTTTCTGGCATAGGCACAACAGTCTTCATCCATTGTGATCCAGTAGTAACCTGATCTCAATAACTTCTTAGCCATTGCATGTCCTCTAGCATGGGTATCGAAAGATCCTTCATGCACCTCGTGCATCAGCAAGTCTGCTTCTTTCTTATCAACACATCTGAGAAGCACCATGTCAAAGTTTCGCTTGTACAAGGAACCATCAGCATTCAGGAAGAAACTACCAGCCAGCCTTCTTAACGTCTTCTTATCATTGGATGATACCCCAGGTGGGTATGTTTGATCCTCTAAGAAGCTTTTGATGTCATGGAACCAAGGCTTGTCATCTTTAGCAATGTCCATGAAGAATACCTATGCTGGTCGGTCAAGTCTGGATACTGAAATCCGAGGCACAAAGTTGGCAGTCTAAACTTTGATCATGGAGGAAATGGTAGCCAAAGTATCTACGAACAGATTTTCATCTCGAGGGATGTACTCAGGTTTGACTGTTGTGAAGAAAGTCAATAACCTCCTCGTGTAGTCAAGGTATGGAATCAGATGTTCTTGGTGGGTGTACCATTTGTCGTTGGTCTGATTGATTACCAAAGCTGAATCCCCGAATACAATTAAAGTCTTGATCCTAAGGTCAATAGCTTCCTCAAGACCCATGATACAGGCTTCGTATTCAACTTCGTTGTTAGTGCAGTTAAAGGTGAGTTTTGCCGAGAAAGGCATGTGAATTCCTTTAGCTCTAATGAGCACTGCACCAACTTCACGACCATTCATATTGACAGCCCCATCAAACATCATTGCCTATTCTTCTTCTGGGTCAGGCCCTTCAATGTGAATAGGCTTTTCATGATCTTTTGCTTTCAGGAACATGATGTCTTCATCAGGGAAGTCAAATCTCATTGGTTGGTAATCATCAATGGGTTGCTCAGCTAGATAGTCAGACAGTACACTGCCTTTGATGGCCTTTTGAGATGTGTACTGAATGTCATATTCTGTCAGGATCATTTTCCATCTAGCAACCCTTCTGGTAAGTGTTGACTTCTCAAACATGTACTTGACAGGATCCATTTTTGAGATCAACAAGGTAGTGTGGGTCAACATATACTGCCTTAGTCGGCGAGCAGCCCACGCTAAAGCACAACAAGTTTTCTTGAGTAGTGAATAACGTTGTTCACAGTCGGTAAACTTTTTGCTTAGGTAGTATATTGCATACTCTTTTTGACCAGACTCGTCATGCTGGCCCAACACACACCCCATTGATCCTTCTAATACTATCAAGTACATTATTAGAGGTCTTCCTTCAACTGGAGACATAAGAAATGGAGGTTCTTGTAAGTACTCCTTGATTTTGTCAAAAGCCTTCTGACAATCTTCATTCCACCTGACCGTTTGTTCCTTTCTTAACAATTTGAACAGGGGTTCACAGGTTGCAGTAAGATGAGATATGAACCTTGATATGTAGTTCAATCTACCTAAGAACCCCCAAACTTCCTTTTCAGTCCTTGGTGCAGGCATCTCTTGAATGGCTTTGACTTTGTCAGGATCAACTTCAATTCCTTTTTCACTTACGATGAACCCCAGCAGTTTACCAGAACGTACCCCGAATGTGCATTTATTGGGGTTTAGCTTCAGCTGATACTTTCTCAGACGTTTGAACAACTTCAGCAGATTTACCAGATGGTCTTCTTCTATGAGGGACTTGGCAATCATGTCATCCATGTAGCATTCGATTTCTTTGTGGATCATATCGTGGAATAATGTCACCATAGCCCATTGATAGGTGGCACCAGCATTCTTCAATCCAAATGGCATTACCTTATAACAAAAAGTGCCCCAAGATGTGATGAAGGTAGTCTTCTCCATGTCTTCGGGTGACATTCTGATCAGATTATACCCGAAAAATCCATCCATGAAGGAAAATACCAAGAATTGAGTTGTGTTGTCAACCAATACATCAATGTGAGGTAAATGGAAGTCATCCTTTGGGCTAGCTCTATTCAGATCCCGGTAATCCACACACATCCGCACTTTGCCATCCTTCTTAGGCAATGGTACAATATTAGCAACCCACGGCGGGTAACTAGTCACAGCAAGGAAGCCGGCGTCCCACTGTTTTTGTACTTCTTCTTTAATCTTCATGGCCATATCCGGACGAGTACGGCGTAGCTTCTGCTTCACTGGAGGACAATCTTCCTTCAAAGGCAGCTTGTGCATAACAATGTCGGTATCCAGACCTGGCATTTCTTGATAGGACCAAGCAAAGACATCAACATACTCTCGAAGCATGTCAATAAGTTGTTCCTTCACTGAATTTTGCAAACGGGCCCCGATCTTTACTTCTTTCAAGTCTTCTTCAGCACCAAGATTAATCGTTTCAACCTCCTCCTGATGAGGAGTGATCACTTTCTCATCTTGCCTTAACAACCTGGCTAACTCTTCAGGTAGCTCATAGTCTTCTTCAACCCCTTCATCGGCTTGATTAATTGGATTTTCGAAGTCATACAAGATCATATCAGTGTTGTTGTCGGTGCAATCTGGAGGATGACCTCTGCAAGGGTTGAGATTGGTTCGTTTTAGTGATCAGTTTTAATCTTGTTTTAGAAAAAAGTGAAAATGAAGTTGTTATTTTGAAAACATTGCCATTTTATTGTTTTGTACAAAAGTGAAAAATGAAAAAGACAGTGAGCGAAAAAGAGATTCGTTTACAAAAGATGTCCTGATATTCATTGATTAATCATTTGCACAAAATACAAGATGGCCCTATTGAAAAATAAGTCCTGACACCTTGGGCAAGATGCTGGACTTGATGCATGCTAAAAGACATGAAATAATAATTACTCTATAGGAGTAACCCTTATAATTTCCTGGGAAGACCAGTTAGAGACTTGGTTCCCCGGGATCCTTGGACGTATCTAGTTCTCTAGGTTACGGTCGCTTTCCTCCTTGTCTTCCAGATTGTTCACAGCATCTGGGGTGAGCATCCCCCCATTGACAAATTCGGGCTCCTTGGCAGCCTCTGATTGGACTTGTCGGATTGGTCTGTAACCCAACCCGAAACTGTCTTCTTTCCTCTCCACCGGCAACAGTTTTCCCCAGCCTCTTGCATTACCCTCTTCAACAACCTTCCGGGCTTGTTGATATGAAGCGATAGAAGTTCCGGACTCAAAAGTTGTTTCATTGACATTAAGGGCCTCAAACCCCTGGCTCATAGTCTCGTGGATCTCCCTATCCATCTCTATATACTTGTAAGTAGCCAGCTGGCTAACGAAAATGTCTTCCTCCCCGCAGATTGTGATGATCTGACCTTCCCACTCATATTTTAATTTCTGGTGAAGTGTAGATGTAACAGCACCAGCGGTGTGAATCCAGGGTCTACCCAACAAACAGTTATAGGCCGGCGTAATGTCCATCACGAAGAAAGTAGTTTTAAAGACTTGTGGGCCAATCACCACGGGTAATTCAATCTCTCCAATCACTGATCTCTTAGAGCCATCAAACGCCCTTACCACCAAGTTATTTGGACGCAATGCCAAACCATCATATTCCAACTTCACCAAGGCTTTCTTTGGGAGGACATTGAGCGAGGACCTAGTGTCTACCAACACATGAGAAAGAATAACACCTTTGCACTCTAAGGTGATGTGTAAATCCTTGTTATGATTGCGTCCTTATGTCATTAAATCAGCATCTGTGAAGCCCAGTCCATGACTGGTGTTAACGTATGCAACCATTGTTTCCAGCTGATTAACCGTAATCGCTTCCGGCACGTAAGCTGCATGCAGGACCCTCAAAAGTGCATTCCTATGGGCTTCGAAACACATTAACAATGACAAGATAGAGATTTTGGAGGGCGTCTGATGAAGCTAGTCCACCACTTTGTACTCACTCTTTTTGATTATTCTCATGAAATCTTCTACCTCTTGGTCAAAAGACGTCTTCGGAGTTTCTTTAACAGCTGGCTCTTCGAGTACCACACTCTTCCCTTTTGCTTTAGCAACAGCCTCTGCTTCAGCATTGGGTCTCGGTATTTGTGAGGCAAAAAGGCGTCCGCTTCTGGTGAAGCCTCCGCTTCCCCCAACATTGTCAACTTGTGGTGAAGAGGTTGAGGAATCTAGATTGATCTTCTTTCCGTCGCATTAGAGGTCAGAGCCGTAATGCCAAGGTATGGCATTACTGCTTTCATAAGGAACGAGTCCAGGTACCGTAATGGTGACTGGACTGATTGCTGCAGCGGAAGGAACTGTGATGGTATGCGGATCGTAATAGATTGTGACTAGAGATCTGACAGTAGGTGTTGCAGTTTGTTGTTGGGATGAACAGTTGCCGGGTCGTAATAGATTGTGATCGTTGAGACATCTTCGTTAGCGTTTGTTGGCGTTGTAGGCGATTCCGTTGACCGGCACCGGAAACTTCATCCTCAAGAACAAATTATCACAGAAATGCCTCAAAACATCCAGATCAAATAATTAAACATGCTGATTCCAAATATGGAAATGGTTTTCACAAAAGATCAAAGGATAAAGCAAATCGAAGAGAATCAGTTTCACACACCACACTTCAGATCAACATGAAATGCTCAACATGCAGCCACTTTCAAAACCAAATGCATCCAGATCATCAATGAAGCACATAGATCATGTTGCAAACATTTAATTCCATTTTCGGATCTACGAATTTAGATGATACCTGAGATATGAAGAACTTCAAATTTCACCCAGAAAACCAGCTATCAGCTCCAGATCAACCTCTTGCAACCTCTAATCACAAAATAAATGTGAAAGAAGCTCTGAAACTTCTTGGATCTAGCAACCCGAATGTATTTGCTCTGAACTCGCACTGATATGTAACTTGCTTAAAACTCAAAGTGATGGTGGATTCATGATTAGCAGAGCTCAAGGATCAAGGATCTATGGTTGGTTTTGGAAATGTGTGGCTGTGTGAAGCAAATCGAAGCAAAATGCAGTTATGCAAGAAAATGGAGAGTGAGAGAATGAGAGAGAGTTAGGTCAAATTCAGTGCATGCTTGGATTTTATATCATGTCCATACTACACTGATTAGTGTTTGCGAATCAATTGTGGCAAGGAAAGTGTGATAGGGGTGTTTATGCAAATTTGCATGAAACCTCACTTGGATCCATTCCCACGTGCATTCCTTCATTCTAGTGCACAACCTGATTCCATCTCACCCTAAATTCACCTCTGAATCAATCTTGCCATTGGATTCAAGTGAATCATGCTTTCCTCATGATTTTGCAAAAAATGCATTTTGTGAAATATCTTTTAATTCATGCACGAATTCTCTTGTTTCTCTTGAGCCAAATGCTTCTTATTCCATGCCTTGTGATATTATGATCTTAATTTTCCCATAGGTTGGCTTCAAAATGAGTAAAATGAGTTTTTGCAAATAGTGTAAACTTGGAAATGTGGTAAAACCCTAAAAATGGATGAATTTCGATTGGCCATATCTTTTGATCCATGAAGGCTATGAAACTGTACTTGTACTTTTTAAAAATGGGAGACCATACTCTACAATTTTCATGTTCAATGGAAGTTCATTTGAGGTCATCTTGGCCATGAAAGAATGGTTTGAAGATTAGGGCAAAACTTGCCAAAAATAGTAACTTTCATTACAAGCCATATGCCAAAAATGGAAAGTTCCCCAAAACCTCTTGATTCTTGATCTTTGACTTTGCCAAACCTCTTATAGGACCTTAAGGACACCCTTGGCTTTAAAAATTGGATTGGAACCCTTGAATTATCACAGTTGACTTTTCAAATGATCAGTTTGACTAATTTCTTCTTATGCAAGCAACTGATGAAATAACTGCCTTCCTCAATGAATTTTTTCACCAAATTTCATCCATAGCCTTCTCATATCATATGAAGGACTTTGCCCGCATGAAATGGCAAAAGTCACAAAGAATCCTTGCTTGACAAGAAACCCTAATTTGAGGATCATTTGTGTAGGAGCTTGCCCTTCCTTGAACCATTTGATAACCTCCCAAACCCTTGGGCTCTTGTACAAGATCTTGAGCTTGAATAAGGCCTAAGAACACCTTGTGAGACTCGTCCAAGGTCCATTAACTTCTTGGTTTGACTTGTAAGGCCTTAAATGTACCATTGAGTGATCATATGCCCAATGCTAGAACATGAGAATGTCATGCTTCATTTTTTCTGTACAAAGATGATGAAAATATGCCATGCTTATGATGATTATGATGATTATGGCATGAAGATGATGGTAGAGACAAGAGGGAAAATTTGGGGTTACACCCTTGTTGGAAGAATTTTCTATGTTGTTAGGTGTCCCTATTAGAAGAGGAATTCCTTTCAACCCTGAGATGACTGCTCCTAAAACTGAAGACATAGCTAAGGCCTTACATTTGGAAACCACCATCATTGATCAGCATATGACCACCAAGGCTGGAATCCCAGGCCTCCATTTGGACTTCTTGATCACTCAGGCCACCAGTCATGCTGCAGCAGGGAAGTAGGAAATTGTTTGTGCTCTCCTAGCTCTTAGTATATATGGAATCATCTTATTTGCAGACGAGCCTAAGTTTGTAAGCAAGAATTCTATCCACATCTTCTTGCTGAAGAATCCAATTCCTACCTTGCTAGGGGATTTATACTACTCAGTGCATCAGAGAAATGAGAAATAGAGGGGAATACTTGTCAGATGTTGTGCACCTCTCTTCTACTGTTGGTTATTGAGACACATGCCGAAGATAGAAGCTTTCCTGAATCCTCATCAGTCAAGAAACTGGGCTAAGAGGATGATTTCACTTACCTCAGAAGACATCAGGTGGTGTACTCAGAGCACCAAGGGCAGGGACATAATTACAAGCTGTGGATAGTATCCTAACGTACCTCTTATTGGAGTTAAGGGTTGCATCAACTACAATCCTTTGATGTTCAAGAGACAGTTGGGATATGCATTGGTACATCCACCAAGAGGGGAGGATTTAGAAGACACCCTTTACTGTGATGTTCAGAATAATCATGCCATCATCCGACAAGCAGCCTGGGCTTGGGATAACATACAGACAAAAGGGACAGCTATTCTTGGCAAGTGTAACAACATAGCTTCAGCTCAGTACATTGATTGGTCTCGCATCAGAGGACAAATCACCCTCATGCCCTTTACCCTGGAAGATGTTCTAGGGCCATCATCAGTAGAGCCCATAGCTACAGTGAGTCTTGAGGAATTTGATAAGCTGAAAGAGAGGAATACCTGGCTTTTTGAAGCTCTGAAGAAGACCCATTGGGAAAGGAATGATGGTCATCTGGATATTGAGAGGTTAGAGAAGCTACAGATCGAGCATATGACTAAGATAGAAAAGACAGAGGACTTCATCAGAAAAGCCCGAGCAAGGGAGTTGGTATTGAAGAATGCTTGCAAAGAAGCTAAGATTCAGAAGGCCAGAGCTGAGCATTACCTAGAGGAGAGTCAGGCTAGATGGTTCAGGATCACTAAAGCTTGTTTGCAAGAAGATCAGAAGACACGGGCTAAGATTGAGCAGCTGGAAGCTAATGAGAAGAAGAGTCAGGAAGCCTTGTTAACGGCATAGAAGGAAATCTCCGAGTTGAAACTCCGAGTGGGGTTGATGAGATCAACGGACCAAGACAAGTACCAGAAGTTGACAAGTTCCATTTCCACCAGGAACCTTCTTATCAGGACCATCACAAAGCATCCAGTTTGACCAGTGACTGATGCTCTCCTGAAGGAAGTCAAGTAGGATGACTTTGGGTTGGATGTCTGATTTCTTTGTACTTGTATTTTATTTTGGTTGTACATTATTTCTCGTGGTGATTTTGTTGTATTTCTCGACTTAATTGTATGTTGACCCACCATGGGAACTTATTGTAATCATAAACTATGTATCTTCTGCATTTATAATGTATGGTTTATGTATTACCTGGATTTTCTCTTGGACTCCATTTCTCTTCAACATCCTCATTCCCAGTGGTCTGGAAGGTCAAAACCAAAGAACCAAACCAGATACACTTGGAAGACAAATAGACATACTGCATTGCATACTAACCTTATTCTTTGTTTTGTAGGTATTTTTTTTGTTATTGTTTTCTCAATTTGCTGTTGTCTCAGGAAACATTGCTCGTAGGAGGGTTTTCCCCATCAATAGAGTTCACCGGTATCCACCCAGAAACAACCTTCCGAGCTTACAGATGGACCAAGTTCAACAAGATTTAATTGACGTAAGAACTCAAATGGCTAATGAGAGAATTGAGACGAGGGCTCAAATGAACCAGTTCATGGCAGTGATGACTGGGTTGGCTCAGAGCCAAGAAATATTAAGAGAGTTAGTCGAGCGGAAATCTCTAGAAGAGAATCATCCAGGTACAGGAGGTACTAGTAACAATGATCACGGGAAGCCACAAACAAATCATCCAGAGTTTGGGCCTCATCTTAATCCTGAAGTCAATGTTATGAGAGATACCCAAGGAAACACTAGAGGTCGTGCCTTGCAAGAAGACCCTCAAGAAGAACAGTTTATAGTGATTGGTGCTGGGGATGAAGTCTATGATCATCGTCTGGACGAAATAGCGGAGAAGTTGAGATCGTTGGAGTCCCAAAACTCTTTGGGATTTGATGTAATGGACATGGGTCTAGTTGAGGGAGTCAGGATTCCTCATAAATTCAAGCCTCCATGCTTTGAGAAGTACAACGGTACCTCATGTCCTCGTACCCACCTGCAATCTTTTCTGGGAAGATTAAAATCTTATACCATGGATGAAAAGCGATGGATGTTCTACTTTGAAGATAGCTTGACCGGGGCATCCCGTGAGTGGTATTCTCACCTATCCAGAGCAACTGTCAGAAACTGGAAGGACTTAGATGAAGCTTTCATACGCCAATATCAGTACAACTTGGATATGGCACCCAATAGGACCCTCCAAATGGGTATGTCTCAGTCTTCAAGAGAAATCTTCAGAGAATATGCCCAAAAATGGAGACAGCTTGCTGCTGTTGTCCAGCAACATATGTCAGAAAGGGAAATGGCTGACATGTTTATGAACACATTGCAACGTACCTACATTGATAGACTTATTGCTTTCTCTTCCACCAGTTTTGCTGATGTAGTTATAGCTGGTGAGAGAATTGAAAGTCTTTTGAAGATGGGCAAAATTTCAGACAATGCTGCTAGCTCCAACAATGCAAGGAAACCCTTCTCGGGACCTCGAAGGACAGGTGAGACCAACTCAGTACATATGGGAAGAGGTAGGCCTCAATACATGCCAAGATCAGTAGCTGCTGTCACCATTCCAGCTCCAGCACCTCAACAACATCACTTCCCACAGTAACAATAGTTTCCTCCGCAACAGAGATGTTACAACAACAACAATCAGCAACAACGTCCTTTCCAACAAAGGCCTTCACAAATCAATAAGGTTATCGATCCCATCCCGACGCCCTATGCTGCCTTACTTCCACAGTTACTGAAGCTCAATTTGATCGAATTAAGGACTCTGGCTCCACTAGATCCTCAGAATATTCCAAGAAACTATGATGTAACACCAGATGTGCCTTCCACTCCAATGCACCTGGCTATACAACAGAGAAGTGAAGGGCTTTACACATGAAAGTTCAGGACTTAGTTGATTCCAAAGCTCTAAATTTTGCACCCCCTCCAAGTGTTACCAAGAATCCTATGCCAAGCCATGGTGGGCCTAGGATAAATGCCATTGAGCAGGATCAAACAGTAAGCCTAATTGACAATGTTGCAAATATTCAAACACCTCTGGCCGAGGTTAAAGTCCAGCTTTTAAAGTGCCAGGTGTTTCCGGGTTGTGAGGCCCATTGCGAAGCTTGCAAGATTTCTACCAACGGTTGTGCAAATTTGAAGACGATATCAACAATCTTATGAAAGAAGACATTTTATAGATCACTTCACCAGTCCCAACTCCTACAACATCAACAACCATTCCTCCTACAACACCAGCACACATCATTTCATCGAATATAGCAGATATCACTCCTACAATTTCAACAACGATCATTCATACCGATTCTTCTACAACATCAACAACCATCCCTTCTTCAACTTCAACGAACATCAGTTCAATGCATTCTTCTACAACAACATCAACCATCAATGAAAACATTTCCACAATTATCATTTACTACGATCCGACAACAATCCACATTCTAGATTCTTTCAACAACTCACATCAACATCTCCATCAACATCAGCAACCTTTATCACCTGCACCATCTCCCATCAGGCCTCCTGTCACAATTTATTATGACCCACAAACTGTCTCAATTCCTTCTTCCTCAACAATCAGTCCAATTACCATCACAGTGCCTGGACCAGTTCCATATGACAACAGCATTGTCGTGGCTTGGCACTACGACTCAGATTTATATTGCAACGAAAAGAAAGTCACTCTTGACATTGCTACACCATAAATTGATAATGTAGGGGGGCGGTGGCTTCACTCGAAGCGGACGTCTCTTTGCCTCACAATTCCCAAGAACTAATGCTGAAGCAGAAGCTACTGCCAGGGCTAAGGGCAAGAGTGTGGTGCCTGAAGAACCTACTGCCAAGGAAACTCAGAAGACATCCTCAAGAAGAGTGACTATAAGGTTGTGGACCAGCTCCATCAGACACCCTCCAAAATCTCTATTCTATCACTTCTAATGTGTTCTGAAGCTCACAGGAATGCACTTCTCAATGTCCTGCACGCAGCTTACGTGCTAGTAGAGATTACAGTTAACCAGCTAGAAACGGTGGTTTCTAATGTTAATATTAGTCATGGACTAGGGTTCACCGATGCTGATCTAACTACGGAGGGTCGTAACCATAATAAAGCTTTACATATCACCTTTGAGGGTAAGGGTTTCGTTCTTTCTCGTGTCTTGGTTGACATTGGGTCCTCACTTAATGTTCTTCCAAAGAAAGCCTTGGTCAAGATGGAATATGATGGTCTTGCACTTCGTCCAAGTAACCTGGTGGTGAGAGCCTTTGACGGTTCTAAAAGATCGGTTCTTGGGGAAATTGAGTTTCCTGTGGTAATTGGCCCACAGATCTTCAAAACTATCTTCTACGTGATGGAAATTCAGCCTGCCTATAGTTGTTTGTTCGGTCGGCCTTGGATTCATGTCGCTGGCTCTGTAACATCGACCCTTCACCAGAAGTTAAAATAGGAATGGGAGGGCCAAGTTGTCACAATATGTGGGGAGGAGGACATCTTTGTCAGTCACTTGGACACTTATAAGTACATTGAGATAGATGGAGAGATCCATGAGACAATGAGGCAAGGGTTTGAGGCCCTCAATGTCAATGAAGCAACAACTGAAGTGCCTGGTACTTCAATCTCTTCTTACAAGCAAGTTCGGAAGGTTGTTGAAGACGAGAATGCCCAAGGCTGGGGCAAGCTGCTGCAAGTTCAGGTCAAGGGAGACAAGTTCGGGTTGGGTTACAAACCATCCCGACAGGTCCAAGAGGAGGCTGTTGAAGCTCCCAAGTTGATCAGTGGGGGAATGCTGACCCCAGATGCAATCAACAATGTGGAAGAAGAGGCTGAAAGTGAATTCAACCTAGAAAGCTGGATTCGTCCAAGAGTCCCAGGCTAGCAAGGCCTCAACTGGTCTTCCTAATGAACAATGGACATCTTTTGCAAACGATCTTTTTTTGCTCACTGTCTTTCATTTTTGTTATTTTCGCACAAAAAAATAAATGGAAATGTTTTGCTTAATAAACTTCATTCACCTTTTTCTAAATAAGATAAAACCAATCACTAAAATGAACAAATCTCAACCCTTGCAGAGATAATCCTCCAGATTGCACCGGCAACGACACTACTATGACCTTGTATAACTTCGACAATTCAATTAATCAAGCAGATTAAGGGGTTGATTAAGACTATGATTTTCCTAAGGAATTGGCCAGGTTGTTAAGACAAGAGGAAAAAGTGATTTCTCCTCATCAGGAGGAGGTTGAAACTGTCAATCTTGGTACCAAGGATGATGTGAAAGAGGTGAAGATCAGGGCCAGTCTGCAAGCTTCAATGAAAGAACAACTCATCAGTATGCTTCGGGAATATGTCGATGTGTTCGCTTGGTCTAATCAAGATATGTCAGGTTTGGATACAGACATTGTCATGCACAGGTTGCCATTGAAAGAAGATTGTCCGCCAGTTAAACAGAAGTTGTGTCGTACTCGCCCAAATATGGCCATGAAAATTAAAGAGGAAGTACAAAAGCAGTGGGACGCCGGTTTTCTCGTTGTAACTAGTTACCTGTCGTAGGTTGCTAACATTGTTCCCGTAACTAATGAGGATGGCAAGGTGCGTATGTGTGTGGATTACCGGGATCTGAACAGAGCTAGCCCGAAAGAAGATTTCCCATTACCTCACATTGATGTATTGGTGGATAACACAACTCAATTCTCGGCATTTTCCTTCATGGACTGATTTTCTAGATACAATCAGATTAAGATGTCACCTGAAGACATGGAGAAGACAACCTTCATCACTTCTTGGGGAACGTTTTTCTATAAAGTAATGTTGTTTGGTCTGAAGAATGCCGATGCAACTTATCAACGGGCTATGGTAACATTATTCCACGATATGATCCACAAAGAAATCGAATGCTATCAGTTGAAGTTGAACCCCAACAAATGAACATTCGGGGTACGTTCTGGTAAGCTGCTGGGTTTTATTGTAAGTGAAAAGGGAATTGAGGTTGATCCCGATAAAGTCTAAGACTGAGAAAGAAGTTCGAGGGTTCTTAGGTAGACTGAACTACATTTCAAGGTTCATATCTCATCTCACTGCAACCTGCGAACCCTTGTTCAAGCTGTTAAGAAAGGAACAAACAATTAGGTGGAGCGATGATTGTCAGAAAGCTTTTGACAAGATCAAGGAGTACCTGCAAGAACCTCCAATTCTCATGCCTCCAGTTGAAGGAAGACCTC
Organism: Lathyrus aphaca; assembly: GCA_963966055.1. NCBI lineage: Eukaryota > Viridiplantae > Streptophyta > Magnoliopsida > Fabales > Fabaceae > Lathyrus > Lathyrus aphaca. The sequence goes on from OZ014523.1 coordinate 315,779,003, forward strand.
TAATCATGTACCTGACAATATTAGAAGAGTCAATGGGGTGTGTGTTGGGCCAGCATTGTACCTGTGAACAAAGTTATTCACTGCTCGAGAAAACTTGGTGTGCTTTAGCGTGGGTTGCTCGCCGACTAAGACAATATATGTTGACTTATACTACCTTATTGATCTCAAAGATGGATCCAGTCAAGTACATATTTGAGAAGCCGGCACTTACCAGAAGTGTTGCAAGATGGCAAATGATTTTAACAGAATATGACATTCAGTACACCTCTCAAAAGGCCATCAAAGGCAGTTTATTGTTTGACTATCTGGCTAAGAAACCCATTGATGATTACCAGCCTATTAGATTTGACTTCCCTGATGAAGACATCATGTTCCTAAAAGAAAGAGATTGTGAAGAGCCTATTCACACTGAAGGGCCTGACCCAGAAGAAGCATGGACTATGATGTTTGACGGGGCAGTTAATTGCAACGGTTGTGGGGTTGGTGCAGTGCTTATTACACCTAAAGGAGTCCTTTTGCCTTTCTCAGCAAAGCTAACCTTTGCATGCACTAACAACGAAGCAGAATACGAAGCTTGTATCTTGGGTCTTGAGTAAGACATTGACCTCAAGATCAAAACCTTGAATGTATTCAGAGATTCAGCTTTGGTAATCAACCAGACCAACGACAAGTGGTACACTCACCAGGAGCATCTGATTCCCTACCGTGACTATACAAGGAGATTGTTGACCTTCTTCACAACAGTTAAGCTTGAGTACATCACTCGAGATGAGAATCATTTTGTAGACGCTTTGGCTACCATTTCATCCATGATCAAAGTACAGGCTGCCAGTTATGTACCTCAGATTCTGGTATCCAGATTGGACCGACCGGCATATGTATTCTCTATAGACACTATCATTGATAACAAGCCTTGGTAGCATGACATCAAATGCTTCTAGGAAACACATACATACCCACCCGGGGCATCATCAAATGATAACAAGACATTAAGAAGGATAGCCGGTAGTTTCTTCCTCAATACTGATGGTTCTTTGTACAAGCGAAACTTCGACATGGTCTTGCTCAGATGTGTTGACAAGAAGGAAGCAGACCTATTAATGCACGAATTACACGAGGGTTATTTCGGTACCCATGCCGGAGGACATGCAATGGCAAAGAAGTTATTAAGATCAGGTTACTACTGGATCACAATGGATGCAGACTATTACGCCTACACCAGAAAATGCCACAAATGCGAGATCTATGCAGATAAAGTGCATGTGCCTCCGAATCCTTTGAATGTAAGGTCTTCACCTTAGCCCTTCGCCATGTGGGGCATTGATATGATTGGAAAGATTGAACCGACTGCTTCAAATGGTCAAAGATTCATCCTGGTAGCCATTGATTACTTCACCAAATGGGTTGAAGCATCTTCGTACGCAAACGTCACCAGATAAGTGGTAGCTAGATTTCTAAAAAAGAGATATCATCTGTCGATATGGAGTTCCCGAGCGAATCATTACTGATAATGGTTCCAATTTGAACAACAAGATTATGGTTGAGTTATGTCGGGACTTCAAAATTCAACATCACAACTATTCTCCTTACATGCCAAAGATGAATGGCGCTGTTGAGGTAGCTAACAAGAATATCAAGAAGATTGTGCAAAAGATGGTAGTCACCTACAAAGACTGGCACAAAATTCTACCATTTGCCTTGCATGGGTACTAAACCTCTATCAGAACATCCACTGGGGTAACACCTTATCAGCTTGTGTATGGTATGGAAATTGTCCTACCTGTTGAAGTTGAACTACCCTCCTTACGGGTAATGATGGATGTGAAACTGGATGAAGCAGAATTGGCCCGATCTCGATACAATCAACTTAGCCTGATTGAAGAGAAAAGATTAGCAGCCATTTGTCATGGGCAGTTATATCAGAAGTGAATGAAGAAAGCATTCGATCAGAAAGTAAGACCTCGGGAATACCAAGTGGGAGAATTTGTTCTGAAAAGACATCATCCTCCTCATACAGACCACAGGGGCAAATGGACGCCAAACTACGAAGGCCCATTCATAGTAAAGAAAGTTTTTTCTGGTGGGGCCCTGATGCTCACTACTATGGATGGCGAGGATTTCTTATCTCCTGTGAATTCAGATGCACTTAAAAAATATTTCACATAAAATGACCCGCTGGACATAAAAACAAGATGTAAGTCCAGGAAAAAATAGGGCATCCCGGCGAGTCAAAAACAGAATAAAAGACTCGGGCAAATATAAGGGAAAAACTAAAAAAATGTACGCCTGCTGAGTTGAAAAGCCACATCAGACAGCTCAGGCAAAAATGGGTATCCCGATGGATCGAAAACTCGAAAGGGCGATCCACGCAAAATCAGGGAATAAGCGAACAACTGCATTCTGAATTTGTCTGTATCACTCACAACATGGAAAGCTTCGAAAGGATAAAGCGTCGGTCAGAATCAACCTTCTTCAGAAAGCAAGATGAGAAGAATGTCAAGGTCATACGGGTCATAGCAAAGGAATCTCACTGGAGTGTCAACTTCAAACATTGCCAATACTTTTATTTTCTCAATTTACATCAATCTCCTCCTTTTAGGGGATTCGCTTCTTTGACTGTACTTTCCTATTCAAATCACACAAATCAATAAAATCGGAATATTCAGTCACACTTTGTTTTTACCTTTTGTTTTTGTTTGCAAAATGTCCAAAGTTTGTAATACAAAATTTGTATGAAAACATATAAACCATTTTCAACAATTTCTTGCAGGAAATATGTTGCTCTCAGGCAAATCTAACTCCTATGACCGAATCTGTTTGAGGATACCTAGGGACAATTGTGCGTTTCTTTCTGACAGGTTGCAGGTACTCAAGGCAGACAATCTTTCACAGGACGGGGCATATCAGGCATTTTCCCCAGCCAAACCAGCAATCAGATCATCAGCAGGACTCCTTGTCAAGAAGTATTTCCTTGCGAGGCTGTCATCCCCTCAAAGGATCCTTGAAGAATTCATCAATCCCCAACCTATCGCTTCGAAGAAGGAGTGGCAACAGATTACTTCCCAAAAGTTATCTCCTCCCCAAGCAGGATCTCCCGAGAAATGCCTGACGACTTTTCCCCATCAAAGTAGCTGGGAACTTTCTATTCCCCGCCAGAATTGCCATTTTCTCCCCAGTAAAGCCATGCTTGAAATACTTCCCCAGCGGAGATGCTGAAACTTCCTCATCCCCATCGGAGTTCTCCCTCCGGACAGATAGACTAGAGATCTTTCTCCCCGCAGGATCCAGATCCCAGATCAGTTTTCTCATTTGCATAATCATAGCATTCGCATCATTTTTCCCAAACTAAGCATATCATTCCATCTAATACGGAGAATTACGACAAAAATCAAACATTTGCATAATCATAAGCCAGGTTCGAGCCAATCACCTGCAAACATCATAATCATTTCACTAGCAATATATAAAACTCATATCACCTGCAGACAAAAGACAAGACATCCCCTTTGCACTCTCAAAAACAGATTCTTGTTCATATTTATACATGCTCTTTTCGACACTCGTTCGTGTCATCTTTCCCCGGTGAAGTTACCATAATCCTTTTGATATTCGTCTGTATCTTACATATACAGAATTCTCAAACACTTGTTCATACCTGTACATATTCTTTGTTAACACTCGCCCATGTCATATTTCCCCGACAAGTCAAAACACTCGTCTGTGTCCCTTGCTCAATCTTTTGGCACTCGTCCATGTCTCGCACGCAGTTCCCCAGCAGATCAATACTTGTGCATACTTATACAGAAGTCTTTGATACTCGTCCGTATCTTGTATATATCACCTCCTCGGTAGATCAATACTCGTTTGTGTTCCTTGCTTAATCGATTAATACTCGTCCGTATTATCATCCTTAAACACGTTCAAGTGTTTGCTTCTATCGATACTCGTCCGTAACATAGTCCTAAGGATGCTTAACATATATGGAGTCATCTTGTTTGCAGACGAGCCTAAGTTTGTAAGCAAGAGTGCTATCCACCTTTTCCTGTTGAAGAATCCAGTCCCTACCTTGCTTGGAGACTTCTATTATTCAGTGCATCAAAGGAATGAGAAGAATAGGGGAAGACTAGTCAGATGTTGTGCACCTCTCTTCTACTATTGTTTGATGAGGCACTTACTGAAGTCAGACACTTTCTTGAATCCACATCACCCAAGGAACTGGGCTAAGAGAATGATTGCGCTTACATCAGAAGATATCAGATGGTGCACTCAAAGCACCAAGGGCAAAGATATCATCACCAGCTGTGGGCAGTATCCCAATGTTGAACCTGATCCATTTGTAATCCCGGAAGGTTGTTTCTTGTCGGATACCGGTGCACTCTATTGACGGGGAACACTCTTCTACGAGCAATGTTTCTTGAAATCACAACAAAGTGAGAAACAATAAAAAAAAACCCTACAAAACAAGGAAATGATGTTAGTATGCATTGCAGGATGCCTATTTGTCTTCCAAGGGTATTCATTTTGGTTCTTTGGTTTTGACCTTTCCACATCATCATTCCCTCGAGGTCTGGAAAGGTTAAAACCAAAGAACCAAACTGGATACCCTTGGAAGACAAATAGGCATCCTGCAATGCATACTAACATCATTTCCTTGTTTTGTAGGTTTTTTTTATTGTTTCTCACTTTGTTGTGATTTCAGGAAACATTGCTCGTAGAAGAGTGTTCCCCGTCAATAGAGTGCACCGGTATCCGACAAGAAACAACCTTCCAGGATTACAAATGGATCAGGTTCAACAGGATTTGACTGATGTGAGGACCCAAATAGCCAATAAAAGGACTGAGATGAGGGCCCAAATGAATCAGTTTATGGCAGTGATGACTGGATTGGCTCAAAGCCAAGAGAGACTGAGAGAGTTGGTCGAGCGAAAAACTCCCGAAGAAAACCACCCAGGTACAGGGGGTACCAGCAACAACGATCATGTACAGCCTCGTACTAATCCCCTAGAGTTTGGACCTCATCTAAACCCAAAAATCAATGTTATAAGAAACATCCAAGGCAACACTGGAGGGAGGGCCTTGCAGGAGGACCCTCAGGAAGAGCAATTTACCGTGGTCGGGGCAGGAGATGAAGTCTACGATCGTCGGTTGGATGAAATAGAAGAAAAGCTAAGGTCTCTGGAGTCTCAAAACTCTCTGGGTTTTGATGTCATGGATATGGGATTAGTGGAGGGGGTTAGAATTTCTCACAAATTCAAACCTCCCTGTTTTAAAAGATACAATGGTACTTCCTTCCCTCGTACCCATCTTCAGTCTTTCCTGGGGAGATTAAAAACCTACACCATGGATGAAAAACAGTGGATGTTTTATTTTGAGGATAGCTTGACAGGGGCATCCCGGGAGTGGTACTCTCATTTGACCAGGGCCACAGTTAGGAATTGGAAAGACTTGGCCGAGGCTTTCATTCGTCAATATCAATATAATCTGGACATGGATCCAAACAGAACCCTTCTGATGGGAATGTCTCAGTCTTCCCGAGAAACCTTTAGAGAGTACGCCCAAAGATGGAGGCAATTAGCTGCTGCCGTTCAACCTCCGATGTCAGAAAGGGAGATGGCAGATATGTTCATGAACACCCTCCAGGGACTTATATTGACAGGTTAGCTGCCTTTTCTTCCACCAGATATGTAGACGTGGTTATAGATGGGGAAAGAATTGAGAGTTTATTAAAGATGGGAAATATTTCTGACAACGGCGCCAGTTCAAGCAGTGCAAGGAAGCCATTTGCACGGCCCCGCAGATCCGGTGAAACAAATTATGTACATATGGGAAGAGGAAGACCCCAGTATCTGCCGAGATCAGTTGCAGTTGTCACTATCCCTACTCCACCTCCTCAATACACTCAACAACCACGACACCTTCCTCAACAACCACAGTTTCCTCAACAAAGGTCCTATAACAACCAACAACAACGCCCTTTCCAACAGATGCCATCTCATATCAACAAGGTGATAGACCTTATACCAATTCCATATGCCACATTGTTGCCACAACTCTTGAAGCTCAATCTTGTAGAGCTAAGGACTTTGGCTCCCCTAGATCCTCAGAATCTTCCGAGAAATTACAACATCAACGCTAGGTGTGCTTTTCATTTTAATGCACCTGGTCACTCCACAGAAAAGTGAAGATCTTTGCACATGAAGGTCCAGGATCTGGTAGATTCAAAGGCCCTAAACTTTGCACCAACTCCTAATGTCACGAAGAATCCTATGCCCGACCATGATGGGCCAAGGATGAATGTAATCGAGGAGGGCTCACCCATGAATTTAATTGAAGATACTACGAGTATTCAAACACCTCTGGCAGAGGTTAAAGCTTAGCTTTTAAAATGCCAAGTGTTTCCAGGTTGTGAGGCTTGTTGTGAATCTAGCAAGGTTTCCGTGAACGGGTGTGTAAGCTTAAGGAATGGCATCAATGGCTTGATCAGAGAGGGTATTCTGCAAATAACAACAACCGCTTCTACAACACCAGCAATTCCTTTTTCAACAACAAGTATTTCTCCTACAACTGCAAAGACAATTGTTCCTACAGACTCGTCTACAAAATCAGCAATCACTTCTTCCATCACTTCAACAACTACAACAAAGACAATTGCATCCACTTCTACAACTACAACAACAACCAACTACAACGTCTCCACAGTCACTATCTATTATGACCCTGCAACGGCCCCTGTTTCCAACAATTATCAACAACAATCTCAGCAACAGTTTCAGCAACAACCAAGCTTCAATCAATCACCACCAACATCCACCAGAAGTCCTGTCACCATCTTTTATGATCCACAAACAATAACGGTTCCCACCTCTGCTGCAGTCAGCCCAATCACCATTACGGTTCCAGGGCCTATTCCATATGATAAAGACAACGTTGTACCATGGCACTATGGTTCAGACCTTTATTGCAACGGAGAAAGAGTCCTTCTTGATTCTTAAGTTCACACTCCACAAGTGGATAATGTCGGGGGAGGCGGAGGCTTCACCCGAAGCGGACGCCTCTTCGCGTCACAAGCTCCAAGAACTAATACTGAGGCAGAGGCTGCAGCCAAAGCCAAAGGTAAAAGTGTGGCACCTGAAGAACCTGCACCAAAAGAGACTCATAAATCATCCTTTGATCAAGATGTGGATGAATTTATGAGGATAATCAAGAGAAGTGACTACAAGGTTGTGGATTAGCTCCACCAGACTCCTTCCAAAATCTCCATCTTATCCCTGCTGTTGTGTTCTGAAGCTCATCGGGATGCACTACTTAAGGTCTTGCATGCTGCCTACGTGTCGGAGGAGATCACAGTGAATCAGCTTGAGACAGTGGTGTCCAATGTCAATACTAGCCATGGGCTAGGTTTCACCAATGCTGACATGACAACGGAAGGACGTCACCACAACAAAGCCTTACACATCACTTTGGAGTGTAAAGGGGCCGTGCTCTCTCATGTTCTTGTTGACACTGGGTCTTCACTCAATGTCTTGCCGAAGAAAGCTCTTGTCAAGCTCGAATATGATGGTATAGCTCTCCGACCAAGCAATCTTGTGGTCAGGGCTTTTGATGGCTCCAAAAGGTCTATTCTCGGAGAGGTGGAGCTGCCTGTGATAATCGGTCCTCAGGTCTTTCAGACTACTTTCTATGTGATAGACATTCAGTCGGCCTACAACTGTTTGTTGGGTCGACCATGGATTCACGCCGCTGGCCCAGTTACGTTGACCCTTCACCAGAAATTAAAATATGAGTGGGAAGGACAGATTATCACCATCTGTGGTGAAGAGGATATATTTGTTAGCCATCTGGCTACATACAAATACATTGAGATGGATGGTGAAATCCATGAAACCATGAGCCAAGGGTTCGAAGCACTGACCGTCAATGAGGCAACGACTGAAGTATTTTCTGCATCCCAGGAAGATAGGATGGGTACTTCAATTGTCTCCTATCAGCAAGCTCGAAAGGTTGTTGAAGATGGAAATGCCCAAGGCTGGGGCAAGCTGCTACCAGTGGAGAAGAAGGAGGACAGATTCGGTTTGGGTTACAAACCATTCCGACAAGATCAAGTAGAGGCTTCTAAGGAGCCCAAATTCATCAGTGGAGGGATGTTCACCCCAGATGCTATCAATAACGTGGAAGACGAGGCGTAAAGTGACCTCAACCTGGAGAGCTAGATACGTCCAAGGATCTCGGGTCACCAAGTCCTTAACTGGTCTTCCCAGGAAATTATAAGGGTTACTCCTGTAGAGTAATTATTATTTTCTGCTTTTTTTCAGCATGCATCAAATCCTGCATCTTGCCCAAGGTGTCAGGACTCATTTTCTAATAGGGCCATATTTGTAATATTGTGCAAATGGAATATCAATGAATATCAGACTTCTTTTGCAAACAATTCTCTCTTTCACTCACTGTCTTTTATTTTTTTCATTTTTGTACAAAACAATAAAATGGCAATGTTTTCAAAATAATAACTTCATTTTACACTTTTTCTAAACAAGATTAAAACTGATCACTAAAACGAACAAATCTCAACCCTTGCAAAGATTATACTCCAGATTGCACCGACAACAGCACTGTTATGACCTTGTATGACTTCGACAATCCAATTAATCAAGCTGATGAAGGGGTTGAAGAAGACTATGAGTTACCTGAGGAGTTAGCCAGGTTGTTAAGGCAAGAAGAGAAAGTGATTACTCCTCATCAGGAGGAGGTTGAAACATTTAATCTTGGTACCGAAGAGGATTTGAAAGAAGTAAAGATTGGGGCCAGTCCTCAAGCTTCAGTAAAGGAACAACTTATTGACATGCTTCGAGAATACGTCGACGTCTTTGCTTGGTCCTATCAAGACATGCCAGGTCTAGATACGGATATTGTTATGCATAAGCTGCCATTAAAGGAAGATTGCCCTCCAGTGAAGCAAAAGTTACGACGTACTCGCCCAGATATGGCCATGAAGATTAAAGAAGAAGTACAAAAACAGTGGTAGCCGGTTTTCTTGCGGTAACTAGTTACCCGTCTTAGGTTGCTAACATTGTACCAGTGCCTAAGAAGGATGGAAAAGTACGCATGTGTGTGGATTATCGGGATCTGAACAGAGCTTGCCCGATGGATGATTTCCCATTACCTCACATTGATGTATTGGTCGACAACACAACTCAGTTCTCGGTGTTTTCTTTCATGAATGGTTTTTCTGGGTATAATCAGATCAAGATGTCACCCGAAGACATGGAGAAAACAACCTTCATCACACCTTGGGGCACATTTTGTTACAAGGTAATGCCTTTTGGACTGAAGAATGCTGGGGCAACGTATCAACGGGCTATGGTAACGTTATTCCACGATATGATCCACAAGGAAATTGAATGCTACGTGGATGATATGATTGCCAAGTCCCTCACTGAAGAAGACCATCTGGTAAATCTGCTGAAGTTGTTCGAGCATCTGAGAAAGTATCAGCTGAAGCTAAACCCCAACAAATGCATATTCGGGGTACGTTCCGGTAAGCTGCTGGGATTTATCGTAAGTGAAAAGGGAATTGAGGTTGATCCCGACAAAGTCAAAGCCATTCAGGAGATGCCTGCACCTAGGACTGAAAAAAGAAGTTCAAGGGTTCTTAGGTAGATTGAACTACATATTTTTCGCTCCCACCAAATGACACCGGGCCAGAAGGGGTACAAATGCGAACGGTCGGCGAAAGGAGAAATGAAAGATGAACTGAAAAGAGTCGCCAGCAAGGCATTTTTATCCCGAAGGAAAGGTAATGCTGCATAAACCTAGGAAATAAATGGATAAGACGGTCACGAACCAGAGAAACTGAGAAAAGGGGTTGGTTACAACCTGGAAAGGTATTATCACCCAGATTGTCCGTCTTACTCGACAAGATCCACGCTTGAAAGTTTGTGTTTAAAGGGGTAGGGGTAGTGTCAGTGATATCTGTGTGCAAAAGATGGAAGAGAATGTACAGCTGTTAGTGCAAAAGAAGATGTGAAGTGAAATGCTCAAGGATGAGGCTTAAAGGATAATGCTGGAAGAAAGGGAATATACAGAGACTTTTGTTCGATAACTGTTAAGTTATGCCTACGTATCCTCTTGTGCAATGAGGAAGTAAGAACACCGTAGTTCGACTCAAAGAGACTGAAAATAAATTGACTGATGAACTGCTTGCTTATATATGCTCAAGTGTATAATCTGTCTGGCTCAGGTGCAAACTGTCTTGCATTAGACGGAAGAAGCAAGTTCTCGCTTGTGAGTGAATAAGGTGAGAAAAGAATCCCAGAGGAGACGATTATTGTTTTTTTTTGTGTTTTCAATCTTTTATTGCTTTTTTTGTGTTTGTCATAAGATAATGAGCTTAAGCCTAAACCAAGGGTTAGTAAACTCATCACATCCTCCCTCTGATTAGGGGTAATGAGAATACCTTAAGTATGAAGTAAACACCTCACACTTAATCACCATGATGTAGGATTAAGATCATTAACCTACTTGTATTTATTTAGATGTTTTTGTTTAGTGTTAAGTAATGAGTTTAAGCCATAATCAAGGATTTAATGGACCCATTACACCATCCTAATAGAAGGATAATAGATGAGAACATTTAAGCTGAAGAAGATACCTCAACTTAATCCATGATTAGGGATTAACCTCATGACAAAACAAAAGCCTTTATTTAGAGTGGATTTTAATTAATGGTAAGATTAAGAAGTATATTTTATGTTTTGCAAGACAACTTGAGGGGGACTTGTCCATTAACACTAGGGTTAGTCCTTCTTAACCAATTAAGGAAGAATTAGAACCCTAATGCAAGGCCCAAGTTACAAGCTTGATGTCTTAGTGATTATTAAGTGAATTGATTAAATAATTTAAACACATTAAGGGTTTAACACTTAGGATTAAAGTTATACACTCCATCCTAATAGAAGGATGCAGGCATAAACTTAATCACAAAGCCTTAAAACCTTTAAGGTTTAGTCCTTGATTAAGAGATGAGAAGAGAAGACACAAAGATGGCACAAAGGTAAAACTAATGGGGGGACTAATCAAACCCTAATTGTGATCATGCTTGGGTATTCCTAGGGTTTATGAGGCTTGCAAAAGATCTTCAAGAGGAAAACCACCATGAAAGAAGCAGATGAAAGGAGGAAGAAGCAGAAGAAGCAAGTCAACTTACTTCACTTAAGAAGATAAGTTGCTTGAAGAAAGAAAGTGAGAAGGAGACATGAATGAGCAAGCTCACTCTAATACACAAGTAAAATGCAGAAATGATGCATAAGAGAGATGAGAAGAGATTTTGAGAAGTGAAGGCAAATTCACTTCCCAATGACTTACCACCTGAAAAGTTAGTAACAAGAAATGAAATGACATGAAAATGAGATGAAATGCAATGATTAAAACCAAAGTCAGAAGCATAAACATGATGTTAATGATGCTAAGAGATGATGCAAACACATGTCAAGGGTTGTGGATGATCATACAAGGATGAGGATGCAAATGAAGCATGTTTTGGACCATGAAGGTTCATGAAAGTTTATGAAATGGAATGAATGCATAACATGGAAAATGAGTGATGCAATGATCAAACATGATTCTAATATGTCCTAATATGTCTTATATGTCATGAGGATGCACAAAATGTCATGGCAAGTTCATGTATGCAAGCATATGGGAGATGGATGCAAATGAAAGCAAAATTTAGGGTTTATACACAAGTCACAAAGCAAAATCCAAAATCATAAGCAAATGACAAGATAAAAAATTGAAAATGGGATCAAAGGAACCCTAACCCTACATAAGTTCACTGCCCAGAGGAGGGGACCTAAGTCTTAACCTAATGGGAGTTATGATTTTCTCAAGTTTGCTAGGGTTTTAAGGCACCTTAAGAGGAAAAATACACATCAAATTGAAAATTAAATATAAATTCAAACCAATTTTACCCTAGAAACTACATGATATTAAGAATGCAATGCAAAAATAACCAACATCAAACTCTTCATGGTTGGGCAGAAAGCATTTTTCTAAGTTAGAACAAAAATATTGCCTTTTAAGAACTTTAATTCCAAAGAAAAATATCAAAATATGTCAAGAACCAAAAAGAAATTTGTTTGAGGAGTTTGATAATGTTTCTAAATGTATTAAAATGCAATGTGAATTTTTGTGATTTTTAGAAACCTAAATGCTATTTTAATTAATTAATTTTCATTAACTAATTAAAATAAACATTTAAATATTTTTAAAATATGAAAATTATGCAAAAAATAAAATAAAAATTATTTTCAGAATGAGAAAAATATTTTAGGCCATGGTGCAAAAAATGTGATTTTTTGGAAATGATTTGCTATTTTAAATAAAATGTAGAAAGAAATACAAATAAAATGAAAACTAAATTAATTTAAATGAAAAGTAAGCTGATCCAGTGGCCAGTATTCAAAGATTTTTGGAGGGAGTTGACCCGCGCGCGAAGGGACGGCTGGGATTGAAACTGGAAATTTGACTTTCTTAAACTTAGTTAATTAAAACTAAACCTGATTAAAAAAGAATTAGGGTTTAATGAGCAATCTGGTCCATTGGTTCACGCGCGGGAAGCTAGATCGTACGCTCCAGGTTCAAACTTACCACTAAACCCTAATTAACATTAATTACTCTCAGACGACTGGAACAGTGGTTCCGGTCGTCTTCTCCGGCGAGGCCAAATCCCTAACTCTCTCTATAAGCTACCCCAACCTAAATTAACCGCCCAAAAATAATCCCCCACTCAAAACGAACTCAAACCAACATCCAAACATAATTTATAACAAGCATACATGGAGAATCGAAGAAGAAAAGAAAACTGAACAAAGTTTCAGAGAGTCATAACATGTTCATTCCTCAACCATTTTCAAAAATAAAAAGAGCAGCATGATCAGTGAAGCATGGAGAACAACTCTATAACAAGAAATATAAGTTCTGGAAAAATTGTTCTTGGTGATACCTGAACTGGAGCTTTCACCTTTGGAGCTTTCTGGCCAGTTTCTTGCTTCCAATCACCTCCAATGATCTTCCTCAAGAGTTTGCAGTGCTTGGTTGGAGTTTATATAGCCTCTATGGGAAGTTTGTTGAAGCTCAGTTCAAAGGAAGTGAAAAATCGTATTTCTGTTTGGGGTTGTTTCAGGCTGCTTTGATGGGTGAGAAATGATCAGTGAAGCATTTTGAGATGAATGGTGGAAGAAGTTTTGAGAATAAAAATGGATGAGTTATGGGATTTGATAGAAAATGCAAAAGAGGGAGTTTTTGTGAACTATGGTGATGTTGTGGTTTCAGGCTTGCTTCTTGTGTGTTTTGAGTTTCATTTTGTCCACTTATCAAGCCGTGATAGGTCTGTGGAGTTGGTGTGGGCTATGCTGATTGGTATGGCCTTCTTGCAAAAAAGTCAACAAAGTTGTACTTTGAGGTATGGGCTGGTTTAGGCCAAGGACAAAGGCATGTCTTGTGCAGCTGTGATCAAGGAGAACCATGGAAGTGAGATTGAATCAAACCAGCAAGTGGATTGAAGCTTATAGGGGTTTTTGCAATTTTCATTAAGTTTGGCCCTTTCTTGATTTCTTCATGCACAAGTCATGAAACTTGGAAATTCTTGGGCCAATTCTGAGTTTTAGGCAATGTGTTATGATGTGTAGAAGTCCATTTGATGTCATAGAAATGCTTGGCAAGTGAATTTGCAAGTTTCCTCTTTGGCACAAAAGTGGAAATTAAGTGATTTTGTCCAACTTTGCAAGTCCATAACTTTTGTTCTAAAATGAATTAGAAAGATTTCTTGTACTTTTTGAAAATGGGAGGATCCAACCTACAACTTTCATGACCAAAGATTTTCCATTAGAAGCATTTTTGAATAAAAAAGAGGAGGTTGAAAAACTTTCCCAAAATGGCAAGTTTACATTACAAGTCACTTTCCCAAAATGGCAACTTTGCAAATGGCTTGAAATTCTTCAATTTTGTGAACTTCTAACATCTTCTAAGATCAAATAAAGATCATACACACTCAAAATGATGGAGAAGACCTTTTGGTTGGGTAGTTGGGGGCCTCAGATGCCCTGATTTTGCACTGACTTGCTCAAGAAGTCATCTATTGATCAGATGCCTTCCCCATTGAATTTCTTCATGAAAATTGGTATACATGGTCTTTATATCATATGGAGACCAATAGAAACAAGAATGACCACAAGATTTGGAGTTATGGCCTCTGAAACCAAAACCCTAATTTTAGGTCATCTGTGCAGTTAATCTTGGCTCTGCTTCCATGTCTTCCTCAGTTCTTGTGATTTTCTGACTTCTTTGATCTTGAGAGGTTATAATATGATGCTTGAACATACATGGACCCCCTTGAAATGATTGATGACCTTTGGAGTGGCTCAAATGGCTCAGGGATGGCTCAGATCACAAACCCTAGATGCAGATGACTTTGAATCAATTCAGTGAAGCAAAAATGCAATATGAGATGATATGATTGAATCTATGCAAATGAAAAGAATCACAAGCCATGGTGTGAAAGAGTGAGGGAAAATTTGGGGTGTTTACAACTGCCCCTATTCAAACATGAGTTAGTTGTGCAGGATGTAAGCAACGGCTTAACAGGCAAACAAGATAACTTGTGGTTGAATACCAAAGACAGTCCAAGATTTGCACTCACTGAATGAAGAAGAAAAGGGATATAGGTTGTAAAAGGAAGTAAAGTATGATTTATAAAGTGCGGGTGACGGAAGACGACCGTCGAGCAGAGGACGATTGCTGGGGATGAAGTAATGACGGGGACGACCGACATGCTGGGGAAATAGAGGGATCATGATGGGGACGACCATCAAGTAAAGAAACAAGACTCTCTGGGGATTTAAAGAATAAGTTAATGATGGGGACAACCATCGGGTTGATAAAATAATATGATGAGGTACGCTCATCAAAGGTGAAGGACGATGACCTAGCAGGGGACGGCTGCTCTGTTGGGGACAAGATGAGGGGCGGTCATCTATTGGTGAAGGACGATCACCTGGCAAGGTATGGTCGCCGAAAGTATCACGACATAGGACGAATGTCGGATAGAAAGAGTCGACGATGGGGACGGCCATCAGATAAGCATGATGAAGGACGATCATCAAGAGGTGAAGGACGATCACCTAGCAGGGTACGGCTGCTCTCGTGTTTTACCATGACATAGGACGAATGTCAAATAACAAGATCAATAATGGGGAAGGCCATCGAATAAAAGGATGAAGGACGATCATCAAAAGGTGAAGGACGATCACCTAGCAGGGGACGGCTGCTAAAATATCACTACATAGGACGAATGTCGGATACGAAAGGGTTCCAATAATGGATACCCCACTGGGGATGATGAAGGGACGATCATCCAAAAGGTGAAGGACGATCACCTGGCAGGGTACGGCTGCCGGAAGTATCATGACATAGGACGAATGTCAGATAATTTGTCGGGGACTCTTCTGGGGAATGGTAGACACAGACGAATGTCTAAATTCAAGAAGATATAAGTGTTTGACACGGTGTATAGATTAAAGATGCGGACGAGCATCCTTAGGACTATGATACGGACTAGTATCGGTAGAAACAAACGCTCGACGCATGTTCAGAGATGATGATACAGACGAGTACCAACTGGTTAACAAAGAACACGGACGAGTTGTCGAATCTGAGGAAGATAAGTTGTGTATACAAGATACGGACGAGTATCTGAGCAAGTAGACATGGGTGAGACATATACGAGTGTTTAACTGGCTGGGGAGGGTACGACACGGACGGGTGTCGGAAGAAGTGTATTATAAACAAGTATTTAGTACCCAAAGTGTCTTTAGGCAACTATGCTGGGAAAGGTGACACGGACGGGTGTCAGGGAAGTGTATACATATGTATCTGTCTGTAGAGAACGTTCGGGCGACTTTACCGGGGAATGATGACACAGACGAGTGCCAAAAGGAGCATGTATCTGTATTTGTGAGTGCAAAGAGGATGCTTTGGCTTTCTGCCGGGGAATTTGAGGGGTATTTTGTATTTTGCTGATGGAATGTCGGTACATACAGGTACTTGCTCAAAGCAAGGCTTATGATTATGCAATATGTTTGATTTTTGTCGTAATGCTCCGTATTAAACGGAATGCTACGCTCTAGGGGGAAGATATGATGTGAATGCTATGATTATGCAAAAGATACCAATCCGGGATTCGGATCCCGTTGCAGAGAAGATTCCTGGCTGACTTGCTTGAAGTGGATATCCCAGCTGGGGATGAGATCATTGGTAGATCTGATATATCTGACTCTGTTTGGGGAATAAGTCGTTGATAGACCTATTCTTGGTGAGGAAGCTTTCGTCACTTTGTTATGAGATCTTCAGGCATTGCTCTTCTGGATAGCTGCTGGGACTCTGCGGGGAGATGGTTTCCTGTTTAACACTTGGCTGAGGAGGAATGATCACTGAATGACCTTCTTTGAGGAAGATGATGTCTGGCAACTCAGCTGGGGAGAGAGCACCCCTGATGCTATTTGGGAGATGTGCTGAGTAAATAATGATTTGGCATCCTGCTGGGGAGAAGCTTTCATGCCCCATGTTGTGCGTTGAATATCTGCAATCCTGTTATGAAAAAAAACGTACAAGAACCCCGAGGTATCCCTTACTGGATTCCATCATAGGAATTTAGACACTCCCGGGAGCAAATATATTTCCTGTAAGCATGTAATTTAGAAAAGACGCATCTGTATTTATGCAATCATTATATTAAGGACATCGGACATTTTTTGCAAATAAAAATGTACGAGACAAGATATGACTGAAAATCTGATTTTATTAATTTGCGTGCCTTGAATTTGGCAAATACAATCAAAGAAACAGATCCCCTGAAATGAGGAGATTGTTACAAAACTGAGAAACAAAAAGGTGTTTGCAATGTTGATGACGCTTCTATGAGCTTCCCTTTTGCTATGACTCGTATGACATTGACGTGCTTCTCATCTTGCTTTTGAAGAAGGCTGATTCTGACCGATGCTTGAATCTTTCGATGCTTGCCATGTTGTAAGTGATACAGACGAATTCAGAATGCAGTTGTTCGCTTATTCCCTTATTTTGCGTGGATCTCCCTTTCGGGTTTTCAATCCACCGGGATACCCATTTTGCCTGAGTTGTCCAATGCGGCTTTTCAACTCAGCGGGTGTACATTTTTTTATTTATTTTCCCTTATTTTTTCCCGAGTCTTTTATTCTATTTTTTGACTCGCCGGGATGCCCTATTTTTGCCTGGACTTACATTTTGTTTTTATGTCCAGCGGGTCATTTTTATGCGATGTATTTTTTAACTGCATCTGAATTCACGGGGGACAGGAAGTCTTCACCATCCATAGTTCTGAGCATCAGTGCTTCACCAGAGAAAACTTTCTTTACTATGAACGGACCATCATAATTCGGAGTCCACTTGCCCCTGTGGTCTGTATGTGGAGGGAGGAGTCTTTTCAGCACAAGATCTCCTACTTGGTATTCCCGAAGCCTAACTTTCTGATCGAAGGCTTTCTTCATTCTTTTCTGATATAGCTGCCCATGGCAGATTGCAGCTAATCTCTTCTCTTCAATCAGATTCAGTTGTTCGTATCGGGATCGGACCCATTCTGCTTCATTCAGCTTAACATCCATCAATACCCGTAAAGAAGGTAGCTCAACTTCAACGAGTAGGACTGCCTCCATACCATAAACAAGCTGATATGGTGTTTCCCCAGTGGATGTTCTGATTGACGTTCGGTATCCATGCAAGGCAAACGGTAGCATTTCATGCCAGTATTTGTAGGTAACCACCATCTTTTTTACAATCTTCTTGATATTCTTGTTAGCTGCCTCTACAGCACCATTCATCTTTGGCCTGTAAGGAGAAGAATTGTGGTGTTGGATCTTGAATTCCCGGCATAGTTATGTCATCATTTTGTTGTTTAAGTTGGAACCATTATCAGTAATGATTCGCTCGGGCACTCCATACCGGCAGATGATGTCTCTCTTCAGGAACTGGGCTACCACTTGCCTTGTAACATTTGCATAAGATGCTGCTTCGACCCACTTGGTAAAATAGTCAATGGCTACCAGGATGAATCTGTGGCCATTTGAAGCAGTCGGTTCAATCTTGCCAATCATATCAATGCCCCACATGGCAAAGGGCCAGGGTGAAGACATCACATTCAATGGATTGGGAGGCACAAGCACTTTATCCGCATAGATCTGGCATTTATGGCATTTTCTGGCATAGGCACAACAGTCCGCATCCATTGTGATCCAGTAATAGCCTGATCTCAACAACTTTTTAGCCATGGCATGCCCTCCCGCGTGGGTACCGAAAGATCCTTCGTGCACCTCGTACATTAACAAGTCCGCTTCTGCCCTATCAACACATCTGAGGAGTACCATATCAAAGTTTCTCTTATACAGGGAACCATCGGCATTCAGGAAGAAACTGCCAGCCATCCTTCTTAACGTCTTCTTATCATTGGAAGATGCCCCAGGTGGGTATGTTTGATACTCCAAGAAGCATTTGATATCATGGAACCAAGGCTTATCATCTTTGACAACATCTGCTGAAAATACATATGTTGGTCTGTCAAGTCTGGACACTGAAATCTGAGGCACAAATTTGGCAACTTGAACTTTGATCATGGATGAAATGGTAGCCAGAGCATCTGCAAACTGATTTTCATCTCGAGGGATATACTCAAGCTTGACTGTTGTGAAGAAAGTCAATAACCTCCTTGTATAATCCCGATAAGGTATCAGATGATCTTGGTGGGTGTACCATTTGCCGTTGGTCTGATTGATTACCAGAGCTGAATCTCCAAACACAGTCAAAGTCTTGATCCTGAGGTCAATGGCTTCCTCAAGACCCATAATACAAGCTTCGTATTCAGCTTCGTTGTTAGTGCAGTTAAAGGTGAGTTTTGCCGAGAAAGGCATGTGAACTCCTTTAGGTGTAATGAGTACTGCACCAACACCCCGACCATTCATATTAACAGCCCCATCAAACATCATAGTCCATTCTTCTTCCGGGCAGGCCCTTCAGTGTGAATAGGCTCTTCATGATATTTCGCTTTTATGAACATGATGTCTTCATCAGGGAAGTCAAATCTCATAGGCTGGTAATCATCAATGGGTTGCTCAACGAGATAATCAGACAATACACTGCCTTTGATGGCCTTTTGAGATGTGTACTGAATGTCGTATTCTGTGAGGATCATTTGCCATCTTGCAACCCGTCCGGTAAGTGCTGGCTTCTCAAAAATGTACTTGACTGGGTCCATCTTCGAGATCAATAAAGTGGTGTGGGTCAATATATACTGCCTTAGTCGACGAGCAGCCCACGCTAAAGCACAACAAGTTTTCTCGAGCAGTGAGTAACGTTGTTCACAGTCGGTAAACTTTTTGCTTAGGTAGTATATTGCATACTCTTTTCGACCAAAATCGTCATGCTGGCCCAACACACACCCCATTGACTCTTCTAATACTGTCAAGTACATGATTAGAGGTCTTCCTTCAACTGGAGGCATAAGGATTGGAGGCTCTTCTAAGTATTCCTTGATTTTGTCAAAAGCCCTCTGGCAGTCTTCGTTCCACCTGACCGTTTGTTCTTTTCTTAACAACTTGAACAAGGGTTCACAGGTTTCTGTAAGGTGAGATATGAACCGTGAAATGTAGTTCAATCTACCTAGAAACCCCCAAACTTCTTTTTAAATCTACGGTGCAGGCATTTCTTGAATGGCTTTGACTTTATCAGGGTCAACTTCAATCCCTTTCTCACTTACAATAAATCCCAGCAGCTTACCAGATCGCACCCCGAATGTGCATTTGTTGGGGTTTAACTTCAATTGGTACTTCCTCAGACGCTTGAATAACTTTAACAGATTCACCAGGTGGTCTTCTTCTGTAAGGTACTTGGCAATCATGTCATCCACATAACATTCAATTTCTTTGTGGATCATGTCATGGAATAATGTTACCATAGCCCGTTGATAAGTGGCACCAGCGTTCTTCAGTCCGAATTGCATTACCTTGTAACAAATTGTGCCTTAGGGTGTGATGAAAGTTGTCTTCTCCATGTCTTCAGGTGACATTTTGATTTGATTGTATCCTGAAAATCCATCCATGAAGGAGAACACCGAGAACTGAGCCGTATTATCCACCAATACATCAATGTGAGGTAGAGGGAAGTCATCTTTCGGGTTGGCTCTGTTCAGATCCCGGTAATCCACACACATCCTCACCTTGCCATCTTTTTTAGGCACAGGTACAATATTAGCAACCGACGGCGGATAACTAGTCACAGCAAGGAAACCGGCGTCCCACTTCTTTTGTACCTCTACTTTTATCTTCATTGCCATATCTGGGCGAGTACGACGCAACTTCTGTTTTACTGGTGGGCAGTCTTCTTTTAGAGGCAGCTTGTGCATGACAATGTCGGTGTCCAACATTGGCATGTCCTGATAAGACCAAGCAAAAACATCTACATATTCCCGAAGCATGTCAATCAGTTGCTCTTTCACCGAATCTTGCAGGCAGGCCCCGATCTTGACTTCTTTCAAGTCTTCTTCTGTACCAAGATTAACCGTTTCGACCTCCTCCTGATGAGGAGTGATAACCTTCTCCTCTTGTCTTAACAACCTAGCTAGCTCTTCAGGTAGCTCATAATCTTCTTCAACCCCTTCATCAGCTTGATTGATTGGATTGTCAAAGTCATACGAAGTCATAGAAGTGTTGTTGTCGGTGCAGTCTGAAGGACACTTTCTGCAAGGGTTTAGATTGGTTCATTTTAGTGATCAGTTTTATCTTATTTAGAAAAACTGAAAATGAAGTTATTTATTCTGAAAAACATTGCCATTTTATTTTTGTACAAAAAGTGAAAAATGAAAAACAGTGAGCGAAAAAGAAAAGACTCATTTGCAAAAGATGTCCTGATATTCATTAATTGAACTTTGCACAAAATACAAGATGGCCCGATTACAAAATGAGTCTTGACATCTTGGGCAAGATTCAAGACTTGATGCATGCTTTAAAATACAGGAAATAATAATTACTCTGCAGGAGTAACTCTTATAATTTTCTGGGAAGACCAGTTTGAGACATGGCTCCCCAGGATCCTTGGACGTATCTAGCTTTCCAGGTTGCGCTCGCCTTCTGACTCATCTTCCAAGCTATTCACAGCATCTGGGGTTAGCATCCCCCCACTAATAAACTTGGACTCTTTTGCAGCCTCTGGTTGATCTTGTTGAGTTGGTCTGTAACCCAACCCAAATCGGTCTTCTTTCTTTTCCACGGGCAGCAGATTGCCCCAGCCTTGGGAAGTACCTTCCTCAACAACCTTCCGGGCTTGCTAATATAATGTGATGGAAGTTCCCAGCACAGCAGATGCTTCATTGATATTCAAGGCCTCAAACCCCTGACTCATGGTTTCATGGATCTCCCCATCCATTTCTATGTACTTATACGTAGCCAGCTGGCTAACAAAGATGTCCTCCTCCCCATATATGGTGATGATTTGGCCTTCCCACTCAAATTTTAACTTCTGGTGAAGGGTAGACGTAACAGCGCCAGCGGCGTGGATCCAGGGTCTACCCAACAGACAGCTGTAGGCCGGCTGTATGTCCATCACAAAGAAGGTAGTTTTGAAGGTCTGCGGGCCAATCAACACATGCAGATCAATCTCCCCAAGCACTGATCTTTTAGAGCCATCGAATGCTCTCACCACCAAATTACTCGGACGCAATGCCAAGCCATCATACTCCAGCTTCACTAAGGTCTTCTTTGGTAGAACATTGAGTGATGACCCAGTGTCCACCAGTACATGAGACAGAACAGCACCCTTGCATTCCAAGGTGATATGCAAAGCCTTGTTATGGATGCGTCCCTCTGTTGTTAAGTCAGCATTGGTAAAGCCCAGTCCATGACTGGTGTTGACATTTGCAACCACAGTTTCTAGCTGATTAACAGTAATCTCCTCTGGCACGTATGTTGCGTGCAGGACTTTCAACAATGCGTTCCTGTGATCTTTGGAACACATCAACAGTGATAATATGGAGATTTTGGAGGGTGTTTGGTGAAGCTGGTCCACCACCTTGTAATCCCTCCTTTTTATGATTCTCATGAACTCATCTACATCTTGTTCAAAAGATGTCTTCTGAATGTCTTTGGTAGTTGGCTCTTCAGATACCACACTCTTTCCTTTTGCTTTGGCAGCAGCTTCTGCTTCAACATTAGGTCTTTTTGTTTGTGAGGCAAAAAGGCATCCGCTTCTGGTGAAGCCTCCGCCTCCCCCAACATTATCAACTTGTGGAGAAGAGGTCGATGAATCCAGAGTGATTTTCTCCCCGTTGCAGTAGAGAGCAGAGCCATAATGCCAAGGTATGGCATTACTGCTTTCATAAGGAACCGGTCCAGGTACCGTAATGGTGACCGGACTGATTGCTACAGAGGAAGGTACTGTAATGGTGTGCGGATCATAGTAAATTGTGACTGGTGATCTGCCAGGAGGTGCCACGGTTTGTTGTTGGAAATTGCTGCTGGGAGGAACATTTGATGGGTCATAGTAGATTGTAACTGTTGAAACATCTTCATTAATTTTTGCTGGCGTTGTAGAAGATTCTGTTGAAGTTGTAGCAGGAATGGTGACCGAACTTGTATTCGCTGAAGTGATTGATTGAGCAGTTGTTGGAGTTGTAGTGGAATCTGTTGGAACAATGGTTGCTGACGTTGTAGGAGTATCTGGGATAGTTGTTAAAGGAATTGTTGGATTTGTAGGCGCCGTTGTCGAAATCTAAAGGATACCATCCTTAATAAGACCATATATGCCGCTTCTCAGCCTTTCACACCCATTGACTGCAATGTTGCAATACCCACAACCGAGCTCACACCCGGGGAACACTTGGCATTCTAAAAGCTTAGCTTTAATTTCAACCAAAGGTGTTCGAATTTGTGCAACACTGGTGATTAAGGTGAACGGTTTGCCTTCTTCAATGGCATTAATCCTAGGACCGTTGTGACTAGGCATTGGATTCCTTGTGACATTCGGGGGAGGTGCAAAGTTGAGAGCTTTTGAGTCCACCAGGTCTTGGACTTTCATTTGTAAGGCCCTGCATTTTTCAGTGTTATGCCCCATGGCGTTTGAATGGAATGCACACCTGGCATTAGTGTCATAGTTCTTTGGCATATTGGAGGGATCTGGAGGTGCCAATGTCCTTAACTCAACCAGGTTGAGCTTCAGGAGTTGTGGCAAGAGTACAACATACGGCATTGGGATTGGGTCAATTACCCTGTTTTCCTGTGATGGTCTTTGTTGAAAAGGACGCTGTTGTAGGTTGTTGTTGCTGTTGTTGTAGGTTCTCTGTTGCGGATAATGAACTTGTTGTTTATACTGTGGCTGTTGTTGTTGAGGATATGCTGGTTGTTGAGGAATCAGAGCTTGAATGGTGACAACTGCTATTGACCGGTGAGCATATTGAGGCCTGCCCCTGCTTACATGAATGGAATTTGTTTCACCGGCCCTCCGGGGTCCCACAAAAGGCTTTCTGGGATTACTGGATGAACTTGCACCACTGTCGGAAATCTTCCCCATCTTCAGTAGACTTTCAATCCTCTCACCAGCTATGACGACATCAGCAAAACTGGTAGAGAAGAAGGCAGCCAATCTATCAATATAGGTTCCTTGAAAAGTATTCATGAACATGTCAGCCATTTCTCTTTCTGACATGGGTGGTTGGACAGCAGCAGCAAGCTGTCTCCATCTTTGGGCATATTCCCTGAAGCTTTCTCGGGAAGACTGAGACATTCCCATCAAAAGGGTCCTGTTGGGAGCCATGTCCAGGTTGTATTGATATTGTCGGATGAAGGCTTCAGCTAAGTCCTTCAAGCATCTAATGGTAGCTCTGGTCAAGTGTGAATACCACTCCCTTGAAGCCCCACTCAGACTGTCTTCAAAGTAGAACATCCACAGCTTTTCATCCATAGTATAAGCTTTAAGTCTTCCCAGGAAAGACTGCAGGTGAGTTCGTGGACAAGAGGTACCATTGTATTTTTCAAAGCACGGGGGTTTGAATTTGTGGGGAATTCTCACCCCATCCACTAGTCCCATATCCATCACATCAAAGCCTAAGGAATTCTGAGACTCCAGAGATCTCAACTTCTCAACAATTTCATCCAATCTCCTGTCATAGACTTCATCTCCGGCTCCCATAAAAGTAAACTGCTCTTCTTGGGGATCCTCTTGCAAAATTCTCCCCCCAGTAGTATTACCTTGCACATTCCTCGGGATGTTAGCTTCTGGATCCAGGTGAGGTCCAAATACTGGTGGATCAATACGAGGCTGACCCCGCTCATTGTTACTAGTCCCTCCTGTTCCAAGATGAGGTTCCTCGGGAGTTTGTGTTTCCACCAGTTCCCTTAACCTTTCTTGACTCTGGGCCAAGCCAGTCATCACAACCATGAATTGAGTCATTTTATTTCTCATCTCCACTCTTTCATTAGCCATCTGATTTCTGACCTCAGTCAGATCCTGCTGTACTTGTTCCATTTGAATGCCGGGAAGGTTGTTGCGAGTAGGGTACTGGTGCGCGTGGTTGACAGGGAACACTCGGCGACGAGCAATGTTTCCTGAGATCACAACAAAGTTAGAAACGATAATAATAAAACCTACAAAACAAAACAAAAGTTAGTATGCAATGCAGTATGCTTATTTGTTTTCCAAGGTATCCGGTTTGATTCTTGGTTTTGACCTTTCCAGACCTCGAGGAAGATGTTTGATGTTGTCGAGAGAGAAGCCCAAATGGAAACAAACTGAAATATATTACAAATGGTGAACCATACATAGCTTGTTTTACAACATATGCCCATGGAGGGTCAAAATACATCAAAAAAGAAAAAGTACATCAAATGGAAATAACAACAAACAAAGAATCAAACATCTAGTCCAAACTCATCTTCCCTGACTTCCTTCAGGATTGCCTCAGTCACTGGACCAGCTGGGTGCTCTGTAATGGTCCTAATGAGGAGGTTCCTGGTGGCAATGGCAGTGGTCAGCTTCTTGTGCCTGTCTTGGTCCTTTGATCTCTTCAATCCTGCTCTGAGCTTCAACTCTGAAATTTCCTTCTGAGCTGCCAACAAAGCTTCCTGCTGCTTCTTCTCATTGGCCTCTAGCTGTTCAATCTTGGCTTGAGTTTTCTGGTCTTCTTGTGTACGGGCCTCAGTGATCCTGACCCACCTAGCCTGACTCTCTTGTAGATAGAGCTCAGTCCTAGCCTTCTGAATCTTGGCTTCTTTACAGGCATTCTTCAATATTTGTTCCCCAGCCCTTGCTTTCCTGATGTAGTCCTTTATCTTCTCAATTTTGGTGAGATGCTCCACCCTGAGCTTTTCCAATCTCTCAATGTCCAGACGACCATCACTTCTTTCCCAAAGGGTCTTCTTCAAGGCTTGAGATAGGTTCTCATTCCTTTCCTTCAGCTTCTCAAATTCTTCTAGGCTGAATGTTGCTGCAGGTTGTACTGTAGAGGGTCCAGGTATGTCCTCCAAGGTGAAGGGCATTCCAGTAATCTGAGCTCTAGTACGGGACCAGTCATAGTACTGAGCTGAAGCAATATTATTAAACCTTCCCAGAATTGCCACCCCTTTTGTCTGAATGTTGTCCCAAGCCCAGGATGCTTGTTTGACAGCAGCTGAATTAGGTTTTACTTCACAATACAGGGTCTCATCTAAATCTTATACCCTGGGAGGGTGAACCAAAGCATAGCCCAGTTGTCTCTTAAACAGTAAAGGATTGTAGTTGATGCAACCCTTTACTCCTATCAGAGGCACATTTGGGTACTGTCCACAGCTGGTGATAATTTTCTTGCCTTTGGTGCTCTGGGTGCACCATCTAATATCATCTGAAGTCAAAGCAATGAGCCTCTTGTCCCAGTTCTTCTGTTGGTGAGGGTTCAGGAAGGCATCTGACTTAGGCAGGTGTCTGAGCAGCCAGGAGTAAAACAAAGGAGCACAACATCTAACCAACTTCCCCCTTTGTTTCTCAGTCCTCTGATGGATGGAAAAATAAAAGTCCCCTAGTAGTGTGGGCACTGGGTTCTTCAGAAGAAACAAATGGATGGCATTCTTGCTGACAAATTTGGGCTCATCTGCAAACAATATAGCCCCATATATGTTGAGGGCTAACAGTGCACAAACAGCCCTCCATTCTCCCAAAGAGGCCTTCAGGATGGCCTGAGAAATCAAGAAATCCAAGTGCAAACCAGGGATCCCAGCTTTTGTTGTCATACTTTGCTCAATCAAGGCAGGCTCCAAGTATAGTGCCTTTGCTATCTCTTCATTTCTGGGAAAAGTCATTTCCGGGTTGAAAGGGATTCCACCTCTGATAGGTACTCCAGTCAATGAAGAAAACTCTTCCAGCAGAGGCCCTAGCTAGAAGTCTGGAAAGGTGTAACATCTCAAGGGAGGGTCATAAAACTGTAAGCATGTGTGGATCATGCTTCTCTGAGAAGGGTCAAGGTCCATAACCATGTCCAGGATTCCTCCATTATGCTCTCTAAACAAAGGGATGTGGTCAGGTGTGATAAGTGACTGGACCTGCCTGATACCAGTCAACACAGGCTCAAAGAAATGGTAGGATATGTTGCTCTTCCTGGGGGTAATCATGAGTGTGCTGAAGAGGATGAAGATAGGTGCTGATGAAGATCACAGACTGATGCTGGAAATGAGCCACTGATAGGTTGATGCTAGTGATGATGAAGATAGCTGAAGCAGATAACTGATAAAGCAAAGGTCTATGTAGGAGAAGGAGTCAAAACCAAACCAGATATGATATGGATACCCTGAAAAACAAATAAACAAATGTTAAATGATGCAATGGTGATATATGCAAATGATATCCAAGGGTTTGTGATCAAGCTGGATCTGATTATCTGTCTTGATATAAGGCCCATGTATGTTCAAGAAGTCCAGATGGAGGTTCAGAAATCCAGTAACCAAGGTGGGGGACTCAAATAAAGAGTCACATGTCCAGGGTTAATCACAAGAACTGTCCAAAATGAGGTACTCTTAAACAGAACAAAAAAACAGGGTATGATGTGGCCAAGGGTACCTGCAAACCTGTAAACAGCCCAACCCCTCACAGGTAGTGTTCTAGAACAAGGATCTTCAGACTTGGATCAGTTATGATAAGTGTAAACACTTCTAACCCGGAGGTACAGTGTTTACAATAACCATAAAAGATCTTCCACTAATTCGCCTCAGCTTCTTAAGGTCATAATAAAGGTCATCCAGACTTAGCAGGCTTCCCAGATAGCCCTAGCACTAAAGGAAATCTGTAGCACAGAGTTCTCAAGAAGAAACCCACATTTGAACCGTGTTTCATATTCCCGCACCAGACCGAAATAGAATGGGAAAGAACATGAACCACTCTAGCCTAGGTGTCACTCAGGTCCCAAGTATAGGGCCTTAAACTATCAATGAAACCCCACCCACCAAAACAGCAAACCAGA
This sequence comes from Lathyrus aphaca, assembly GCA_963966055.1. NCBI lineage: Eukaryota > Viridiplantae > Streptophyta > Magnoliopsida > Fabales > Fabaceae > Lathyrus > Lathyrus aphaca. Next base: position 315,806,553 of record OZ014523.1, read on the forward strand.
TCCAGCAATGACAGTATGACAGTATGATGTATAAAACTTAAAGAAAGCAATAAACAAGACTGTACATAAAGCAATGGAATAAATACATAAACACATATAGCTCATAACACCCCAGTAAACACAAATCAAACAAGCGCTAGGAGGAACGCACAAAAAGAACCAGAAGCCCTGGTTACAGTATAAGGTTCCCCAGCAGAGTCGCCAAGTTGTCGCTCCCACCAGATGACACCTGGTCATGAGGGGTACAGACGCGAACGGTCGGCGAAAGAGATAGAACACAAATGGGTGATCTCAAAAGAAAAGAGTCGCCAGCTAGGCATTTTTTTCCCGAAGGAAAGGTAATGCTGCATAGACCTAGAAAGATATGGACAAGACGGTTGTGAACTAGAGAAACTGAGAAAGGGGGTTGGTTACAACCTGGGAAGGTATTATCACCCAGATTGTCCGTCATACTCGACGGGATCCATGCTTGAAAGATTTGTGTTAAAAAGGGGTAGTGTCAGTGCAATCTGTGTATCAAAGCTGGAAAGAATGCAAGTGTCAATGTAAAAGAAATGTGAAGTGTATAAGAGAAGTGTCAGTGTAACAACAAGAGTGCAAGGCTCAAGACTATGAGGCTTAAAGAATAATGCAGGAAGAGGGGGAAATATACAGAGAGTTTTGTTCGATAACTGTTAAGTTATGCCTACGTATCCTCTCGTGCAATGAGGAAGTCAGAACACCGTAGTTCGACTCAAAGAGACTGAAAATAAATTGACTGATGAACTGCTTGCTTATCTATGCTCAAGTGTATGACCTTTCTGGCTCAGGTGAAAACATGTCTTGCATTAGACGGAAGAAGCAAGTTCTCGCTTGTGAGTGAATGAGGTGAGAAAAGAATCCCAGAGGAGACGATTATTGTTTGTTTTTGTGTTTTCAATCTTTTATTGCTTTTTTGTGTTTGTCATAAGATAATGAGCTTAAGCCTAAACCAAGGGTTAGTAAACTCATCACATCCTCCCTCTGATTAGGGGTAATGAGAATACCTTAAGTATGAAGTAAACACCTCACACTTAATCACCATGATGTAGGATTAAGATCATTAACCTACTTGTATTTATTTAGATGTTTTTGGTGTTTTTGTTTAGTGTTAAGTAATGAGTTTAAGCAATAATCAAGGATTTAATGGACCCGTTACACCATCCTAATAGAAGGATAATAGATGAGAACATTTAAGCTGAAGAAGATACCTCAACTTAATACATGATTAGGGATTAAACTCATGACAAAATAAAAGCCTTTATTTAGAGTGGATTTTAATTAATGGTAAGATTAAGAAGTAGATTTTATGTTTTGCAAGACAACTTGAGGGGGACTTGTCCATTAACACTAGGGTTAGTCCTTCTTAACCAATTAAGGAAGAATTAAAACCCTAATGCAAGGCCCAAGTTACAAGCTTGATGTCTTAGTGATTATTAAGTGAATTGATTAAAGAATTTAAACACATTAAGGGTTTAACACTTAGGATTAAAGTTATACACTCCATCCTAATAAAAGGATGCAGGCATAAACTTAATCACAAAGCCTTAAAACCTTTAAGGTTTAGTCCTTGATTAAGAGATGAGAAGAGAAGACACAAAGATGACACAAAGGTAAAACTAATGGGGGGACTAATCAAACCCTAATTGTGATCATGCTTGGGTATTCCTAGGGTTTATGAGGCTTGCAAAAGATCTTCAAGAGGAAAACCACCATGAAAGAAGCAAATGAAAGGAGGAAGAAGCAGAAGAAGCAAGTCAACTTACTTCACTTCAGAAGATAAGTTGCTTGAAGAAAGAAAGTGAGAAGGAGACATGAATGAGCAAGCTCACTCTAATACACAAGTAAAATGCAGAAATGATAAATAAGAGAGATGAGAATAGATTTTGAGAAGTGAAGGCAAATTCACTTCCCAATGACTTACCACCTGAAAAGTTAGTAACAAGAAATGAAATGGCATGAAAATGAGATGAAATGCAATGATGCACACCAAAGTCAGAAGCATAAACATGATGTTAATGATGCTAAGAGATGATGCAAACACATGTCAAGGGTTGTGGATGATCATACAAGGATGAGGATGCAAATGAAGCATGTTTTGGACCATGAAGGTTCATGAAAGTTTATGAAATGGAATGAATGCATAAGATGGAAAATGAGTGATGCAATGATCAAACATGATTCTAATATGTCCTAAGATGTCTTATATGTCATGAGGATGCACAAAATGTCATGGAAAGTTCATGTATGCAAGCATATGGGAGATGGATGCAAATGAAAGCAAAAATTAGGGTTTATACACAAGTCACAAAGCAAAATCCAAAATCAGAAGCAAATGACAAGATAAAAAATTGAAAATGGGATCAAAGGAACCCTGACCCTACATAAGTTCACTGCCCAGAGGAGGGGACCTAAGTCTTAACCTAATGGGAGTTATGATTTTCTCAAGTTTGCTAGGGTTTTAAGGCACCTTAAGAGGAAAAATGCACATCAAATTGAAAATGAAAGATAAATTCAAACCAATTTTACCTTAGAAACTACAAGATATGAAGAATGCAATGCAAAATGAACCAACATCAAACTCTTCATGGTTGGGCAGAAAGAATTTTTCTAAGTTAGAACAAAAGTATTGCCTTTTAAGAACTTTAATTCCAAAGAAAAAAGTCAAAATATATCAAGAACCAAAAGAAATTTATTTGAGAAGTTTGATAATGTTTCTAAATGTATTAAAATGCAATGTGAATTTTTTTGTGATTTTTAGAAACCTAAATGCTATTTTAATTAATTAATTTTCATTAACTAATTAAAATAAACATTTAAATATTTTTAAAATATGAAAATTATGCAAAAAATAAAATAAAAATTATTTTCAGAATGAGAAAAATATTTTAGGCTATGGTGCAAAAAATGAGATTTTTTGGAAATGATTTGCTATTTTAAATAAAATGTAGAAAGAAATACAGATAAATTGAAAACTAAATTAATTTAAATGAAAAGTAAGCTGATCCAGTGGCCAGTATTCAAAGATTTTTGGAGGGAGTTGACCCGCGCGCGAAGGGACGGCTGGGATTGAAACTGGAAATTTGACTTTCTTAAACTTAGTTAATTAAAACTAAACCTGATTAAAAAAGAATTAGGGTTTAATGAGCAATCTGGTACATTGGTTCACGCGCGGGAAGCTAGATCGTACGCTCCAGGTTCAAACTTACCACTAAACCCTAATTAACATTAATTACTCTCAGACGAACGGAACAGTGGTTCCGGTCGTCTTCTCCGGCGAGGCCAAATCCGTAACTCTCTCTATAAGCTACCCCAACCTAAATTAACTGCCCAGAAATAATCCCCCACTCAAAACGAACTCAAATCAACATCCAAACATAATTTATAACAAGCATACATGGAGAATCGAAGAAGAACAGAAAACTGAACAAAGTTTCAGAGAGTCATAACATGTTCATTCCTCAACCATTTTCAAAAATAAATAGAGCAGCATGATCAGTGAAGCATGGAGAACAACTCTATAACAAGAAATACAAGTTCTGGAAAAATTGTTCTTGGTGATACCTGAACTGGAGCTTTCACCTTTGGAGCTTTCTGGCCAGTTTCTTGCTTCCAATCACCTCCAATGATCTTCCTCAAGAGTTTGCAGTGCTTGGTTGGAGTTTATATAGCCTCTATGGGAAGTTTGCTGAAGCTCAGTTCAAAGGAAGTGAAAAATCGTATTTCTGTTTGGGGTTGTTTCGGGCTGCTTTGATGGGTGAGAAATGATCAGTGAAGCATTTTGAGATGAACGGTGGAAGAAGTTTTGAGAATAAAAATGGATGAGTTATGGGATTCGATAGAAAATGCAAAAGAGGGAGTTTTTGTGAACTATGGTGATGTTGTGGTTTCAGGCTTGCTTCTTGTGTGTTTTGAGTTTCATTTTGTCCACTTATCAAGTTGTGATAGGTCTGTGGAGTTGGTGTGGGCTATGCTGATTGGTATGGCCTTCTTGCAAAAAAGTCAACAAAGTTGTACTTTGAGGTATGGGCTGGTTCAGGCCAAGGACAAAGGCATGTCTTGTGCAGTTGTGATCAAGGAGAACCATGGAAGTGAGATTGAGGCAAACCAGCAAGTGGATTGAAGCTTATGGGGTTTTTTGCAATTTTCATTAAGTTTGGCCCTTTCTTGATTTCTTCATGCACAAGTCATGAAACTTGGAAATTCTTGGGCCAATTCTGAGTTTTAGGCAATGTGTTATGATGTTATGATGTGTAGAAGTCCATTTGAAGTCATAGAAATGCTTGGCAAGTGAATTTGCAAGTTTCCTCTTTGGCACAAAACTGGAAATTAAGTGATTTTTTCCAACTTTGCAAGGCCATAACTTTTGTTCTAAAATGAATTAGCATGAGTTTTTGTACTTTTTGAAAATGGGAGGATCCAACCTACAATTTTCATGACCAAAGATTTTCCATTTGAAGCATTTTTGAATAAAAAAGAGGAGGTTGAAAAACTTTCGCAAAATGGCAAGTTTACATTACAAGTCACTTTCCCAAAATGGCAACTTTGCAAATGGCTTGAAATTCTTCAATTTTGTGAACTTCTAACATATTCTAAGATCAAATAAAGATCATACACACTCAAAATGATGGAGAAGACCTTTTGGTTGGGTGGTTGGGGGCCTCAGATGCCCTGATTTTGCACTGACTTGCTCAAGAAGTCATCTATTGATCAGATGCCTTCCCCATTGAATTTCTTCATGAAAATTGGTATACATGGTCTTTATATCATATGGAGACCAATAGAAACAAGAATGAACACAATATTTGGAGTTATGGCCTCTGAAACCAAAACCCTAATTTTAGGTCATCTGTGCAGTTGATCTTGTCTCTGCTTCCATGTCTTCCTCAGTTCTTGTGATTTTCTGACTTCTTTGATCTTGAGAGGTTATAATATGATGCTTGAACATACATGGACCCCCTTGAAATGATTGATGACCTTTGGAGTGGCTCAAATGGCTCAGGGATGGCTCAGATCACAAACCCTAGATGCAGATGACTTTGAATCAATGCAGTGAAGCAAAAATGCAATATGAGATGATATGATTGAATCTATGCAAATGAAAAGAATCACAAGCCATGGTGTGAAAGAGTGAGGGAAAATTTGGTGTGTTTACAGCTGCCCCTATTCAAACATGAGTTAGTTGTGCAGGATGTAAGCAACGGCTTAACAGGCAAACAAGATAACTTGTGGTTGAATACCAAAGACAGTCCAAGATTTGCACTCACTGAATGAAGAAGAAAAGGGATATAGGTTGTAAAAGGAAGTAAAGTATGATTTATAAAGTGCGGGTGACGGAAGACGACCGTCGAGCAGAGGACGACTGCTGGGGATGAAGTAATGACGGGGACGACCGACATGCTGGGGAAATAGAGGGATCATGATGGGGACGACCATCAAGTAAAGAAACAAGACTCTTTGGGGATTTAAAGGTTAAGTTAATGATGGGGACAACCATCGGGTTGATAAAATAATATGATGAGGTACGGTCATCAAAGGTGAAGGACGATCACCTAGCAGGGGATGGCTGCTCTGTTGGGGACAAGATGAGGGACATTCATCTATTGGTGAAGGACGATCACCTGGCAAGGTACGGTCGCCGAAAGTATCATGACATAGGACGAATGTCGGATAGAAAGAGTCGACGATGGGGACGGCCATCAGATAAGCATGATGAAGGACGATCATCAAGAGGTGAAGGACGATCACCTAGCAGGGTACGGCTACTCTCGGGTTTTACCATGACATAGGACGAATGTCAAATAATTTGTCGGGGACTCTTCTGGGGAATGGTAGACACAGACGAATGTCTAAATTCAAGAAGATATAAGTGTTTGACACGGTGTATAGATTAAAGATGCGGACGAGCTTCCTTAGGACTATGATACAGACGAGTATCGGTAGAAACAAACGCTCGACGCATGTTCAGAGATGATGATACGGACGAGTACCAACTGGTTAACAAAGAACACGGACGAGTTGCCGAATCTGTGGAAAATAAGTTGTGTATACAAGATACGGACGAGTATCTGAGCAAGTAAACATGAGTGAGACATATACGAGTGTTTAACTGGCTAGGGAGGGTACGACACGGACGGGTGTCGGAAGAAGTGTATTATAAACAAGTATTTGGTTCCCAAAGTGTCTTTAGGCAACTATGATGGGGAAGGTGACACGGACGGGTGTCAGGGAAGTGTATACATATGTATCTGTCTGTTGAGAACGTTTGGGCGACTTTACTGGGGAATGATGACACAGACGAGTGCCAAAAGGAGCATGTATCTGTATTTGTGAGTGCAAAGAGGATGCTTTGGCTTTCTGCCGAGGAATTTGAGAGGTATTTTGTATTTTGCTGATGGAATGTCGGTACATACAGGTATTTGCTCAAAGCAAGGCTTATGATTATGCAATATGTTTGATTTTTGCCATAATGCTCCGTATTAAACGGAATGCTACGCTCTAGGGGGAAGATATGATGTGAATGCTATGATTATGCAAAAGATACCAATCCGGGATTCGGATCTCGTTGCAGAGAAGATTCCTGGCTGACTTGCTTGAAGTGGATATCCCAGCTGGGGATGAGATCATTGGTAGATCTGATATATCTGACTCTGTTTGGGGAATAAGTCGCTGATAGACCTATTCTTGGTGAGGAGGGGCCCAACTGGGGTCCGTGGAAGCTTTCGTCACTTTGTTATGAGATCTTCAGGAATTGCTCTTCTGGATAGCGGCTGGGAATCTGCGGGGAGATGGTTCCCTGTTTAACACTTGGCTGAGGAGGAATGATCACTGAATGACCTTCTTTGAGGATGATGATGTCTGGCAACTCAGCTGGGGAGAGGGCACCCCTGATGCTATTTGGGAGATGTGCTGAGTAAATAATGATTTGGCATCCTGCTGGGGAGAAGCTTTCATGCCCCATGTTGTGCGTTGAATATCTGCAATCCTGTTATGACCAAAAACGTACAAGTACCCCGAGGTATCCCTTACTGGATTCCATCATAGGAATTTAGACACTCCCGGGAGCAAATATATTTCCTGTAAGCATGTAATTTAGAAAAGATGCATCTGTATTTATGCAATCATTATATTAAGGACATCAGACATTTTTTGCAAATAAAAATGTACGAGACAAGATATGACTAAAAATCTGATTTTATTAATTTGCGTGCCTTGAATTTGGCAAATATAGTCAAAGAAACAGATCCCCTGAAATGAGGAGATTGTTATAAAACTGAGAAACAAAAAGGTGCTGGCAATGTTGATGCCGCTTTTGTGAGCTTCCCTTTTGCTATGACTCGTATGACATTGACGTTCTTCTCATCTTGCTTTTGAAGAAGGCTGATTCTGACCGATGCTTGAAACTTTCGCGCTTGCCATGTTGTAAGTGATACAGACGAATTCAGAATGCAGTTGTTCGCTTATTCCCTTATTTTGCGTGGATCACCCTTTCGGGTTTTCAATCCACCGGGATACCCATTTTTGCCTGAGTTGTCCAATGTGGCTTTTCAACTCAGCGGGTGTACATTTTTTTATTTTTTTTCCCTTATTTTTTCCCGAGTCTTTTATTCTGTTTTTTGACTCGCCGGGATGCCCTATTTTTGCCTGGACTTACATTCTGTTTTTATGTCCAGCGGGTCATTTTTATGCGAAGTATTTTTTAACTGCATCTGAATTCACAGGGGACAGGAAGTCTTCACCATCCATATTACTGAGCATCAGTGCTCCACCAGAGAAAACTTTCTTTACTATGAACGGACCATCATAATTCGGAGTCCACTTGCCCCTGTGGTCTGTATGAGGAGGGAGGAGTCTTTTCAGCACAAGATCTCCTACTTGGTATTCCCGAAGCCTAACTTTCTGATCGAAGGCTTTCTTTATTCTTTTCTAATATAGCTGCCCATGGCAGATTGCAGCTAATCTCTTCTCTTCAATCAGATTCAGTTGTTCCTATCGGGATCGGACCCATTCTGCTTCATTATGCTTAACATCCATCAATACCCGTAAAGAAGGTAGCTCAACTTCAACGGGTAGGACTGCCTCCATACCATAAAAAAGCTGATACGGTGTTGCCCCAGTGGATGTTCTGATTGACGTTCGGTATCCATGCAAGGCAAACGGTAGCATTTCATGCCAGTCTTTGTAGGTAACCACCATCTTCTGTACAATCTTCTTGATATTCTTGTTAGCTGCCTCTACAGCACCATTCATCTTTGGCCTGTAAGGAGAAGAATTGTGGTGTTGGATCTTGAAGTCCTGGCATAGTTCTGTCATCATTTTTTTGTTCAAGTTGGAACCATTATCAGTAATGATTCGCTCGGGCACTCCATACCGTCAGATGATGTCTCTCTTCAGGAACCGGGCTGCCACTTGCCTTGTAACATTTGCATAAGAAGCTGCTTCGACCCACTTGGTAAAATAGTCAATGGCTACCAGGATGAATTTGTAGCCATTTGAAGCAGTCGGTTCAATCTTGCCAATCATATCAATGCCCCACATGGAAAAGGGCCAGGGTAAAGACATCACATTCAAAGGATTGGGAGGCACAAGCACTTTATCCGCATAGATCTGGCATTTATTGCATTTTCTGGCATAGGCACAACAGTCCGCATCCATTGTGATCCAGTAATAGCCTGATCTCAACAACTTTTTAGCCATGGCATTCCCTCCCGCGTGGGTACCGAAAGATCCTTCGTGCACCTCGTGCATTAACAAGTCCGCTTCTGCCCTATCAACACATCTGAGGAGTACCATATCAAAGTTTCTCTTATACAGGGAACCATCAGCATTTAGGAAGAAACTGCCAGCCATCCTTCTTAACATCTTCTTATCATTGGAAGATGCCCTAGGTGGGTATGTTTGATAATCCACGAAGCATTTGATATCATGGAACCAAGGCTTATCATCTTTGACAACATCTGCTGAAAATACATATGTTGGTCTGTCAAGTCTGGACACTGAAATCCGAGGCACAAAGTTGGCAGCTTGAACTTATATCATGGATGAAATGGTAGCCAGAGCATCTGCAAACTAATTTTCATCTCGAGGGATATACTCAAGCTTGACTGTTGTGAAGAAATTCAATAACCTCCTTGTATAATCCCGATAAGGTATCAGATGATCTTGGTGGGTGTACCATTTGCCGTTGGTCTGATTGATTACCAGAGCTGAATCTCCGAACACAGTCAAAGTCTTGATCCTGAGGTCAATGGCTTCCTCAAGACCTAAAATACAAGCTTCGTATTCAGATTCGTTGTTAGTGCAGTTAAAGGTGAGTTTTGCCGAGAAAGGCATGTGAACTCCTTTAGGTGTAATGAGTACTGCACCAACACCCCGACCATTCATATAAACAGCCCCTTCAAACATCATAGTCCATTCTTCTTTCGGGTCAGGCCCTTCAGTGTGAATAGGCTCTTCATGATCTTTCGCTTTTATGAACATGATGTCTTCATCAGGGAAGTCAAATCTCATAGGCTGGTAATCATCAATGGGTTGCTCAGCGAGATAATCAGACAATACACTTCCTTTGATGGCCTTTTGAGATGTGTACTGAATGTCGTATTCTGTGAGGATCATTTGCCATCTTGCAACCCGTCCGGTAAGTGCTGGCTTCTCAAAAATGTACTTGACTGGGTCCATCTTCGAGATCAATAAAGTGGTGTGGGTCAACATATATTGCCTTAGTCGGCGAGCAACCCACGCTAAAGCACAGCAATTTTTCTCGAGCAGTGAGTAACGTTGTTCACAGTCGGTAAACTTTTTGCTTAGGTAGTATATTGCATACTCTTTTCGACCAGACTCGTCATGCTGGCCCAACACACACCCCATTGACTCTTCTAATACTGTCAAGTACATGATTAGAGGTCTTCCTTCAACTAGAGGCATAAGGATTGGAGGCTCTTGTAAGTATTCCTTGATTTTGTCAAAAGCCCTCTGGCAGTCTTTGTTCCACCTGACCGTTTGTTCTTTTCTTAACAACTTGAACAAGGGTTCACAGGTTGCTGTAAGGTGAGATATGAACCGTGAAATGTAGTTCAATCTACCTAGAAACCCCCTAACTTCTTTTTCAGTCTTCGGTGCAGGCATTTCTTGAATGGCTTTGACTTTGTCAGGGTCAACTTCAATCCCTTTCTCACTTACAATAAATCCCAGCAGCTTACCAGATCGCACCCCGAATGTGCATTTGTTGGGGTTTAACTTCAATTGGTACTTCCTCAGACGCTTGAATAACTTTAACAGATTCACCAGGTGGTCTTCTTCTGTAAGGTACTTGGTAATCATGTCATCCACATAACATTCAATTTCTTTGTGGATCATGTCATGGAATAATGTTACCATAGCCCGTTGATAAGTGGCACCAGCGTTCTTCAGTCCGAATGCCATTACCTTGTAACAGAATGTGCCCTAGGGTGTGATGAAAGTTGTCTTCTCCATGTCTTCGGGTGACATTTTGATTTGATTGTATCCTGAAAATCCATCCATGAAGGAGAACACCGAGAACTGAGCCGTATTATCCACCAATACATCAATGTGAGGTAGAGGGAAGTCATCTTTCTGGCTGGCTTTGTTCAGATCCCGGTAATCCACACACATCCTCACCTTGCCATCCTTTTTAGGCACAGGTACAATATTAGCAACCCACGGCGGATAACTAGTCACTGCAAGGAAACCGGCGTCCCACTGCTTTTGTACCTCTTCTTTTATATTTATTGCCATATCTGGGCGAGTACGTCGTAACTTCTGTTTTACTGGTGGGCAGTCTTCTTTCAGAGGAAGCTTGTGCATGACAATGTCGGTATCCAACCCTGGCATGTCCTGATAAGACCAAGCAAAAACATCTACATATTCTCGAAGCATGTCAATCAGTTGCTCTTTCACCGAATCTTGCAGGCAGGCCCCGATCTTGACTTCTTTCAAGTCTTCTTTTGTACCAAGATTAACCGTTTCGACCTCCTTTTGATGAGGAGTGATAACCTTCTCCTCTTGTCTTAACAACCTAGCTAGCTCTTCAGGTATCTCATAATATTCTTCAACCCCTTCATCAGCTTGATTGATTGGATTGTCAAAGTCATACGAAGTCATAGCAGTGTTGTTGTCGGTGCAGTCTGAAGGACACTTTCTGCAAGGGTTTAGATTGGTTTATTTTAGTGATCAGTTTTATCTTATTTAGAAAAACTGAAAATGAAGTTATTTATTCTGAAAAACATTGCCATTTTATTTTTGTACAAAAAGTGAAAAATGAAAAATAGTGAGCGAAAAAGAAAAGACTCATTTGCAAAAGATGTCCTGATATTCATTAATTGATCTTTGCACAAAATACAAGATGGCCCGATTACAAAATGAGTCTTGACATCTTGGGCAAGATGCAAGACTTGATGCATGCTTTAAAATACAGGAAATAATAATTACTCTGTAGGAGTAACTCTTATAATTTCCTGGGAAGACCAGTTTGAGACATGGCTCCCCAGGATCCTTGGACGTATCCAGCTTTCCAGGTTGCGCTCGCCTTCTGACTCATCTTCCAAGCTATTCACAGCATCTGGGGTGAGCATCCCCGCACTAATAAACTTGGGCTCTTTTGCAGCCTCTGGTTGATCTTGTTGAGTTGGTCTGTAACCCAACCCAAATCGGTCTTCTTTCTTTTCCACGGGCAGCAGATTTCCCCAGCCTTGGGCAGTACCTTCCTCAACAACCTTTCGGGCTTGCTGATATGATGTGATGGAAGTTCCCAACACAACAGATACTTCATTTATATTAAAGGCCTCAAACCCCTGACTCATGGTTTCATGGATCTCCCTATAGATTTCTATGTACTTATACGTAGCCAGCTGGCTAACAAAGATGTCCTCCTCCCCACATATGGTGATGATTTGGCCTTCCCACTCGAATATTAACTTCTGGTGAAGGGTAGACGTAACAGCGCCAGCGGCGTGGATCCAGGTTCTACCCAACAGAAAGTTGTAGGCCGGTTGTATGTCCATCACAAAGAAGGTAGTTTTGAAGGTATGCGGGCCAATCAACACAGGCAGATCAATCTCCCCAAGCACTGATCTTTTAGAGCCATCGAATGCTCTCACCACCAAATTACTCGGACGCAATGCCAAGCCATCATACTCCAGCTTCACTAAGGCCTTCTTTGGTAGAACATTGAGGGATGACCCAGTGTCCACCAGTACATGAGACAGAACAGCACCCTTGCATCCAAGGTGATATGCAAAGCCTTGTTATGGATGCGTCCCTCTGTTGTTAAGTCAGCATTGGTAAAGCCCAGTCCATGACTGGTGTTGACATTTGCAACCAGAGTTTCTAGCTGATTAACAGTAATCTCCTCCGGCAAGTATGATGCGTGCAGGACTTTCAACAATGCGTTCGTGTGAGCTTCGGAACACATCAACAGTGATAATATGGAGATTTTGGAGGGTGTTTGGTGAAGCTGGTCCACCACCTTGTAATCCCTCCTTTTTATGATTCTCATGAACTCGTCTACATCTTGTTCAAAAGATGTCTTCTGAGTGTCTTTGGCAGTTGGCTCTTCAGATACCACACTCTTTCCTTTTGCTTTGGCAGCAACTTCTGCTTCAACATTAGGTCTTTGTGTTTGTGAGGCAAAAAGGCGTCCGCTTCTGGTGAAGTCTCCGCCTCCCCCAACATTATCAACTTGTGGAGAAGAGGTTGATGAATCCAGAGTGATTTTCTCCCCATTGCAGTAGAGATCAGAGCCATAATGCCAAGGTATGGCATTACTGCTTTCATAAGGAACCGGTCCAGGCACCGTAATGGTGACCAGACTGATTGCTACAGAGGAAGGTATTGTAATGGTGTGCGGATCATAGTAAATTGTGACTGGTGATCTGGCAGGAGGTGCCACGGTTTGTTGTTGGAAATTGCTGTTGGGAGGAACATTTGATGGGTCATAGTAGATTGTAACTGTTGAAACATCTTCGTTAATTTTTGCTGGCGTTGTAGAAGATTCTGTTGAAGTTGTAGCAGGAATGGTGACCGAACTTGTATTCGCTGAAGTGATTGATTGAGCAGTTATTGGAGTTGTAGTGGAATCTGTTGGAACAATGGTTGCTGACGTTGTAGGAGTATCTGGGATTGTTGTTAAAGGAATTGCTAGATTTGTAGGCGCCGTTGTCGAAATCTGAAGGATACCATCCTTAATAAGACCATTTATGCCGCTTCTCAGCCTTTCACACCCATTGACTGCAATGTTGCAATACCCACATCCGAGCACACACCCGGGGAACACTTGGCATTCTAAAAGCTGAGCTTTAATTTCAACCAAAGGTGTTCAAATTTGTGCAACACTGGTGATTAAGGTTGACGGTTTGCCTTCCTTAATGGCATTAATCCTAGGCCCATTGTGACTAGGCATTGGATTCCTTGTGACATTCGGGGGAGGTGCAAAGTTGAGAGCTTTTGAGTCCACCAGGTCTTGGACTTTCATTTGTAAGGCCCTGTATTTTTCAGTGTTATGCCCCGGTGAGTTTGATTGGAATGCACACCTGGCATTGGCGTCATAGTTCTTTGGCATATTGGAGGGATCTGGAGGTGCCAATGTCCTTAACTCAACCAGGTTGAGCTTCAGGAGTTATGGCAAGAGTACAACATACGACATTGGGATTGGGTCAATTACCCTGTTTTCCTGTGATGGTCTTTGTTGAAAAGGACGCTGTTGTTGGTTGTTATTGCTGTTGTTGTAGGTTCTCTGTTGCGGATAATGAACTTGTTATTGATACTGTGGCTGTTGTTGTTGAGGATATGCTGGTTATTGAGGAATCGGAGCTGGAATGGTGACAGCTGCTATTGACCGGTGAGCGTATTGAGGCCTGCCCCTGCTTGCATGAATGGAATTTGTTTCACCGGCCCTCCGGGGTCCCACAAAAGGCTTTCTGGGATTACTGGATGAACTTGCACCAATGTCGGAAATCTTGTCCATCTTCAGTAGACTTTCAATCATTTCACCTGCTATGACGACATCAGCAAAACTGGTAGAGAAGAAGGCAGCCAATCTATCAATATAGGTTCCTTGCAAAGTATTCATGAACATGTCAGCCATTTCTCTTTCTGACATGGGTGGTTGGACAGCAGCAGCAAGCTATCTCCATCTTTGGGCATATTCCCTGAAGCTTTCTCGGGAAGACTGAGACATTCCCATCAAAAGGGTCCTGTTGGGAGCCATGTCCAGGTTGTATTGATATTGTCGGATGAAGGCTTCAGCTAAGTCCTTCCAGCATCTAATGGTAGCTCTGGTCAAGTGTGAATACCACTCCCTTGAAACCCCAGTCAAACTGTCTTCAAAGTAGAACATCCACAGCTTTTCATCCATAGTATAAGCTTTAAGTCTTCCCAGGAAAGACTGCAGGTGAGTTCGTGGACAAGAGGTACCATTGTATTTTTCAAAGCACGGGGGTTTGAATTTGTGGGGAATTCTCACCCCATCCACTAGTCCCATATCCATCACATCAAAGCCTAAGGAATTCTGAGACTCCAGAGATCTCAACTTCTCAACAATTTCATCCAATCTCCTGTCATAGACTTCATCTCCGGCTCCCATAAAAGTAAACTGCTCTTCTTGGGGATCCTCTTGCAAGATTCTTCCCCCAGTAGTATTACCTTGCACATTCCTCGGGATGTTAGCTTCTGGATCCAGGAGAGGTCCAAATACTGGTGGATCAATACGAGGCTGACCCCGCTCATTGTTACTAGTCCCTCCTGTTCCAAGATGAGGTTCCTCGGGAGTTTGTGTTTCCACCAGTTCCCTTAACCTTTCTTGACTCTGGGCCAAGCCAGTCATCACAGCCATGAATTGAGTCATTTGATTTCTCATCTCCACTCTTTCATTAGCCATTTGATTTCTGACCTCAGTCAGATCCTGCTGTACTTGTTCCATTTGAATGCCGGGAAGGTTGTTGCGATTAGGGTACTGGTGCGTGTGGTTGACAGGGAACACTCGGCGACGAGCAATGTTTCCTGAGATCACAACAAAGTTAGAAACGATAATAATAAAACCTACAAAACAAAACAAAAGTTAGTATGCAATGCAGTATGCTTATTTGTTTTCCAAGGTATCCGGTTTGATTCTTGGTTTTGACCTTTCCAGACCTCGAGGAAGATGTTTGATGTTGTCGAGAGAGAAGCCCAAATGGAAACAAACTGGAATATATTACAAATGGTGAACAATACATAGCTTGTTTTACAACATATGCCCATGGAGGGTCAAAATACATCAAAAAAGAAAAAGTACATCAAATGGAAATAACAACAAACAAAGAATCAAACATCCAGTCCAAACTCCTCTTCCCTGACTTCCTTCAGGAGTGCCTCAGTCACTGGACCAGCTGGGTGCTCTGTAATGGTCCTAATGAGGAGGTTCCTGGTGGCAATGGCAGTGGTCAGCTTCTTGTGCCTGTCTTGGTCCTTTGATCTCTTCAATCCTGCTATGAGCTTCAAGTCTGAAATTTCCTTCTGAGCTGCCAACAAAGCTTCATGCTGCTTCTTCTCATTGGCCTCTAGCTGTTCAATCTTGGCTTGAGTTTTCTGGTCTTCTTGTGTACGGGCCTCAGTGATCCTAACCCACCTAGCCTGACTCTCTTGCAGATAGAGCTCAGTCCTAGCCTTCTGAATCTTGGCTTCTTTACAGGCATTCTTCAATATTTGTTCCCCAGCCCTTGCTTTCCTGATGTAGTCCTCTGTCTTCTCAATTTTGGTGAGATCTCCACCCTGAGCTTTTCCAATCTCTCAATGTCCAGACGACCATCACTTCTTTCCCAAAGGGTCTTCTTCAAGGCTTGAGATAGGTTTTCATTCCTTTCCTTCAGCTTCTCAAATTCTTCTAGGCTGACAGTTGCTGTAGGTTGTACTGTAGAGGGTCCAGGTATGTCCTCCAAGGTGAAGGGCATTCCAGTAATCTGAGCTCTAGTACGGGACCGGTCATAGTACTGAGCTGAAGCAATATTATTACACCTTCCCAGAATTGCCACCGCTTTTGTCTGAATGTTGTCCCAAGCCCAGGATGCTCTTCTGACAACAGTTGAATTAGGTTTTACTTCACAATATAGGGTCTCAGCTAAATCTTGCACCCTGGGAGGGTGAATCAAAGCATAGCCCAGTTGTCTCTTAAACAGTAAAGGATTGTAGTTGATGTAACCCTTTACTCCTATCAGAGGCACATTTGGGTACTGTCCACAGCTGGTGATAATGTCCTTGCCTTCGGTGCTCTGGGTGCCCCATCTAATATCATTTGAAGTCAAAGCAATGAGCCTCTTGGCCCAGTTCTTCTGTTGGTGAGGGTTCAGGAAGGCATCTGACTTAGGAAGGTGTCTGAGCAGCCAGGAGTAAAACAAAGGAGCACAACATCTAACCAACTTCCCCCTTTGTTTCTCATTCCTCTGATGGATGGAATAATAAAAGTCCCCTTGCAGTGTGGGTACTGGGTTCTTCAGAAGAAACAGATGGATGGCATTCTTGCTGACAAATTTGGGCTCATCTGCAAACAGTATAGCCCCATATATGCTGAGGGCTAACAGTGCACAGACTGCCCTCCATTCTCCCAAAGAGGCCTTCAGGATGGCCTGAGAAATCAAGAAATCCAAGTTCAAACCAGGGATCCCAGCTTTTGTTGTCATACTTTGCTCAATCAAGGCAGGCTCCAAGTATAGTGCCTTTGTTATCTCTTAATTTTTGGGAAAAGTCATTTCCGGGTTGAAAGGGATTCCACCTCTGATAGGTACTCCAGTCAATGAAGAAAACTCTTCCAGCAGAGGCCCTAGCTGGAAGTCTGGAAAGGTGAAACATCTCAAGGGAGGGTCATAAAACTATAAGCATGTGTGGATCATGCTTCTCTGAGAAGGGTCAAGGTCCATAACCATGTCCAGGATTCCTCCATAATGCTCTCTAAACAAAGGGATGTGGTCAGGTGTGATAAGTGACTGGACCTGCCTGATACTAGTCAACACAGGCTCAAAGAAATGGTAGGATATTTTGCTCTTCTTGGGGGTAGTCACGAGTGTGCTGAAGAGGATGAAGATAGGTGCTGATGAATATCACAGACTGATGCTGGAAATGAGCCACTGACAGGTTGATGCTAGTGATGATGAAGATAGCTGAAGCAGATAACTGATGAAGCAAAGGTCTATGCAAGAGAAGGGGTCAAAACCAAACCAGATATGATATGGATACCCTGAAAAACAAATAAACAAATGTTAAATGATGCAATGATGATATATGCAAATGATATGCAAGGGTTTGTGATCAAGCTAGATCTGATTATCTGTCTTGATATAAGGCCCATGTATGTTCAAGAAGTCCAGATGGAGGTTCAGAAATCCAGTACCCAAGGTGGGGGACTCAAATAAAGAGTCACATGTCCAGGGTTAATCACAAGAACTGTCCAAAATGAGGTACTCTTAAACAGAACAAAAAAACAGGGTATGATGTGGCCAAAGGTACCTGCAAACCTGTAAACAGCCCAACCCCCTCACAGGTAGTGTTCTAGAACAAGGATCTTCAGACTTGGATCAGTTATGAGAAGTGTAAACACTTCTAACCCGGAGGTACAATGTTTACAATAACTATAAAAGATCTTCCACTAATTCGCCTCAGCTTCTGAAGGTCATAATAAAGGTCATCCAGACTTAGCAGGCTTCCCAGATAGCCCTAGCACTACAGGAAATCTGTAGCACAGAGTTCTCAAGAAGAAACCCACATCTGAACCGTGTTTCATATTCCCGTACCAGACCGAAATGGAATGGGAAAGAACATGAACCACTCTAGCCTAGGTGTCACTCAGGTCCCAGGTATAGGGCCTTAAACTCTCAATGAAACCCCACCCACCAAAACAGCAAACCAGATCCAGCAATGACAGTATAACAATATGATGTATAAAACTGTAAAGAAAGCAATAAACAAGACTGTACATAAAGCAATGGAATAAATACATAAACACATATATCACATAACACCCCAGTAAACACAAATCAAACAAGCGTTAGGAGGAACCCACAAAAAGAACCAGAAGCCCTGGTTACAATATAAGGTTCCCCAGCAGAGTCGCCAAGCTGTCGCTCCCACCAGATGACACCTGGTCATGAGGGGTACAGACGCGAACGGTCGGCGAAAGAGAGAGAACACACATGGGTGATCTCAAAAAGAAAAGAGTCGCCAGCTAGGCATTTTTATCCCGAAGGAAAGGTAATGCTGCATAGACCTAGAAAGATATGGACAAGACGGTTGCAAAGTAGAGAAACTGAGAAAGGGGGTTGGTTACAACCTGGGAAGGTATTATCACCCAGATTGTCCGTCGTACTCGACGGGATCCACGCTTGAAAGATTTGTGTTAAAAAGGGGTAGTGTTAGTGCAATCTGTGTATCAAAGCTGGAAAGAATGCAAGTGTCAATGTAAAAGAAATGTGAAGTGTATAAGAGAAGTGTCAGTGTAAGAACAAGAGTACAAGGCTCAAGACTATGAGGCTTAAAGAATAATGCTGGAAGAGGGGGGAATATACAGAGACTTTTGTTCGATAACTGTTAAGTTATGCCTACGTATCCTCTCGTGCAATGAGGAAGTCAGAACACCGTAGTTCGACTCAAAGAGACTGAAAATAAATTGACTGATGAACTGCTTGCTTATCTATGCTCAAGTGTATGACCTGTCTGGCTCAGGTGCAAACTGTCTTGCATTAGACGGAAGAAGCAAGTTCTTGCTTGTGAGTGAATGAGGTGAGAAAAGAATCCCAGAGGAGACGATTATTGTTTATTTTTGTGTTTTCAATCTTTTATTGCTTTTTTTGAGTTTGTCATAAGATAATGAGCTTAAGCCTAAACCAAGGGTTAGTAAACTCATCATATCCTCCCTCTGATTAGGGGTAATGAGAATACCTTAAGTATGAAGTAAACACCTCACACTTAATCACCATGATGTAGGATTAAGATCATTAACCTACTTGCATTTATTTAGATGTTTTTGGAGTTTTTGTTTAGTGTTAAGTAATGAGTTTAAGCCATAATCAATTATTTAATGGACCCATTACACCATCCTAATAGAAGGATAATAGATGAGAACATTTAAGCTGAAGAAGATACCTCAACTTAATCCATGATTAGGGATTAACCTCATGACAAAACAAAGCCTTTATAAAAGTGTATTTTAGTTAATGGTAAGATTAAGAATTAGATTTTATGGTTTGTAGGACAACTTGAGGGGGACTTGTCCATTAACACTAGGGTTAGTCCTTCGTAACCAATTAAGGAAGAATTAGAACCCTAATGCAAGGCCCAAGTTACAAGCTTAGTGTATTAGTGATTATTAGATGGGTTGATTAAAGGATTTAAACACATTAAGCATTTAACACTTAGGATTAAAGTTATACACTCCAGCCTAAGAGAAGGATGCAGGCATACCCTTAATCACAAAGCCTTAAAACCTTAAGGGTTTAGTCCCTGATTATGAGATGAGAGGAGAGACACAAAAGATGACACAGAGGTAAAACTAATAGGGGACTAATCAAACCCTAATTATGATCATGCATGGGTGTTCCTAGGGTTTACGATGCTTTCAAAAGATCTTCAAGAAGAAGCCACCAAGGAAGAAGCAGATGAAAGGAGGAAAAGCAGAAGAAGCAAGTCAACTTACTTCACTTAAGAAGATAAGTTTCTTAAAGAAAGAAAGTGAAGAAGGAACATGAATGAGAAAGCTCACTCTAATACAAATACAAAATGAAGCAATGAATGCATAAGAGAGATGAGAAGAGATTGTGAGAAGTGAAGGCAAATTCACTTCCCAAATACTTACCACCTGAAAAGTTAGCATAAAGAAATGAAGTGAAAAGAAAATGAAATGAATGCAAGGATGAAAACCAAAACCAGAAGCATGTTCATGATGCAAATGTATTTCAAGAGTGGTGGGTGATCATACAAGTGATGACGATGCAAAAGAAGCATGAAAGGAACATGAAAGTTCATTAATGCACATGAAATGAAATGAATGCATATCATGTCAAATGGATGAAGAAATGATCAAACATGATTCTAATGTGTCCTATGATGTCTTATATGTTATGTGAATGCATAAAATGTAATGGAAAGTTCATGAATGCAAGCATATGCAAGGTGTATGCAAAGGAAGGTGAGAAATTAGGGTTTTCATGCAACATGAGATGCAAAAGTCAAAAGAACCCTAACCCCATATGATTTTATACCCCAAAGGAGAAGACCTAACTCCTAACCCTAAGGAAGATATGACTTTTCTAAGTTATCTAGGGTTTTAAGGTACCTAAGGGAAAAATGCCAATCAATTCAAAAAGGCAGAAGAAATTTATGACAAAATTATGTTAGAAACTATATGTCAAATGAAGATCAATGCAAAAAGAACCATTATCATACCATTCTTGGTTGGGCAGAAAATAATTCTTAAAGTTAGGGTTCTAAAATGTGAATTTTATGAACCCTAAATTCAACAAAATTATCAAAAATGGTTCAAAACCAAAAAGACATTTGTGTGGATGGTATGACAATGTCTCTAAATATTTAAAGATGCAATATGAAGTTTTTGGGATGTTTTAGAAACCTAAATGATATTTTAATTAATTAATTTTCATTAATTAATTAAAATAAACATTTAAATGTTTAAAAAATGATTTTTTAATGTGAAAAATAAAAATAAAAAATATTTTTTGGTTGAGAAAATTATTTGAAATAAAAATGCAGAATAAAAATATTTTTGGAAATTTCTAGCTATTTTAAATAAATGACACAAGATTAAATTAGAAAAATGAAATAAAAATTAAAATAAACTGAAATATGCAAAGGGAATAAAATAAAAATGAAATAAAATAAAAATTGACTGTGCGCCAGATCCTGTGGCCTACATTCAAACTTACCTAAACTTAATTAATTAATTATTTAATCCTAATTAATAACTAATGATCTAATCTGGACCACACAACACGAACGAGAGAGACATATCCAATGGTCCACGTTCAAACAGAAACCCTAACCCTAATTATCACTTAATGACTCTCAGGTCACCGGAGAAGAGCTCCGGTCGTCTTCTCCGGTGACCCCCTCACCTGAAAACTTCCAACTTCTTCCCTAGGTACTTTCTGGAGCTCTAAAGCTCCAGATTCACTCCTCTCCCTCTCCTAATATCAAATCCACTCTAAAAAAAATTTCTTTTCACTCAAACTCCCGATTCGAAGAGAAACATAAACATGGCAAAAATTTCAGACAATCAATACACACTCATTTCTCAACCATTTTCGAAAATTCCAAGTTCAGTGTGATCAGTGGAGCATGCTTTATCATTTTGTAACATAAAAGAGAAGTTCTTGAAAAATTAATTCGAATGGCTACCCGAGATGGAGCATTTCACCCTTGAGCTTTTTTGATGCTTCCTTGGTACAAAATGCCTCTAATGACCTTCCTGAAGAGGTTGCAGTGCTTGGAAAGCTTTGTGGATGGCTTGTTTGTGAGTTTGCACCTCAACTGGCTGAAAATCGTATTTTGCTTATGGTGTGTTCTTGGCTGTATTAATGGGTGGTTTATGATCAGTGAGTGATTTAGAGATGAATGGTGGAATTTGTTTGAAGATTGAGTGGCTGAGTTGGGAGATTCGAAAGCTTTTGCAAGAGGGAGAGTTTTTGTGAACTTTTTGATTCTTAGGGTTCAGCTTGTTTTCTTGTGTGTTATGACCATCATTTGGTCCACATATCAACTTGTGATAGGTCTGTGGAGTGGTTGTGCCCTATTGTGATTGGTATGGCCTTCTTGCAAAAAGTCACCAACTTGTGTGCTTGAGGTATGGGCAAGGATGCAGCTGGCCTTTGGGCATGTCCATGTGCAGCTGACTTCAAGGAAGTCCACAAATTCATTCTTGAGGCAATTCAGCATGTGGGAAATAAGTTATGGGGTGTTTTGCAATTATGTGAAGTTTTGGCCCCTTTGAGAAATCTTGATGTTCAAGGCATGTGATCTTGTAATTCCTTGGGAAATTCTGATCTAGAAGCAATGCACTATGATGTTATGATGTATTGAAGTGTGTTTGAAGTCACAAATAGCCTTGGCAAGTGGTTTTGCAAAGAATCCCTTTTGGTGCATTCTTGAAATTTATGGGATTTTTGCCAACTTTGACAAGCCATATATTGAGTTCCAAACTGAATTAGATCTTGTTCTTGTACTTTTTGAAAAGGGAATGATCCAATCTACAACTTTCATGACCAACAATTTTTCATTTGAAGCATTTTTGGTTAAGAAAGAGGAGGTTGAAAAACTTTACCAAAATGGAGAGTTTACATTACAAGTCATTTCCATTTTTGGCAACTTTTGATTTAGCTCACTTTTCTTCAAATTTGTGAAATTCTAAGCACTTCAATGATCAAATAAAGATCATATAACTTCAATTTGATGAAAAATCCACTTTGGTTCCATGGATGGGGGCCTCAGATGCCCTGATTTTGCTCTGACTTGCTCAAGAAGTTACCCAGTGATCAGATGACTTCCACAATGAATTTCTTCATCAAACTTGGTATGTATGATCCTTATAACATATTGAGACCAATAGAAACAAGAATGACAAAAAAAATTGAGTTATTGCCTCTGAAACCAAAACCCTAATTTCAGGTCATCTGTGTAGTTAAACCCTAGCTCTGCTTCCATCCTTTGCCAGTTCTTGTGATTCTTTGACTCCCTTGATCTTTGGAGGATAAAATATGATGATTGGACATACATGGACCCTCTTTAAATGATTGAAGACCTTTGGGGTGGCTCAGATGGATCCATGGATTTCTCAGATCACAAACCCTAGATGTAGATGAACTTGACCTAATGCAGTGAAGCAAAAATGCAACATGAAATGGTATGATTAAATTTATGTAAATATGAAAGATCACAAGCCATGGTGTGAACTTAGTGAGGGAAAATTTGGGGTGTTTACAGCTGCCCCTATTCAAGCATGAGTTAGCTGTGTAGGATGCTAGCGCCTGGCTTAATAGGCAAATAGGATAACTTGTGGTTGTATACCAAAGATAGTCTGAAATTTGCACTCACCGAGGAGAATAAGAAAAGGGATATAGATTGTAAAAGGTAGAATAGTATGATTATAAAGTACGGGCGATGGAGGACGACCATCGAGCAGAGGACGACTGCTGGGGATAAAGCAATGATGGGGAAGGCCGACATGCTGGGGAAATAAAGAGATCATGATGGGGACAACCATCAAGCAAAGAAACAAGACTCTATGGGGATTAAAATGAAGTCAATGATGGGGACGACCATCAGGTTCAAAGCATACATGAAATAAACGATGAGGTACGGTCATCAAAAGGTGAAGGACGATCACCTAGCAGGGGACGACTGCTCTTTATCACGACATAGGACGAATGTTGGATAGGAAAGGTCGACGATGGGAACGGTCATTGGATAAAAGTGATGAAGGACGATCATCAAGAGGTGAAGGACGATCACCTAGCAGGGTACGGCTACTCTAGGGATTGTACCATGACATAGGGTGAATGTCAGATAACTAGATCAACGATGGGGACGGCCATTGGATAAAAGTGATGAAGGACGATCATCAAGAGGTGAAAGACGATCACCTAGCAGGGGACGGCTGCTAAATATCACGACATAGGGCGAATGCCGGATAGAAAAGGGTTCCAATAATGGAGACTCCGCTGGGAGAAAGATGAGGGACGATCATCCAAAGGTGAAGGATGATCACCTAGTAGGGTACGGATGCCGAAAGTATCATGACATAGGATGAATGTCAGATAGAAAAGATGTTTTATTGGGGACTTTGCTGGGGAATAGTAAACACAAACGAGTGTTTACATCCAAGAAATGAGAGGCATGAGTGTTTGACACTGTGTATAGATTAAAGATGCGTACGAGCATCCTTAAGACTATGATACGGACGAGTATCGGTAGAAACAAATGCTGACGCATGTTCAGAGATGATGGTACGGACGAATACCAATTGGTTAACAAAGAACACAGACTAGTGTTGAATCTGAAGGGAAATAAGTGGTGTATACAAGATACGGACGAGTATCTGTATGAATTAAGATTAGCATGAGTGAGACACAGACGAGTGTTTAACTTGCTGGGGAGAGTATGACATGGACGGGTGTCATAAGAGGAAACGTATCAGTTATGAACTTATAAGTGTAAAAGGTAATCCGGTGATCTGTGGGGATAGGATGACGCGGACGAGTGTCAATGAAAGTGTATTATGAAGAAGTGTTTGGTTTACAATAAGTGATTAGGCAACCATGCTGGGGATCCGTGACACGGACGGGTGTCAAAAGAGTATGTAAACTTTTGTATTCAACAAGGATATTTGTGGCTTATATCTGTAGGGAGATGATATGACACGGACGATTGCCGAATGAGTATATATAAGCATGTACCTGTGTTGGGGAATGCAAAGGGGATGCTTTGGCTTTCTTTTGGGGAAATATGAGATGACACAGACGAGTGTCGGGAAAAACATATTATGTATAAGCATCTGCTGGTAAAAAGTGTTCTGGCGACTTTTCTGGGGAATGATGACACAGACGAGTGTCAAAAGGAGCATGTATCTGTATTTGAGAGTGCAACAGGGACACTTTGGCGTTCTGCGGGGACTGTGAGTCTTTGTATACATTGATGATGGAATGTTGGTGGTGTTTGCAGGTAACTGGTTCGAACCTGACTTGTGATCATGCAATATGTTTGATTTTTTCCGTAATGCACCGTATTAGACGAAATGCTAACACTCTACGGGGATAAATGATGCGAATGCCATGATTATGCAAAGAAACCGATCCGGGATTCGGATCCCGCTGCTGGTGGAGATCTCTGGCTTCTCGAAGGATATCCCAGCTGGGGATAAGATCATTGGTAGATCTGATAAAATAAACAACTCTGCTTGGGGAAGTAGGTCACTGATGGATCTATCTTAGTAATGAGGAGCCCAGCTGGGGATGAGGAAGCTTTCGTCACTTTGTTGTGGGGGAAATTCAGACATTGCTCCTCCGGGAGGAGGCTAGAGCTCTGTGGGGAGATTGTTCCCTGTCTAGTACTCTCTTGGGGGAGGAAAGACCACTGAACGATCTTCCTAGAGATTTATGTGGGGATCCTGCTGAGGATGATAATATATGAAAACTCAGCTGGGGAAATGAGCACCTTCTAATGCTTCTTGAAGATGATATGCTGGAGAAGTGATGCCTGGCAACTCTGATTAGGAGAAAGCATTTCCGGTGCTGTTTGGAGGATGTGCTGAGGAAATAATGATTTGGCAACTTTGCTGGTGAAAACCTTTCATGTCCCATGTCGCGCTTCGAATACCTGCAATCATGTTAAGACAAAGAAACGTATAAGTGCCCCGAGGTGTCCTTTACCGGATTCCCTCATAGGAGTTAGGTATCCCTGGAAGTAAAAATATATTTCCTGCAAGAATTTATTAGAAAGGCACATCCCTTTTTATGCCAATATCATATCATGAATATTGGACATTTTGCAAACGACACAACAATGTGCAAGACGAGGTGTGACTGAAAACTCTGATTTTATTAATTTGGGTGCCCTGAATTGGCAAATACAATCAAAGAAACAGATCCCCTAAAATGAGGAGATTGTTACAAAATTGAGAAAAGTAAAGGTGCTGGCAATGTTGGTGACGCTTTAGTGAGCTTCCTTTTTGCTATGACCCATATGACCATGACGTTCTTCTCATCCTGCTTTCTGAAGAAGGTTGATTTTGACCGATGCTTTAACTTTTCGAAGCCTGCCATGTTGTAAGTGATACAGACGAATTCAGAATGCAATTGTTCCCTTATTCCCAGATTTTGCGTGGATCGCCCTTTTGGGTTTTCAATCCACCGGGATACCCATTTTTGCCTGAGGTGTCCAATGCGGCTTTTCAACTCAGCGGGTGTACATTTTTTGATTTTTCCCTTATTTTTGCCCGAGTCTTTTATTCTGTTTTTGACTCGTCGGGATGCCCTATTTTTTCCTGGACTTACATTCTATTTTTATGTCCAGCGGGTCATTTTATGCGAAGTATTTTTTAACTGAATCTAAATTCACAGGGGACAGGAAATCTTCACCATCCATAGTAGTGAGCATCAGTGCTCCACCCGAGAAAACTTTCTTTACTATGAATGGACCATCGTAGTTTTGAGTCCACTTGCCCCTGTGGTCTGTATGAGGAGGAAGGAGTCTTTTCAGCACAAGATCTCCTACTTGGTATTCCCGAAGCCTGACTTTCTGATCGAAGGCTTTCTTCATTCTCTTCTGATATAACTGCCCATGACAGATTGCAGCTAATCTCTTCTCTTCGATCAGATTCAGTTGATTGTACCGAGATCGGACCCATTCTGCTTCATTCAACTTCAACAGGTAGGACTGCCTCCATACCATACACAAGCTGATACGGTGTTGCCCCAGTGGACGTTTTGATTGAAGTACGGTTCCCATGCAAGGAAAATGGTAGCATTTCATGCTAGTCTTTGTATGTAACCACCATCTTTTGCACAATCTTCTTGATATTCTTGTTAGCTGCCTCAATAGCGCCATTCATCTTTGGCCTATAAGGAGAAGAGTTGTGATGTTGGATCTTAAAGTCCCGGCACAGTTCTACCATCATCTTATTGTTCACGTTGGAACCATTATCAGTAATGATTCGCTCGAGTACTCCATACCGACATATGATGTCTCTCTTCAGGAATCTGGCTACCACTTGCCTGGTGACATTTGCATACGAAGCTGCTTCAACCAATTTGGTGAAGTAGTCAATGGCTACAAAGATGAATCTGTGGCCATTTGAAGCAGTCGGCTCGATCTTTCCAATCATATCAATGCCCCACATGGCAAAGGGCCAAGGTGAAGACATTACATTCAAAGGATTCGGAGGTACATGCATTTTGTCTGCATAAATCTGGCATTTGTGGCACTTTCTGGCATATGCACAACAGTCTCATCCATTGTGATCCAGTAGTAGCCTGATCTTAGCAAACTTTTAGCCATTAAATGTCCTCCAGCATGGGTACCGAAGGATCCTTCATGCACCTCGTGCATCAGCAAGTCTGCTTCTGTCTTATCAACACATCTGAGAAGTACAATGTCAAAGTTTTTCTTGTACAAGGAGCCATCAGCATTCAGGAAGAAACTACCTGCTAGCCTTCTTAATGTCTTCTTATCATTGAATGATGCCCCAGCAGGGTAAGTTTGATCCTCTAAGAGCATTTGATGTCATGGAACCAAGGCTTGTCATCTTTAGCAATGTCCACGGAGAACACGTATGCTAGTCTGTCAAGTCTGAATACCGAAATCCGAGGCACAAAGTTGGTAGCTTGAACTTTGATCATGGAAGAAATGGTAGCCAGAGCATCTGCAAACTGATTTTCGTCTCGAGGGATATACTCAAGTTTGAATGTAGTGAAGAAAGTCAGTAATCTCCTCGTATAGTCTCGGTATGGAATCAGATGCTCTTGGTGAGTGTACCATTTTCCGTTGGTTTGATTGATTACCAGAGCTGAATCTCCGAAAACAGTTAAAGTCTTGATCCTGAGGTCAATGGCTTCCTCAAGACCCATGATACAAGCTTCGTATTCAGCTTCTATGTTAGTGCAGGTAAAAGTGAGTTTTGCTGAGAAAGGCATGTGAACTCCCTTACGTGTAATGAGTACTGCACCAACTCCATGTCCATTCATATTAACAGCCCCATCAAACATCATTGTCCATTCTTCTTCCGGGTCAGGCCCTTCAGTGTGAACAGGCTCCTCGTGATCTTTTGCTTTCAGGAACATGATGTCTTCATCAGGGAAGTCAAATCTCATTGGGTGGTAATCATCAATGGGTTGCTCAGCCAGATAGTCAGACAGTACACTGCCCTTGATGGCCTTTTGAGATGTGTACTGAATGTCATATTTTGTTAAGATCATTTGCCATCTTGCAACCCTTCTGGTAAGTGCTGGCTTCTCAAATATATACTTGACTGGGTCCATCTTTGAGATCAACAAGGTAGTGTGGGTCAACATATACTACCTTAGTCGGCGAGCAGCCCACGCTAAAGTACAACAAGTTTTCTCGAGTCGTGAATAACATTGTTCACAATCGGTAAACTTTTTGCTTAGGTAGTATATTGCATACTCTTTTCGACCAGACTCGTCATGCTGGCCCAGCACACACCCCATTGACTCTTCTAATACTGTCAAGTACATTATTAGAGGTCTTCCTTCAACTGGAGCCATGAGGATTGGAGGCTCTTGTAAGTATTCCTTGATTTTGTCAAAAGCCCTCTGGCAGTCTTCATTCCACCTGACCGTCTGCTCTTTTCTTAACAATTTGAACAAGGGCTCACAGGTTGCAATAAGGTGAGATATGAACCGTGATATGTAGTTCAATCTACCTAAGAACCCCCGAACTTCTTTTTCGGTCTTTGGTGCAGGCATCTCATGAATGGCTTTGACTTTGTCAGGGTCCACTTTAATTCCCTTTTCACTTACAATAAAACCCAGCAGCTTACCGGAACGCACCCCGAATGTGCATTTGTTGGGGTTTAGCTTCAGCTGATACTTTCTCAGACGCTTGAACAACTTCAATAGGTTTACCAGATGGTCTTCTTCTGTGAGGGACTTGGCAATCATGTCATCCACATAACATTCAATTTCTTTGTGGATCATGTCGTGGAATAATGTTACCATAGCTCGTTGATAAGTGGCACCAGCATTCTTCAGTCCAAATGGAATTACCTTATAACAGAATGTGCCCCAGGGTATGATGAAAGTTTTCTTCTCCATGTCTTCAGGTGACATCTTGATCTGATTATATCCTGAAAATCCATCCATGAAGGAGAATACCGAGAACTGAGCCGTGTTGTCGACCAATACATCAATGTGAGGTAATGGGAAGTCATCTTTCGGGCTAGCTCTTTTCAGATCCCGATAATCCACACACATTCGTACTTTGCCATCCTTCTTGGGTACCGGTACAATGTTAGCAACCCACGGCGGGTAACTAGTTACAGCAAGGAAACCGGCGTCCCACTATTTTTGAACCTCTTCTTTTATCTTCATGGCCATATTCGGGCGAGTACGGCGTAGCTTCTGTTTTACTGGTGGACAGTCTTCTTTCAAAGGTAGCTTATGCATAACAATGTCAGTATCCAGACCTGGCATATCTTGGTATGACCAAGCAAAAACATCAACGTACTCTCGCAGCATGTCAATAAGTTGTTCCTTCACTGAATCTTGCAGACGGGCCCCGATCTTCACTTCTTTCAAGTCTTCTTTTGTACCAAGATTAACTGTCTCGACTTCCTCCTGATGAGGAGTGATAACCTTCTCCTCTTGCCTTAGCAGTCTGGCTAGCTCTCCAGGTAGCTCATAATCTTCTTCAACCCCTTCATCAGCTTGATTAATCGGATTGTCAAAGTCATACGAAGTCATAGCAGTGTCGTTGTCGGTGCAGTCTGAAGGGCACTCTCTGCAAGGGTTTAGATTGGTTCATTTAAGTAATCAGTTTTATCTTGTTTAAAAAAGTGAAAATGAAATTTTTATTTTGAAAACATTGCCATTTTATTGTTTTGTACAAAAAATAAAAAATGAAAAACAGTGAATGGAAAAGAAAGACTTGTTTGCAAAAGATGTCCTGATATTCATTAATTGATCGTTTGCACAAAATACAAGATGACCCTATTCCAAAATGAGTCCTGACACCGTGGGCAATATACAGGACTTGATGCATGCTTAAAAGACAGGAAACAATAATTACTCTGCAGGGGTAACTCTTATAATTTCCTAGGAAGACCAGCTAGACACTTGGTTCCCCGGGATCCTTGGACGTATCCAGTTTTCCAGGTTGCATTCGTCTTCTTCCTCGTCTTCCAAACTGTACACAGCATTCAGCGTTAGCATTCCCCCGCTGACAAATTTGGGTTCAGTTGCTGCCTCTGGTTGATCTTGTCGAGTTGGTCTATAACCCAACCTGAATCTGTCTTCTTTCTTTTCTACTGGCAGCAGCTTGCCCCAGCCTTGAGCGGTACCCTCCTCAACAACCTTCCGGGCCTGTTGATATGAAGTGATGGAAGTTCCAAATACAGCAGTTGCTTCGTTGATGTTAAGGGCCTCAAATCCTTGACTCATAGTCTCATGGATCTCCCCATCCATCTCTATGTACTTGTAAGTAGCCAGCTAGCTAACGAAAATGTCCTCCTCCCTACAGATTGTGATGATCTGGCCTTCCCACTCAAATTTTAACTTCTGGTGAAGGGTAGATGTAACAGCGCCAGCGGCGTGAATCCAGGGTCTACCCAACAAACAGCTGTAGGCCGGCTGTATGTCCATCACGAAGAAGGTAGTTTTAAAGGTCTGTGGGCCAATACACACAGGCAGATCAATCTCTCCATGCACTGATCTCTTAGAGCCATCAAATTCTCTCACCAC
The DNA here is from genome assembly GCA_963966055.1 of Lathyrus aphaca. Taxonomy (NCBI): domain Eukaryota; kingdom Viridiplantae; phylum Streptophyta; class Magnoliopsida; order Fabales; family Fabaceae; genus Lathyrus; species Lathyrus aphaca. The sequence goes on from OZ014523.1 coordinate 315,837,035, forward strand.
CAAGTTACTTGGACGTAATGCCAAACCATCATACTCCAGCTTCACCGAGGCTTTCTTTGGTAGGACATTAAGCGAAGACCCAGTGTCTACCAGTACATGAGAAAGAACAGCACCTTTGCATTCTAAGGTGATATGTAAAGCCTTGTTATGATTGCGTCCCTCCGTCGTTAAATCAACATTTGTGAAGCCCAGTCCATGACTGGTGTGAACATTTGCAACCACTTTTTCTAGATGATTAACCATAATCTCTTCCGGCACGTATGCTGCGTGCAGGACACTCAACAATGCATTCCTATGGGCTTCGGAGCACATTAACAATGATAATATAGAGATTTTGGAGGGTGTCTGATGAAGCTGGTCCACCACTTTGTAATCACTCTTTTTGATTATTCTCATGAACTCGTCTACCTCTTGTTCAAAAGACGTCTTCGGAGTTTCTTTAACAGTTGGCTCTTCAAGTACCACATTCTTCCCTTTTACCTTAGCAGCAGCTTCTGCTTCAGCATTGGGTCTCGGTGTTTGTGAGGCAAAAAGGCGTCCGCTTCTGGTGAAGCCTCCGCCTCCCCCAACATTGTCAACTTGTGGTGAAGAGGTTGCCGAATCTAGAGTGATCTTTTATCCGTCGCAGTAGAGATCAGAGTCGTAGTGCCAAGGTATGGCATTACTGCTTTCATAAGGAACAGTTCCTGGCACCGTAATGGTGACCGGACTGATTGCTGCAGCGGAAGGAACTATGATGGTATGCGGGTCGTAATATATTGTGATTGGAGATCTGACAGGAAGTGTTGCAGTTTGTGGTTGGAAATTGTTGTTAGGATCAACATTTGCTGGGTCATAATAGATCGTGACTGTTGAGACGTCTTCATTAATGTTTGCTGGTGTTGTAGATGTTTCCGTTGATAAGATGGGTGCTGATGTTGTAGAAGTAAATGTTGTCGAACTCTGATCTGTTGATATAATGGATGGAGTGATTGTTGGAGTTGTGGATGAATCAGTGGGAATGATAGTTGTTGCATTTGTAGGAGTATTTGTTGTTGTTGAAGAAAAAGTTGTTGATGTTGTAGGAGAATCCATTGTTGCTGAAGAAAGAGTTATTGAAGGAGCCGTTGTGGTAATTTACAAAATTCCATCTCTGATGAGGCCATTTATGCCAAACCTTAGCTTCTCACAACCATTAATAGTAGTTTTACAAGATTCACAGCAGGTCTCACAGCCTGGGAACACCTGGCATCTTAAGAGTTGAGCTTTGACTTCCGCCAGCGGTGTTTGAATCTGTGCAACATTGTCAATCAGTGCAGATGGTTGATCTTCCTCTATGGCATTAATCATGGGCCCACCATGATTAGGCATAGGATTTCTATTAACATTCGGAGGAGGTGCAAAATTGAGAGCTTTGGAATCGACCAGATCTTGAACTTTCATTTGCAAGGCTCTACATTTCTCGGTATTGTGACCAGGTGCGTTGGAATGAAAGGCACACCTGGCATTATCATCATAATTCTTCGGGAGATTGAGAGGATCTGGTGGAGCCAACGTCCTTAACTCAACTAGGTTAAGCTTCAGGAGTTTTGGCAGTAAAGCAGCATAAGGCATATGAATAGGGTCAATCACCCTATTTTCCTGAGATGGTCTCTGTTGAAAGGGGCGCTGCTGTTGGTTGTTGTTGTTATTGATGTAAGTTCTTTGTTGCGGAAAATAAGATTGCTGCTCATAGTGATGTTATTGTGGTTGTTGTTGAGGAAAAAGTGGTTGTTGTGGAACTGGAACGGGGATAGTAACGACTGCTATTGATCTGTGAGAATACTAGGGTCTGCCCCGGCCTACATGGATAGCATTTGTTTCACCCGCCCTTCGGGGTCCTGAAAAAGGTTTTCTGGGGTTGTTGGAGGAACTTGCACCGTTGTCATAGATTTTGCCCATCTTCAAAAGACTTTCAACTCTCTCACCAGTTATAACTACATCGGCAAAACTGGTGGAAGAGAAAGCAGTAAGTCTATCAATATAAGTTCCTTGCAAAGTGTTCATAAACATGTCAGCCATTTCTCTTTTAGACATGGGTGGCTGGACAGCAGCAGCAAGCTGTCGCCACCTTTGAGCATAATCCCGAAAGCTTTCCCTTGAAGACTGAGACATGCCCATTAGAAGAGTTCTATTGGGGGCCATGTCTAGGTTGTATTGGTATTGTCGGATGAAGGTTTCGGCCAAGTCTTTCCAACATCTTATAGTGGCCCTTGTCAGATGCGAATACCATTCTCTTAATGCTCCAGTCAGGCTGTCCTCAAAATAGAACATCCATAACTTCTCGTCCATGGTATAAGCCTTGAGTCTCCCTAAGAAGGATTGCAGATGAGTACGCAGGCATGAGGTACCATTATATTTTTTAAAGCATGGGGGTTTGAATTTGTGGGGAATTCTCACCCCATCTACCAGCCCCATATCCATTACGTCAAAGCCTAAAGAATTATGGGATTCCAAGGACCTTAGTTTTTCAGCAATCTCATCCAACCTTCTGTCATACACCTCATCTCCAGCCCCAATAACTGTGAACTGTTCTTCTTGGGGATCCTCTTGCAGGATTCTGCCCCCAGCAGTATTACCTTGAACATTCCTTATGATATTAACATCTGGATTCAAATGGGGCCCAAACTCTGGTGGGTCAATATGAGGCTGCCCTCGTTCATTATTGTTGGTTCCTCCCGTTCCAAGGTGGGGCTCTTCAGGTGTCTGCCTTTCCACCAGCTCTCTCAGCCTTTCCTGGCTCTGAGCTAAGCCAGTCATCACAGCCATAAAATGGGTCATTTGGTTTCTCATCTCGACCCTTTCGTTCGTCATCTGATTTCTTACTTCATTCAGGTCCTGTTGTACCTGATCCATCTGAATGCCTGGAAGGTTGTTTTGCGTTGGGTACCGGTGTGTACGGTTGACAGGGAACACCCTGCGACGAGCAATGTTTCCTGGAACCACAACAAAGTGAGAAACAAAATAACAAACAAAAACCTACAAAACAAAGAAAATGTTAGTATGCAATGCAATATGCTTATTTATTTTCCAAGGTATCCGGTTTGGTTCTTGGTTTTGACCTTTCCAGACCTCGAGGAGATGCTTTGATGATGTTGAGAGAAAGCCCAATAAAACAAACTGATATATTACAAATGAAAATACATAGTCTATTTACAATACGTGCCCATGGTGGGTCAAAAATACAACAACCAAAAGCAAAAAGTACATCAAAAGAAAGGAAATACAAGCAAAAGGAATCAAACATCCAATCCAAAGTCATCCTCCCTGACTTCCTTCAGGAGGGACTCCGTCACTAGACCAGCTGGATGCTCTGTAATAGTCCTAATGAGGAGGTTCCTGGTAGCAATGGCATTAGTCAGCTTCTTGTGCCTATCCTAATCCTTTGATCTCTTTAACCCCGCCCGGAGTTTCAATTCTGATATCTCCTTCTGAACTGCCAACAGAGCCTCCTGCTGCTTCTTGTCATTGGCCTTCAGCTGCTCAATCTTGGCATGAGTCCTCTGGTCTTCCTGTGCACGGGCTTCGGTGATCCTGATCCACCTAGCCTGGCTTTCCTCCAGGTAATGCTCAGCCCTAGCTTTCTGAATCTTGGCCTCCTTGCAGGCATTCTTCAATATTTGTTCCCCGGCTCTTGCTTTCCTTATGTAATCATCTGTCCTCTCAATCTATGTCAGATGCTCAGTCTTGAGTCTTTCCAATCTCCCAATGTCCAGAAGACTGTCATTTCTTTCCCAAAGAGTCTTCTTAAGGGCCTCAGATAGCTGATTGTTCCTCTCTTTCAGCTTTTTGAATTCCTCCAGGCTAACAGTTGATGTAGGATGTACTGTATAAGGTCCAGGTGTGTCTTCTAAGGTGAAAGGCATCCTGGTGATCTGAGCTCTAGTACGGGACCAGTCAGAGTACTGAGCTGAAGTAATATTGTTGCACCTTCCAAGGATGGTTGTCCCTTTGGTTTGGATGTTGTCCCAAGCCCAGGCAGCTTGTCTTACAACGGCCGAGTTAGGTTGCACTTCACAATATAGGGTCTCAGCTAAATCCTGTCCTCTGGGAGTGTGAACCAAGGCATATCCCAATTGTCTCTTAAATAGAAAAGGGTTGTAGTTGATGCAACCTTTTACTCCTATTAGAGGCACATTAGGGTATTGTCCACAACTGTTAATAATATCTTTGCCCTTGGTGCTCTGGGTGCACCATTTGATATCATCTGATGTTAAGGTAATGAACCTCTTGGCCCAATTCTTCTGCTGGTGTGGGTTCAAGAAGGCATCTGATTTAGGCAAGTGTTTGAGCAGCCAAGAGTAGAACAGAGGAGCACATCATCTGACTAGCTTCCCCCTTTGCTTTTCATTTCTCTGATGGATGGAGTAGTAAAAATCCCCTAGCAAGGTAGGCACTGGATTCTTTAGCAGGAACAAGTGGATGGCATTCTTACTCACAAATTTGGGCTCATCTGCAAACAATATAACCCCATATATGCTGAGGGCTAAAAGTGCACAGACTGCCCTCCATTCTCCCAATGTAGCCTTCAGGATGCCCTGAGAAATCAAAAAGTCCAGATGTAAACCAGGACTCCCTGCTTTTGTTGTCATGCTTTGCTCAATGAGGGCAGGCTCCAAATGCAATGCCCTTGCTATCTCTTCTCTCCTGGGAGCAGTCATCTCTGGGTTGAAGGGGATCCCTCCTCTGATAGGCACTCCAATCAACAAGGAAAACTCTTCCAACAGAGGCCCCATCTGAATATCTGGAAAGGTGAAGCATCTGATTGGAGGGTCATAAAACTGCAAGCATGTGTGGATCATGCTCCTCTGAGAAGAATCAAGATCCATGACCATGTCTAAAATACCCCCATAGTGCTCTCTAAACAGTGGGATGTGGTCAGGTGTGATAAGTGACTGGACCTGCCTGAAACCAGTCAAAGAGGGCTCAGAGAAGTGATAAGATATGTTGCTTTTCCTTGGAACATCCATGAGTGTTGATGAAGAAGCTGAAGTCAAATGCTGATGAAGAACACAGGCTGAAAAGCTGAAGGTAAGTCTCTGACAGACTGATGCAGGTGAGTCTCTGACAGACTGATGGAGGTACTGAAAGAGATAGTTGAAGAAGATAATTGAAGCTGAGGTCCAAGCAGTAGAAGGGGTCAAAACCAAACCAAATATGATATGATGGATACCCTTAAAATCAAATAAACAAATGTTAAATGATGCAATGATGATATATGCAAATGATATGCAAGGGTTTGTGATCAAGAGATGGATCTGATTATCTGTCTTGATAAAGGTCCATGTATGTTCAAAGGTCCGGATGGAGGCTCAGAAGTCTAGTAACCAGGGTGGGGGACTCAAATAAAGAGTCATATGTCCAGGGTTAATCACAAGAGTTGTCCAAAGTGAAGTATTCTTAAACAATACAGTAACAGGGTATGATGTGGCCAATGGTTCCTGCAAACCTGTAAACAACCCAACCCCCTCGCATGTAGTGTTCTTGAACAAGGATCCTCAGACTTGTATCAGTTATGAGAAGTGTAAACACTTCTAACCCGGAGGTACAGTGTTTACAATAACCATAAAGGATCCTCCTCTAATTCACCCCAGATTCTGAAGGTTATAATCAAGGTCATCCAGACTTAGCAGGCTTCCCAGATAGCCCTAGCACTACAGGAAATCTGTAGCACAAAGTTCTCAAGAAGAAACCCACATCTGAACCGTGTTTCATATTCCCGCACCAGACCGAAATGGAATGGGAAAGAACATGAACCACTCTAGCCTAGGTGTCACTCAGGTCCCAGGTATAGGACCTTAATCACTCAATGGAACCCCACCCACCAAAACAGAAGCCAGTTCCAGCAATGATAATGACAGTATGATGTATAGAAAACTGTAAAGAAAGCAGTAAATAAAGTTCTACATAAAGCAATAAATAAAGCAGATAAATAAACACAGTTAGCACATAACACCCAAGTAAACACAAATCAAACAAATGCTAGGAGGAACCCACAAAAAGAACCAGAAGCTCTGGTTGCAGTATAAGGTTCCCCAGCAGAGTCTCCAAGTTGTCGCTCCCACCAAATGACACCGGGTCAGAAGGGACACACGCGAACGGTCGGCGAAAGGAGAAATGAAAGATGAACTGAAAAGAGTCGCCATCTAGGCATTTTTTTCACGAAGGAATGGTAATGCTGCATAAACCTAGGAAAGAAATGGATAAGATGGTCGCGAACCAGAGAAACTGAGAAAGCGGGTTGTTTACAACCTGGGAAGGTATTAACACCCAGATTGTCCGTCGTACTCGACGGGATCCACGCTTGAAAGTTTGTGTTTAAAGGGGTAGGGGTAGTGTCAGTGTTATCTGTGTGCAAAAGCTGGAAGAGAATGTACTGGTGTCAGTGCAAAAGAAGATGTGAAGTGAAATGCACAAGGATGAGGCTTAAAGAATAATGCTGGAAGAGGGGGAATATACAGATACTTTTGTTCGATAAATGTTAAGTTATGCCTATGTATCCTCTCGTGCAATGAGGAAGTCAGAACACCGTAGTTCGACTCAAAGAGACTGAAAGATAAATTGACTTGTGAACTGCTTGCTTGTCTATGCTCAAGTGTATGACTCGTCTGGCTCGAGTGCTAATTGTCTTGCATTAGACGGAAGAAGCAAGTTCTCGCTTGTGAGTGAATGGGGTGAGAAAAGAATCCCGGAGGAAACGATTATTGTTTGTTTTTGAGTTTTCAATCTTTTATTGCTTGTTGTGTTTGTCATAAGATAATGAGCTTAAGCCTAAACCAAGGGTTAGTAAACTCATCACATCATCCCTCTGATTAGGGGTAATGAGAATACCTTAAGTATGAAGTAAGCACCTCACACTTAATCACCATGATGTAGGATTAAGATCATTAACCTACTTGCATTTATTTAGATGTTTTTGGAGTTTTTGTTTAGTGTTAAGTAATGAGTTTAAGCCATAATCAATGATTTAATGGACCCATTACACCATCCTAATAGAAGGATAATAGATGAGAACATTTAAGCTGAAGAAGATACCTCAACTTAATCCATGATTAGGGATTAACCTCATGATAAAACAAAGCTTTTGTTAAAGTGGATTTTAGTTAATGGTAAGATTAAGAAGTGGATTTTATGGTTTGTAGGAATACTTGAGGGGGAATTGTCCATTAACACTAGGGTTAGTCCTTCTTAACCAATTAAGGAAGAATTAGAACCCTAATGCAAGGCCCTAGTTACAAGCTTAGTGTCTTAGTGATTATTAGATGGGTTGATTAAAGGATTTAAACACATTAAGGGTTTAACACTTAGGATTAAAGTTATACACTCCATCCTAAGAGAAGGATGCAGGCATACCCTTAATCACAAAGCCTTAAAACCTTAAGGGTTTAGTCATTGATTATGAGATGAGAGGAGAGACACAAAAGATGACACAAAGGTAAAACTAATGGGGGACTAATCAAACCCTAATTATGATCATTCTTGGGTGTTCCTAGGGTTTATGAGGCTTGCAAGAGATCTTCAAGAAGAAGCCACCAAGGAAGAAGCAGATGAAAGGAGGAAAAGCAGAAGAAGCAAGTCAACTTACTTCACTTAAGAAGATAAGTTGCTTAAAGAAAGAAAGTGAAGAAGGAACATGAATGAGAAAGCTCACTCTAAGAAAAATACAAAATGCAGCAATTAATGCATTAGAGAGATGAGAAGAGATTGTGAGAAGTGAAGGCAAATTCACTTCCCAAATACTTACCACCTGAAAAGTTAGCATAAAGAAATGAAGTGAAAAGAAAATGAAATGAATTAAAGGATGCAACCAAAACCAGAAGCATGTTCATGATGCAAATGATGCTAAGAGATGATGCAAATTTCTGTCAAGAGTGGTGGGTGATCATACAAGTGATGAGGATGCAAAAGAAGCATGAAAGGAACATGAAAGTTCACGAATGCATGTAAACACCCCAAATTTGCCCTCACCCATTCACACCATGGCCTTTGATCATTTCATATGCATAACTCAATCATAGCATCTCATATCTCAACTTTGAGTCTCTGCATAGGTTCTAAGTCATCAGCATCTAGGGTTTGTGATCTGAGCAGCCCGAGAGCTTCTTGAGCCTCTCCAAAGGCCATCAATCACTTCAAAGGGGTCTATGTGTGTTCAAGCATCATATTATACTCCCTCAAAGTCAAGAGTGTCAAAGAATCACAAGAACTGGGATTGTTGTGGAAGCAGAGCCAAGCTTGACTGCACAGATGACCTAAAATTAGGGTTTTGGTTTCAGAGGCCATAACTCCAAATTTTTTGGTCATTCTTGTTTCTATTGGTCTCTATATGGTATATGGAGTATGCATATCAATTTTTATGAAGAAATTCCATGGGGAAGTCATCTGATCAAGAGTTGACTTTTCAGACAAGTCAGTGCAAAATCAGGGCATCTGAGGCCCCCAATGACCCAACCAAGGGGTGATCTTCATCATTTTGAGTGTATTTGATCTTTATTTGATCATGGAAGAGGTTGTAAGTTCACAAAATTGAAGAATTTGAATTTTTTGCAAAGTTGACTTTTTGGGCAAGTTTGACTTTTAATGAAAATGTCATTTTATGCAACTTTTTCAACCCTTACTTTTTGATTCAAAAATGCTTCAAATGGAAAAACTTTGGTCATGAAAGTTGTAGAATAGATCTTTCCCTTTTCAAAAAGTACAAGAACATGACCTAATTCATTTTGGATAAAAAGTTATGGTGCATCAAAGTTGGCAAAAATCACTAAAATTCAAGTTATGCACCAAAGAGGAAACTTGCAAAATCATGTATCAAGGCAATTTGTGATCTCTAATTGTTGTCAAACCATTACACAAACATGATACAAGTCCTAAAAATCAGAATGGGCCAAAGAGATCACATGTTTTATGGCTTGTGAAGCAAGATATTTTCATGAAGATCAAAAGCAAGCAAGTTGCAAAAGTCATGATAGTTTCTCATCCACTTGCTAGCTACATTGCTGAACCATCCTAGCCTTTCCCTCACACCATGCTGCGCAGCCCACACCCCTTGTACTTGGCTAGAACATGACCCATACTTCTCTTACACAAAGATGACAAATTGGCAAAAGTAGCTACACCTATCACAAAAGGGCATGTCACATCTTCTGACCAATCAGCATTGTTTATACAAACAATTTGCAAGCCAAACATCATAACACACAAGCCTGAAACAAGCAAGAACTTAGCACTCTCACTTTTCACCCTTGAAGCAAAAGCTTTCGAAACACAGCATACAAGCCATAAACACTTAAACAAACTTCATAGAACTCATCACCACATCCTTCTGATCATTTCCCTGCCTTCATTCATCCTTGAAACACCACATAAGCCAAACACGATTCTCACCTGAGCTTGAACAGAACCTGTTCAAACTCTTAAACCAGCCACCATAAACTCCTTCCAAGCATCCAGACATCATCAAGGGACCAAAAGGAGTGGAATGCATAAAGAGGAGAGGTCAGAAAGTTGCTAAGTTGAAAGCTTCAAAACTCAGGTAGCTCAAGAACTTTTTTTCCAGAAATGAATTTTTAAGTTCTTAATAGCTTCTGCATGCTTCCATGGTCATGAATATGTGGTTGTTTTTGAAAATGGTGAAGAGATGAGTATGTATGCAGTCTCTGAAACTTTTTGCCCTAGAACTAGATTGATTCGATTCTCTTTGTTTAGGAAAGATAAATGTTGTTTGAATGGGGGTTTTGATTCGTTTTTGAGTGGGGATCATTTCTGTTTAATTAGATTTCATTTTAGATGCGTGTGGAAGGAGTTTGTGATTTTGAGTGATTGGAGAAGATGACCGGAACACTGTTCCGGTCACCTGAAAGTCATTAAGGGCTGATTAGGGCTAATTAATTAGGGTTAGTGAGTTTGAATGCTGGCCCTTGGATGTGGCGCCAAGTCAATGCGCGCGTGTTTGAGTTTGAACCTGGACCTTCAGATTGGTTGACTTTTCTTTTTCAGCTTTAAATTCATTTTATTTTTCATATTATCTCATTTAATTTCCACAATTTATTAAAAATAGCAAAAATACTTTAAAAATTCTGAATTTTTTTATACAAGTTATTATTTAATTTCAGAACACAAAAATATTTTTATTTTCATTTTTAGCATTAAAAAAGTATTTTTAAATATTTAAAAGTTTCTTTTTAATTAATTAATGAGAATTAACTAATTAAAAATACTTTTAGGTATTTAAAAATCACCAAAAAATTCATGAAACATTTAAAAACATTTAGAAACATTGTCCAACCCTCAAACCAAATTTATTTTTTGATCTTGATGCATTTTGAGAATTTTCCATGGAATTAAAATCATTTTGATGCATTATTTTGATCCAAACTTCCAAAAATCACTTCTGCCTAACCATTGAGAGTTGGACTTTGATTCTTTTTGCATTGTGTTTAGCATATCATGTAGTTTGTGAGATTAAATTGGCATGATTTGATCTTTCATTTTCCATTTGTTTGGCATTTTTCTTGTTAAGGAACCCTAAAACCCTAGAAAACTTAGGAAAATCATAACTTGAATTGGGTTAAGAGTTGGAACTTCTCCTTTGGGCAGTGAGTTAGTATAGGTTTAGGGATCCTTTGAGTGCATTTTCAATTTTTTGTACTGATGTTTGATTCTGATTTTGGTTTGTGTTTGTTGCTTTGATCATAAACCCTAATTTGGGCTTCCATATGCATCCATTTTGCATTTGCTTGCATAACATGACTTGCCATAACATTTTATGCATTCTTGTGATCCATTTGACATCATAAGACATATTGAAAGCATGTTTGATTATTGCATCTTGCATTTCCCATGTTGTATGCCATTTGCATTTCATAACTTTTCATATATGTTCATGCTCCTCAACTTGTTCCATCTGCATCCATGAGCTTGTATGATCATCCCCATGTGTTGATTCATGTTTGTAGCATCTCATAGCATCATTAACATCATGTATGTGCTTCTGGTTTTGTTTCTCATCATGCCATTCCATCCCATTTTGCATTGCATTGCATTTCTTTTCTAACTTTTCAGGTGGTAAGTGACTTTGAGAAGTGAATTTGCCTTCACTTCTCATAACTTCTCTTCATCTCTTTTATGCATCCTTGCTGCATTTTTTGTATGTGTTCGAGTCTGAGCTTGCTCATTCTTCATCTTACTTTCCTTCTTCAAGTGACTTGTCTTCTTAAATGAAGCAAGTTACTTTGCTTCTCTTGATCCTTTCATCTGCTTCCTGGTGGTTCCATTGAAGACTTCTCTTGTAAACCTCACAAACCTTAGGAACAACCATGTATGACAATGATTAGGGTTTTGTTTAGTCTCCCCTCTTAGTTTTACCTTTGTGTCTCTTTTGAGTCTTCTCTTCTCATCTCATAATCAGGGACTAAACCCTAAAGGCTTTAAGGCTTTGTGATTAAGTTTATGCCTGCATCCTTCTATTAGGATGGAGTGTATAACTTTAATCCTAAGTGTTAAACCCTTAATGTGTTTAAATCCTTTAATCAATCCACTTAATAATCATCAAGACATCATACTTGTAACTTGGGCCTTGCATTAGGGTTCTAATTCTTCCTTAATTGGTTAAGAAGGACTAACCCTAGTGTTAATGGACAAGTCCCCCTCAAGTTGTCTTACAAACCCTAAAAAACACTTCATCATCATATCACTAAATAAAATCAACTTAATCAAAGGCTTGTTTCGTCATGAGTTTAATCCCTAATCATGGATTAAGTTGAAGAGCTTTCCTCAGCTTAAACATTCTCATCTATTATCCTTCTATTAGGATGGTGTAATGAGTCTGTTTAATCCCTGATTATGGCTTAACCTCATTACTCAACACTAAACAAAAACACCAAAAACATCTAAATAATCACAAGTAGGTTAATGATCTTAGTCCTACATCAAAGGTGATTAAGTGTGAGAAGCTGACTTCACACTTAAGGTATTCTCATTACCCCTAATCAGAGGGAAGATGTGATGAGTCTACTAAATCCATTGGTTTAGGCTTAAGCTCATTAACTTATGACAAACTTTCAAAAGCAATAAAAGACTGAAAACACCAAAAAACAAACAATAATCGTCTCCTCCGGGATTCTTTTCCCATCACCTTCACTCATAAATAAGAACTCGCTTCTTCCGTCCAATGCAAGACAGTTAGCACCTGAGCCAGACAGGTCATACACTTGAGCATAGACAAGTAAGCAGTTCACAAGTCAATTCATCTTTCAGTCTCTTTGGGTCGAACTACGGTGTTCTGACTTCCTCATTGCACGAGAGGATACGTAGGCATAACTTAATAGTTATCGAACAAAAGTCTCTGTACATTCCCCCTCCTCCAACATCATTTCTTTAGCCTCATGATCTTGAGCATTTTATTCTTGTTCTTACACTAACACTGTATATATCACACTTCACTTCTTTTACACTGACACCTGTACATATTGTTTTCCAGCTCTTTATACACAAATTGCACTGACACTACCCCTTTTAAACACAAATCTTTCAAGCGTGGATCCCGTCGAGTACGACGGACAATCTGGGTGCTAATACCTTCCCAGGTTGTAACCAACCCCCTTTCTCAGTCTCTCTGGTTCGCAACCGTCTTATCCATCTCTTTCTAGGTCTATGCAGCATTGCCTTTCCTCCGGGATAAAAATGCCTAGCTGGCGACTCTTTTCATCTCCAGTGAGTTCACTGCTGTGTGTTCTCATTGTCCCTCTCGCCGACCGTTCGCGTCTGTACCTTTATCTGGGCCATTCCCCATTTATCGGGAGCGACAGCTTGGCGACTCTGCTGGGGACCCTTATACTACAACCAGGGCTTCTGGTTCTTTTTGTGGGTTCCTCCTAGCGCTTGATTGATTTGTGTTTACTGGGGTGTTATGTGTTATTTGTGTTTGTATATTTGTATTTATTTTTGCCTTATGTGCAGTTGTTTTACTGCTTTCTGTATAGCTTTGCATTATATCATATTGTCATACTGTGCTGGCTGGATCTGTTTGTTTGCTTTGGTGGGTGGGTGTTCTATTGAGAGTTGAGGTCCTATTCCTGGGACCTGAGTGACACCTAGGCTAGAGTGGTTCATATTCTTTCCCATTCCATCTCGGTCTGGTGCGGGAATATGAAACACGGTTCATATATGGGTTTCTTCTTGAGAACTCTGTGTTGCAGATTTCCTGCAATGCTAGGGCTATCTGGGAAGCCTGCTAAGTCTGGATGACCTTTAGTTTTGACCTTCAGAAACTGAGGTGAATTAGAGGAGGAACTTTTATGGTTATTGTAAACACTGTACCTCCGGGTTAGAAGTGTTTACACTTCTCATAAGTGATCCAAGTCTGAGCATCCTTGTTTTAGAACGCCACCTGTGAGGGGGGTTGGGCTGTTTACAGGTTTGCAGGTACCCTTGACCACAGCATACCCTGTTGCTTTGATTTGATTAAGAATACTCCATGTTGGAACAGTTCTTGTGATTCTAAACCCTGGACATGTGGCTCTTTATTTGAGTCCCCCACCTTGGTTGCTGGACTTATAGACCTCCATCTGGATTTCTTGAACATACCTGGACTTATATCAGAGCATTTGATCAGATCCAGCTCAGTCACAAACCCTTCCATATCATTTGCATACATCCTCATTGCATCATTTTGACATCTGTTTATTTGTTTTTCAGGGTATCCATCTTCATCTTTTGGCTTGGTTTTGACCCCATCATCAGTATAGACTTATCTTCATCAGCATCTGCTTCAGCTATTAGCTACCTGCTTCAGTCACCTGCACCAGCCAGTCAGTGGCCCATTTTCAGTGTTATCATCAGCACCTGTCTCAACTCTTCTTCAACAACATGGCACCTAAAAAGAGTAACATCTCCTACCACTTCTTCCAGCCTGAGCTAGCTGACATCAGGAGGATTCAGACCCTGATTACTCCAGACCATATACCACTGTTTAGGGAACACTATGGAAGCATACTTGATGTGGTTATGGATCTGGACCCTTCACAAAGGAGCCTGATTCATACTTGCCTTCAGTTTTATGATCCCCCACTGAGGTGTTTCACTTTTCAGGATTTCCAGTTGGGCCCTTTATTGGAGGAATACTCATCATTGGTTGGTATACCTATCAGGGGTGGAGTCCCCTTCAACCCTGAGATGGCTTTCCCAGGTAATGAGGAGATAGCAAAGGCATTGCATCTGGAACCAGTTCTGATTGGGCAGCATATGACTACTAAGGCTGGAATCTCTGGCCTGCATCTGGATTTCTTGATCTCTCAAGCTACCTTGAAGGCTTCTTTGGGAGAGTGGAAAGCAGTCTGCGCTTTATTGGCCCTGAGCATATATGGGATCATATTATTTGCAGATGAGCCTAGATTCATTAGCAAGAATGCAATCCATCTTTTCATTCTGAAAAACCCAGTGCCCACTTTATTGGGGGATTTTTACTACTCAGTGCACCAGAGGAATGAAAAGCAAAGGGGAAGATTAGTGAGGTGCTGTGCTCCTTTGTTCCATACTTGGCTTCTCAAGCATTTGCCCAAGACAGATGCATTTTTGAATCCTCATCAGCAGAGAAACTGGGCTAGAAGACTCACTGCTTTGACTTCAGCTGATATCAGGTGGTGCACTCAAAGCACAAAGGGCAGGGATATCATTACCAGCTGTGGGCAGTTTCCCAATGTACCCCTGATAGGAGTTAAGGGTTGCATTAATTACAACCCTCTGCTGTTCAAAAGACAACTGGGCTATGCATTGGTCCACACTCCTAAGGCACAAGACTTGGCTGAGACTCTTTACTGTGAGAACAAGCCCAATCTAGCTATTGTCAGGCAGGCAGCCTGGGCCTGGGACAATGTTCAGACTAAAGGAGTAACCATTCTGGGGAAGTGCAACAATGTGGCATCAGCACAATACTATGAGTGGTCCCATGCCAGGGCTCAATTTTCTGGGATGCCCTTTACCATGGAGGATATGCCCGGACCGTCCTCAGCACCACCTCCTGCCACTATCAGCTTAGAGGAGTTTGAGAGCTTGAAAGAGAGAAATGAGAAGTTGACTCAGGCTCTGCAGAAGACCCTCTGGGAGAGGAGTGATGGTAGGTTGGATATTGAGAGGTTAGAGAAGCTGAGAATAGAGCATCTGGCCAAAATTGAGAAGTCTGAGGATTACATCAAGAAGTCTAGGGCTGGAGAACAGATTCTGAAGAATGCTTGTAAAGAAGCCCAGTTCCAGAAAGCCAGGACAGACTTGTATCTGAAAGAGAGTCAAGCTAGGTGGGTCAGGATCACCGAAGCTCGTACTCTGGAA
Organism: Lathyrus aphaca; assembly: GCA_963966055.1. Taxonomy (NCBI): domain Eukaryota; kingdom Viridiplantae; phylum Streptophyta; class Magnoliopsida; order Fabales; family Fabaceae; genus Lathyrus; species Lathyrus aphaca. Next base: position 315,852,377 of record OZ014523.1, read on the forward strand.
GATAAGAGGACTCAGGACAAGATAGAGCAGCTGGAAGCTAGTGCAAAAGAGCAGCAGGAAGCCCTGGCAGCAGCCCAGAGGGAGATCTCAGAGCTGAAGATCAGAGCTGGGGTGAAGAGGTCCAAGGACCAAAGTCAACACAAGAAGCTAACTGCAGCTGTTACTACCCGGAACCTCCTTATCAGGAATCTCACGGAGCGTCCAACTGATCCTGTGACTGAAGCACTTCTCAAGGAAGTTCAGGAGGATGAGTTTGGTCTTGGTGTTTGACTTTTTGCTTGTTGTTGCTTTCATTTTATGTATTTTTGTTTTTCTTATGATGTATTTTGACCCCTCGGGGCATGTCTTGTAAAAGAACAAATTATGTACCTTTTGCTTTTTGTAATATATGTATCTATTTGTTCCATCTGAGATTACTTCAAAAGCAACATCAACAGTTTCCTCGAGGGTCTGGAAGGGTCAAAACCAAGTGCCAAGCCGGATACCTTGAAAACAAATAAGCATACTGCATTGCATGCTAACCCTTTGTTTGTTTTGTAGGTTTTTGTTTTATTGTTACTAACTCTGTTGTGATACTCAGGAACTATTGCTCGACGTTGGGTATTTCCACTCAACCGTCCACACCGATATCCAACCCGTAACAACCTTCCGGGCATACAAATGGATCAGGTACAACAGGACCTGGCAGAGGTCAGAAACCAAATGGCCAACGAAAGATTGGAAATGAGAACTCAGATGACGCAGTTTATGGAAGTGATGAACAACATGGCTCAGAGCCAAGAAAGATTGAGAGCAATGGTGGAAAGGCAGAATCAAGAAGATCCCCATATAGGGACTGCTGGGACAAGCAACAATGAGAGGGTCCAACCTCATGTCAATCCCCCCGTATTTGGACCCCACCTTCACCCAGAGATCAACATTCCTGCCAATGTACAAGGGACTGCCACTGCAGGCAGAGTGCTGCAAGAAGACCCCCAGGAGGATCAGTTCACAGTAATGGGTGTTGGGGAAGAAGCCTATGACAGAAGGCTGGAGGAAATCACTGAAAAATTAAGATCCTTGGAGTCTCAAAACTCTTTGGGTTTTGATGTTATGGACATGGGCTTGGTGGACGGGGTCAGGATTCCCCATAAGTTTAAGCCTCCTTGTTTTGAGAAATACAACGGGACTTCCTGCCCACGGACCCACTTACAATCCTTTTTGGGAAGGTTGAAAGCATATACCATGGACGAGAAGCTATGGATGTTTTATTTCGAGGATAGTTTGACTGGAGCGTCAAGGGAATGGTACTCCCATCTAACTAGAGCGACCATCAGGTGTTGGAAGGACTTGGCAGAGGCCTTCATCAGACAATACTAGTATAATTTGGATATGGCACCCAACAGGACCCTCCTGATGGGGATGTCACAGTCATCTAGGGAAAGCTTCCGCGAGTACGCCCAAAGGTGGAGGCAGCTGGCTGCTGCTGTCCAGCCACCTATGTCAGAGAGGGAGATGGCAGATATGTTTATGAACACCCTCCAAGGAACATACATTGACAGGCTGGCTGCTTTCTCTTCTACCAGCTTTGCAGATGTCGTTATAGCTGGAGAAAGAATCGAGAGCCTGTTGAAGATGGGCAAAATTTCTGACAACGGTGCCAGCTCATCCAGCAACACAAGGAAGCCTTTTGTGGGCCTAAGAAGAACTGGTGAGACCAATGCTATCCATACCAGCAGGGGCAGACCCCAATATGTTCATAGATCCGTGGCAGCAGTCACCATTCCCGCTCCAGTTCATCCATAACCAGTTTATCAAGCACAGCAGCAAAATTATCAGCAACAGACTCAGTATCCTCCTCAGAGAAACTACAACAACACCAACAATAACAATCAGCAAAGACCATTTCAACAGAGACCTTCCCAGGCCAATAGGGTGATCGATCCGATCCCTATGCCATATGCCACATTACTGCCACAACTCCTGAAACTCAACCTGGTTGAGCTAAGGACGTTGGCACCTCCAGATCCTACCAGTCTACCCAGAAATTATGACTCCAACGCCAGATGTGCTTTTCATTCAAATGCACCTGGCCACAGTACAGAAAAGTGCAGAGCTTTGCACATGAAGGTACAAGACTTGGTAGACTCCAAGGCTCTGAATTTTGCACCACCACCAAATGTTAATAAGAACCCTATGCCAAACCACGGAGGTCCCAGGATCAATGCTATTGAAGGAGACAAGCCGTCTTACTTAATAACCAGTGTGGGACAGATTCGGACACCGTTGGTAGAGATCAAAGCTCGACTCCTCGAATGTCAAATGTTCCCGGGATGTGAGTTAGGGTGTGCTTATTGCAACATCTCAGTGAATGGTTGTGATAATTTGAGAGATGGCATAGATGGTCTCATCCAAAGTGGTCTGCTTCAAATCACAACATCAATTCCTACCAACCCAGCAACCTCATCAGCAACAATTCTCGTGTCTTCTACAAATACAACAACCATTGTTCCATGTAACTCTTCAATCTCATCAACAAATGCTTCATCTGTTACTTCAACGGACCAGATATCAGCAAATATCCCTTCTACAACTTCAGCACCACATCATTCAGAAACTCCTACAACAACAACACCCATCCTTCCAACAATGTCTCCTACAACTTCAGCAGCAAATGTCTCCACAGTTACGATTTATTATGATCCTGAAAATGATTCTGCCTACAACTCACAAAATGCCACTCCCATCAGAGCACCAGTCACAATATACTATGATCCACAGACTATCACAGTCCCTTTTGCAGCTGCCATCAGTCCAGTCACCATCACGGTGCCTGGGCCAGTACCTTATGAAAGCAGTAATGCCATCCCCTGGCATTACGGCTCTGATCTATACTGCGGAGGACAGAAAATCACTCTTGAATCATCAACCCCTGCACCACAAATAGATAATGTGGGAGGAGGCGGAGGCTTCACTCGAAGCGGACGTCTCTTTGCTCCACAAATTCAAAGACCCACTGCCGAAGCAGAAGCTGCTGCCAAGGCAAAAGGGAAAAGCTTGGTGCGAGAAGAGCAAATTGTTAAAGAGGCTTTGAAAACACCCTTTGATCAAGAAGTTGATGAATTCATGAGAATCATCAAGAGAAGTGATTACAAAATAGTAGATCAGCTTCACCAGACGCCTTCCAAGATCTCAATCCTATCATTGCTTATGTGCTCCGAAGCTCATCGGAACACACTACTAAAAGTCTTGCACGCAGCTTATGTGCCTGAAGAGATCACCGTCAATCAGTTGGAAGCTGTGGTTGGGAATGTTAATGCTAGTCATGGGCTAGGGTTCACTAACACTAATTTGACTACGGAAGGCCGCAATCATAACAAGGCTTTGCACATTACCATGGAATGTAAAGGCGCAGTTCTTTCCCATGTGCTGGTAGACACACGATCATCCCTCAATGTCTTACCTAAAAAAGCCCTTGTGAAGCTAGAGTATGACGGATTGGCATTACGGCCCAGTAACCTGGTAGTAAGAGCCTTCGATGGTTCTAAGAGATCGGTTCTGGGCGAGATTGAGTTGCCTATAACGATTGGCCCACAAACTTTCAAAACGACCTTCTACGTGATGGATATACAGCCTGCCTACAGTTGTCTATTGGGTAGGCCATGGATTCACGCTGCTGGCGCCGTGACCTCAACCCTTCACCAGAAGTTAAAATTCGAGTGGGAGGGTCAAGTCGTTACTATTTGTGGAGAGGAAGATATTTTTGTTAGCCATCTGGCTACCTACAAATACATTGAGATGGATGGGGAGATCCACGAAACTATGAGTCAAGGGTTTGAGGCCTTGAACATAAATGAAACATCTGCTGTACCTGGAACCTCAATGACATCTTATCAACAAGCCCGGAAGGTTGTTGAAGAAGGGACTGCCCAAGGCTGGGGCAAATTGTTACCTGTGGAGAAGAAAGAGGATAGATTTGGGTTAGGTTACAAACCAACTCAACAAGATCAAGCAGAGGCTGCTAAGGAGCCCAACTTAGTTAGTGGGGGAATGCTCACCCCTGATGCTGTCAAAAATTTGGAAGACGAGGATGAAAGCGACCGCAACCTGGAGAGTTGGATCCGTCCAAAGATCCCGGGGAGCAGTATCTCGAACTGGTCTTCCCAGGAATTATAAGAGTTACTCATGCAGAGTAATTATTATTTCCTGTATTTTATAGCATGCATCAAAGTCTTGCATCTTGCCCAAGATGACAAGACTCATTTTGTAATCGGGCCATCTGTAATTTTTGTGCAACAAGATTAATCAATGAAATATCAGACATCTTTTGCAAACAAAGTCTTTTTTTTTCCGCTCACTGTTTTTTCCGTTTTTCTTTTTGTACAAAAAATAAATGGCAGTGTTTTCAAAATGACAACTTTATTTCACTTTTCTAAACAAGATTAAAATCAAATCACTAAAATGAACAAACTGAACCCTTGCAGAGTGTGCCTTCCCGACAGCACCGACAACAGCACGGCTATGACTTCGTATGACTTTGACAATCCGATCAATCAAGCTGATGAAGGGGTTGAAGAAGAATATGAGCTTCCTGAAGAGCTAGCCAGGTTGTTAAGACAAGAGGAAAAGGTTATTGCTCCTCACCAGGAGGAGGTTGAAACAATCAATCTTGGTACAGATGAAAACGTAAAAGAAGTTAAAATCGGGGCCTGCTTACAAGACTCAGTGAAGAGACAACTGATTGACCTGCTGCAAGAGTATGTGAACGTGTTTGCTTGGTCTTATCAAGATATGCCAGGGTTGGACACCGACATTGTTGTGCACAAGCTGCCTTTGAGAGAAGAATGCCCGCCGGTTAAACAGAAGTTGCGCCGTACTCGCCCAGACATGGCAATGAAAATCAAAGAAGAGGTACAAAAGCAATGGGACGCCGGGTTCCTTGCCGTAACTAGCTATCCGCCGTGGGTTGCTAATATAGTACCTGTGCCTAAGAAAGACGGCAAAGTAAGAATGTGTGTTGACTACCGGGATCTGAACAGAGCTAGCCCGAAAGATGATTTCCCATTACCTCACATTGATGTATTGGTTGATAATACGGCTCAGTTCTCGGTATTCTCCTTCATGGATGGATTTTCAGGATACAATCAGATCAAGATGTCACCTAAAGACATGGAGAAGACAACCTTCATCACACCCTGGGGCACGTTCTGTTACAAGGTAATGCCATTTGGGCTCAAGAATGCCGGTGCGACGTATCAACGGGCTATGGTAACATTATTCCACGATATGATCCATAAAGAAATCGAGTGTTATGTGGATGACATGATTGCCAAGTCCCTCACTGAAGAGGACCACCTGGTAAATCTGCTGAAGTTGTTCAAGCGTCTGAGGAAGTATCAACTGAAGTTGAACCCCAACAAATGCACATTCGGGGTGAGATCTGGTAAGCTGCTAGGATTTATCGTGAGTGAGAAAGGGATTGAAGTAGACCCTGATAAAGTTAAAGCTATTCAAGAGATGCCTGCACCGAAGACAGAAAAGGAAGTTCGAGGGTTCTTAGGTCGATTGAACTACATTTCACGGTTCATATCTCACCTCACAGCAACCTGTGAACCCTTGTTCAAGCTGTTGAGAAAAGAACAGACGGTCAGGTGGAACGTAGACTGCCAAAGGGCTTTTGACAAGATCAGAGAATACTTACAAGAGCCTCCAATCCTTATGCCTCCAGTTGAAGGAAGACCTCTGATAATGTACTTGACAGTATTAGAAGAGTCAATGGGGTGCGTGCTGGGCCAGCATGACGAGTCTGGTCGAAAAGAGTATGCAATATACTACCTAAGCAAAAAGTTTACCGACTGTGAACAACGTTATTCATTGCTCGAGAAAACTTGCTGTGCTTTAGCGTGGGCTGCTCGCCGACTGAGGCAGTATATGTTGACCCACACTACTTTGTTGATCTCAAAGATGGACCCAGTTAAGTACATATTCGAGAAGCCAGCACTTACCGGACGGGTTGCAAGATGGCAAATGATCCTCACAGAATATGACATCCAGTACACTTCTCAGAATGCCATCAAGGGCAGTGTATTGTCTGAATATCTTGCCGAGCAACCTATTGATGATTACCAGCCTATGAGATTTGACTTCCCTGATGAAGACATCATGTTCATAAAAGCAAAAGATCATGAAGAGCCTATTCAGACTGAAGGGCCCGACCCGGAGGAAGAATGGATTATGATGTTTGATGGGGCTGTTAACATGAATGGTCGTGGTGTTGGTGCAGTACTCATTACACCTAAGGGAGTTCACATGCCTTTCTCGGCAAAACTCACTTTCAACTGCACTAACAACGAAGCTGAATACGAAGCTTGCATTATGGGTCTTGAGGAAGCCATTGACCTCAGGATCAAGACATTGACCGTATTCGGAGATTCAGCTCTGGTAATCAATCAAACCAATGGCAAATGGTACACCCACCAGGATCATCTGCTACCTTACAGGGATTATACAAGGAGGTTATTGACTTTCTTTACAACAGTCAAGCTTGAGTATATCCCTCGGGACGAGAATCAATTTGCAGATGCTCTGGCTACCATTTCGTCCATGATCAAAGTTCAGGCTGCCAACTTTGTACCTCAGATCTCAATGTCCAGACTTGACAGACCAGCATATGTGTTCGCAGCGGATGTTGTTGAAGATGATAAGCCTTGGTTCCATGACATTAAGTGCTTCTTGGAGGATCAAACATACCCACCTGGGGCATCATCCAATGATAAGAAGACATTAAGAAGGCTTGCTGGTAGTTTCTTTCTGAACACCGATGGTTCCCTGTACAAGAGAAACTTTGATATGGTACTCCTCAGATGCGTCGACAGGACAGAAGCAGATTTGCTAATGCATGAAGTGCACGAAGGATCCTTTGGTACCCATGCGGGAGGGCATGCCATGGCTAAGAAGTTGTTAAGGTCGGGCTATTACTGGATCACAATGGATGCTGATTGTTGTGCCTACGCCTGAAAATGCCATAAATGCCAGATTTATGCGGATAAGGTACATGTGCCTCCCAATCCTCTGAATGTGATGTCTTCACCCTGGCCCTTTGCTATGTGGGGCATTGACATGATTGGTAAGATTGAGCCAACTGCTTCGAATGGCCACAGATTCATCCTGGTTGCCATTGACTATTTCACCAAGTGGGTCGAAGCAGCCTCCTATGCCAATGTTACAAGACAAGTGGTAGCCAGATTTCTGAAGAGAGATATCATCTGTCGATATGGAGTTCCCGAGCGAATCATTACTGATAATGGTTCCAACTTGAACAACAAAATGATGGCAGAGCTGTGCCGGGACTTCAAGATTCAGCATCACAATTCTTCTCCTTACAGGCCAAAGATGAACGACGCTGTTGAGGCAGCTAATAAGAATATCAAGAAGATTGTGCAGAAGATGGTAGTTACCTACAAAGACTGGCATGAAATGCTACCGTTTGCCTTGCATGGGTACCGCACGTCAATCAGAACATCCACTGGGGCAACACCGTATCAGCTTGTGTATGGTATGGAAGCAGTCCTACCTGTTGAAGTTGAATTACCCTCCCTACGGGTACTAATGGATGTTAAGCTGAACGAAGCAGAATGGGTCCGGTCCCGATATGAACAGCTGAGTCTGATTGAAGAGAAAAGATTGGCTGCAATTTGTCATGGGCAGTTGTATCAGAAAAGAATGAAGAAAGCCTTCGATCAGAATGTCAGGCACCGAGAGTACCAAGTAGGAGATCTTGTGCTGAAGAGAATCCTCCCTCCTCATACAGACCACAGGGGAAAGTGGACTCCAAATTATGAAGGACCATTTGTAGTAAAGAAAGTTTTCTCGGGTGGAGCACTGATGCTCAGCACTATGGATGGTGAAGACTTCCCGTCCCCTATGAATTCAGATGCAGTTAAAAAATACTTCGCATAAAAATGACCCGCTGGACACAAAAACAGAATGTAAGTCCAGGCAAAAATAGGGCATCCCGGCGAGTCAAAAACAGAATAAAAGACTCGGGCAAAAATAAGGGAAAATAAACAAAAAAAAATGTACACCCGCTGAGTTGAAAAGCCGCATTGGACAGCTCAGGCAAAAATGGGTATCCCGATGGATTGAAAACCCGAAAGGGCGATCCATGCAAAATAAGGGAATAAGCGAACAACTGCATTTTGAATTCGTCTGTATTGTTTACAAATTGGTAAGCTTAGAAAGGATTAAGCTTCAATCAGAATCAACATTCTTCAGAAAGCAAGATGAGAAGAACGTCAAAAGTCATACGAGTCATAGTAAAGAGGAAGCTCCTTAAAGCGTCATCAACATTGCCAGCATTTTGTTTCTCAATTTGTAACAATCTCCTCATTTCAGGGGATTTGTTTCTTTGACTGTATCGCGCCAATTCAGGGCATATGAATTAATAAAATCAGATTTTCAGTCATGTCTCGTCTTGTACATTTTTTATTTTGCAAAAATGTCTGATGTCTTAAGAGAAAAAAAAACTGATTGCATAGAATACAAATGTTTATCTTCAAAAATAAAAACACGTGCTTGCAGGAAATATACTTACTCCCAAAAGTGTCTAACTCCTATGACGGAATCCAGTAAAGGATACCTCGGGATTACTTGTACGTTTCCCTATCTTTGCAGGATTGCAGGTATCCAGAACGCAACTTGGGGCATGAAAGCTTCAGCCCAGCAAGCTGGCAGATCAATGCTTGCTCAGTCTTAACACTCAAAGTGTTTTCTCCCCAGCCGAGTTGCCATTCCTTCCTCAGCCGAGTACAAAAGTCAAGGAACCATCTCCCCACAGAGCTCCAGCCTCTATCTAGAAGAGCAGCGCACGAAGGAATCACAACAGAGTAAAGAAAGCTACTACAAACCCCAGCTGGGTCCCTCATTACTGAGACAGGTCTATCAGTGACCTGAATCCCCAAGCAATAGAATCTCATCAAATGACCTCATCCCCAGCTGGAATGTCCATTTCAAGCAGATCGGTCGGAGATCTTCGTGGCGACGGGATCCGAATCCCGGTTTGGCACCTTTTGCATAATCATGGCATTCGCATCATATTCACCCACAAAGCGTAGCATTCCGTTTAATACGGAGCATTACGGCAAAAATCAAACATATAGCATAATCATAATCATAAGCCATGCTTTAAATCAACACTTGTGAATAATGACAATCCGTCAATATACAAAATACTTCCCCCAAATCCCCAGCGGAGATTCCCCAGCAAAATCAGTTGCCTCACATTCACAAACACTGGTATATACTCTCTTTGGCACCCGTCCGTGTCAATACTCCCCAGTAAAGTCGCCTGAGCACTCTGTGCAAACAGTACCACTCGTATTACAGATACTTTTTGACACCCGTCTGTGTCATAACCCCAGCAGAAAGCCAAAGACGTCCTCTTTGCACTCACATATACTTACATATGACAAACCTTTGACACCCGTCCGTGTCATATCCCCAGCGCAGTCGCCTACACTTTGTATATCAGATACTTGTTCATATCACACTCTTCTCCTTTTGACACTCGTCCGTATCACTCTCCCCAGCAGTTAAACACTCATCTATACACCACTCACACTTATACAGGTACTCGTCCGTATCTTGTATACACCATATATATCCCCACAGATTCGACACTCGTCCGTGTTCTTTGTTAACCAGTTGGTACTCGTCCGTACCATCGTCTCAGAGCATGCGTCAAGCGTTTGTTTCTACCTGATACTCGTCCGTATCATAGTTATAAGGATGCTCGTCCGCATCTTTAATCCATACACTGTGTCAAACACTCTTGACTTCTTGAATATAGACATTCGTCTGTGTCTATCATTCCCCAGAAGAATCCCTTCAGATTCAACACTTGTCCGTGTTCCTTGTTAACCAGTTGGTACTCGTCCGTATCATCATCTCTGAACACGTGTCAGTATTTGTTTCTACCCAATACTCGTCCGTATCGTAGTCTTAAGGATGCTCGCCCGCATCTTTAATCTATACACCAATATCTAAACACTTATACCTTTTGTTTCTTGGATGTAAACACTCGTCCGTGTTTACTATTCCCCAGTAGATCGCCAACAAAGCAAATTTTCTTTTTTTTTATCTGACACTCGTCCTGTGTCATGATAAACCCTGAGAGCAGCCGTACCCTGCTATGTGGTCGTCCTCCACCTCTTGATGGTCGTCCTCCATCATGCTCATCCGATGGCCGTCCCCATCGTTGATATTTAGCAGCCATCCCCTGCTAGGTGGTCGTCCTCCACCTCTTGATGATCGTCCTTCACCATTTTATCCAATGGCCGTCCCCATTGTTGATTTTGGTTATCTGACATTCGTCCTATGTCATGACAAACCTTGAGAGCAGCCGTCCCCTGCTAGGTGGTCGTCCTCCACCTCTTGATGGTCGTCCTCCATCATGCTCATCCGATGGCCGTCCCCATCGTTGACCTCTTATCCGGCATTCGTCCTATGTCGCGATATTTTCGGCAGCCGTACCCTGCCAGGTGGTCGTCCTCCACCCTAGATGATCGTCCCTCATCTTAACCCAACAGAGCAGCCGTCCCCTGCTAGGTGATCGTCCTTCACCTTTGATGACCGTACCTCATCATCTGTTTATTTCATTTATTCTTTAACCCGATGGCCGTCCCCGTCGTGGTCCCTTTTCCTTTCAGTTTAGCCCGATGGCCGTCCCCATCGTTGGTTACTTTACTTTTTGAACTTGATGGCCGTCCCCGTCATGTTTCATTAATCCCCAGAGAATTTTACAACTTTACTTGATGGCCGTCCCCATCATAATTCTTTTATCCCCAGCATGTCGGCCGTCCCCGTCATTGCTTTATTTTCCGCACTTTTCCCAGCATGTCGGCCGTCCCCGTCATTGCTCTTTACCCAGCAGTCGTCCTCTGCTCGACGGTCGTCCTCCGTCGCCCACACTTTACAATATACTTTATTTTCCTTTACAATCTATATCCCTTTTCTTCTTCATTCTGTGAGTGCAAATTTTGGACTGTCTTTGGTATTCAACCACAAGTTATCTCGCTTGCCTGTTAAGCCGTTGCTTACATCCTGCACAGCTAACTCATGTTTGAATAGGGGCAGCTGTAAACACCCCAAATTTGCCCTCACCCATTCACACCATGGCCTGTGATCATTTCATATGCATAACTCAATCATAGCATCTCATATCTCAACTTTGAGTCTCTGCATAGGTTCTAAGTCATCAGCATCTAGGGTTTGTGATCTGAGCAGCCCAAGAGCTTCTTGAGCCACTCCAAAGGCCATCAATCACTTCAAAGGGGTCTATGTGTGTTCAAGCATCATATTATACTCCCTCAAAGTCAAGAGTGTCAAAGAATCACAAGAACTGGGATTGTTGTGGAAGCAGAGCCAAGCTTGACTAAACAGATGACCTAAAATTAGGGTTTTGGTTTCAGAGGCCATAACTCCAAATTTTTTGGTCATTCTTGTTTCTATTGGTCTCTATATGGTATAGGGAGTATGCATATCAATTTTTATGAAGAAATTCCATGGGGAAGTCATCTGTTCAAGAGTTGACTTTTCAGACAAGTCAGTGCAAAATCAGGGCATCTGAGGCCCCCAATGACCCAACCAAGGGGTGATCTTCATCATTTTGAGTGTATTTGATCATGGAAGAGGTTGGAAGTTCACAAAATTGAAGAATTTGAAGTTTTTGCAAAGTTGACTTTTTGGGCAAGTTTGACTTTTAATGAAAATGTCATTTTATGCAACTTTTTCAACCCTTACTTTTTGATTAAAAAATGCTTCAAATGGAAAAACTTTGGTCATGAAAGTTGTAGAATAGATCTTTCCCTTTTCAAAAAGTACAAGAACATGACCTAATTCATTTTGGATCAAAAGTTATGGTGCATCAAAGTTGGCAAAAATCACTAAAATTCAAGTTATGCACCAAAGAGGAAACTTGCAAAATCATGTATCAAGGCAATTTGTGATCTCTAATTGTTGTCAAACCATTACACAAACATGATACAAGTCCTAAAAATAAGAATGGGCCAAAGAGATCACATGTTTTATGGCTTGTGAAGCAAGATATTTTCATGAAGATCAAAAGCAAGCAAGTTGCAAAAGTCATGATAGTTTCTCATCCACTTGCTAGCTACATTGCTGAACCATCCTAGCCTTTCCCTCACACCATGCTGCGCAGCCCACACCCCTTGTATTTGGCTAGAACATGACCCATACTTCTCTTACACAAAGTTGACAAATTGGCAAAAGTAGCTACACCTATCACAAAAGGGCATGTCACATCTTCTGACCAATCAGCATTGTTTATACAAACAATTTGCAAGCCAAACATCATAACACACAAGCCTGAAACAAGCAAGAACTTAGCACTCTCACTTTTCACCCTTGAAGCAAAAGCTTTCGAAACACAGCATACAAGCCATAAACACTTAAACAAACTTCATAGAACTCATCACCACATCCTTCTGATCATTTCCCTGCCTTCATTCATCCTTGAAACACCACATAAGCCAAACACGATTCTCACCTGAGCTTGAACAGAACCTGTTCAAACTCTTAAACCAGCCACCATAAACTCCTTCCAAGCATCCAGACATCATCAAGGGACCAAAAGGAGTGGATTGCATAAAGAGGAGAGGTCAGAAAGTTGCTAAGTTGAAAGCTTCAAAACTCAGGTAGCTCAAGAACTTTTTTTCCAGAAATGAATTTTTAAGTTCTTAATAGCTTCTGCATGCTTCCCTGGTCATGAATATGTGGTTGTTTTTGAAAATGGTGAAGAGATGAGTATGTATGCAGTCTCTGAAACTTTTTGCCCTAGAACTAGATTGATTCGATTCTCTTTGTTTAGGTAAGATAAATGTTGTTTGAATGGGGGTTTTGATTCGTTTTTCAGTGGGGATCATTTCTGTTTAATTAGATTTCATTTTAGATGCGTGTGGAAGGAGTTTGTGATTTTGAGTGATCGGAGAAGATGACCGGAACACTGTTCCGGTCACCTGAAAGTCATTAAGGGCTGATTAGGGCTAATTAATTAGGGTTAGTGAGTTTGAATGCTGGCCCTTGGATGTGGCGCCAAGTCAATGCGCGCGTGTTTGAGTTTGAACCTGGACCTTCAGATTGGTTGACTTTTCTTTTTCAGCTTTAAATTCATTTTATTTTTCATATTATCTCATTTAATTTCCACAATTTATTAAAAATAGAAAAAATACTTTAAAAATTCTGAATTTTTTTATACAAGTTATTATTTAATTTCAGAACACCAAAATATTTTCATTTTCATTTTTAGCATTAAAAAAGTATTTTTAAATATTTAAAAGTTTCTTTTTAATTAATTAATGAGAATTAATTAATTAAAAATACTTTTAGGTATTTAAAAATCACCAAAAAATTCATGAAACATTTAAAAACATTTAGAAACATTGTCCAACCCTCAAACCAAATTTATTTTTTGATCTTGATGCATTTTGAGAATTTTCCATGGAATTAAAATCATTTTGATGCATTATTTTGATCCAAACTTCCAAAAATCACTTCTGCCTAACCATTGAGAGTTGGACTTTGATTCTTTTTGCATTGTGTTTAGCATATCATGTAGTTTGTGAGATTAAATTGGCATGATTTGATCTTTCATTTTCCATTTATTTGGCATTTTTCTTGTTAAGGAACCCTAAAACCCTAGAAAACTTAGGAAAATCATAACTTGAATTGGGTTAAGAGTTGGAACTTCTCCTTTGGGCAGTGAGTTAGTATAGGTTTAGGGATCCTTTGAGTGCATTTTCAATTTTTTGTATTGATGTTTGCTTCTGATTTTGGTTTGTGTTTGTTGCTTTGATCATAAACCCTAATTTGGGCTTCCATATGCATCCATTTTGCATTTGCTTGCATAACATGACTTGCCATAACATTTTATGCATTCTTGTGATCCATTTGACATCATAAGACATATTGAAAGCATGTTTGATTATTGCATCTTGCATTTCCCATGTTGTATGCCATTTGCATTTCATAACTTTTCATATATGTTCATGCTCCTCAACTTGTTCCATCTGCATCCATGAGCTTGTATGATCATCCCCATGTGTTGATTCATGTTTGTAGCATCTCATAGCATCATTAACATCATGTATGTGCTTCTGGTTTTGTTTCTCATCATGCCATTCCATCCCATTTTGCATTGCATTGCATTTCTTTTCTAACTTTTCAGGTGGTAAGTGACTTTGAGAAGTGAATTTGCCTTCACTTCTCATAACTTCTCTTCATCTCTTTTATGCATCCTTGCTGCATTTTTTGTATGTGTTCGAGTCTGAGCTTGCTCATTCTTCATCTTACTTTCCTTCTTCAAGTGACTTGTCTTCTTAAATGAAGCAAGTTACTTTGCTTCTCTTGATCCTTTCATCTGCTTCCTGGTGGTTCCATTGAAGACTTCTCTTGTAAACCTCACAAACCTTAGGAACAACCATGTATGACAATGATTAGGGTTTTGTTTAGTCTCCCCTCTTAGTTTTACCTTTGTGTCTCTTTTGAGTCTTCTCTTCTCATCTCATAATCAGGGACTAAACCCTAAAGGCTTTAAGGCTTTGTGATTAAGTTTATGCCTGCATCCTTCTATTAGGATGGAGTGTATAACTTTAATCCTAAGTGTTAAACCCTTAATGTGTTTAAATCCTTTAATCAATCCACTTAATAATCATCAAGACATCATACTTGTAACTTGGGCCTTGCATTAGGGTTCTAATTCTTCCTTAATTGGTTAAGAAGGACTAACCCTAGTGTTAATGGACAAGTCCCCCTCAAGTTGTCTTACAAACCCTAAAAAACACTTCATCATCATATCACTAAATAAAATCCACTTAATCAAAGGCTTGTTTCGTCATGAGTTTAATCCCTAATCATGGATTAAGTTGAGGAGCTTTCCTCAGCTTAAACATTCTCATCTATTATCCTTCTATTAGGATGGTGTAATGAGTCTGTTTAATCCCTGATTATGGCTTAACCTCATTACTCAACACTAAACAAAAACACCAAAAACATCTAAATAATCACAAGTAGGTTAATGATCTTAGTCCTACATCAAAGGCGATTAAGTGTGAGAAGCTGACTTCACACTTAAGGTATTCTCATTACCCCTAATCAGAGGGAAGATGTGATGAGTCTACTAAATCCATTGGTTTAGGCTTAAGCTCATTAACTTATGACGAACTTTCAAAAGCAATAAAAGACTGAAAACACCAAAAAACAAACAATAATCGTCTCCTCCGGGATTCTTTTCTCATCACCTTCACTCATAAATAAGAACTCGCTTCTTCCGTCCAATGCAAGACAGTTAGCACCTGAGCCAGACCGGTCATACACTTGAGCATAGACAAGTAAGCAGTTCACAAGTCAATTCATCTTTCAGTCTCTTTGGGTCGAACTACGGTGTTCTGACTTCCTCATTGCACGAGAGGATACGTAGGCATAACTTAACAGTCATCGAACAAAAGTCTCTGTACATTCCCCCTCCTCCAGCATCATTTCTTTAGCCTCATGATCTTGAGCATTTTATTCTTGTTCTTACACTGACACTGTATATATCACACTTCACTTCTTTTACACTGACACCTGTACATATTGTTTTCCAGCTCTTTATACACAAATTGCACTGACACTACCCCTTTTAAACACAAATATTTCAAGCGTGGATCCCGTCGAGTACGACGGACAATCTGGGTGCTAATACCTTCCCAGGTTGTAACCAACCCCCTTTCTCAGTCTCTCTGGTTCGCAACCGTCTTATCCATCTCTTTCTAGGTCTATGCAGCATTGCCTTTCCTCCGGGATAAAAATGCCTAGCTGGCGACTCTTTTCATCTCCAGTGAGTTCACTGCCGTGTGTTCTCATTGTCCCTCTCACCGACCGTTCGCGTCTGTACCTTTATCTGGGCCATTCCCCATTTATCGGGAGCGACAATGCACATGAAATGAAATGAATGCATATCATGGCAAATGGATGAAGAAACGATCAAACATGATTCTAATGTGTCCTATGATGTCTTATATGTTATGTGAATGCATAAAATGTCATGGCAAGTTCATGAATGCAAGCATATGCAAGGTGTATGCAAAGGAAGGTGAGAAATTAGGGTTTTCATGCAACATGAGATGCAAAAGTCAAAAAAAGAAGCAAATGACAAGATAAAAAATTTGAAAATGGAATCAAAAGAACCCTAACCCCATATGATTTCATACCCCAAAGGAGAAGACCTAACTCTTAACCCTAAGGAAGATATGATTTTTCTAAGTTATCTAGGGTTTTAAGGTACCTAAGGGAAAAAATGTCAATCAATTCAAAAAGGTAGAAGAAATTTATGACAAAATTATGTTAGAAACTAAATGTCAAATGAAGATCAATGCAAAAAGAACCATTGTCATACATTCTTGGTTGGGCAGAAAATAACTCTTGAAGTTAGGGTTCTAAAATGTGAATTTTATGAACCCTAAATTCAAGAATATTATCAAAAATGGTTCAAAACCAAAAAGAAATTTGTGTGGATGGTAGGACAATGTCTCTAAATGTTTAAAGATGCAATATGAATTTTTTGGGATTTTTTAGAAACCTAAATGATATTTTAATTAATTAATTTTCATTAATTAATTAAAATAAACATTTTTAAATGTTTAAAAAATGATTTTTTAATGTGAAAAATAAAAATAAAAATATTTTTGGGTTGAGAAAACTATTTGAAATAAAAATGCAGAATAAGAATATTTTTTTAAATTTCTAGCTATTTTAAATAAATGACACAAGATTAAATGAGAAAAATGAAATAAAAATTAAAATAAACTGAAGTATGCAAAGGGAATGGCTGAGATTGAATCCGGGGAAGGATTGGTTAACTGTGCGCCAGATCCTGTGGCCTACATTCAAACTTACCTAAACTTAATTAATTAATTATTTAATCCTAATTAATAACTAATGATCTAATCTGGACCACACAACACGAACGAGAGAGACAGATCCAATGGTCCACGTTCAAACAGAAACCCTAACCCTAATTATCACTTAATGACTCTTAGGTCACTGGAGAAGAGCTCCGGTCGTCTTCTCTGGTGACCCCCTCACCTGAAAACTTCCAACTTCTTCCCTAGGTACTTTCTGGAGCTCTAAAGCTCCAGATTCACTCCTCTCCCTCTCCTAATATCAAATCCACTCTCAAAAAAATTTCTTTTCACTAAAACTCCTGATTCGAAGAGAAACATAAACATGGAAAAAATTTCAGACAATCAATACACACTCATTTCTCAACCATTTTCGAAAATTCCAAGTTCAGTGTGATCAGTGGAGCATGCTTTATCATTTTGTAACATAAAAGAGAAGTTCTGGAAAAATTAATTCGAATGGCTACCCGAGATGGAGCATTTCACCCTTGAGCTTTTTTTATGCTTCCTTGGTACAAAATGCCTCTAATGACCTTCCTGAAGAGGTTGCAGTGCTTGGAAAGCTTTGTGGATGGCTTGTTTGTGAGTTTGCACCTCAATTGGCTGAAAATCGTATTTTGCTTATGGTGTGTTCTTGGCTGTTTTAATGGGTGGTTTATGATCAGTGAGTGATTTAGAGATGAATGGTGGAATTTGTTTGAAGATTGAGTGGCTGAGTTGGGAAGATGAATGGTGGAATTTGCTTATTACACCTAAAGGAGTCCTTTTGCCTTTCTCAGCAAAGCTAACCTTTGCATGCACTAACAACGAAGCAGAATACGAAGCTTGTATCTTGGGTCTTGAGGAAGACATTGACCTCAAGATCAAAACCTTGAATGTATTCAGAGATTCAGCTTTGGTAATCAACCAGACCAACGACAAGTGGTACACTCACCAGGAGCATCTGATTCCCTACCGTGACTATACAAGGAGATTGTTGACCTTCTTCACAACAGTTAAGCTTGAGTACATCACTCGAGATGAGAATCATTTTGTAGACGCTTTGGCTACCATTTCATCCATGATCAAAGTACAGGCTGCCAGTTATGTACCTCAGATTCTGGTATCCAGATTGGACCGACCGGCATATGTATTCTCTATAGACACTATCATTGATAACAAGCCTTGGTAGCATGACATCAAATGCTTCTAGGAAACTCAGACATACCCACCCGGGGCATCATCAAATGATAACAAGACATTAAGAAGGATAGCCGGTAGTTTCTTCCTCAATACTGATGGTTCTTTGTACAAGCGAAACTTCGACATGGTCTTGCTCAGATGTGTTGACAAGAAGGAAGCAGACCTATTAATGCACGAATTACACGAGGGTTCTTTCGGTACCCATGCCGGAGGACATGCAATGGCAAAGAAGTTATTAAGATCAGGTTACTACTGGATCACAATGGATGCAGACTATTACGCCTACACCAGAAAATGCCACAAATGCCAGATCTATGCAGATAAAGTGCATGTGCCTCCGAATCCTTTGAATGTAAGGTCTTCACCTTGGCCCTTCGCCATGTGGGGCATTGATATGATTGGAAAGATTGAACCGACTGCTTCAAATGGTCACAGATTCATCTTGGTAGCCATTGATTACTTCACCAAATGGGTTGAAGCATCTCCGTACGCAAACGTCACCATATAAGTGGTAGCTAGATTTCTGAAAAAGAGATATCATCTGTCGATATGGAGTTCCCGAGCGAATCATTACTGATAATGGTTCCAATTTGAACAACAAGATTATGGTTGAGTTATGTCGGGACTTCAAAATTCAACATCACAACTATTCTCCTTACATGCCAAAGATGAATGGCGCTGTTGAGGTAGCTAACAAGAATATCAAGAAGATTGTGCAAAAGATGGTAGTCACCTACAAAGACTGGCACAAAATTCTACCATTTGCCTTGCATGGGTACTAAACCTCTATCAGAACATCCACTGGGGTAACACCTTATCAGCTTGTGTATGGTATGGAAATTGTCCTACCTGTTGAAGTTGAACTACCCTCCTTACGGGTAATGATGGATGTGAAACTGGATGAAGTAGAATTGGCCCGATCTCGATACAATCAACTTAGCCTGATTGAAGAGAAAAGATTAGCAGCCATTTGTCATGGGCAGTTATATCAGAAGTGAATGAAGAAAGCATTCGATCAGAGAGTAAGACCTCGGGAATACCAAGTGGGAGAACTTGTTCTGAAAAGACTTCTTCCTCCTCATACAGACCACAGGGGCAAATGGACGCCAAACTACGAAGGCCCATTCATAGTAAAGAAAGTTTTTTCTGGTGGGGCCCTGATGCTCACTACTATGGATGGCGAGGATTTCTTATCTCCTGTGAATTCAGATGTAGTTAAAAAATACTTCACATAAAATGACCCGCTGGACATAAAAACAAGATGTAAGTCCAGGAAAAAATAGGGCATCCCGGCGAGTAAAAAACAGAATAAAAGACTCGGGAAAATATAAGGGAAAAACTAAAAAAATGTACGCCTGCTGAGTTGAAAAGCCACATCAGACAGCTCAGGCAAAAATGGGTATCCCGGTGGATCGAAAACTCGAAAGGGCGATCCACGCAAAATCAGGGAATAAGCGAACAACTGCATTCTGAATTTGTCTGTATCACTCACAATATGGAAAGCTTCGAAAGGATAAAGCGTCGGTCAGAATCAACCTTCTTCAGAAAGCAAGATGAGAAGAATGTCAAGGTCATACGGGTCATAGCAAAGGAATCTCACTGGAGTGTCAACTTCAAACATTGCCAATACTTTTATTTTCTCAATATACATCAATCTCCTCCTTTTAGGGGATTCGCTTCTTTGACTGTACTTGCCTATTCAAATCACACAAATCAATAAAATCGGAATATTCAGTCACACTTTGTTTTTACCTTTTGTTTTTGTTTGCAAAATGTCCAAAGTTTGTAATACAAAATTTGCATGAAAACATATAAACCATTTTCAACAATTTCTTGCAGGAAATATGTTGCTCTCAGGAAAATCTAACTCCTATGACCGAATCTGTTTGAGGATACCTAGGGACAATTGAGCGTTTCTTTCTGACAGGTTGCAGGTACTCAAGGCAGACAATCTTTCACAGGACGGGGCATATCAGGCATTTTCCCCAGCCAAACCAGCAATCAGATCATCAGCAGGACTCCTTGACAAGAAGTATTTCCTTGCGAGGCTGTCATCCCCTCAAAGGATCCTTGAAGAATTCATCAATCTCCAACCTATCGCTTCGAAGAAGGAGTGGCAATAGATTACTTCCCAAAAGTTATCTCCTCCCCAAGCAGGATCTCCCGAGAAATGCCTGACGACTTTTCCCCATCAAAGTAGCTGGGAACTTTCTATTCCCCGCCAGAATTGCCATTTTCTCCCCAGTAAAGCCATGCTTGAAATACTTCCCCAGCGGAGATGCTGAAACTTCCTCATCCCCATCGGAGTTCTCCCTCCGGACAGATAGACTAGAGATCTTTCTCCCCGCAGGATCCAGATCCCAGATCGGTTTTCTCATTTTCATAATCATAGCATTCGCATCATTTTTCCCAAACTAAGCATATCATTCCATCTAATACGGAGCATTACGACAAAAATCAAACATTTGCATAATCATAAGCCAGGTTCGAGCCAATCACCTGCAAACATCATAATCATTTCACTAGCAATATATAAAACTCATATCACCTGCAGACAAAAGACAAGACATCCCCTTTGCACTCTCAAAAACAGATTCTTGTTCATATTTATACATGCTCTTTTTGACACTCGTTCGTGTCATCTTTCCCCGGTGAAGTTACCACAATCCTTTTGATATTCGTCTGTATCTTACATATACAGAATTCTCAAACACTTGTTCATACCTGTACATATTCTTTGTTAACACTCGCCCATGTCATATTTCCCCGACAAGTCAAAACACTCGTCTGTGTCCCTTGCTCAATCTTTTGGCACTCGTCCATGTCTCGCACGCAGTTCCCCAGCAGATCAATACTTGTGCATACTTATACAGAAGTCTTTGATACTCGTCCGTATCTTGTATATATCACCTCCTCGGTAGATCAATACTCGTTTGTGTTCCTTGCTTAATCGATTAATACTCGTCCGTATCATCATCCTTAAACACGTTCCAGTGTTTGCTTCTATCGATACTCGTCCGTAACATAGTCCTAAGGATGCTTAGCATATATGGAGTCATCTTGTTTGCAGACGAGCCTAAGTTTGTAAGCAAGAGTGCTATCCACCTTTTCCTGTTGAAGAATCCAGTCCCTACCTTGCTTGGAGACTTCTATTATTCAGTGCATCAAAGGAATGAGAAGAATAGGGGAAGACTAGTCAGATGTTGTGCACCTCTCTTCTACTATTGTTTGATGAGGCACTTACCGAAGTCAGACACTTTCTTGAATCCACATCACCCAAGGAAATGGGCTAAGAGAATGATTGCGCTTACATCAGAAGACATCAGATGGTGCACTCAAAGCACCAAGGGCAAAGATATCATCACCAGCTGTGGGCAGTATCCAAATGTTGAACCTGATCCATTTGTAATCCCGGAAGGTTGTTTCTTGTCGGATACCGGTGCACTCTATTGACGGGGAACACTCTTCTACGAGCAATGTTTCCTGAAATCACAACAAAGTGAGAAACAATAAGAAAAAACCTACAAAACAAGGAAATGATGTTAGTATGCATTGCAGGATGCCTATTTGTCTTCCAAGGGTATTCAGTTTGGTTCTTTGGTTTTGACCTTTCCACATCATCATTCCCTCGAGGTCTGGAAAGGTTAAAACCAAAGAACCAAACTGGATACCCTTGGAAGACAAATAGGCATCCTGCAATGCATACTAACATCATTTCCTTGTTTTGTAGGTTTTTTTATTGTTTCTCACTTTGTTGTGATTTCAGGAAACATTGCTCGTAGAAGAGTGTTCCCCGTCAATAGAGTGCACCGGTATCCGACAAGAAACAACCTTCCAGGATTACAAATGGATCAGGTTCAACAGGATTTGACTGATGTGAGGACCCAAATAGCCAATAAAAGGACTGAGATGAGGGCCCAAATGAATCAGTTTATGGCAGTGATGACTGGATTGGCTCAAAGCCAAGAGAGACTGAGAGAGTTGGTCGAGCGAAAAACTCCCGAAGAAAACCACCCAGGTATAGGGGGTACCAACAACAACGATCATGTACAGCCTCGTACTAATCCCCTAGAGTTTGGACCTCATCTAAACCCAGAAATCAATGTTATAAGAAACATCCAAGGCAACACTAGAGGGAGGGCCTTGCAGGAGGACCCTCAGGAAGAGAAATTTACCGTGGTCGGGGCAGGAGATGAAGTCTACGATCGTCGGTTGGACGAAATAGAAGAAAAGCTAAGGTCTCTGGAGTCTCAAAACTTTCTGGGTTTTGATGTCATGGATATGGGATTAGTGGAGGGGGTTAGAATTTCTCACAAATTCAAACCTCCCTGTTTTAAAAGATACAATGGTACTTCCTTCCCTCGTACCCATCTTCAGTCTTTCCTGGGGAGATTAAAAACCTACACCATGGATGAAAAACAGTGGATGTTTTATTTTGAGGATAGCTTGACAGGGGCATCCCGGGAGTGGTACTCTCATTTGACCAGGGCCACAGTTAGGAATTGGAAAGACTTGGCCGAGGCTTTCATTCGTCAATATCAATATAATCTGGACATGGCTCCAAACAGAACCCTTCTGATGGGAATGTCTCAGTCTTCCCGGGAAAGCTTTAGAGAGTACGCCCAAAGATGGAGGCAATTAGCTGCTGCCGTTCAACCTCCGATGTCAGAAAGGGAGATGGCAGATATGTTCATGAACACCCTCCAGGGACTTATATTGACAGGTTAGCTGCCTTTTCTTCCACCAGCTATGCAGACGTGGTTATAGCTGGGGAAAGAATTGAGAGTTTACTAAAGATGGGAAATATTTCTGACAACGGCGCCAGTTCAAGCAGTGCAAGGAAGCCTTTTGCACGGCCCCGCAGATCCGGTGAAACAAATTATGTACATATGGGAAGAGGAAGACCCCAGTATCTGCCGAGATCAAATGCAGTTGTCACTATCCCTACTCCACCTCCTCAATACACTCAACAACCACGACACCTTCCTCAACAACCACAGTTTCCTCAACAAAGGTCCTATAACAACCAACAACAACGCCCTTTCCAACAGATGCCATCTCATATCAACAAGGTGATAGACCTTATACCAATTCCATATGCCACATTGTTGCCACAACTCTTGAAGCTCAATCTTGTGGAGCTAAGGACTTTGGCTCCCCTAGATCCTCAGAATCTTCCGAGAAATTACGACATCAACGCTAGGTGTGCTTTTCATTTTAATGCACCTGGTCACTCCACAGAAAAGTGAAGATCTTTGCACATGAAGGTCCAGGATCTGGTAGATTCAAAGGCCCTAAACTTTGCACCAACTCCTAATGTCATGAAGAATCCTATGCCCGGCCATGATGGGCCAAGGATGAATATAATCGAGGAGGGCTCACCCATGAATTTAATTGAAGATACTACGAGTATTCAAACACCTCTGGCAGAGGTTAAAGCTTAGCTTTTAAAATGCCAAGTGTTTCCAGGTTGTGAGGCTTGTTGTGAATCTAGCAAGGTTTCCGTGAACGGGTGTGTAAGCTTAAGGAATGGCATCAATGGCTTGATCAGAGAGGGTATTCTGCAAATAACAACAACCGCTTCTACAACACCAGCAATTCCTTTTTCAACAACAAGTATTTCTCCTACAACTACAAAGACAATTGTTCCTACAGACTCGTCTACAAAATCAGCAATCACTTCTTCCATCACTTCAACAACTACAACAAAGACAATTGCATCCACTTCTACAACTACAACAACAACCAACTACAACGTCTCCACAATCACTATCTATTATGACCCTGCAACGGCCCCTGTTTCCAACAATTATCAACAACAATCTCAGCAACAGTTTCAGCAACAACCAAGCTTCAATCAATCACCACCAACATCCACCAGAAGTCCTGTCACCATCTTTTATGATCCACAAACAATAACGGTTCCCACCTCTGCTGCAGTCAGCCCAATCACCATTACGGTTCCAGGGCCTATTCCATATGATAAAGACAACGTTGTACCATGGCACTATGGTTCAGACCTTTATTGCAACGGAGAAAGAGTCCTTCTTGATTCTTAAGTTCACACTCCACAAGTGGATAATGTCGGGGAAGGCGGAGGCTTCACCCGAAGCGGACGCCTCTTCGTGTCACAAGCTCCAAGAACTAATACTGAGGCAGAGGCTGCAGCCAAAGCCAAAGGTAAAAGTGTGGCACCTGAAGAACCTGCACCAAAAGAGACTCATAAATCATCCTTTGATCAAGATGTGGATGAATTTATGAGGATAATCAAGAGAAGTGACTACAAGGTTGTGGATTAGCTCCACCAGACTCCTTCCAAGATCTCCATATTATCCCTGCTGTTGTGTTCTGAAGCTCATCAGGATGCACTACTTAAGGTCTTGCATGCTGCCTACGTGTCGGAGGAGATCACAGTGAATCAGCTTGAGACAGTGGTGTCCAATGTCAATACTAGCCATGGGCTAGGTTTCACCAATGCTGACATGACAACGGAAGGACGTCACCACAACAAAGCCTTACACATCACTTTGGAGTGTAAAGGGGCCGTGCTCTCTCATGTTCTTGTTGACACTGGGTCTTCACTCAATGTCTTGCCGAAGAAAGCTCTTGTCAAGCTCGAATATGATGGTATAGCTCTCCGACCAAGCAATCTTGTGGTCAGGGCTTTTGATGGCTCCAAAAGGTCTATTCTCGGAGAGGTGGAGCTGCATGTGATAATCGGTCCTCAGGTCTTTCAGACTACTTTCTATGTGATAGACATTCAGTCGGCCTACAACTGTTTGTTGGGTCGACCATGGATTCACGCCGCTGGCGCAGTTACGTTGACCCTTCACCAGAAATTAAAATATGAGTGGGAAGGACAGATTATCACCATCTGTGGTGAAGAGGATATATTTGTTAGCCATCTGGCTACATACAAATACATTGAGATGGATGGTGAAATCCATGAAACCATGAGCCAAGGGTTCGAAGCACTGACCGTCAATGAGGCAACGACTGAAGTATTTGCTGCATCCCAGGAAGATAGGATGGGTACTTCAATTGTCTCCTATCAGCAAGCTCGAAAGGTTGTTGAAGATGGAAATGCCCAAGGCTGCGGCAAGCTGCTACCGGTGGAGAAGAAGGAGGACAGATTCGGTTTGGGTTACAAACCATTCCGACAAGATCAAGTAGAGGCTTCTAAGGAGCCCAAATTCATCAGTGGAGGGATGTTCACCCCAGATGCTATCAATAACGTGGAAGACGAGGCGTAAAGTGACCTCAACCTGGAGAGCTGGATACGTCCAAGGATCTCGGGTCACCAAGTCCTTAACTGGTCTTCCCAGGAAATTATAAGGGTTACTCCTGTAGAGTAATTATTATTTCCTGCTTTTTTTCAGCATGCATCAAATCCTGCATCTTGCCCAAGGTGTCAGGACTCATTTTCTAATAGGGCCATATTTGTAATATTGTGAAAATGGAATATCAATGAATATCAGACATCTTTTGCAAACAATTCTCTCTTTCACTCACTGTCTTTTATTTTTTTCACTTTTGTACAAAACAATAAAATGGCAATGTTTTCAAAATAATAACTTCATTTTACACTTTTTCTAAACAAGATTAAAACTGATCACTAAAACGAACAAATCTCAACCCTTGCAAAGATTATACTCCAGATTGCACCGACAACAGCACTGTTATGACCTTGTATGACTTCGACAATCCAATTAATCAAGCTGATGAAGGGGTTGAAGAAGACTATGAGTTACCTGAGGAGTTAGCCAGGTTGTTGAGGCAAGAAGAGAAAGTGATTACTCCTCATCAGGAGGAGGTTGAAACATTTAATCTTGGTACCAAAGAGGATTTGAAAGAAGTAAAGATTGGGGCCAGTCCTCAAGCTTCGGTAAAGGAACAACTTATTGACATGCTTCGAGAATACGTCGACGTCTTTGCTTGGTCCTATCAAGACATGCCAGGTCTAGATACGGATATTGTTATGCATAAGCTGCCATTAAAGGAAGATTGCCCTCCAGTGAAGCAAAAGTTACGACGTACTCGCCCAGATATGGCCATGAAGATTAAAGAAGAAGTACAAAAACAGTGGTAGCCGGTTTCCTTGCGGTAACTAGTTACCCGTCTTGGGTTGCTAACATTGTACCAGTGCCTAAGAAGGATGGAAAAGTACGCATGTGTGTGGATTATCGGGATCTGAACAGAGCTTGCCCGAAGGATGATTTCCCATTACCTCACATTGATGTATTGGTCGACAACACAACTCAGTTCTCGGTGTTTTCTTTCATGAATGGTTTTTCTGGGTATAATCAGATCAAGATGTCACCCGAAGACATGGAGAAAACAACCTTCATCACACCTTGGGGCACATTTTGTTACAAGGTAATGCCTTTTGGACTGAAGAATGCTGGGGCAACTTATCAACGGGCTATGGTAACGTTATTCCACGATATGATCCACAAGGAAATTGAATGCTACGTGGATGATATGATTGCCAAGTCCCTCACTAAAGAAGACCATCTGGTAAATCTGCTGAAGTTGTTCGAGCATCTGAGAAAGTATCAGCTGAAGCTAAACCCCAACAAATGCATATTCGGGGTACGTTCCGGTAAGCTGCTGGGATTTATCGTAAGTGAAAAGGGAATTGAGGTTGATCCCGACAAAGTCAAAGCCATTCAGGAGATGCCTGCACCTAGGACTGAAAAAAGAAGTTCAAGGGTTCTTAGGTAGATTGAACTACATATTTTTCGCTCCCACCAAATGACACCGGGCCAGAAGGGGTTCAAATGCGAACGGTCGGCGAAAGGAGAAATGAAAGATGAACTGAAAAGAGTCGCCAGCAAGGCATTTTTATCCCGAAGGAAAGGTAATGCTGCATAAACCTAGGAAATAAATGGATAAGACGGTCACGAACCAGAGAAACTGAGAAAGGGGGTTGGTTACAACCTGGGAAGGTATTAGCACCCAGATTGTCCGTCTTACTCGACAAGATCCACGCTTGAAAGTTTGTGTTTAAAGGGGTAGGGGTAGTGTCAGTGATATCTGTGTGCAAAAGATGGAAGAGAATGTACAGCTGTTAGTGCAAAAGAAGATGTGAAGTGAAATGCTCAAGGATGAGGCTTAAAGGATAATGCTGGAAGAGAGGGAATATACAGAGACTTTTGTTCGATAACTGTTAAGTTATGCCTACGTATCCTCTTGTGCAATGAGGAAGTAAGAACACCGTAGTTCGACTCAAAGAGACTGAAAATAAATTGACTGATGAACTGCTTGCTTATATATGCTCAAGTATATGACCTGTCTGGCTTAGGTGCAAACTGTCTTGCATTAGACGGAAGAAGCAAGTTCTCGCTTGTGAGTGAATGAGGTGAGAAAAGAATCCCAGAGGAGACGATTATTGTTTTTTTTTGTGTTTTCAATCTTTTATTGCTTTTTTTGTGTTTGTCATAAGATAATGAGCTTAAGCCTAAACCAAGGGTTAGTAAACTCATCACATCCTCCCTCTGATTAGGGGTAATGAGAATACCTTAAGTATGAAGTAAACACCTCACACTTAATCACCATGATGTAGGATTAAGATCATTAACCTACTTGTATTTATTTAGATGTTTTTGGTGTTTTTGTTTAGTGTTAAGTAATGAGTTTAAGCCATAATCAAGGATTTAATGGACCCATTACACCATCCTAATAGAAGGATAATAGATGAGAACATTTAAGCTGAAGAAGATACCTCAACTTAATCCATGATTAGGGATTAACCTCATGACAAAACAAAAGCCTTTATTTAGAGTGGATTTTAATTAATGGTAAGATTAAGAAGTATATTTTATGTTTTGCAAGACAACTTGAGGGGGACTTGTCCATTAACACTAGGGTTAGTCCTTCTTAACCAATTAAGGAAGAATTAGAACCCTAATGCAAGGCCCAAGTTACAAGCTTGATGTCTTAGTGATTATTAAGTGAATTGATTAAAGAATTTAAACACATTAAGGGTTTAACACTTAGGATTAAAGTTATACACTCCATCCTAATAGAAGGATGCAGGCATAAACTTAATCACAAAGCCTTAAAACCTTTAAGGTTTAGTCCTTGATTAAGAGATGAGAAGAGAAGACACAAAGATGGCACAAAGGTAAAACTAATGGGGGGACTAATCAAACCCTAATTGTGATCATGCTTGGGTATTCCTAGGGTTTATGAGGCTTGCAAAAGATCTTCAAGAGGAAAACCACCATGAAAGAAGCAGATGAAAGGAGGAAGAAGCAGAAGAAGCAAGTCAACTTACTTCACTTAAGAAGATAAGTTGCTTGAAGAAAGAAAGTGAGAAGGAGACATGAATGAGCAAGCTCACTCTAATACACAAGTAAAATGCAGAAATGATGCATAAGAGAGATGAGAAGAGATTTTGAGAAGTGAAGGCAAATTCACTTCCCAATGACTTACCACCTGAAAAGTTAGTAACAAGAAATGAAATGACATGAAAATGAGATGAAATGCAATGATGCACACTAAAGTCAGAAGCATAAACATGATGTTAATGATGCTAAGAGATGATGTAAACACATGTCAAGGGTTGTGGATGATCATACAAGGATGAGGATGCAAATGAAGCATGTTTTGGACCATGAAGGTTCATGAAAGTTTATGAAATGGAATGAATGCATAACATGGAAAATGAGTGATGCAATGATCAAACATGATTCTAATATGTCCTAATATGTCTTATATGTCATGAGGATGCACAAAATGTCATGGCAAGTTCATGTATGCAAGCATATGGGAGATGGATGCAAATGAAAGCAAAAATTAGGGTTTATACACAAGTCACAAAGCAAAATCCAAAATCATAAGAAAATGACAAGATAAAAAATTGAAAATGGGATCAAAGGAACCCTAACCCTGCATAAGTTCCCTTCCCAGAGGAGGGGACCTAAGTCTTAACCTAATGGGAGTTATGATTTTCTCAAGTTTGCTAGGATTTTAAGGCACCTTAAGAGGAAAAATACACATCAAATTGAAAATGAAAGATAAATTCAAACCAATTTTACCCTAGAAACTACATGATATTAAGAATGCAATGCAAAAAGAACCAACATCAAACTCTTCATGGTTGGGCAGAAAGCATTTTTCTAAGTTAGAACAAAAATATTGCCTTTTAAGAACTTTAATTCCAAAGAAAAATGTCAAAATATGTCAAGCACCAAAAAGAAATTTGTTTGAGGAGTTTGATAATGTTTCTAAATGTATTAAAATGCAATGTGAATTTTTTTGTGATTTTTAGAAACCTAAATGCTATTTTAATTAATTAATTTTCATTAAATAATTAAAATAAACACTTAAATATTTTTAAAATATGAAAATTATGCAAAAAATAAAATAAAAATTATTTTCAGAATGAGAAAAATATTTTAGGCCATGGTGCAAAAAATGAGATTTTTTGGAAATGATTTGCTATTTTAAATAAAATGTAGAAAGAAATACAAATAAAATGAAAACTAAATTAATTTAAATGAAAAGTAACTTGATCCAGTGGCCAGTATTCAAAGATTTTTGGAGGGAGTTGACCTGCGCGCGAAGGGACGGCTGGGATTGAAACTGGAAATTTGACTTTCTTAAACTTAGTTAATTAAAACTAAACCTGATTAAAAGAGAATTAGGGTTTAATGAGCAATCTGGTCCATTGGTTCACGCGCCGGAAGCTAGATCGTACGCTCAAGGTTCAAACTTACCACTAAACCCTAATTAACATTAATTACTCTCAGACGACCGGAACAGTGGTTCCGGTCGTCTTCTCCGGCGAGGCCAAATCCCTAACTCTCTCTATAAGCTACCCAACCTAAATTAACCGCCCAGAAATAATCCCCCACTCAAAACGAACTCAAACCAACATCCAAACATAATTTATAACAAGCATACATGGAGAATCGAAGAAGAAAAGAAAACTGAACAAAGTTTCAGAGAGTCATAACATGTTCATTCCTCAACCATTTTCAAAAATAAAAAGAGCAGCATGATCAGTGAAGCATGGAGAACAACTCTATAACAAGAAATATAAGTTCTGGAAAAATTGTTCTTGGTGATACCTGAACTGGAGCTTTCACCTTTGGAGCTTTCTGGCCAGTTTCTTGTTTCAGGCTGCTTTGATGGGTGAGAAATGATCAGTGAAGCATTTTGAGATGAATGGTGGAAGAAGTTTTGAGAATAAAAATGGATGAGTTATGGGATTCGATAGAAAATGCAAAAGAGGGAGTTTTTGTGAACTATGGTGATGTTGTGGTTTCAGGCTTGCTTCTTGTGTGTTTTGAGTTTCATTTTGTCCACTTATCAAGCTGTGATAGGTCTGTGGAGTTGGTGTGGGCTATGCTGATTGGTATGGCCTTCTTGCAAAAAAGTCAACAAAGTTGTACTTTGAGGTATGGGCTGGTTCAGGCCAAGGACAAAGGCATGTCTTGTGCAGCTGTGATCAAGGAGAACCATGGAAGTGAGATTGAATCAAACCAGCAAGTGGATTGAAGCTTATAGGGGTTTTTGCAATTTTCATTAAGTTTGGCTCTTTCTTGATTTCTTCATGCACAAGTCATGAAACTTGGAAATTCTTGGGCCAATTCTGAGTTTTAGGCAATGTGTTATGATGTGTAGAAGTCCATTTGAAGTCATAGAAATGCTTGGCAAGTGAATTTGCAAGTTTCCTCTTTGGCACAAAAGTGGAAATTAAGTGATTTTGTCCAACTTTGCAAGTCCATAACTTTTGTTCTAAAATGAATTAGAAAGATTTCTTGTACTTTTTGAAAATGGGAGGATCCAACCTACAACTTTCATGACCAAAGATTTTCCATTTGAAGCATTTTTGAATAAAAAAGAGGAGGTTGAAAAACTTTCCCAAAATGGCAAGTTTACATTACAAATCACTTTCCCAAAATGGCAACTTTGCAAATGGCTTGAAATTCTTCAATTTTGTGAACTTCTAACATCTTCTAAGATCAAATAAAGATCATACACACTCAAAATGATGGAGAAGACCTTTTGGTTGGGTGGTTGGGGGCCTCAGATGCCCTGATTTTGCACTGACTTGCTCAAGAAGTCATCTATTGATCAGATGCCTTCCCCATTGAATTTCTTCATGAAAATTGGTATACATGGTCTTTATATCATATGGAGACCAATAGAAACAAGAATGACCACAAGATTTGGAGTTATGGCCTCTGAAACCAAAACCCTAATTTTAGGTCATCTGTGCAGTTAATCCTGGCTCTGCTTCCATGTCTTCCTCAGTTCTTGTGATTTTCTGACTTCTTTGATCTTGAGAGGTTATAATATGATGCTTGAACATACATGGACCCCCTTGAAATGATTGATGACCTTTGGAGTGGCTCAAATGGCTCAGGGATGGCTCAGATCAAAAACCCTAGATGCAGATGACTTTGAATCAATGCAGTGAAGCAAAAATGCAATATGAGATGATATGATTGAATCTATGCAAATGAAAAGAATCACAAGCCATGGTGTGAAAGAGTGAGGGAAAATTTGGTGTGTTTACAGCTGCCCCTATTCAAACATGAGTTAGTTGTGCAGGATGTAAGCAACGGCTTAACAGGCAAACAAGATAACTTGTGGTTGAATACCAAAGACAGTCCAAGATTTGCACTCACTGAATGAAGAAGAAAAGGGATATAGGTTGTAAAAGGAAAAAAAGTATGATTTATAAAGTGCGGGTGACGGAAGACGACCGTCGAGCAGAGGACGATTGCTGGGGATGAAGTAATGACGGGGACGACCGACATGCTGGGGAAATAGAGGGATCATGATGGGGACGACCATCAAGTAAAGAAACAAGACTCTTTAGGGATTTAAAGGTTAAGTTAATGATGGGGACAACCATCGGGTTGATAAAATAATATGATGAGGTACGCTCATCAAAGGTGAAGGACGATGACCTAGCAGGGGACGGCTGCTCTGTTGGGGACAAGATGAGGGGCGGTCATCTATTGGTGAAGGACGATCACCTGGCAAGGTATGGTCGCCGAAAGTATCACGACATAGGAAGAATGTCGGATAGAAAGAGTCGACGATGGGGACGGCCATCAGATAAGCATGATGAAGGACGATCATCAAGAGGAGAAGGACGATCACCTAGCAGGGTACGGCTGCTCTCGTGTTTTACCATGACATAGGACGAATGTCAAATAACAAGATCAATGATGGGGACGGCCATCGGATAAAAGGATGAAGGACGATCATCAAAAGGTGAAGGACGATCACCTAGCAGGGGACGGCTGCTAAAATATCACGACATAGGACGAATGTCGGATACGAAAGGGTTCCAATAATGGATACCCCACTGGGGATGATGAAGGGACGATCATCCAAAAGGTGAAGGACGATCACCTGGCAGGGTACGGCTGCCGGAAGTATCATGACATAGGACGAATGTCAGATAATTTGTCGGGGACTCTTCTGGGGAATGGTAGACACAGACGAATGTCTAAATTCAAGAAGATATAAGTGTTTGACACGGTGTATAGATTAAAGATGCGGACGAGCATCCTTAGGACTATGATACGGACGAGTATCGGTAGAAACAAACGCTCGACGCATGTTCAGAGATGATGATACGGACGAGTACCAACTGGTTAGCAAAGAACACGGACGAGTTGTCGAATCTGAGGAAGATAAGTTGTGTATACAAGATACGGACGAGTATCTGAGCAAGTAGACATGGGTGAGACATATACGAGTGTTTAACTGGCTGGGGAGGGTACGACATGGACGGGTGTCGGAAGAAGTGTATTATAAACAAGTATTTAATACCCAAAGTGTCTTTAGGCAACTATGCTGGGAAAGGTGACACGGACGGGTGTCAGGGAAGTGTATACATATGTATCTGTCTGTAGAGAACGTTCGGGCGACTTTATCGGGGAATGATGACACAGACGAGTTCCAAAAGGAGCATGTATCTGTATTTGTGAGTGCAAAGAGGATGCTTTGGCTTTCTGCCGGGGAATTTGAGAGGTATTTTGTATTTTGCTGATGGAATGTCGGTACATACAGGTATTTGCTCAAAGCAAGGCTTATGATTATGCAATATGTTTGATTTTTGTCGTAATGCTCCGTATTAAACGGAATGCTACGCTCTAGGGGGAAGATATGATGTGAATGCTATGATTATGCAAAAGATACCAATCCGGGATTCGGATCCCGTTGCAGAGAAGATTCCTGGCTGACTTGCTTGAAGTGGATATCCCAGCTGGGGATGAGATCATTGGTAGATCTGATATATCTGACTCTATTTGGGGAATAAGTCGTTGATAGACCTATTCTTGGTGAGGAAGCTTTCGTCACTTTGTTATGAGATCTTCAGGCATTGCTCTTATGGATAGCGGCTGGGACTCTGCGGGGAGATGGTTTCCTGTTTAACACTTGGCTGAGGAGGAATGATCACTGAATGACCTTCTTTGAGGAGGATGATGTCTGGCAACTCAGCTGGGGAGAGAGCACCCCTGATGCTATTTGGGAGATGTGCTGAGTAAATAATGATTTGGCATCCTGCTGGGGAGAAGCTTTCATGCCCCATGTTGTGCGTTGAATATCTGCAATCCTGTTATGAAAAAAAAAGTACAAGTACCCCGAGGTATCCCTTACTGGATTCCATCATAGGAATTTAGACACTCCCGGGAGCAAATATATTTCCTGTAAGCATGTAATTTAGAAAAGACGCATTTGTATTTATGCAATCATTATATTAAGGACATCGGACATTTTTTGCAAATAAAAATGTACGAGACAAGATATGACTGAAAATCTGATTTTATTAATTTGCGTGCCTTGAATTTGGCAAATACAGTCAAAGAAACAGATCCCCTGAAATGAGGAGATTGTTACAAAACTGAGAAACAAAAAGGTGTTTGCAATGTTGATGACGCTTCTATGAGCTTCCATTTTGCTATGACTCGTATGACATTGACGTTCTTCTCATCTTGCTTTTGAAGAAGGATGATTCTGACCGATGCTTGAAACTTTCGATGCTTGCCATGTTGTAAGTGATACAGACGAATTCAGAATGCAGTTGTTCGCTTATTCCCTTATTTTGCGTGGATCGCCCTTTCGGGTTTTCAATCCACCGGGATACCCATTTTTTCCTGAGTTGTCCAATGCGGCTTTTCAACTCAGCGGGTGTATATTTTTTTATTTATTTTCCCTTATTTTTTCCCGAGTCTTTTATTCTATTTTTTGACTCGCCGGGATGACCTATTTTTGCCTGGACTTACATTTTGTTTTTATGTCCAGCGGGTCATTTTTATGCGATGTATTTTTTAACTGCATCTGAATTCACAGGGGACAGGAAGTCTTCACCATCCATAGTTCTGAGCATCAGTGCTCCACCAGAGAAAACGTTCTTTACTATGAACGGACCATCATAATTCGGAGTCCACTTGCCCCTGTGGTCTGTATGAGGAGGGAGGAGTCTTTTCAGCACAAGATCTCCTACTTGGTATTCCCGAAGCCTAACTTTCTGATCGAAGGCTTTCTTCATTCTTTTCTGATATATCTGCCCATGGCAGATTGCAGCTAATCTCTTCTCTTCAATCAGATTCAGTTGTTCGTATCGGGATCGGACCCATTCTGCTTCATTCAGCTTAACATCCATCAATACCCGTAAAGAAGGTAGCTCAACTTCAACGGGTAGGACTGCCTCCATACCATAAACAAGCTGATACGGTGTTGCCCCAGTGGATGTTTTGATTGACGTTCGGTATCCATGCAAGGCAAACGGTAGCATTTCATGCCAGTATTTGTAGGTAACCACCATCTTTTTTACAATCTTCTTGATATTCTTGTTAGCTGCCTCTATA
Source organism: Lathyrus aphaca (assembly GCA_963966055.1). NCBI lineage: Eukaryota > Viridiplantae > Streptophyta > Magnoliopsida > Fabales > Fabaceae > Lathyrus > Lathyrus aphaca. The sequence goes on from OZ014523.1 coordinate 315,887,337, forward strand.
GCACCATTCATCTTTGGCCTGTAAGGAGAAGAATTGTGGTGTTGGATCTTGAATTCCCGGCATAGTTCTGTCATCATTTTGTTGTTCAAGTTGGAACCATTATCAGTAATGATTCGCTCGGGCACTCCATACCGGCAGATGATGTCTCTCTTCAGGAACCAGGCTACCACTTGCCTTGTAACATTTGCATAAGATGCTGCTTCGACCCACTTGGTAAAATAGTCAATGGCTACCAGGATGAATCTGTGGCCATTTGAAGCAGTCGGTTCAATCTTGCCAATCATATCAATGCCCCACATGGCAAAGGGCCAGGGTGAAGACATCACATTCAATGGATTGGGAGGCACAAGCACTTTATCCGCATAGATCTGGCATTTATGGCATTTTCTGGCATAGGCACAACAGTCCGCATCCATTGTGATCCAGTAATAGCCTGATCTCAACAACTTTTTAGCCATGGCATGCCCTCCCGCGTGGGTACCGAAAGATCCTTCGTGCACCTCGTACATTAACAAGTCCGCTTCTGCCGTATCAACACATCTGAGGAGTACCATATCAAAGTTTCTCTTATACTGGGAACCATCGGCATTCAGGAAGAAACTGCCAGCCATCCTTCTTAACATCTTCTTATCATTGAAAGATGCCCCAGGTGGGTATGTTTGATACTCCAAGAAGCATTTGATATCATGGAACCAAGGCTTATCATCTTTGACAACATCTGCTGAAAATACATATGTTGGTCTGTCAAGTCTGGACACTGAAATCTGAGGCACAAAGTTGGCAGCTTGAACTTTGATCATGGATGAAATGGTAGCCAGAGCATCTACAAACTGATTTTCATCTCGAGGGATATACTCAAGCTTGACTGTTGTGAAGAAAGTCAATAACCTCCTTGTATAATCCCGATAAGGTATCAGATGATCTTGGTGGGTGTACCATTTGCCGTTGGTCTGATTGATTACCAGAGCTGAATCTCCGAACACAGTCAAAGTCTTGATCCTGAGGTCAATGGCTTCCTCAAGACCCATAATACAAGCTTCGTATTCAGCTTCGTTGTTAGTGCAATTAAAGGTGAGTTTTGCCGAAAAAGGCATGTGAACTCCTTTAGGTGTAATGAGTACTGCACCAACACCCCGACCATTCATATTAACAGCCCCATCAAACATCATAGTCCATTCTTCTTCCGGGCAGGCCCTTCAGTGTGAATAGGCTCTTCATGATATTTCGCTTTTATGAACATGATGTCTTCATCAGGGAAGTCAAATCTCATAGGCTGGTAATCATCAATGGGTTGCTCAACGAGATAATCAGACAATACACTGCCTTTGATGGCCTTTTGAGATGTGTACTGAATGTCGTATTCTGTGAGGATCATTTGCCATCTTGCAACCCGTCCGGTAAGTGCTGGCTTCTCAAAAATGTACTTGACTGGGTCCATCTTCGAGATCAATAAAGTGGTGTGGGTCAATATATACTGCCTTAGTCGACGAGCAGCCCACACTAAAGCACAACAAGTTTTCTCGAGCAGTGAGTAACGTTGTTCACAGTCGGTAAACTTTTTGCTTAGGTAGTATATTGCATACTCTTTTCGACCAGACTCGTCATGCTGGCCCAACACACACCCCATTGACTCTTCTAATACTGTTAAGTACATGATTAGAGGTCTTCCTTCAACTGGAGGCATAAGGATTGGAGGCTCTTCTAAGTATTCCTTGATTTTGTCAAAAGCCCTCTGGCAATCTTCGTTCCACCTGACCGTTTGTTCTTTTCTTAACAACTTGAACAAGGGTTCACAGGTTTCTGTAAGGTGAGATATGAACCGTGAAATGTAGTTCAATCTATCTAGAAACCCCCGAACTTCTTTTTAAGTTTACGGTGCAGGCATTTCTTGAATGGCTTTGACTTTATTAGGGTCAACTTCAATCCCTTTCTCACTTACAATAAATCCCAGCAGCTTACCAGATCGCACCCCGAATGTGCATTTGTTGGGGTTTAACTTCAATTGGTACTTCCTCAGACGCTTGAATAACTTTAACAGATTCACCAGGTGGTCTTCTTTTGTAAGGTACTTGGCAATCATGTCATCCACATAACATTCAATTTCTTTGTGGATCATGTCATGGAATAATGTTACCATAGCCCGTTGATAAGTGGCACCAGCGTTCTTCAGTCCGAATGGCATTACCTTGTAACAGATTGTGCCCTAGGGTGTGATGAAAGTTGTCTTCTCCATGTCTTCAGGTGACATTTTGATTTGATTGTATCCTGAAAATCCATCCATGAAGGAGAACATCGAGAACTGAGCCGTATTATCCACCAATACATCAATGTGAGGTAGAGGGAAGTCATCTTTCGGGTTGGCTCTGTTCAGATCCCGGTAATCCACACACATCCTCACCTTGCCATCTTTTTTAGGCACAGGTACAATATTAGCAACCGACGGCGGATAACTAGTCACAGCAAGGAAACCGGCGTCCCACTTCTTTTGTACCTCTACTTTTATCTTCATTGCCATATCTGGGCGAGTACGGCGCAACTTCTGTTTTACTGGTGGGCAATCTTCTTTTAGAGGCAGCTTGTGCATGACAATGTCGGTGTCCAACATTGGCATGTCCTGATAAGACCAAGCAAAAACATCTACATATTCCCGAAGCATGTCTATCAGTTGCTCTTTCACCGAATCTTGCAGGCAGGCCCCGATCTTGACTTCTTTCAAGTCTTCTTCTGTACCAAGATTAACCGTTTCGACCTCCTCCTGATGAGGAGTGATAACCTTCTCCTCTTGTCTTAACAACCTAGCTAGCTCTTCAGGTAGCTCATAATCTTCTTCAACCCCTTCATCAGCTTGATTGATTGGATTGTCAAAGTCATACGAAGTCATAGCAGTGTTGTTGTTGGTGCAGTCTGAAGGACACTTTCTGCAAGGGTTTAGATTGGTTCATTTTAGTGATCAGTTTTATCTTATTTAGAAAAACTGAAAATGAAGTTATTTATTCTGAAAAACATTGCCATTTTATTTTTGTACAAAAAGTGAAAAATGAAAAACAGTGAGCGAAAAAGAAAAGACTCATTTGCAAAAGATGTCCTGATATTCATTAATTGATCTTTGCACAAAATACAAGATGGCCCGATTACAAAATGAGTCTTGACATCTTGGGCAAGATTCAAGACTTGATGCATGCTTTAAAATACAGGAAATAATAATTACTCTGCAAGAGTAACTCTTATAATTTTCTGGGAAGACCAGTTTGAGAAATGGCTCCCCAGGATCCTTGGACGTATCTAGCTTCCAAGGTTGCGCTCTCCTTCTGACTCATCTTCCAAGCTATTCACAGCATCTGGGGTTAGCATCCCCCCACTAATAAACTTGGGCTCTTTTGCAGCCTCTGGTTGATCTTGTTGAGTTGGTCTGTAACCCAACCCAAATCGGTCTTCTTTCTTTTCCACGGGCAGCAGATTGCCCCAGCCTTGGGAAGTACCTTCCTCAACAACCTTCCGGGCTTGCTAATATAATGTGATGGAAGTTCCCAGCATAGCAGATGCTTCATTGATATTCAAGGCCTCAAACCCCTGACTCATGGTTTCATGGATCTCCCCATCCATTTCTATGTACTTATACGTAGCCAGCTGGCTAACAAAGATGTCCTCCTCCCCACATATGGTGATGATTTGGCCTTCCCACTCAAATTTTAACTTCTGGTGAAGGGTAGACGTAACAGCGCCAGCGGCGTGGATCCAGGGTCTACCCAACAGACAGCTGTAGGCCGGCTATATGTCCATCACAAAGAAGGTAGTTTTGAAGTTCTGCGGGCCAATAAACACATGCAGATCAATCTCCCCAAGCACTGATCTTTTAGAGCCATCGAATGCTCTCACCACCAAATTACTCGGAAGCAATGCCAAGCCATCATACTCCAGCTTCACTAAGGCCTTCTTTGGTAGAACATTGAGTGATGACCCAGTGTCCACCAGTACATGAGACAGAACAGCATCATTGCATTCCAAGGTGATATGCAAAGCCTTGTTATGGATGCGTCCCTCTGTTGTTAAGTCAACATTGGTAAAGCCCAGTCCATGACTGGTGTTGACATTTGCAACCACAGTTTCTAGCTGATTAACAGTAATCTCCTCCGGCACGTATGCTGCGTGCAGGACTTTCAACAATGCGTTCCTGTGATCTTCGGAACACATCAACAATGATAATATGGAGATTTTGGAGGGTGTTTGGTGAAGCTGGTCCACCACCTTGTAATCCCTCCTTTTTATGATTCTCATGAACTCGTCTACATCTTGTTCAAAAGATGTCTTCTGAGTGTCTTTGGCAGTTGGCTCTTCAGATACCACACTCTTTCCTTTTGCTTTGGCAGCAGCTTCTGCTTCAACATTAGGTCTTTTTGTTTGTGAGGCAAAAAGGCATCCGCTTCTGGTGAAGCCTCCGCCTCCCCCAACATTATCAACTTGTGGAGAAGAGGTCGATGAATCCAGAGTGATTTTCTCCCCGTTGCAGTAGAGAGCAGAGCCATAATGCCAAGGTATGGCATTACTGCTTTCATAAGGAACCGGTCCAGGTACCGTAATGGTGACCGGACTGATTGCTACAGAGGAAGGTACTGTAATGGTGTGCGGATCATAGTAAATTGTGACTGGTGATCTGGCAGGAGGTGCCACGGTTTGTTGTTGGAAATTGCTGCTGGGAGGAACATTTGATGGGTCATAGTAGATTGTAACTGTTGAAACATCTTCATTAATTTTTGCTGGCGTTGTAGAAGATTCTGTTGAAGTTGTAGCAGGAATGGTGACCGAACTTGTATTCGCTGAAGTGATTGATTGAGCAGTTGTTGGAGTTGTAGTGGAATCTGTTGGAACAATGATTGCTGACGTTGTAGGAGTATCTGGGATAGTTGTTAAAGGAATTATTGGATTTGTAGGCGCCGTTGTCGAAATCTGAAGGATACCATCCTTAATAAGACCATATATGCCGCTTCTCAGCCTTTCACACCCATTGACTGCAATGTTGCAATACCCACAACCGAGCTCACACCCGGGGAACACTTGGCATTCTAAAAGCTTAGCTTTAATTTCAACCAAAGGTGTTCGAATTTGTGCAACACTGGTGATTAAGGTGAACGGTTTGCCTTCTTCAATGGCATTAATCCTAGGACCGTTGTGACTAGGCATTGGATTGCTTGTGACATTCGGGGGAGGTGCAAAGTTGAGAGCTTTTGAGTCCACCATGTCTTGGACTTTCATTTGTAAGGCCCTGCATTTTTCAGTGTTATGCCCCGGTGCGTTTGAATGGAATGCACACCTGGCATTAGCGTCATAGTTCTTTGGCATATTGGAGGGATATGGAGGTGCCAATGTCCTTAACTCAACCAGGTTGAGCTTCAGGAGTTGTGGCAAGAGTACAGCATACGGCATTGGGATTGGGTCAATTACCCTGTTTTCCTGTGATGGTCTTTGTTGAAAAGGACGTTGTTGTTGGTTGTTGTTGCTGTTGTTGTAGGTTCTCTGTTGCGGATAATGAACTTGTTGTTTATACTGTGGCTGTTGTTGTTGAGGATATGCTGGTTGTTGAGGAATCGGAGCTTGAATGGTGACAACTGCTATTGACCGGTGAGCATATTGAGGCCTGCCCCTGCTTGCATGAATGGAATTTGTTTCACCGGCCCTCCGGGGTCCCACAAAAGGCATTCTGGGATTACTGGATGAACTTGCACCACTGTCGGAAATCTTCCCCATCTTCAGTAGACTTTCAATCCTCTCACCAGCTATGACGACATCAGCAAAACTGGTAGAGAAGAAGGCAACCAATCTATCAATATAGGTTCCTTGCAAAGTATTCATGAACATGTCAGCCATTTCTCTTTCTGACATGGGTGGTTGGACAGCAGCAGCAAGCTGTCTCCATCTTTGGGCATATTCCCTGAAGCTTTCTCGGGAAGACTGAGACATTCCCATCAAAAGGGTCCTGTTGGGAGCCATGTCCAGGTTGTATTGATATTGTCGGATGAAGGCTTCAGCTAAGTCCTTCCAGCATCTAATGGTATCTCTGGTCAAGTGTGAATACCACTCCCTTGAAGCCCCAGTCAGACTGTCTTCAAAGTAGAACATCCACAACTTTTCATCCATAGTATAAGCTTTAAGTCTTCCCAGGAAAGACTGCAGGTGAGTTCGTGGACAAGAGGTACCATTGTATTTTTCAAAGCACGGGGGTTTGAATTTGTGGGGAATTCTCACCCCATCCATTAGTCCCATATCCATCACATCAAAGCCTAAGGAATTCTGAGACTCCAGAGATCTCAACTTCTCAACAATTTCATCCAATCTCCTGTCATAGACTTCATCTCCGGCTCCCATAAAAGTAAACTGCTCTTCTTGGGGATCCTCTTGCAAGATTCTTCCCCCAGTAGTATTACCTTGCACATTCCTCGGGATGTTAGCTTCTGGATCCAGGTGAGGTCCAAATACTGGTGGATCAATACGAGGCTGACCCCGCTCATTGTTACCAGTCCCTCCTGTTCCTAGATGAGCTTCCTCGGGAGTTTGTGTTTCCACCAGTTCCCTTAACCTTTCTTGACTCTGGGCCAAGCCAGTCATCACAGCCATGAATTGAGTCATTTTATTTCTCATCTCCATTCTTTCATTAGCCATCTGATTTCTGACCTCAGTCAGATCCTGCTGTACTTGTTCCATTTGAATGCCGGGAAGGTTGTTGCGAGTAGGGTACTGGTGCGCGTGGTTGACAGGGAACACTCGGCGACGAGCAATGTTTCCTGAGATCACAACAAAGTTAGAAACGATAATAATAAAACCTACAAAACAAAACAAAAGTTAGTATGCAATGCAGTATGCTTATTTGTTTTCCAAGGTATCCGGTTTGATTCTTGGTTTTGACCTTTCCAGACCTCGAGGAAGATGTTTGATGTTGTCGAGAGAGAAGCCCAAATGGAAACAAACTGAAATATATTACAAATGGTGAACCATACATAGCTTGTTTTACAACATATTCCCATGGAGGGTCAAAATACATCAAAAAAGAAAGAGTACATCAAATGGAAATAACAACAAACAAAGAATCAAACATCCAGTCAAAACTCATCTTCCCTGACTTCCTTCAGGATTGCCTCAGTCACTGGACCAGCTGGGTGCTTTGTAATGGTCCTAATGAGGAGGTTCCTGGTGGCAATGGCAGTGGTCAGCTTCTTGTGCCTGTCTTGGTCCTTTGATCTCTTCAATCCTGCTCTGAGCTTCAACTCTGAAATTTCCTTCTGAGCTGCCAACAAAGCTTCCTGCTGCTTCTTCTCATTGGCCTCTAGTTGTTCAATCTTGGCTTGAGTTTTCTGGTCTTCTTGTGTACGGGCCTCAGTGATCCTGACCCACCTAGCCTGACTCTCTTGTAGATAGAGCTCAGTCCTAGCCTTCTGAATCCTTGCTTCTTTACAGGCATTCTTCAATATTTTTTCCCCAGCCCTTGCTTTCCTGATGTAGTCCTCTATCTTCTCAATTTTGGTGAGATGCTCCACCCTGAGCTTTTCCAATCTCTCAATGTCCAGACGACCATCACTTCTTTCCCAAAGGGTCTTCTTCAAGGCTTGAGATAGGTTCTCATTCCTTTCCTTCAGCTTCTCAAATTCTTCTAGGCTGACAGTTGCTGCAGGTTGTACTGTAGAGGGTCCAGGTATGTCCTCCAAGGTGCAGGGCATTCCAGTAATCTGAGCTCTAGTACGGGACCAGTCATAGTACTGAGCTGAAGCAATATTATTAAACCTTCCCAGAATTGCCACCCCTTTTGTCTGAATGTTGTCCCAAGCCCAGGATGCTTGTTTGACAACAGCTGAATTAGGTTTTACTTCACAATACAGGGTCTCATCTAAATCTTGCACCCTGGGAGGGTGAACCAAAGCATAGCCCAGTTGTCTCTTAAACAGTAAAGGATTATAGTTGATGCAACCCTTTACTCCTATCAGAGGCACATTTGGGTACTGTCCACAGCTGGTGATAATTTCCTTGCCTTTGGTGCTCTGGGTGCACCATCTAATATCATCTGAAGTCAAAGCAATGAGCCTCTTGGCCCAGTTATTCTGTTGGTGAGGGTTCAGGAAGGCATCTGACTTAGGCAGGTGTCTGAGCAGCCAGGAGTAAAACAAAGGAGCACAACATCTAACCAACTTCCCCCTTTGTTTCTCAGTCCTCTGATGGATGGAATAATAAAAGTCCCCTAGTAGTGTGGGCACTTGGTTCTTCAGAAGAAACAGATGGATGGCATTCTTGCTGACAAATTTGGGCTCATTTGCAAACAATATAGCCCCATATATGCTGAGGGCTAACAGTGCACAGACAGCCCTCCATTCTCCCAAAGAGGCCTTCAGGATGGCCTGAGAAATCAAGAAATCCAAGTGCAAACCAGGGATCCCAGCTTTTGTTGTCATACTTGGCTCAATCAAGGCAGGCTCCAAGTATAGTGCCTTTGCTATCTCTTCATTTCTGGGAAAAGTCATTTCCGGGTTGAAAGGGATTCCACCTCTGATAGGTACTCCAGTCAATGAAGAAAACTCTTCCAGCAGAGGCCCTAGCTAGAAGTCTGGAAAGGTGTAACATCTCAAGGGAGGGTCATAAAACTGTAAGCATGTGTGGATCATGCTTCTCTGAGAAGGGTCAAGGTCCATAACCATGTCCAGGATTCCTCCATTATGCTCTCTAAACAAAGGGATGTGGTCAGGTGTGATAAGTGACTGGACCTGCCTGATACCAGTCAACACAGGCTCAAAGAAATGGTAGGATATGTTGCTCTTCCTGGGGGTAATCATGAGTGTGCTGAAGAGGATGAAGATAGGTGCTGGTGAAGATCACAGACTGATGCTGGAAATGAGCCACTGATAGGTTGATGCTAGTGATGATGAAGATAGCTGAAGCAGATAACTGATAAAGCAAAGGTCTATGCAGGAGAAGGGGTCAAAAGCAAACCAGATATGATATGGATACCCTGAAAAACAAATAAACAAATGTTAAATGATGCAATGGTGATATATGCAAATGATATCCAAGGGTTTGTGATCAAGCTGGATCTGATTATCTGTCTTGATATAAGGCCCATGTATGTTCAAGAAGTCCAGATGGAGGTTCAGAAATCCAGTAACCAAGGTGGGGGACTCAAATAAAGAGTCACATGTCCAGGGTTAATCACAAGAACTGTCCAAAATGAGGTACTCTTAAACAGAACAAAAAAACAGGGTATGATGTGGCCAAGGGTACCTGCAAACCTATAAACAGCCCAACCCCCTCACAGGTAGTGTTCTAGAACAAGGATCTTCAGACTTGGATCAGTTATGATAAGTGTAAACACTTCTAACCCGGAGGTACAGTGTTTACAATAACCATAAAAGATCTTCCACTAATTCGCCTCAGCTTCTGAAGGTCATAATAAAGGTCATCCAGACTTAGCAGGCTTCCCAGATAGCCCTAGCACTACAGGAAATCTGTAGCACAGAGTTCTCAAGAAGAAACCCACATTTGAACCGTGTTTCATATTCCCGCACCAGACCGAAATAGAATGGGAAAGAACATGAACCACTCTAGCCTAGGTGTCACTCAGGTCCCAAGTATAGGGCCTTAAACTCTCAATGAAACCCCACCCACCAAAACAGCAAACCAGATCCAGCAATGACAGTATGACAGTATGATGTATAAAACTTAAAGAAAGCAATAAACAAGACTGTACATAAAGCAATGGAATAAATACATAAACACATATAGCACATAACACCCCAGTAAACACAAATCAAACAAGCGCTAGGAGTAACGCACAAAAAGAACCAGAAGCCCTGGTTACAGTATAAGGTTCCCCAGCAGAGTCGCCAAGCTGTCGCTCCCACCAGATGACACCTGGTCATGAGGGGTACAGACGCGAACAGTCGGCGAAGAGAGAGAACACACATGGGTGATCTCAAAAGAAAAGAGTCGCCAGCTAGGCATTTTTTTTCCCGAAGGAAAGGTAATGCTGCATAGACCTAGAAAGATATGGACAAGACGGTTGTGAACTAGAGAAACTGAGAAAGGGGGTTGGTTACAACCTGGGAAGGGGTAGTGAGGGGTAGTGTCAATGCAATCTGTGTATCAAAGCTGGAAAGAATGCAAGTGTCAATGTAAAAGAAATGTGAAGTGTATAAGAGAAGTGTCAGTGTAACAACAAGAGTGCAAGGCTCAAGACTATGAGGCTTAAAGAATAATGCTGGAAGAGGGGGGAATATACAGAGAGTTTTGTTCGATAACTGTTAAGTTATGCCTACGTATCCTCTCGTGCAATGAGGAAGTCAGAACACCGTAGTTCGACTCAAAGAGACTGAAAATAAATTGACTGATGAACTACTTGCTTATCTATGCTCAAGTGTATGACCTTTCTGGCTCAGGTGAAAACATGTCTTGCATTAGACGGAAGAAGCAAGTTCTCGCTTGTGAGTGAATGAGGTGAGAAACGGAATCCCAGAGGAGACGATTATTGTTTGTTTTTGTGTTTTCAATCTTTTATTGCTTTTTTGTGTTTGTCATAAGATAATGAGCTTAAGCCTAAACCAAGGGTTAGTAAACTCATCACATCCTCCCTCTGATTAGGGGTAATGAGAATACCTTAAGTATGAAGTAAACACCTCACACTTAATCACCATGATGTAGGATTAAGATCATTAACCTACTTGTATTTATTTAGATGTTTTTGGTGTTTTTGTTTAGTGTTAAGTAATGAGTTTAAGCAATAATCAAGGATTTAATGGACCCGTTACACCATCCTAATAGAAGGATAATAGATGAGAACATTTAAGCTGAAGAAGATACCTCAACTTAATCCATGATTAGGGATTAACCTCATGACAAAACAAAAGCCTTTATTTAGAGTGGATTTTAATTAATGGTAAGATTAAGAAGTAGATTTTATGTTTTGCAAGACAACTTGAGGGGGACTTGTCCATTAACACTAGGGTTAGTCCTTCTTAACCAATTAAGGAAGAATTAGAACCCTAATGCAACGCCCAAGTTACAAGCTTGATGTCTTAGTGATTATTAAGTGAATTGATTAAAGAATTTAAACACATTAAGGGTTTAACACTTAGGATTAAAGTTATACACTCTATCCTAATAAAAGGATGCAGGCATAAACTTAATCACAAAGCCTTAAAACCTTTAAGGTTTAGTCCTTGATTAAGAGATGAGAAGAGAAGACACAAAGATGACACAAAGGTAAAACTAATGGGGGGACTAATCAAACCCTAATTGTGATCATGCTTGGGTATTCCTAGGGTTTATGAGGCTTGCAAAAGATCTTCAAGAGGAAAACCACCATGAAAGAAGCAGATGAAAGGAGGAAGAAGCAGAAGAAGCAAGTCAACTTACTTCACTTAAGAAGATAAGTTGCTTGAAGAAAGAAAGTGAGAAGGAGACATGAATGAGCAAGCTCACTCTAATACACAAGTAAAATTCAGAAATGATGCATAAGAGAGATGAGAATAGATTTTGAGAAGTGAAGGCAAATTCACTTCCCAATGACTTACCACCTGAAAAGTTAGTAACAAGAAATGAAATGGCGTGAAAATGAGATGAAATGCAATGATGCACACCAAATTCAGAAGCATAAACATGATGTTAATGATGCTAAGAGATTATGCAAACACATGTCAAGGGTTGTGGATGATCATACAAGGATGAGGATGCAAATGAAGCATGTTTTGGACCATGAAGGTTCATGAAAGTTTATGAAATGGAATGAATGCATAAGATGGCAAATGAGTGATGCAATGATCAAACATGATTCTAATATGTCCTAAGATGTCTTATATGTCATGAGGATGCACAAAATGTCATGGCAAGTTCATGTATGCAAGCATATGGGAGATGGATGCAAATGAAAGCAAAAATTAGGGTTTATACACAAGTCACAAAGCAAAATCCAAAATCAGAAGCAAATGACAAGATAAAAAATTGAAAATGGGATCAAAGGAACCCTGACCCTACATAAGTTCACTGCCCAGAGGAGGGGACCTAAGTCTTAACCTAATGGGAGTTATGATTTTCTCAAGTTTGCTAGGGTTTTAAGGCACCTTAAGAGGAAAAATGCACATCAAATTGAAAATGAAAGATAAATTCAAACCAATTTTACCTTAGAAACTACATGATATGAAGAATGCAATGCAAAATGAACCAACATTAAACTCTTCATGGTTGGGTAGAAAGAATTTTTCTAAGTTAGAACAAAAGTATTGCCTTTTAAGAACTTTAATTCCAAAGAAAAAAGTCAAAATATGTCAAGAACCAAAAAGAAATTTATTTGAGAAGTTTGATAATGTTTCTAAATGTATTAAAATGCAATGTGAATTTTTTTGTGATTTTTAGAAACCTAAATGCTATTTTAATTAATTAATTTTCATTAACTAATTAAAATAAACATTTAAATATTTTTAAAATATGAAAATTTTGCAAAAAATAAAATAAAAATTATTTTCAGAATGAGAAAAATATTTTAGGCCATGGTGCAAAAAATGAGATTTTTTGGAAATGATTTGCTATTTTAAATAAAATGTAGAAAGAAATACAAATAAAATGAAAACTAAATTAATTTAAATGAAAAGTAAGCTGATCCAGTGGCCAGTATTCAAAGATTTTTGGAGGGAGTTGACCCGCGCGCGAAGGGACGGCTGGGATTGAAACTGGAAATTTGACTTTCTTAAACTTAGTTAATTAAAACTAAACCTGATTAAAAAAGAATTAGGGTTTAATGAGCAATCTGGTCCATTGGTTCACGCGTGGGAAGCTAGCTCGTACGCTCCAGGTTCAAACTTACCACTAAACCCTAATTAACATTAATTACTCTCAGACGACCGGAACAGTGGTTCCGGTCGTCTTCTCCGGCGAGGCCAAATCCGTAACTCTCTCTATAAGCTACCCCAACCTAAATTAACTGCCCAGAAATAATCCCCCACTCAAAACGAACTCAAATCAACATCCAAACATAATTTATAACAAGCATACATGGAGAATCGAAGAAGAACAGAAAACTGAACAAAGTTTCATAGAGTCATAACATGTTCATTCCTCAACCATTTTCAAAAATAAAAAGAGCAGCATGATCAGTGAAGCATGGAGAACAACTCTATAACAAGAAATACAAGTTCTGGAAAAATTGTTCTTGGTGATACCTGATCTGGAGCTTTCACCTTTGGAGCTTTCTGGCCAGTTTCTTGCTTCCAATCACCTCCAATGATCTTCCTCAAGAGTTTGCAGTGCTTGGTTGGAGTTTATATAGCCTCTATGGGAAGTTTGCTGAAGCTCTGTTCAAAGGAAGTGAAAAATCGTATTTCTATTTGGGGTTGTTCCGGGCTGCTTTGATGGGTGAGAAATGATCAGTGAAGCATTTTGAGATGAACGGTGGAAGAAGTTTTGAGAATAAAAATGGATGAGTTATGGGATTCGATAGAAAATGCAAAAGAGGGAGTTTTTGTGAACTATGGTGATGTTGTGGTTTCAGGCTTGCTTCTTGTGTGTTTTGAGTTTCATTTTGTCCACTTATCAAGTTGTGATAGGTCTGTGGAGTTGGTGTGGGCTATGCTGATTGGTATGGCCTTCTTGCAAAAAAGTCAACAAAGTTGTACTTTGAGGAATGGGCTGGTTCAGGCCAAGGAAAAAGGCATGTCTTGTGCAGTTGTGATCAAGGAGAACCATGGAAGTGAGATTGAGGCAAACCAGCAAGTGGATTGAAGCTTATGGGGTTTTTTGCAATTTTCATTAAGTTTGGCCCTTTCTTGATTTCTTCATGCACAAGTCATGAAACTTGGAAATTCTTGGGCCAATTCTGAGTTTTAGGCAATGTGTTATGATGTTATGATGTGTAGAAGTCCATTTGAAGTCATAGAAATGCTTGGCACGTGAATTTGCAAGTTTCCTCTTTGGCACAAAAGTGGAAATTAAGTGATTTTGTCCAACTTTGCAAGGCCCATAACTTTTGTTCTAAAATGAATTAGAATGAGTTTTTGTACTTTTTGAAAATGGGAGGATCCAACCTACAAATTTCATGACCAAAGATTTTCCATTTGAAGCATTTTTGAATAAAAAAGAGGAGGTTGAAAAACTTTCGCAAAATGGCAAGTTTACATTACAAGTCACTTTCCCAAAATGGCAACTTTGCAAATGGCTTGAAATTCTTCAATTTTGTGAACTTCTAACATCTTCTAAGATCAAATAAAGATCATACACACTCAAAATGATGGAGAAGACCTTTTGGTTGGGTGGTTGGGGGCCTCAGATGCCCTGATTTTGCACTGACTTGCTCAAGAAGTCATCTATTGATCAGATGCCTTCCCCATTGAATTTCTTCATGAAAATTGGTATACATGGTCTTTATATCATATGGAGACCAATAGAAACAAGAATGAACACAAGATTTGGAGTTATGGCCTCTGAAACCAAAACCCTAATTTTAGGTCATCTGTGCAATTAATCTTGTCTCTGCTTCCATGTCTTCCTCAGTTCTTGTGATTTTCTGACTTTTTTGATCTTGAGAGGTTATAATATGATGCTTGAACATACATGGACCCCCTTGAAATGATTGATGACCTTTGGAGTGGCTCAAATGGCTCAGGGATGGCTCAGATCACAAACCCTAGATGCAGATGACTTTGAATCAATGCAGTGAAGCAAAAATGCAATATGAGATGATATGATTGAATCTATGCAAATGAAAAGAATCACAAGCCATGGTGTGAAAGAGTGAGGGAAAATTTGGTGTGTTTACAGCTGCCCCTATTCAAACATGAGTTAGTTGTGCAGGATGTAAGCAACGGCTTAACAGGCAAACAAGATAACTTGTGGTTGAATACCAAAGACAGTCCAAGATTTGCACTCACTGAATGAAGAAGAAAAGGGATATAGGTTGTAAAAGGAAGTAAAGTATGATTTATAAAGTGCGGGTGACGGAAGACGACCGTCGAGCAGAGGACGATTGCTGGGGATGAAGTAATGACGGGGACGACCGACATGCTGGGGAAATAGAGGGATCATGATGGGGATGGCCATCAAGTAAAGAAACAAGACTCTTTGGGGATTTAAAGGTTAAGTTAATGATGGGGACAACCATCGGGTTGATAAAATAATATGATGAGGTACGGTCATCAAAGGTGAAGGACGATCACCTAGTAGGGGATGGCTGCTCTGTTGGGGACAAGATGAGGGATGGTCATCTATTGGTGAAGGACGATCACCTGGCAAGGTACGGTCGCCGAAAGTATCATGACATAGGACGAATGTCGGATAGAAAGAGTCGACGATGGGGACGGCCATCGGATAAGCATGATGAAGGACGATCATCAAGAGGTGAAGGACGATCACCTAGCAGGGTACGACTACTCTCGGGTTTTACCATGACATAGGACGAATGTCAAATAATTTGTCGGGGACTCTTCTGGGGAATGGTAGACACAGACGAATGTCTAAATTCAAGAAGATATAATTGTTTGACACGGTGTATAGCTTAAAGATGCGGACGAGCATCCTTAGGACTATGATACGGACGAGTATCGGTAGAAACAAACGCTCGACGCATGTTCAGAGATGATGATACGGACGAGTACCAACTGGTTAACAAAGAACACGAACGAGTTGTCGAATCTGAGGAAGATAAGATGTGTATACAAGATACGGACGAGTATCTGAGCAAGTAAACATGAGTGAGACATATACGAGTGTTTAACTGGCTAGGGAGGGTACGACACGGACGGGTGTCGGAAGAAGTGTATTATAAACAAGTATTTGGTTCCCAAAGTGTCTTTAGGCAACTATGATGGGGAAGGTGACACGGACGGGTGTCAGGGAAGTGTATACATATGTATCTGTCTGTAGAGAACGTTTGGGCGACTTTACTGGGGAATGATGACACAGACGAGTGCCAAAAGGAGCATGTATCTGTATTTGTGAGTGCAAAGAGGATGCTTTGGCTTTCTGCCGAGGAATTTGAGAGGTATTTTGTATTTTGCTGATGGAATGTCGGTACATACAGGTATTTGCTCAAAGCAAGGCTTATGATTATGCAATATGTTTGATTTTTGCCATAATGCTCTATATTAAACGGAATGCTACGCTCTAGGGGAAGATATGATGTGAATGCTATGATTATGCAAAAGATACCAATCCGGGATTCGGATCCCGTTGCAGAGAAGATTCCTGGCTGACTTGCTTGAAGTGGATATCGCAGCTGGGGATGAGATCATTGGTAGATCTGATATATCTGACTCTGTTTGGGGAATAAGTCGCTGATAGACCTATTCTTGGAGAGGAGGGGCCCAACTGGGGTCCGTGGAAGCTTTCGTCACTTTGTTATGAGATCTTCAGGAATTGCTCTTCTGGATAGCGGCTGGGACTCTGCGGGGAGATGGTTCCCTGTTTAACACTTGGCTGAGGAGGAATGATCACTGAATGACCTTCTTTGAGGATGATGATGTCTGGCAACTCAGCTGGGGAGAGGGCACCCCTGATGCTATTTGGGAGATGTGCTGAGTAAATAATGATTTGGCATCCTGCTGGGGAGAAGCTTTCATGCCCCATGCTGTGCGTTGAATATCTGCAATCCTGTTATGACCAAAAACGTACAAGTACCCCGAGGTATCCCTTACTGGATTCCATCATAGGAATTTAGACACTCCCGGGAGCAAATATATTTCCTGTAAGCATGTAATTTAGAAAAGATGCATCTGTATTTATGCAATCATTATATTAAGGACATCAGACATTTTTTGCAAATAAAAATGTACGAGACAAGATATGACTAAAAATCTGATTTTATTAATTTGCGTGCCTTGAATTTGGCAAATACAGTCAAAGAAACAGATCCCCTGAAATGAGGAGATTGTTACAAAACTGAGAAACAAAAAGGTGCTGGCAATGTTGATGACGCTTTTGTGAGCTTCCCTTTTTCTATGACTCGTATGACATTGACGTTCTTCTCATCTTGCTTTTGAAGAAGGCTGATTCTGACCAATGCTTGAAACTTTCGCGCTTGCCATGTTGTAAGTGATATAGACGAATTCAGAATGCAGTTGTTCGCTTATTCCCTTATTTTGCGTGGATCACCCTTTCGGGTTTTCAATCCACCGGGATACCCATTTTTGCCTGAGTTGTCCAATGTGGCTTTTCAACTCAGCGGGTGTACATTTTTTTATTTATTTTCCCTTATTTTTGCCCGAGTCTTTTATTCTGTTTTTTGACTCGCCGGGATGCCCTATTTTTGCCTGGACTTACATTCTGTTTTTATGTCCAGCGGGTCATTTTTATGCGAAGTATTTTTTAACTGCATCTAAATTCACAGGGGACAGGAAGTCTTCACCATCCATATTATTGAGCATCAGTGCTCCACCAGAGAAAACGTTCTTTACTATGAACGGAACATCATAATTCGGAGTCCACTTGCCCCTGTGGTCTGTATGAGGAGGGAGGAGTCTTTTCAGCACAAGATCTCCTACTTGGTATTCCCGAAGCCTAACTTTCTGATCGAAGGCTTTCTTCATTCTTTTCTGATATAGCTGCCCATGGCAGATTGCAGCTAATCTCTTCTCTTCAATCAGATTCAGTTGTTCCTATCGGGATCGGACCCATTCTGCTTCATTCAGCTTAACATCCATCAATACCCGTAAAGAAGGTAGCTCAACTTCAACGGGTAGGACTGCCTCCATACCATAAAAAAGCTGATACGGTGTTGCCCCAGTGGATGTTCTGATTGACGTTCGGTATCCATGCAAGGCAAACGGTAGCATTTCATGCCAGTCTTTGTAGGTAACCACCATCTTCTGTACAATCTTCTTGATATTCTTGTTAGCTGCCTCTACAGCACCATTCATCTTTGGCCTATTAGGAGAAGAATTGTGGTGTTGGATCTTGAAGTCCTGGCATAGTTCTGTCATCATTTTTTTGTTCAAGTTGGAACCATTATCAGTAATGATTTGCTCGGGCACTCCATACCGGCAGATGATGTCTCTCTTTAGGAACCGGGCTACCACTTTCCTTGTAACATTTGCATAAGAAGCTGCTTCGACCCACTTGGTAAAATAGTCAATGGCTACCAGGATGAATTTGTAGCCATTTGAAGCAGTCGGTTCAATCTTGCCAATCATATCAATGCCCCACATGGAAAAGGGCCAGGGTGAAGACATCACATTCAAAGGATTGGGAGGCACAAGCACTTTATCCGCATAGATCTGGCATTTATGGCATTTTCTGGCATAGGCACAACAGTCCGCATCCATTGTGATCCAGTAATATCCTGATCTCAACAACTTTTTAGCCATGGCATGCCCTCCCGCGTGGGTACCGGAAGATCCTTCGTGCACCTCGTGCATTAACAAGTCCGCTTCTGCCCTATCAACACATCTGAGGAGTACCATATCAAAGTTTCTCTTATACAGGGAACCATCAGCATTCAGGAAGAAACTGCCAGCCATCCTTCTTAACGTCTTCTTATCATTGGAAGATACCCCAGGTGGGTATGTTTGATAATCCAAGAAGCATTTGATATCATGGAACCAAGGCTTATCATCTTTGACAACATCTGCTGAAAATACATATGTTGGTCTGTCAAGTCTGGACACTGAAATCCAAGGCACAAAGTTGGCAGCTTGAACTTATATCATGGATGAAATGGTAGCCAAAGCATCTGCAAACTGATTTTCATCTCGAGGGATATACTCAAGCTTGACTGTTGTGAAGAAATTCAATAACCTCCTTGTATAATCCCGATAAGGTATCAGATGATCTTGGTGGGTGTACCATTTTCCGTTGGTCTGATTGATTACCAGAGCTGAATCTCCGAACACAGTCAAAGTCTTGATCCTGAGGTCAATGGCTTCCTCAAGACCTAAAATACAAGCTTCGTATTCAGATTCGTTGTTAGTGCAGTTAAAGGTGAGTTTTGCCGAGAAAGGCATGTGAACTCCTTTAGGTGTAATGAGTACTGCACCAACACCCCGACCATTCATATTAACTGCCCCTTCAAACATCATAGTCCGTTCTTCTTTCGGGTCAGGCCCTTCAGTGTGAATAGGCTCTTCACGATCTTTCACTTTTATGAACATGATGTCTTCATCAGGGAAGTCAAATCTCATAGGCTGGTAATCATCAATGGGTTGCTCAGCGAGATAATCAGACAATACACTTCCTTTGATGGCCTTTTGAGATGTGTACTGAATGTCGTATTCTGTGAGGATCATTTGCCATCTTGCAACCCGTCCGGTAAGTGCTGGCTTCTCAAAAATGTACTTGACTGGGTCCATCTTCGAGATCAATAAAGTGGTGTGGGTCAACATATACTGCCTTAGTCGGCGAGCAACCCACGCTAAAGCACAACAATTTTTCTCGAGCAGTGAGTAACGTTGTTCACAGTCGGTAAACTTTTTGCTTAGGTAGTATATTGCATACTCTTTTCGACCAGACTCGTCATGCTGGCCCAACACACACCCCATTGACTCTTCTAATACTGTCAAGTACATGATTAGAGGTCTTCCTTCAACTAGAGGCATAAGGATTGGAGGCTCTTGTAAGTATTCCTTGATTTTGTCAAAAGCCCTATGGCAGTCTTTGTTCCACCTGACCGTTTGTTCTTTTCTTAACAACTTGAACAAGGGTTCACAGGTTGCTGTAAGGTGAGATATGAACCGTGAAATGTAGTTCAATCTACCTAGAAACCCCCAAACTTCTTTTTCAGTCTACGGTGCAGGCATTTCTTGAATGGCTTTGACTTTGTCAAGGTCAACTTCAATCCCTTTCTCACTTACAATAAATCCCAGCAGCTTACCAGATCGCACCCCGAATGTGCATTTGTTGGGGTTTAACTTCAATTGGTACTTCCTCAGACGCTTGAATAACTTTAACAGATTCACCAGGTGGTCTTCTTCTGTAAGGTACTTGGCAATCATGTCATCCACATAACATTCAATTTCTTTGTGGATCATGTCATGGAATAATGTTACCATAGCCCGTTGATAAGTGGCACCAGCGTTCTTCAGTCCGAATGGCATTACCTTGTAACAGAATGTGCCCTAGGGTGTGATGAAATTTGTCTTCTCCATGTCTTCAGGTGACATTTTGATTTGATTGTATCCTGAAAATCCATCCATGAAGGAGAACACCGAGAACTGAGCCGTATTATCCACCAATACATCAATGTGAGGTAGAGGGAAGTCATCTTTCTGGCTGGCTCTGTTCAGATCCCGGTAATCCACACACATCCTCACCTTGCCATCCTTTTTAGGCACAGGTACAATATTAGCAACCCACGGCGGATAACTAGTCACAGCAAGGAAACCGGCGTCCCACTGCTTTTGTACCTCTTCTTTTATATTTATTGCCATATCTGGGCGAGTACGGCGCAACTTCTGTTTTACTGGTGGGCAGTCTTCTTTCAGAGGCAGCTTGTGCATGACAATGTCGGTATCCAACCCTGGCATGTCCTGATAAGACCAAGCAAAAACATCTACATATTCTCGAAGCATGTCAATCAGTTGCTCTTTCACCGAATCTTGCAGGCAGGCCCCGATCTTGACTTCTTTCAAGTCTTCTTTTGTACCAAGATTAACCGTTTCGACCACCTCCTGATGAGGAGTGATAACCTTCTCCTATTGTCTTAACAACCTAGCTAGCTCTTCAGGTAGCTCATAATATTCTTCAACCCCTTCATCAGCTTGATTGATTGGATTGTCAAAGTCATACGAAGTCATAGCAGTGTTGTTGTCGGTGCAGTCTGAAGGACACTTTCTGCAAGGGTTTAGATTGGTTTATTTTAGTGATCAGTTTTATCTTATTTAGAAAAACTGAAAATGAAGTTATTTATTCTGAAAAACATTGCCATTTTATTTTTGTATAAAAATTGAAAAATGAAAAACAGTGAGCGAAAAAGAAAAGACTCATTTGCAAAAGATGTCCTGATATTCATTAATTGATCTTTGCACAAAATACAAGATGGCCCGATTACAAAATGAGTCTTGACATCTTGGGCAAGATGCAAGACTTGATGCATGCTTTAAAATACAGGAAATAATAATTACTCTGCGGGAGTCACTCTTATAATTTCCTGGGAAGACCAGTTTGAGACATGGCTCCCCAGGATCCTTGGACGTATCCAGCTTTCCAGGTTGCGCTCGCCTTCTGACTCATCTTCCAAGCTATTCACAGCATATGGGGTGAGCATCCCCCCACTAATAAACTTGGGCTCTTTTGCAGCCTCTGGTTGATCTTGTTGAGTTGGTCTGTAACCCAACCCAAATCGGTCTTCTTTCTTTTCCACGGGCAGCAGATTGCCCCAGCCTTGGGCAGTACCTTCCTCAACAACCTTTCGGGCTTGCTGATATGATGTGATGGAAGTTCCTAGCACAACAGATACTTCATTGATATTAAAGGCCTCAAACCCCTGACTCATGGTTTCATGGATCTCCCCATACATTTCTATGTACTTATACGTAGCCAGATGGCTAACAAAGATGTCCTCCTCCCCACATATGGTGATGATTTGGCCTTCCCACTCGAATATTAACTTCTGGTGAAGGGTAGACGTAACAGCGCCAGCGGCGTGGATCCAGGTTCTACCCAACAGAAAGTTGTAGGCCGGCTGTATGTCCATCACAAAGAAGGTAGTTTTGAAGGTATGCGGGCCAATCAACACAGGCAGATCAATCTCCCCAAGCACTGATCTTTTAGAGCCATCGAATGCTCTCACCACCAAATTACTCGGACGCAATGCCAAGCCATCATACTCCAGCTTCACTAAGGCCTTCTTTGGTAGAACATTGAGTGATGACCCAGTGTCCACCAGTACATGAGACAGAACAGCACCCTTGCATTCCAAGGTGATATGCAAAGCCTTGTTATGGATGCGTCCCTCTGTTGTTAAGTCAGCATTGGTAAAGCCCATTCCATGACTGGTGTTGACATTTGCAACCACAGTTTCTAGCTGATTAACAGTAATCTCCTCCGGCACGTATGCTACGTGCAGGACTTTCAACAATGCGTTCCTGTGAGCTTCGGAACACATCAACAGTGATAATATGGAGATTTTGGAGGGTGTTTGGCGAAGCTGGTCCACCACCTTGTAATCCCTCCTTTTTATGATTCTCATGAACTCGTCTACATCTTGTTCAAAAGATGTCTTCTGAGTGTCTTTGGCAGTTGGATCTTCAGATACCACACTCTTTCCTTTTGCTTTGGCAGCAACTTCTGCTTCAACATTAGGTCTTTGTGTTTGTGAGGCAAAAAGGCGTCCGCTTCTGGTGAAGTCTCCGCCTCCCCCAACATTATCAACTTGTGGAGAAGAGGTCGATGAATCCAGAGTGATTTTCTCCCCGTTGCAGTAGAGATCAGAGCCATAATGCCAAGGTATGGCATTACTGCTTTCATAAGGAACCGGTCCAGGCACCGTAATGGTGACCGGACTGATTGCTACAGAGGAAGGTATTGTAATGGTGTGCAGATCATAGTAAATTGTGACTGGTGATCTGGCAGGAGGTGCCACGGTTTGTTGTTGGAAATTGCTGTTGGGAGGAACATTTGATGGGTCATATAGATTGTAACTGTTGAAACATCTTCATTAATTTTTGCTGGCGTTGTAGAAGATTCTGTTGAAGTTGTAGCAGGAATGGAGACCGAACTTGTATTCGCTGAAGTGATTGATTGAGCAGTTATTGGAGTTGTAGTGGAATCTGTTGGAACAATGGTTGCTGACGTTGTAGGAGTATCTGGGATTGTTGTTAAAGGAATTGCTAGATTTGTAGGCGCCGTTGTCGAAATCTGAAGGATACCATCCTTAATAAGACCATTTATGCCGCTTCTCAGCCTTTCACACCCATTGACTGCAATGTTGCAATACCCACATCCGAGCTCACACCCGGGGAACACTTGGCATTCTAAAAGCTGAGCTTTAATTTCAACCAAAGGTGTTCAAATTTGTGCAACACTGGTGATTAAGGTTGACGGTTTGCCTTCCTCAATGGCATTAATCCTAGGCCCGTTGTGACTAGGCATTGGATTCCTTGTGACATTCGGGGGAGGTGCAAAGTTGAGAGCTTTTGAGTCCACCAGGTCTTGGACTTTCATTTGTAAGGCCCTGTATTTTTCAGTGTTATGCCCCGGTGAGTTTGAGTGGAATGCACACCTGGCATTGGCGTCATAGTTCTTTGGCATATTGGAGGGATCTGGAGGTGCCAATGTCCTTAACTCAACCAGGTTGAGCTTCAGGAGTTGTGGCAAGAGTACAACATACGACATTGGGATTGGGTCAATTACCCTGTTTTCCTGTGATGGTCTTTGTTGAAAAGGACGCTGTTGTTGGTTGTTATTGCTGTTGTTGTAGGTTCTCTGTTGCGGATAATGAACTTGTTATTGATACTGTGGCTGTTGTTGTTGAGGATATGCTGGTTATTGAGGAATCGGAGCTGGAATGGTGACAGCTGCTATTGACCGGTGAGCATATTGAGGCCTGTCCCTGCTTGCATGAAGGGAATTTGTTTCACCGGCCCTCCGGGGTCCCACAAAAGGCTTTCTGGGATTACTGGATGAACTTGCACAAATGTCGGAAATCTTGTCCATCTTCAGTAGACTTTCAATCCTTTCACCTGCTATGACGACATCAGCAAAACTGGTAGAGAAGAAGGCAACCAATCTATCAATATAGGTTCCTTGCAAAGTATTCATGAACATGTCAGCCATTTCTCTTTCTGACATGGGTGGTTGGACAGCAGCAGCAAGCTGTCTCCATCTTTGGGCATATTCCCTGAAGCTTTCTCGGGAAGACTGAGACATTCCCATCAAAAGGGTCCTGTTGGGAGCCATGTCCAGGTTGTATTGATATTGTCGGATGAAGGCTTCAGCTAAGTCCTTCCAGCATCTAATGGTAGCTCTGGTCAAGTGTGAATACCACTCCCTTGAATCCCCAGTCAGACTGTCTTCAAAGTAGAACATCCACAGCTTTTCATCCATAGTATAAGCTTTAAGTCTTCCCAGGAAAGACTGCAGGTGAGTTCGTGGACAAGAGGTACCATTGTATTTTTCAAAGCACGGGGGTTTGAATTTGTGGGGAATTCTCACCCCATCCATTAGTCCCATATCCATCACATCAAAGCCTAAGGAATTCTGAGACTCCAGAGATCTCAACTTCTCAACAATTTCATCCAATCTCCTGTCATAGACTTCATCTCCGGCTCCTATAAAAGTAAACTTCTCTTCTTGGGGATCCTCTTGCAAGATTCTTCCCCCAGTAGTATTACCTTGCACATTCCTCGGGATGTTAGCTTCTGGATCCAGGTGAGGTCCAAATACTGGTGGATCAATACGAGGCTGACCCCGCTCATTGTTACTAGTCCCTCCTGTTCCAAGATGAGGTTCCTCGGGAGTTTGTGTTTCCACCAGTTCCCTTAACCTTTCTTGACTCTGGGCCAAGCCAGTCATCACAGCCATGAATTGAGTCATTTGATTTCTCATCTCCACTCTTTCATTAGCCATCTGATTTCTGACCTCAGTCAGATCCTGCTGTACTTGTTCCATTTGAATGCCGAGAAGGTTGTTGCGAGTAGGGTACTGGTTAGTGTGGTTGACAGGGAACACTCGGCGACGAGCAATGTTTCCTGAGATCACAACAAAGTTAGAAACGATAATAATAAAACCTACAAAACAAAACAAAAGTTAGTATGCAATGCAGTATGCTTATTTGGTTTCCAAGGTATCCGGTTTGATTCTTGGTTTTGACCTTTCCAGACCTCGAGGAAGATGTTTGATGTTGTCGAGAGAGAAGCCCAAATGGAAACAAACTGAAATATATTACAAATGGTGAACCATACATAGCTTGTTTTACAACATATGCCCATGGAGGGTCAAAATACATCAAAAAAGAAAAAGTACATCAAATGGAAATAACAACAAACAAAGAATCAAACATCCAGTCCAAACTCATCTTCCCTGACTTCCTTCAGGAGTGCCTCAGTCACTGGACCAGCTGGGTGCTCTGTAATGGTCCTAATGAGGAGGTTCCTGGTGGCAATGGCAGTGGTCAGCTTCTTGTGTCTGTCTTGGTCCTTTGATCTCTTCAATACTGCTATGTGCTTCAACTCTGAAATTTACTTCTGAGCTGCCAACAAAGCTTCCTGCTGCTTCTTCTCATTGGCCTCTAGCTGTTCAATCTTGGCTTGAGTTTTCTGGTCTTCTTGTGTACGGGCCTCAGTGATCCTGACCCACCTAACCTGACTCTCTTGCAGATAGAGCTCAGTCCTAGCCTTCTGAATCTTGGCTTCTTTACAGGCATTCTTCAATATTTGTTCCCCAGCCCTTGCTTTCCTGATGTAGTCCTCTGTCTTCTCAATTTTGGTGAGATGCTCCACCCTGAGCTTTTCCAATCTCTCAATGTCCAGACGACCATCACTTCTTTCCCAAAGGGTCTTCTTCAAGGCTTGAGATAGTTTTTCATTCCTTTCCTTCAGCTTCTCAAATTCTTCTAGGCTGACAGTTGCTGCAGGTTGTACTGTAGAGGGTCCAGGTATGTCCTCCAAGGTGAAGGGCATTCCAGTAATCTGAGCTCTAGTACGAGACCAGTCATAGTACTGAGCTGAAGCAATATTATTACACCTTCCCAGAATTGCCACCCCTTTTGTCTGAATGTTGTCCCAAGCCCAGGATGCTCTTCTGACAGCAGCTGAATTAGGTTTTACTTCACAATATAGGGTCTCAGCTAAATCTTTCACCCTGGGAGGGTGAACCAAAGCATAGCCCAGTTGTCTCTTAAACAGTAAAGGATTGTAGTTGATGTAACCCTTTACTCCAATCAGAGGCACATTTGGGTACTGTCCACAGCTGGTGATAATGTCCTTGCCTTTGGTGCTCTGGGTGCACCATCTAATATCATCTGAAGTCAAAGCAATGAGCCTCTTGGCCCAGTTCTTCTGTTGGTGAGGGTTCAGGAAGGCATCTGACTTAGGAAGGTGTCTGAGCAGCCAGGAGTAAAACAAAAGAGCACAACATCTAACCAACTTCCCCCTTTGTTTCTCATTCCTCTGATGGATGGAATAATAAAAGTCCCCTAGCAGTGTGGGTACTGGGTTCTTCAGAAGAAACAGATGGATGGCATTCTTGCTGACAAATTTTGGCTCATCTGCAAACAGTATAGCCCCATATATGTTGAGGGCTAACAGTGCACAGACTGCCCTCCATTCTCCCAAAGAGGCCTTCAGGATGGCCTGAGAAATCAAGAAATCCAAGTTCAAACCAGGGATCCCAGCTTTTGTTGTCATACTTTGCTCAATCAAGGCAGGCTCCAAGTATAGTGCCTTTGTTATCTCTTCATTTCTGGGAAAAGTCATTTCCGGGTTGAAAGGTATTCCACCTCTGATAGGTACTCTAGTCAATGAAGAAAACTCTTCCAGCAGAGGCCCTAGCTGGAAGTCTGGAAAGGTGAAACATCTCAAGGGAGGGTCATAAAACTATAAGCATGTGTGGATCATGCTTCTCTGAGAAGGGTCAAGGTCCATAACCATGTCCAGGATTCCTCCATAATGCTCTCTAAACAAAGGGATGTGGTCAGGTGTGATAAGTGACTGGACCTGCCTGATACTAGTCAACACAGGCTCAAAGAAATGGTAGGATATTTTGCTCTTCTTGGGGGTAGTCATGAGTGTGCTGAAGAGGATGAAGATAGGTGCTGATGAATATCACAGACTGATGCTGGAAATGAGCCACAGACAGGCTGATGCTAGTGATGATGAAGATAGCTGAAGCAGATAACTGATGAAGCAAAGGTCTATGCAAGAGAAGGGGTCAAAACCAAACCAGATATGATATGGATACCCTGAAAAACAAATAAACAAATGTTAAATGATGCAATGATGATATATGCAAATGATATGCAAGGGTTTGTGATCAAGCTAGATCTGATTATCTGTCTTGATATAAGGCCCATGTATGTTCAAGAAGTCCAGATGGAGGTTCAGAAATCCAGTAACCAAGGTGGGGGACTCAAATAAAGAGTCACATGTCTAGGGTTAATCACAAGAACTGTCCAAAATGAGGTACTCTTAAACAGAACAAAAAAACAGGGTATGATGTGGCCAAGGGTACCTGCAAACCTGTAAACAGCCCAACCCCCTCACAGGTAGTGTTCTAGAACAAGGATCTTCAAACTTGGATCAGTTATGAGAAGTGTAAACACTTCTAACCCGGAGGTACAATGTTTACAATAACCATAAAAGATCTTCCACTAATTCGCCTCAGCTTCTGAAGGTCATAATAAAGGTCATCCAGACATAGCAGGCTTCCCAGATAGCCCTAGCACTACAGGAAATCTGTAGCACAGAGTTCTCAAGAAGAAATCCACATCTGAACCGTGTTTCATATTCCCGCACCAGACCGAAATGGAATGGGAAAGAACATGAACCACTCTAGCCTAGGTGTCACTCAGGTCCCAGGTATAGGGCCTTTAACTCTCAATGAAACCCCACCCACCAAAACAGCAAACCAGATCCAGCAATGACAGTATAACAATATGATGTATAAAACTGTAAAGAAAGCAATAAACAAGACTGTACATAAAGCAATGGAATAAATACATAAACACATATATCACATAACACCCCAGTAAACACAAATCAAACAAGCGTTAGGAGGAACCCACAAAAAGAACCAGAAGCCCTGGTTACAGTATAAGGTTCCCCAGCAGAGTCGCCAAGTTGTCGCTCCCACCAGATGACACCTGGTCATGAGGGGTACAGACGCGAACGGTCGGCGAAAGAGAGAGAACACACATGGGTGATCTCAAAAGAAAAGAGTCGCCAGCTAGGCATTTTTATCCCGAAGGAAAGGTAATGCTGCATAGACCTAGAAAGATATGGACAAGACGGTTGCGAACTAGAGAAACTGAGAAAGGGGGTTGGTTACAACCTGGGAAGGTATTATCACCCAGATTGTCCGTCGTACTCGACGGGATCCACGCTTGAAAGATTTGTGTTAAAAAGGGGTAGTGTTTGTGCAATCTGTGTATCAAAGCTAGAAAGAATGCAAGTGTCAATGTAAAAGAAATGTGAAGTGTATAAGAGAAGTGTCAGTGTAAGAACAAGAGTACAAGGCTCAAGACTATGAGGCTTAAAGAATAATGCTGGAAGAGGGGGGAATATACAGAGACTTTTGTTCGATAACTGTTAAGTTATGCCTACGTATCCTCTCGTGCAATGAGGAAGTCAGAACACCATAGTTCGACTCAAAGAGACTGAAAATAAATTGACTGATGAATTGCTTGCTTATCTATGCTCAAGTGTATGACCTGTCTGGCTCAGGTGCAAACTGTCTTGCATTAGACGGAAGAAGCAAGTTCTTGCTTGTGAGTGAATGAGGTGAGAAAAGAATCCCAGAGGAGACGATTATTGTTTATTTTTGTGTTTTCAATCTTTTATTGCTTTTTTTTTGTGTTTGTCATAAGATAATGAGCTTAAGCCTAAACCAAGGGTTAGTAAACTCATCATATCCTCCCTCTGATTAGGGGTAATGAGAATACCTTAAGTATGAAGTAAACACCTCACACTTAATCACCATGATGTAGGATTAAGATCATTAACCTACTTGTATTTATTTAGATGTTTTTTGTGTTTTTGTTTAGTGTTAAGTAATGAGTTTAAGCCATAATCAAGGATTTAATGGACCCATTACACCATCCTAATAGAAGGATAATAGATGAGAACATTTAAGCTGAAGAAGATACCTCAACTTAATCCATGATTAGGGATTAACCTCATGACAAAACAAAAGCCTTTATTTAGAGTGGATTTTAATTAATGGTAAGATTAAGAAGTAGATTTTATGTTTTGCAAGACAACTTGAGGGGGACTTGTCCATTAACACTAGGGTTAGTCCTTCTTAACCAATTAAGGAAGAATTAGAACCCTAATGCAAGACCCAAGTTACAAGCTTGATGTCTTATTGATTATTAAGTGAATTGATTAAAGAATTTAAACACATTAAGGGTTTAACACTTAGGATTAAAGTTATACACTCCATCCTAATAGAAGGATGCAGGCATAAACTTAATCACAAAGCCTTAAAACCTTTAAGGTTTAGTCCTTGATTAAGAGATGAGAAGAGAAGACACAAAGATGACACAAAGGTAAAACTAATGGGGGGACTAATCAAACCCTAATTGTGATCATGCTTGGGTATTCCTAGGGTTTATGAGGCTTGCAATAGATCTTCAAGAGGAAAACCACCATGAAAGAAGCAGATGAAAGGAGGAAGAAGCAGAAGAAGCAAGTCAACTTACTTCACTTAAGAAGATAAGTTGCTTGAAGAAAGAAAGTGAGAAGGAGACATGAATGAGCAAGCTCACTCTAATACACAAGTAAAATGCAGAAATGATGCATAAGAGAGATGAGAAGAGATTTTGAGAAGTGAAGGCAAATTCACTTCCCAATGACTTACCACCTGAAAAGTTAGTAACAAGAAATGAAATGACATGAAAATGAGATGAAATGCAATGATGCACACCAAATTCAGAAGCATAAACATGATGTTAATGATGCTAAGAGATGATGCAAACACATGTAAAGGGTTGTGGATGATCATACAAGGATGAGGATGCAAATGAAGCTTGTTTTGGACCATGAAGGTTCATGAAAGTTTATGAAATGGAATGAATGCATAACATGGCAAATGAGTGATACAATGATCAAACATGATTCTAATATGTCCTAAGATGTCTTATATGTAATGACGATGCACAAAATGTCATGGCAAGTTCATGTATGCAAGCATATGGGAGATGGATGCAAATGAAAGCAAAAATTAGGGTTTATACACAAGTCACAAAGCAAAATCCAAAATCAGAAGCAATTGACAAGATAAAAAATTGAAAATGGGATCAAAGGAACCCTAATCCTACATAAGTTCACTGCCCAGAGGAGGGGACCTAAGTCTTAACCTAATGGGAGTTATAATTTTCTCAAGTTTGCTAGGGTTTTAAGGCACCTTAAGAGGAAAAATGCACATCAAATTGAAAATGAAAGATAAATTCAAACCAATTTTACCCTAGAAACTACATGATATGATGAATGCAATGATCAAAGAACCAACATCAAACTCTTCATGGTTGGGCAGAAAGAATTTTTCTAAGTTAGAACAAAAATATTTCCTTTTAAGAACTTTAATTCCAAAGAAAAATGTCAAAATATGTCAAGAACCAAAAATATATTTGTTTGAGGAGTTTGATAATGTTTCTAAATGTATTAAAATGCAATGTGAATTTTTTTGTGATTTTTAGAAACCTAAATGCTATTTTAATTAATTAATTTTCATTAACTAATTAAAATAAACATTTAAATATTTTTAAAATATGAAAATTATGCAAAAAATAAAATAAATATTATTTTCAGAACGAGAAAAATATTTTAGGCCATGGTGCAAAAAATGATATTTTTTGGAAATGATTTGCTATTTTAAATAAAATGTAGAAAGAAATACAAATAAAATGAAAACTAAATTAATTTAAATGAAAAGTAAGCTGATCCAGTGGCCAGTATTCAAAGATTTTTGGAGGGAGTTGACCCGCGCGCGAAGGGACGGCTGGGATTGAAACTGGAAATTTGAATTTCTTAAACTTAGTTAATTAAAACTAAACCTGATTAAAAAAGAATTAGGGTTTAATGAGCAATCTGGTCCATTGGTTCACGCGCGGGAAGCCAGATCGTACGCTCCAGGTTCAATCTTACCACTAAACCCTAATTAACATTAATTACTCTCAGACGACCGGAACAGTGGTTCCGGTCGTCTTCTCCGGCGAGGCCAAATCCCTAACTCTCTCTATAAGCTACCCCAACCTAAATTAACTGCCCAGAAATAATCCCCCACTCAAAACGAACTCAAACCAACATCCAAACATAATTTATAACAAGCATACATGGAGAATCGAAGAAGAACAGAAAACTGAACAAAGTTTCAGAGAGTCATAACATGTTCATTCCTCAACCATTTTCAAAAATAAAAAGAGAAGCATGATAAGTGAAGCATGGAGAACAACTCTATAAGAAGAAATACAAGTTCTGGAAAAATTGTTCTTGGTGATACCTGAACTGGAGCTTTCACCTTTGGAGCTTTCTGGCCAGTTTCTTGCTTCCAATCACCTCCAATGATCTTCCTCGAGAGTTTGCAGTGCTTGGTTGGAGTTTATATAGCCTCTATGGGAAGTTTGCTGAAGCTCAGTTCAAAGGAAGTGAAAAATCGTATTTCTGTTTGGGGTTGTTTCAGGCTGCTTTGATGGGTGAGAAATGATCAGTGAAGCATTTTGAGATGAATGGTGGAAGAAGTTTTGAGAATAAAAATTGATGAGTTATGGGATTCGATAGAAAATGCAAAAGAGGGAGTTTTTGTGAACTATGGTGATGTTGTGGTTTCAGGCTTGCTTCTTATGTGTTTTGAGTTTCATTTTGTCCACTTATCAAGCTATGATAGGTCTGTGGAGTTGGTGTGGGCTATGTTGATTGGTATGGCCTTCTTGCAAAAAAGTCAACAAATTTGTACTTTGAGGTATGGGCTGGTTGAGGCCAAGGACAAAGGCATGTCTTGTGCAGCTGTGATCAAGGAGAACCATGGAAGTGAGATTGAGGCAAACCAGCAAGTGGATTGAAGCTTATGGGGGTTTTTGCAATTTTCATTAAGTTTGGCCCTTTCTTGATTTCTTCATGCACAAGTCATGAAACTTGGAAATTCTTGGGCCAAATCTGAGTTTTAGGCAATGTGTTATGATGTTATGATGTGTAGAAGTCCATTTGAAGTCATAGAAATGCTTGGCAAGTGAATTTGCAAGTTTCCTCTTTGGCACAAAAGTAGAAATTAAGTGATTTTGTCCAACTTTGCAAGGCCATAACTTTTGTTCTAAAATGAATTAGAATGAGTTCTTGTACTTTTCGAAAATGGGAGGATCCAACCTACAACTTTCATGACAAAAGATTTTCCATTTGAAGCATTTTTGAATAAAAAAGAGGAGGTTGAAAAACTTTCCCAAAATGGCAAGTTTACATTACAAGTACCTTTCCCAAAATGGAAACTTTGCAAATGGCTTGATTTTTTTCAATTTTGTGAACTTTTAACATCTTCTAAGATCAAATAAAGATCATACACACTCAAAATGATGGAGAAGACCTTTTGGTTGGGTGGTTGGGGGCCTCAGATGCCCTGATTTTGCACTGACTTGCTCAAGAAGTCATCTATTGATCAGATGCCTTCCCCATTGAATTTCTTCATGAAAATTGGTATACATGGTCTATCATATGGAGACCAATAGAAACAAGAATGACCACAAGATTTGGAGTTATGGCCTCTGAAACCAAAACCCTAATTTTAGGTCATCTGTGCAGTTAATCCTGGCTCTTCTTCCATGTCTTCCTCAGTTCTTGTGATTTTCTGACTTCTTTGATCATGAGAGGTTATAATATGATGCTTGAACATACATGGACCCCCTTGAAATGATTGATGACCTTTGGAGTGGCTCAAATGGCTCAGGGATGGCTCAGATCACAAACCCTAGATGCAGATGACTTTGAATCAATGCAGTGAAGCAAAAATGCAATATGAGATGATATGATTGAATCTATGCAAATGAAAAGAATCACAAGCCATGGTGTGAAAGTGTGAGGGAAAATTTGGGGTGTTTACAGACTCAAAGAGACTGAAAGATAAATTGACTTGTGAACTGCTTGCTTGTCTATGCTCAAGTGTATGACTCGTCTGGCTCGAGTGCTAATTGTCTTGCATTAGACGGAAGAAGCAAGTTCTCGCTTGTGAGTGAATGAGGTGAGAAAAGAATCCCGGAGGAGACGATTATTGTTTGTTTTTGAGTTTTCAATCTTTTATTGCTTTTTGTGTTTGTCATAAGATAATGATCTTAAGCCTAAACCAAGGGTTAGTAAACTCATCACATCTTCCCTCTGATTAGGGCTAATGAGAATACCTTAAGTATTAAGTAAGCACCTCACACTTAATCACCACTTAATCACCATGATGTAGGATTAAGATCATTAACCTACTTGCATTTATTTAGATGTTTTTGGAGTTTTTGTTAGTGTTATGTAATGAGTTTAAGCCATAATCAATGATTTAATGGACCCATTACACCATCCTAATAGAAGGATAATAGATGAGAACATTTAAGCTGAAGAAGATACCTCAACTTAATCCATGATTAGGAATTAACCTCATGACAAAACAAAACCTTTATAAAAGTGGATTTTAGTTAATGGTAAGATTAAGAATTAGATTTTATGGTTTGTAGGACAACTTGAGGGGGACTTGTCCATTAACACTAGGGTTAGTCCTTCGTAACCAATTAAGGAAGAATTAGAACCCTAATGCAAGGCCCAAGTTACAAGCTTAGTGTCTTAGTGATTATTAGATGGGTTGATTAAAGGATTTAAACACATTAAGCATTTAACACTTAGGATTAAAGTTATACACTCCATCCTAAGAGAAGGATGCAGGCATACCCTTAATCACAAAGCCTTAAAACCTTAAGGGTTTAGTCCCTGATTATGAGATGAGAGGAGAGACACAAAAGATGACACAGAGGTAAAACTAATAAGGGACTAATCAAACCCTAATTATGATCATGCATGGGTGTTCCTAGGGTTTACGATGCTTTCAAAAGATCTTCAAGAAGAAGCCACCAAGGAAGAAGCAGATGAAAGGAGGAAAAGCAGAAGAAGCAAGTCAACTTACTTCACTTAAGAAGATAAGTTTCTTAAAGAAAGAAAGTGAAGAAGGAACATGAATGAGAAAGCTCACTCTAATACAAATACAAAATGAAGCAATGAATGCATAAGAGAGATGAGAAGAGATTGTGAGAAGTGAAGGCAAATTCACTTCCCAAATACTTACCACCTGAAAAGTTAGCATAAAGAAATGAAGTGAAAAGAAAATGAAATGAATGCAAGGATGAAAACCAAAAACAGAAGCATGTTCATGATGCAAATGATGCTAAGAGATGATGCAAATGTATTTCAAGAGTGGTGGGTGATCATACAAGTGATGAGGATGCAAAAGAAGCATGAAAGGAACATGAAAGTTCATTAATGCACATGAAATGAAATGAATGCATATCATGTCAAATGGATGAAGAAATGATCAAACATGATTCTAATGTGTCCTATGATGTCTTATATGTTATGTGAATGCCTAAAATGTAATGGAAAGTTCATGAATGCAAGCATATGCAAGGTGTATGCAAAGGAAGGTGAGAAATTAGGGTTTTCATGCAACATGAGATGCAAAAGTCAAAAGAACCCTAACCCCATATGATTTCATACCCCAAAGGAGAAGACCTAACTCCTAACCCTAAGGAAGATATGACTTTTCTAAGTTATCTAGGGTTTTAAGGTACCTAAGGGAAAAAATGCCAATCAATTCAAAAAGGAAGAAGAAATTTATGACAAAATTATGTTAGAAACTATATGTCAAATGAAGATCAATGCAAAAAGAACCATTGTCATACCATTCTTGGTTGGGCAGAAAATAATTCTTAAAGTTAGGGTTCTAAAATGTGAATTTTATGAACCCAAAATTCAAGAAAATTATCAAAAATGGTTCAAAACCAAAAAGACATTTGTGTGGATGGTATGACAATGTCTCTAAATATTTAAAGATGCAATATGATGTTTTTGGGATGTTTTAGAAACCTAAATGATATTTTAATTAATTAATTTTCATTAATTAATTAAAATAAACATTTAAATGTTTAAAAAATGATTTTTTAATATGAAAAATAAAAATAAAAAATATTTTTTGGTTGAGAAAATTATTTGAAATAAAAATGCAGAATAAAAATATTTTTGGAAATTTCTAGCTATTTTAAATAAATGACACAAGATTAAATTAGAAAAATGAAATAAAAATTAAAATAAACTGAAATATGCAAAGGGAATAAAATAAAAATGAAATAAAATAAAAATTGACTGTGCGCCAGATCCTGTGGCCTACATTCAAACTTACCTAAACTTAATTAATTAATTATTTAATCCTAATTAATAACTAATGATCTAATCTGGACCACACAACACGAACGAGAGAGACAGATCCAATGGTCCACGTTCAAATAGAAACCCTAACCCTAATTATCACTTAATGACTCTCAGGTCACCGGAGAAGAGCTCCGGTCGTCTTCTCCGGTGACCCCTTCACCTGAAAACTTCCAACTTCTTCCCTAGGTACTTTCTGGAGCTCTAAAGCTCCAGATTCACTCCTCTCCCTCTCCTAATATCAAATCCACTCTAAAAAAAATTTCTTTTCACTCAAACTCCTGATTCGAAGAGAAACATAAACATGGCAAAAATTTCAGACAATCAATACACACTCATTTCTCAACCATTTTCGAAAATTCCAAGTTCAGTGTGATCAGTGGAGCATGCTTTATCATTTTGTAACATAAAAGAGAAGTTATGGAAAAATTAATTCGAATGGCTACCCGAGATGGAGCATTTCACCCTTGAGCTTTTTTGATGCTTCCTTGGTACAAAATGCCTCTAATGACCTTCCTGAAGAGGTTGCAGTGCTTGGAAAGCTTTGTGGATGGCTTGTTTGTGAGTTTGCACCTCAACTGGCTGAAAATCGTATTTTGCTTATGGTGTGTTCTTGGCTGTTTTAATGGGTGGTTTATGATCAGTGAGTGATTTAGAGATGAATGGTGGAATTTGTTTGAAGATTGAGTGGCTGAGTTGGGAGATTTGAAAGCTTTTGCAAGAGGGAGAGTTTTTGTGAACTTTTTGATTCTTAGGGTTCAACTTGTTTTCTTGTGTGTTATGACCATCATTTGGTCCACATATCAACTTGTGATAGGTCTGTGGAGTGGTTGTGCCCTATTGTGATTGGTATGGCCTTCTTGCAAAAAGTCACCAACTTGTGTGCTTGAGGTATGGGCAAGGATGCAGCTGGCCTTTGGGCATGTCCATGCGCAGCTGACTTCAAGGAAGTCCACAAATTCATTCTTGAGGCAATTCAGCATGTGGGAAATAAGTTATGGGGTGTTTTGCAATTATGTGAAGTTTTGGCCCCTTTGAGAAATCTTGATGTTCAAGGCATGTGATCTTGTAATTCCTTGGGAAATTCTGATATAGAAGCAATGCACTATGATGTTATGATGTATTGAAGTGTGTTTGAAGTCACAAATAGCCTTGGCAAGTGGTTTTGCAAAGAATCCCTTTTGGTGCATTCTTGAAATTTATGGGATTTTTGCCAACTTTGACAAGCCATATATTGAGTTCCAAACTGAATTAGATCTTGTTCTTGTACTTTTTGAAAAGGGAATGATCCAATCTACAACTTTCATGACCAACAATTTTTCATTTGAAGCATTTTTGGTTAAGAAAGAGGAGGTTGAAAAACTTTACCAAAATGGAGAGTTTACATTACAAGTCATTTCCATTTTTGGCAACTTTTGATTTAGCTCACTTTTCTTCAAATTTGTGAAATTCTAAGGACTTCAATGATCAAATAAAGATCATATAACTTCAATTTGATGAAAAATCCACTTTGGTTCCATGGATGGGGGCCTCAGATGCCCTGATTTTGCTCTGACTTGCTCAAGAAGTTACCCAGTGATCAGATGACTTCCACAATGAATTTCTTCATCAAACTTGGTATGTATGATCCTTATAACATATTGAGACCAATAGAAACAAGAATGACAAAAAAAATTGAGTTATTGCCTCTGAAACCAAAACCCTAATTTCAGGTCATTTGTGCAGTTAAACCTTAGCTCTGCTTCCATGCTTTGACAGTTCTTGTGATTCTTTGACTCCCTTGATCTTTGGAGGATAAAATATGATGATTGGACATACATGGACCCTCTTTAAATGATTGAAGACCTTTGGGGTGGCTCAGATGGATCCATGGATTTCTCAGATCACAAACCCTAGATGTAGATGAACTTGACCTAATGCAGTGAAGCAAAAATGCAACATGAAATGGTATGATTAAATTTATGTAAATATGAAAGATCACAAGCCATGGTGTGAACTTAGTGAGGGAAAATTTGGGGTGTTTACAGCTGCCCCTATTCAAGCATGAGTTAGCTGTGTAGGATGTTAGCGCCTGGCTTAACAGGCAAATAGGATAACTTGTGGTTGTATACCAAAGATAGTCTGAAATTTGCACTCACCGAGGAGAATAAGAAAAGGGATATAGATTGTAAAAGGTAGAATAGTATGATTATAAAGTGCGGGCGATGGAGGACGACCATCGAGCAGAGGACAACTGCTGGGGATAAAGCAATGATGGGGACGGCCGACATGCTGGGGAAATAAAGAGATCATGATGGGGACAACCATCAAGCAAAGAAACAAGACTCTCTGGGGATTAAAATGAAGTCAATGATGGGGACGACCATCAGGTTCAAAGCATACATGAAATAAACGATGAGGTACGGTCATCAAAAGGTGAAGGACGATCACCTAGCAGGGGATGGCTGCTCTTTATCACGACATAGGACGAATGTTGGATAGGAAAGGTCGACGATGGGAACGGTCATTGGATAAAGGTGATGAAGGACGATCATCAAGAGGTGAAGGACGATCACCTAGCAGGGTACGGCTACTATTGGGATTGTACCATGACATAGGGCGAATGTCAGATAACTAGATCAACGATGGGGACGGCCATTGGATAAAAGTGATGAAGGACGATCATCAAGAGGTGAAAGACGATCACCTAGCAGGGGACGGCTGCTAAATATCACGACATAGGGCGAATGCCGGATAGAAAAGGGTTCCAATAATGGAGACTCCGCTGGGAGAAAGATGAGGGACGATCATCCAAAGGTGAAGGATGATCACCTAGTAGGGTACGGATGCCGAAAGTATCATGACATAGGATGAATGTCAGATAGAAAAGATGTTTTATTGGGGACTTTGCTGGGGAATAGTAAACACAAACGAGTGTTTACATCCAAGAAATGAGAGGCATGAGTGTTTGACACTGTGTATAGATTAAAGATGCGTACGAGCATCCTTAAGACTATGATACGGACGAGTATCGGTAGAAACAAATGCTGACGCATGTTCAGAGATGATGGTACGGACGAATACCAATTGGTTAACAAAGAACACGGACTAGTGTTGAATCTGAAGGGAAATAAGTGGTGTATACAAGATACGGACGAGTATCTGTATGAATTAAGATTAGCATGAGTGAGACACAGACGAGTGTTTAACTTGCTGGGGAGAGTATGACATGGACGGGTGTCATAAGAGGAAACGTATCAGTTATGAACTTATAAGTGTAAAAGGTAATCCGGTGATCTGTGGGGATAGGATGACGCGGACGAGTGTCAATGAAAGTGTATTATGAAGAAGTGTTTGGTTTACAATAAGTGATTAGGCAACCATGCTGGGGATCCGTGACACGGACGGGTGTCAAAAGAGTATGTAAACTTTTGTATTCAACAAGGATATTTGTGGCTTATATCTGTAGGGAGATGATATGACACGGACGAGTGCTGAATGAGTATATATAAGCATGTACCTGTGTTGGGGAATGCAAAGGGGATGCTTTGGCTTTCTGTTGGGGAAATATGAGATGACACAGACGAGTGTCGGGAAAAACATATTATGTATAAGCATCTGCTGGTAAAAAGTGTTCTGGCGACTTTTCTGGGGAATAATGACACAGACGAGTGTCAAAAGGAGCATGTATCTGTATTTGAGAGTGCAACAGGGACACTTTGGCGTTCTGCGGGGACTGTGAGTCTTTGTATACATTGATGATGGAATGTTGGTGGTGTTTGCAGGTGACTGGTTCGAACCTGACTTGTGATCATGCAATATGTTTGATTTTTTCCGTAATGCACCGTATTAGACGGAATGCTAACACTCTACGGGGATAAATGATGCGAATGCCATGATTATGCAAAGAAACCGATCCGGGATTCGGATCCCGCTGCTGGTGGAGATCTCTGGCTTCTCGAAGGATATCCCAGCCGGGGATAAGATCATTGGTAGATCTGATAAAATAAACAACTCTGCTTGGGGAAGTAGGTCACTGATGGATCTATCTTAGTAATGAGGAGCCCAGCTGGGGATGAGGAAGCTTTCGTCACTTTGTTGTGGGGGAAATTCAGACATTGCTCCTCCGGGAGGAGGCTGGAGCTCTGTGGGGAGATTGTTCCCTGTCTAGTACTCTCTTGGGGGAGGAAAGACCACTGAACGATCTTCCTAGAGATTTATGTGGGGATCCTGCTGAGGATGATAATATATGAAAACTCAGCTGGGGAAATGAGCACCTTCTAATGCTTCTTGAAGATGATATGCTGGAGAAGTGATGCCTGGCAACTCTGATTAGGAGAAAGCATTTCCGGTGATGTTTGGAGGATGTGCTGAGGAAATAATGATTTGGCAACTTTGCTGGTGAAAACCTTTCATGTCCCATGTCGCGCTTCGAATACCTGCAATCATGTTAAGACAAAGAAACGTATAAGTGCCCCGAGGTGTCCTTTACCGGATTCCCTCATAGGAGTTAGGTATCCCTGGAAGTAAAAATATATTTCCTGCAAGAATTTATTAGAAAGGCACGTTCCTTTTTATGCCAGTATCATATCATGAATATTGGACATTTTGCAAACGACACAACAATGTGCAAGACGAGGTGTGACTGAAAACCCTGATTTTATTAATTTGGGTGCCCTGAATTAGCAAATACAATCAAAGAAACAGATCCCCTAAAATGAGGAGATTGTTACAAAATTGAGAAAAGTAAAGGTGCTGGCAATGTTGGTGACGCTTTAGTGAGCTTCCTTTTTGCTATGACCCATATGACCATGACGTTCTTCTCATCCTGCTTTCTGAAGAAGGTTGATTCTGACCGATGCTTTAACTTTTCGAAGCCTGCCATGTTGTAAGTGATACAGACGAATTCAGAATGCAATTGTTCGCTTATTCCCAGATTTTGCGTGGATCGCCCTTTTGGGTTTTCAATCCACCGGGATACCCATTTTTGCCTGAGGTGTCCAATGCGGCTTTTCAACTCAGCGGGTGTACATTTTTTGATTTTTCCCTTATTTTTGCCCGAGTCTTTTATTCTGTTTTTGACTCGTCGGGATGCCCTATTTTTTCCTGGACTTACATTCTATTTTTATGTCCAGCGGGTCATTTTATGCGAAGTATTTTTTAACTGAATCTAAATTCACAGGGGACAGGAAATCTTCACCATCCATAGTAGTGAGCATCAGTGCTCCACCCGAGAAAACTTTCTTTACTATGAATGGACCATCGTAGTTTTGAGTCCACTTGCCCCTGTGGTCTGTATGAGGAGGAAGGAGTCTTTTCAGCACAAGATCTCCTACTTGGTATTCCCGAAGCCTGACTTTCTGATCGAAGGCTTTCTTCATTCTCTTCTGATATAACTGCCCATGACAGATTGCAGCTAATCTCTTCTCTTCGATCAGATTCAGTTGATTGTACCGAGATCGGACCCATTCTGCTTCATTCAACTTCAACAGGTAGGACAACCTCCATACCATACACAAGCTGATACGGTGTTGCCCCAGTGGACGTTCTGATTGAAGTACGGTTCCCATGCAAGGCAAATGGTAGCATTTCATGCTAGTCTTTGTATGTAACCACCATCTTTTGCACAATCTTCTTGATATTCTTGTTAGCTGCCTCAATAGCGCCATTCATCTTTGGCCTATAAGGAGAAGAGTTGTGATGTTGGATCTTGAAGTCCCGACACAGTTCTACCATCATCTTATTGTTCAATTTGGAACCATTATCAGTAATGATTCGCTCGAGTACTCCATACCGACAGATGATGTCTCTCTTCAGGAATCTGGCTACCACTTGCCTGGTGACATTTGCATACGAAGCTGCTTCAACCAATTTGGTGAAGTAGTCAATGGCTACCAAGATGAATCTGTGGCCATTTGAAGCAGTCGGCTCGATCTTTCCAATCATATCAATGCCCCACATGGCAAAGGGCCAAGGTGAAGACATTACATTCAAAGGATTCGGAGGTACATGCATTTTGTCTGCATAAATCTGGCATTTGTGGCACTTTCTGGCATATGCACAACAGTCTGCATCCATTGTGATCCAGTAGTAGCCTGATCTTAGCAACCTTTTAGCCATTAAATGTCCTCCAGCATGGGTACCGAAGGATCCTTCATGCACCTCGTGCATCAGCAAGTCTGCTTCTGTCTTATCAACACATCTGAGAAGTACAATGTCAAAGTTTTTCTTGTACAAGGAGCCATCAGCATTCAGGAAGAAACTACCTGCTAGCCTTCTTAATGTCTTCTTATCATTGAATGATACCCCAGGAGGGTAAGTTTGATCCTCTAAGAGCATTTGATGTCATGGAACCAAGGCTTGTCATCTTTAGCAATGTCCACGGAGAACACGTATGCTAGTCTGTCAAGTCTGAATACCGAAATCCGAGGCACAAAGTTGGTAGCTTGAACTTTGATCATGGAGGAAATGGTAGCCAGAGCATCTGCAAACTGATTTTCGTCTCGAGGGATATACTCAAGTTTGATTGTAGTGAAGAAAGTCAGTAATCTCCTCGTATAGTCTCGGTATGGAATCAGATGCTCTTGGTGAGTGTACCATTTGCCGTTGGTTTGATTGATTACTAGAGCTGAATCTCTGAAAACAGTTAAAGTCTTGATCCTGAGGTCAATGGCTTCCTCAAGACCCATGATACAAGCTTCGTATTCAGCTTCTATGTTAGTGCAGGTAAAAGTGAGTTTTGCTGAGAAAGGCATGTGAACTCCCTTACGTGTAATGAGTACTGCACCAACTCCATGTCCATTCATATTAACAGCCCCATTAAACATCATTGTCCATTCTTCTTCTGGGTCAGGCCCTTCAATGTGAACAGGCTCCTCGTGATCTTTTGCTTTCAGGAACATGATGTCTTCATCAGGGAAGTCAAATCTCATTGGTTGGTAATCATCAATGGGTTGCTCATCCAGATAGTCAGATGTGTACTGAATGTCATATTCTGTTAAGATCATTTGCCATCTTGCAACCCTTCTGGTAAGTGCTGGCTTCTCAAATATATACTTGACTGGGTCCATCTTTGAGATCAACAAGGTAGTGTGGGTCAACATATACTACCTGAGTCGGCGAGCAGCCCACGCTAAAGCACAACAAGTTTTCTTGAGTAGTGAATAACATTGTTCACAATCGGTAAACTTTTTGCTTAGGTAGTATATTGCATACTCTTTTCGACCAGACTCGTCATGCTGGCCCAGCACACACCCCATTGACTCTTCTAATACTGTCAAGTACATTATTAGAGGTCTTCCTTCAACTGGAGGCATGAGGATTGGAGGCTCTTGTAAGTATTCCTTGATTTTGTCAAAAGCCCTCTGGCAGTCTTCATTCCACCTGACCGTCTGCTCTTTTCTTAACAATTTGAACAAGGGCTCACAGGTTGCAATAAGGTGAGATATGAACCGTGATATGTAGTTCAATCTACCTAAGAACCCCCGAACTTCTTTTTTGGTCTTTGGTGCAGGCATCTCATGAATGGCTTTGACTTTGTCAGGGTCCACTTTAATTCCCTTTTCACTTACAATAAAACCCAGCAGCTTACCGGAACGCACCCCGAATGTGCATTTGTTGGGGTTTAGCTTCAGCTGATACTTTCTCAGACGCTTGAACAACTTCAATAGGTTTACCAGATGTTCTTCTTCTGTGAGGGACTTGGCAATCATGTCATCCACATAACATTCAATTTCTTTGTGGATCATGTCGTGGAATAATGTTACCATAGCTCGTTGATAAGTGGCACCAGCATTCTTCAGTCCAAATGGAATTACCTTATAACAGAATGTGCCCCAGGGTATGATGAAAGTTTTCTTCTCCATGTCTTCAGGTGACATCTTGATCTGATTATATCCTGAAAATCCATCCATGAAGGAGAATACCGAGAACTGAGCCGTGTTGTCGACCAATACATCAATGTGAGGTAATGGGAAGTCATCTTTCGGGCTAGCTTTTTTCAGATCCCGATAATCCACACACATTCGTACTTTGCCATCCTTCTTGGGTACCGGTACAATGTTAGCAACCCACGGCGGGTAACTAGTTACAGCAAGGAAACCGGCGTCCCACTATTTTTGCACCTCTTCTTTTATCTTCATGGCCATATTCGGGCGAGTACGGCGTAGCTTCTGTTTTACTGGTGGACAGTCTTCTTTCAAAGGTAGCTTATGCATAACAATGTCAGTATCCAGACCTGGCATATCTTGGTATGACCAAGCAAAAACATCAACGTACTCTCGCAGCATGTCAATAAGTTGTTCCTTCACTGAATCTTGCAGACGGGCCCCGATCTTCACTTCTTTCAAGTCTTCTTTTGTACCAAGATTAACTGTCTCAACTTCCTCCTGATGAGGAGTGATAACCTTCTCCTCTTGCCTTAGTAGTCTGGCTAGCTCTCCAGGTAGCTCATAATCTTCTTCAACCCCTTCATCGGCTTGATTAATCGGATTGTCAAAGTCATACGAAGTCATAGAAGTGTCGTTGTCGGTGCAGTCTGAAGGGCACTCTCTGCAAGGGGTTAGATTGGTTCATTTAAGTGATCAGTTTTATCTTGTTTAAAAAAGTGAAAATGAAATTTTTATTTTGAAAACATTGCCATTTTATTGTTTTGTACAAAAAATAAAAAATGAAAAACAGTGAATGGAAAAGAAAGACTTGTTTGCAAAAGATGTCCTGATATTCATTAATTGATCGTTTGCACAAAATACAAGATGACCCTATTCCAAAATGAGTCCTGACACCGTGGGAAATATACAGGACTTGATGCATGCTTAAAAGACAGGAAACAATAATTACTCTGCAGGAGTAACTCTTATAATTTCCTAGGAAGACCAGCTAGACACTTGGTTCCCCGGGATCCTTGGACGTATCCAGTTTTCCAGGTTGCATTCGTCTTCTTCCTCGTCTTCCAAACTGTACACAGCATTCGGGGTTAGCATTCCCCCGCTGACAAATTTGGGTTCCGTTGCTGCCTCTGGTTGATCTTGTCGAGTTGGTTTATAACCCAACCTGAATCTGTCTTCTTTCTTTTCTACTGGCAGCAGCTTGCCCCAGCCTTGAGCGGTACCCTCCTCAACAACCTTCCGGGCCTGTTGATATGAAGTGATGGAAGTTCCAGATACAGCAGTTGCTTCGTTGATGTTAAGGGCCTCAAATCCTTGACTCATAGTCTCATGGATCTCCCCATCCATCTCTATGTACTTGTAAGTAGCCAGCTAGCTAACGAAAATGTCCTCCTCCCTACAGATTGTGATGATCTGGCCTTCCCACTCAAATTTTAACTTCTGGTGAAGGGTAGATGTAACAGCGCCAGCGGCGTGAATCCAGGGTCTACCCAACAAACAGCTGTAGGCCGGCTGTATGTCCATCACGAAGAAGGTAGTTTTAAAGGTCTGTGGGCCAATACACACAGGCAGATCAATCTCTCCATGCACTGATCTATTAGAGCCATCAAATTCTCTCACCACCAAGTTACTTGGACGTAATGCCAAACCATCATACTCCAGCTTCACCGAGGCTTTCTTTTGTAGGACATTAAGC
This sequence comes from Lathyrus aphaca, assembly GCA_963966055.1. Classification (NCBI taxonomy): domain Eukaryota; kingdom Viridiplantae; phylum Streptophyta; class Magnoliopsida; order Fabales; family Fabaceae; genus Lathyrus; species Lathyrus aphaca. Next base: position 315,931,940 of record OZ014523.1, read on the forward strand.
GAAGACCCAGTGTCTACCAGTACATGAGAAAGAACAGCACCTTTGCATTCTAAGGTGATATGTAAAGCCTTGTTATGATTGCGTCCCTCCGTCGTTAAATCAACATTTGTGAAGCCCAGTCCATGACTGGTGTGAACATTTGCAACCACTTTTTCTAGCTGATTAACCGTAATCTCTTCCGGCACGTATGTTGCGTGCAGGACTCTCAACAATGCATTCCTACGGGCTTCGGAGCACATTAACAATGATAATATAGAGATTTTGGAGGGTGTCTGATGAAGCTGGTCCACCACTTTGTAATCACTCTTATTGATTATTCTCATGAACTCGTCTACCTCTTGTTCAAAAGACGTCTTCGGAGTTTCTTTAACAGTTGGCTCTTCAAGTACCACATTCTTCCCTTTTGCCTTAGCAGCAGCTTCTGCTTCAGCATTGGGCCTCGGTGTTTGTGAGGCAAAAAGGCGTCCGCTTCTGGTGAAGCCTCCACCTCCCCCAACATTGTCAACTTGTGGTGAAGAGGTTGCCGAATCTAGAGTGATCTTTTATCCGTCGCAGTAGAGATCAGAGTCGTAGTGCCAAGGTATGGCATTACTGCTTTCATAAGGAACAGGTCCAAGCACCGTAATGGTGACCGGACTGATTGCTGCAGCGGAAGGAACTATGATGGTATGCGGGTCGTAATAGATTGTGATTGGAGATCTGACAGGAAGTGTTGCATTTTGTGGTTGGAAATTGTTGTTAGGATCAACATTTGTTGGGTCATAATAGATCGTGACTGTTGAGACGTCTTCATTAATGTTTGCTGGTGTTGTAGATGTTTTCGTTGATAAGATGGGTGTTGATGTTGTAGAAGTAAATGTTGTCGAACTCTGATCTGTTGATATAATGGATGGAGTGATTGTTGGAGTTGTGGATGAATCAGTGGGAATGATAGTTGTTGCATTTGTAGGAGTATTTGTTGTTGTTGAAGAAAGAGTTGTTGATGTTGTAGGAGAATCCATTGTTGCTGAAGAAAGAGTTATTGAAGGAGCCGTTGTGGTAATTTGCAAAATTCCATCTCTGATGAGGCCATTTATGCCAAACCTTAGCTTCTCACAACCATTAATAGTAGTTTTACAAGATTCACAGCAGGTCTCACAGCCTGGGAACACCTGGCATCTTAAGAGTTGAGCTTTGACTTCCGCCAGCGGTGTTTGAATCTGTGCAACATTGTCAATCAGTGCAGATGGTTGATCTTCCTCTATGGCATTAATCATGGGCCCACCATGATTAGGCATAGGATTTCTATTAACATTCGGAGGAGGTGCAAAATTGAGAGCTTTGGAATCGACCAGATCTTGAACTTTCATTTGCAAGGCTCTACATTTCTCGGTATTGTGACCAGGTGCGTTGGAATGAAAGCCACACCTGGCATTATCATCATAATTCTTCGGGAGATTGAGAGGATTTGGTGGAGCCAACGTCCTTAACTCAACTAGGTTAAGCTTCAGGAGTTTTGGCAGTAAAGCAGCATAAGGCATATGAATAGGGTCAATCACCCTATTTTCCTGAGATGGTCTCTGTTGAAAGGGGCGCTGCTGTTGGTTGTTGTTGTTATTGATGTAAGTTCTTTGTTGCGGAAAATAAGATTGCTGCTCATAGTGATGTTATTGTGGTTGTTGTTGAGGAAAAAGTGGTTGTTGTGGAACTGGAACGGGGATAGTAACGACTGCTGTTGATCTGTGAGAATACTAGGGTCTGCCCCGGCCTACATGGATAGCATTTGTTTCACCCGTCCTTCGGGGTCCTGAAAAAGGTTTTCTGGTGTTGTTGGAGGAACTTGCACCGTTGTCATAGATTTTGCCCATCTTCAAAAGACTTTCAATTCTCTCACCAGTTATAACTACATCGGCAAAACTGGTGGAAGAGAAAGCAGCAAGTCTATCGATATAAGTTCCTTGCAAAGTGTTCATAAACATGTCAGCCATTTCTCTTTTAGACATGGGTGGCTGGACAGCAGCAGCAAGCTGTCTCCACCTTTGAGTATAATCCCGAAAGCTTTCCCTTGAAGACTGAGACATGCCCATTAGAAGAGTTCTATTGGGGGCCATGTCTAGGTTGTACTGGTATTGTCGGATGAAGGTTTCGGCCAAGTCTTTCCAACATCTTATAGTGGCCCTTGTCAGATGCGAATACCATTCTCTTAATGCTCCAGTCAGGCTGTCCTCAAAATAGAACATCCATAACTTCTCGTCCATGGTATAAGCCTTGAGTCTCCCTAAGAAGGATTGCAGATGAGTACGCAGGCATGAGGTACCATTATATTTTTTAAAGCATGGGGGTTTGAATTTGTGGGGAATTCTCACCCCATCTACCAGCCCCATATCCATTACGTCAAAGCCTAAAGAATTATGGGATTCCAAGGACCTTAGTTTTTCAGCAATCTCATCCAACCTTCTGTCATACACCTCATCTCCAGCCCCAATAACTGTGAACTGTTCTTCTTGGGGATCCTCTTGCAGGATTCTGCCCCCAGCAGTATTACCTTGAACATTCCTTATGATATTAACATCTGGATTCAAATGGGGCCCAAACTCTGGTGGGTCAATATGAGGCTGCCCTTGTTCATTATTGTTGGTTCCTCCCGTTCCAAGGTGGGGCTCTTCAGGTGTCTGCCTTTCCACCAGCTCTCTCAGCCTTTCCTGGTTCTGAGCTAAGCCAGTCATCACAGCCATAAAATGGGTCATTTGGTTTCTCATCTCGACCCTTTCGTTCGTCATCTGATTTCTTACTTCATTCAGGTCCTGTTGTACCTGATCCATCTGAATGCCTGGAAGGTTGTTTCGCGTTGGGTACCGGTGTGTACGGTTGACAGGGAACACCCTGCGACGAGCAATGTTTCCTGGAACCACAACAAAGTGAGAAACAAAATAACAAACAAAAACCTACAAAACAAAGAAAATGTTAGTATGCAATGCAATATGCTTATTTGTTTTCCAAGGTATCCGGTTTGGTTCTTGGTTTTGACCTTTCCAGACCTCGAGGAGATGCTTTGATGATGTTGAGAGAAAGCCCAATAAAACAAACTGATATATTACAAATGAAAATACATAGTCTATTTACAATACGTGCCCATGGTGGGTCAAAAATACAACAATCAAAAGGAAAAAGTACATCAAAAGAAAGGAAATACAAGCAAAAGGAATCAAACATCCAATCCAAAGTCATCCTCCCTGACTTCCTTCAGGAGGGCCTCCGTCACTAGACCAGCTGGATGCTCTGTAATAGTCCTAATGAGGAAGTTCCTGGTAGCAATGGCATTAGTCAGCTTCTTGTGCCTATCCTAATCCTTTGATCTCTTTAACCCCGCCCGGAGTTTCAATTCTGATATCTCCTTCTGAACTGCCAACAGAGCCTCCTGTTGCTTCTTGTCATTGGCCTTCAGCTGCTCAATCTTGGCATGAGTCCTCTGGTCTTCCTGTGCACGGGCTTCGGTGATCCTGATCCACCTAGCCTGGCTTTCCTCCAGGTAATGCTCAGCCCTAGCTTTCTGAATCTTGGCCTCCTTGCAGGAATTCTTCAATATTTGTTCCCCGGCTCTTGCTTTCCTTATGTAATCATCTGTCCTCTCAATCTATGTCAGATGCTCAGTCTTGAGTCTTTCCAATCTCCCAATGTCCAGACGACTGTCATTTCTTTCCCAAAGAGTCTTCTTAAGGGCCTCAGATAGCTGATTGTTCCTCTCTTTCAGCTTTTTGAATTCCTCCAGGCTAACAGTTGATGTAGGATGTACTGTAGAAGGTCCAGGTGTGTCTTCTAATGTGAAAGGCATCCTGGTGATCTGAGCTCTAGTACGGGACCAGTCAGAGTACTGAGCTGAAGCAATATTGTTGCACCTTCCAAGGATGGTTGTCCCTTTGGTTTGGATGTTGTCCCAAGCCCAGACAGCTTGTCTTACAACGGCTGAGTTAGGTTGCACTTCACAATATAGGGTCTCAGCTAAATCCTGTCCTCTGGGAGTGTGAACCAAGGCATATCCCAATTGTCTCTTAAATAGCAAAGGGTTGTAGCTGATGCAACCTTTTACTCCTATTAGAGGCACATTAGGGTATTGTCCACAACTGTTAATAATATCTTTGCCTTTGGTGCTCTGGGTGCACCATTTGATATCATCTGATGTTAAGGTAATGAACCTCTTGGCCCAATTCTTCTGTTGGTGTGGGTTCAAGAAGGCATCTGATTTAGGCAAGTGTTTGAGCAGCCAAGAGTAGAACAGAGGAGCACAGCATCTGACTAGCTTCCCCCTTTGCTTTTCATTTCTCTGATGGATGGAGTAGTAAAAATCCCCTAGCAAGGTAGGCACTGGATTCTTTAGCAGGAACAAGTGGATGGCATTCTTACTCACAAATTTGGGCTCATCTGCAAACAATATAACCCCATATATGCTGAGGGCTAAAAGTGCACAGAATGCCCTCCATTCTCCCAATGTAGCCTTCAGGATGCCCTGAGAAATCAAAAAGTCCAGATGTAAACCAGGACTCCCTGCTTTTGTTGTCATGCTTTGCTCAATGAGGGCAGGCTCCAAATGCAATGCCCTTGCTATCTCTCCTCTCCTGGGAGCAGTCATCTCTGGGTTGAAGGGGATCCCTCCTCTGATAGGCACTCCAATCAACAAGGAAAACTCTTCCAACAGAGGCCCCATCTGAAAATCTGGAAAGGTGAAGCATCTGATTGGAGGGTCATAAAACTGCAAGCATGTGTGGATCATGCTCCTCTGAGAAGAATCAAGATCCATGACCATGTCTAAAATACCCCCATAGTGCTCTCTAAATAGTGGGATGTGGTCAGGTGTGATAAGTGACTGGACCTGCCTGAAACCAGTCAAAGAGGGCTCAGAGAAGTGATAAGATATGTTGCTTTTCCTTGGAACATCCATGAGTGCTGATGAAGAAGCTGAAGTCAAATGCTGATGAAGAACACAGGATGAAAAGCTGAAGGTAAGTCTCTGACAGACTGATGCAGGTGAGTCTCTGACAGACTGATGGAGGTACTGAAAGAGATAGTTGAAGAAGATAACTGAAGCTGAGGTCCAAGCAGTAGAAGGGGTCAAAACCAAACCAAATATGATATGATGGTGTCGCTCCCGATAAGTGGGACCAGACCCGGATAAAGGTACAGACGCAAACGGTCGGCGAGAGGGACAATGAGAACACACAGCCGTGAACTCACTGGAGATGAATAGAGTCGCCAGCTAGGCATTTTTATCCCGGAGGAAAGGCAATGCTGCATAGGCCTAGAAAGAGATGGATAAGACGGTTGCGAACCAGAGAGACTGAGAAAGGGGGTTGGTTACAACCTGGGAAGGTATTAGCACCCAGATTGTCCGTCGTACTCGACGGGATCCACGCTTAAAAGATTTGTGTTTTAAAGGGGTAGTGTCAGTGCAATCTTTGTATAAAAGAGCTGGAAAAAAGGATATACAGGTGTCAGTGTAAAAGAAGTGAAGTGTGATATATACAGTGTCAGTGTAAGAACAGGGATAAGATGCTCAAGATCATGAGGCTTAAAGAATAATGTTAGAAGGATGGGGGATATACAGAGACTTTTGTTCGATAACTGTTAAGTTATGCCTACGTATCCTCTCGTGCAATGAGGAAGTCAGAACACCGTAGTTCGACCCAAAGAGACTGAAAGATGAATTGACTTGTGAACTGCTTACTTGCCTATGCTCAAGTGTATGATCTGTCTGGCACAGATGCTAACTATCTTGCATTAGACGGAAGAAGCGAGCTCTCGTTTGTGAGTGAATGAGATGAGAAAAGAATCCCGGAGGAGACGATTATTGTTTGTTTTTTTGTGTTTTCAGTCTTTTATTGTTTTTGGATTTTTGTCATAAGTTAATGAGCTTAAGTCTAAACCAATGGATTTAGTAAACTCATCACATCTTCCCTCTGATTAGGGGTAATGAGAGTACCTTAAGTGTGAAGTCAGATTCTCACACTTAAACACCTTTGATGTAGGATTAAGATCATTAACCTACTTGTGATTATTTAGATGTTTTTGGTGTTTTTTGTTTAGTGTTGATTAATGAGGTTAAGCCATAATCAAGGATTAAACAGACTCATTACACCATCCTAATAGAAGGATAATAGATGAGAATGTTTAAGCTGAGGAAAGCTCCTCAACTTAATCCATGATTAGGGATTAAACTCATGACAAAACAAAGCCTTTATTAAGTGGATTTTATTTAATGGTATGATGATGAAGTGATTTTTATGGTTTGTAAGACAACTTGAGGGGGACTTGTCCATTAACACTAGGGTTAGTCCTTCTTAACCATTTAAGGAAGAATTAGAACCCTAATGCAAGGCCCAAGTTACAAGTGTGATGTCTTGATGATTTACTAAGTGAATTGATTAAGAGATTTAAACACATTAAGGGTTTAACACTTAGGATTAAAGTTATACACTCCATCCTAAGAGAAGGATGCAGGCATAAGCTTAATCACAAAGCCTTAAAGCCTTTAGGGTTTAGTCCCTGATTATGAGGTGAGAAGAGGAGACTCAAAGAGATGACACAAAGGTAAAATCTAAGAGGGGAGACTAATCAAAACCCTAATCATTGTCATGCTTGGTTGTTCCTAAGGTTTGTGAGGTTTTCAAGAACAATCTTCAATGGAACCACCAGGAAGCAGATGAAAAGATCAAGAGAAGCAAAGCAACTTGCTTCATTCAAGAAATCAAGTCACTTGAAGAAAGAAAGTGGGAAGAAGAAGAATGAGCAAGCTCAAACTCAAACACAAACAAAAATGCAGCAATGGATGCAAGAGAGATGAAAAGAAAGGTTATGAGAAGTGAAGGCAAATTCACTTCTCAAGTTCACTTACCACCTGAAATGTTAGAAAAGGAATGCAATGCAATGCAGAATGGGATGAGATGACATGATGAGAAACAAAACCAGAAGCACATACATGATGCTAATGATGTTATGAGATGCTACAAACATGAGGCAGCACATGGAAATGATCATACAAGCTTGTGAATGCAAATGAAGCAAGTTAGGAACCATGAAAACACATGAAAAGTTATGAAGTGCACATGACATACAACATGGCAAATACATGATGCAATGATCAAACATGTTTTCTATATGTCTTATGATGTCAAATGAATCACATGGAAGCATGGAATGTCATGGCAAGTCATGTTATGCAAGAGAATGCAAGATGGATGCATATGGAAGCCCAAATTAGGGTTTATGAACCAAACATCAAACAAAAAAATCAAAATCAGAAGCAAAACCCTAAGATAAAAAATTGAAAATGCCACACAAGGTAACCCTAATCCTATACTAAACCAATGCCCAAAGGAGAGGCCTCAATTCCTAACCTATCTCAAGATATGATTTTTACAAGATTTTAGGGTTTTTAGGGTTCCTAAACAAAAGAAATGCCAAAAAAATTGAAAATGCAAGATCAAATCATGGCCTTTTTATCTCAAAAACTACATTCTAAACATAATGCAATGCAAGAAGAATCAATGTCCAACTCCTCATGAATAGGCAGAAATGATTTTTTGAACTTAGGATCAAAATAATGCACAAAAAATGATTTTAATTCAAAGAAAAATTCTCAAAATGCATCAAGATCCAAAAATAAATTTGGTTTGAAGGTTGGACAATGTTTCTAAATGTCTTAGAACATTTCATGAATTTTTTGGTGATTTTTAAATACCTAAAAGTATTTTTAATGAATTAATTTCCATTGATCAATTAAAAATAATCTTTTAAATATTTAAAAATGCTTTTTTAATGATAAAAATAAAAAATGAAAATATTTTTGTGTCTTAAAAATTAATAAAACTCATGAGAAAAAGTTTCATAATTTTTAAACATTTTTTACTATTTTAAATTAAATATGCAAATAAAATGAAAAGAAATGAAATAAAAATAAAGAAAATGGGAAAGTCAACAGAAAGGATGGCTGAGATTGATTCTGGATTCAAAAGGGTGGACTGCGCGCGTGAATGGAGGGTCTAGATTCACTCTGGATAAATTAATTTAATTATGATTAATTAAAACTAATTAAGTGGATTAGGGCATAATGACTTGATCTGAGCCATTCACACGCGCGGGAGGTCAATGGAGTCAACTGGTCCTACGGCCCAAATTCAAATGGCATTTAATTACAGGATTAGGGCATAATGACTTTCAGGTGGCCGGAGAAGACCTCCGGTCGTCTTCTCCGGTGAGAAGCCCACCTGAAAATCTCCAAACTCTCTCAAAACCTAACTAAAACGAAATCTAAAACCATGGAAATGATTCCCACTCACTCACGAACCAAAACCCCAAATCAAAACAAATTTATTCTTCCTGGAATTCATGAATCGAACAAAACAAATTTTTAGGTCACAGAGTTTCAGAGAGCAATTAAATTCTCATTTCATCACCATTTTCAAAACTAAAGGCACCAGGATAATCAGTAAGGCATGGAGAACAAGTTTAGAACTTAAAAATCCATTTCTGGAAAAAAAGTTCTTGAGCTACCTGAGATTCGAAGCTTTCACTCCAGCAACTTTCAGACCTCCTCTCCTTGTGAAACCCACTCCTTGTGACCTCTTGATGATGCTTGACTGCTTGAGAGAAATTTATATTGGCTGGTTGATGAGTTTGGACAGCTTCTGCTCAAGCTCAGTTGAAAATGGCAATGGTGATGCAAGCAGTTTCAGGCCAATGTGAGTGGTTCTTTGTGGTCCAGATGATGAGTGGAGAAGGTTTGTGGAGTTTGTTTGGATGTTTATGGCCTGTGGAATGAGTTTCGAAAGAAACTGCAAGTTGGGGTGAAAATGGTGAAGTGATGTTATAGCTTGTTTCAGGCATGGTTCTTTGTTGGTTTCTACTCAATGGGGCAAGGTGAGATGATTAGTGAAGTTTGCTTGAGTGTTGGTGAGCTGAGCAGAGAGTTTCGAAGAGAAATGCAAAATGGAGTGAGTTTGTGTATGTGATGCCCTGGTGTGTTTCAGCTTGGCTTGGTATATGAAATGGCCTGCATTTGGAAAGTATAAACAATTGCAAGTGGCCAGAGGATGTGACATGGCCTGTGGTGATTGGGATGTTTGCTTTTGCCAAAAGTCAACTTTGTTGTAAGAGAAGCATGGGCTTGGTTCTAGCTTGGTACAAAGGCTAGGGCTGGCGCAGCATGATGTGTGTGTGATGTTGGGAAGGTCCAGCAGCCAAGGTAACTAGTTGGTGAAGTGTGATGAGTGATTTTGCAAGTTGTTCACTTTTGAAACTCCATGAAAAATGCCTTGTTACACAAACCATACACATGTGATCTTTGGACCAATTCTGATTTTTAGGTCACATAGAATGTTTGTGTCATGGTTTGATGTCAACTAGAGGTCACAAACAGCCTTGGTTCATGGTTTTGCAAAATTCCCATTTGGTGCACATCTTGAAAATCAATGATTTTAACCAACTTTGCCACACCATAACTTTTGATCCAAGAAGAATTTGATCATGTTCTTGTACTTTTTGAAAAGGGAAAAATGTATTCTACAACTTTCATGACCAAAGCTTTTCCATTTGAAGCATTTTTGGATCAAGAATCAAGGCTTGAAAAATGGCACAAAATGGAGCATTCTTGAAAAGTCAACTATGCCCAAAAAAGTCAACTTTGCAAAAACTTCAAATTCTTGATTTTTGTGAACTTCAATCTTCTTCCATGATCAAATAAAGACCATATACACTCAAAATGATGAAGATCACCCATTGGTTGGGTCATTGGGGGCCTCAGATGCCCTGATTTTGCACTGGCTTGTCCAGAAAGTCAACCCTTGATCAGATGACTTCCCCATGGAATTTCTTCATGAAAATTGATATGCATACTCCCTATACCATATAGAGACCAATAGAAACAAGAATGACCAAAAAATTTGGAATTATGGCCTTTGAAACCAAAACCCTAATCTTAGGTCAACTGTGCAGTCAAACTTGGCTCTGCTTCCACACCAATCCCAGTTCTTATGATTCTTTTGAAATCTTGACTTTGAAAGGATGGAATATGATACAAGAACACATATGGACCCCTTTGAAGTGATTGGTTGCCTTTGGAGTGGCTCAAGATGCTCTTGGATTGCTCAGATCACAAACTTTAGATGCAGATGACTTTGAATCTATGCAGTGAATCAAAAAAATGAGATATGAGATGATATGATTGTGTTTATGCATATGAAATGACCACAAGCCATGATGTGAATGGGTGAGGGCAAATTTGGGGTGTTTACAGCTGCCCCTATTCAAACATGAGTTAGCTGTGCAGGATGTAAGCGATGGCTTAACAGGCAAACAAGATAACTTGTGGTTGAATACCAAAGACAGTCCAAAATCTGCACTCACAGAATGAAGAAGAAAAGGGATATAGGTTGTAAAAGAAAATAGAGTATATATTGTAAAGTGTAGGCGAAGAAGGACGACCGTCGAGCAGAGGACGACTGCTGGGTAAAGAGCAATGACGGGGACGGCCGACATGCTGGGAAAAAGTGCGGAAAATAAAGCAATGACGGGGACGACCGACATGCTGGGGATAAAAGGTAAAGCTAAGACGGGGACGGCCGACTAGCTGGGGGAAAAGTAAGAAATTATGATGGGGACGGCCATCAAGATAAAGTAAGATTCTCTGGGAATCAATGAAACATGACGGGGACGGCCATCAGATTCAAAAAGCAAGGTAACCGACGATGGGGGCGGCCATCGGGCAAAAAGGAAAAGGGACCACGACGGGGACGGCCATCGGGTTAAAGAATAAATGAAATAAACAGATGATGGGGTACGGCCATCAAAAGTGAAGGACGATCACCTAGCAGGGGACGGCTGCTCTGTTGGGGAATAAAAGAAATATGATGGGGGCGGCCATCAAAGGTGGAGGACGACCACCTGGCAGGGTACGGCTGCCGAAAATATCAACGATGGGGACGGCCATCGGATGAGCATGACGGAGGACGACCATCAAGAGGTGGAGGACAACCACCTAGCAGGGGACGGCTGCTCTCAGGGTTTATCATGACATAGGACGAATGCTAGATAACCAAAAATCAACAATGGGGACGGCCATTGGATAAAATGATGAAGGACGATCATCAAGAGGTGGAGGACGACCACCTAGCAGGGGACGGCTGCTAAACCAACGATGGGGACGGCCATCGGATGAGCATGATGGAGGACGACCATCAAGAGGTGGAGGACGTCCACCTAGCAGGGGACGGCTGCTCTCAGGGTTTATCGTGACACAGGACGAGTGTCAGATAAAAAGAAAATTGCTTTACTGGGGAGTAGTAAACACAGACGAGTGTTTACATCCGAGAAATAAAGGGTATAAGTGTTTGGTATTGTGTATAGATTAAAGATGCGGACGAGCATCCTTAAGACTATGATACGGACGAGTATCAGGTAGAAACAAATACTGACGCGTGTTCAGAGATGATGATACGGACGAGTATCAACTGGTTAGCAAAGAACACGGACGAGTGTTGAATCTGAGAGGACTCCTCTGGGGAAAAGTAAACACAGGCGAGTATCTATATTCAAGAGGACAAAAGTGTTTGACATGGTGTATGGATTAAAGATGCGGACGAGCATCCTTAAGACTATGATACGGACGAGTATCATGTAGAAACAAACTCTAGACGCATGTTCAGAGATGATGGTACGGACGAGTGCCAACGGGTTAACAAAGAACAAGGACTGAAGTCGAATCTGTGGGGATATAAACGGTGTTTATGAGATACGGACGAGTATCTGTATAAGTATGAGTATGAGTAGTAAGTATGAGTGATGTATAAATGAGTGTTTAACTGCTGGGGAGAGTGACACAGACGAGTGTCGAGAAAGAAAAGTATAATATGAACAAGTATCTGATATACAAAGTGTAGGAGACTGTGCTGGGGATATGACACGGACGGGTGTCGAGAAAGTGTATATAAGTATATGTGAGTGCAAAGAGGATGTTTTTGGCTTTCCGCTGGTGATTTGACACGGACGGGTGTCAGGGAGTATCTGTAATATGGGTGATTTTGGAGCGTTCGGGTGACTTTACTGGGGAAGTGATGATGCGGATGGGTGTCAAAATGAGTATATACTGGTGTTTGTGGATTGTGAGGAAACTGCTTTTGCTGGGGACCCTGGTGGGGACTCTGGGGGAAAGTATTCTTTATTCTGACGAATGGTCATTAGTCAAAAGTGCTGATTCAAAACATGGCTCATGATTATGCTATGTGTTGGATTTTTGCCGTAATGCTCCGTACTAGACGGAATGCTACGCTTTGTGGGTGAATATGATGCAAATGTTATGATTGTGCAAAGGTACCAAACCGGGATCCGGGTCCCGTTGCCGCGAAGATCTCTGATCGATCTGTTGAAGTAGACATTCCAGCTGGGGATGAAATCATTGGTGGATCTGATGAGATGTATCTGCTTGGGGATATGGGTCATTGATAGAACTATCCTCATGAATGAGAGACCCAGCTGGGGTTTGTAGAAGCTTCCTTCACTCTGTTGTGATCTTCTATGCGTTGCTCTTCTGAATAGAGGCTGAGAATTCTGTGGGGAGATGATTCCCTGACTTTTATACTCGGCTGAGGGCGAGATGGCAACTCGGCTGGGGAGAAAGAGAGGGATCACTGAAAGACCTCCCTAGGGATTCTGCTGAAATAGACTCTTGACTCGGCCGGGGATATGGGTGCCTTCTGTTATACCTGCCCATTCTGATGGGGATAAGTAATAAATGGCCGACTCAGCTGGGGGAAGTCATGAAAGGCAACTCAGCTGGGGAGAGAGCACTTCGGGTGCTAAAATTGAGTGTTGGTTTGCCAGCTTGTTGGGATGAAGCTTACATGCCCCAAGTTGCGTTCTGGATACCTGCAATCCTGAAAGATAGAGAAATGCACAAGGTAATCCCGAGGTATCCCTTACTGGATTCCGTCATAGGAGTTTAGAATACTTCTGAGAGTAAACATATTTCCTGCGAGCACGCTTTTTATTTGAGGATAAAACATCTGTATTCGGTGCAATCAGTTTTTCTTTAAGACATCAGACATCTTTTTACAAATAAAATGTACAAAACGAGACATGACTGAAAATCTGATTTTATTAATTCAAATGCCCTGAATTGGCAAGATACAGTCAAAGAAACAAATCTCCTAAAATGAGGAGATTGTTACAAATTGAGAAGCAAAGTGCTGGCGATGTTGACGACGCTTTAGGGAGCTTCCTCTTTACTATGACCCGTATGACTTTTGACGTTCTTCTCATCTTGCTTTTTTGAAGAATGTTGATTCTGATTGAAGCTTGGTCCTCTCGAAGCTTACCAAGTTGTAGGTGATACAGACGAATTCAGAATGCAGTTGTTCGCTTATTCCCTTATTTTGCATGGATCGCCCTTTCGGGTTTTCAATCCATCGGGATACCCATTTTTGCCTGAGTTGTCCAATGCGGCTTTTCAACTCAGCGGGTGTACATTTTTGTTTATTTTCCCTTACTTTTGCCCGAGTCTTTTATTCTGTTTTTGACTCGCCGGGATGCCCTATTTTTTCCTGGACTTACATTCTGTTTTTATGTCCAGCGGGTCATTTTTATGCGAAGTATTTTTTAACTGCATCTGAATTCACAGGGGACGGGAAATCTTCACTATCCATGGTGCTGAGCATCAGTGCTCCACCGGAAAAAACTTTCTTTACCACAAATGGTCCTTCATAGTTCGGAGTCCACTTGCCCCTGTGGTCTATATGAGGAGGGAGGATTCTTTTCAGCACAAGATCTCCCACTTGGTACTCTCGATGCCTGACTTTCTGATCGAAAGCTTTCTTCATTCTTTTCTGATACAACTGCCCATGACAGATTGCAGCCAATCTTTTCTCTTTAATCAGACTCAGTTGTTCGTATCGGGCCCGAACCCATTCTGCTTCGTTCAGTTTAACATCCATCAGTACTCGCAAGGAGGGTAATTCAACTTCAACTGGTAGGACTGCTTCCATACCATACACAAGCTGATACGGTGTTGCCCCAGTGGATGTCCTGATTGACGTGCGGTACCCATGCAAGGCAAACGGTAGCATTTCATGCCAATCTTTGTAAGTGACTACCATCTTCTGCACAATCTTCTTGATATTCTTATTTGCTGCCTCAACAGCGCCGTTCATCTTTGGCCTGTAAGGAGAAGAATTGTGATGTTGAATCTTTAAGTCCCGGCACAGCTCTGCCATCATTTTGTTGTTGAGATTGGAACCATTATCAGTAATGATCCGCTCGGGAACTCCATACCGACAGATGATATCTCTCTTCAGAAATCTGGCTACCACTTGTCTTGTAACGTTTGCATATGACGCTGCTTCAACCCACTTGGTGAAATAGTCAATGGCGACCAGGATGAACCTGTGGCCATTTGAAGCAGTCGGCTCAATTTTGCCAATCATATCAATGCCCCACATGGCAAAGGGCCATGGTGAAGACATGATGTTCAAAGGATTGGGAGGCACATGCACCTTATCTGCATAAATCTGGCATTTGTGGCATTTCCTGGCATAGGCACAACAGTCTGCATCCATTGTGATCCAGTAATAACCTGATCTTAGCAACTTCTTAGCCATAGCATGCCCTCCTGCATGGGTACCAAAGGATCCCTCGTGCACTTCATGCATTAACAAATCTGCTTCTGTCTTATCAACACATCTGAGGAGTACCATATCAAAGTTCCTTTTGTATAAAGACCCATCAGTGTTCAGGAAGAAACTACCAGCAAGCCTTCTCAAAGTCCTCTTATCATTGGAAGATGCCCCAGGTGGGTATGTTTGATCCTCTAAGAAGCACTTAATGTCGTGGAACCAAGGCTTATCATCCTTGACAACATCTGCTGCGAATACATATGCTGGTCTGTCGAGTCTGGACACTGAAATTTGAGGTACAAAGTTGGCAGCTTGTACTTTGATCATGGATGAAATGGTAGCCAGGGCATCTGCAAACTGATTCTCGTCCCGAGGGATATACTCAAGCTTGACTGTTGTGAAGAACGTCAATAACCTCCTTGTATAATCCCTGTAAGGTATCAGATGATCTTGGTGTGTGTACCATTTGCCATTGGTTTGATTGATTACCAGAGCTGAATCTCCGAATACAGTCAATGTCTTGATCCTGAGGTCAATGGCCTCCTCAAGACCCATAATGCAAGCTTCGTATTCAGCTTCGTTGTTAGTGCAGTTGAAAGTGAGTTTTGCCGAGAAAGGCATGTGAACTCCCTTAGGTGTAATGAGTACTACACCAACACCACGACCATTCATGTTGACAGCCCCATCAAACATCATAGTCCATTCTTCTTCCGGGTCAGGCCCTTCAGTGTGAATAGTCTCTTCATGATCTTTTGATTTTATGAACATGATGTCTTCATCAGGAAAGTCAAATCTCATAGGCTGGTAATCATCAATGGGTTGCTCAGCAAGATATTCAGACAACACACTGCCCTTGATGGCTTTTTGAGATGTGTATTGGATGTCATATTCTGTGAGGATCATTTGCCATCTAGCAACCCGTCCGGTAAGAGCTGGCTTCTCGAAAATGTACTTGACTGGATCCATTTTTGAGATCAATAAAGTAGTGTGGGTCAACATATACTGCCTCAGTCGGCGAGCAGCCCACGCTAAAGCACAGCAAGTTTTCTCGAGCAGTGAATAACGTTGTTCACAGTCGGTAAACTTTTTGCTTAGGTAGTATATTGCATACTCTTTTCGACCAGACTCGTCATGTTGGCCCAGCACACACCCCATTGACTCTTCTAATACTGTCAAGTACATTATCAGAGGTCTTCCTTCAACTGGAGGCATAAGGATTGGAGGTTCTTGTAAGTACTCTTTGATCTTGTCAAAAGCCTTCTGGCAGTCTTCATTCCACCTGACCGTCTGTTCCTTTCTTAACAGCTTGAACAAAGGCTCACAGGTTGCTGTGAGGTGAGATATGAACCTTGAGATGTAATTCAATCTACCTAAGAACCCTCGAACTTCTTTCTCTGTTTTCGGTGCAGGCATCTCTTGAATAGCTTTGACTTTATCAGGGTCAACTTCAATCCCTTTCTCGCTTACAATAAAGCCCAACAACTTACCGGATCGTACCCCGAATGTGCATTTGTTGGGGTTCAGCTTCAATTGGTACTTCCTCAGACGCTTGAATAGCTTCAGTAGATTCACCAGGTGATCTTCCTCTGTAAGGGATTTGGCGATCATATCATCCACATAACATTCTATTTCTTTATGGATCATATCGTGGAATAATGTCACCATAGCCCGTTGATATGTTGCACCAGCATTCTTCAGTCCGAATGGCATCACTTTGTAACAGAACGTGCCCCAGGGTGTGATGAAGGTCGTCTTCTCCATGTCTTCAGGTGACATCTTGATCTGATTGTATCCCGAAAATCCGTCCATGAAGGAGAATACCGAGAACTGAGCCGTATTATCAACCAATACGTCAATGTGAGGTAATGGGAAGTCATCTTTCGGGCTGGCTCTGTTCAGGTCCCGGTAATCAACACACATCCTCACTTTGCCGTCTTTCTTAGGCACAGGTACTATGTTAGCAACCCACGGTGGATAGCTAGTTACAGCAAGGAACCCGGCGTCCCATTGCTTTTGTACCTCTTCCTTGATTTTCATCGCCATGTCTGGGCGAGTACGGCGTAGCTTCTGTTTAACTGGCGGGCATTCTTCTCTCAAAGGCAGCTTATGCACAACAATATCGGTATCCAACCCTGGCATGTCTTGGTAAGACCAAGCGAACACGTCCACATACTCTTGAAGCAGGTCAATCAGTTGTCTCTTCACTGAGTCTTGCAGGCAGGCCCCGATTTTAACCTCTTTCACTTCTTCATCTGTACCAAGATTGATCACTTCAACCTCCTCCTGGTGAGGAGTAATAACCTTTTCCTCTTGTCTTAACAACCTGGCTAGCTCTTCAGGAAGCTCATACTCTTCTTCAAACCCTTCATCAGCTTGATTGATTGGATTGTCAAAGTCATACGAAGTCATAGCCGTGCTGTTGTCGGTGCAGTCTGGAGGGCACTCTCTGCAAGGGTTTAGTTTGTTCATTTTAGTGATTTGATTTTAATCTTGTTTTAGAAAAGTGAAATAAAGTTGTCATTTTGAAAACACTGCCATTTATTTTTTTGTACAAAAAGAAAAATGGAAAAACAGTGAACGGAAAAGAAAAAGACTCATTTGCAAAAAGATGTCTGATATTTCGTTGATTAATCTTGTTGCACAAAAAGTACAGATGGCCCGATTACAAAATGAGTCTTGTCATCTTGGGCAAGATGCAAGACTTTGATGCATGCTATAAAATACAGGAAATAATAATTACTCTGCATGAGTAACCCTTATAATTTCCTGGGAAGACCAGTTTGAGATACTGCTCCCCGGGATCTTTGGACGAATCCAGCTTTCCAGGTTGCGTTCTTCTTCCAGCTCGTCTTCCAAACAGTTGACAGCATCAGGGGTGAGCATCCCCCCACTCACAAAGTTGGGCTCCTTTGCAGCCGCTGTTTGATCTTGTTGAGTTGGTCTGTAACCCAACCCAAATCTGTCCTCTTTCTTCTCCACCGATAGCAGTTTGCCCCAGCCTTGGGCGTTTCCTCCTTCAACAACCTTCCGGGCTTGTTGGTATGATGATATTGAAGTACCAGACACAGCAGATGTTTCATTCACAGTCAAGGCTTCAAACCCCTGGCTCATTGTTTCATGGATCTCCCCGTCCATTTCAATGTATTTATAGGTAGCCAGGTGGCTGACAAAAATATCCTCTTCTCCACAGATTGTAACGATTTGACCCTCCCACTCAAATTTTAACTTCTGGTGAAGGGTAGAGGTCACGGCGCCAGCGGCGTGAATCCATGGCCTACCCAATAGACAGCTGTAGGAGGGCTGTATATCCATCACGTAAAAGGTCGTTTTGAAGGTCTGCGGGCCAATCGTTATGGGCAACTCGATCTCTCCCAGAACCGATCTCTTTGAACCATCAAAGGCTCTCACCACCAGGTTGCTGGGTCTCAACGCCAATCCGTCATATTCTAGCTTCACCAGGGCCTTCTTAGGTAAGACATTGAGGGATGACCCCGTGTCTACCAGCACATGGGAAAGGACAGCACCTTTACATTCCATGGTTATGTGCAAGGCTTTGTTATGGTTGCGGCCCTCCGTTGTCAAATCAGTATTGGTGAACCCTAGTCCGTGACTAGCATTAACATTTCCAACTACAGCTTCCAGCTGATTGACAATGATCTCTTCAGGCACGTAAGCTGCGTGCAAGACTCTGAGTAGTGCATTCCGATGGGCCTCGGAGCACATAAGCAATGATAGGATTGAGATCTTGGAAGGCGTCTGATGAAGCTGATCCACTACTTTATAATCACTCTTTTTGATGATTCGCATGAACTCATCAACCTCTTGATCGAATGGGGTTTTCAAAGCTTCCTTAACAGCTTGATCTTCCTGCACAGGGCTCTTCCCTTTCGCCTTGGCAGCAGCTTCTGCTTCGGCGGTGGGTCTCTGAATTTGTGGGGCGAAGAGACGTCCGCTTCGGGTGAAGCCTCCGCCTCCTCCCACATTGTCAATTTGTGGTGCAGGGGCTGATGATTCAAAAGTGATTCTTTGTCCTTCACACTACAGGTCAGAGCCGTAATGCCACGGGATGGCATTGCTGCTTTCATAAGGTACTGGTCCAGGCACCGTGATAGTGACCGGACTGACTGCAGCTGTGGAAGGAATTGCGATAGTCTGTGGATCATAATAAATTGTGACTGGGGCCCTGGTGGGAGCAGCACCTTCTGAGTTGTAGGCAGAGTTGTTTTCGGGATCATAAAATATTGTAACAGTTGAGACATCTTCATGATTTGTTGCTGGTGTTGTAGGAGACATTGTGGGAAGGATTGATGTTGTTGTTGTAGGAGTTTCAAAATGGAGTGGTGCTGGAGTTGTAGAAGAAAAATTTATTGATAACTGATCAGTTGAGAAGACAGATGAAGTACTTGTTGATGAAACCGAAGAATTGTCAGGAACAATGGTTGCTGCAATTGTAGGAGGTTCTGAAGTTGTTGATGAGATTGCTGGATTTATAGGAAATGATGTGGTGATCTGGAGTTGGCCACTCTGAATGAGACCATCTATGCCATTCCTCAGGTTATCGCACCCATTGACCGAAATATTGCAGTAGGCACACCCCAATTCACACCCCGGGAACATTTGACATTCGAGGAGTTGAGCCTTGATTTCTACCAACGGTGTCCTGATCTGACCCACACTGGTTATTAAATAAGACGGCTTGTCTTCTTAAATAGCGTTAATTCTGGGACCACCGTGATTTGGCATGGGATTTTTGTTGACATTGGGTGGTGGTGCAAAATTCAGAGCTTTTGAGTCTACCAGGTCTTGTACCTTCATGTGCAAGGCTCTGCACTTTTCTGTACTATGGCCAGGTGCGTTTGAATGGAAGGCACATCTGGCGTTGGAGTCATAGTTCCTGGGTAGACTGTTGGGATCTGGAGGTGCCAGCGTCCTTAGCTCAACTAGGTTGAGTTTCAGGAGTTGTGGCAGCAATGTAGCATATGGCATAGGGATCGGATCGATCACCCTATTAGCTTGAGATGGCCTCTGTTGGAATGGCCTTTGCTGGTTATTGTTGTTGGTGTTGCTGTTGTTGTAATTTCTCGGAGGATACTGATTCTGTTGATGGTACTGAGGTTGTTGCTGAAAGTTTTGTTGCGGAGGTTGATAAACTGGTTGAGGATGAGCCGGAGCGGGAATGGTGACTGCTGCCACTGATCTGTGAACATATTGGGGCCTGCCCCTGTTGGTGTGGATGGCATTAGTCTCGCCAGTTCTTCTCGGGCCTGCAAAAGGCTTTCTCGTACTACTAGACGAGCTTGCACCGTTGTCAGAAATCTTGCCCATTTTTAACAGGCTTTCAATTCTCTCCCCAGCTATGACAACATCTGCAAAGCTAGTGGAAGAGAAAGCAGCCAGCCTGTCAATATATGTTCCCTGAAGGGTGTTCATGAACATATCTGCCATTTCTCTTTCAGACATAGGTGGCTGAACAGCAGCAGCCAATTGCCTCCATCTCTGGGCGTACTCTCGGAAGCTCTCTCTAGATGACTGTGACATTCCCATTAGGAGGGTCCTGTTGGGTGCCATATCTAAGTTGTACTGATACTGTCTGATGAAGGCCTCTGCCAGGTCCTTCCAGCATCTAATAGTTGCCCTTGTCAAGTGAGAGTACCATTCTCTTGACGCTCCTGTTAAGCTATCCTCGAAATAGAACATCCAGAGCTTCTCATCCATAGTATAGGCCTTCAGCCTTCCCAGAAATGATTGTAAATGAATCCGGGGGCATGAAGTCCCGTTGTATTTTTCAAAACAAGGAGGCTTGAACTTATGGGGAATCCTGACCCCGTCTACCAAGCCCATGTCCATGACATCGAAACCCAGAGAGTTTTGAGACTCTAAGGACCTCAATTTCCCAGCTATCTCATCCAACCTTCTATCATAAGCTTCTTCCCCAGCACCCATTACTGTGAATTGGTCCTCTTGGGGGTCTTCTTGAAGTACCCTGGCTGCAGCGGCAGTCCCTTGAACATTTGCAGGGATATTGACCTCTGGATGAAGATGGGGGCCAAATACAGGAGGGTTAACATGAGGTTGGACCCTTTCATTGTTGTTGGTCCCGGCAGTCCCTATATGTGGATCTTCTTGATTCTGCCTTTCCACCATGGCCCTCAATCTTTCCTGGCTCTGAGCCATGTTGTTCATCACTTCCATAAACTGAGTCATCTGCGTTCTCATTTCCAATCTTTCGTTTGCCATTTGATTTCTGACCTCTGCAAGGTCCTGCTGTACCTGATCCATTTGAATGCCCGGAAGATTGTTACGGGTTGGATAACGGTGCGGACAGTTGAGGGGAAATACCCGGCGCCTAGCAATAATTCTTGAACATCACAACAGAGTTAGCAACAACAAAACAAAAACCTACAAAACAAACAAAGGGTTAGCATGCAATGCAGTATGCTTATTTGTTTTCAAGATATCCGGCTTGGCATTCAGTTTTGACCCTTCCAGACCCTTGAAGATGATGCTGTTGATGTTGCTTTCGAAGTAAACTCAGATGGAACAAACTAACACATATATTACAAAAGCAAATGGTACATAGTTTGTTTTACAAATACAAGCCCTCTGAGGGGTCAAAATACATCACAAGAAAGAAAAATAAAAGTACATGGAATGAAAGCAACAACAAACAAATGGTCAAACACCAAGACCAAACTCATCCTCACGAACTTCCTTGAGAAGTGCTTCGGTCACAGGATCAGCCGGACGTTCCGTGATATTCCTGATGAGGAGATTCCGGATTGTAACAGCTGCTGTTAGCTTCTTGTGCTGACTTTGGTCCTTTGACCTCTTCACTCCTGCTCTGATCTTCAGCTCTGATATCTCCCTCTGGGCTGCTGCCAGGGCTTCTCGTTGCTCTTTTGCACTAGCTTCCATCTGCTCCATCTGGTCTTGGACCCTCTTGTCCTCCAGAGTACGAGCCTCGGTGATCCTGACCCACCTAGCCTGACTCTCCTTCAAATACAAGTCTGTCCTTGCTCTCTGGAACTGGGCTTCCTTGCAAGCATTCTTCAGAATTTGTTCTCCGGCTTTAGACTTTTTGATGTAATCCCCAGACTTCTCAATCTTAGCCAGATGCTCCACTCTCAACTTCTCTAACCTCTCAATCTCCCTCATACCATCACTCCTCTCCCGGAGGGTCTTCTGCAAAGCCTGGGTTAACTTCTCATTTCTTTCCTTCAAGCTCTCAAACTCCTCCAAACTGATAGTGGCAGGGGGTGCTGAAGATGATTCAGGCATATCTTCTATGGTAAAGGGCATTCCAGAGAATTGAGCCCTGGCATAGGACCACTCATAATATTGTGCTGATGCCACATTGTTGCACTTCCCCAAAATGGTTATTCCCTTGGTTTGAACATTATCCCAGGCCCAGGCAGCCTGCCTAACAGTAGCCAGATTAAGCTTGTTCTCACAATAAAGAGTTTCCACCAAGTCCTGTGCCTTAGGAGTGTGGACCAGTGCATAGCCCAATTGCCTTTTGAACAGCAAAGGATTGTAATTAATACTACCCTTAACTCCTATTAGGGGCACATTGGGAAAATGCCCACAGCTGGTGATGATATCCCTGCCTTTGGTGCTCTGGGTGCACCATCTGATATCAGCTGAAGTTAGAGCAGTGAGTCTCTTAGCCCAGTTGCTTTGCTGATGAGGATTCAAAAATGCATCTGTCCTGGGTAAATGCCTGAGAAGCCAAGTATGGAATAATGGAGCACAACACCTCACTAATCTTCCCCTCTGCTTTTCATTCCTCTGATGCACTGAATAGTAGAGATCCCCCAGTAAAGTGGGCACTGGGTTCTGCAAGATGAAAAGATGGATTGCATTCTTGCTAATGAATCGAGGCTCATCTGCAAACAACACAATTCCATATATACTCAAGGCCAATAAAGCACAGACAGCTTTCCACTCTCCTAGAGAAGCTTTCAGGGTAGCTTGAGAGATCAAGAAGTCCATATGGAAACCAAGGATTCCAGCTTTAGAAGTCATATGCTGTTCTATCAGGGCAGGTTCCAGATGCAAAGCCTTTGCTATTTCTCCATTACCAGGAAAGACCATCTCAAGGTTGAAAGGGATTCCACCCCTGATAGGCATGCCAACCAATGATGAGTATTCTTCCAATAAAGGGCCCAACTGAAAGTCTTGGAAAGTGAAACACCTCAGTGGGGGATCATAAAACTGAATGCAGGTGCGGATCAGGCTTCTCTGTGAAGGGTCCAGATCCATAACCATATCGAGTATATCTCCATAGTGTTCCCTGAACAGTGGTATATGGTCTGGAGTGATCAGGGTATGAATCCTCCTGATGTCAGATAGCTCTGGCTGGAAGAAGTGATAGGTGATGTTGCTCTTTTTAGGAGCCATGATGCTGAGACTGAGTAGAAACAAGTGCTGATGGTGATACTGAAGAATGGGCCACTGGTTGGCTGAAGTTGATAACTGATAGCTGAAGCAAGTGCTGTTGAAGATAGGTCAATACTGAAGATGGGGTCAAAACCAAAACCAAATGAAGATGGATACCCTGAAACACAAATAAGCAAATGTCAATATGATGCAATGATTATGTATGCAAATGATATGCAAGGGTTTGTGACTGAGCTGGATCCAATCAAAATGCTCTGATATAGGTCCAAGTGTGTTCAAGAATTCCAGTTGGAGGTCTATAAGTCCAGTAACCAGGGTGGGGGGCTCAAACAAAGAGCCACATGTCCAGGGTTTTAGAATCACAAGAACTGTCCCAACATGGAGTATTCTTAATCAAGTCAAAGTAACAGGGTATTCTGAGGTCAAGGTACCTGCAAACCTGTAAACAACCCAACCCCCTCACAGGTGGTGTTCTAAAACAAAGATCCTCAGACTTGGATCAGTTATGAGAAGTGTAAACACTTCTAACCCGGAGGTACGGTGTTTACAATAACCATAAAAGTTCCTCCTCTAATTCACCCCAGTTTCTGAAGGTCAATACTAAAAGGTCATCCAGACTTAGCAGGCTTCCCAGATAGCCCTAGTATTGCAGGAAATCTGCAACACAGAGTTCTCAAGAAGAAACCCATATCTGAACCGTGTTTCATATTCCCGCACCAGACCGAAATGGAATGGGAAAGAATATGATTCACTCTAGCCTATGTGTCACTCAGGTCCTAGGTATAGGACCTTAACTCTCAATAGAACCCCACCCACCAAGACAAAAAAAACCAGATCCAGCCAGCAGCGTGACAGTATGATATATGAAAAGCAGTAAAGAAAGGAAGTAAACAAACTGTACATAAAGCAGTAAATAAACAAACACACAAGCACAGATAACACCCCAGTAAACACAAATCAAACAAGCGCTAGGAGGAACCCACAAAAAGGACCAGAAGCCCTGGTTACAGTATAAGGTTCCCCAGCAGAGTCGCCAAGCTGTCGCTCCCGATAAGTGGGACCAGGCCCAGATAAAGGTACAGACGCGAACGGTCGGCGAGAGGGACAATGAGAACACACAGCCGTGAACTCACTGGAGATGAATAGAGTCTCCAGCTAGGCATTTTTATCCCGGAGGAAAGGCAATGCTGCATAGGCCTAGAAAGAGATGGATAAGACGGTTGCGAACCAGAGAGACTGAGAAAAGGGGTTGGTTACAACCTGGGAAGGTATTAGCACCCAGATTGTCCGTCGTACTCGACGGGATCCACGCTTAAAAGATTTGTGTTTTAAAGGGGTAGTGTCAGTGCAATCTGTGTATAAAAGAGCTGGAAAAAAGGATGTACAGGTGTCAGTGTAAAAGAAGTGAAGTGTGATATATACAGTGTCAGTGTAAGAACAGGGATAAGATGCTCAAGATCATGAGGCTTAAAGAATAATGTTAGAAGGATGGGGGATATACAGAGACTTTTGTTCGATAACTGTTAAGTTATGCCTACGTATCCTCTCGTGCAATGAGGAAGTCAGAACACCGTAGTTCGACCCAAAGAGACTGAAAGATGAATTGACTTGTGAACTGCTTACTTGCCTATGCTCAAGTGTATGATCTGTCTGGCACAGATGCTAACTGTCTTGCATTAGACGGAAGAAGCGAGCTCTCGTTTGTGAGTGAATGAGATGAGAAAAGAATCCCGGAGGAGACGATTATTGTTTGTTTTTTTGTGTTTTCAGTCTTTTATTGTTTTTGGATTTTTGTCATAAGTTAATGAGCTTAAGTCTAAACCAATGGATTTAGTAAACTCATCACATCTTCCCTCTGATTAGGGGTAATGAGAGTACCTTAAGTGTGAAGTCAGATTCTCACACTTAAACACCTTTGATGTAGGATTAAGATCATTAACCTACTTGTGATTATTTAGATGTTTTTGGTGTTTTTTGTTTAGTGTTGAGTAATGAGGTTAAGCCATAATCAAGGATTAAACAGACTCATTACACCATCCTAATAGAAGGATAATAGATGAGAATGTTTAAGCTGAGGAAAGCTCCTCAACTTAATCCATGATTAGGGATTAAACTCATGACAAAACAAAGCCTTTATTAAGTGGATTTTATTTAATGGTATGATGATGAAGTGATTTTTATGGTTTGTAAGACAACTTGAGGGGGACTTGTCCATTAACACTAGGGTTAGTCCTTCTTAACCATTTAAGGAAGAATTAGAACCCTAATGCAAGGCCCAAGTTACAAGTGTGATGTCTTGATGATTTACTAAGTGAATTGATTAAGAGATTTAAACACATTAAGGGTTTAACACTTAGGATTAAAGTTATACACTCCATCCTAAGAGAAGGATGCAGGCATAAGCTTAATCACAAAGCCTTAAAGCCTTTAGAGTTTAGTCCCTGATTATGAGGTGAGAAGAGGAGACTCAAAGAGATGACACAAAGGTAAAATCTAAGAGGGGAGACTAATCAAAACCCTAATCATTGTCATGCTTGGTTGTTCCTAAGGTTTGTGAGGTTTTCAAGAACAATCTTCAATGGAACCACCAGGAAGCAGATGAAAAGATCAAGAGAAGCAAAGCAACTTGCTTCATTCAAGAAATCAAGTCACTTGAAGAAAGAAAGTGGGAAGAAGAAGAATGAGCAAGCTCAAACTCAAACACAAACAAAAATGCAGCAATGGATGCAAGAGAGATGAAAAGAAAGGTTATGAGAAGTGAAGGCAAATTCACTTCTCAAGTTCACTTACCACCTGAAATGTTAGAAAAGGAATGCAATGCAATGCAGAATGGGATGAGATGACATGATGAGAAACAAAACCAGAAGCACATACATGATGCTAATGATGTTATGGGATGCTACAAACATGAGGCAGCACATGGAAATGATCATACAAGCTTGTGAATGCAAATGAAGCAAGTTAGGAACCATGAAAACACATGAAAAGTTATGAAGTGCACATGACATACAACATGGCAAATACATGATGCAATGATCAAACATGTTTTCTATATGTCTTATGATGTCAAATGAATCACATGGAAGCATGGAATGTCATGGCAAGTCATGTTATGCAAGAGAATGCAAGATGGATGCATATGGAAGCCCAAATTAGGGTTTATGAACCAAACATCAAACAAAAAAATCAAAATCAGAAGCAAAACCCTAAGATAAAAAATTGAAAATGCCACACAAGGTAACCCTAATCCTATACTAAACCAATGCCCAAAGGAGAGGCCTCAATTCCTAACCTATCTCAAGATATGATTTTTACAAGATTTTAGGGTTTTTAGGGTTCCTAAACAAAAGAAATGCCAAACAAATTGAAAATGCAAGATCAAATCATGGCCTTTTTATCTCAAAAACTACATGCTAAACACAATGCAATGCAAGAAGAATCAATGTCCAACTCCTCATGAATAGGCAGAAATGATTTTTTGAACTTAGGATCAAAATAATGCACAAAAAATGATTTTAATTCAAAGAAAAATTCTCAAAATGCATCAAGATCCAAAAAGAAATTTGGTTTGAAGGTTGGACAATGTTTCTAAATGTCTTAGAACATTTCATGAATTTTTTGGTGATTTTTAAATACCTAAAAGTATTTTTAATGAATTAATTTCCATTGATCAATTAAAAATAATCTTTTAAATATTTAAAAATGCTTTTTTAATGATAAAAATAAAAAATGAAAATATTTTTGTGTCTTAAAAATTAATAAAACTCATGAGAAAAAGTTTCATAATTTTTAAACATTTTTTACTATTTTAAATTAAATATGCAAATAAAATGAAAAGAAATGAAATAAAAATAAAGAAAATGGGAAAGTCAACAGAAAGGATGGCTGAGATTGATTCTGGATTCAAAAGGGTGGACTGCGCGCGTGAATGGAGGGTCTAGATTCACTCTGGATAAATTAATTTAATTATGATTAATTAAAACTAATTAAGTGGATTAGGGCATAATGACTTGATCTGAGCCATTCACACGCGCGGGAGGTCAATGGAGTCAACTGGTCCTACGGCCCAAATTCAAATGGCATTTAATTACAGGATTAGGGCATAATGACTTTCAGGTGGCCGGAGAAGACCTCCGGTCGTCTTCTCCGGTGGGAAGCCCACCTGAAAATCTCCAAACTCTCTCAAAACCTAACTAAAACGAAATCTAAAACCATGGAAATGATTCCCACTCACTCACGAACCAAAACCCCAAATCAAAACAAATTTATTCTTCCTGGAATTCATGAATCGAACAAAACAAATTTTTAGGTCACAGAGTTTCAGAGAGCAATTAAATTCTCATTTCATCACCATTTTCAAAACTAAAGGCACCAGGATAATCAGTAAGGCATGGAGAACAAGTTTAGAACTTAAAAATCCATTTCTGGAAAAAAAGTTCTTGAGCTACCTGAGATTCGAAGCTTTCACTCCAGCAACTTTCAGACCTCCTCTCCTTGTGAAACCCACTCCTTGTGACCTCTTGATGATGCTTGACTGCTTGAGAGAAATTTATATTGGCTGGTTGATGAGTTTGGACAGCTTCTGCTCAAGCTCAGTTGAAAATGGCAATGGTGATGCAAGCAGTTTCAGGCCAATGTGAGTGGTTCTTTGTGGTCCAGATGATGAGTGGAGAAGGTTTGTGGAGTTTGTTTGGATGTTTATGGCCTGTGGAATGAGTTTCGAAAGAAACTGCAAGTTGGGGTGAAAATGGTGAAGTGATGTTATAGCTTGTTTCAGGCCTGGTTCTTTGTTGGTTTCTACTCAATGGGGCAAGGTGAGATGATTAGTGAAGTTTGCTTGAGTGTTGGTGAGCTGAGCAGAGAGTTTCGAAGAGAAATGAAAAATGGAGTGAGTTTGTGTATGTGATGCCCTGGTGTGTTTCAGCTTGGCTTGGTATATGAAATGGCCTGCATTTGGAAAGTATAAACAATTGCAAGTGGCCAGAGGATGTGACATGGCCTGTGGTGATTGGGATGTTTGCTTTTGCCAAAAGTCAACTTTGTTGTAAGAGAAGCATGGGCTTGGTTCTAGCTTGGTACAAAGGCTAGGGCTGGCGCAGCATGATGTGTGTGTGATGTTGGGAAGGTCCAGCAGCCAAGGTAACTAGTTGGTGAAGTGTGATGAGTGATTTTGCAAGTTGTTCACTTTTGAAACTCCATGAAAAATGCCTTGTTACACAAACCATACACATGTGATCTTTGGTCCAATTCTGATTTTTAGGTCACATAGAATGTTTGTGTCATGGTTTGATGTCAACTAGAGGTCACAAACAGCCTTGGTTCATGGTTTTGCAAAATTCCCATTTGGTGCACATCTTGAAAATCAATGATTTTAACCAACTTTGCCACACTATAACTTTTGATCCAAGAAGAATTTGATCATGTTCTTGTACTTTTTGAAAAGGGAAAAATGTATTCTACAACTTTCATGACCAAAGCTTTTCCATTTGAAGCATTTTTGGATCAAGAATCAAGGCTTGAAAAATGGCACAAAATGGAGCATTCTTGAAAAGTCAACTATGCCCAAAAAAGTCAACTTTGCAAAAACTTCAAATTCTTGATTTTTGTGAACTTCAATCTTCTTCCATGATCAAATAAAGACCATATACACTCAAAATGATGAAGATCACCCATTGGTTGGGTCATTGGGGGCCTCAGATGCCCTGATTTTGCACTGGCTTGTCCAGAAAGTCAACCCTTGATCAGATGACTTCCCCATGGAATTTCTTCATGAAAATTGATATGCATACTACCTATACCATATAGAGACCAATAGAAACAAGAATGACCAAAAAATTTAGAATTATGGCCTTTGAAACCAAAACCCTAATCTTAGGTCAACTGTGCAGTCAAACTTGGCTCTGCTTCCACACCAATCCCAGTTCTTATGATTCTTTTGAAATCTTGACTTTGAAAGGATGGAATATGATACAAGAACACATATGGACCCCTTTGAAGTGATTGGTTGCCTTTGGAGTGGCTCAAGAAGCTCTTGGATTGCTCAGATCACAAACCCTAGATGCAGATGACTTTGAATCTATGCAGTGAA
The DNA here is from genome assembly GCA_963966055.1 of Lathyrus aphaca. Taxonomy (NCBI): domain Eukaryota; kingdom Viridiplantae; phylum Streptophyta; class Magnoliopsida; order Fabales; family Fabaceae; genus Lathyrus; species Lathyrus aphaca. The sequence continues at coordinate 315,961,061 of OZ014523.1, forward strand.
TCAAAAAAATGAGATATGAGATGATATGATTGTGTTTATGCATATGAAATAACCACAAGCCATGGTGTGAATGGGTGAGGGCAAATTTGGGGTGTTTACAGATGGATACCCTGAAAATCAAATAAACAAATGTTAAATGATGCAATGATGATATATGCAAATGATATGCAAGGGTTTGTGATCAAGAGATGGATCTGATTATTTGTCTTGATAAAGGTCCATGTATGTTCAAAGGTCCGGATGGAGGCTCAGAAGTCTAGTAACCAGGGTGGGGGACTCAAATAAAGAGTCACATGTCCAGGGTTAATCACAAGAGTTGTCCAAAGTGAAGTATTCTTAAACAATACAGTAACAGGGTATGATGTGGCCAAGGGTTCCTGCAAACCTGTAAACAACCCAACCCCCTCGCATGTAATGTTCTTGAACAAGGATCCTCAGACTTGTATCAGTTATGAGAAGTGTAAACACTTCTAACCCGGAGGTACAGTGTTTACAATAACCATAAAGGATCCTCCTCTAATTCACCCCAGATTCTGAAGGTTATAATCAAGGTCATCCAGACTTAGCAGGCTTCCCAGATAGCCCTAGCACTACAGGAAATCTGTAGCACAAAGTTCTCAAGAAGAAACCCACATCTGAACCGTGTTTCATATTCCCGCACCAGACCGAAATGGAATGGGAAAGAACATGAACCACTCTAGCCTAGGTGTCACTCAGGTCCCAGGTATAGGACCTTAATCACTCAATGGAACCCCACCCACCAAAACAGAAGCCAGATCCAGCAATGATAATGACAGTATGATGTATAGAAAACTGTAAAGAAAGCAGTAAATAAAGTTCTACATAAAGCAATAAATAAAGCAGATAAATAAACACAGTTAGCACATAACACCCCAGTAAACACAAATCAAACAAATGCTAGGAGGAACCCACACAAAGAACCAGAAGCTCTGGTTGCAGTATAAGGTTCCCCAGCAGAGTCGCCAAGTTGTCGCTCCCACCAAATGACACCGGGTCAGAAGGGACATACGCGAACGGTCGGCGAAAGGAGAAATGAAAGATGAACTGAAAAGAGTCGCCATCTAGGCATTTTTATCACGAAGGAAAGGTAATGCTGCATAAACCTAGGAAAGAAATGGATAAGACGGTCGCGAACCAGAGAAACTGAGAAAGCGGGTTGTTTACAACCTGGGAAGGTATTAGCACCCAGATTGTCCGTCGTACTCGACGGGATCCACGCTTGAAAGTTTGTGTTTAAAGGGGTAGGGGTAGTGTCAGTGTTATCTGTGTGCAAAAGCTGGAAGAGAATGTACTGGTGTCAGTGCAAAAGAAGATGTGAAGTGAAATGCACAAGGATGAGGCTTAAAGAATAATGCTGGAAGAGGGGGAATATACAGAGACTTTTGTTCGATAAATGTTAAGTTATGCCTATGTATCCTCTCGTGCAATGAGGAAGTCAGAACACCGTAGTTCGACTCAAAGAGACTGAAAGATAAATTGACTTGTGAACTGCTTGCTTGTCTATGCTCAAGTGTATGACTCGTCTGGATCGAGTGCTAATTGTCTTGCATTAGACGGAAGAAGCAAGTTCTCGCTTGTGAGTGAATGGGGTGAGAAAAGAATCCCGGAGGAAACGATTATTGTTTGTTTTTGAGTTTTCAATCTTTTATTGCTTATTGTGTTTGTCATAAGATAATGAGCTTAAGCCTAAACCAAGGGTTAGTAAACTCATCACATCATCCCTCTGATTAGGGGTAATGAGAATACCTTAAGTATGAAGTAAGCACCTCACACTTAATCACCATGATGTAGGATTAAGATCATTAACCTACTTGCATTTATTTAGATGTTTTTGGAGTTTTTGTTTAGTGTTAAGTAATGAGTTTAAGCCATAATCAATGATTTAATGGACCCATTACACCATCCTAATAGAAGGATAATAGATGAGAACATTTAAGCTGAAGAAGATACCTCAACTTAATCCATGATTAGGGATTAACCTCACGATAAAACAAAGCTTTTGTTAAAGTGGATTTTAGTTAATGGTAAGATTAAGAAGTGGATTTTATGGTTTGTAGGAATACTTGAGGGGGAATTATCCATTAACACTAGGGTTAGTCCTTCTTAACCAATTAAGGAAGAATTAGAACCCTAATGCAAGGCCCAAGTTACAAGCTTAGTGTCTTAGTGATTATTAGATGGGTTGATTAAAGGATTTAAACACATTAAGGGTTTAACACTTAGGATTAAAGTTATACACTCAATCCTAAGAGAAGGATGCAGGCATACCCTTAATCACAAAGCCTTAAAACCTTAAGGGTTTAGTCATTGATTATGAGATGAGAGGAGAGACACAAAAGATGACACAAAGGTAAAACTAATGGGGGACTAATCAAACCCTAATTATGATCATTCTTGGGTGTTCCTAGGGTTTATGAGGCTTGCAAGAGATCTTCAAGAAGAAGCCACCAAGGAAGAAGCAGATGAAAGGAGGAAAAGCAGAAGAAGCAAGTCAACTTACTTCACTTAAGAAGATAAGTTGCTTAAAGAAAGAAAGTGAAGAAGGAACATGAATGAGAAAGCTCACTCTAAGAAAAATACAAAATGCAGCAATTAATGCATTAGAGAGATGAGAAGAGATTGTGAGAAGTGAAGGCAAATTCACTTCCCAAATACTTACCACCTGAAAAGTTAGCATAAAGAAATGAATTGAAAAGAAAATGAAATGAATGAAAGGATGCAACCAAAACCAGAAGCATGTTCATGATGCAAATGATGCTAAGAGATGATGCAAATTTCTGTCAAGAGTGGTGGGTGATCATACAAGTGATGAGGATGCAAAAGAAGCATGAAAGGAACATGAAAGTTCACGAATGCACATGAAATGAAATGAATGCATATCATGGCAAATGGATGAAGAAACGATCAAACATGATTCTAATGTGTCCTATGATGTCTTATATGTTATGTGAATGCATAAAATGTCATGGCAAGTTCATGAATGCAAGCATATGCAAGGTGTATGCAAAGGAAGGTGAGAAATTAGGGTTTTCATGCAACATGAGATGCAAAAGTCAAAAAAAGAAGCAAATGACAAGATAAAAAATTTGAAAATGGAATCAAAAGAACCCTAACCCCATATGATTTCATACCCCAAAGGAGAAGACCTAACTCTTAACCCTAAGGAAGATATGATTTTTCTAAGTTATCTAGGGTTTTAAGGTACCTAAGGGAAAAAATGTCAATCAATTCAAAAAGGTAGAAGAAATTTATGACAAAATTATGTTAGAAACTAAATGTCAAATGAAGATCAATGCAAAAAGAACCATTGTCATACCATTCTTGGTTGGGCAGAAAATAACTCTTGAAGTTAGGGTTCTAAAATGTGAATTTTATGAACCCTAAATTCAAGAATATTATCAAAAATGGTTCAAAACCAAAAAGAAATTTGTGTGGATGGTAGGACAATGTCTCTAAATGTTTAAAGATGCAATATGAATTTTTTGGGATTTTTTAGAAACCTAAATGATATTTTAATTAATTAATTTTTATTAATTAATTAAAATAAACATTTTTAAATGTTTAAAAAATGATTTTTTAATGTGAAAAATAAAAATAAAAATATTTTTGGGTTGAGAAAATTATTTGAAATAAAAATGCAGAATAAGAATATTTTTTTAAATTTCTAGCTATTTTAAATAAATGACACAAGATTAAATGAGAAAAATGAAATAAAAATTAAAATAAACTGGAGTATGCAAAGGGAATGGCTGAGATTGAATCCGGGGAAGGATTGGTTAACTGTGCGCCAGATCCTGTGGCCTACATTCAAACTTACCTAAACTTAATTAATTAATTATTTAATCCTAATTAATAACTAATGATCTAATCTGGACCACACAACACGAACGAGAGAGACAGATCCAATGGTCCACGTTCAAACAGAAACCCTAACCCTAATTATCACTTAATGACTCTCAGGTCACCGGAGAAGAGCTCCGGTCGTCTTCTCTGGTGACCCCCTCACCTGAAAACTTCCAACTTCTTCCCTAGGTACTTTCTGGAGCTCTAAAGCTCCAGATTCACTCCTCTCCCTCTCCTAATATCAAATCCACTCTCAAAAAAAATTTCTTTTCACTAAAACTCCTGATTCGAAGAGAAACATAAACATGGAAAAAATTTCAGACAATCAATACACACTCATTTCTCAACCATTTTCGAAAATTCCAAGTTCAGTGTGATCAGTGGAGCATGCTTTATCATTTTGTAACATAAAAGAGAAGTTCTGGAAAAATTAATTCGAATGGCTACCCGAGATGGAGCATTTCACCCTTGAGCTTTTTTTATGCTTCCTTGGTACAAAATGCCTCTAATGACCTTCCTGAAGAGGTTGCAGTGCTTGGAAAGCTTTGTGGATGGCTTGTTTGTGAGTTTGCACCTCAACTGGCTGAAAATCGTATTTTGCTTATGGTGTGTTCTTGGCTGTTTTAATGGGTGGTTTATGATCAGTGAGTGATTTAGAGATGAATGGTGGAATTTGTTTGAAGATTGAGTGGCTGAGTTGGGAGATTCGAAAGCTTTTGCAAGAGGGAGAGATTATGTGAACTTTTTGATTCTTAGGGTTCAGCTTGTGTTCTTGTGTGTTATGACCATCATTTGGTCCACATATCAAATTGTGATAGGTATGTGGAGTGGTTGTGCCCTATTGTGATTGGTATGGCCTTCTTGCAAAAAGTCACCAACTTGTGTACTTGAGGTATGGGCAAGGATGCAGCTGGCCTTTGGGCATATCCATGCGCAGCTGACTTCAAGGAAGTCCACAAATTCATTCTTGAGGCAATTCAGCATGTGGGAAATAAGTTATGGGGTGTTTTGCAATTATGTGAAGTTTTGGCCCCTTTGAGAAATCTTGATGTTCAAGGCATGTGATCTTGCAATTCCTTGGGAAATTCTGATCTAGAAGCAATGCACTATGATTTTATGATGTATTGAAGTGTGTTTGAAGTCACAAAAAGCCTTGGCAAGTGGTTTTGCAAAGAATCCCTTTTGGTGCATTCTTGAAATTTATGGGATTTTTGCCAACTTTGACAAGTCGTATCTTGAGTTCCAAAATGAATTAGATCTTGTTCTTGTACTTTTTGAAAAGGGAATGATCCAATCTACAACTTTCATGACTAACAATTTTTCATTTGAAGCATTTTTGGTTAAGAAAGAGGAGGTTGAAAAACTTTCCCAAAATGGAGAGTTTACATTACAAGTCATTTCCATTTTTGCCATATTTTGATTTAGCCCACTTTTCTTTAAATTTGTGAACTTCTAAGCACTTAAATGATCAAATAAAGATCATATAACTTCAATTTGATGAAAAATCCACTTTGGTTCCATGGATGGGGGCCTCAGATGCCCTGATTTTGCTCTGACTTGCTCAAGAATTTACCAAGTGATCAGATGACTTCCACAATGAATTTCTTCATCAAACTTGGTATGTATGATCCTTATAACATATTGATACCAATAGAAACAAGAATGACCAAAAAAATTGGAGTTATGGCCTCTGAAACCAAAACCCTAATTTCGGGTCATTTGTGCAGTTAAACCCTAGCTCTGCTTCCATGCTTTAACAGTTCTTGTGATTCTTTGACTCCCTTGATCTTTGGAGGATAAAATATGATGATTGGACATACATGGACCCTCTTGAAATGATTGAAGATCTTTGGTGTGGCTCAGATGGATCCTTGGATTGCTCAGATCACAATCCCTAGATGCATATGAACTTGACCTATGCAGTGAAGCAAAAATGCAACATGAAATGGTATGATTAAATTTATGTAAATATGAAAGATCACAAGCCATGGTGTGACCTTAGTGAGGGAAAATTTGGGGTGTTTACAATATCAAGGTTTATATCTCATCTCACTGCAACCTGCGAGCCCCTGTTCAAATTGCTAAGAAAGGAACAAACGGTCAGGTGGAACGAAGATTGTCAGAAGGCTTTTGACAAGATCAAGGAGTACTTACAAGAACCTCCAATTCTCATGCCTCCAGTTGAAGGAAGACCTCAAATAATGTACCTGATAGTATTAGAAGGATCAATGGGGTGTGTGTTAGGCCAACATGACGAGTCTCGTCGAAAAGAGTATGCAATATACTACCTAAGAAAAAAGTTTACCGAGTGTGAACAATGTTATTCACACTACCTTATAGATCTCAAAAATGGACCCCGTCAAGTACATATTTGAGAAGCCAGCACTTACCGGAAGGGTTGCAAGATGGAAAATGATTCTGACAGAGTACGACATTCAGTACACATCTCAAAAGGCCATCAATGGCAGTATATTATCTGACTATCTGGCTGAGCAACCCATTGATGATTACCAACCCATGAGATTTGACTTCCCTGATGAAGACATCATGTACTTAAAAGCAAAAGATCATGAAGAGCTTGTTCACACTGAAGGGCCTGATCCAGAAGAAGAGTGGACAATGATGTTTGATGGGGCTGTCAATATGAATGGTCGTGGGGTTGGTGCAGTACTCATTACGCCTAAAGGAGTTCTTATGCCTTTCTCGACAAAACTCAACTTTGCCTGCACTATCAACGAAGATTAATATGAAGCCTGTATAATGGGTCTTGAGGAAGCCATTGACCTCAGGATCAAGACTTTGAATGTATTCGAAGATTCAGCTTTGGTAATCAATCAAACCAACAGAAAATGGTACACTCACCAAGAACATCTGATTCCATACCGTGACTACACGAGGAGATTATTGACCTTCTTCACAACAGTAAAACTTGAGTACATCCCTCGAGACGAAAATAAGTTCGCATATGCCTTAGCTACCATTTCCTCCATGATCAAGGTTCAAACTGCAAATTATGTGCCTTGGATTTTGGTATCTAGATTGGACCGACCAACATACGTTTTCTCTGTGGACATTGCTAAAGATGACAAGTCGTGGTTCCGTGACATCAAAAGCTTCTTAAAGGATCAGACATACCCACCTGGGACATTAAGAAGGTTGGCCGATAGTTTCTTCCTTAATGTTGATGGTTCATTATACAAGCGAAATTTTGACATGGTGCTACTCATATGTGTTGATAAGAAAGAAGCAGACATGCTGATGCACGAGGTGCATGAAGGATCTTTCGGTACCCATGATGGAGGACATGCAATGACTAAGAAATTATTAAGATCAGGTTACTATTGGATCACAATGGGTGCAGATTGTTGTGCTTATGCCAAGAAATGCCACAAGTGCCAGATCTACGCAGACAAAGTGCATGTGCCTCCAAATCCTTTGAACGTGATGTCTTCACCTTGGCCCTTTTCCATGTGGGGCATTGACATGATTGGGAAGATCGAATCGATTGCTTCGAATGGCCACAAATTCATCCTGGTAGCCATTGATTACTTCACCAAGTAGGTTGAAGCAACTTCATATGCAAACGTCACCAGACAAGTGGTAGCCAGATTCCTGAAAAGAGACATCATCTGTCGATATGGAGTACCCGAGCGAATCATTACTGATAATGGTTCCAATTTGAACAAAAAAATGATGGCATAACTGTGTCGGGACTTCAAAATCCAACATCACAACTCTTCTCCTTACAGACCAAAGATGAATGGCGTTGTTGAGGCAGCTAACAAAAACATCAAGAAGATGGTGCTCACTTACAAAGACTGGCATGAAATGCTACCATTTGCCTTGCATGGGTATCGAACCTCAATTTGAACGTCTACTGGGGCAACACCTTATCAGCTGGTGTACGGTATAGAAGTTTTCCTACATGTTGAAGTTGAGCTACCCTCCTTACGGGTAATGATGGTGTAAAGCTGGACGAAGAAGAATGGGTCCGGTCTCGGTACAATCAATTGAATTTGATCAAAGAAAAGCGATTAGCTGCAATCTGTCATGGGCAGTTATATCAAAAAAGGATGAAGAAAGCCTTCGATCAGAAAGTCATGCTTCGGGAATACCAAGTGGGAAATCTTGTGCTGAAAAGACTACTTCCTCCTCATACAGATCACAGGGGAAAATGGACTCCAAACTAAGATGGTCCATTCATAGTAAAAAAGTTTTTCTCTGGTGGAGCACTGACGTTCACTACTATGGACGGCGAGGATTTCTTATCCCTTGTGAATTCAGATGCAGTTAAAAAATACTTCGCATAAAATGACCCGCTGGACATAAAAACAGAATGTAAGTCCAAGAAAAAATAGGGCATCCCAGCGAGTCAAAAAACAGAATAAAAAGACTCGGGCAAAAATAAGGGAAAACTTAAAAAAAATGCACACCCGCTGAGTTGAAGAGCCGCATCGGAAAGCTCATGCAAAAATGGGTATCCCGGTGGATTGAAAACCCGAAAGGGCGATCCACGCAAAATCAGGGAATAAGCGAACAATAGCATTCTGAATTCGTATGTATCACTCACAACACGACAAGCTTTGAAAGGATAAAGCATCATTCAGAATCAACCTTCTTCAGAAAGGAAGACAAGAAGAACGTCAAGGTCATACAAGTCATAGCAAAGGAAGCTCACTGGAGCATTGTCGTCAAAATTGTCAACACTATTTATTTTTCACAATTTATAGCAATCTCCTAATTTCAGGGGATTTGTTTCTTTGACTGTATTTTCCAATTCAGGGCCCCCAGATTAATAAAATCATAGTTTTCAGTCACACCACGTTTTGTACATTTTTGTTTCGTTTTCAAAATGTCCAGTATTCATGATACAACACTTGCATAAAACAAATGAGCCATTTTTAATAAATGCTTGCAGGAAATATATTACTTTCAGGAAAGTCTAACTCCTATGACGGAATCCTGTAAGGGATACCTCGGGATACTTGTGCGTTTCTTTTGTCTTAACAAGTTGCAGGTATTCAATACACAGCATGGGACATATCAAGAATCGCATCCCGGCATGCTACTTCCTGGAAGTTACCTCCTCCCTAAGAAGGATCTCCCGAGCAATATCTGAACTGCTTTTCCCCAGCGAAGTTGCCAAAGCCTCCTCATCCCCAGCATAAGTCTACTCAACAGAAGCTTCCCCGGCCGAGATCCCCACAAATTTCTCCAGGAAGATCATTCAGTGATCTTTTCTTCCCCACCAGAGAGCCAGATTTCTCTCATCCCCGGCAAAACACAATGGAATTGCCTCCCCACAGAGTTGCCATTCTCTCCCCAGAAGAGCAATGCCTGCAATCCATCCCCAACAGAGTTGCTGAAGTTTCCTTCTCCCCAGCTGAGTTCTCCTTGCAGTTAGATTTACCAATGATCTAATTCCCCAAGCAGGGTTCTCCCTCCTGATAGATCTACCAATGATCTCTTCCCCAGACGAGTTATTCTTCCAAGCAAATCAGCCAGAGATCTTTATCCTAGCGGGATCTGAGTCCCGGATCGGTTTCTCTTTTGCATAATCATAGCATTTGCATCATTTCACTCACATAGAGCGTAGAATTCCGTCTAATACGGAACATTACGGCAAAAATCAAACATTTGCATGATCACAAGCCAGGTTCGAGCCAGTGACCTGCAATTACCATCAATGTTTCATCATCAATAATACAAATACATCCCTTGCACATAAAATCCAAAGCATCCCCTTTGCACTCTCAAATACAGATACCTATACATGCTCCTTTTGACACTCGTCTATGTCATCCTTCCCCAGTAAGGTCGCCAGAACACTTTCTGCCAGCAGATACTTGTTTATAACACACTCTCTTCGACACCCGTCCGTGTCATCCTATCCTCACAAAAAGCCAAAGCATCTCCTTTGCATTCCCGAAATAGAGGCCTGTTAATATATAGTACATATATGACACCCGTCTGTGTCGTACTTCCCCACCAGATCAAACACTCGTCCGTGTCTTGATCATACTTCACCAACCAATCAATACTCACTCATACTTATACAAGAAGTCTTTGATGCTCGTCCGCATCTTGTTTATATCAATCCTCAACAGATCCGACACTCGTCCATGTTCTTTGTTAACTAGTTGGTACTCGTTTGTATCATCACCTCTGAACACGCGTCAGCGTTTGTTTCTACCGATACTCGTCTGTATCATGGTCCTAAGGATGCTCGTCCGCATCTTTAATCTATACACGGCGTCAAACACTTATACTTTTTATTCTTAAGGGTAAGCACTCATCCGTGTTTACCATTCCCCAGTAAGTCACCAACAAAACAACTTCCTCTTATCCGACATTCGTCCTATGTCGTGATTTTTTCGGCAGCCGTCCCCTGCCAGGTGATCGTCCTTCACCTTTGGATGACCTTCCCTCATCCTTCCCCAGCGGAATCCCCATTAGTGGAACCCTTTTCTATCCGACATTCATCCTATGTCGTGATATTTTAGCAGTAGTTCCCTGCTAGGTGATCGTCCTTCACCTATGATGACCGTCCCTCATCATTTTATCTGATGGTCGTCCCCATCATTGATCTTATTATCCGACATTCGTCCTATGTCGTAATAAACCCCGAGAGCAGCCGTACCCTGCTAGGTGATCGTCCTTCACCTTTTGATGACCGTCCCTCATCATTTCACCCGATGGTCGTCCTTATCGTTGACCTTTTCTATCCGACATTAGTCCTATGTCGTGATAAAGAGCAGTCGTCCCCTGCTAGGTGATTGTCCTTAACCTTTGATGAACTTCCCTCATCATTATTTTCATTTTATTCCTTAATCGATGGCCGTCCCCATCGTTGTTTACTTTATTCTGCAAGCTTGATGTTTGTCCCCATCATTGCCTTTACTTTAATCACCAAATAATCTTGTTCCTTTCCTTGATCGCCGTCCCCATCATGATCTCTTAATTTCACACCATGGCTTGTGATCTTTCATATTTACATTAGTTTAAGCATATCATTTCATGTTGCATTTTTGCTTCACTGCATTAGTTCAAGTTCATCTGCATCTAGGGTTTGTGACTTGAGCCATCCAAGATTCATCTGAGCCACCCCAAAGGTCTTCAATCATCTCAAGAGAGTCCATGTATATTCAATCATCATATTTTATCCTCCAAAGATCAAGGAAGTCAAAGAATCACAAGAACTTGCAAAGCATGGAAGCAGAGCTAGGGTTTAACTGCACATATGACCTAAAATTAGGGTTTTGGTTTCAGAGGCCATAACTCCAAATTTTTTGGTCATTCTTGTTTCTATTGGTCTCAATATGTTATAAAGATCATGTGTACCATGTTTGATGAAGAAATTCATTGTGGAAGTCATCTGATCACTAGGTAACTTCTTGAGCAAGTCAGAGCAAAGTCAGGGCATCTGAGGCCCCCATCCATGGAACCAAAGTGGATTTTTCATCAAATTGAAGTTATATGATCTTTATTTGATCATTGAAGTGCTTAGACGTTCACAAATTTGAAGAAAAATGAGCTAAACCAAAAGTTGTCAAAAAAGGAAATGACTTGTAATGTAAACTTTCCGTTTTGGGAAAGTTTTTCAACCTCCTATTTCTCAACCAAAAATGCTTCAAATGAAAAATTGTTGGTCATGAAAGTTGTAGATTGGATCATTCCCTTTTCAAAAAGTACAAGAACAAGACCTAATTCATTTTGGAACTCAAGATATGGCTTGTCAAAGTTGGCAAAAATCCCATAATTTTCAAGAATGCACCAAAAGGGATTCTTTGCAAAACCACTTGCCAAGGCTTTTTGTGACTTCAAACACACTTTAATACATCATAACATTATATTGCATTGCCTCTGGATTAGAATTGCCCAAGGAATTGCAAGATTACATACCTTGACAATCAAGATTTCTCAAAGGGGCCAAAACATCACATAATTGCAAAACACCCCATAACTTTATTCCCACATGCTGAATTGCCTCAAGATTGATTTTGTGGACTTCCTTGAAGTCAGATGCGCATGGACATGCCCAAAGGCCAGCTGCATCCTTGCCCATACCTCAAGTACACAAGTTGGTGACTTTTTGCAAGAAGGCCATACCAATCACCATAGGGCACAACCACTCCTCTGACCTATCACAACTAGATATGTGGACCAAATGCTGATCATAACACACAAGAACACAAGATGAAACCTAAGAATCATCAAGTTTACAAAATCTCTCCCTCTTGCAAAAACTTTCGAATCTCATAGCTCACTCACTCAATCTTCAAATTAATTCCACCAGTCATCTCTAAATCACTCATTGATCACAAACCAACCATTGAAACAGCCAAAAACACTCCATACACCAAACACGATTTTTGACCAATTGGATTGCTACCACTCAAACCAGCCATCCTCAAAGCTTTCCAAGCATTGCAACTGCCTCAGGAGGTTCATGGGAGTCTTTTTGCACCAAGGAAGTGGCCAGAAAGCATAAGGGTGAAAAGCTTCATCTCAGGTAGCCATTGAAATTTATTTTTCCAGAACTTTCTTTTTATGTTACAATATGATAAAGCATGCTCCACTGATCACACTGAACTTTAAATTTTCGAAAATGGTTGAGAAATGAGTGTGTATTGATTGTCTGAAATTTCTACCAGGCAAGGGAGAAGAGTTAATCTGGAGCTTTAGAGCTCCAGAAATTACCTAGGGAAGAAGTTGGGGTTTTTCAGGTGAGGGTGTCACCGGAGAAGACGACCGGAGCTCTTCTCCGGTGACCTAAAAGTCATTAATGTGTAATTAGGGTTAGGGCTTCTATTTAAATTAGGACCCTTGGATCTTCATCTCCCGCGCGCGTTGAGTGGACCAGATTACTTCATTAGTTATTAATTAGGATTAAATAATTAATTAATTAGGTTTAGTTAATTTTGAATTTAGGCCACAAGATCTGGCGCGCAGTCAACAAATGATTTCCCAGATTCAATCTCATCCCTCCACTTTGCATACTTCTGTTTTATTTTGTATCATTTATTTAAAATAGCTAAAAATTTCCAAAAAATATTTTTATTCTTCATTTTTGTTTCAAATAATTTTCGTAACCCAAAAATATTTTTATTTTTATTTTTCACATAAAAAAATCATTTTTTAAACATTTAAATGTTTATTTTAATTAATTAATGAAAATTAATTAATTAAGATATCATTTAGGTTTCTAAAAAATCCCAAAAAATTTATATTGCATCTTTAAACATTTAGAGACATTTTCATACCATCCACACAAATTTCTTTTTGGTTTTGAACCATTTTTGATAATTTTCTTGAATTTAGGGTTCATAAAATTCACATTTTAGAACCCTAACTTCAAGAATTATTTTCTGCCTAACCAAGAATGGTATGACAATGATTCTTTTTGCATTGATCTTCATTTGACATGTAGTTTCTAACATAATTTTGTCACAAATTTCTTCTACCTTTTTGAATTGATTGGAATTTTTTCCCTTTAGGTACCTTAAAACCCTAGATAATTTAGAAAAATCATAACTTCCTTAGGATTAAGAGTTAGGTCTCCTCCTTTGGGGTATGAAATCATATGGGATTAGGGTTCTCTTGGTTGCATTTTCAATTTTTTATCTTGTCATTTTCTACTGTTTTTAAGTTTTGCATCTCTTGTTGTATGAAAACCCTAATTTCTCATCTTCTCTTGCATATCTCTTGCATTTGCTTGCATTCATGAACTTGAAATGACATTTTATGCATTCACATGACTTCTAAGACATCTTAGGACACATTAGACGCATGCTTGATCATTTCCTCATCCATTTGCCATGTTATGCATTCATTTCATTTCATGTGATTTCATGAACTTTCATGTTCCTTTCTTATTTCATTTGCATTCTCCTCACTTGTATGATCACCCACCACTCTTGACATACATTTGCATCATCTCTTAGCATCATTTTCATCATGAATATGCTTGTGGTTTTGGTTTTCATCCTTGCATTCATTTCATTTTCTTTTCATTTCATTTCTTTTTGCTAACTTTTCAGGTGGTAAGTATTTAGGAAGTGAATTTGCCTTCACTTCTAACAATCTTTTCTCATCTCTCTTATGCATTCATTGCTGCATTTTGTATATGTTTTAGAGTGAGCTTTCTCATTCTTGTCCCTCCTTCACTTTCTTCCTTCAAGCAACTTATCTTCTTAAGTGAAGTAAGTTGACTTGCTTCTTCTGCTTCTCCTCCTTTCATCTGCTTCTTCCTTGGTGGCTCCTCCTTGAAGATCCCTTGAAAGCCTCATAAAGCCTAGGAATACCCAAGCATGTCAACAATTAGGGTTTTATTAGTCCCCCATTAGTTTTACCTTTGTGTCATCTTTTGTGTCTTCTCTTCTCATCTCATAATCAGGGACTAAACCTTCAAGGTGTTAAGGCTTTTACGATTAAGATTATGCCTGCATCCTTCTCTTAGGATGGAGTGTATAACTTTAATCCTAAGTGTTAAACCCTTGATGTGTTTAAATCACTTAATCAATTCATCTAATAATCACTAAGACAATAAGCTTGTAACTTAGGCCATGCATTAGGGTTCTAATTCTTCCTTAATTGGTTAAGAAGGACTAACCCTAGTGTTAATGGACAAGTCCCCCTCATGTTGTCTTAGAGATCCTAAAATTCACTTCTTAATCCTACAATTAACTAAAATCCACTCTAATAAAGGCTTTATTTTGTCATGAGGTTAATCCCTAATCATGGATTAAGTTGAGGTATCTTCCTCAGCTTAAATGTTCTCATCTATTATCCTTCTATTAGGATGGTGTAATGGGTCCATTAAATCTTTGATTATGGCTTTAACTCATTACATAACACTAAAAAAAAACACCAAAAATATCTAAATAAATGCAAGTAGGTTAATGATCTTAATCCTACATCATGGTGATTAAGTGTGAGGTGTTTACTTCATACTTAAGGTATTCTCATTACCCATAATCAAAGGGAAGATGTGATGAGTTTACTAACCCTTGGTTTAGGCTTAAACTCATTTTCTTATGACAAACTCCAAAAGCAATAAAAGTTTGAAAATACCAAAAACAAACAATAATCGTATCCTTCGGGATTCTTTTCTCACCTCTTTTACTCATAAACGAGAACTCGCTTCTTCCGTCTAATGCAAGACAGTTTGCACCTGAGCTAGACAGATCATACACTTGAGCATAGATAAGTAAGCAGTTCACAAGTCAATTCATCTTTCAGTCTCTTTGAGTCGAACTACGGTGTTCTGACTTCCTCATTGCATGAGAGGATACGTAGGCATAACTTAACTATTATCGAACAAAAGTCTCTGTCTCTTCCCCCCTCCTCCAACATTATTCTTTAAGCCTCATTCCTGAGCATTTCACTTCTCTTCTGCACTGACACCTATACATTCTTTTCCAGCTTTTGCACACAGATAGCATTGACACTACCCCTTTAAAACATTAACTTTCAAGCGTGGATCCCGTCGAGTACGAAATACAATCTGGGTGTTAATACCTTCCCAGGTTGTAACCAACCCCCTTTCTCAGTTTCTCTGGTTCGCGACCGTCTTATCCATTTCTTTCCTAAGTTTATGCAGCATTACCTTTCCTTCGGGATAAAAATGACTAGATGGCGACTCTTTTCAGTTCATCTTCATGATCTCTCTTTCTCCGACCATTCGCGTCTATACCCCTGCTGACCTAGGTGTCATTTGGTGGGAGCGACAACTTGGCGACTCTGCTGGGAACCCTTATACTACAACCAGGGCTTCTGGTTCTTTTAGTGGGTTCCTCTTAGCGCTTTTTTGAATTGTTTTTACGGGGGTGTTATGTGCTACTTGTGCTTATTTATTTGCTTTATTTATTGCTTTATGTACAGCTTTATTTACTGCTTTTTTTACAGTTTTTTTATATATACATCATACTGTCATTATCATTGCTGGATCTGGTTTCTGTTTTGGTGGATGGTGTTTCACTGAGTGATTAAGGTCCTATACCTGGGACCTGAGTGACACCTAGGCTAGAGTGGTTCAGGTTCTTTCCCATTCCATTTCGGTCTGGTGCGGGAATATGAAACACGGTTCAGATGTGGGTTTCTTCTTGAGAACTCTGTGCTACCGATTTCCTGTAGTGCTAGGGCTATCTAGGAAGCCTGTTAAGTATGGATGACCTTTATTTTGACCTTCAGAATCTGGGGTAAATTAGAGGAGTATCCTTTATGGTTATTGTAAACATTATACCTCCGGGTTAGAAGTGTTTACACTTCTCATAACTGATCCAAGTCTGAGGATACTTGTTCTAGAACATTACATGTGAAGGGGGTTGGGTTGTTTACAGGTTTGCAGGAACCCTTAGCCACATCATACCCTGTTACTGTTTTGTTTAAGAATACTTCACTTTGGACAGTTCTTGTGATTAACCCTGGACATGTGACTCTTTATTTGAGTCCCCCACCCTGGTTACTGGATTTCTGAGCCTCCATCTGGACCTTTGAATATACATGGACCTTATATCAAGACAGATAATCAGATCCAACTCTTGATCACAAACCCTTGCATATCATTTGCATATATCATCATTGCATCATTTAACATCTGTTAATTTGTTTTTCAGGGTATCCATCATATCATATCTGGTTTGGTTTTGACCCCTTCTACTGCTTAGACCTCTGCTTTAGTTATCTTCTTCAGCATTTGCTTCAGTTATCTCCCTCAACACCTGCACCAGTCTATCAGAGACTTACCTCCAGCTTCTCAGTCTGTGACCTTCATCAGCATTTATCTTCGGCTTCTTCATCAGCACTCATGGATATTCCAAGGAAAAGCAACCTATCTTATCACTTTTTTGAGCCCATATTGACTTGTATCAGGCAGGTCCAGTCCCTTATCACACCTGACCACATCCCACTGTTTAGAGAGCACTATGGGGGTATTTTAGACATGGTCATGGATCTTGATTCTTCTCAGAGGAGCATGATCCACACATGCTTGCAGTTCTATGACCCTCCACTCAGATGCTTCACCTTTCCAGATTTTCAGATGGGCCTCTGTTGGAAGAGTTTTCCTTGTTGATTGGAGTGCCTATCAGAGGAGGGATGCCCTTCAACCCAGAGATAAATGCTCCCAGAAATGAAGAGTTAGCAAGGGCATTGCATTTGGAGCCTTCCCTCATTGAGCAAAACATGACAACAAAATCTGGAATTCTTGTTTTACATATGGACTTCTTGATTTCTCAGGCCATCCTGAAGGCTGCAGTGGGAGAATGGAGGGCAGTCTGTGCACTTTTAGCCCTCAGTATATATGGGGTTATATTGTTTGCAGATGAGCCCAAATTTGTGAGTAAGAATGCCATCCACTTGTTTCTGCTGAGGAACCCAGCACCTACATTACTAGGGGATTTTTACTACTCCATCCATCAGAGAAATGAAAAGCGAAGGGGGAAGCTTGTCAAATGATGTGCTCCTCTTTTCTACTCTTGGCTGCTCAAACATTTGCATAAATCAGATGCCTTCTTGAACCCACATCAGCAGAAGAATTGGGCAAAGAGATTCATTGCCTTAACATCAGATGGTATCAGATGGTGCACCCAGAGCACCAAAGGCAAAGATATTATTACCAGTTGTGGGCAATACCCTAATGTGCCTCTAATAGGAGTAAAAGGTTGCATCAATTACAACCCTTTACTGTTTAAGAGACAATTTAGATATGCCTTGGTTCATCCTCCCAGAGGACAAGATTTGGCTGAGACCCTATACTGTGAAGTTCAACCTAATTCAATTGTTGTCAGACAAGCTGCCTGGGCTTGGGACAACATCCAGACCAAAGGGACAGCCATCCTTCGAAAGTGAAACAATATTTCTTCAGCCCAGTACTCTGACTGGTCTCGTACTAGAGCTCAGATCACCAGGATGCCTTTCACCTTGGAAGACACACCTGGACCTTCTACAGTACAGCCCGCAGCAACTGTTAGCATGGAGGAATTTGAAAAGCTGAAAGAGAGGAATAATCAGCTATCTGAAGCCCTGAAGAAGACTCTCTGGGAGAGAAATGACGGTCGTCTGGACATTGAAAGATTGGAAAGGCTCAATACTGAGCATCTGACCAAGATTGAAAGAACAGATGACTACATAATGAAAGCAAGAATCGGGGAACAAATATTGAAGAATGCCTGCAAGGAGGCCAAAATTCAGAAATCTAGGGCTGAGCATTACCTGGAGGAATGCCAGGCTAGGTGGATTAGGATCACCGAGTCCCGTGCACAAGAAGACCTGAGGACTCAGGGCAAGATTGAGCAGCTGGAGGCCAATGAGAAGAAGCAGTAGGAAGCTTTGTTTGTAGCTCATAAATAGATATCAGAATTGAAGCTCCGAGCAGGGTTAAAGAGATCAAAAGATCAGGACAGGCATAAGAAGCTGACTAATGCCATTGCTACCAGGAACCTCCTCATTAGGACTATTACAGAGCACCCAGCTGGTCCAGTGACTGAGGTCCTCCTGAAGGAAGTCAAGGAAGATGACTTTGGATTGGATGTCTAATTCCCTTTGCTTGTATTTCCTTTCTTTTGATGTACTTTTTGCTTTTTGGTTGTTGTATTTTTGACCCACCATGGGCATGTATTGTAAGCAAACTATATATTTTCATCATTTGTAATATATCAGATTGTTTTATTTTGGTGGGCTTTCTCTCAACATCATCAAGCATCTCCTCGAGGTCTGGAAAGGTCAAAACCAAGAACCAAACCGGATACCTTGGAAAATAAATAAGCATATTGCATTGCATACTAACTCTTTCTTTGTTTTGTAGGTTTTTGGTTATTATTTGTCTCTCACTTTGTTGTGGTTTCAGGAAACATTGATCGTCGCAGAGTGTTCCCTGTCAATCGTACATACCGGTACCCAACGCGAAACAACCTTCCAGACATTCAGATGGATCAGGTACAGCAGGACCTGAATGAAGTAAGAAATCAAATGGCAAACGAAAGGGTTGAAATGAGAAACCAAATGTCCCAGTTTTGGCTGTGATGACTAGCTTAGCTCAGAGCTAGGAAAGGATGAGAGAGATGGTAGAAAGGCATACTCCTAAAGAGCCACACCCTGGAACAGGAGGAACCAGTAATAATGAACGAGGGCAGCCTCGTATCGACCCACCAGAATTTGGGCCCCATTTGAACCCAGATGTTAATGTCCCAAGGAATATTCAGGGAAACACTACTGCAGGCAGGATCTTACAAGAAGATCCTCAGGAGGAGCAGTCCACAGTTATTGGGGATGGGGATAAAGTGTATGACAGAAGGCTGGATGAGTTTGCTGAAAAGATAAGCTCTTTGGAATCCCATAATTCTTTACGCTTTGACGTAATGGATATGGGGCTGGTAGATGGGGTGAGGATTCCCCACAAATTCAAACCCCCGTGCTTTGAAAAATACAATGGTACCTCCTGCCCACGTACTCATCTGCAATCTTTCTTAGGGAGACTCAAGGCTTATACCATGGACGAGAAGTTATGGATGTTCTATTTTGAGGACAACCTGACTGGAGCATCAAGAGAATGGTATTCGCATCTGACAAGGGCCACTATAAGATGTTGGAAAGACTTGGCAGAAGCCTTCATCCGGCAATACCAGTACAACCTAGACATGGCTCCCAATAGAACTCTTCTAATGGGCATGTCTCAGTCTTCAAGGGAAAGCTTTCGGGATTATGCTCAGAGGTGGAGACAGCTTGCTGCTGCTGTCCAGCCACCCATGTTTGAAAGAGA
Source organism: Lathyrus aphaca (assembly GCA_963966055.1). Taxonomy (NCBI): domain Eukaryota; kingdom Viridiplantae; phylum Streptophyta; class Magnoliopsida; order Fabales; family Fabaceae; genus Lathyrus; species Lathyrus aphaca. Next base: position 315,980,685 of record OZ014523.1, read on the forward strand.
AATGGCTGACATGTTTATGAACACCTTGCAGGGAACTTATATTGATAGACTTGCTGCTTTCTCTTCCACCAGTTTTGCCGATGTAGTTATAGCTGGTGAGAGAATTGAGAGTCTTTTGAAGATGGGTAAAATCTCTGACAATGGTGCAAACTCTTCCAACAACCCCAGAAAACCTTTTTCAGGACCCCGAAGGGCAGGTGAAACAAATGCTATTCATACTGGCAGGGGCATACCCCAGTATTCTCACAGATCAACAGTAGTCGTTACCATCTCGGCTCCAGTTCCACAACAACCACTTTTCCTCAACAACAACAATAACATCACTATCAGCAACTGTCGCACCCGATAAGTGGGACCAGGCCCAGATAAAGGTACAGACGCGAACGGTCGGCGAGAGGGACAATGAGAACACACAACCGTGAACTCACTGGAGATGAATAGAGTCGCCAGCTAGGCATTTTTATCCCGGAGGAAAGGTAATGCTGCATAGACCTAGAAAGATATGGATAAGACGGTTGCGAACCAGAGAGACTGAGGAAGGGGGTTGGTTACAACCTGGGAAGGTATTAGCACCCAGATTGTCCGCCGTACTCGACGGGATCCACGCTTAAGAGATTTGTGTTTTAAAGGGGTAGTGTCAGTGCAATTTGTGTATAAAGAGCTGGAAAAAGGATGTACAGGTGTCAGTGTAAAAGAAGTGAAGTGTAATAAGTGAAGTGTCAGTGTAAGGAAAGAGTATGCTCATGATCATGAGGCTAAGAGAATGATGCTGGAAAGAGGGGGAATATACAGAGACTTTTGTTCGATAACTGTTAAGTTATGCCTACGTATCCTCTCGTGCAATGAGGAAGTCAGAACACCGTAGTTCGACCCAAAGAGACTGAAAGATGGATTGACTTGTGAACTGCTTCCTTGTCTATGCTCAAGTGTATGACTTGTCTGGCTCAGGTGCAAACTGTCTTGCATTAGACGGAAGAAACAAGTTCTCGTTTGCGAGTGAAGATGATGAGAAAAGAATCCTGGAGGAGACGATTATTGTTTGTTTTTGTATTTTCAGTCTTTTATTGCTTTTGAAAGTTTGTCATAAATTAATGAGCTTAAGCCTAAACCAATGGGTTAGTAAACTCATCACATCTTCCCTCTGATTAGGGGTAATGAGAATACCTTAAGTGTGAAGTCAGATTCTCACACTTAATCACCTTTGGGGTAGGATTAAGATCATTAACCTACTTGTGATTATTTAGATGTTTTTGGTGTTTTTGTTTAGTGTTAAGTAATGAAATTAAGCCATAATCAGGGATTAAACAGACTCATTACACCATCCTAATAGAAGGATAATAGATGAGAGTGTTTAAGCTGAGGAAAGCTCCTCAACTTAATCCATGATTAGGGATTAAACTCATGACATAACAAGCCTTTGATTAAGTGAATTTTATTTAATGGTATGATGATGAAGTGATTTTTATGATTTGTAAGACAACTTGAGGGGGACTTGTCCATTAACACTAGGGTTAGTCCTTCTTAACCATTTAAGGAAGAATTAGAACCCTAATGCAAGGCCCAAGTTACAAGCTTGATGTCTTGATGATTATTAGATGGATTGATTAAAGGATTTAAACACATTAAGGGTTTAACACTTAGGATTAAAGTTATACACTCCATCCTAAGAGAAGAATGCAGACATAAGTTTAATCACAAAGCCTTAAAGCCTTTAGGGTTTAGTCCCTGATTATGAGATGGGAAGAGAAGACTCAAAAGAGACACAAAGGTAAAACTAAATGGGGGACTAATCAAAACCCTAATCATTGTCATGCTTGGTTGTTCCTAAGGTTTGTGAGGTTTACAAGAAAAGTCTTCAATGGAACCACCAGGAAGCAGATGAAAGGATCAAGAGAAGCAAAGTGACTTGCTTCATTCAAGAAGTCAAGTCACTTGAAGAAAGAAAGTGGGAAGAAGAAGAATGAGCAAGCTCAAACTCAAACACAAATAGAAATGCAGCATGGATGCAAGAGAGATGAAAAGAAAAGTTATGAGAAGTGAAGGCAAATTCACTTCTCAAATTCACTTACCACCTGAAATGTTAGAAAAGAAATGCAATGCAATGCAAAATGGGATGAGATGACATGATTAGAAACAAAACCAGAAGCATGTTGATGATGATAATGATGCTATGAAGTGATACAAACATGAAACAAGGCATGGAGATGATCATACAAGCTTATGGATGCAGATGAAGCAAGTTAAGAAGCATGGACATACATGAAAAGTTATGAAGTGCACATGGCATACAACATGGCAGATACCTGATGCAATGATCAATCATGCTTTCAATATGTCTTATGATGTCAAATGAATCACATGGAGGCATGGAATGTCATGGCAAGTCATGTTATGCAGGAGAATGCAAGATGGATGCAAATGGAGGCTCAAATTAGGGTTTATGAACAATGCATCAAACAAAAACCAAAATCAGAAGCAGACACTAAGATAAAAAATTGAAAATGCCACTCAAAGGACCCCTTATCCTATACTAAACCAATGCCCAAAGGAGAAGTCTCAACTCCTAACCAAACTCAAGTTATGATTTTCACAAGTTTGCTAGGGTTTTAGGGTTTCCAAAGAAGAAAATTATCAAACAAATGGAAAATGAAAGATCAAATCATGACCATTTAATCTCACAAACTACATGCTAAACACAATGCAATGCAAGAAGAATCAATGTCCAACTCCTCATGAATAGGCAGAAATGATTTTTTGAACTATGGATCAAATTAATGCACAAAAATGATTTTAATTCAATGAAAAATTCTCAAAATGCATCAAGATCAAAAAAGAAATTTGGTTTGAAGGTTGGACAATGTTTCTAAATGTCTTAGAACATTTCATGAATTTTTTTGGTGATTTTTAAATACCTAAAAGTATTTTTAATAAATTAATTTCCATTAATCAATTAAAAATAAACTTTTAAATATTTTAAAATACTTTTAAAATGCTAAAAATAAAAATAAAAATATTTTTGTGTTTTAAAAATTGATGAAACTCTTGACAAAAAGTTTCATAATTTTTAAAACAATTTTACTATTTTTAATAAATTGTGGAAGTTAAATGAAAAAAATGAAATAAAAAAATGAATTAAACTGAAGTCAACTGAGTGGAGGGCCAGGATTGAGTCTGGATTTGAATGGGTTGACCACGCGCGTGAATGAAGGGTCTAGATTGCTTCTGGGTTAATTAATTTAATTATAATTAATTAAAACTAACTAAAGGGATTAGGGCTAACTGAGTGAATCCAGGCCACACATGCGCGCGGGAGGTCAATGGGGTCAAAGGATCCTACGCTCTACATTCAAATGGACTTAATGACCTGAGATTAGGGCAAAACAAATTCAGGTGACCGGAGGGGAGCTCCGGTCATCTTCCCCGGCGACCCCAAAACCCTAGTTCATGATTCAGGCATCTAATCAACAAATTAAACACAGCCAAACAATCCTCTAACAACCTAGGTCACGAATCCACCCTCAAACATCATTTAAACACCAAGAATCAGGCAAATCGAAAGCAACAAAATCCACGGGTGAAATTTCAGAGTAACAATACAAACTCATTTCTCATCTATTTTTGATTCTAAAGGCATCCCCATGACCAGCAAGACATAAGCAACCAAATTATAACTTAAAATGCAAGCTTTGGGAAAAAAATGTTCATGTTCATACCTGAGCTGGAAAGCTTCAATACTGAGCTTCCAGAGCCTCCTTTGCGTGCAAATGAACTTCTTTGTCTCCCCTGATGCTAATGGAAGGCTTGGAATGAGCTTAGACAAGCTGCTTTGAGAAATCCAGTTCTGGTGTAGCAGAAAATGGAGTTTGTGTGTGAGTGGTTTCAAGCTCTGTTAATGGTTGGTTCTTGCTCTCTTGAGTGTGTTTGACTTGTTAGTGAAGAAAAATGGGATGTTTGATGGCTGGGAAGTGAGATTCGAAGGTTCTGGCTGTGAGGATGAAAAATGGTGAAGCTATGTTCTTGCTCAGTTCAAGCCTGAGTCTTGTTGGTTTCTGCTCAATGAAGCAAGGTGAGTTGATATGTGGAATTGGTTTTAGTGTTTTAGGCCTGTGGAAGATGATTCGAAGGAAAATGCAGATTGGGGTGAGTTTGTGTATGCTGTGCTAGGGCTTGTTTCAGGCTGGCTTGATGTATGAAATGGCCAGCATTTGCTTTGCATAAAAGACTCCCATTGGTCAGATGATGTGACCTGGCCTGCTGTGATAGGTAAGTCACCTTTTGCAAAAAGTCCACTTTGTTGTAAGAGAGGCATGGGCTAAGCTCTAGCTTGGTACAAGTATGTGGGCTGGCGCAGCATGGTATATGAGTGAAGCTAGAAAGGTTCAACAGCCAATGCAGCAAGTTGGTGAAGTGTGATCATGAGTTTTGCAAGTTGGTTCCTTTGGTTCACATGTGACTATCTTGCTACACAAGCCATGAAACATGAGAAACTTTGGCTCAAATCTGATTTTTAGGTCACATAGAATGTTTGTGCAATGGTTTGATGTCAATTAGAAGTTACAATTTGCCTTGGTTCATGATTTTGCAAATTTCTCATTTGAGGCATGTCTTGAAAATTAATGATTTTTGCCAACTTTGTCACACCATAACTTTTGATCCAAAATGAATTAGGTCATGTTCTTGTACTTTTTGAAAAGGGAAAAATGTATTCTACAACTTTCATGACCAAAGTTTTTCCATTTGAAGCATTTTTGGATCAAAAAGCAAGGCTTGAAAAATGGCATAAAATGACATATTCTTGAAAAGTCAACTATGCCCAAAAAAGTCAACTTTGCAAAAACTTCAAATTCTTGAATTTTGTGAACTTCAACCTTCTTTCATGATCAAATAAAGATCATATACACTCAAAAATGATGAAGATCACCCCTTGGTTGGGTCATTGGGGGCCTCAGATGCCCTGATTTTGCACTGACTTGTCCAGAAAGTCAACTCTTGATCAGATGACTTCCCCATGGAATTTCTTCATGAAAATTGCTATGCATACTCCCTATACCATATAGAGACCAATGGAAACAAGAATGACCAAAAAAATTGGAGTTATGGCCTCTGAAACCAAAACCCTAATTTTAGGTCAACTGTGCAGTCAAACTTGGCTCTGCATCCATACCAATCCCAGTTCTTGTGATTCTTTTGCATTTTTGACTTTGAGAGGATGTAATATGATATAAGAACACTCATGGATCCCTTTGAAGTGATTGATGGCCTTTGGGAGTGGCTCAAGAGGCTCTTGGACTGCTCAGATCACAAACCCTAGGTGCAGATGACTTAGAAACTATGCAGTGAATCAAAAATGAGATATGAGATGATATGATTGTGTTTATGCATATGAAATGATCACAAGCCATGGTGTGAATGGGTGACGGCAAATTTGGGGTGTTTACAGCTGCCCCTATTCAAACATGAGTTAGCTGTGCAGGTTGTAAGCAACAGCTTAACAGGCAAACAAGATAACTTGTGGTTGAATACCAAAGACAGTCCAAAATTTGCACTCACAGAATGAAGAAGAAAAGGGATATAGATTGTAAAAGGAAAATGAAGTATATTGTAAAGTGTGGGCGACGGAGGACGACCGTCGAGCAGAGGACGACTGCTGGGTAAATAGCAATGACGGGGACGGCCGACATGCTGGGGATAAAAGGTAAAGCTAAGACGGGGACGGCCGACTAGCTGGGAAGAATAAAATCATGATGGGGACGGCCATCAAGATAAAGTTGTAAGATTCTCTGGGAATTGATGAAACATGACGGGGACGGCCATCAAGTTCATAAAGTAAAGCAATCGACGATGGGGACGGCCATCGGGCTAAAAAGAAAAGGGACCACGACGGGGACGGCCATCGGGTTAAAGAATAAATGAAATAAACAGATGATGAGGTACGGTCATCAAAGGTGAAGGACGATCACCTAGCAGGGGACGGCTGCTCTGTTGGGGTTAAGATGAGGGACGGTCATCTTAGGTGGAGGGCGACCACCTGGCAGGGAACGGCTGCCGAAAATATCGCGACATAGGACGAATGCCGGATAAAAAGGTCAACGATGGGGACGGCCATCGGACGAGCATGATGGAGGACGACCATCAAGAGGTGGAGGACGACCACCTAGCAGGGGACGGCTGCTCTCAAGGTTTCTCATGACATAGGACGAATGTCAGATAACCAAAATCAACAATGGGGACGGCCATTGGATAAAATGATGAGGGACGATCATCAAGAGGTGGAGGACGACCACCTAGCAGGGGACGGCTGCTAAAAATCAACGATGGGGACGGCCATCGGATGAGCATGATGGAGGACGACCATCAAGAGGTGGAGGACGACCACCTAGCAGGGTACGGCTGCTCTCAGGGTTTACCAAAACACAGGACGAGTGTCAGATAAAGAAGATTTGCTTACTTGGCGATCTACTGGGGATATGGTAAACACGGACGAGTGTTTACAACCAAGAAAAGAAATTATAAGTGTTTAGATGTTGTGTCTAGATTAAAGATGCGGACGAGCACCCTTAAGACTACGATACAGACGAGTATCGGGTAGAAACAAACTGACACATGTTCAGAGATGATGATACGGACGAGTATCAACGGGTTAACAAAGAACACGGACGAGTGTTGCATCTGAGGGGACTTCTGGGGAATAGTAGACACAGACGAGTATCTACATTCAAGAAGACATAAGTGTTTGACAAAGTGTATGGATTAAAGATGCGGACGAGCATCCTTAAGACTATGATACGGACGAGTATCATGTAGAAACAAACACTTGACGCAATATTCTGAGATGATGATACGGACGAGTACCATCTGGTTAACAGAGAACATGGACCAATGTTGAATCTGTGGGGATATAAATGGCATATACGAGATACGGACGAGTATCTGTATAAGTGTAACATGAGTAGTGAGTATGAGTTTTGTATGATGAGTGTTTAACTGCTGGGGAGGGTGACACGGACGAGTGTCAAAAGGAGAAAAGTATGATATCAACAAGTATATGGGCTGTAAAAGTGTAAGCGACTGCGCTGGGGATATGACACGGACGGGTGTCACGGAATTGTATATACAAGTATAGGTGAGTGCAAAGAGGATGTCTTTGGCTTTCTACTGGGGTATAACACGGACGGGTGTCAGGACGTATCTGTAATACGGGTGGTCTTGTTTGTAAAGGATATTCAGGCGACTTTACTGGGGAATCATGACACGGACGGGTGTCAAAAATGAGTATATACTGGTGTTTGTGATTTGTGAGGCAGCTGCTTTTGCTGGGGACTCTGGTGGGGATTTTTGTGTATTGTATTCTGCATTCTGATGAATGGTTATTATTCACAAGAGTCCGATTCACAACATGGCTTATGATTATGCTATGTGCTTGATTTTTGCCGTAATGCTCCGTATTAGATGGAATGCTACGCTTTGTGGGTGGATATGATGCAAATGCCATGGTTATGCAAAGATACCAAACCGGGATTCGGATCCCAATGCCGCGAAGATCACTGGTCGATCTATTTGAAGTGGACATCCCCAGCTGGGGATGAGATCATTGGCAGACCTGATGATATGATATTTGCTTGGGGATATAGGTCACCGATTGACATATCCTTGTAATACAGGACCCAGCTGGGGTTTGTAGAAGCCTTTTGTACTCTGTTGTGACTCCTTCATGCGTTGCTCTTCTGAACAGCGGCTGAGGATTCCGTGGGGAGGTGATTCCCTGATTTCTGCATTCTGCTGAGGAAGAATGATCGGCACTACGGCTGGGGAAAGTGACAAGTGGCAACTAACTGGGGAAAGTTGTTGGCAACTCAGCTGGGGAGAAAACTCCTCTGGTTCCAAGAGTGAGTGTTGATTTGCCAGCTTGCTGGGATATAACTTGCATGCCCCAAGGGGCGTTCTGGATACCTGCAATCCTGCAAAGATGAGGAAACGCACAAATGGTCCCGAGGTATCCTTTACTGGATTCCGTCATAGGAGTTTAGACACCTCTGAGAGTAAGTATATTTCCTGCAAGCATGTGTTTTTATTTTTGAAGATAAACATCTGTACTTATGCAATCATTTTTTTAGAGACATCAGACATTTTTGCAAATAAAATGTACAAGACGAGACATGACTGAAAAATATGACTTTATTAATTCATATGCCCTGAATTGGCGGGATACAGTCAAAGGAGCATATCCCCTGAAATGAGGAGATTGTTACAAATTGAGAAACAAAAAGCTGGCAGTGTTGATGACGCTTTAAGGAGCTTCCTCTTTTGCCATGACTCGTATGACTTTTGACGTTCTTCTCGTCTTGCTTTCTGGAGGAGGTTGATTCTGATTGAAGCTTGATCCTTTCGAAACTTACCAAGTTGTAGGCGATACAGACGAATTCAGAATGCAGTTGTTCGCTTATTCCCTTATTTTGCATGGATCGCCCTTTCGGGTTTTCAATCTATCGGGATACCCATTTTTGCCTGAGCTGTCCAATGCGGCTTTTCAACTCAGCGGGTGTACATTTTTCATATTTTCCCTTATTTTTGCCCGAGTCTTTTATTCTGTTTTTGACTCGCCGGGATGCCCTATTTTTGCCTGGACTTACATTCTGTTTTTATGTCCAGCGGGTCATTTTTATGCAAAGTATTTTTTAACTGCATCTGAATTCACAGGGGACGGGAAATCTTCACCATCCATGGTGCTGAGCATCAGTGCTCCACCAGAGAAAACTTTCTTTACCACAAATGGTCCTTCATAGTTTGGAGTCCACTTGCCCCTGTGGTCTGTATGAGGAGGGAGGATTCTTTTCAGCACAAGATCTCCTACTTGGTACTCTCGGTGCCTGACTTTCTGATCGAAGGCTCTCTTCATTCTTTTCTGATACAGCTGCCCATGACAGATTGCAACCAATCTTTTCTCTTCAATCAGACTCAGTTGCTCGTATCGGGACCGAACCCACTCTGCTTCGTTCAGCTTAACATCCATCAATACTCGTAGGGAGGGTAATTCAACTTCAACCGGTAGGACTGCCTCCATACCATAGACAAGTTGATATGGTGTTGCCCCAGTGGATGTTCTGATTGACGTGCGGTACCCATGCAAGGCAAATGGTAGCATTTCATGCCAGTCTTTGTAAGTGACTACCATCTTTTGCACAATCTTCTTGATATTTTTATTTGCTGCCTCAACAGCGTCATTCATCTTTGGCCTGTAAGGAGAAGAATTGTGGTGTTGGATCTTGAAGTCCCGGCATAGCTCTGCCATCATTTTGTTGTTTAAATTGGAACCATTATCAGTAATGATTCGCTCGGGCACTCCATACCGACAGATGATATCTCTTTTCAGAAATCTGGCTACCACTTGCCTTGTAACGTTTGCATACGAGGCTGCTTCAACCCACTTGGTAAAATAGTCAATGGCGACCAGGATGAATCTGTGGCCATTTGAAGCAGTTGGCTCAATCCTGCCAATCATGTCAATGCCCCACATAGCAAAGGGCCAGGGTGAAGACATTACATTCAAAGGATTGGGAGGCACATGCACCTTGTCTGCATAGATCTGGCATTTATGGCATTTTTTGGCGTAAGCACAACAGTCGGCATCCATTGTGATCCAGTAATAACCCGACCTTAGCAACTTTTTAGCCATGGCATGCCCTCCTGCGTGGGTACCAAAGGATCCTTCGTGCACTTCATGCATCAACAAGTCTGCTTCTGTCTTATCAACGCATCTGAGGAGTACCATATCAAAGTTCCTTTTATAGAGGGAACCATCGGTGTTCAAGAAGAAACTACCAGCAAGCCTTCTCAAAGTCTTCTTATCATTGGAAGATACCCCAGGTGGGTATGTTTGATCCTCCAAGAAGCATTTAATGTCATGGAACCAAGGCTTATCATCTTTGACAACTTCTGCTGCAAATACATATGCTGGTCTATCAAGTCTGGATACTGAAATCTGAGGTACAAAGTTGGCAGCCTGAACTTTGATCATGGATGAAATGGTAGCAAGAGCATCTGCAAACTGATTCTCGTCCCGAGGGATATACTCAAGCTTGACTGTTGTGAAGAAAGTCAATAACCTCCTTGTGTAATCCCTGTAAGGTATCAGATGATCCTGGTGGGTGTACCATTTGCCGTTGGTTTGATTAACTACCAGAGTTGAATCTCCGAATACGGTCAATGTCTTGATCCTGAGGTCAATGGCTTCCTCAAGACCCATAATGCAAGCTTCGTATTCAGCTTCGTTGTTAGTTCAGTTGAAAGTGAGCTTTGCCGAGAAAGGCATGTGAACTCCTTTAGGTGTAATGAGTACTGCACCAACACCACGACCATTCATGTTAACAGCCCCATCAAACATCATAGTCCATTCTTCTTCCGGGTTGGGCCCTTCAGTGTGAACAGGCTCTTCATGATCTTTCGCCTTGATGAACATGAGGTCTTCATCAGGGAAGTCAAATCTCATAGGCTGGTAGTCATCGATAGGTTGCTCAGCAAGATATTCAGACAATACACTGCCCTTGATGGCTTTCTGAGAAGTGTACTGGATGTCGTATTCTGTGAGAATCATTTGTCATCTTGCAACCCGTCCGGTGAGAGCTGTCTTCTCAAATATGTACTTAACTGGGTCCATCTTTGAAATTAATAGAGTAGTGTGGGTCAACATATACTGTCTCAGTCGGCGAGCAGCCCACGCTAAAGCACAGCAAGTTTTCTCGAGCAGTGAATAACGTTGTTCACAGTCGGTAAACTTTTTGCTTAGGTAGTATATTGCATACTCTTTTCGACCAGACTCGTCATGCTGGCCCAGCACACACCCCATTGACTCTTCTAAAACTGTCAAGTACATTATTAGAGGTCTTCCTTCAACTGGAGGCATAAGGATTGGAGGTTCTTGTAAGTACTCCTTGATCTTGTCAAAAGCCCTTTGGCAGTCTTCATTCCAACTGACCGTCTGTTCCTTTCTTAACAGCTTGAACAAAGGCTCACAGGTTGCTGTGAGGTGAGATATGAACCGTGAGATGTAGTTCAATCGACCTAAGAACCCTCGAACTTCTTTCTCTGTTTTCGGTGCAGGCATCTCTTGAATAGCTTTGACTTTATCAGGGTCAACTTCAATCCCTTTCTCGCTTACAATAAAGCCCAGCAACTTACCGGATCGTACCCCGAATGTGCATTTGTTGGGGTTTAACTTCAATTGGTACTTCCTCAGACGCTTAAACAGCTTCAGCAGATTCACCAGGTGGTCTTCTTCAGTAAGGGACTTGGCAATCATGTCATCCACATAACATTCTATTTCTTTATGGATCATATCGTGGAATAATGTCACCATAGCCCGTTGATATGTTGCACCAGCATTCTTCAGTCCGAATGGCATTACCTTGTAACAGAACGTGCCCCAAGGTGTAATGAATGTTGTCTTCTCCATGTCTTCAGGTGACATCTTGATCTGATTATATCCTGAAAATCCGTCCATGAAGGAGAATACCGAGAACTGAGCCGTGTTATCTACCAGTACATCAATGTGAGGTAATGGGAAATCATCTTTCGGGCTAGCTCTGTTCAGATCCCGATAGTCAACACACATTCTTACTTTGCCGTCTTTCTTAGGCACAGGCACTATATTAGCAACCCACGGTGGGTAGCTAGTTACAGCAAGGAACCCGGCGTCCCATTGCTTTTGTACCTCTTCCTTGATCTTCATTGCCATGTCTGGGCGAGTACGGCGCAGTTTCTGTTTGACCGGTGGGCATTCTTCCCTCAAAGGCAGCTTGTGCACAACAATGTCGGTGTCCAACCCGGGCATATCTTGATACGACCAAGCAAACACATCCACATATTCTTGAAGTAGATCAATCAGTTGTCTCTTCACTGAGTCTTGCAGGCAGGCCCCGATTTTAACCTCTTTCACGTCTTCATCTGTACCAAGATTAATCACTTCAACCTCCTCCTGGTGAGGAGTAATAACCTTTTCCTCTTGTCTTAACAACCTGGCTAGCTCTTCAGGAAGCTCATATTCTTCTTCAACCCCTTCATCAGCTTGATTGATCGGATTGTCAAAGTCATACGAAGTCATAGCCGTGCTGTTGTCGGTGCTGTCAGGAAGGCACTCTCTGCAAGGGTTCAGTTTGTTCATTTTAGTGATTGATTTTAATCTTGTTTAAAAAAGGTGAAATGAAATTATCATTTTGAAAACATCGCCATTTATTTTTTTGTACAAAAAGAAAAATGGAAAAAATAGTGAACGAAAAGGAAAAAGACTCATTTGCAAAAAGATGTCTGATATTTCATTGATTAATCTTGTTTGCACAAAAAGTACAGATAGCCCGATTACAAAATGAGTCTTGTCATCTTGGGCAAGATGCAAGACTTTGATGCATGCAATACAGGAAATAATAATTACTCTGCATGAGTAACTCTTATAATTTCCTGGGAAGACCAGTTTGAGATACTGCTCCCCGGGATCTTTGGACGAATCCAATTCTCCAGATTGCACTCCTCTTCCAGCTCGTCTTCCAAATTGTTGATAGCATCAGGGGTGAGCATCCCCCCACTGACAAAACCGGGCTTCTCAGCAGCCTTTGCTTGATGTTGTTGAGTTGGTCTGTAACCCAACCCAAATTTGTCTTTCTTCTCCTCCACAGATAAAACCTTGCCCCAGCCTTGGGCAGTTCCTTCCTCAACAACCTTCCGGGCTTGTTGGTAAGATGACATGGAGATTCCAGATACAGCAGATGCTTCATTAACATTCAGGGCCTCAAACCCTTGGCTCATTGTTTCATGGATCTCCCCATCCATCTCAATATACTTATAAGTAGCCAGATGGCTGACAAATATATCCTCCTCCCCACAGATAGTAACAACTTGGCCTTCCCACTCAAATTTTAACTTCTGGTGAAGGGTAGACGTTACTGCGCCAGCGGCATGAATCCATGGTCTACCCAACAAACAGCTGTAGGCAGGCTGAATGTCCATCACATAGAAGATCGTTTTAAAGGTTTGTGGGCCAATTGTCACAGGTAGCTCAATCTCTCCCAGCACCGATCTCTTAGAACCATCAAAGGCTCTTACTACCAGGTTGCTGGGACGCAATGCTAATCCTTCATACTCTAGCTTCACCAGGGCCTTTTTCGGTAAGACATTAAGGGATGACCCTGCGTCTACCAGTACGTGAGAAAGGACTGCACCTTTACATTCCATGGTGATGTGCAAGGCCTTGTTATGGTTGCGGCCTTCCGTTGTCAAGTCAGTATCGGTAAACCCTAGCCCGTTGCTAGCAGTAACATTTCCAACCACGGTTTCCAACTGATTGACAGTGATCTCTTCAGGTACGTAAGCTGCGTGCAAGACTTTGAGTAATGCATTCCGATGGGCTTCGGAGCACATAAGCAATGATAGTATTGAGATCTTGGATGGCGTCTGGTGAAGCTGATCCACTATTTTGTAATCACTCTTTTTGATGATTCTCATGAACTCATCAACTTCTTGATCGAATGGTGTTTTCAAAGCTTCCTTAACAGCTTGATCTTCCTGCACCGGGCTCTTTCCTTTTGCCTTGGCAGCAGCTTCTGCTTCGGCAGTGGGTCTCTGAATTGGTGGAGCAAAGAGACGTCCGCTTCGAGTGAAGCCTCCGCCTCCTCCCACATTGTCTATTTGTGGTGCAGGTGTTGATGTATCAAGAGTGATTCTCTTTCCTTCGCAGTATACGTCAGAGCCGTAGTGCCAAGGGATAGCCCTACTGCTTTCATAAGGTACTGGTCCAGGTATTGTGACAGTGACTGGACTGATGACAGCTGCAGAAGGAACTGTGATAGTTTGTGGATCATAATAAATTGTGACTGGTGCTCTGATGGGAGCAGCACTTTCTGAGTTGTAGGCAGAGTTGTTTTCAGGATCATAAAATATTGTGACGGTTGAGACATCTTCCGAGTTTGTTGCTGGAGTTGTAGGAGACATTGTCGGAAGGATGGATGTTGTTGTTGTAGGAGATTCAAATTGGAGTGGTGCTGAAGTTGTAGAAGAAAAATTTGTTGATAACTGATCAGTTGAGACGATAGATGAAGTACTTGTTGATGAAGCCGAAGAATTGTCAGGAACAATGGTTGCTGCAGTTGTAGGAGATACCGGTACTGTTGCTGATGAGATTGCTGGATTTGTTGGAAATGATGTGGTGATCTGAAGTTGGCCACTCTGAATAAGGCTATCTATGCCATTCCTCAGGTTATCGCACCCATTTACTGAAATATTGCAGTAAGCACACCCTAACTCACACCCCGGGAACATCTGACATTCGAGGAGCTGATCCTTAATCTCCACCAACGGCGTCCGAATCTGACCCACACTAGTTATTAAATAAGACGGCTTGTCTTCTTCAATAGCGTTGATTCTGGGACCACCGTGGTGCGGCATAGGATTTTTGTTGACATTGGGTGGTGGTGCAAAATTCAGAGCTTTTGAGTCTACCAGGTCTTGTACCTTCATGTGCAAGGCTCTGCACTTTTCTGTACTATGGCCAGGTGCGTTTGAATGAAAAGCACATCTGGCGTTGGAGTCATAATTCCTGGGTAGACTGTTGGGATCGGGAGGTGCCAACGTCCTTAGCTCAACTAGGTTGAGTTTCAAGAGTTGTGGCAGCAATGTAGCATACGGCATAGGGATCGGATCGATTACCCTGTTAGCTTGAGATGGCCTCTGCTGAAATGGCCTTTGCTGGTTGTTGTTGTTGGCGTTGTTGTTGTTGTTGTAATTTCTCGGAGGATACTGATTTTGTTGATGGTACTGAGGTTGTTGCTGATAGTTCTGTTGCGGAGGTTGATAAGCCGGTTGTGGGTGAGCTGGAGCGGGAATGGTGACTGCTGCCACAGACCTGTGAACATATTGGGGCCTGCCCCTGTTGGTGTGGATGGCATTGGTCTCGCCAGTTCTTCTCGGGCCTGCAAAAGGCTTCCTTGTACTACTGGACGAGCTGGCACCATTGTCAGAAATCTTGCCCATTTTTAACAGGCTCTCAATTCTCTCCCCAGCTATGACAACATCTGCAAAGCTAGTGGACGAGAAGGCAGCTAGCCTATCAATGTAAGTCCCCTGAAGGGTGTTCATGAACATATCAGCCATCTCCCTTTCTGACATAGGTGGCTGGACAGCAGCAGCAAGCTGTCTCCATCTTTGAGCATATTCTCGGAAGCTCTCTCTAGATGACTGTGACATTCCCATTAGGAGGGTCCTGTTGGGTGCCATATCCAGATTATACTGTTACTGTCTGATGAAGGCCTCTGCCAGGTCCTTCCAGCATCTAATAGTTGCTCTTGTCAGATGGGAATATCATTCCCTCGAAGCTCCAGTCAAGCTATCCTCAAAATAGAACATCCACAGCTTCTCGTCCATGGTATAGGCTTTTAGCCTCCCGAGAAAAGATTGTAGATGGGTCCGAGGACAGGAAGTCCCATTATACTTCTCAAAGCATGGTGGCTTAAACTTGTGGGGAATCCTGACCCCATCTACCAAGCCCATATCCATAACATCAAAACCCAAAGAGTTTTGAGACTCTAAGGATCTTAATTTCTCAGCTATCTCATCCAGCCTTCTATCATAAGCTTCCTCCCCAGCACCCATTACAGTGAATTGGTCCTCCTGAGGGTCTTCTTGCAGTACCCTGGCTGCAGTGGCAGTCCCTTGAACATTTGCAGGGATGTTGACCTCAGGATGGAGGTGTGGGCCAAATACAAGGGGGTTAACATGGGGTTGGACCCTTTCATTGTTGCTGGTGCCGACAGTCCCTATATGTGGATCTTCTTGATTTTGCCTTTCCACCATGGCTCTCAATCTTTCTTGGCTCTGAGCCATGTTGTTCATCACTTCCATGAACTGAGTCATCTGTGTTCTCATCTCCAATCTTTCGTTTGCCATTTGATTTCTAACCTCTGCAAGGTCCTGCTGTACCTGATCCATCTGTATGCCCGGAAGGTTATTACGGGTGGGGTACCTGTGTGGTCGGTTGAGTGGAAACCCTCGTCGTCGAGCAATAATTCCTGAACATCACAACAGAGTTAGCAACAACAAAACAAAAACCTACAAAACAAACAAAGGGTTAGCATGCAATGCAGTATGCTTATTTTTTTTCAAGGTATCCAGCTTGGCATTTAGTTTTGACCCTTCCAGACCCTTGAAGATGATGCTGTTGATGTTGCTTTCGAAGTAAACTCGGATGGAACAAACTAATACATATATTACAAAAGGCCAATGGTACACAGTTTGTTTACAAATACAAGCCCTATGAGGGGTCAAAATACATTTCAAGAAGATAAAAGTACATGGAATGAAAGCAACAACAAAAAAATGGTCAAACACCAAGACCAAACTCATCCTCCCGAACTTCCTTTAGAAGTGCTTCGGTCACAGGATCAGCCGGACGCTCCGTAAGGTTCCTGATAAGGAGGTTCCGAGTAGTAACAGCTGCAGTTAGCTTCTTGTGTTGACTTTGGTCCTTTGACCTCTTCACTCCAGCTCTGATCTTCAGCTCTGATATCTCCCTCTGGGCTGCTGCCAGGGCTTCCTGTTGCTCTTTTGCACTAGCTTCCATCTGCTCCATCTTGTCTTGGACCCTCTTGTCCTCCAGAGTACGAGCCTCGGTGATCCTGACCCACCTAGCCTGACTCTCCTTCAAATACAAGTCTGTCCTGGCTTTCTGGAATTGGGCTTCCTTGCAAGCATTCTTCAGGATTTGTTCTCCAGCCCTAGACTTCTTAATGTACTCTTCAGACTTCTCAATTCTAGCCAAATGCTCTTTCTTCAACTTTTCCAACCTTTCAATATCCAAGCTTCCATCCCTCCTCTCATAGAGGGTCTTCTGCAAAGCTTGAGTCAACTTCTCATTTCTCTCTTTCAATTCCTCAAACTCCTCTAAGCTGACAGTTGCTGGAGGTGGTGTTGTGGAAGACCCAGGCATATCCTCTATAGTAAAGTGCATCCCAGAGAATTGAGCCCTGGCATGGGACCAATCATAGTATTGTGCTGATGCCACATTATTGCATCTTCCAAGAATAGTTATCCCTTTAGTCTGCACATTGTCCCAGGCCCAGGCTGCCTGCCTAACAATAGCCAGATTAGGCTTGTTCTCACAATAAAGAGTCTCAACCAAGTCCTGTGCCTTAGGAGTGTGGACCAGTGCATAGCCCAGTTGTCTTTTGAACAGCAGAGGGTTGTAATTAATACTACCCTTAACTCCTATTAGGGGCACATTGGGGAAATGCCCACAGCTGGTGATGATATCCCTGCCTTTGGTGCCTTGAGTACACCATCTGATATCGGCTGAAGTTAGAGTAGTAAGTCTTCCAGCCCAGTTTTTCTGCTAATGAGGGTTTAAAAATGCATCTGTCCTGGGCAAATGCCTGAGAAGCCAAGTGTGGAACAAAGGAGCACAACACCTCACTAATCTTCCTCTCTGCTTTTCATTCCTCTGATGCACTGAATAGTAGAGATCCCCCAATAAAGTGGGTACTGGGTTCTTCAGGATGAAAAGATGGATTGCATTCTTGCTAACAAATCGAGGCTCATCTGCAAATAATATGATCCCATATATGCTCAGGGCCAATAAAGCACAGACTGCTTTCCACTCTCCTAAAGAAGCTTTCAAGGTGGCTTGAGAGATCAAGAAATCCAGATGCAAGCCAGGGATTCCAGCCTTAGAAGTCATATGCTGCCCAATCAGGACTGGTTCCAGATGTAATGCCTTTGCTACATCTTCTTTACCAGGAAAGACCATCTCAGGGTTGAAAGGGACTCCACCCCTGATAGGTATACCAACTAATGATGAGTATTCTTCCAATAAGGGGCCCAGCTGAAAGTCCTGAAAAGTGAAACATCTCAGTGGGGGATCATAAAACTGAAGGCAAGTGTGGATCAGGCTTCTCTGTGAGGGGTCCAGATCCATGACCATATCAAGTATATCTCCATAGTGTTCCCTGAACAGTGGTATATGGTCTGGAGTGATCAGGGTCTGAATCCTCCTGATGTCAGCTAACTCTGGCTGGAAGAAGTGGTAGGTGATGTTACTCTTTTTAGGTGCCATGATGTTGAGACTGAGTAGAGACAAGTGTTGATGGTGATACTGAAGAATGGGCCACTGGTTGGCTGGTGCAAGTGACTGAAGTAGATAGCTGACAGCTGAAGCAGGTGCTGATGAAGACAGGTCAATACTGAAGATGGGGTCAAAACCAAAACCAAATGAAGATGGATACCCTGAAACACAAATAAGCAAATGTCAATATGATGCAATGATTATGTATGCAAATGATATGCAAGGGTTTGTGACTGAGCTGGATCTGATCAAAAGCTCTGATATAAGTCCATGTGTGTAAGAAATCCAGATGGAGGTCTATAAGTCCAGTAACCAAGGTGGGGGGCTCAAATAAAGAGCCACATGTCCAGGTTTTAGAATCACAAGAACTGTTCCAACATGGAGTATTCTTAATCAATTCAAAGTAACAGGGTATTCTGAGGTCAAGGTACCTGCAAACCTGTAAACAGCCCAACCCCCTCACAGGTGGTGATCTAAAACAAGGATCCTCAGACTTGGATCAGTTATGAGAAGTGTAAACACTTCTAACCCGGAGGTACAGTGTTTACAATAACCATAAAAGTTCCTCCTCTAATTCACCTCAGTTTCTGAAGGTCAATACTAAAAGGTCATCCAGACTTAGCAGGCTTCCCAGATAGCCCTAGCATTGCAGGAAATCTGCAACACAGAGTTCTCAAGAAGAAACCTATATCTGAACCGTGTTTCATATTCCCGCACCAGACCGAGATGGAATGGGAAAGAATATGATTCACTCTAGCCTAGGTGTCACTCAGGTCCCAGGTATAGGACCTTAAACTCTCAATAGAACACCCACCCACCAAAGCAAACAAACAGATCCAGCCAGCAGCACAGTATGACAATATGATATAATGCAAAGCTATAAAGAAAGCAGTAAACAACTGTACATAAAGCAAAAATAAATACAAATATACCAACACAAATAAGCACATAACACCCCAGTAAACACAAATCAATCAAGCGCTAGGAGGAACCCACAAAAAGAACCAGAAGCCCTGGTTACAGTATAAGGGTCCCCAGCAGAGTCGCCAAGCTGTCGCTCCCGATAAGTGGGACCAGGCCCAGATAAAGGTACAGACGCGAACGGTCGGCGAGAGGGACAATGAGAACACACAGTCGTGAACTCACTGGAGATGAATAGAGTCGCCAGCTAGGCATTTTTATCCCGGAGGAAAGGTAATGCTGCATAGACCTAGAAAGATATGGATAAGACGGTTGCGAACCAGAGAGACTGAGGAAGGGGGTTGGTTACAACCTGGGAAGGTATTAGCACCCAGATTGTCCGCCGTACTCGACGGGATCCACGCTTAAGAGATTTGTGTTTTAAAGGGGTAGTGTCAGTGCAATTTGTGTATAAAGAGCTGGAAAAAGGATGTACAGGTGTCAGTGTAAAAGAAGTGAAGTGTAATAAGTGAAGTGTCAGTGTAAGGAAAGAGTATGCTCATGATCATGAGGCTAAGAGAATGATGCTGGAAAGAGGGGGAATATACAGAGACTTTTGTTCGATAACTGTTAAGTTATGCCTACGTATCCTCTCGTGCAATGAGGAAGTCAGAACACCGTAGTTCGACCCAAAGAGACTGAAAGATGGATTGACTTGTTAACTGCTTCCTTGTCTATGCTCAAGTGTATGACTTGTCTGGCTCAGGTGCAAACTGTCTTGCATTAGACGGAAGAAACAAGTTCTCGTTTGCGAGTGAAGATGATGAGAAAAGAATCCCGGAGGAGACGATTATTGTTTGTTTTTGTATTTTCAGTCTTTTATTGCTTTTGAAAGTTTGTCATAAATTAATGAGCTTAAGCCTAAACCAATGGGTTAGTAAACTCATCACATCTTCCCTCTGATTAGGGGTAATGAGAATACCTTAAGTGTGAAGTCAGATTCTCACACTTAATCACCTTTGGGGTAGGATTAAGATCATTAACCTACTTGTGATTATTTAGATGTTTTTGGTGTTTTTGTTTAGTGTTAAGTAATGAAATTAAGCCATAATCAGGGATTAAACAGACTCATTACACCATCCTAATAGAAGGATAATAGATGAGAGTGTTTAAGCTGAGGAAAGCTCCTCAACTTAATCCATGATTAGGGATTAAACTCATGACATAACAAGCCTTTGATTAAGTGAATTTTATTTAATGGTATGATGATGAAGTGATTTTTATGATTTGTAAGACAACTTGAGGGGGACTTGTCCATTAACACTAGGGTTAGTCCTTCTTAACCATTTAAGGAAGAATTAGAACCCTAATGCAAGGCCCAAGTTACAAGCTTGATGTCTTGATGATTATTAGATGGATTGATTAAAGGATTTAAACACATTAAGGGTTTAACACTTAGGATTAAAGTTATACACTCCATCCTAAGAGAAGGATGCAGACATAAGTTTAATCACAAAGCCTTAAAGCCTTTAGGGTTTAGTCCCTGATTATGAGATGGGAAGAGAAGACTCAAAAGAGACACAAAGGTAAAACTAAATGGGGGACTAATCAAAACCCTAATCATTGTCATGCTTGGTTGTTCCTAAGGTTTGTGAGGTTTACAAGAAAAGTCTTCAATGGAACCACCAGGAAGCAGATGAAAGGATCAAGAGAAGCAAAGTGACTTGCTTCATTCAAGAAGTCAAGTCACTTGAAGAAAGAAAGTGGGAAGAAGAAGAATGAGCAAGCTCAAACTCAAACACAAATAGAAATGCAGCATGGATGCAAGAGAGATGAAAAGAAAAGTTATGAGAAGTGAAGGCAAATTCACTTCTCAAATTCACTTACCACCTGAAATGTTAGAAAAGAAATGCAATGCAATGCAAAATGGGATGAGATGACATGATGAGAAACAAAACCAGAAGCATGTTGATGATGATAATGATGCTATGAAGTGATACAAACATGAAACAAGGCATGGAGATGATCATACAAGCTTATGGATGCAGATGAAGCAAGTTAAGAAGCATGGACATACATGAAAAGTTATGAAGTGCACATGGCATACAACATGGCAGATACCTGATGCAATGATCAATCATGCTTTCAATATGTCTTATGATGTCAAATGAATCACATGGAGGCATGGAATGTCATGGCAAGTCATGTTATGCAGGAGAATGCAAGATGGATGCAAATGGAGGCTCAAATTAGGGTTTATGAACAATGCATCAAACAAAAACCAAAATCAGAAGCAGACACTAAGATAAAAAATTGAAAATGCCACTCAAAGGACCCCTTATCCTATACTAAACCAATGCCCAAAGGAGAAGTCTCAACTCCTAACCAAACTCAAGTTATGATTTTCACAAGTTTGCTAGGGTTTTAGGGTTTCCAAAGAAGAAAATTATCAAACAAATGGAAAATGAAAGATCAAATCATGGCCATTTAATCTCACAAACTACATGCTAAACACAATGCAATGCAAGAAGAATCAATGTCCAACTCCTCATGAATAGGCAGAAATGATTTTTTGAACTATGGATCAAATTAATGCACAAAAATGATTTTAATTCAATGAAAACTTCTCAAAATGCATCAAGATCAAAAACGAAATTTGGTTTGAAGGTTGGACAATGTTTCTAAATGTCTTAGAACATTTCATGAATTTTTTTGGTGATTTTTAAATACCTAAAAGTATTTTTAATAAATTAATTTCCATTAATCAATTAAAAATAAACTTTTAAATATTTTAAAATACTTTTAAAATGCTAAAAATAAAAATAAAAATATTTTTGTGTTTTAAAAATTGATGAAACTCTTGACAAAAAGTTTCATAATTTTTAAAACAATTTTACTATTTTTAATAAATTGTGGAAGTTAAATGAAAAAAATGAAATAAAAAAATGAATTAAACTGAAGTCAACTGAGTGGAGGGCCAGGATTGAGTCTGGATTTGAATGGGTTGACCACGCGCGTGAATGAAGGGTCTAGATTGCTTCTGGGTTAATTAATTTAATTATAATTAATTAAAACTAACTAAAGGGATTAGGGCTAACTGAGTGAATCCAGGCCACACATGCGCGCGGGAGGTCAATGGGGTCAAAGGATCCTACGCTCTACATTCAAATGGACTTAATGACCTGAGAATAGGGCAAAACAAATTCAGGTGACCGGAGGGGAGCTCCGGTCATCTTCCCCGGCGACCCCAAAACCCTAGTTCATGATTCAGGCATCTAATCAACAAATTAAACACAGCCAAACAATCCTCTAACAACATAGGTCACGAATCCACCCTCAAACATCATTTAAACACCAAGAATCAGGCAAATCGAAAGCAACAAAATCCACGGGTGAAATTTCAGAGTAACAATACAAACTCATTTCTCATCTATTTTTGATTCTAAAGGCATCCCCATGACCAGCAAGACATAAGCAACCAGATTATAACTTAAAATGCAAGCTTTGGGAAAAAAATGTTCATGTTCATACCTGAGCTGGAAAGCTTCAATACTGAGCTTCCAGAGCCTCCTTTGCGTGCAAATGAACTTCTTTGTCTCCCCTGATGCTAATGGAAGGCTTGGAATGAGCTTAGACAAGCTGCTTTGAGAAATCCAGTTCTGGTGTAGCAGAAAATGGAGTTTGTGTGTGAGTGGTTTCAAGCTCTGTTAATGGTTGGTTCTTGCTCTCTTGAGTGTGTTTGACTTTTTAGTGAAGAAAAATGGGATGTTTGATGGCTGGGAAGTGAGATTCGAAGGTTCTGGCTGTGAGGATGAAAAATGGTGAAGCTATGTTCTTGCTCAGTTCAAGCCTGAGTCTTGTTGGTTTCTGCTCAATGAAGCAAGGTGAGTTGATATGTGGAATTGGTTTTAGTGTTTTAGGCCTGTGGAAGATGATTCGAAGGAAAATGCAGATTGGGGTGAGTTTGTGTATGCTGTGCTAGGGCTTGTTTCAGGCTAGCTTGATGTATGAAATGGCCAGCATTTGCTTTGCATAAAAGACTCCCATTGGTCAGATGATGTGACCTGGCCTGCTGTGATAGGTAAGTCACCTTTTGCAAAAAGTCCACTTTGTTGTAAGAGAGGCATGGGCTAAGCTCTAGCTTGGTACAAGTATGTGGGCTGGCGCAGCATGGTATGTGAGTGAAGCTAGAAAGGTTCAACAGCCAATGCAGCAAGTTGGTGAAGTGTGATCATGAGTTTTGCAAGTTGGTTCCTTTGGTTCACATGTGACTATCTTGCTACACAAGCCATGAAACATGAGAAACTTTGGCTCAAATCTGATTTTTAGGTCACATAGAATGTTTGTGCAATGGTTTGATGTCAATTAGAAGTTACAATTTGCCTTGGTTCATGATTTTGCAAATTTCTCATTTGAGGCATGTCTTGAAAATTAATGATTTTTGCCAACTTTGTCACACCATAACTTTTGATCCAAAATGAATTAGGTCATGTTCTTGTACTTTTTGAAAAGGGAAAAATGTATTCTACAACTTTCATGACCAAAGTTTTTCCATTTGAAGCATTTTTGGATCAAAAAGCAAGGCTTGAAAAATGGCATAAAATGACATATTCTTGAAAAGTCAACTATGCCCAAAAAAGTCAACTTTGCAAAAACTTCAAATTCTTGAATTTTGTGAACTTCAACCTTCTTTCATGATCAAATAAAGATCATATACACTCAAAAATGATGAAGATCACCCCTTGGTTGGGTCATTGGGGGCCTCAGATGCCCTGATTTTGCACTGACTTGTCCAGAAAGTCAACTCTTGATCAGATGACTTCCCCATGGAATTTCTTCATGAAAATTGCTATGCATACTCCCTATACCATATAGAGACCAATGGAAACAAGAATGACCAAAAAAATTGGAGTTATGGCCTCTGAAACCAAAACCCTAATTTTAGGTCAACTGTGTAGTCAAACTTGGCTCTGCATCCATACCAATCCCAGTTCTTGTGATTCTTTTGCATTTTTGACTTTGAGAGGATGTAATATGATATAAGAACACTCATGGATCCCTTTGAAGTGATTGATGGCCTTTGGGAGTGGCTCAAGAGGCTCTTGGACTGCTCAGATCACAAACCCTAGGTGCAGATGACTTAGAAACTATGCAGTGAATCAAAAATGAGATATGAGATGATATGATTGTGTTTATGCATATGAAATGATCACAAGCCATGGTGTGAATGGGTGAGGGCAAATTTGGGGTGTTTACAGCAACAACCTTATTTTCCGCAACAAAGAACATACAACAATAACAACAACAACCAACAGCAGCGCCCCTTTCAGTAGAGACCATATCAGGAAAATAGGGTGATTGACCCCATTCCTATGCCTTATGCTGCTTTACCACCACAACTCCTGAAGCTTAACCTGATTGAGTTATGTTCGTTGGCTCCACCAAATCCTCTCAATCTCCCAAAGAATTATGATGCCAATGCCAGGTGTGCCTTTCATTCCAACGCACCTGGTCACAATACTGAGAAGTGTAGAGCATTGCAAATGAAGGTTCAGGACTTGGTCGATTCCAAAGCTCTCAATTTTGCACCTCCTCCAAATGTTAAAAGAAATCCTATGCCTAATCATGGTGGGCCTACGATTAATTCCATAGAAGAGGACCAACCATCTGAACTAATTGATGATGTTGCACAGATTCAAACACCGTTGGCAGATGTCAAAGCTCATCTTTTAAGATGTCAAGTGTTCCCGGGTTGTGAGGCCTGCTGCGAATCGTGCAAAACTGCTATTAATGGTTGTGAGAGGCTAAGGTTTGGCATGGATGGCCTTATCAGAGATGGAATTTTGAAAATTACCACAACGGATCCTTCAACATCAACAATTCTTTCTTCGGCAACAATAGATCCTCCTACAACAGCAACAACTATCATTCCCACTGATTCATCCACAACTCCAGCAATCACTCTATCCATTATTTCAACAGATCAGAGTTCAGCAAC
Source organism: Lathyrus aphaca (assembly GCA_963966055.1). Lineage (NCBI taxonomy): Eukaryota > Viridiplantae > Streptophyta > Magnoliopsida > Fabales > Fabaceae > Lathyrus > Lathyrus aphaca. The sequence goes on from OZ014523.1 coordinate 316,005,680, forward strand.
ATATACTTCTACAACATCAGCACCCATGTTATCAACGAAAACACTTACAACACCAGCAAACATTAATGAAGAAGTCTCAACGGTCACGATCTATTATGACCCAGCAAATGTTCATCCCAACAACAATTTCCAACAACAAACTGCAACACCTACTGTCAGATCTCCAGTCACAATCTACTACGACCCGCATACCATCACAGTTCCTTCCGCTGCAGCAATCAGTCCGGTCACCATTACGGTGCCTGGACCTGTTCCTTATGAAAGCAATAATGCCATACCTTGGCACTACGGCTCTGATCTTTACTGCGAAGGGAAGAAGATCACTCTAGATTCATCAACCTCTTCACCACAAGTTGACAATGTTGGGGGAGGCAAAGGCTTCACCAGAAGTGGACGCCTTTTTGCCTCACAAATACAAAGACCCAGTGTCGAAGCAGAAGTTGTTGTTAAGGCAAAAAGGAAGAATGTGGTGCTTGAAGAGCCAGCTGTTAAGGAAACTCCAAAAACGTCTTTTGAACAAGAGGTAGATGAGTTCATGAGAATAATCAAAAAGAGTGATTACAAAATGGTGGACCAGCTTCATCAGACACCCTCCAAAATCTCTATATTATCATTGCTAATGTGCTCCGAAGCCCATAGGAATGCACTATTGAGGGTCTTGTACGCAGCATACGTGCCGGAAGAGATTACGGTTAATCAGCTTGAAACAGTGGTTGCAAATGTTAACACCAGTCATGGATTGGGCTTCATAAATGTTGATTTAAAGACGGAGGGACGCAATCATAACAAGGCTTTACATATGACCTTAGAATGCAAAGGTGTTGTTCTTTCTCATGTACTGGTAGACACTAGGTCTTCGCTCAATGTCCTCCCAAAGAAAGCCTTGGTGAAGCTGGAGTATGATGGTTTGGCTTTACGTCCAAGTAACTTGGTGGTGAGAGCATTTGATGGCTCTAAGAGATCAGTGCTTAGAGAGATTGATCTACCTGTGATGATTGGCCCACAAACCTTTAAAACTACCTTCTTCGTGATGGACATACAGGCGGCCTACAACTGTTTGTTGGGTAGACCCTGGATTCACGCCGCTGGCGCTATTACATCTACCCTTCACCAGAAGTTAAAATTTGAGTGGTAAGGCCAGATCATCACAATCTGCGGGGAGGAAGACATTTTCGTTAGCCAGCTGGCTACTTACAAGTATATAGAGATGGATGGAGAGATCCATGAGACTATGAGTCAGGGGTTTAAGGCCCTTAACATCAATGAAGTAACTACTGTGTCTGGAACTTCCATCACTTCATATCAACAGGCCCGGAAGGTTGTTGAGGAGGGTACCGCTCTAAGCTGGGGCAAGTTATTGCCAGTAGAAAAGAAAGAAGACAGATTCGGGTTGGGTTACATACCAACCCGGCAAGATCAACCGGAGGCTGCAACAGAGCCCAAATTTGTCAGCGGGGGAATGCTTACCCTGGATGCTGTGAACAGTCTGGGAGACGAGGAAGAAGACGAGCGCAACCTGGAAAGCTGGATACGTCCAAAGATCCCGGGGAACCAAGTCTCTAACTGGTCTTCCCAGGAAATTATAAGAGTTACTCCTGTAGAGTAATTATTATTTCCTGTCTTTTAAGCATGCATCAAGTCCTGCATCTTGCCTAAGGTGTTAGGACTCAGTTTGTAATCAGGCCATCTTGTATTTTGTGCAAACGATCAATTAATGAATATCAGGACATCTTTTGCAAACAAATATTTTTTTTGCTCACTATTTTTCATTTTACATTTTTTGTACAAAACAATAAAATGGCAATGTTTTCAAAATAATAACTTCATTTTCACTTTTTCTAAGCAAGATAAAACTGATCACTAAAATGAACAAATCTAAACCCTTGCAGAGAGTGCCCTCCAGACTGCACCGACAAAGACACTGCTATGACTTCTTATGACTTCGACAATCCGATTAATCAAGCCGATGAATGGGTTGAAGAAGATTATGAGCTACCTGAAGAGCTAGCCAGACTGCTAAGGCAAGAGGAGAAGGTTATCACTCCTCATCAGGAGGAAGTTGAGACAGTTAATCTTGGCACCGAAGAAGACTTGAAAGAAGTGAAGATCGGGGCCCGTCTGCAAGATTCAGTGTAGGAACAACTTATTGACATGTTGCGAGAGTACGTTGATGTCTTTGCTTGGTCATACCAAGACATGTCAGGTCTGGATACCGACATTGTTATGCACAAGCTGCCACTAAAAGAAGATTGTCCTCCAGTAAAACAGAAGCTACGTCGTACTCGTCTGGATATGGCAATGAAGATTAAAGCAGAGGTACAAAAACAGTGGGACGCCGGTTTCCTTGCTGTGACTAGTTACCCGCCGTGGGTTGCTAACATTGTACCTGTGCCTAAGAAGGATGGCAAAGTATGGATGTGTGTGGATTACCAGGATCTGAATAGAGCTAGCCCGAAAGATGACTTCCCATTACCTCACATTGATGTATTGGTCGACAACACGGCTCAGTTCTCGGTATTCTCCTTCATGGATGGATTTTCAGGATATAATCAGATCAATATGTCACCTGAAGACATGGAGAAGACAACTTTCATCACACCCTGGGGCACAATCTGTTATAAGGTAATGTCGTTCGGACTGAAGAATGCTGGTGCAACTTATCAACGGGCTATGGTAACATTATTCCACGACATGATCCACAAAGAAATTGAATATTATGTGGATGACATTATTGCCAAGTCCCTCACAGAAGAAGACCATCTGGTAAATTTGTTGAAGTTGTTCAAACGTCTGAGAAAATACCAGTTGAAGTTAAAGCCCAACAAATGCACATTTGGGGTACGTTCCGGTAAGCTGCTAGGATTTATTGTAGGTGAAAAGGGAATTGAAATTGACCCTGACAAAGTCAAAGCTATTCAAGAGATGCCTGCACCAAAGACTGAAAAAGAGGTTCGGGGGTTCCTAGGTAGATTGAACTACATATCACGGTTCATATCTCACCTTAATGCAACATGTGAGCCCCTGTTCAAGTTTTTAAGAAAAGATCAAACGGTCAGGTGGAATAAAGACTTCCAGAAGGCTTTTGACAAAATCAAGGAGTACTTACAAGAACCTCAAATCCTTATGCCTCCAGTTGAAGGAAGACCTCTAATAATGTACCTGATAGTATTAGAAGGATCAATGGGGTGTGTGTTGGGCCAGCATGACGAGTCTGGTTGAAAAGAGTATGCAATATACTACCTACGCAAAAAGTTTACCGACTGTGAACAACGTTATTCATTGCTCGAGAAAACTTTTTGTGCTTTAGCATGGGCTGCTCGCCGACTAAGACAGTATATGTTAACCCACACTACCTTATTGATCTCAAAGATGGATCCAGTCAAGTACATATTTGAGAAGCTAGCACTTACCGGAAGGGTTGCAAGATGGCAAATTATTCTGACCGAATATGACATTCAGTACACATCTAAAAAATCCATCAAAGGCAGTGTACTGTATGACTATCTAGCTGAGAAACCCATTGATGATTACCAGCCAATGAGATTTGACTTCCCTGATGAAGACATCATGTTCCTAATAGCAAAAGACCAGGAAGAGCCTGTTCATACTGAAGGGTCTGACCCAGAAGAAGAGTGGACAATGATGTTTGATGGGGCTGTTAACATGAATGGTTGTGAAGTTGGTGCAGTGCTCATTACACCCAAAGGAATTCATATGCCTTTCTCGGAAAAATTCACCTTTGCATGCACTAACAACGAAGCTGAATACGAAGCCTGTATCATGGGTCTTGACGAAGCCATTGACCTCAGGATCAAGACTTTAACTATATTCAGAGATTCAGCTTTGGTAATCAATCAGACCAATGGCAAATGGTACACCCACCAAGAGCATTTGATTCCCTACCGGGATTATACAAGGAGATTACTGACTTTCTTCACTACAGTCAAACTTGAGGATATCCCTCGATATGAAAATCAATTTGCAGATGCTCTGGCTACCATTTCCTCCATGATCAAAGTTCAAGTTGCCAACTTTGTGCCTCGGATTTCAGTATCCAGACTTGACAGACCAGCATACGTATTCTCTGTGGACGTTGCTAAAGATGACAAGCCTTGGTTCCATGACATCAAATGCTTCTTAGAGGATCAAACATACCCACCTGGGGCATCTTCCAATGATAAGAAGACATTAAGAAGGCTAGCTGGTAGTTTCTTCCTGAATACTGATGGTTCCTTGTACAAGAGAAACTTTAACATGGTAGTTCTCAGATGTGTTGATAAGACAGAAGCATACTTGCTGATGCACGAGGTGCATGAAGGATCTTTTGGTACCCATGCTGGAGGACACGCAATGGCTAAAAAGTTATTGAGATCAGGTTACTACTGGATCACAATGGATTCAGACTGTTGTGCCTATGCCAGGAAGTGTCATAAATGCCAGATTTATGCAGATAAAGTGCATGTGCCTCCGAATCCTTTGAATGTGATGTCTTCACCTTGGCCCTTTGCCATGTGGGGCATTGACATGATTGGAAAGATCGAACCGAATGCTTCAAATTGCCACAGATTCATCCCGGTAGCCATTGATTATTTCACCAAGTGGGTTGAAGCAGCTTCGTATGCAAATGTCACCAGACAAGTGGTAGCCATATTCCTGAAGAGGTACATCATCTGTCAGTATGGAGTACCCGAGCGAATCATTACTGATAATGGTTCCAACTTGAACAATAGAATGATGGCAAAGCTGTGTCGGGACTTCAAGATCCAACATCACAACTCTTCTCCTTACAGACCAAAGATGAATGGCGCTGTTGAGGCAGCTAACAAGAATTCAAGAAGATTGTGCAAAAGATGGTGGTTACATACAAATACTGGCATGAGATGCTACCATTTGCCTTGCATGGGTACCGTACCTCAATTAGAACATCCACTGGGGCAACATTGTATCAGCTTGTGTATGGTGTGGAGGCAGTCCTACCTGTTGAAGTTGAATTACCCTCTTTATGGGTATTGATGGATGTCAAGTTGAATGAAGTAGAATGGGTCCGTTCTTGGTACAATCAACTGAATCTGATTGAAGAAAAGAGATTAGCTACAATCTGTCATGGGCAGCTTTATCAGAAGAGAATGAAGAAAGCCTTTGATCAGAAAGTCAGACTTCGAGAATACCAAGTAGGAGATCTTGTGCTCAAAAGACTCCTTCCTCCTCATACAGACCACAGGGACAAGTGGACTCCAAACTACGATGGCCCATTCATAGTAAAGAAGGTTTTCTCTGGTGGAGCACTGATGCTCACTACTATGGATGGTGAAGATTTCCTGTCCCCTGTGAATTCAGATGCAGTTAAAAAATACTTCGCATAAATGACCCGCTGGACATAAAAACAGAATGTAAGTCCAGGAAAAAATAGGGCATCCCGGCGAGTCAAAAACAGAATAAAAGACTCGGGCAAAAATAAGGGAAAATGAAAAAAAAAATGTACACCCGCTGAGTTGAAAAGCCTCATTGGACAGCTCAGGCAAAAATGGGTATCCTGGTGGATTGAAAACCCGAAAGGGCGATCCACGCAAAATTAGGGAATAAGCGAACAACTGCATTCTGAATTCATTTGTATCACTTGCAACATGGCAAACTTTGAAAGGTTAAAGCATCAGTCAGAATTAACTTTCTTCAGAAAGCAAGATGAGAAGAACGTCAAGGTCATATGGGTCATAGCAAAGGGAATCTCACTAAAGCGTCGTCAACATTGCCAGCACCTTCATTTTTTTCAATTTGTAACAATCTCCTCATTTCAGGGGATTTGTTTCTTTGACTGTACTTGCCAATTCAGGGCACACAAATTAATAAAACCAGAATTTTCAGTCACATTTCGTCTTGTACATTTTTGTTTCGTCTGCAAAATGTCTGATATTCATTATATGATAATTGCATAAAACAGATGTGCCTTTCTAAATTACATGCTTGCAGGAAATGTATTTTACTCCTAAAGAGTATCTAAACTCCTATGATGGAATTCGGTAAGGGATACCTCGGGGCACTTGTGCGTTTCTTTGTCTTAACAGGATTGCAGGTATTCAATTCGCAATATGGGGCATGCCAAGCATACTTCCTCCCCTGACAGTATTTGGATTGTTTTTCCCCAGCGGAGTTGCAAGCACCACTTCTCTAGCACATCTTCAAGAAGCATCAGAAAATGCTCATTTCCCCAGCTGAATTATCAAGTCTCCTCATCCTCAGCAGGATCCCCACAGAAATGTTTAGGAAGATCGTTCAGTGATTTTCCCTCCCAACAGAGCACCAGATCTCTCAGGGAATCATCTCCCCACAGAGCTCCAGCCTCCTCCCGGAAGAGCAATGTCTGAATTTCCCCCACAACAAAGTGACGAAAGCTTCCATGTCCCCAACTGGGCTCCTCATTACAAAGATAGGTCTATCAGTGACCTATTTCCCTGAGCAGAGTCATATATTTTAAAAGATCTACCAATAATATCATCCCCAGCTGGGATATCCTGTCAAGCAGATCAGTCAGAGATCTCCACAAGCAGCTGGATCCGAATCCCGAGCCGGTTTCTTTTGCATAATCATAGCATTCGCATCATAAATCACCACAAAAGCGTAGCATTCCGTCTAATACGGAGCATTACGGCAAAAATCAAACATATTGCGCAATCACAAGTCGGGTTCGAACTAGTCACCTGTAAATATCAACAGCACCTCATCAGTAATACACAAAATATGTTCCTTCATTTCCCCAGCAGAAAGCCAAAGCGTCCCCTTTGCACTCTCCAACATAAGTACATGTTTATATATACTCATTCGACACTCGTCCTTGTCATATCACCCCCCTGCAAATATAAGCCACAAATATCCTTTTGAATACAGAAACTTCCATACTGTTTTTGACACCCGTCCATGTCACCACTCCCCAGCATGGTTACCCAAACACTTATTATAATACACTCTTGTTGACACTCGTCTGTGTCATTCTTCCCCCACAGGTTTCCAGAACACCTTTTACACTTATAAGTTCATAACTTATATGTTTCCTCTTATGACACCCGTTTGTGTCATACTCTCAAGTTGAACACTCGTCTGTGTCTCACCAATGCTAATCTTTATTCATACAGATACTCGTCTGTATCTTGTATACACCACTTATTTCCCCTCATATTCAACACTCGTCTGTGTTCTTTGTTAACCAGTTGGTACTCGTCCGTACCATCATCTCTGAGCATGCGTCAGCATTTGTTTCTACCGATACTCGTTTGTATCATAATCTTAAGGATGCCCGTCCGCATCTTTAATCTATACACAGCGTCAAACACTTATACCTTTCATTTCTTGGATGTAAACACCCGTCCGTGTTTACTATTCCCCAGCGAAGTCCCCCAGTAAAATTTCTTTTCGACCTGACATTCGTCCTATGTCATGATACTTTCGGCAGTCGTACCCTGCCAGGTGATCGTCCTTCACCTTTGGATGACCTTCCCTCATCTTTCTCCCATCGGAGTCTCCATTATTGGAACCCTTTTATATCCGGAATTCGTCCTATGTCGTGATATTTTGCAGCCGTCCCCTGCTAGGTGATCGTCCTTCACCTTCTTTATGATCGTCCTTCATCATTTTATCTGATGGTCGTCCCCATAGTTGATCTTGTTATCCGGCATTCGTCCTATGTCATGATACAACCCCGAGAGCAGTCGTACCCTGCTAGGTGATCGTCCTTCACCTCTTGATGATCGTCCTTCATCATACTTATCCGATGGCCGTCCCCATCGTCGACCTTTCCTATCTGACATTCATCTATGTCGTGATAAAGAGCAGCCGTCCCCTGCTAGGTGATCGTCCTTCACCTTTTGATAACCGTACCTCATTGTTTATTTAATTTATGCTTTGAACCTGATGGTCGTCCCTATCATTTCCTTTATTTTAATCCCCAGAGAGTCTTATTTCTTAACCTGATGGCCGTCCCCATCATGATCCCTTTATTTCCCCAGCATGTCGGTCGTCCCCGTCATTGCTTTATCCCCAGCAGTCATCCTTTGCTCGATGTTCGTCCTCCATCGCCCGCACTTTATAATCATACTTTATTTTCCACTTACAATCTATATCCCTTTTCTTCTTCTCCTCAGTGAGTGCAAATTTCGGACTGTCTTTGGTATTCAATCACAAGTTATCTTGTTTGTCTGTTAAGCCAGGCGCTTACATCCTACATAGCTAACTCATGCTTGAATAGGGGAAGTTGTAAACACCCCAAATTTTCCCTCACTAAGTTCACACCATGGCTTGTGATCTTTCATATTTACATTAGTTTAAGCATATCATTTCATGTTGCATTTTTGCTTCACTGCATTAGTTCAAGTTCATCTGCATCTAGGGTTTGTGACTTGAGCCATCCAAGATTCATCTGAGCCACCCCAAAGGTCTTCAATCATCTTAAGAGTGTCCATGTAAGTTCAATAATCATATTTTATCCTCCAAAGATCAAGGAAGTCAAAGAATCACAAGAACTTGCAAAGCATGGAAGTAGAGCTGGGGTTTAACTACACAGATGACCTAAAATTAGGGTTTTGGTTTCAGAGGCCACACTCCAAAAATTTTGGTCATTCTTGTTTCTATTGGCCTCAATATGTTATAAGGATCATGTGTACCAAGTTTTATGAAGAAATTCATTGTGGAAGTCATCTGATCACTGGGTAACTTCTTGAGCAAGTCAGAGCAAAGTCAGGGCATCTGAGGCCCCCATCCATGGAACCAAAGTGGAATTTTCATCAAATTGAAGTTATATGATCTTTATTTGATCATTGAAGTTCTTAGAAGATCACAAATTTGAAGAAAAATGAGCTAAACCAAAAGTTGTCAAAAAAGAAAATGACTTGTAATGTAAACTTTCCGTTTTGGGAAAGTTTTTCAACCTCCTCTTTCTCAACCAAAAATGCTTCAAATGAAAAATTGTTGGTCATGAAAGTTGTAGATTGGATCATTCCATTTTCAAAAAGTACAAGAACAAGACCTAATTCATTTTGGAACTCAAGATATGGCTTGTCAAAGTTGGCAGAAATCCCATAATTTTCAAGAATGCACCAAAAAGGATTCTTTGCAAAACCACATGCCAAGGCTTTTTGTGACTTCAAACACACTTCAATACATCATAACATCATAGTGAATTTCCTCTAGATCAGAATTCCCAAGGAATTGCAAGATTACATACCTTGAACATCAATATTTCTCAAAGGGGCCAAAACTTCACATAATTACAAAACACCCCATAACTTTATTCCCACATGCTGAATTGCCTCAAGATTGATTTTGTGGACTTCCTTGAAGTCAGCTGCGCATGGACATGCCCAAAGGCCAGCTGCATCCTTGCCCATACCTCAAGTACACAAGTTGGTGACTTTTTTCAAGAAGGCCATACCAATCACCATAGGGCACAACCACTCCTCTGACCTATCACAACTTGATATGCGGACCAAATGTTGATCATAACACACAAGAACACAAGCTGAAACCTAAGAATCATCAAGTTCACAAAATCTCTCCCTCTTACAAAAACTTTCGAATCTCATAGCTCACTCACTTAATCTTCAAACTTATTCCACCAGTCATCTCTAAATCACTCACTGATCACAAACCAACCATTGAAACAGCCAAAAACACTCCATACACCAAACACGATTTCTGACTAGTTGGATTGCTACCACTCAAACCAGCCATCTTGAAAGCTTTCCAAGCATTGCAACTGCCTCAGGAGGTTCAAGAGAGTCTTTTTGCATCAAGGAAGTGGCCAGAAAGCTCAAGGGTGAAAACCTTCATCTCAGGTATCCATTGAAATTTATTTTTCCAGAACTCTCTTTTTATGTTACAATATGATAAAGCATGCTCCACGGATCACACTGAACTTTAAATTTTCGAAAATGGTTGAGAAATGAGTTTGTATTGATTGTCTGAAATTTCAACCATTTTTGTTCTTCCTTTCGAATCTTGAGTTTGAGTGAAAAGAAATATGATTTGAGGATGGATTTGGATTCAGGGAAGGGAGAAGAGTTAATCTGGAGCTTTAGAGCTCCAGAAATTACCTAGGGAAGAAGTTAGCGTTTTTCAGGTGAGGGTATCACCGGAGAAGACGACCGGAGCACTTCTCCGGTGACCTGAACGTCATTAATGTGTAATTAGGGTTAGGGCTTCTGTTTAAATTAGGACCCTTGGATCTTCATCTCCCGCGCGCGTTGAATGGACCAGATTACTTCATTAGTTATTAATTAGGATTAAATAATTAATTAATTAGGTTTAATTAAGTTTGAATTTAGGCCACAGGATCTGGCGCGCAGTCAACAAATCATTTCCCAGATTCAATCTCATCCCTCCACTTTGCATACTTCTGTTTTATTTTGTATCATTTATTTAAAATAGCTAAAAATTTCCAAAAAATATTTTTATTCTGCATTTTTGTTTCAAATAATTTTCGTAACCCAAAAATATTTTTATTTTTATTTTTCACATAAAAAAATCATTTTTTAAACATTTAAATGTTTATTTTAATTAATTAATGAAAATTAATTAATTAAGATATCATTTAGGTTTCTAAAAAATCCCAAAAAATTTATATTGCATCTTTAAACATTTAGGGTTCATAAAATTCACATTTTAGAACCCTAACTTCAAGAATTATTTTCTGCCTAACCAAGAATGGTATGACAATGATTCTTTTTGCATTGATCTTCATTTGACATGTAGTTTCTAACAATATTTTGTCACAAATTTCTTCTGCCTTTTTGAATTGATTGACATTTTTTCCCTTTAGGTACCTTAAAACCCTAGATAACTTAGAAAAATCATAACTTCCTTAGGATTAAGAGTTAGGTCTCCTCCTTTGGGGTATGAAATCATATGGGGTTAGGGTTCTCTTGGTTGCATTTTCAATTTTTTATCTTGTCATTTTCTAATGTTTTTAAGTTTTGCATCTCTTGTTGTATGAAAACCCTAATTTCTCATCTTCTCTTGCATATCTCTTGCATTTGCTTGCATTCATGAACTTTCCATGACATTTTATGCATTCACATGACTTCTAAGACATCTTAGGACACATTAGACACATGCTTGATCATTTCCTTATCCATTTGCCATGTTATGCATTCATTTCATTTCATGTGATTTCATGAACTTTCATGTTCCTTTCATGCTTCATTTGCATTCTTCTCACTTATATGATCACCCACCACTCTTGACATACATTTGCATCATCTCTTAGCATCATTTGCATCATGAATATGCTTCTGGTTTTGGTTTGCATCCTTGCATTCATTTCATTTTCTTTTCATTTCATTTCTTTTTGCTAATTTTCAGGTGGTAATTATTTGGGAAGGGAATTTGCCTTCACTTCTAACAATCTTTTCTCGTCTCTCTTATGCATTCATTGCTGCATTTTGTATATTTTTTAGAGTGAGCTTGCTCATTCTTGTCCCTCCATCACTTTCTTCCTTCAAGCAACTTATCTTCTTAAGTGAAGTAAGTTGACTTGCTTCTTCTGCTTCTCCTCCTTTCATCTGCTTCTTCCTTGGTGACTCCTCCTTGAAGATCCCTTGCACGCCTCATATACCCTAGGAATACCCAAGAAGGTCAACAATTAGGGTTTGATTAGTAGCCCATTAGTTTTACCTTTGTGTCATCTCTTGTTTCTTCTCTTCTCATCTCATAATCAGGGACTAAACCTTCAAGGTTTTAAGGCTTTGTGATTAAGATTATGCCTGCATCCTTCTCTTAGGATGGAGTGTATAACTTTAATCCTAAGTGTTAAACCCTTGATGTGTTTAAATCTCTTAATAAATTCATCTAATAATCACTAAGACAATAAGCTTGTAACTTGGGCCTTGCATTAGGGTTCTAATTCTTCCTTAATTGGTTAAGAAGGACTAACCCTAGTGTTAATGGACAAGTCCCCCTCAAGTTATCTTACAAATCCTAAAATTCACTTCTTAATCCTACAATTAACTAAAATCCACTCTAATAAAGGCTTTGTTTTGTCATGAGATTAATCCCTAATCATGGATTAAGTTGAGGTATCTTCCTCAACTTAAATGTTCTCATCTATTATCCTTCTATTAGGATGGTGTAATTGGTCCATTAAAACTTTGATTATGGCTTAAACTCATTACTTAACACTAAACAAAAACACCAAAAACATCTAAATAAATGCAAGTAGGTTAATGATCTTAATCCTACATCATGGTGATTAAGTGTGAGGTGTTTACTTCATACTTAAGGTATTCTCATTACCCCTAATCAAAGGGAAGATGTGATGAGTTTACTAACCCTTGGTTTAGGCTTAAACTCATTTTCTTATGACAAACTCCAAAAGCAATAAAAGTTTGAAAATACCAAAAACAAACAATAATCGTATCCTTCGGGATTCTTTTCTCACCTCTTTTACTCATAAACGAGAACTCGCTTCTTCCGTCTAATGCAAGATAGTTTGCACCTGAGCTAGACAGATCATACACTTGAGCATAGATAAGTAAGCAGTTCACAAGTCAATTCATCTTTCAGTCTCTTTGAGTCGAACTACGGTGTTCTGACTTCCTCATTGCATGAGAGGATACGTAGGCATAACTTAACTATTATCGAACAAAAGTCTCTGTCTCTTCCCCCCTCCTCCAGCATTATTCTTTAAGCCTCATTCCTGAGCATTTCACTTCTCTTCTGCACTGACACCTGTACATTCTTTTCTAGCTTTTGCACACAGATAGCACTGACACTACCCCTTTAAAACATAAACTTTCAAGCGTGGATTCCGTCGAGTACGAAATACAATCTGGGGGCTAATACCTTCCCAGGTTGTAACCAACCCCCTTTCTCAGTTTCTCTGGTTCGCGACCGTCTTATCCATTTTTTCCTAGGTTTATGCAGCATTACCTTTCCTTCGGGATAAAAATGCCTAGATGGAGACTCTTTTCAGTTCATCTTCATGATCTCTCTTTCTCCGACCGTTCGAGTCTATACCCCTGCTGACCTAGGTGTCATTTGGTGGGAGCGACAGCTTGGCGACTCTGCTGGGAACCCTTATACTGCAACCAGGGCTTCTGGTTCTTTTAGTGGGTTCCTCTTAGCGCTTGTTTTGTTTGTGTTTATGGGGGTGTTATGTGATACTTGTGCTTATTTATTGCTTTATGTACAGCTTTATTTACTGCTTTCTTTACAGTTTTTTTTATATATAAATCATACTGTCATTATCATTGCTGGATCTGGTTTCTGTTTTGGTGGGTGGGGTTTCGATGAGTGATTAAGGTCCTATACCTGGGACCTGAGTGACACCTAGGCTAGAGTGGTTCAGGTTCTTTCCCATTCCATTTCGGTCTGGTGCGGGAATATGAAACACGGTTCAGATGTTGGTTTCTTCTTGAGAACTCTGTGCTACAGATTTCCTGTAGTGCTAGGGCTATCTAGGAAGCCTGCTAAGTCTGGATGACCTTTATTTTGACCTTCAGAATCTGGGGTGAATTAGAGGAGGATCCTTTATGGTTATTGTAAACATTGTACCTCCGGGTTAGAAGTGTTTACACTTCTCATAACTGATCCAAGTCTGAGGATCCTTGTTCTAGAACATTACATGTGAAGGGGGTTGGGTTGTTTACAGGTTTGCAGGAACCCTTGGCCACATCATACCCTGTTACTATTTTGTTTAAGAATACTTCACTTTGGACAGTTCTTGTGATTAACCCTGGACATGTGACTCTTTATTTGAGTCCCCCACCCAGGTTACTGGATTTCTGAGCCTCCATCTGGACCTTTGAACATACATGGACCTTATATCAAGACAGATAATCAGATCCAACTCTTGATCACAAACCCTTGCATATCATTTGCATATATCATCATTGCATCATTTAACATCTGTTTATTTGTTTTTCAGGGTATCCATCATATCATATCTGGTTTGGTTTTGAACCCACATCAGCAGAAGAATTGGGCAAAGAGATTCATTCCCTTAACATCAGATGGTATCAGATGGTGCACCCATAGCACCAAAGGCAAAGATATTATTACCAGTTGTGGGCAATACCCTAATGTTCCTCTAATAGGATTAAAAGGTTGCATCAATTACAACCCTTTACTGTTTAAGAGACAATTGAGATATGCCTTGGTTCATCCTCCCAGAGGACAAGATTTGGCTGAGACCCTATACTGTGAAGTTCAACCTAATTCAATTGTTGTCAGACAAGCTGCCTGGGCTTGGGACAACATCCAGACCAAAGGGACAGCCATCCTTCGAAAGTGAAACAATATTGCTTCAGCCCAGTACTCTGACTGGTCCCGTACTAGAGCTCAGATCACCAGGATGCCTTTCACCTTGGAAGACACACCATGACCTTCTACAGTACAGCCCGCAACAACTGTTAGCCTGGAGGAATTTGAAAAGCTGAAAGAGAGGAATAATCAGCTATCTGAAGCCCTGAAGAAGACTCTCTGGGAGAGAAATGACGGTCATCTGGACATTGAAAGATTGGAAAGGCTAAAGACTGAGCATCTGACCAAGATTGAAAGAACAGATGACTACATAATGAAAGCAAGAATCGGGGAACAGATATCGAAGAATGCCTGCAAGGAGGCCAAAATTCAGAAATCTAGGGCTGAGCATTACCTGAAGGAAAGCCAGGCTAGGTGGATCAGGATCACCGAGGCCCGTGCACAAGAAGACCTGAGGACTCAGGGCAAGATTGAGCAGCTGGAGGCCAATGAGAAGAAGCAGCAGGAAGCTTTGTTTGCAGCTCAGAAAGAGATATCAGAATTGAAGCTCCGAGCAGGGTTAAAGAGATCAAAAGATCAGGACAGGCATAAGAAGCTGACTAATGCCATTGCTACCAGGAACCTCCTCATTAGGACTATTACAGAGCACCCAGCTGGTCCAGTGACTGAGGTCCTCCTGAAGGAAGTCAAGGAAGATGACTTTGGATTGGATGTCTAATTCCCTTTGCTTGTATTTCCTTTCTTTTGATGTACTTTTTGCTTTTTGGTTGTTGTATATTTGACCCACCATGGGCATGTATTGTAAGCAAACTATGTATTTTCATCATTTGTAATATATCAGTTTGTTTTATTTTGGTGGGCTTTCTCTCAACATCATCAAGCATCTCCTCGAGGTCTGGAAAGGTCAAAACCAAGAACCAAACCGGATACCTTGGAAAATAAATAAGCATATTGCATTGCATACTAACTTTTTCTTTGTTTTGTAGGTTTTTGGTTATTATTTGTTTCTCACTTTGTTGTGGTTTCAGGAAACATTGCTCGTCGCAGAGTGTTCCCTGTCAATCGTACACACCGGTACCCAACGCGAAACAACCTTCCAGACATTCAGATAGATCAGGTACAGCAGGACCTGAATGAAGTAAGAAATCAAATGGCAAACGAAAGGGTTGAAATGAGAAACCAAATGTCCCATTTTATGGCTGTGATGACTAGCTTAGCTCAGAGCCAGGAAAGGATGAGAGAGTTGGTAGAAAGGCATACTCCTAAAGAGCCACACCCTGGAACAGGAGGAACCAGCAATAATGAATGAGGGCAGCCTCGTATCGACCCACCAGAATTTGGGCCCATTTGAACCCAGATGTTAATGTCCCAAGGAATATTCAAGGAAACACTACTGCAGGCAGGATCTTGCAAGAAGATCCTCAGGAGGAGCAGTCCACAGTTATTGGGGCTGGGGATGAAGTGTATGACAGAAGGCTGGATGAGATTGCTGAAAAGATAAGGTCTTAGGAATCCCAGAATTCTTTAGGCTTTGACGTAATGGATATGGGGCTGGTAGATGGGGTGAGGATTCCCCACAAATTCAAACCCCCGTGCTTTGAAAAATACAATGGTACCTCTTGCCCACGTACTCATCTGCAATCTTTCTTAGGGAGACTCAAGGCTTATACCATGGACGAGAAGTTATGGATTTTCTATTTTGAGGATAGCCTGACTGGAGCATCAAGAGAATGGTATTCGCATCTGACAAGGGCCACTATAAGATGTTGGAAAGACTTGGCCGAAGCCTTCATCCGGCAATACCAGTACAACCTAGACATGGCTCCCAATAGAACTCTTCTAATGGGCATGTCTCAGTCTTCAAGGGAAAACTTTTGGGATTATGCTCAGAGGTGGAGACAGCTTGCTGCTGCTGTCCAGCCACCCATGTCTGAAAGAGAAATGGCTGACATGTTTATGAACACCTTGCAGGGAACTTATATTGATAGACTTGCTGATTTCTCTTCCACCAGTTTTGTCGATGTAGTTATAGCTAGTGAGAGAATTGAGAGTCTTTTGAAGATGGGAAAAATCTCTGACAATGGTGCAAGCTCTTCCAACAACCCCAGAAAACCTTTTTCAGGACCCCGAAGGGCAGGTGAAACAAATGTTATTCATACTGGCAGGGGCATACCCCAGTATTCTCACAGATCAACAGCAGCTGTTACCATCCCGGCTCCAGTTCCACAACAACCACTTTTCCTCAACAACAACAACAACATCACTATCAGCAATAACCTCATTTTCCGCAACAAAGAACATACAGCAATAACAACAACAACCAACAGCAGCGCCCCTTTCAGCAGAGACCATCTCAACAAAATAGGGTGATTGACCCCATTCCTATGCCTTATGCTGCTTTACCACCACAACTCCTGAAGCTTAACCTGATTGAGTTAAGTTCGTTGGCTCCACCAAATCCTCTCAATCTCCCAAAGAATTATGATGCCAATGCCAGGTGTGCCTTTCATTCCAACGCACCTGGTCACAATACTGAGAAGTGTAGAGCCTTGCAAATGAAGGTTCGGGACTTGGTCGATTCCAAAGCTCTCAATTTTGCACCTCCTCCAAATGTTAACAGAAATCCTATGCCTAATCATGGTGGGCCTATGATTAATGCCATAGAAGAGGACCAACCATCTGCACTAATTGATGATGTTGCACAGATTCAAACACCGTTGGCAGAAGTCAAAGCTCAACTCTTAAGATGTCAAGTGTTCCCGGGTTGTAAGGCCTGCTACGAATCGTGCAAAACTGCTATTAATGGTTGTGAGAGGCTAAGGCTTGGCATATATGGCCTTATCAGAGATGGAATTTTGCAAATTACCACAACGGCTCCTTCAACATCAACAATTCTTTCTTCGACAACAATAGATCCTCCTACAACAGCAACAACTATCATTCCCACTGATTCATCCATAACTCCAGCAATCACTCTATCCATTATTTCAACAGATCAGAGTTCAGCAACATATACTTCTACAACATCAGCACCCATGTTATCAACAAAAACACTTACAACACCAGCAAACATTAATGAAGAAGTCTCAACGGTCACGATCTATTATGACCCAGCAAATGTTCATCCCAACAACAATTTCCAACAACAAACTGCAACACCTACTGTCAGATCTCTAGTCACAATCTACTACGACCCGCATACCATCACAGTTCCTTCCGCTGCAGGAATCAGTCCGGTCACCATTACGGTGCCTGGACCTGTTCCTTATGAAAGCAATAATGCCATACCTTGGCACTACGGCTCTGATCTTTACTGCGACGTGAAGAAGATCACTCTAGATTCATCAACCTCTTCACCACAAGTTGACAATGTTGGGGGAGGCGAAGGCTTCACCAGAAGCGGACGCCTTTTTGCCTCATAAATACCAAGACCCAGTGCCGAAGCAGAAGTT
Source organism: Lathyrus aphaca (assembly GCA_963966055.1). Taxonomy (NCBI): domain Eukaryota; kingdom Viridiplantae; phylum Streptophyta; class Magnoliopsida; order Fabales; family Fabaceae; genus Lathyrus; species Lathyrus aphaca. The sequence goes on from OZ014523.1 coordinate 316,023,376, forward strand.
GTTGTTAAGGAAAAAGGGAAGAATGTGGTGCTTGAAGAGCCAGCTGTTAAGGAAACTCTGAAAACGTCTTTTGAACAAGAGGTAGATGAGTTCATGAGAATAATCAAAAAGAGTGATTACAAAGTGGTGGACCAGCTTCATCAGACACCCTCCAAAATCTCTATATTATCATTGCTAATGTGCTCTGAAGCCCATAGGAATGCACTATTAAGGGTCATGTACGCAGCATACGTGCCGAAAGAGATTACGGTTAATCAGCTGGAAACAGTGGTTGTAAATGTTAACACCAGTCATGGACTGGGCTTCATAAATGTTGATTTAACGACGGAGGGACGCAATCATAACAAGGCTTTACATATGACCTTAGAATGCAAAGGTGTTGTTCTTTCTCATGTACTGGTAGACACTGGTTCTTCGCTCAATGTCCTCCCAAAGAAAGCCTTGGTGAAGCTGGAGTATGATAGTTTGGCTTTACGTCCAAGTAACTTGGTAGTGAGAGCATTTGATGGCTCTAAGAGATCAGTGCTTGGAGAGATTGATCTACCTGTGATGATTGGCCCACAAACCTTTAAAACTACCTTCTTCGTGATGGACAAACAGTCGGCCTACAACTGTTTGTTGGGTAGACCCTGGATTCACGCCGCTGGCGCTGTTAGATCTAACCTTCACCAGAAGTTAAAATTTGAGTGGGAAGGCCAGATCATCACAATCTGCAGGGAGGAAGACATTTTCGTTAGCCAGCTGGCTACTTACAAGTATATAGAGATGGATGGAGAGATCCATGAGACTATGAGTCAGGGGTTAAGGCCCTTAACATCAATGAAGCAACTACTGTGTCTGGAACTTCCATCACTTCATATCAACAGGCCCGGAAGGTTGTTGAGGAGGGTACCGCTCAAGGCTGGGGCAAGTTATTTCCAGTAGAAAAGAAAGAAGACAGATTCTGGTTGGGTTACAGACCAACCCGGCAAGATCAACCGGAGGCTGCAACAGAGCCCAAATTTCTCAGCGGGGGAATGCTTACCCTGGATGCTGTGAAAAGTCTGGAAGATGAGGAAGAAGACGAACGCAACCTGGAAAGCTGGATACGTCCAAAGATCCCGGGGAACCAAGTCTCTAACTGGTCTTCCCAGGAAATTATAAGAGTTACTCCTGCAGAGTAATTATTATTTCCTGTCTTTTAAGCATGCATCAAGTCCTGCATCTTACCTAAGGAGTTAGGACTCATTTTGTAATCGGGCCATCTTGTATTTTGTGCAAACGATCAATTAATGAATATCAGGACATCTTTTGCAAACAAATATTTTTTTTGCTCACTGTTTTTCATTTTTCATTTGTTTTACAAAACAATAAAATGGCAATGTTTTCAAAATAATAACTTCATTTTCACTTTTTCTAAACAAGATAAAACTGATCACTAAAATGAACAAATCTAAAACCTTGCAGAGAGTGCCCTCCAGACTGCACCGACAGAGACACTGATATGACTTCTTATGACTTCGACAATCCGATTAATCAAGCCGATGAATGGGTTGAAGAAGATTATGAGCTACCTGAAGAGCTAGCCAGACTACTAAGGCAAGAGGAGAAGGTTATCACTCCTCATCAGGAGGAAGTTGAGACAGTTAATCTTGGTACCGAAGAAGACTTGAAAGAAGTGAAGATCGGGGCCCGTCTGCAAGATTCAGTGAAGGAATAACTTATTGACATGCTGCGAGAGTACGTTGATGTCTTTGCTTGGTCATACCAAGACATGTCAGGTCTGGATACCGACATTGTTATGCACAAGCTGCCACTAAAAGAAGACTGTCCTCCAGTAAAATAGAAGCACGTCGTACTCGTCTGGATATGGAAATGAAGATTAAAGAAGAGGTACAAAAACAGTGGGACGTCGGTTTCCTTGCTGTGACTAGTTACCCGCTGTGGGTTGCTAACATTGTACCTGTGCCTAAGAAGGATGGCAAAGTACGGATGTGTGTGGATTACCAGGATCTGAATAGAGCTAGCCCGAAAGATGACTTCCCATTTCCTCACATTGATGTATTGGTCGACAACACGGCTCAGTTCTCGGTATTCTCCTTCATGGATGGATTTTCAGGATATAATCAGATCAATATGTCACCTGAAGACATGGAGAAGACAACTTTCATCACACCCTGGGGCACATTCAGTTATAAGGTAATGTCGTTCGGACTGAAGAATGCTGGTGCAACTTATCAACGGGCTATGGTAACATTATTCCACGACATGATCCGAAAAGAAATTCAATGTTATATGGATGACATGATTGCCAAGTCCCTCACAGAAAAAGACCATCTGGTAAATTTGTTGAAGTTGTTCAAACGTCTGAGAAAATACCAGTTGAAGTTAAAGCCCAACAAATGCACATTTGGGGTAAGTTCCGGTAAGCTGCTAGGATTTATTGTAAGTGAAAAGGGAATTGAAGTTGACCCTGACAAAGTCAAAGCTATTCAAGAGATGCCTGCACCAAAGACTGAAAAAGAGGTTCATATCACGGTTCATATCTCACCTTACTGCAACCTGTGAGCCCTTGTTCAACTTGTTAAGAAAAGATCAAACGGTCAGGTGGAATGAAGACATCCAGAAGGCTTTTGACAAAATCAAGGAGTACTTACAAGAACCTCCAATCCTTATGCCTCAAGTTGAAGGAAGACCTCTCATAATGTACCTGACAGTATTAGAAGGATCAATGGGGTGTGTGTTGGGCCAGCATGACGAGTCTGGTCGAAAAGAGTATGCAATATACTACCTAAGAAAAAAGTTTTACCGACTGTGAACAACGTTATTCACTGCTCGAGAAAACTTGTTGTGCTTTAGTGTGGGCTGCTCGCCGTCTAAGACAGTATATGTTGACCCACACTACCTTATTGATCTCAAAGATGGATCCAGTCAAGTACATATTTGAGAAGCCAGCACTTACCGGAAAGGTTGCAAGATGGCAAATGATTCTGACCGAATATGACATTCAGTATACATCTAAAAAAGCCATCAAAGGCAATGTACTGTATGACTATCTAGCTGAGCAACCCATTGATGATTACCAGCCCATGAGATTTTTACTTCCCTGATGAAGACATCATGTTCCTAATAGAAAAAGACCAGGAAGATCCTGTTCACACTGAAGGACCTGACCCAGAAGAAGAGTGGACAATGATGTTTGATGGGGCTGTTAACATGAATGGTTATGGAGTTGGTGCAGTGCTCATTACACCCAAAGGAGTTCATATGCCTTTCTCAGAAAAACTCACCTTTGCATGCACTAACAACGAAGCTGAATACGAAGCCTGTATCACGGGTCTTGAGGAATCCATTGACCTCAGGATCAAGACTTTAACTATATTCGGAGATTCAGCTTTGGTAATCAATCAGACCAACGACAAATGGTACACCCACCAAGAGCATTTGATTCCCTACCAGGATTATACAAGGAGATTACTGACTTTCTTCACTACAGTCAAAACTTAGTATATCCCTCGAGATGAAAATCAATTTGCAGATGCTCTGGCTACCATTTCCTCCATGATCAAAGTTCAAGTTGCCAACTTTGTGCCTCGGATTTCAGTATCCAGACTTGACAGACCAGCATATGTATTCTCTGTGGACGTTGCTAAAGATGACAAGCCTTGGTTCCATGACATCAAATGCTTCTTAGAGGATCAAACATACCCACCTGGGGCATCTTCCAATGATAAGAAGACATTAAGAAGGCTAGCTGGTAGTTTCTTCCTAAATACTGATGGTTCCTTGTACAAGAGAAACTTTAACATGGTACTTCTCAGATGTGTTGATAAGACAGAAGCATACTTGCTGATGCACGAGATTCATGAAGGATCTTTCGGTACCCATGCTGGAGGACATGCAGTGGCTAAAAAGTTATTGAGATCACGTTACTACTGGATCACAATGGATGCAGACTGTTGTGCCTATGCCAGGAAGTGTCATAAATGCTAGATTTATGCAGATAAAGTGCATGTGCCTCTGAATCCTTTGAATGTGATGTCTTCACCTTGGCCTTTTGCAATGTGGGGCATTGACATGATTGGAAAGATCGAACCGACTGCTTCAAATGGCCACAGATTCATCCTGGTAGCCATTGATTATTTCACCAAGTGGGTTGAAGCAGCTTCGTATGCAAATGTCACCAGACAAGTGGTAGCCAGATTCCTGAAGAGGGACATCATCTGTCGGTATGGAGTACCCGAGCGAATCATTACTGATAATGGTTCCAACTTGAACAATAGAATGATGGCAAAGCTGTGTCGGGACTTCTAGATCCAACATCACAACTCTTCTCCTTACAGGCCAAAGATGAATGGCGTTGTTGAGGCAGCTAACAAGAATATCAAGAAGATTGTGCAAAAGATGGTGGTTACATAAAAAGACTGGCATGAGATGCTACCATTTGCCTTGCATGGGTACCGTACCTCAATCAGAACATCCACTGGGGCAACACCGTATCAGCTTGTGTATGGTATGGAGGCAGTCCTACCTGTTGAAGTTGAATTACCCTCTTTATGGGTATTGATGGATGTCAAGTTGAATGAAGCAGAATGGGTCCGTTCTCGGTACGATCAACTGAATCTGATTGAAGAAAAGAGATTAGATGCAATCTGTCATGGGCACCTGTATCAGAAGAGAATGAAGAAAGCCTTCGATCATAAAGTCAGACTTCGAGAATACCAAGTAGGAGATCTTGTGCTGAAAAGACTCCTTCCTCCTCATACAGACCACAGGGGAAAGTGGACTCTAAACTACGATGGCCCATTGATAGTAAAGAAGGTTTTCTCTGGTGGAGCACTGATGCTCACTACTATGGATGGTGAAGATTTCCTGTCCCCTGTGAATTCAGATGCAGTTAAAAAATACTTCGCATAAATGACCCGCTGGACATAAAAACAGAATGTAAGTCCAGGAAAAAATAGGGCATCCCGGCGAGTCAAAAACAGAATAAAAGACTCGGGCAAAAATAAGGGAAAATGAAAAAAAAATCTACACCCGCTGAGTTGAAAAGCCTCATTGGACAGCTCAGGCAAAAATGGGTATCCTGGTGGATTGAAAACCCGAAAGGGCGATCCACGCAAAATTAGGGAATAAGCGAACAACTGCATTCTGAATTCATTTGTATCACTTGCAACATGGCAAACTTTGAAAGGTTAAAGCATCAGTCAGAATTAACTTTCTTCAGAAAGCAAGATGAGAAGAACGTCAAGGTCATATGGGTCATAGCAAAGGGAAGCTCACTAAAGCGTCGTCAACATTGCCAGCACCTTCATTTTTTTCAATTTGTAACAATCTCCTCATTTCAGGGGATTTGTTTCTTTGACTGTACTTGCCAATTCAGGGCACACAAATTAATAAAACCAGAATTTTCAGTCACATTTCGCCTTGTACATTTTTGTTTCGTCTGCAAAATGTCCGATATTCATGATATGATAATTGCATAAAACAGATGTGCCTTTCTAAATTACATGCTTACAGGAAATGTATTTTATTCCTAAAGAGTATCTAAACTCCTATGATGGAATCCGGTAAGGGATACCTCAGGGCACTTGTGCGTTTCTTTGTCTTAACAGGATTGCAGGTATTCAATTCGCAACATGGGGCATGCCAAGCATACTTCCTCCCCTGACAGTATCTGGATTGTTTTTCCCCAGCGGAGTTGCAAGCACCACTTCTCTAGCACATCTTCAAGCAGCATCAGAAAATGCTCATTTCCCCAGCTGAATTATCAAGTTTCCTCATCCTCAGCAGGATCCCCACAGAAATCTTTAGGAAGATCATTCAGTGGTTTTCCCTCCCAACAGAGCACCAGATCTCTCAGGGAATCATCTCCCCACAGAGCTCCAGCCTCCTCCCGGAAGAGCAATGTTTGAATTTCCCCCATAACAAAGTGACGAAAGCTTCCACGTCCCCAGCTGGGCTCCTCATTACTAAGATAGGTCTATCAGTGACCTATTTCCCCGAGCAGAGTCATATATTTTATCAGATCTACCTATAATCTCATCCCCAGCTGGGATATCCTGTCAAGCAGATCAGTCAGAGATCTCCACAAGCAGCGGGATCCGAATCCCGAGCCGGTTTCTTTTGCATAATCATAGCAATTGCATCATAAATCACCACAAAAGCGTAGCATTCCATCTAATACAGAGCATTACGGCAAAAATCAAACATATTGTGCAATCACAAGTCGGGTTCGAACTAGTCACCTGTAAATATCAACAGCACCTCATCAGCAATACACAAAATATGTCCCTTCATTTCCCCGACAGAAAGCCAAAGCGTCCCCTTTGCACTCTCCAACATAAGTACATGTTTATATATACTCATTCGACACTCGTCCGTGTCATATCACCCCCTGCAAATATAAGCCACAAATATCCTTTTGAATACAGAAACTTCCATACTCTTTTTGACACCCGTCCATGTCACCACTCCCCAACATGGTTACCCAAACACTTATTATAATACACTCTTATTGACACCCGTCCGTGTCATCCTACCCCCATAGGTTTCCAGAACACCTTTTACACTTATAAGTTCATAACTTATATGTTTCCTCTTATGACACCCGTCCGTGTCATACTCTCAAGTTGAACACTCGTCTGTGTCTCACCAATGCTAATCTTTATTCATACAGATACTCGTCTGTATCTTGTATACACCACTTATTTCCCCTCATATTCAACACTCGTCCGTGTTCTTTGTTAACCAGTTGGTACTCGTCCGTACCATCATCTATGAGCATGCGTCAGCGTTTGTTTCTACTGATACTCGTCTGTATCATAATCTTAAGGATGCTCGTCCGCATCTTTAATCTATACACAGCGTCAAACACTTATACCTTTCATTTCATGGATGTAAACACTCGTCCGTGTTTACTATTCCCCAGCAAAGTCCCCCAGCAAAACTTCTTTTCGACCTGACATTCGTCTTATGTCATGATACTTTCGGCAGTCGTACCCTGCCAGGTGATCGTCCTTCACCTTTGGATGACCGTCCCTCATATTTCTCCCAGCGGAGTCTCCATTATTGGAACCCTTTTATATCCGGCATTCGTCCTATGTCGTGATATTTAGCAGCCGTCCCCTGCTAGGTGATCTTCCTTCACCTTCTTGATGATTGTCCTTCATCATTTTATTCGATGGTCGTCCCCATCGTTGATCTTGTTATCCGGCATTCGTCCTATGTCATGATACAACCCCGAGAGCAGCTGTACCCTGCTAGGTGATCGTCCTTCACCTCTTGATGATCGTCCTTCATCATACCTATCCAATGGCCGTCCCCATCGTCGACCTTTCCTATCCGACATTCATCCTATGTCGTGATAAAGAGCAGCCGTCCCCTGCTAGGTGATCGTCCTTCACCTTTTGATGATCGTACCTCATTATTTATTTCATTTATGCTTTGAACCTGATGGTCGTCCCTATCATTGCCTTTATTTTAATCCCCAGAGAGTCTTATTTCTTAACCTAATGGTCGTCCCCATCATGATCCCTTTATTTCCCAAGCATGTCGGTCGTCCCCGTCATTGCTTTATCCCCAGCAGTCATCCTTTGCTCGATGGTCGTCCTCCATCGCCCGCACTTTATAATCATACTTTATTTTCCTCTTACAATCTATATCCCTTTTCTTCTTCTCCTCAGTGAGTGCAAATTTCGGACTGTCTTTGGTATTCAACCACAAGTTATCTTGTTTGTCTGTTAAGCCAGGCGCTTACATCCTACATAGCTAACTCATGCTTGAATAGGGGCAGCTGTAAACACCCCAAATTTTCCCTCACTAATTTCACACCATGGATTGTGATCTTTCATATTTACATTAGTTTAAGCATATCATTTCATGTTGCATTTTTGCTTCTCTGCATTTGTTCAAGTTCATCTGCATCTAGGGTTTGTGACTTGAGCCATCCAAGATTCATCTGAGCCACCCCAAAGGTCTTAAATCATCTCAAGAGTGTCCATGTAATTTCAATCATCATATTTTATCCTCCAAAGATCAAGGAAGTCAAAGAATCACAAGAACTTGCAAAGCATGGAAGCAGAGCTAGGGTTTAACTTCACAGATGACCTAAAATTAGGATTTTGGTTTCAGAGGCCATAACTCCAAATGTTTTGGTCATTCTTGTTTCTATTGGTCTCAATATGTTATAAGGATCATGTGTACCAAGTTTGATGAAGAAATTCATTGTGGAAGTCATCTGATCACTGGGTAACTTCTTGAGCAAGTCAGAGCAAAGTTCGGGCATCTGAGGCCCCCATCCATGGAACCAAAGTGGATTTTTCATCAAATTGAAGTTATATGATCTTTATTTGATCATTGAAGTGCTTAGAAGTTCACAAATTTGAAGAAAAATGAGCTAAACCAAAAGTTGCCAAAAATGGAAATGACTTGTAATGTAAACTTTCCGTTTTGGGAAAATTTTTTAACCTCCTCTTTCTCAACCAAAAATGCTTCAAATGAAAAAATTTTGGTCATGAAAGTTGTAGATTGGATCATTCCCTTTTCAAAAAGTATAAGAACAAGACCTAATTCATTTCTGAACTCAAGATATGGCTTGTCAAATTTGGCAAAAATCCCATAATTTTCAAGAATGCACCAAAAGGGATTCTTTGCAAAACTACTTGCCAAGGCTTTTTGTGACTTCAAACACACTTCAATACATCATAACCTCATAGTGCATTGCCTCTAGATCAGAATTGCCCAAGGAATTGCAAGATTACATACCTTGAACATCAAGATTTCTCAAAGGGGCCAAAACTTCACATAATTGCAAAACACCCCATAACTTTATTCCCACATGCTGAATTGCCTCAAGATTGATTTTGTGGACTTCCTTGAAGTCAGTTGCGCATGGACATGCCCAAAGGCCAGCTGCATCCTTGCCCATACCTCAAGTACACAAGTTGGTGACTTTTTGCAAGAAGGCCCTACCAATCACCATAGGGCACAACCACTCCTCTGACCTATCACAACTTGATATGCGGACCAAATGTTGATCATAACACACAAGAACACAAGCTGAAACCTAAGAATCATCAAGTTCACAAAATCTCTCCCTCTTACAAAAACTTTCGAATCTCATAGCTCACTCACTCAATCTTCAAACTTATTCCACTAGTCATCTCTAAATCACTCACTGATCACAAACCAACCATTGAAACAGCCAAAAACACTCCATACACCAAACACAATTTCTGACCAGTTGGATTGCTACCACTCAAACCAGCCATCTTGAAATCTTTCCAAGCATTGCAACTGCCTCAGGAGGTTCAAGAGAGTCTTTTTGCACCAAGGAAGTGGCCAGAAAGCTCAAGGGTGAAAAACTTCATCTCAGGTAGCCATTGAAATTTATTTTTCCATAACTCTCTTTTTATGTTACAATATGATAAAGCATGCTCCACTGATCACACTGAACTTTAAATTTTCGAAAATGGTTGAGAAATGAGTGTGTATTGATTGTCTGAAATTTCTACCATTTTTGTTCTTCCTTTCGAATCTTGAGTTTGAGTGAAAAGAAATGTGATTTGAGGATTGATTTGGATTCAGGGAAGGGAGAAGAGTTAATCTGGAGCTTTAGAGCTCCAGAAATTACCTAGGGAAGAAGTTAGCGTTTTTCAGGTGAGGGTGTCACCGGAGAAGACGACCGGAGCTCTTCTCCGGTGATCTGAACGTCATTAATGTGTAATTAGGGTTAGGGCTTCTGTTTAAATTAGGACCCTTGGATCTTCATCTCCCGCGCGCGTTGAATGGACCAGATTACTTCATTAGTTATTAATTAGGATTAAATAATTAATTAATTAGGTTTAATTAAGTTTGAATTTAGGCCACAGGATCTGGCACACAATCAACAAATCATTTCCCAGATTCAATCTCATCCCTCCACTTTGCATACTTCTGTTTTATTTAATTTTATTTCATATTTTTCTTATTTATTTTGTATCACTTATTTAAAATAGCTAAAAATTTCCAAAAAAAAATTATATTATGCATTTTTGTTTCAAATAATTTTCTTAACCCAAAAATATTTTTATTTTTATTTTTCACATAAAAAAATCATTTTTTAAACATTTAAATGTTTATTTTAGTTAATTAATGAAAATTAATTAATTAAGATATCATTTAGGTTTCTAAAAAATCCGAAAAAAATTCATATTGCATCTTTAAACATTTAGAGACATTTTCATACCATCCACATAAATTTCTTTTTGGTTTTGAACCATTTTTGATAATTTTTTTGAATTTAGGGTTCATAAAATTCACATTTTAGAACCCTAACTTCAAGAATTATTTTCTGCCTAACCAAGAATGGTATGATAATGATTCTTTTTGCATTGATCTTCATTTGACATGTAGTTTCTAACATAATTTTGTCACAAATTTCTTCTACCTTTTTGAATTGATGGGCATTTTTTCCCTTTAGGTACCTTAAAACCCTAGATAACTTAGAAAAATCATAAATTCCTTAGGATTAAGAGTTAGGTATCCTCCTTTTGGGTATAAAATCATATGGGGTTAGGGTTCTCTTGGTTGCATTTTCAATTTTGTATCTTGTCATTTGCTTCTGTTTTTAAGTTTTGCATCTCTTGTTGTATGAAAACCCTAATTTCTCATCTTCTCTTGCATATCTCTTGCATTTGCTTGCATTCATGAACTTGCCATGACATTTTATGCATTCACATGACTTCTAAGACATCTTAGGACACATTAGACTCATTCTTGATCATTTCCTCATCCATTTTCCATGTTATGCATTCATTTCATTTCACGTGCTTTCATGAACTTTCATGTTCCTTTCATGCTTCATTTGCATTCTCCTCACTTGTATGATCACCCACCACTCTTGACATACATTTGCATCATCTCTTAGCATTATTTGCATCATGAACATGCTTCTGGTTTTGGTTTGTATCCTTGCATTCATTTCATTTTCTTTTCATTTCATTTCTTTTTGCTAACTTTTCAGGTGGTAAGTATTTGGGAAGTGAATTTGCCTTCACTTCTCACAATCTTTTCTCATATCTCCTATGCATTCATTGATGTATTTTGTATATGTTTTAGAGTGAGCTTGCTCATTCTTGTCCCTCCTTCACTTTCTTCCTTCAAGCAACTTATCTTCTTAAGTGAAGTAAGTTGACTTGCTTCTTCTGCTTCTCCTCCTTTCATCTGCTTCTTCCTTGGTGGCTCCTCCTTGAAGATCCCTTGCAAGCCTCATAAACCCTAGGAATACCCAAGCATGTCAACAATTAGGGTTTGATTAGTCCCCCATTAGTTTTACCTTTGTGTCATCTCTTGTGTCTTCTCTTCTCATCTCATAATCAGGGACTAAACCTTCAAGGTTTTAAGGCTTTGTGATTAAGATTATGCCTGCATCCTTCTCTTAGGATGGAGTGTATAACTTTAATCCTAAGTGTTAAAACCTTGATGTGTTTAAATCTCTTAATCAATTCATCTAATAATCACTAAGACAATAAGCTTGTAACTTGGGCCTTGCATTAGGGTTCTAATTCTTCCTTAATTGGTTAAGAAGGACTAACCCTAGTGTTAATGGACAAGTCCCCCTCAAGTTGTCTTACAGATCCTAAAATTCACTTCTTAATCCTATAATTAAATAAAATCCACTCTAATAAAGGCTTTGTTTTTTCATGAGGTTAATCCCTAATCATGTATTAAGTTGAGATATCTTCCTCAGCTTAAATGTTCTCATCTATTATCCTTCTATTAGGATGGTGTAATGGGTCCATTAAATCTTTGATTATGGCTTAAACTCATTACTTAACACTAAACAAAAACACCAAAAACATCTAAATAAATGCAAGTAGGTTAATGATCTTAATCCTACATCATGGTGATTAAGTGTGAGGTGTTTACTTCATACTTAAGGTATTCTCATTACCCCTAATCAAAGGGAAGATGTGATGAGTTTACTAACCCTTGGTTTACACTTAAACTCATTTTCTTATGACAAACTCCAAAAGCAATAAAAGATTTAAAATACCAAAAACAAACAATAATCGTCTCCTTCGGGATTCTTTTCTCACCTCTTTCACTCATAAACAAGAACTCGCTTCTTCCGTCTAATGTAAGATAGTTTGCACCTGAGCCAGACAGGTCATACACTTGAGCATAGATAAGTAAGCAGTTCACAAGTCAATTCATCTTTCAGTCTCTTTGAGTCGAACTACGGTGTTCTGACTTCCTCATTGCACGCGAGGATACGTAGGCATAACTTAACTGTTATCGAACAAAAGTCTCTGTCTCTTCCCCCCTCCTCCAGCATTATTCTTTAAGCCTCATTCCTGAGCATTTCACTTCTCTTCTGCATTGACACCTGTACATTCTTTTCCAGCTTTTGCACACAGATAGCACTGACACTACCCCTTTAAAACATAAACTTTCAAGCGTGGATCCCGTCGAGTACGATGAACAATCTAGGTGCTAATACCTTCCCAGGTTGTAACCAACCCCTTTCTTAGTTTCTCTGGTTCGCGACCGTCTTATCCATTTCTTTCCTAAGTTTATGCAGCATTACATTTCCTTCGGGATAAAAATGCCTAGCTGGCGACTCTTTTCAGTTCATCTTCATGATCTCTCTTTCGCCAACCGTTCGCGTCTGTACCCCTTCTGACCTAGGTGTCATTTGGTGGGAGCGACACCAGACACCCCAAAAAACCAGACCTGCCATGGCCCATACCTCAAGTACACAAATCTTGACTTTTTTGCAAATGACCCCATACCAAAAACAATTAATTCATTTAATTCATTTTTATTTCATTTTTTATTACATTTCTTTCACATAATTTTTAAAAATAGCAAAACACAATTAAAAAAATCTCATTTTCTGCATTTTTGTTTAAAATATTTTTCTTTACCTAAAAAAAATTTTATTTTAATTTTTGGATTAAAAAAGTATTTTTAAAGTATTTAAATGTTTTATTTAATTAATTAATTGATTTTAATTAATTAAATATGCATTTAAGTTTCTAAAAATCACCAAAAAAATCATGAAGCATTCTTAAACATTTAGAAACATTTTCAAACTCACCATACAAATTTATTTTTAGGATTGATTACATTTTCACAATTTTCTTTAAATTAGGGTTCGTAAATTTCACATATTTTAACCCTAACTTGAAAATTTCATTTTTGCCTAACCATGGTGAGTTTGAACATGATTCTTTTTGCATTGTTTCACATATTTCAAATAGTTTCTAGGTTATTTATCTCACATTTTTGCATTGCATTTTCAATTTGATTTGAATTTTTCCTTAAGAATCACCCAAAAACCCTAGTTAACTTAAGAAATCCATAACTTTGCCTAGGGTTAGCTTCTGACTTTCTCCTTTGGGGTGTGATCTTATATGTGATTAGGGTTTGTTTGAGTTCAATTTCCAATTTTTATCATGATGTATGCTTCTGTTTTGGTCATATGCATCTCATGTTGCCTTAAAACCTTAATTTTGCATCTTCATTTGCATTCTTCTTTGCATATCATGAACTTGTGAACTTGCCATGACATTTCAAGCATTTGTATGGCATTTTAGACATCTTAAGACATGCTTGAACATTGCTTGATCATTTTTTCATTCATTTGCTATGTTTTGCATTCATTACATTCCATGAACATCCATGTGTTTTCATGCTTCTAAACATGCTTCCATTGCATCTCATTCTTGTATGATCATTTATATGAATCTTGTATTATTTTGCATCATCTCATAACACATTTTCATTTTATAATCACTTCTGGTTTGGGACTTTTCATCCTTATTCATCTCATTTCTTTGTGCTTTATGTCTTATGCATCTTGTACTAACATTTCAGGAACTTTTGGTAAGTTATTTGGGAGGTGGATTTGCCTTCACCTCCCACCTCTTCCTTTCTTTGCATTTGCATCCTTTAATTGTCTTTGGAGTGAACTTGTTTCACTTGTGTTTCTCTTCTTACTTTCTTTCTTTTAAGTTACTTATCTTCTTAAGGAAGTAAGTAACTTATTCTTTCTCTCCTTCTCTTTTAATCTGCTTCCCTTCCTTGGTGGCCTTGAAGATCCTTTTCTCTTAAGCCTCACAAACCATAGGATATCCAAGCATGATAATGTTTAGGTTAATGATTTTAATCCTTCATCATTAAGGTAATTAAGTTGAGATGCTTATCTCATACTTAAGTAGGCTCATTATCCCTAAGCAGGGAGGATATAATGAGTTTACAACCTTTGATTTAGGCTTAAGCTCATTATCTTATGCAAAACACCAAAAACAATAAAAAACTGAAAACACCAAAAAACAAACAATAAACGTCTCCTCCGGGATTCATTTCTCATCACACTCATTCACAAACGAGAACTCGCTTCTTCCGTCTAATGCAAGACAGTTAGCACTCGATCCAGACGAGTCATACACTTGAGCATAGACAAGCAAGCAGTTCACAGTCATAATCTTTTCAGTCTCTTTGAGTCGAACTATGGTGTTTTGACTTCCTCATTGCACGAGAGGATATGTAAGCATAACTTAACAGTTATCAAACAAAAATCTCTGTGTCTTCCCCCTTTTTCAGCCTTCTTTTTAAGCATCAGTTCTTGAGCAATTCACACCTTTTGCACTGACACATGTACTTTCTTTCCCTATATTTTGCACACAGATAGCACATACACTTACCCCTTTTAAACACAATCTTGTAAGCGTGGATCCCGTCGTGTACGACAGACGATCTGGGTGTTAATATCTTCCCAGGTCGTAACCAACCCCTTTTCTCAGTTTCTTTGGTTCGCAACCGTCTTATCCATACCCTTCCAGGTTTATGCAACATTACCTTTCCCTCGGGATAAAAATGCCTAGCTGGCGACTCTATTGCAATTGTGGAGTCTAGCGAGATGCCTTACTTTTTGCCTAAGTCGCCTGTTTTCAAGTTTCAACTTAGCGAGCTTTTTTTAGTTTTTTTTTTCGATTCTCTCTTTTTTTGAACAAATTGTGTGACACAGTTTGTCTTGATTGCTTTGTGAGGGTTGTGATTTCCTCATTCTTTGGTCAATGAAGGATAACCATTATGGCTTCCGATCTTCAGACCTCTCGATTTGGATAACCATTGTGGTTTCTGGTCTTTGGACCTCTTGATTAGCATAATGGAATGTGATGGATCCTCAAATACACTCCTTTATGAAAGTTTGAACGCTTGGTCCAACTAGCTGACACCTACCCCGCCCTTGGGTTACATGTGAGGGTTTTTTCATGTGAAAAGAAACTCCTACTTCAAGGCTCAAAGGGGTTAGCGAGAGTTTATCACCCTTATATCTTCGGTGTTTAGGGATTTTAAACAAGGCATGTGCATCGTCAATAGGGTCTTATTCGAGAGCACACAATTAGAGATTCTTGCATTTTTATTCCGTCATCCTCCCTCATAGAGTTTAAGGACGACAGTTGGTATTGCAATGCGCACATATAAAATTATAAATGAATACGCATGAATTACTTCAAGAAAAAACATGTGAGCTTTATTCTGATTATCATTCAAAAGCAAACAAATTTCATACAAGTAGACAAATGTTTAGTGAATAAAAGAAGCTACAAATGGAAATGCAATAAAGAAGCTGAATATTGTCGTTGTTGAGGAGGCTTGACTCCATCCGAACCTAACAGTCTTCGATACTTTCAGTTGTCAGTAGCTTTTACACTGACTTGTAATCTTCTAGTAAATGGCTGCATGTCCAACATGGCAATAATACCTCTTCTTCTAGTTTCTGAATCTAATGATCTTCTGCCTATGTACCTCCATTGATCTATGACCAATGAAGAATCAGAGCGACGTAGTTCCCCTCAAGAGGGAAGAAGAATGCATTGACGAAAGACAAACACACACATGCTATTACTGGGAGTATTTGAATATTGCTGGCTTTATTTGCTCCTATGAATACCCTGCAACCTGTGTGATTACCTCGAGGATTTCATATTAATACGAACCACCTGGTATAACAACCTTGACACCTTCGTTCATTCTGGCTCCATTGTGATTAGGCATTGGATTTTGGAGTACATTTGGGTGAAGGGAGAAATTGATTTCCTTAGAGTCAATTAGGTCATGTACCTTATTCTGAAAAGCCTGACATTTCTCAATATTGTGCATCTGGGCACCTGAATGGAATTCACACCGGGAGTTTGCATCAAAATTTGGAGGTAGATTGTCAAGAGAAGGAGCTCTCATGGTATGAAGCTCGACCATGTTCAACTTAAGAAGCTCTGGTAGCAACACAACATACGGAAATGTGATAGGATCAATCTTGCTGACCTTGAGGTTGTTGTTGAACCTGTGGCGTAATAGTCACTGCTGCTGCTTGGTAGTATCCTTGAGAACGACCTCTGTCTCGACCCCTATACACATCATTTGTGTCTTTTTCTCTTCTTCTTTGGCCGTTTCCAAAAGTCGTTTTCACACCTGAAGAACCAACACCGCTTACATCCTGGATCTTTCCTAATTTCAGCAAGTTCTCTATCCTTTCTCCAGCAATGACGATATCAAAAAAACCGATGGACATGCAAGCGGCCAGACGATCCAAAAATGCGCCTTGCAAGGTGCCCATAAACATGTCTGCCATTTCCCAGTCTAGCAACGGAGGTCGAACCTATGCAGTCAGCTCATGCCACCTCTGGGCGTACTCCTTAAAACTTTCCTTAGTTAGGAGTTAGTTAAAGTTAGTTAGGGTTTCTAGAATATTCCATAGGAAATGGTAGAAGGGTCTAGAACTTGGTGGAAAGTGCTAGAACTTGGTAGAAACATAAAACAAAATGGAAAGTGGAAGAAAGAGGGAAACACCAACTGAATTTTGAAATATTTTTCAAAATTTCGAATGCGTTAACTGGTTAACCCCTGGCGTTAACCGATTAGGGTGAAAATTTTGAATTTTCCCTCCTTTTGGTGGGAAATCTTTAGAATGCATCTCCACCGTCCATTCTGAGCCAAATTCAACCTTGGGTTCTGACATTTGATCTTGCCACTGAGTGAACCCTGATCACATGCCTTGAATGTTATGTTATGCAATGCTGCATGAATTATTTTATTATTTTATTATTTATTATGCAATGTATGCGCGGATATACAATGCGACGTGCTAAATGACATGAAAACGAGAGGGAAAATTTTGGGGTGTTACAATTAGGAATATTAGTAATCCTATTAGAGGAATAGGTATGTGGTTTGGTTGCAGTATAATTGGTTTGTTATTTATGTTGTGTTTCTTGTTATAAGTTGTGAATTTTGTTGCAGTTCCTTATCAGTGGCAAGAATACAAGTTGCAGGCCTATGGCCAAAGTTAAATTGTTGTTGTCTTGCTATTGAATTATTATTGTTGTTGTTTTGATATAGATTTGAGTCACATTACATAGCATATCAAGTTAGAGTTGTTGCTCGGTAAGTTGGCCTAGATTTGCAAAATTAAGTTGAAGGCTTATGCCTTGTTGTTGACACCTCTATTAATTGGAAAATTATTAAGTTGGGAATTCTGCTCCAATGGTACCACATGCATGTGCGTTTTCTAAGATGCATTTCAAAGTTGCATAATCACATTGTTGTGTTGTATCTTATGTTGATTGAGGTTGTTTGTGAGTTATGAAGTGATGATTGTATATAATTTGATCTAATATGTTATTTATCATAAATTAGATTATACTGTTCAATATCTCATCCCTTCAGTTTGAATGTTTCCTTTTGTTGGTAACGTGCATGTAATCTAGAGTAGAGCTGCTTACCTTAGTAGATTCAATTCGCTATTGCCGCTCTGATACATAGGACTCAAGGGGATAACACGTGTTTTCTTTTAATGTTGGATTTTATCATTTTGCTGGATTTTAAGTTATTTTTAGTAAAGACTTGTTGCTTTTAAGTTCTTTTGATGCTAAACACGAGTTATGTTATTTCAAGTTGAATTTTATGAATCTGTTGTGTAGTAATGAAAGTTGTTTTATTTTTAAAGGGTAATCAGGTGTTTGTATGTTATTGTTTAAGTTGAAAATGTATCATTCCATTTGTTTTGTTGGAATTTTTTAACTATGATTTTGTTATTAATTTTCGGGTAGAAATGGGGTGTTACATTAGTTGTATCAGAGCAGGTCGGTCCGTCCGGCCAAGTTGTCGAGTCGTAGTTGTTACGAATTGTGTATTGCTAACTAGTTCTAACCTTTGATTGTGGTGTAGTGATAAGTTGAAATGGCTGGAAGTAATAATGCGGAAATGGCTATCGCTCTGCAAGCAATGGCTCAAGCTGTGCAGAATTTACCGAACACTGACGAGAATGTTGGATCTTATAGTTTGGAGACTTTTTCGAGGGAGAATCTGCCTACCTTCAAGGGTAATTATGATCCTGATGCAGTACTGGAATTGTTGAAGGATATTGAAAGAATATTTCGTGTGATGGATTGCACTCCAGCGCAGAAGGTTCGATATGGGACTCATATGCTGGCAGTCGAGGCTGATGACTGGTGGCTAGAGACTCGTCAAAGGTTGGACGCTGAAGGTGAGGAGATCACTTGGGTTGTGTTCTGTAGGGAATTTCTAAGGAAGTATTATCCAGAGGATGTTCGTGGAAAGAAGGAAATTGAGTTTCTTGAGCTGAAGCAAGGTAACATGTCAGTTACTTATTATGCTGCAAAGTTTGTTGAGTTAGACAAGTTTTATCCGCACTATAACGAGGCGAAAGCTGAATTTTCAAAGTGCATCAAGTTTGAGAATTGTATGAATTCTGAAATCAAGAAGGCAGTTGGATATCAAAAGATTTGTGTCTTCTCTGATTTGGTTGATATCTGCAAAATTTATGAAAAGGATGACAATGCTCATTATAAGATTATTAATCAGATGAAGAGAAAGCTTCAACAGAGTCGTGCCAAGCCTTATGATGCTCCAGTCGGTAAAGGAAAATAGAAAGTAGCTGACGTCAAGAAGACTAATGGGGGAGATGCTCCTGCTGGTGTGGTTTGTTTCAAATATGGGAAACCTAGTCATAAGAGTAACGTGTGTACTGCTGAGGTAAAAAGGTGCTTCCATTATGGTGAAATTGGGCATGCAATATCTGAATGCAAGCATAAAGAGATGACTTGCTTCAACTGTGGTGAGGAAGGACACATTGGTAGTCAGTGTTATAAACCAAAGAAGGCGCAAACTAGAAAAGTGTTCCTGTTGGTTGGGACTTAGACAACTAGTGAGGACAGACTCATAAGAGGTATATGTTTCATTAATAGTACTCCTGTAATTATATTATTGATACTAGTGCTACCCATTGCTTTATTGTTGCTGATTGTGTTAAAAGATTGGGTCTTGTGTTGTCTTTTATGAATGGAGAATTGGTCATCGAGATTCCAACTAATGGATCAGTGACTACTTCTTTTGTGTGTTTAAAGTGTCCTTTATCTATCTTCGATAGAGACTTTGCTGTTAATTTGGTGTGTTTCCAATTAACTAGAATGGATGTGATTTTAGTAATGATCTGGTTAGAATATATCTATGTTCATATCAATTGTTATAGCAAGTCGATGAGGTTTTCTACCCCTGACGAAGAGGGATTTAGTTTGTTGACTTTTAGGCAGTTACAATAGTTTATGAAAGAATAAACTCAGATGTTGATGGCGCGTTATATATTGAGAGCAAAGCTGAGATTAAGGAGTTGCAAGAGGTGTGTGATTTCCTGAATTTTTTCCTGATGAAATTCTTGATGTGCCGCAAGAGAGGGGAGTTGAATTTTCGATTGATCTTGTACCTGGTACTAGACATGTGTCTATGGCACCGTACAAAATGTATGCATCTGAATTTTCAGAATTAAAGAAGCAATTGGAGGATTTACTTGAAAATATATTTGTAAGGCTAAGTGTATCATCATGGGGAGCTCTAGTGTTGTTAATAAAGAAGGAATATGGAAGTATGAAGCTCTGTGTTGATTATAGACAATTGAATAAGGTGACTATCAAGAACAAGTATCCGTTTCCGAGAATAGATGACTTGATGGATCAGTTGGTATGTACTCGGGTGTTTATCAAGATTTATTTGAGATCAGGCTATCATCAAATTAAAGTAAAAGATGAGGATATTCAGAACACAACTTTCAGAACAAGATATGGACATTTTGAGTATTCGGTGATGCCTTTCGGTGTTACTAATGCGTCGAGAGTATTCATGGAGTACATGAACTGTATCTTTCATATCTATTTTGATTGTTTTGTGCTAGTATTCATTGATGATATATTAATTTACTCTAAGTCAGAAAAAGATCATGCAGAACACTTGATATTAGTATTGCAGGTTTTGAAAGAGAATAAGTTATATGCAAAGTTGTCTAAGTGTGAATTTTGGTTGATGGAGGTTAGTTTTCTTGAGCATATTATATATGTGTAACACCCCAAAATTTTCCCTCTAATTTTCATAGAATTTAACATTTCATTTGCATACATATCATTGTATCTTTGCATAGGAAGATTAAGCATAACATTCATTGTTGAATCATAAAACATGGCGGTGATTTCACTTCAGATGGGGTTGTTCAGTTGTGACTCGATTCATATGGAAGTTTGACTTAATCTTGGTCAAACTATCAAAAGATTTTTTCAATTGCAAGTTATTTGTGATCGTGGCTACTTCTCAGATAGTGCATATTCAAAGTCAAGTTGTGTGGTGTGCTGAATTCATCAAATTATGAAGTTGTTCATTAATGTTTCATCTGTGGATTTATTTTCCCAGAGATTTGATTTAGATGAATTTTAAGTGATCGGAGACTCGGAGGATGATTGATTCAGATAGTTTGTTTCAGTCACAAATTGTTCAGTGGTAGCTGTGTTATTCTTAATTAGTGGTTTTTGTGGAAGCGGTGCAAGATTTGTTTCGAGTTAAAAAATCAAGATTTCATGGTTGTGTTAGTGTTGGTGGTAATCGTTTCGATTCCATTTATCCAAAAATTAAAACATTTGTTAATATCCCTTTTAATCCATCAGACAATTTTTATCATTTTCTTTTTCCAAGTCCATTTACCCATATTTCAAATATCCACTTCAATATTTTCTTTTTCTAAATCCAAAATTTCTATAATATCCATTTATTCATCATGTCCATATCCAATCTTTAATCAAATTTATTTGTTTTACCCTTTTAAACCATCTTAAAGTCAAGAGCCATTTTCCTAACAAATATTCATTTTTTAGCCACTTATCATATCCAATTCATAGTATTCATGTCCATTTTATTTAGAATTTGAACCCATTCCAATCCATGTAACATAGCCGTAAAAATAAATAAATTGGAGGCCCATATTATTTGTACAACACCCATCTCTTCTTTGTCATTAAAATTTCAAAATAAATAAAAAGAAATAAAAATATAGGGTTCAGCTAGCTAGCAATACTACACGAGCGAAACCAAAACATTTCAGCAACCCAGCCCATTAAGCCTCATGTGAAATGCACAAATTCTCAGCCACTGCCTACCAATACTCACGCTACACTCCATGTCATTCTTACACGAGTTTCCTCGCACACAAGTTGCAGTTCAATGCACACAAGCCACAACTCTAGATATTTTGATAAGCTCATCCAACCGTGAATTAAATATCAGCAGCTTCAGACAAGCACATTCAAGACGTCAGCGCCGCAGCAAATACACGCTTTTGAAAACAAAATGCAGGAAGCATCAAACTAAACGCAAGTCATAAAGCACATACACCAAGTGAAACGCAGAAAAATAATACATGGTAGAAAATATCACCATCAAAAACCAGTTATAAGCTCCAAATAACATAATTCTTTTCAATTGATAACAAGAAATTGGTTACAAAAAATAATAAAAAGATGAACAAAACTCAAATATTTAGAAAAAAACCAATAACGGAAAACCAAAGTCAGTTACAAAATCCTAACAAATTTCTAACTGATTTTTCACCTGCAATCTCCATTATGCCCTTCAGTCAATCTTCTTTAAAAATCAATAGCTCGCTGAAAATTTCAGTTTTTTATCACTCATATTCAACTCTTCTTCATCTTCACCATCACTCTCATCAATAACCATTCTTCTGAACTCTCTACAACTTCATATTCTCTCAACCCGAAATCTTCTTCTTTAACTCTTCATCAAGCTTAAACAATTCTCCAATATCATATAGTCTTCATCAATCTTCGAGCGCAACACACTTCATCGCTCCGCAATCCCTCATTCTTCATCACCTTAACAACATCACATCAACTTCAACGAAATCGTTCACATCAACATTAACCTGCTTCAACGAAATCGTCCATATCAGCAATAACACAACGACCTTAACGTCGATATTTTTAGAATCGTTGAAGAAGAAGAATAACGTGCAAGAAGAATAACGAAAGATCGAGGAATGAAATAAGAAGCTACCTGAGTTCGCTTCATCTTCATATTCACCTTCATAGTCGCTTCGGTAAATCCCCTTTTCGATTATTTTTCTCCAATCTCAGTTACCAGTAGGATGAGTGAGAGTTTTAAGAACCAAAACCCTAGAAGTGGAGGTTTTGATTCCTACACGTCTGAGTTTAATTTCAGAATTAGGTTATTTAGCGTTTCTATGGTAATAACTTTGATATGGTTAATTAGAGAGGAATTAAGAAAAGTGATCAGAAGGTTGAAAGTTGTTTTTTTCTGGTGCGATGGAGTTTATTTTCCGACGATGGTGTGTATGTGATGAAAAGGGAAGACGCGGTTTGGGAGAGAGAGAGATTAGGGTTTTTGTGAAGTGATGAAAAGGAAAATTAAAAAAAATCATATTAAGGCATCGTCGTGTTTGGATAAGAAGTGGATAAGTTTTTTTCCGGCTTTGTGACACTTGTCACCGCCCGGTAGGACCACCAGATCTTGTTCCCGCGCATGCCAGAACACCATAATAACTATGCACCATCTAATCTCAGACCTTTATCACATCATCATCACTAGCATCTTAATATGACGGTCCAGAGTAAGTCAACAAAGTTGATTGAAATTGATATCATGGACCACTAGACCTTTGCATGTTCAGGCTTAAGTCAATCACTATCTGCACCCCATCATCAAAAGGCCCATGTTTTTTAACTAAAGAATTACTCTCCCATCACCCCCAAGATTGTATTAGTTTTTTTTATTAATTTTCTTTTCAAAAAATCATTTTAAAAATAGTTTTTCTTTATAAAAAAAATTCAGAAAAATTATCAAACAATGATGGCGGAAAATAGGTCTCCAATTGACACAAGATTATGGCAGCTTCGTCTTATAATTCATCCAATTTTTTGAAATCAAGAACTTTATTACATATGGAATTGAAGAATAAACACAGTCTCGTTATAGTTATTCTCACATTTTATGGAATGATCCAACAGATAGCCACTGGTAGAAGTTGTTGCATCAATACATGGCAATCATGAGATTTTACACCAATTAACTTTAGATATTTCATTGATACAAGTTTCTTTATGTATGATGAGTAACCTTGCGGAACTTTAATACGTTGCAAACACTCCCAAAACATCTTCTTTTCATTTTTAGATAGAGTGTGACATGTTGGAGGGAGATAAATTATTTTACCTTTCACTATTAGAGCTAATTGTTTTCGTATACCCATTTTATCCATATCAAGATGGGAAGCCTTTCTATCTTTAGTCTTTCCCGCAATGTTTAGAAATGTGCAAATCAAACTATCACACACATTTTTCTCCATGTGTGTCACATCAAGACAATGTCTAATATCAAGACTTGACCAATATGGAAGATAAAAGAATATGGACCTCTTTTAACATATAGTTTTTGCAACCCCACCTTTTTCTTTTTCTCATTTCCCACCTTTTCCTTTTCCTCTCTTACCACCTTTTTCTTTTTCTATCTTCCCAAAGAAAATATTAATGTGTTCCTGTCCTTGATAAACTTCATCCCCTGTTAAAGTTTTAAGAGCCTCACCAAACTCTTGCTCTCCATTAAAAGCCTTTTGCAATCTATGATAAGGATGGCCCGTTTTTAGAAATATTTGGTGCCCAAGGTAACATGTCTTTTTCCAAACTCAAGTTGGTGATAATAAGTATCATCTTCACATATATGACACGCTCTATGTCCTTTGACACTATAACCAGCCAAGTTACCGTAAGCCGGAAAGTTCTTAATTATGCAAAATAACATTGCATGCATATTAAACTTTTCCCCATAATATGCATCATTAACTTCAATGCCTTCATCCCACAGGAGTCGTAAATCATCAATTAATGGACTTAGATAAACATTTATGTCGTTACCAGGTTTTCGCAATACAAAAATCATCATACTTAACAATATGTACTTGTGTTTCATGCACAACCAAGGAGATAGGCTGTAAATGATGAGAAGAAGTGGCCACAAAGAATGATTAGTGCTCAGAATACCAAAGGGGTTTATTCCATCAATTTCTAGCCCAAGCCTAAGGTTTCTTGGTTCAACTCCAAAATCTGGAAACAACGAATCAATTTTCCTCCATTGCAACGAATCAGCCACATGGCGAATGTTTTCATCATGAATCCTTTCATTTGTATGCCATCTAATATTCTTTGCGTCCTTCGAGTTAGAAAATAATTTCTTTAAACGTGAAACTATTTGCAAGTACCATAACACTTTAGCAGGAGGATGCTTCCTACTAACATTGTCATCACCATTGTTGGCCTTGTAACACAAAACACCACATTTTGGACATTTACACAATTCTTCATACTCTTTCCAGTATAATATGTAATCATTATGGAAAGCATGTATCTTGATATACTCCAGAACCATTGGACACAATATCTTCTTGGCCTCATAACAACGATTCAACATTTTTTTATCTTTTGGTAACATTTTTCGTAGCAATTCAAGTAATTCAATGAAACTTTTATCCGACCATTCATATTTTTCTTTCAGATTAAACAACTTCAGCACCGCTGACAATCGTGTGAACTTTGTGCATCCCTTATATAAAGGGGTGTCTTTATCACTACAAAAAGTATCATAAATATGATTCTTAAAAGAATATTCCCCTATATCATGGAACATATCCTCTATTTTATCTTCCTTATATTCATCTTCATCCACTCTTTGACTTTGTGACGCCTAAGTTTCCTCATTATCCACCTCAACATGCCAAGTCCATGTTGTATAATTTTGACAAATACCATCACAATAGAGTTGATTGTGTATTTCTTTCTTTGTACCCTTTTTGATATTCGCACAAAAAACACACGGACAATAAATGATACCCTTATTTCCGGGAAGATGTTTATCAGCGTATTCAAAGAATACACAAACTCCTTTCTCATAATCTTGACATAATCTATTGGCTTTCATCCAACTACGATCCATTACAAATTATGAAATTTATACATGTTTAATAATGTGAATGAAAGATCTCAAGCATATGCATATACAACATGAACAAAGATAAAATCAATATACAATATGAACGTAAAGCATATGAAAC
Source organism: Lathyrus aphaca (assembly GCA_963966055.1). NCBI lineage: Eukaryota > Viridiplantae > Streptophyta > Magnoliopsida > Fabales > Fabaceae > Lathyrus > Lathyrus aphaca. Next base: position 316,048,823 of record OZ014523.1, read on the forward strand.
AGCTCCTTATGACTTGAGCATATACAATATGAACTTAGAAAAAAGGAATAAAGATATTGAAGAATACCTAGCTGTAATCACATGAATGTAAGGAATGAAGATGTTGAAGAGTACCGTACATCGAATCTGGATAATCAAATGAACAAAGTTACATCGAATCAGAAGCAACAAATGGATATTGGTACAACATCAACAAAAAAAGGAATATTGAAGATTACCTTACTTCGAATGAGAAGCATCAAGTGAATATTGGTAAAGAATACCAAGCTATAATCAAATGAAGATGTTCGAGTACCACTGTCGTCTCTGGCTCACTTGTTCGATTAGGGCTTCTTATGAATGAAATACATAATAAGTTTTGTTTTGATTAAACAATAAAGCTTTTAATCTCAGTTGGAAAACAAACCGTAGTGGAATCTTAAACATATAACAATAGTTGTTTAATATAACCGTCGTCAAATAATTTACAATTTATTTTTTAAAATATTGGTATTAAGTGACTCACACTAAATTATAATAAAAAATGTAAAAAACGTGGTTGCAGGGAATCGAAGCTTGTTACATTTTATTTATTACTACGGTTGTTTGGCACAACCGTTATAAAATAATTTACAATTTATATTTTAAATAATGGTATTATGTTACACATGTTGGCGTTGTTGTTTTAGCGTTTTGTAGAAGTGAAGAGGCATACAAGTATGTTAACACATCCAAAGTACATGTCATAGCACCCAAGCCACAAAACTGAGGTACACAAGTGAAAATTCTCAAAGTTACAAAAGTTGTATTCGGTTACACTAAAGATGTAATCTGTTACACCAACTATTTGTCCCAAAAATATGCAGATTTTCTGGGTGGTAACTAATTATGGGTGATAACTTAAATTTTCAAGACCACTACGCCAAAAATGACTTTTAACAGTGCATCTTAGACAGCGCTTTTAAAAGAAAGCGTTGTCTAAGGTTAAAATTAAAATAAAACACGGAAAATGTTCCAAAAAAATAATGAAAGCGCTGTCTAAGGGGGGGTCTTAGACAGCGCTTTCTAAAAGCGTTGTCTAAGACCCCCCCTTAGACAGCGCTTTTAGAAAGCGCTTTTAAATATAGACCTTAGTCAGCGCTTTTGATAAAGCGCTGTTTAAAGTCTTTAAATTAAAAAAAAATTTAAAACCAAAAGCGCTGTCTAAGGGGGGGGGGGGTTTAGAAAGCGCTTTTGGAAAGCGCTGTCTAAGGCATACCTTAGAAAGCGCTTTCCACAAAAGCGTTGTCTAAGGTCTAATTAAAATAAAATTTCAGACTTCTATTTTCGTTCTCTGTTCTTTTGTTTTCCCTCCCGCGAACAAACCCTAACAGCGAAACCCATTACAGCGAACTTGAATACACTGTCATCCTTCAGTTTCAATCATTGAACGTGTTTGAAGAATCGTACATTTGGGTGTTGACTTCGTTTTTCGTTTCTACTGTTCTTCATTTCTTGCAATATGTTCTACATTTCTTCATTTTTCGTTTCTACTGTTTAGTGTATTATTCTTGTTTAAGTTGTTTTGATTCATAAAAATTGAGTTTAGAAGGTACATTGTTGTTTTGATTCATAAAAACTGAGTTTAGTGTATTATCCTTTGTTTTAGTTGTTTTGATTCATAAAATCTGAGTTTAGTGTATTATTCTTGTTTAAGTTGTTTTGATTCATAAAAATTGAGTTTAGAAGGTACATTGTTGTTTTGATTCATAAAAACTGAGTTTAGTGTATTATCCTTTGTTTTAGTTGTTTTGATTCATAAGGTACATTGAGTTTAGAAGGTACATTGTTGTTTTGATTCATAAAAACTGAGTTTAGTGTATTATCCTTTGTTTAAGTTGTTTTGATTCATAAGGTACATTGTTGTTGTTATGTTTGATAAGTAATAATGTTGATAATAGAAAAATGTTTATAATAGAATAATGTTTATAAGAGAAAAGTAATGGAAGAAAAAGTTTGATTCTTGTAATAGAAAAAATGAAAGTGATGAGGTAATTAAAGTTGTTATGTTTGATAAGTAATAATGTTGTAATAGAAAAATGTTCTTCCTTGAAAAATGTTGTAATACAAAAATATTTGTAATAGAAAATGTTTATAAGTATAGTTATAGGTATAGTTATAGGTATAGTTATAGGTATATTCTAATAGAAAATTAAAGTTAGTTATAGAAAAATTAACGTGTTATAGGTATAGTTATAGGTATATTGTAATAGAAAAAGTTTGATTCTTGTAATATAAAAAATGAAAGTGATGAGGTAATTAAAGTTGGTATATCGGCGTATCGGATACATTATTGAAGTTTATATTAACATTGGTTATGTATACGTTATTGAAGTTTAAAATGAATTGAACTTTAAAATTGTTAGGATATTCAAAGATACTACCTTAGTTATGTATTTTCGTCTGGATTGATTGTTTACCTTAATAAGTAGGAAAACCATGGATAAAACATGGATCTGTGCCGATCGAATGACCAAAGAGTACGAGAGTGGGGTTGCGGAATTCGTTAAGTATGTTGTTCAACACGCTGAAAACCCCAGACGAATGCATTGTCCTTGCTTGCGTTGTTGTTATATTGGTAAAGTTGACACACATGGATTGAAATCGCATTTGCTGAGGCATGGAATTGATCAAAGTTATCAGTGTTGGATATTTCATGGTGAGAAAATTAACGAGAATGTTGAATCGAGTGGAAAAAGTAATGCGACCTATGCTTCATACGACAAAGACACGGAAACATACGATTGTGATCGAGTTGAAGAGATTGTAGAAGCACTGGAATAAGATCTTCATGATTGTCCTGAAATGTTTGAGAGGATGGTAAGGGATGCAGAGAAACCGTTGTACAAAGGTTGCACTAAATTCTCAAGACTTTCTGCGGTATTAAAGTTGTACAACTTAAAGGCGGGCAATGGATGGTCGGATAAAAGTTTCACAGAGTTGTTGGCCCTTATGAGAGAAATGCTACCGGATGATAATTTTCTTCCTAATCGAACCTATGAGGAAAAAAAATGTTGTGCTCTATTGGCATGAGCTATGATAAGATACATGCTTGTCCTAACGATTGCACTTTGTTTCGTAACGAATATGCAACGTTAACTGAGTGCCCTAAATGCGGTTTGTCTCGATATAAGAAAAGATTATCTCCCGCAAAAGTCTTATGGTATTTTCCGATAATTCCGAGATTTAGGCGCATGTTTCGTAGTGAAACCGATGCAAGACATCTTACTTGGCATGCAGATGAAAGAATTATTGATGGAATGTATCGGCATCCGGCTGATTCACCACAGTGGTCGAAGATTGATAATGATTATCCTGAGTTTGGATCAGAAGCAAGAAACCTTCGATTGGCATTATCTACTGATGGAATGAACCCACATGGTCTTCAAAGTATCTCACATACCACATGGCCTGTGATTCTTATGATTTATAACCTACCTCCGTGGCTATGTATGAAGCGTAAGTACATGATGTTATCTATGTTAATCTCTGGGCCTAAACAAACAGGGAATGACATAGACGTATACTTGACACCTTTGATCGAAGATTTAAAGATTTTGTGGGAGAACGGTGTGGAGGTTTATGATGGATATAGGAAAGAAAGTTTCAATTTGAGGGCGATGTTGTTTGGCACAATTAATGATTTTCCAACATACGGGAATCTATCTGGGTATAACATTAAAGGTCAACGTGCGTGTCCTGTTTGTGAAGACGGAACCGATACGATTCGATTGGAACTTTGCCAGAAGAATGTGTTTCTCGGTCATCGTAGATTCTTACATTCTAAACATCACTACCGTGGGTGGAGAAAAGCATTCAATGGAGACACCGAACATCGTAGAGCTCCACCCGCATTGTCAGGTGAACAAGTTTTTTAAAAGGTGAAAGATGTGCGTACTGAGTTTGGCAAGCCTTTTTGCACATAAGATTGTGAAAGGTGGGTGGAAGAAAAGGTCGATATTTTTTTAATTGCCATATTGGAAGTCTTTGTACGTGAGACATTTTCTCGATGCTATGCATATTGAAAAAAACGTATTTTAAAGTGTTATCGGTACATTACTCAATATAAAAGGCAAGTCTAAGGATGGCCTTAAAGCAAGGGAGGACATGTTAAAAATGGGAATGAGAACTGAATTAGCACCCGTGAAGAAAGGAAGACGAACATATCTACCACCTGCTGCTCTTACTTTATCTAGATAGGAGAAAAAAATTTGTGTAAGTCTCTGAGTGAAGTTAAGGTTCCAGAAGGATACTCATCAGATATCAGAAGACTTGTTTCTATGAAAGACCTCAAGTTGAAGAATTTGAAGACACATGATTGCCATGTTATAATGGAACATTTTCTACCGATAGGTATACGTTCTATTTTGCCAGAAAAAGTAAGAAGTGCCATAACTAAATTGTATTTTTTCTTTAGGTCAATCTGTAGTAAGGTGATCGATCCCGAGATCTTACCAACACTACAAAAAGAGATTGTAATTACCTTGTGTAAGCTTGAAATGTATTTTCCTCCGTCTTTTTTTGACATAATGGTTCATTTAGTTGTTCATCTTGTGAAAGAGACACAGTTGTGTGGACCAGCTTATATGAGATGGATGTACCCTGCTGAACGGTATATGAAAATATTAAAAGGGTACGTGAAATCCCGAAGTCGACCAGAGGGTTGTATTGTTGAACGATACATTGTTGAAGAAGCTGTTGAGTTTTGTACTGAATATTTGTCTAACGTTCAATCGATTGGACTCCCCAGAGCTCAGATTTTCGAAAAAATGGAAGGTAAAAAATTAATTGGGAATAAAATTGTGACAATATCAAGGGATGAACGGGATCAAGTTCATTTGTATGTTCTGCACAATAATAATGAAGTTGAGCCATATGTTGAAATGCACAAGGATGTACTCTGAAGGTTAAATCCGAACAGAAATGAAAATTGGATAGTTATAGAGCACAATCAAAGTTTCATACAATGTTTGAAGGATCATATTTATTCGAAGCGCTCTTCAGATCCTTCTTCGGTAACAGAAAGGTTGAGATGTTTGGCATATGGTCCAAGTTTTCATGTGTTTTCTCATAGCGCATACTCAATTAATGGATACACATTTTATACCAAAGAACAAGATGATAAGAGTACTATGCAAAATAGTGGTGTCACCGTGCTAGCTGAAGCAATGCATATATCAAGTATGAAGGACTTAAACCCCAAATATGCAAATTTGTCATATTTTGGAGTTATTGAGCACATTTGGGTGTTTGATTACGAGAAGTTTCAGATTCCCATCTTTGGTTGAAAGTGGGTGAATAGTAGTGGCATATGAATGGATAAGTCTGGATTTTTGCAAGTTGATCTTACTAGGGTGGGGTACAAAGATGAACCTTTTATTCTAGCATCTCAAGCTAAACAAGTGTTCTATGTGAATGACCCAAAGAGTACAAAATGGTCTATAGTGCTTTTCTCTAACAAAGTGACTAATGATAGCGGTGTCGATCAATGTGATATTGATGTTGAGAATGAGTCATGCATTAGACGGAATGAGTTGAATAGAAATGATGAAGTTGAGGATCTAATACCGGATGAGTCATATATAAGAAACGATCATAATGAGGGAATTTGGATCAATTCATCCGTACGCATTGCTAAGAAACAAGTGATTAATATTCCAACAAAGAAAAGAAAGAGATGTTAGTGACTGAGGTAAATTATGCATGGTTTCTTTATTTTTTTGTTTTCAATTGCTTTGATTATAAGTTATATTTGATAATGCATGATTTCATTATATTTTTGTTTTCAATTGCTTTGATTATAAGTTATATCTGATAATGCATGATTTCATTATATTTTTGTTTTCAATTGCTTTGATTATAAGTTATATCTGATAATGCATGATTTCTTTATTTTTTTGTTTTCAATTGCTTTGATTATAAGTTATATCTGATAATGCATGATTTCGTTATATTTTTGTTTTCAATTGCTATGATTATAAGTTATATTTGATATTTGATGGTTTCCTTGGTTTATTACAGGTTAGACATGGCTGATGACCAACATGAGGAAGTTAGTAAAAAAGTATTCGCGGAAGAAGAAATTCGAAGAGGCATCACAGTAATGAGAAGGGTGGTCCAAGGAAGATCTCGAGGCATCATACTAGATGTCTATTGGAGCCACCAGAGACAGCTTATAGAACCTAATGGGCATACCTTAACTAGTTTTATCGGTGCACTAGTAAGGAACGAAATTCCCATTACCTGTGATGATTGGAGAAACAAAGAGCTGAATGACTCCAAAGAAACAATTTGGAGTGAGATAAAGGTACAATCAGTTGGCCCTTATTTATACGGTATCAATTATGTTTTTTCAATTACCGGTACTAACTATCAATCTGTATGTTTTTCTTAGCGATGTTTTAACATCGAAGAAGAAAGAAGAGGTTTTTGTATGAAATTGGCCGGAAAGCTTTTAAGAGGGTTTCGAACATTTTTATCATCCAAGTTCCTTAGGGATGCGGATGGTAATTATGTGGATGCGGAGCTTCCTAAAAAATATGAAAGTTTGATATCAGCTGAAGAATGGGAAGCTTTCAAATCCAAACGACAAGACCCGGTTTTTAAAAGAATAAGTGCCACAAATCGGGAAAGAGCATCAAGTCCCGCATATCCGTACCGAAAAGGACATGTCAGATATGGATGCTTAGAACAATCCATGGTAAGTATTTATAAATTGCGATAACAAATTTGTTCATCATATATTAGTTTTATCTGATCAAATTGTATGACTTAATGTGTAGCTGCAGAAGGAGAAAAGTTCAGAAACATCTCTTCCTGCACATGTTTTGTGGAAGGAAGCCCGTGAGGGCAAATCTGGAGTTCCTCAAGAAGAAGTTTTACACGTATACCAGAAATGTGTAAGTATAACATTTTTTCATTAATTGAATAACATTTTTATACACAAATATTTGACAAGTATACCGTATTCATCTGATTTTTCAGGAGGCGCTATCTTAGTCTTTATCTCCCGATGATACTAGGAGCATACTTAGTCAGGCATCAGATGTCCCTGAGTATTCTGGTCGGGTGAGGGGTAAGGGATTTGGAGTCACTCCGACCTCCCTGAGTGTTAAAAAAAGAAAGGCTCCTAGTAATCGGGAGCTTCATGCAAGATTGGAAGCCATGCAAGCTGAGCTTGATGCATTGAGGAGAGAAAGAGAGGTTAGCGCCTCAGCATGTTTCAATGGTTCGGACAAAGACAGTATCAACTTTACCTTTCAGCCGAACATTCCAGAGGTAATTACATATAATTGTCTCAATTGAACTATTTGCTTAAATTATGTATTTGACATATATACACATTAACAATTTCTTGTTATTATTGGTTTTAGGGCATTTCCCATTGTCAGCTATATTTGTCGTCACCATACTATCGGATGGTTGGAAAGGGATAAATGCATAATGTTAGCGGAGTATTACTCCACACTAGAGAGCTCCCTGCTGGATGTTTGAAGGTATCGGTTGATATTGCAGTTGAGCCGAATGCATCATTACCATATCCTAACGATGATTCAGATGCAACAACGGTGGACGAAGCAGTAGGTTCGTTTGTTGCATGGCCGACAAACCTCATATGCGTAGGATATGAGGTATGCCTAAAACCTATGTTAACTTTAATGTGTATATTCAAAGTTTTTACGCGCATTTTACGTACATATTTTCCTTGGTTATGTTAAATAGACTCCCACAAAATCCAAATCAAAAGATAATGCGATTCCGCGGCATACCGAGTCCGTGGTTTCAAGAAAAGAGGTAATATACAATTATATGACATATATTCATGGAAGTTGTTACATTCTTAATTTGATCTAACTATTTATATGACATGTAGCTTCAAGAAAATGAGGTTAGCAATGCCTCCACACAACAAAAAAAGGAGGTTAGCAACGCCTCCGCACGGGTAAAAAGTGCTGGTGCTAAGAAGACCGTAGCTAGGAAAAAACCTACCACCAAGTATAGGTCGTGCCTCAGGACATTTCTAGAGATGACCGATATACCGACCGAAGGTGTTCGGACTATACATAACGAGTCCGGGATTTTCGGCTTTGATTACGACCAAATGATTGGTGATGAAGACTTCATGCAAGTTTTTGGTCGTGAAGAAATCGGCGTCAACATTGTCAATACATATATTAGGTAAATTCGGTCTACTTTGTTTTATTAATTGAACAACTTATTTACTTTATGTTTCAAAAGAGGTGTCTAATGTTAATGATGTTTTTATATTAGGTTTTTGTATGACAAATTGATGCGCCCCAATGGTTTGGACGTGTCATTCGGATTCTTAGCACCCGCGAGCGTCAACTTAAGTTTAATCTTAAGTAAACCGGATACCGTGATGGGGTACGTTTTTCGGATCCTCATGGACAATAAAGATGCGGAGAATTTGTTTTTTATACCGTTTAATACCAGGTTAGAATTTCATTCTAAATTCATCTATTATAATTTTTTTTCCAAGTTAACATCTAACATTTGCTTAATCGTTACAATGGACATTGGTTGTTGCTCGCAATCAATCCTATCCGAGAAATCGTGTATTATCTTGACTCGTTAGGAAATGATTGGACAACATACCCGGATATGAAGGTCATAATTGACACGTAAGTGAGAATGTTCAAAAATTTTCTTAGTTTATGTGAATTGTTCTAATTGCTTCATTTTTATTTTATTAGCATCCTACAAGCTTTTCGGGGCCAACTCCATTACATGGATTCAAGTGGCGCTATATTTTTAATTATCACATTTTTTATTATATTAGTGATGACACTTGATAAAACTTAGGATTTATAATCCATATTTTTTTTCCATATGTAGTGTCCTCAACAACGTAATCAAATAGATTGCGGGTATTTCATGTTGAGGTTTATGCAAGATACTCTTGTTTTGGGCCGATTAGAGATTCCCACCGATGTATGTATTTCTAACTTATGAGTTATTTTTATATTTACACATATCTCATATAATTAAATAGTTGAAATTAATTCAAACTATGTTTTATTATTATGTAGTACTTTGATGAATTCAAGTGTGCATTTTATACAAAGGATCAAGTGGACGAAATCAAAGAGGAATGGTGTCAATTCATCATAGAGCTCAATGTTTTAAGTAATGACTTGTAAATTTGTAGTATATTGTACATGACTTGTAAATTTGTACATAAATTTGTGTAATTATATTGTACATTTGTAGTATAGGTAATGACTTGTAAATGTGTACATAAATTTGTATATATTTTGATACATTTAAGGCAAAATTGGTTTGAATTGGTATATATATATATTTGTTAGCCAAAAATTGGTAGAAAAAAGGCCAAAATGGTTTGAAATGGCATATATAAAATGTGATATTTGTCTGCCAATATTTGGTTGAAAACAGGTAGAAATTCTGGTTTATAAACCTGGAAAAAATGTGGTTTAAAACAAAAGCTGCAAAAAATTTCGTATACCTTAGACAGCGCTTGTGGCAAAAGTGCTGTCTAAGGGGGGGGGGGGGGGGCTTAGAAAGCGCTTTTGGCAAAAGCGCTGTCTAAGTGGGGGGCTTAGACAGCGCTTTTGAAAAGTGTTGTCCAAGGTATACCTAAAAAAATTAAAATAGGAGGGGATTAGACAACTCTTTCACCAAAAGCGCTGTCTAAGGTATAGGGGCTTAGAAAGCGCTTTTTCAAAAGCGCTGTCTAAGGTATTCCTAAAAGCGCTGTCTAAGGGTACCTTAGACAGCTCTTAGACAGCGCTTTTAAGATTTAAAAAAGCGCTGTCTAAGGCTAAAAAAAGCGCTGTCTAAGGTCTTGTTTGGCATAGTGGACATTCATCTTTTCACTTGAATACTTGGTGATAATCATGAGAAATACTTTTTCTAGCTCGAACTGACAATTTTTTATGGTTATCGTACCTTCCAAAAGAGAGGTTAATACCCCAATAAAGTGAGTATAACTAAAATGTTAATTTGGCATATTATTATATGAATAATTTTAATAAATAGACGCGATTAACAACTATTGAGAAATACAAATTTTGAAAAAGGTCAGATTGTTTTTAATCTCTCATATATTTAATATTTTTATTTATTTTTCCCTTAAAAACCAAACCTTTATAAAAATCCTCCAATTTATGTCATTAATATAATAGTATTTTTTTATAGATATTGAAGAGACTCTGTGGATCCGAGCTTATACTGCTTCAACATGATTTAGTACATTTGATAAATTATCCATCAATATTTTTTGTTCTTCTCCTTGAAGTCCTTGTTTTATATGATGTGGGTTCAGTTGGGTTAAAAGTTAACACGTTCTTTCGCATAGGTGGTGGTTTTTATTGCTTTTTTAGATGTATTTGAGATTTTTATCTTCCTATTGTTGATTTGTTTCTTTTGATGGGATGATTTTTTCTCTTCTTTTAATGTTGTTGGAAAAAGAACACCAACAAAAGAAAGAAGACACCCAAAAACATTGCATCAACACAATCAAATACACCAACACTAGTAGTAATAACCATAGTCAAAAAATTAAACAACACTTCATACATGGCCTTTAAGTTACACTGAAATTTTATTATTATTATTATTATTATTATTATTATTATTATTATTATTGTAAAAACTGTATTTTTATTATCGTTCAATTCAGATTATTATTATTATTATTATTATGATGATAATAAAATAATAATAATAATTATTATTATTTTATTAATTTTTGGAAAATTATATACTATATTTCACCAAAAACGGTTACAAACAATCCGATCCTAAACGGATCCAGGGATAAACAATCCAGGAAAACAAACTACTCAAGAGATACAAGCCCCTATGAACATGAAGCCTAAGGATATTATGAGTAAAACATCTAATAATAATAATTTCTTTCACCTTCTCGCTTATGTTTCCATTAGCATCTTCTTGTTTGAAAATCTTCTCGTTTCTCATTTTCCAAATCTCATATACAAACTCAGCCACAACTAGTTTGAGGACTTTTCTTTTCCATCCTTTTTTCCTCACCTCAGTTAGTAACCATTAGACCTCATCTATCCAAGTACCCGCCAGTTTGCTGAACCCAATCCAATGAAGAATTCCTTCCTAGTTTGTTTCAACATACCTACTGTAAACACCCCAAATTTTCCCTCTCTTTTTTTCTCACCTTGGCTTGTGATCCTTCATATTGCATTGCATAAGCACACCGTCTTACACTGCATAGTTAGTTCACTGCATAAGTTGCATACCTAGGGTTTGTGGTCAGGTGAATCTTAGAAGTGGTTTGAGCTATCTCAGAGGCCATGAAGCATGCCAAGAGGGTCCATGAGTGTTCAATAATCATTTTATGCCTCCAAGGGTATTTGAAAGTCAAGAGATCTCAGGGGATTGCACAGTTGCCCAGGCAGGCTTAGGGCTCTTGCACAGATGACCAAAAATTAGGGTTTTGGGTTTGAGGCCTTTACACTCAAAAAAATTGGTCATTCTTGATTCTGTTGGTCTATATATGATATAAGGAGCATGTTTATTAAAATTGAAGCAAAAATTCCTTGTGGAAGTCATCTGATCAAGTGGTGACTTGTTATGCAAGAAAAGTTAGAATCAGGGCATCTGAGGCCACCAACAAGGGTTCCAAAGGGTCATCTTCGTCAATTTGAGGTCCTATGACCTTTATTTGATCTTAGGAATGCTTGGAAGTTCACAAAATTGAAGAATTATAAGCCATTGCAAAAGTTTCTATTTTTGGGCATGACTTGTAATGAAAACTTCCCATTTTGGGAAAGATCTTCAACCTCCTCTTTCTTGATCAAAAAGGATTCAAATGAATTTTCTTCAAACATGAAAGTTGTAGATTTGATCTTCCCATTTTCAAAAAGTACAAGAACACCTCTTGATTCATCCTAAAACTCAAGATATGGCAAGTCAAAGTTGGGTAAAATCTTGTAATTTTCAAGTTCATGCCAAAGAGGGAAATTTGCAAAATGGTATTCCAGGCCTTTGTGTGACATTTAATGAAGTGCGTAAAACACAAGGAAGGAGGGTTGGAATTGGGTTTTCTTTAACAACTGAAAATAACTTCTAATGACAAGTTAATTTATCCTGGTTCGTTTGAACTCAAACTACGTCCAGTCCACCCGCCAAGGTGATTTTGCCTCTATCACTGAGGTCTTAATCCACTATTCAATAAATGAATACACACACTGACCTACAGTCAATGTCCTCTTGAGTCTTCTGACTGAAACTAGTCACTCAAGGGAGTTTACTTAACTATTACAATAATAATAATATAGTAACTATTTTGCTTCTAATAAAGCTATGATCACTAAGTGAATGTTACAATATTTTAGCACAAATGATTTAGTCTTTTGCTCGTGAGTGAATTCTCTTCAAATCTTCAATTTTTGATTCCTTAAAATAGTTCTTGCATATTTGTAGCCGTTGGAGACATCTTGAGCTAATTTAGGATATTAGTTAATACCATAAATTCCTTCCATAACAAGAGATACTTGTCTTTGCCATTAATTAATATATTCTTTAATTAATGTCTTCATTATGAAGATCATCATCTTCTAGACGTAAATCAGAGATATTAATCTCTTGATGCGCAGCCATTAAACCATGTCATTAAATGATACATTCTCCATTAAGTGTATCATCTATATAAGGCTCAATATATCTTCTAGTAATGCACGTCTCCTTTAATTAACTTCCTCTTCTATACATATAATAAAGAGAGTTATTAGAACTTCTATTCTTGCATAATAATATTTGTTATCATCAAAACTCTTAGAGGTTTAGTACCATAATTGTTCAAACATTTAATCCACTCAAATACATCATGCCATGATCAAACAACTTCTAAAGATCAGAATTGGGCCAAGAACCTAGGGTTTTCATGCCTTGCTTCTCAAGAAATCACAAAGTTGTGAAATTGCAAAAACCATTCAAACTCATGAATCAAGCCATATAGCTCATCAATTTCGATCCAATGGTGCTCCTTGAACTCGGCCGAGGCAGCCCAAGACCGCAAATCACTTCTGCCATGGCCCATGCTTTAAGTACACCAATTTTGACTTTTTGGCCAATGGAGCCATACCATTCCCATAGTGCACAACCACTCCTATGACCTATTTTAATCTTTTATGCTTTTCCTAAGGATCATAAAAGATAACACTTGAAGCTTTGAAAGAAGCCAACACCCAGATTGCACAAAAATTGTCAAAAAATTCCCTTCTTCTATTCTTTCAAACCAGCCATCAAACTTCAAAAATTTCTTCACCATTCAATCACATATTACCTAAGGGTCATTTCCCACCCATCACCATGACCTGAAACAACCTCAAACACAAACACGATTTCTGCTTCATCAAAATTGAACTCCAAAAACCAGCCACTTTCAAAGCATTCCAAGCACTCCACTAGCTTCAGGAGGTCCAAAGAAGTCCTTTTGCATAACAGGGAGGTCCTGAAAGCACCATTTTGAAGAAGCTCAGTTCAGGTATTCATCGAGAACAAATTTTCCAGGACTTCTTTTTCTTGTTATAAAATGATTCTATATGCTTAATTGATCACTCTGATGTATTTAGAATTGAAAATGGTTGAGAAATGAACATGTATTGTTGTTCTGAAAGTTTGCACGTGAAAATGTTTTTGATTCGATGTGCATGATTCTTGTGATATAAATGATGTTTGATGATTGATTTTGATTGTATGATGCATGGGGAGTGTTTCTGGGCAGTTATTTTGGCTTGGGATGACCTGGGGAAGAAGATAGGTTGAGGGGCTGGCCGGAGAAGCCGAAGCTTATCTCCGTTCGCCTGAGATTAGTTAGGGTTTTGTTGCCATATTGAATGAGGACCCTTGGATGTTGATTAGATTAGCGCATGGACGGCTCAGATAATTCATTAAACCCTAATCCTGATTAATTAACTAAAACCTAATTAATTAACTCAGTTTAAATCTTGACCATTGGATCACACGTGAAACATAAAATTAAACCACATCCTTAGGATTTTCATACTCCTGGTCAAGCTGACCTTTCATCCAGGCCCTTGATCTCTCTCTCACGCAATCCTGGCCTTTCATTGTAATTACTTTTCATTTTCTTTTATTTATTTATGCATTTGTTTCCTTTAATTATTTAAAATAGTAAAACATTATATAAAATTCCATTTTTTGCATTTTTACTTTAAATAATTTTCAGAACCCAAAAACATACTTTTAGGTATTATTTAAATCATTTAATTGTATTATTTAATTAATTAATTCATTTTAATTAATTAAAATTACTTTTAGGTATTTAAAAATCACCAAAAAAATCATGAAGCATTCTTACATATTTAGAACAATTTACAAACTCATTTTATAAATTTCTTTTAGGGTTTGATCACATTTTGACAATTAACCATGAATTAGGGTTTCTAAATTTCTTATTTTTCTAACCCTAACTTCAAAAATTCATTTATGATCAACCAAGATGAGTTTGTGAATGTTTCTTTTTGAATTCTTTCATACTTGGCATGTAGTATCTAGGATATTTACCTCATATTTTTGCATTGCATTTTCCATTTTTTTTTGACATTTTTCATGAAGAAGTACCCAAAACCCTAGCCTAACTTAGAAAAAACCATAACTTGACTTTGGTTTAGCTTCTGACTTCCATCTTTGGGGAGTGATCTTATGTGGGTTTAGAGTTCACTTGGTTGCAATTTCAATTTTTTATCATGTGTTTTGCTTCTGTTTTGATCATATGCATCTCATACTTTCTTAAAACCCTAATTTGTCATGTTCATGTGCATTCATCTTTGCATACCATCATCATATGAACTTGTCATGACATCTCATGCATTTGTATGTCATCTTAGGAACCTTAGGACATGTATTAATATTGGTTGATCATTGTTGCATCCATTTGATATGTTTTACATCCATTACATCTTATGTATGCTCATGTGTTCTTAAGCTTCTAACATGCTTGTTTTTGCATCCATCACTTGTATGATCATACATATGTATTGTATATGACTTTGCATCTCTCTATGACACATTTGAATTATGTATTCACTTCTGGTTGGCATCATTGCATCTTCATCTTTGCATCATTGCATCTTGTTTCACCTTGTGCATTCATACTAACCATTGCAGGGGCTTATGGTAAGTTGATCAGGATGTGGATTTACCTCCACATCCAACCTCTTATTATCTTTTCATATACATCCTTACTTGTCTTTGAAGTGAATTTGATTCACTTGTGTTCTCTCTTGTTCTTATCCCACTCTTAGGTTACTTAACTTCTTCAGGAAGTAAGTAACCTATTCTTCTATCTCCTTCCTTTTTCATCTGCTTCTCCTTCCTTGGTGGCCAATCTGAAGATTTCTCTTTAAACCTCACAAACCATAGGAACTACCAAGCATGATAACTTTAGGATTGTGAATAGTCCCCATTAGTATTTTACCTTTTGAGTCTATTTGACTATCTGCTTCTCGTCTCAATAACAAAGGCTAAACAGTTAAAGTTTTGGGGTGTTACAGCTGCCCCTATTCAATCATCTGCAGACCTGAATGAATAATTGCATCAGCTTTTAGACGTTCGAGGTGTGGAGTGATTGAATACTCGAATAAAACCTGGAAATTTGAACTCGGTAGATAATAGAAATGACATATGCTTTTTATCTGCTTTTGTTTCTTTTGTTTTGACGTCTGAATAGGTAGCGGGAAAAGAACAGGGTGGAACGAGATCGTTGTACATAAACGAGAGCCCAGGAAAACAGGACCTTTTGTATAAAACGATAACTTGTGATGCGACTCCTGAGCAAATCAAGCCACGGAAAGGGAGCCTGTTGTACAAAACAAGGCTTGGAATGAGACCATTGTACAAAACAGAACTCAGAGATGTGACTGCTGAGCGAATCAAGCCACAAAGAAAACACGTGACTGCTGAGCGAATCAAGCCACAGAAAGGGAGCCTGTTGTACAAAACAGCGCTTGGAACGAGACCATTGTACAAAACGGAACTCAAAGATATGACTGCTGAGTGAATCAAGCCACAAAGAAAACACCCGACTTCTGAGCAAATCAAGCCACAGAAAGGGAGCCTGTTGTACAAAACATGGCATGGAACGAGACTATTGTATAAAGCAAAACTCAAAGATGTGACTGCTGAGTGAATCAAGCCACAAAGAAAACAGACGAATGCTTGTTGTACAAAACAGGGCTTGGAACGAGACCATTGTACAAAACGGAACTCGGAGATGTGACTGCTGAGCGAATCAAGCCACAAAGAAAACACGCGACTGCTGAGCGAATCAAGCCACGGAAAGGGAGCCTATTGTACAAAACATGGCTTGGAACGAGACCATTGTACAAAACGGAACTCGGAGATGTGACTGCTAAGCGAATCAGGCCACAAGGAAAACACGCGACTGCTGAGCGAATCAAGCCACGAAAAAAATGACAACATTGACTTGGAAAGACAAAGATGTCTTTCAAATGGTATAAGTATCTTCTGTGGGGAATATCTCAGGTTGAGAAGATACTCTGGGTCATATGTAATGTACCTCAAAACTGGCCCATGCAGGCATGCGTATGCTTGGGTTTATAGCGTAATGCTCCATGATGATGGAAGTGCTACGCTTTGGAGGATGCAAATGTAATGATGATTATGCACATGCTAATGCAAAGAGAACTCCTGATAAGGAGAATGCAAGTATCCTCGGTGGCTTGACTGGGGAGAAAAGATGATCACTGCATTGATCTGGTCCATCCTGATGAGGAGGAAACAACTCTGCGGGGAACATTGTTAATGATACACCGACTCTGAACTGCCGCCATTGCAAAAAAAATTGGACTTTGAGATTAGAGATCCAAGACCTTGTTGGAGATGGACTTTTCTTGCTAGGTACGCTACCCGTTGAACTCCGTTGGGGAAGTGAAAACCTTCTGACTTGGCTGGGAACCAGATGTACGAGTTGATGCCCTGCTGAGGAAATAACCTGCCGGGGAGGAAAAAAACTCCTTGTACTGCTGAGGATTGCCCCTATATTGAAGGGAAGACTCTGCTTGGGGAGAACATCACCAACCTTCTTTCACCATTGCTGGGGAAGATTTCAATCTCCAAGCCTACTAGGGATGATGGAGAATGTCAATGATAAAGCTTTTTGCTGAAGATAAGAGTTCAAGCTTCCCCTTGCTAGTGATAAAAGATATGAAGCGTCTCATGCTGGGGATGAGAGAATATAAAGTGTCTCATATTGGGGATGAGAGACGATGATACCCTTATGCTCAAGAAGTATCCTTCCCTTTACTACACTACTTGAGGAGGGATTGTCTAATGAGACCTGCTAAGGAATTCTGATCAATGAAGCCTGCTGATAAAACAACTCTTGAATTACTGTGTTGACAATGGCTTTGACCCTAGACTCTGGGTTGATAGGTTGCCAACTAATCATGAGTGAACAATGGTTCTTTGCAATTTTCAACTCGCCTCAGATTAAGGTCCATCAGAAGAAAATTTCACAAGAGGATTTTATAGAAAACATGACATACGAAATGCCTCGGTGTCTTCAAACTCTTGGAGAGATTCGTCGGATCTCGAAATAACTGCCCCAGACTGCATGGTCTATGAAAGAAATTGCTTCGCGAGGACTCATGAAAAACTTCATATTACTGTGAGATATTCTGCCCCAATATTTTGAACTTTGGATAGGTGCTTTGGATTGACCGTCTTCAGGAGAGAGTGACTTCTCATGCTCTTGGGGTGGCCTGCCCCAGTACGAGCCTTGAAGTGATCACCTCTAACCGACTGTGCTTTCAAGAAAACACCCAGACCAACTGTTCTTTGAGAGATTAGATCTCGAAGTAATTGCCCTAGTTTGGCTAAAATTTGAATGCATGCCTCAGACTAATGGCTCTTTGAGAGATTTGAATCTCGAAGTGATTGCCCCAGTTTGGTTGAATTTTGAAGAGATTGGTCGACGTGATTGCCCCAGATTGGCTGGCTCTTACCAAAATTGGTTGAGAAAGTCCCCACTCAATGGAGTCTTTTTTTTTGTTTTGAAAAGTGCATCTCAACAGATTGACCTTCGGAAGTTTCAGACTTCTCAACTTGGCAAGATTAAGCTTCTGGACGGAGATTCCATATGTAAACTTTTATGATGCCAAAAAAATGTATGCAAGCAGAAAATGTTTATTTTGAGAATGAAAATTATAATGCAACACACATGTTAATCTTAAAGTTTTACTGTAAAAAGATGTCGCCAACCTTTGTGAGTGAATCACTTGTTAAAATACGACATTGATTTTTGATAGAAGAAAGCATGCATATGCAACACCAACCCAGATCTTTTAGCACAACTCATGGGAGTCAGGAACGTGATCTTGTGGTATTAAGCTCTTGAAATAACCCTGTTTCAGTTAGGACTTTTTAGGGTTGTATCATGGCCTGGTTCACGGTTATAAAAACAAAGGATATAGGCTCGAAGTTTATTTGTGCCCACCCATCTTCGTGATGTTCTCCATTCCTATGTTCAACTAGCTTTCACAAGCGCTCACCTCTCAAAAAGGGTTTTGTGATGATTAAGGAACCAATTACTCTAACAGTTTAAGCACCAATCAGATTGTTGTTGGGAGTCAGTTACCCCTTTGTCTTTCGTGTCTGTGCCACACAATTTTTTTCTTGTTCAAGGATCTTTCTTGTGTAATCTTTTTCGTCTTTCGCTTTTTCATTTTTTGCTTATCCCTAACTTTTTCCTGGACTGATTCTTGTGAATCTTTGATTGTGAAGTCCAGCGGGATGCCCTAATTTTTGCATAGTCGCTCGTTTTCGAGTTTCGACTTAGCTGGCTTTTGATTTCTTTTTTTTCAATTCTCTTTTTTGAACAAATCGTGTGACACTGGTTGTCTTGATTTCTTTGTGAGGGTCGTGACTGTCTCAGTTCTTGGTTGAGGAAGGATAACCTTTGTTGTTTTTGGTCTTTGGACCTCTTGTTCGGGATAACCATTATTTCTGTTCATGGGACCTCTTGATTTGGTACAACGGAAGGTAATGGATCCTCAGATGTACACTCCTTTTTAAAATTTTAACGCTCGGTCAAACTAACTGACGCCTACCCTGCCCCTGGGTTAAGTGCAAGGGTTTTTTCATGCAAAAATAAACTTCTACTTCAAGGCTCAAATGGGTTGCCGAGGGTCTATCTCCCTTATCTCTCCTGTGTTTAGGATTTGAAACAATGGTTGTACATCATCAACAGGGTCTTTCTCAAAAGCACACAATTAGAGATTTTTGCGTTTTCATTTTGTCATCTTCCCTGATAGAGTTTAAGCACAACAATTGGTATTGCAATGCACATACGCAAAACCATGAGTGAATACGAATGGATTACTTCAAGAAAAACATGTGCATTTTATTATGGTTAACATTCAAAAACAAATAAGTTTCACGCATGCATACAAATGTTTAAACAAACAATAGAAACTACAAATGAAAATGCAGTAAAGAAGCTGAACATTGCCGTCATTGAGGAGACCTAACTCCGTCTGGACTTATTGCTTCTGAAAATGCCTTTGCAAATTGGGAGGTCCATTTGATGAGGAGACTTCAATATATGAGCAGACTTTCTGGCATGATGACCTTTGAGTTGATCAAATTTTGAACCTTGCGCCTGAACGCATCACAGTTGTCAAATGGTATGCCTAAATGCCCCTGAGTGGTATTTGCATCTAGCATTCCCATCGTGGTTGCCATTATTGAGGAGGCCTGACTCCGTCTGGATTTATTGCTCTCGAAGACTTTCAACAGTCAGCAGTCTGGATATTCATTCCATTACTGTTTTGGTGCCATATTTCCACTTTTTCCTGGCGTGAACACAATAGTCTTGGAGTCAATAAAATTCACGACCTTATATTTACCTTTGCCTCTGAAATACTCGCAATCTTCAATTAGATGGTTAGGTTCCCCCAGAATGATAGTCATACTTGGCATTGAAACCCCAAAGGAAGCTTTGTTGGAGATGATTCTGATGTGACTAGCTCAACTAGCCTGAATCTGAGCAAATGAGGAAACCCGATGCGCGTACGGCATCGAAATATGATCCAACTTCTTCTCAAGTTGTTCTGGCCTTTACCCTTATGCTCTGCCTCTAGGATTCTCTTGGGAAGCTGAGGTTGGATGCTGACAAACGATATCTAGGGGGAAGAGGTTGATAATAAAGTTGATAAATAAGGTTGCTCGCAAAGATCTTGCACGATCTCCTGCCTACGTATCTCCATTGACCAATGGAGAATCAGAGCAGCGTAGTTCCCCTCACTAGGGATGAAAATAGCTTCGTTTCCTTGACACGACATTCAGGATTACCAAGCTCATCTGAGTCTTCATCTGGTTGACTTCCTGTTTCAGCAATTTCTGATTCTGAAATAAAGCTTGTACCTTTGCCTGAATTTCCCCAGCTGGGTCATCATTCGGTTACCTCCGCCTGGAGTGGTTCCAAGTCCATACCATGAAGATGGTGATTCAAGTTGACCATTGTGAAGAGAAACCAAATCAAGATAGCAATATGTTTTTGAACACCTGTCATGAATGCAAGGATGTATGCAAATGCCATGTTCAGTTATTTCTGAGGAATCTATCTGCTTTGATTCAAGTTTTTACACATAAAAAGTCTAATGGCATGATTCAAACATGTGATCCTCGGAAATAATTGAACATGTGTGCTGGAATGCTATGATGTTATGTGTGCAGCAAACATGTGATCAATTGTCAGATGTTGGTGCTGAGCAGATAACCAATCGTCTGGATAGAGCCATAATATTAGTATAATCTCTGTATAGAATCCCAGAACTAAGAACCCAAGGACTGTAGAACTGGATCACATAATAGAACAGTCACTAATGCTGTTGAAGTTGAACAACGGGCCAAGTGTCTGTGGAGAGCCAGATTAACAGTCACAATAACAAGGTCACAATGACAATCACAGTAATAATTTCTCTGAATAGAAATCCTGGATCTCAGAATCAAAGAACCATAGAACACTGATTAATACTGGCAAAGTAGGTATGTTGAAGTTTAGGGTTCCTGCAACACATGTAAACCCCTCCCAATCTCACGGGTTTGCTACTCAGGTCAACATCACGGACTCTCAAAGCCGAATAGAAATAATACATTCACCATTTCCGAGAAATGGCTCATGACCAAATCAGGGAATCGGTTTGGCATTATGTACTACTCAGGGAGGTCTCAGCTAAGTCCAAGGAAACAAGCATCCCTCATAAGTCCTCAGCTTCGAGAACTAAATCGAGAAACAATAGTACATTCATCCCGAAGGGTACAATACTATTGTCATACGATCAGTTTGCCTTAACTGGTTCCTATGAGAGAACCAGGCCATCCTATGCGAGTTCCCAGTGGGCCCTCGGATGCGAGTGGGTTTGCCAACAAATGTGGTCTTCCACTATCATCACTGGAGAGGGATGTTTCCACAAAGGTTCTCAATGATCGGTCACCTAACTGCACATAACTATCAAGGTAGTGTATTGCCCCTGAAAGATTCTGGCGTCAATACATTTCCGAGAAGGTCGCAAGTCAAGGCGTGGAACTCACTAATACCAACATAGCAAGATGCCATGAAGCCAAAGTGGAACCACTCTAAATCCTAGGTGCACTCAAGCCGGGTATTTGGCTTATCTAACAGTAACAAAGCCCATCCCACAGAAAAAAATGAAACCAACATAGTCCAGTATGATGCATGTGAAATAAATACTGAAAGTAGTAAATAAAGCTGTAAAGTAAACTGTAAACGAAAACAGTAAATAAACACAACAACACTCACATATAAACACCCAAAGAAAAAAAACAAACAGGCGCTAGGATTGACTCTACGAGGGAAACCAGAGATTTTGGGTTCGATCCCCAGCAGAGTCGCCAGCTGTCGCTCCCGGGATTTTCATCCTAGTACAAACGCGAAAGTGGCATGGAAAAGGTAGAGTCGCCAGCCAGACATTTTTATCCCGAATGAATGGGAAAGGTAATGATGCACAAACCTGAGGAAGAAGTAAAGGACGAGGCCTTGCGAACCAAAGATCTGGGTTCGGGAGTCGGTTAAGACCTGGGAAGGTATTATCACCCCAGACCTTCCGCCGTACCCGACGGGATCCACGCTTGTATGTTTGTTTCAAAGTGTGAGAAAAATATAACTAATGCTTAACAAATGAACTTCTAACTGGAATGGAATGAGAAAGGAACTGGAAAAAAATGGAAAGAAAGAGGGAAATGTAGGGAAAATAAAGAATATGCTCGAACGTGCCCTACCCCGCTGTCTACGTGCCTCATCGGGAAAGTGTGTTTGTGTTTTTTATGCACTGGAACTGTATATGTCTATGCTCAGGTGTTGCAGGCTCGTCTGGTACGTGTTCTTTTACCGTCTTGTATGCGAGACAAGTCGTCACAAGTTCGCGTTGAGAGTGAATGAGGTGAGAAAGAGAAGTTCCCGCATGATAGTCGCTTATTGTTTGTTGTTTTCTTTTTAAGAGTTTTTGATGAATTTGGCCCAAGGAAGTGAATTCAAACTTTTTTCCATGGAATGTGTACTTGCTACTACATTCCAAGATGGAATAATAGAGCAAGCACACCAAGCAAGGATAATTTATCCAAGACTTGTTTCCAAGGATTAGGGTTTAAGTTCACTAGCCTGTTGAACTTTATTAAGTGTTTTTGTTGCTTTTGTGAAGAAATGTCTTTTAGATTTTTCTTTGTGAAACAACCCCTTGATAAGACTTGTGCATCATGCTAGACAAGCTTACACCATTCCAAGATGGAATGAATGTAAGTGTCCAATGGAATAAGGCTATACACAAGGGATCCTTTCATGCATTTATTAAGTCTTTTTGGATTTTCTTTGAAGATGAGAAGAGAAAGACTCAAAAAGCAAAGGTCAAAGCTAATGGGGGACTAAGACACAACCCTAAGTCATCTTATTATGTACAAGAGTGTGGTCCTATGGTTAATGAGGTATTATAATCCTAAGGAAGAGGAAGAACAAGTTGGTTCTAAGAAATGGGGGAACCTGTAAAAGCAAAGCACAAAGTGCTAAGGAAAACACAATTATCAAGCATAAGAGATAGGAATGAAGTGATGTTTACCTCAATCTTCCCCCCTATAAAAGAAAAGTTAGCATGACAATGAATATTGAAAGCATAAACAAATCATAAAAGCGATTAAGTACCATATACGTCCTAGAATGGAACTAGGGTTCAAGATAAGACCTAAGTCTAAAGGTGAAGGTACTTAAGGGTTACATGACTTCTAGGGTTCAAGATAAGACCTAGAATGGATGAAGTATGAATGCATATGTATTACAATCATGAATTAATACATGAAATGAATATCAAAGTCAGTAACGAATGCTTATGAATGTGGATGAATGAACATACCATCATGGATGCAATGGTGTAAGCATATGGAGCAAGGAGAAGAAGATGTGAGAAGAAATGGAGGAAACATCGCATAATATCACAAAGAATGCAATTTAAGAATGAATGACATGTAAATATACATGGAGTGATTATGGGTCAGTAGCATACAATATATGAGATGCAATTAGAATGCATGGCTTACTATTAATGATTCCCACATAATTCATGTTAATATTTAGAGGAGAAGAGAAACTAGTTTCAAGCAAAATTAGTTCACATAAGTATGCACTTTGGAACATCAAAACAAACCAAATGAATGTGGTTCAAAAAGTGACCAATAACTGGAATTAAGGACCTATAAATGACCTATAATTAACTCCTAGAAGTTACCAAAAAATCTCTCAAGCAAATGGCACGAATGCCTTCCTAATATCTAGGGTATGCGACACATAAACACAAAACTCAACCTATGATCTAGGTGACATGGAAAAATATCAAAAAGGCTTTAAAAATTATCAAATTAAATCCCTGGAATGTTGAAGTTAGTATCTAACATGGTCTAAAATTATTTCACAAAATTATGCACCAAAGTGCCAAAACAATTCCTTAATAAGCAAGATAGCAAGGGATGATCGCCGAAAAACAACTCCACAAAGTTGATAAAAAAGGGCACTAAAAATTATGAAAAAAATGCTTAAGGAGCATCAAAATTTCAAAAATTTCAATGGTTAATCACACATAAAAAATAAGTCTCACACCTATGGGAGATAATTGCTTTTGGTCCCTTATGTCAATACCATTCCTTTTGGGATAGCTTGGAATGAAAAATCCAAATTAATTACTAAAACCAATCAAAACTGGAATCAAAAAATATTAAAAAATTAATTAAGAGGATGAGGATCACTCATGAATATTTTCATAATTTTATCCCACATTAAACTATTTTCAATTATTGCGACAAAACGGGCAAAAAATGATGTTTTAAGGGAAAGCGAGAGGAAGTGAATTCTACAATCCGTAACCTAATCCCTAAACTCCGAAATCGACATGTATAATAAAAATCATAAATAAATCTAGTGCCTCAGGTGGGAGGGCTCAATATAAAACATAAGTTATATGATTCTAAGCCGCATACAACTAGAATGATGCGTACAAGTGGAGCATCGAGATTACTTACTTGATCGAAGTACCGATTCTTCATATAAGAGAAATCCAAAAACTCCTTGCCTAGTCTTGTAATCTCCCATGAGCAAAATAAATGCTTATCTTCCATATTTGCTTTGTGAAGATCCACCATAATCGAAACAAAAACAACGGCACAAAATATCATTTGAATCCAAAGGTATCCCACAAATAAAGTGGAATACCAACCAAACGACCGTCGTTAAGATCTTTGCGAGAACCTTGCATGAACGCAACAAACGCATTAGAAACCCAAAAGAGGTGCAACCGGAAGTTGCACCTATGCCTCACAGCTCAAATTCAAGTAGAAAGATGAATATACGAGTCATGGATATGCATTGAAATTTACGTTTCAAAACGGGGCAGAACTTATGCTCTAACATAAAAAACATGCAAACTCAAACCGAAATCGAACAAATTTACATGAAATGAATGGCAACTGATCAACAAACATAAGTACAAGTCAAAAAAAGATCAATGCATCCAAATCACACCAAACCAAACTTAAAAAGCCTTAAAATGGAAAAAACGCGTCAAAAATCACTGACTCGGAATTGAACAAAAATTGCATGGTAACAAGAAAACGTGCCAACGGGTTCAAATATGCAATCGGTTTTTGAAAATTCCGCTTGGAAGTGATACTTTTTGGCCGATTTCGTCGGCTGGCAGTAGCAAAATAGCCGAAAAAAATTGTCCGAAATCAACTAAAAAGCTTACCAATGGCTCTGGAATAATCAACAAAGTCAATTTATACTATTCACATTCGCGAAAACGCTCTACGATTAGGAAGTTACGACCAAAACATATTCTCGACACGCGATACATTTACAACATCATCGATTAGACATCAATCTATCCTATTCCGGATTTGCACATTGAAACAAGCATGAATTCAAAAGTCAAGCACTTCAATCAATATCAAGTCACAATAATTAACTCTCCTAAGAATTTTGTAAAACACCTAACATGCACCGATTATTCTATGTCAATTTTAACAATCATTTCCAATTATGCACCACAACAATTATTAGGATCAATTAATAAGGAATCAATCAACAATCAAATCAAGAATCAATGCACATAATCTCCAAAAGATTAATTCAACTTGAAAATTCAATTCAAGAAACAATGCAACAATTATTCATGAATTAAAGTTTAAGAAGCTTACCGAATGAAGAATCGACGAAGAAATATCGAATCCGAAGGAAGTGAGACGTGATTGTGAACGGAGGATATGGGAAAAGGTCGCGTGGCTGTCAGCGGCGGAAGATGGTGGTCGCACGATGGTGAAGTTGACTGGAGGTGGTGGTTCGTGGCGGCTCGGCTACCGGAAGCTTGATCGGAATTGTTGTATTCTTGATGAAGTTGTTGTTGTGTTCTTGAGAAAGAGTTGAGAGAATGATCTTCGATCCTTTAGAGAGAGTTTGTGAGAGTTTTTTGGTGTTTGTAAATTATGATTGAAGTTATAAGACAAATTGTGGGTCAAAAGAATATATAGTGGAGTGTAAAATGAAAGGCAAAAGATAGAATTTCGGCTTAAGTGAAAATGACAATATCTTCTGCAAGAAATTTTAACTCTGAGCCTTCCACAACATCGTCCGCCTCTGAATCACGGTTGCAACACAAAAAGAATGGACGCCATACGATCAAAATCGAGTGCGATCGATACGTTTAAGCTGCAAGACATCACTGGATAAGTTGTTTTTTCGGCTTATTTGGTGTCCGCTACTCGAAAATGTGACGAGGTCAACCTCTTCGGAGCATAATCTCGACTCGACTTTGTCAAAAAAGTTGTAGATCTATGAGTCAGTGACCTGGTGTTATAATGTAAGCTCAACCAGAGAAACGACGAGGGATATATAAATTTTCTCGTGAAATCACTTTCAGCCTTTTTCTTCGGTTCAACACTTCAGTTTTGTGAAATAAACCAAAACGATAATCTTTGGAGCACTATTCGAACTCACGTTTGTCTTTGAACTTGAAGAGGATAAAAATTGTGAACCAAAGCCTCAAGAACGGGTGCAATCCGATGAAAATTGACCAAGTTATGAATTTTACATAATCTGACAGACAGTGCACTGCATCAAAGAACCTTACTGGTAATTCGTGTTTTCGGGATCCTTCCGATCGGACCTAACCCAAACTGAATTTACATAATGAAGATAACATCTAAAATGAATTTTAGGTACCGGAATGACATCAATCTGATGAATGAGCCACGAGTTATGAATTTTTTTAGTGTTCAAAACTCATCGGTTCAACACTGTTTTTCACTATGTCGACTCTAAAAACTCGCACATTCGGAGATATTCTTCAAAGAATTAGTTCTCGGCCAAAACCCAAAAGTTGGAAAGGATATCAAGACGGAACTTTTGGAATATGAATCTCTTAGACATGTTGGATACCGCTAGCACAGTTAATCGGCGAAACCGAAATTTCAAAAACAAATAATTCCCGCCATTTTCCTTGATGAATTGGCTTCTGAGCCGAACAAAAAAGTTGTAGAGAATACCAAAACGGTCTAAACTATTGAGTTTCAAGCCAAAATTAGTTTTCGAGCATAAGTTACATCTTTTTCAAACTGCACCATAAAACTGATATTCTGCTTAAACTCCTCTGAATCAACCGAGAACTTTTGGCTTCTTCTGAGATTCTTGTGCACGTGTCGCATGAAGAAATAAATGGAGATGTATGTTCATGTATGTTAATGATTCAATTGTGATCTAAATGCAATGCAATGTATGAAAAGATATGCTAAATGGCATGAAAATGAGAAGGAAAATTTTGGGGTGTTACAGGTTGCTAACATTGTACCCGTACCTAAGAAGGATGGTAAGGTTCGTATGTGTGTGGATTACCGGGATCTGAATAGAGCCAGCCCGAAGGACGACTTCCCATTACCTCACATTGATGTATTGGTGGATAACACGGCTCAATTATCGGTATTTTCTTTCATGGACGAATTTTCGGGATATAATCAGATTAAGATGTCACCTGAAGACATGGAGAAGACAACTTTCATCACACCCTGGGGCACATTCTGCTACAAAGTAATGTCGTTCAGTCTGAAGAATGTCGGTGCAACATATCAACGGGCTATGGTAACATTATTCCATGATATGATCCATAAAGAAATCGAGTGCTAAGTGGATGATAGGATTGCCAAGTCCCTCACAGAAGAAGATTATTTGGTAAATTTGCTAAAACTGTTCAAGCGTCTGATGAAGTATCAGTTGAAGTTGAACCCCAACAAATGCACATTCGGGATATGTTCCGGTAAGTTGTTGGGTTTTATTGTAAGTGAAAAGGGAATTGAGATTGATCCCGAAAAAGTCAAAGCTATTCAGGAAATGCCTGCACCTAAGACTGAGAAAGAAGTTCGAGGGTTCTTAGGTAGATTGAATTACATTTCAAGGTTCATATCTCATCTCACTGCAACCTGCGAGCCCTTGTTCAAACTGCTAAGAAAGGATTAAACAGTCAGGTGGAACGATGATTGTCAAAAAGGATTTTGACAAGATCAAGGAGTATCTGCAAGAACCTTTAATTCTCATGCCTCGAGTTGAAGGAAGACCTCTAATCATGTACCTGACAATATTAGAAGAGTCAATGGGGTGTGTGTTGGGCCAACATGATGAGTCTGGTCGAAAAGATTATGCAATATACTACCTATGCAAAACCTTTACCGACTATGAATAACGTTATTCACTGCTCGAGAAAACTTGTTGTGCTTTAGCGTGGGCTGCTCCTCGACTAAGACAGTATATGTTGACTCATACTACCTTATTGATCTCAAAGATGGACCCAGTCAAGTACATATTTGAGAAGCCAGCACTTACCGGAAGGGTTGCAAGATGGCAAATGATTCTGACAGAGTATGACATTCAGTGCACCTCTTAAAAGGCCATCAAAGGCAATGTATTGTTTGACTATCTGGCTGAGCAACCCATTGATGATTACCAACCTATGAGATTTGACTTCCCTGATGAAGACATCATGTTCTTGAAAGAAAAAGATTGTGAATAACCTATTCACACTAAATGGCATGACCCAGAAGAAGCATGGACTATGATGATCGATGAGGCAGTTAATTGCAACGGTCGTGGAGTTGGTGCAGTGCTTATTACACCTGAAGGAGTCCATATGCCTTTCTCAGAAAGGCTCAACTTTGCTTGCACTAACAACGAAGCAAAATACGAAGCTTGTATCATGGGTCTTGAGGAAGCCATTGACCTTAGGATCAAAACCTTGAGTGTATTCGGAGATTCGACTTTGGTAATCAACCAGACTAACGGCAAGTGGTACACTCATCAGTAGCATCTGATTCCCTACCGTGAGTATACGAGGAGATTGTTGACCTTCTTCACAACAGTTAAGCTTGAATACATCCCTCAAGATAAGAATCAGTTTGCAGATGCTTTGGCTACCATTTCATCCATGATCAAAGTACAAGCTGCCAATTATGTACCTTGGATTTTGGTATCCAGACTAGACACACCGATATATGTATTCTCTGTGGACACTGTTACTGATAACAAGCCTTGGTTCCATGACATCAAATTCTTCTTGGAGAATCAAACATACCCACTTGGGGCATCGTCAAATGACAAGAAGACATTAAGAAGGCTAGTCGGAAGTTTTTCCTCAATACTGATGGTTCTTTGTACAAGCGAAACTTTGACATGGTCTTGCTCAGATGTGTTGACAAGAAGTACATGAAGGTTCTTTTGGTACCAATGCTGGAGGAAATGCAATGGCAAAGAAGTTATTAAGATCAGGTTACTATTGGATCACAATGGATGCAGACTGTTGTGCCTATGCCAGAAAATGCCACAAATGCCAGATCTACGCAGATAAAGTGCATGTGCCTCCGAATCCTTTGAATGTAATGTCTTCACCTTGGCCTTTTGTCGCTCCCGACAAATGAAACCTGGTCAGATGAAGGTACAGACGCGAACGGTCGGCGAAGGGAACAGTGAGAACACACAGCCGTGAACTCACTGGAGATGAATAGAGTCGCCAGCTAGGCATTTTTATCCCGGAGGAAAGGCAATGCTGCATAGACCTAGAAAGATACGGATAAGACGGTTTGCGAACCAGAGAGACTGAGAAAGGGGGTTGGTTACAACCTGGGAAGGTATTAGCACCCAGATTGTCCGTCGTACTCGACGGGATCCACGCTTAAAAGATTTGTGTTTTAAAGGGGTAGTGTCAGTGCAATCTGTGTACAAAAGAGCTGGAAAAGGATGTACAGGTGTCAGTGTAAGTGAAGTGTATAAGTGAAGTGTCAGTGTAAGAACAGGAATGAAATGCTCATGATAATGAGGCTAAAGAATGAAGCTAGAAGGAGGGGGAATGTACAGAGACTTTTGTTCGATAACTGTTGAGTTATGCCTACGTATCCTCTCGTGCAATGAGGAAGTCAGA
Organism: Lathyrus aphaca; assembly: GCA_963966055.1. Lineage (NCBI taxonomy): Eukaryota > Viridiplantae > Streptophyta > Magnoliopsida > Fabales > Fabaceae > Lathyrus > Lathyrus aphaca. Next base: position 316,078,858 of record OZ014523.1, read on the forward strand.
ACACCGTAGTTCGACCCAAAGAGACTGAAAGGATTGACTGGTGAACTGCTTGCAGTCTATGCTCAAGTGTATGATCTGTCTGGCACAGATGCAAACTGTCTTGCATTAGACGGAAGAAGCAAGTTCTCGGTTGCGAGTGAAGATGATGAGAAAAGAATCCCGAAGGAGACGATTATTGTTTGTTCTGGTGTTTTCAGTCTTTTATTTCTTTTTGGAGTTTGTCATAAGATAATGAGCTTAAACCTAAATCAATGGATTTGGTAAACTCATCACATCATCCCTCTGATTAGGGGTAATGAGAATTACCTTAAGTGTGAAGTCAGATTCTCACACTTAATCACCTTTGATGTAGGGTTAAGATCATTAACCTACTTGTGATTAATTAAATGTTTTTGTGATTTTTGTTTAGTGTTGAGTAATGAGGTTAAGCCATAATCAGGGATTTAACAGGCTCATTACACTATCCTAAAAGAAGGATAATAGATGAGGGTGTTTAAGCTGAGGAAGGATCCTCAGCTTAATCCATGATTAGGGATTAAACCCATGACAGAACAAACCTTTGATTAAGTGGATTTTATTAATGATATGATGATGAAGTGTTTTTTTATGATTTGTAAGACAACTTGAGGGGGACTTGTCCATTAACTTTAGGGTTAGTCCTTCTTAACCAATTAAGGAAGAATTAGAACCCTAATGCAAGGCCCAAGTTACAAGTGTAATGTCTTGATGATTATTAGATGGATTAATTAAGAGAGTTCAACACCTTAAGGGTCCAAGACTTAGGATTAAAGTTATACACTCCATCCTAAAAGAAGGATGCAGGCATGATCTTAATCACAAAGTCTTAAAGCCTTGAGGGTTTAGTCCCTGATTATGAGGTGAGAAGAGATGACTCAAGAAGAGACACAAAGGTAAAAACTATGGGGGAACTAATCAAAACCCTAATTCATTATCATGCTTGGTTGGTCCTAATGTTTGTGAGGTTTTCAAGAACAATCTTCAGATGAACCACCAGGAAGCAGATGAACAAGATCAAGAGAAGCAAAGTGACTTGCTTCATCCAAGAAGTCAAGTTACTTGAAGAAAGAAAGTGGGAGGAGCAAGAATGAGCAAGCTCAATCTCAAACACAAATAAGAATGCAGCAATGGATGCAAGAGAGATGAGAAGAAAAGTTATGAGAAGTGAAGGCAAATTCACTTCTCAAGTTTACTTACCACCTGAAATGTTAGAAAGAAATGCAATGCAATGCAAGATGAGATGTAATGACATGATACAAAGCAAAACCAGGAGCATACACATGATGATTATGATGTTATGAAGTGCTGCAAACAAGAGGCAAGACAATGAGATGTTCATACAAGATCATGGATGCAAATGATGCAAGCTAAGGAACATGAACAAACATGAAATGTTATGGAACATACAAGACAAATGACATGGCAAATATGTAATGCAATGATCAATGATGCTTCATACATGTCTTAAGATGTCAAATGAATCATAAGAATGCACAAAATGCAATGGCAAGTCAAGTCATGCAAGGAAATGCAAGAATGATGCAAAGGGAAAGCCCAAATTAGGGTTCATGAAACAAACATCAAACACAAACCAAAACAGAAGCAAACCCTAATATGAAAAATGGAAAATGGTACCTAAAGAAACCCTAGACCTATAATGAATCACTGCCCAAAGGGGAATTCTCAACTCTTCACCAATCTCAAGTTATGATTTTTGCAAGTTATTAGGGTTTTTTAGGGTTCTCAACAAAACAAATGCCAATCAATTAGAAAATGCAAGATCAAATCATGGCCTTTTTATCCTTGAAAGTACATGTCAAATGGAAACCAATGCAAAAAGAATCAATGTCTCAACCTTCACCAATAGGCAGAAATGAATTTTCAAACATAGGATCAAAATAATGCATCAAAAATGATTTAATTCCATGAAAAACTCTTAAAATGCATCAAGATCAAAAAAGAAATTTGGTTTGAGGGTTGGACAATGTTTCTAAATGTCTTAGAACATTTCATGAATTTTTTTGTAATTTTTAAATACCTAAAAGTATTTTTAATTAATTAATTCTCATTAATCAATTAAAAATAATCTTTTAAATATTTAAAAATACTTTTTTAATGATAAAAATAAAATAAAAAATATTTTTGTGTCATAAAAATTAATGAAACCTTAAAGGAAAAGTTTCATAATTTTTATGATTTTTTTAGCTATTTTAAATAAATTGTGCAAATAAAATAGAAAGAAAATGAATTAAATTGAATAAAATAGAAGTAAGACAAATGAAAGGCCAGGATGTGCTCTGGATTCAAAGGCGTTGACTGCGCGCCAGAATGAGGGGCCAAGATTGCTTCAGATTAAATAAATTAATTATGATTAATTAAAACCTAACACGTGGATTAGGGCTAACTGCATTGATCTGGGCCATTGGAAAGGGAGGGAAGTCAACCGGTCAAAGGGATCGTACGCTCACAATTCAAACCTGGCTTAATTACACAATTAGGGCATAATTAATCTCAGGTGGCCGGAGAAGACTTCCGGTCATCTTCTCCGGCCAGAAGGTCACCTGAAAAATCTCAAAACCTCTCAAAACGTAAAATAAATGAAAACTAAGATCATGGAAACGTTCCTCTCATCCTCACGAATCAAAGCCCTATCCTAAAACAAATTTATTAAACCTAGACAAGCTGAATCGAAGAGGGAAAGTTCTAGGGTTCGTGAGCTTCAAACAGCAATTAAATTCTCAAAACACATCCATTTCAAAAACTAAAAGCATCAGCATGATCAGGAGAGCATAAGGAACAAGTTTGTAACTAAAAAAGAGGTTTCTGGAAAAAATTATTTGGAGCTACCTGAGATTTGCAACCTCTGACTTAGGAACTTTCAGGCCCTTTCTTTAAGTGCAAGCTGCTCCTCTTGGCCCCCCAAAGATGCTTGAATGCTCAAATGGAGTTTATATTTGTTGGATGATGAGTTTCGAAGAGAACTGCTTCAGTTCAGTCAACAATGGTGGATGAGTTCTTGGCACTTTCAGGCTGTGAAGAGGGGTTGTTTATGACTTATGAGGTGTGTTGAGAAGGTTTATGGTGTTGGTTGATGTGTTTGTGGCTTGTGGAGAGAGATTCGATAGAATCTGCAGAATGAAGGTGAGCAATGGCAGTGAGGTGTTTTGGTTGTTTCAAGCTCTGGTTCTTGATGCTTTGTGTTCTATGGATCAAGGTGAGATGAATGGAGGCAAAGGTTTGGGTGTTTGCAGGCTGTGTAATGAAATTCGAATGAACTTGCAAGATGGAAGGTTTTTTGTGTAAGTTATGAGTGTATGTTTTCAGCCTTGGTTCTTATGTGATATGGCTAGCAAAATGAATGAATAAACAATTCTGATTGGCCTCTTGATGTGACACGGCCTGCTATGATAGGTGAGTTGCTTTTTGCTCAAAGTCCACTTTTGTGTAAGATAGGGCATGGCATGATACTAGGCAAGTACAAGTTGGGTGCTGGTGCAGCAAAAGGTGAGGGAGAGGCTAGCCCAAAGTCAGCAGCCAATGTCATAAGTTGGTGAAGTAGTCATGAGTGAAAATGCAAGTTGGCTAGCTTTATGGTTTTCCATGGAAATGCCTTGTTACATGAACCAAACCATGAGCAAACTTGGTCCATTTCTGATTTTTGTGACTTAGAGAACATTCACATGCTGGTTTGACATGAATTTGAGGCAGCAATCATGCATTGATTCAAGACTTAGCAAAATTCCCACTTGGTGCATGACTTGAAAAACAATGATTTTTGGCAACTTTGCATGGCCATAACTTTTGATCCAAGAAGAGTTTGATCATGTTCTTGTACTTTTTGAAAAGGGAAAGATGAGATCTACAACTTTCATGACCAAAGTTTTTCCATTTGAAGCATTTTTGGATCAAGAATCAAGGCTTGAAAATTGACCTAAAATGATGCATTCTTGAAAAGTCAACAAAACCCAAAAAGTCAACTTTTGCAAAAACCCTAAATTCTTGATTTCCATGAACTTCAACCTTCTTCCATGATCAAATAAAGATCATATACACTCAAAATGATGAAGATCACCCATTGGTTGGGTCATTGGGGGCCTCAGATACCCTGATTTTGCACTGACTTGTCTGAAAAGCCAACTCTTGATCAGATGACTTCCCCATGGAATTTCTTCATGAAAATTGATATGCATACTCCCTATACCATATAGAGACCAATGGAAACAAGAATGACCAAAAAATTTGGAATTATGGCCTCTGAAACCAAAACCCTAATTTTCAGTCAACTGTGCAGTTCATCCTGGCTCTGCATCCACTCAAACCCTAGTTCTTGTGATCCCTCTGCAATTTTGACTTTGTGAGGATGTAACATGATATAAGAACACACATGGACCCCTTTGAATTGATTAGTGGTTTTTGGAATGGCTCAGGAGGCCCTGAGGTTGCTCAGATCACAAGCCCTAGGTGCAGATGCCTTAGAAGCTATGCAGTGAAACCAAATGAGACATGAGATGATGTGATTGTGTTTATGCATATGAGATGATCACAAGTCATGTGTGAATGGGTGAGGGCAAATTTGGGGTGTTTACAGCTGCCCCTATTCAAGCATGAGTTAGCTGTGCAGGTTGTAAGCGGCGGCTTAACAGGCAAACAAGATGACTTGTGGTTGAATACCAAAGACAGTCCAAAATTTGCACTCACAGAAATGAAGAAGAAAAGGGATATAGATTGTAAAAGCAAATAAAGTATATTGTAAAGTGTGGGCGACGGAGGACGACCGTCGAGCAGAGAACGACTGCTGGGTAAGGTGGTATGTGAAGCAAAGCAATGACGGGGACGGCCGACATGCTGGGGAAAGTGTGTAAAATAAAGCGATGACGGGGACGACCGACATGCTGGGGATAAAAGATAAAGCTAAGACGGGGACGGCCGACTAGCTGGGAAAACTAAGATAATATGATGGGGACGGCCATCAAGATAAAGTAGTAACATTCTCTGGGGATTGGTGAAACATGACGGGGACGGCCATCAAGTTCACAAAGGTAAAGTAACCAACGATGGGGACGGCCATCGGGTTAAAAAAGAAAAGGGACCACGACGGGGACGGCCATCGGGTTAAAGAATAAATGAAATAAACAGATGATGGGGTACGGCCATCAAAGGTGAAGGACGATCACCTAGCAGGGGACGGCTGCTCTGTTGGGTATAAAAGAAATATGATGGGGACGGCCATCAAAGGTGGAGGACGACCACCTGGCAGGGTACGGCTGCCGAAAATATCAACGACGGGGACGGCCATCGGATAGAGAAGGTTAACGATGGGGACGGCCATCGGACGAGCATGATGGAGGACGACCATCAAGAAGTGGAGGACGACCACTCAGCAGGGGACGGCTGCTCTCAAAGTTTATCATAACACAGGATGAGTGTTAGACAACTAAAATCAACAATGGGGACGGCCATTGGATAAAGTGATGAAGGACGATCATCAAAAGGTGGAGGACGACCACCTGGCAGGGGACGGCTGCTAAAATCAACGATGGGGACGGCCATCGGATGAGCATGATGGAGGACGACCATCAAGAAGTGGAGGACGACCACTCAGCAGGGTACGGCTGCTCTCAGAGGTATCATAACACAGGACGAGTGTTAGATAAAAAGAAAATTTGTTGGCAATCTACTGGGGAGATAGTAAACACGGACGAGCGTTTACATCCAAGAAACAAAAGGTATAAGTGTTTGGTATTGTGTATAGATTAAAGGTGCGGACGAGCATCCTTAAGACTATGATACGGACGAGTATCATGTAGAAACAAACTGACACGTGCTCAGAGCTGATGATACGGACGAGTATCAAATGGTTAACAAGGAACACGGACGAGCGTTGCATCTGAAAGTATCCTTCTGGGGAATAGTAGACACAGACGAGCATCTATATTCACGAAGACATAAGTGTTTGACACGGTGTATGGATTAAAGATGCGGACGAGCATCCTTAAGACTATGATACGGACGAGTATCATGTAGAAACAAACATTAGACGCAATGTTCTGAGATGATGGTACGGACGAGTACCAACTGGTTAACAAAGAACAAGGACTACTGTCGAATCTGCGGGGATATACATGGTGTATACAAGATACGGACGAGTATCTGCGTAGGTGTACCAATGAGTAGTGAGTATATAATGTATAGGTGAGTGTTTATCTGCTGGGGATATGACACGGACGGGTGTCAGGAAAGTGTATATACAAGTATAGGCGACCACGCTGGGGATATGACACGGACGGGTGTCAAGAAAGTGTATAGGTATATGTAAGTGCAAAGAGGGTGTCTTTGGCTTTCTGCTGGTGACATGACACGGACGAGTGTCAGGATGTATCTGCAATACTGGTGATTTTGTTGTAAAGAGTGTTCAGACGACTTGCTGGGAAATGATGATACGGACGGGTATCAAAAAGGAGATATGCACTGGTGTTTGTGATAGGGGGCAACTGCTTTTGCTGGGACTCTGATGGGGATGTATTCTGTATGCCGACAGATTGTCAATATTTACAAGTGTTCAAATCACAACATGACTTATGATTATGCTATGCATTTGATTTTTTTGCCGTAATGCTCCGTATTAGACGGAATGCTACGCTCTGGGGGTGAACATGATGCGAATGCTATGATTATGCAAAGAGGCACCGATCCGGGATTCGGATCCCGTTGCCGCGGAGATCTCTGGTCGATCTGCTGAGGAAGACATCCCAGCTGGGGATGGGATCATTGGTAGATCTATTGGTGTATCTGCTTGGGGATATAGATCACTGGTTGACGTATCCTTATAATGCGGGACCCAGCTGGGGTTTGTAGAAGCTTTCTCTCTCTCTGTTGTGACTTCTTCGTGCGCTGCTCTTCTGAATAGAGGCCTGAAGCTCTGTGGGGAGATGATTCCCTGATTTCTGCATTCTGCTGAGGAATAATGACTACTCGGCTGGGGAATTGTGAGAGGCAACTCAGCTGGGGAGAGCAACTCAGCTGGGGATAGAACATTTCAGATGCTGTATGTTGATTTGGCAACTTCGCTGGGGAAGTGGGCACCTCCCAGTGCCAGGTGAGTTGATAATGATTTGCCAGTTGCTGAGACGTAACTTGCATGCCCCAGGTTGTGTTCTGGATACCTGCAATCCTGCAAAGATAAAGAAACGCACAAATGGTCCCGAGGTATCCTTTACCGGATTCCGTCATAGGAGCTAAGTACTCTCAAGAGTAATCACATTCCCTGTAAGCATGTGTTTTATTTTTAAAGACAGGCATCTGTACTTATGCAGTTGTGTTTTTAGAGATATCAGACAACTCTTTTGCAAAACTTAAATGTAAAAAACGAGACATGACTGAAAATCTGATTATATTAATTCGTGTGCCCTGAATTGGCAAGATACAGTCAGAGAAACATATCTCCTGGAATGAGGAGATTGTTACAAATTGAGAAATAAAGTGCTGGCGGTGCTGGCGATGCTTTCAAGGAGCTTCCTCTTCTGCTATGACTCGTATGACAATGACGTTCTTCTCGTCTTGCTTTCTGGAGAGAGTTGATTCTGATTGCAGCTTGATCCCTTGGAGCTTACCAAGTTGTAGGTGATACAGACGAATTCAGAATGCAGTTGTTCGCTTGTTCCCTTATTTTGCATGGATCGCCCTTTCGGGTTTTCAATCCATCGGGATACCCATTTTTGCCTGAGCTGTCCAATGCGGCTTTTCAACTCAGCGGGTGTACAATTTTTATATTTATTTTCCCTTATTTTTGCCCGAGTCTTTTATTCTGTTTTTGACTCGCCGGGATGCCCTATTTTTGCCTGGACTTACATTCTGTTTTTATGTCCAGCGGGTCATTTTATGCGAAGTATTTTTTAACTGCATCTGAATTCACAGGGGACGGGAAATCTTCACCATCCATGGTGCTGAGCATCAGTGCCCCACCAGAGAAAACTTTCTTTACAACAAATGGTCCTTCATAATTTGGAGTCCATTTGCCCCTGTGGTCTGTATGAGGAGGGAGGATTCTTTTCAGCACAAGATCTCCCACTTGGTACTCTCGATGCCTGACTTTCTGATCGAAGGCCCTCTTCATTCTCTTCTGATATAACTGCCCATGGCAGATTGCAGCCAATCTCTTCTCTTCGATCAGACTCAGTTGCTCGTATCGGGACCGAACCCATTCTGCTTCACTCAGTTTGACATCCATTAATAACCGCAGCGAGGGTAATTCAACTTCAACGGGTAGGACTGCTTCCATACCATACACAAGTTGATACGGTGTTGCCCCAGTGGATGTCCTGATTGATGTGCGGTACCCATGCAAGGCAAATGGCAACATTTCATGCCAGTCTTTGTAGGTGATTACCATCTTCTGCACAATCTTCTTGATATTCTTATTTGCCGCCTCAACAGCGCCGTTCATCTTTGGCCTGTAAGGAGAAGAATTGTGATGTTGGATCTTGAAGTCCCGGCACAGCTCTGCCATCATTTTGTTGTTCAAGTTGGAACCATTATCAGTAATGATTCGCTCGGGCACTCCATACCGACAGATGATATCTCTTTTCAGAAATCTGGCTACCACTTGCCTTGTGACATTTGCATATGAGGCTGCTTCAACCCACTTTGTAAAATAATCGATGGCGACCAGGATGAATCTGTGGCCGTTCGAAGCAGTTGGCTCAATTTTGCCAATCATGTCAATGCCCCACATAGCAAAGGGCCATGGTGAAGACATTATGTTCAGGGGATTGGGAGGCACATGCACCTTGTCTGCATAAATCTGGCATTTATGGCATTTTCTGGCGTAGGCACAACAGTCTGCATCCATTGTGATCCAGTAATAGCCTGATCTTAACAACTTTTTAGCCATGGCATGCCCTCCTGCATGGGTACCAAAGGATCCTTCGTGCACTTCATGCATCAATAAATCTGCTTCTGTCTTGTCAACACATCTGAGGAGTACCATATCAAAGTTCCTCTTGTATAAAGATCCATCAGTGTTCAGAAAGAAACTTCCAGCAAGCCTTCTTAAAGTCTTTTTATCATTGGAAGATGCCCCAGGTGGGTACGTTTGATCCTCCAAGAAGCACTTGATGTCATGGAACCAAGGCTTATCGTCTTTAGCAATATCTGCTGTAAATACATATGCTGGTCTATCAAGTCTCGACACTGAAATCTGAGGTACAAAGTTAGCAGCTTGAACTTTGATCATGGATGAAATGGTAGCAAGAGCATCCGCAAACTGATTCTCGTCCCGAGGGATATACTCAAGCTTGACTGTTGTGAAGAAAGTCAATAACCTTCTTGTATAATCCCTGTAAGGTATCAGATGATCTTGGTGGGTGTACCATTTTCCGTTGGTCTGATTGACTACCAAAGCTGAATCTCCGAATACGGTCAATGTCTTGATCCTGAGGTCAATGGCTTCCTCAAGACCCATAATGCAAGCTTCGTATTCAGCTTCGTTGTTAGTGCAGTTGAAAGTGAGTTTTGCCGAGAAAGGCATGTGAACCCCTTTAGGTGTAATGAGTACTGCACCAACACCACGGCCATTCATGTTAACAGCCCCGTCGAACATCATAGTCCATTCTTCTTCTGGGTCGGGCCCTTCAGTGTGAATAGGCTCTTCATGATCTTTTGCTTTAATGAACATGATGTCTTCATCAGGGAAGTCAAACCTCATAGGCTGGTAGTCGTCAATGGGTTGTTCAGCAAGATATTCAGATAGTACACTGCCCTTGATGGCTTTCTGAGATGTGTACTGTATGTCGTATTCTGTGAGAATCATCTGCCATCTTGCAACCCGTCCGGTAAGAGCTGGCTTCTCGAAAATGTACTTAACTGGATCCATTTTTGAGATTAATAAGGTAGTGTGGGTCAACATATACTGTCTCAGTCGGCGAGCAGCCCACGCTAAAGCACAGCAAGTTTTCTCGAGCAGTGAATAACGTTGTTCACAGTCGGTAAACTTTTTGCTTAGGTAGTATATCGCATACTCTTTTCGACCAGACTCGTCATGCTGACCTAGTACACACCCCATCGATTCTTCTAATACTGTCAAGTACATAATCAGAGGTCTTCCTTCAACTGGCGGCATGAGGATTGGAGGTTCTTGCAGATATTCCTTGATCTTGTCAAAAGCTTTCTGGCAGTCTTCGTTCCACCTGACCGTTTGCTCCTTTCTTAACAGCTTGAATAAGGGTTCACAAGTTGCTGTAAGGTGAGATATGAACCGTGAAATGTAGTTCAATCGACCTAAGAACCCTCGAACTTCTTTCTCAGTTTTCGGTGCAGGCATCTCTTGGATGGCTTTGACTTTATCAGGGTCAACCTCAATCCCTTTCTCGCTTACAATAAATCCCAGCAGCTTACCGGATCGTACCCCGAATGTGCATTTGTTGGGGTTCAGCTTCAGTTGATACTTTCTCAGACGCTTGAACAACTTGAGCAGATTCACCAGATGGTCTTCCTCTGTAAGGGACTTGGCAATCATGTCATCCACATAACACTCGATTTCCTTATGGATCATATCGTGGAATAATGTTACCATAGCCCGTTGATAGGTGGCACCAGCATTCTTCAGTCCGAATGGCATCACCTTATAACAGAACGTGCCCCAAGGTGTGATGAATGTTGTCTTCTCCATGTCTTCAGGTGACATCTTGATCTGATTGTATCCCGAAAATCCATCCATGAAGGAGAACACCGAGAACTGAGCCGTGTTATCCACCAATACATCAATGTGAGGTAATGGGAAGTCATCTTTCGGGCTGGCTCTGTTCAGATCCCGGTAGTCAACACACATTCTTACTTTTCCATCCTTCTTAGGCACAGGTACTATGTTAGCAACCCACGGCGGGTAGCTAGTCACAGCAAGGAACCCGGCGTCCCATTGCTTTTGTACCTCTTCCTTGATTTTCATAGCCATGTCTGGGCGAGTTCGGCGCAACTTCTGTTTGACTGGTGGGCATTCTTCCCTCAAAGGCAGCTTATGCACAACAATATCGGTATCCAACCCTGGCATATCTTGGTAGGACCAAGCAAACACATCAACATACTCTTGAAGCAGATCTATCAGCTGTCTCTTCACTGAGTCTTGCAGGCAGGCCCCGATTTTGACTTCTTTCACGTCTTCCTCCGTACCAAGATTAATCACTTCAATCTCCTCCTGATGAGGAGCAATAACTTTTTCCTCCTGTCTCAGCAACCTGGCTAGCTCTTCAGGAAGCTCATATCCTTCATCAACCCCTTCATCAGCTTGATTGATCGGATTGTCAAAGTCATACGATGTCATAGCTGTGCTGTCGTCGGTGCTGTCTGGAAGGCACTCTCTGCAAGGGTTAAGCCGGTTCATTTTAGTGATTGATTTTAATCTTGCTTTAGAAAAAAAAGTGAAATGAAGTTATCATTTTGAAAACACCGCCATTTATTTTTGTACAAAAAGAAAAATGGAAAAACAGTGAGCATAAAAGAAAAAGACTCGTTTGCAAAAAGATGTCTGATACTTCATTAATTTAATCTTGTTTGCACAAAAGTACAGATGGCCCTGGTTACAAAATGAGTCTTGTCATCTTGGGCAAGATGCAAGACTTGGATGCATGCTATATAAAAATACAGGAAATAATAATTACTCTGCTCGAGTAACACTTATAATTTCCTGGGAAGACCAGTTCGAGACACTGCTCCCCGGGATCTTTGGACGAATCCAATTCTCCAGATTGCGCTCCTCTTCCAGCTCGTCTTCCAGACAGTTGGTAGCATCGGGGGTTAGCATTCCCCCACTGACAAACCCTGGCTCTGCAGCAGCCTTTGCTTGACGTTGAGTTGGTTTGTAACCCAACCCAAATTTGTCCTTCTTCTCCTCCACAGCTAAGACCTTGCCCCAGCCTTGGGCAGTTCCTTCTTCAACAACCTTCCGGGCTTGTTGGTAAGATGACATGGAGATACCAGATATAGCAGATGCTTCATTAACGTTCAAGGCTTCAAAACCTTGGCTCATTGTTTCATGGATCTCTCCATCCATCTCAATGTATTTATAAGTAGCCAGATGGCTAACAAAAATGTCCTCCTCCCCACAGATTGTGACAACTTGACCTTCCCACTCAAATTTTAACTTTTGGTGAAGGGTAGACGTTATTGCGCCGGCGGCGTGAATCCAGGGTCTACCCAACAAACAGCTGTAGGCGGGCTGAATGTCCATCACATAAAAGATAGTTTTAAAGGTCTGTGGGCCAATTGTCACAGGCAGCTCAATCTCTCCCAGAACCGATCTCTTAGAGCCATCAAAGGCTCGTACCACCAGGTTGCTGGGTCTCAATGCCAATCCATCATATTCTAACTTCACCAGAGCCTTCTTTGGTAAGACATTCAGGGAAGAACCTGTGTCCACCAGCACATGAGAAAGGACAGCTCCTTTGCATTCCATGGTTATGTGCAGGGCTTTGTTGTGGTTGCGGCCATCCGCTGTCAAGTCAGAATTGGTAAACCCTAGCCCATTGCTAGCAGTAACATTACCAACCACGGTTTCCAATTGGTTGACAGTAATCTCCTCAGGCACGTAAGCTGCGTGCAGGACTTTAAGTAGTGCATTCCGATGGGCTTCGGAGCACATAAGCAGTGAGAGGATGGAGATTTTGGATGGCGTCTGGTGAAGTTGATCCACAATTTTGTAGTCACTCTTTTTGATGATCCTCATAAACTCATCAACTTCCTGATCGAATGGAGTCTTCAGGGTTTCTTTGGCAGCTGGATCTTCCTGCACCGGGCTCTTTCCTTTTGCTTTGGCAGCAGCTTCTGCTTCGGTAGTAGGTCTTTGGACTTGTGAAGCAAAGAGACGTCCGCTTCGGGTGAAGCCTCCGCCTCCGCCCACATTATCAATTTGTGGTGCAGGTGCTGATGTTTCAAGAGTGATTCTTCTCCCTTCACAGTACACGTCAGAGCCATAGTGCCAAGGGATGGCCCTATTGCTTTCATATGGTACAGGTCCAGGTACTGTGACGGTAACTGGACTGATTGCTGCTGCTGAAGGGATTGCAATAGTTTGTGGATCATAAAAGATAGTAACTGGTGCTCTAGTGGGAGCAGCACCCTCTGAATGGTAGGCGGAGTTATTCTCTGGATCGTAGAAGATGGTAACAGTAGAGACATCTTCATGATCGTTTGCTGGAGTTGTAGGAGGTCCTGATGGAAGGACTGTTGTTGTTGTTGATGGAGAGTCGAAATGGAATGAAGCTGATGTTGTAGCAGGAGAAACTGTTGAAAACTGATCATTGGGTAGAACAGATGAAGTACTTGCTGATGTTGCTGATGAATTGTTGGGAACAATTGTTGCTGTATTTGTAGGAGGATCTGAAACCATTGCTGATGAAGTCGTCGGGTTTGCCGGGAATGATGTAGTGATCTGCAGTAAGCCACTCTGAATAAGGCTGTCAATGCCATTCCTCAAGTCTTCACATCCATTCCAAGAAATATTGCAGTATGGGCACCCTAGTTCACACCCCGGAAATATATTGTTTTCACGGAGTTGAGCTTTGATTTCCACCAATGGTGTCCTGATCTGATCCACACTGGTTATGAAATAAGACGGTGTGTCTTCTTCAATTGCGTTAATACGGGGACCACCATGGTGTGGCATTGGGTTTTTGTTGACATTGGGCGGAGGTGCAAAGTTCAGAGCCTTGGAGTCTACCAAGTCTTGTACCTTCATATGCAGAGCTCTGCATTTTTCTGTACTGTGACCAGGCGCGTTTGAGTGAAAAGCACACCTAGCATTAGAGTCATAGTTTCTTGGTAGACTGTTTGGATCTGGAGGTGCCAACGTTCTTAGCTCAACCAGGTTGAGTTTCAGAAGCTGTGGCAACAAAGCAGCATACGGCATTGGAATCGGATCGATCACTCGATTAGCTTGAGAGGGCCTTTGTTGGAATGGCCTCTGTTGATTGTTGTTGTTGGAGTTGTTGTTGTTGAAGTTCCTTGGAGGATACTGATTCTGCTGATACTGGGGTTGTTGTTGGAAGTTTTGTTGAGGAGGTTGATAGACTGGCTGAGGATGAACTGGAGTGGGGATAGTGACTGCTGCTATGGACCTTTGAACATATTGGGGCCTGCCCCTGTTGGTATGAATGGCATTGGTCTCGCCAGCTCTTCTAGGGCCTGCAAAAGGCTTTCTTGTACTACTGGACGAACTAGCACCATTATCAGATATCTTACCCATCTTTAATAGGCTTTCAATTCTCTCCCCGGCTATAACAACATCTGCGAAGCTGGTGGAAGAGAAAGCAGCTAGCCTATCAATATAGGTTCCCTGAAGGGTATTCATGAACATATCAGCCATCTCTCTTTCAGACATAGGTGGCTGGACAGCAGCAGCAAGCTGTCTCCATCTTTGAGCATATTCTCTGAAGCTCTCTCTTGATGATTGTGACATCCCCATTAGGAGGGTCCTATTGGGTGCCATATCCAGATTATACTGATACTGTCTGATGAAGGCCTCTGCCAGGTCCTTCCAGCATCTTACAGTTGCTCTTGTCAGATGGGAATACCATTCCCTTGATGCTCCAGTCAAGCTATCTTCGAAGTAGAACATCCACAATTTCTCGTCCATGGTGTAAGCTTTTAATCTTCCGAGAAAAGATTGCAGATGGGTTCGAGGACAAGAAGTCCCATTATACTTTTCAAAACATGGAGGCTTGAACTTGTGAGGGATCCTGACCCCCTCTACTAAACCCATGTCCATGACATCGAACCCCAAAGAATTTTGGGATTCCAAAGACCTCAACTTCTCAGCCAACTCATCCAATCTCCTATCATAGGTTTCCTCTCCAGCACCCATGACTGTAAACTGATCCTCCTGAGGATCCTCTTGAAGTACTCTGGCTGCAGTAGCTGTTCCTTGAACGTTTGCAGGAATATGAATCTCAGGATGTAGGTGTGGACCAAACACAGGGGGGTTGACATGTGGTTGCACCCTTTCATTGTTACTTGTGCCAGCAGTTCCCACATGGGGGTCATCTTGAGTTCTCCCCTCTACCAGAACTCTAAGCCTCTCCTGGCTTTGAGCTAAATTATTCATCACTTCCATGAACTGAGTTATTTGGGTTCTCATCTCCACCCTTTCATTAGCCATCTGGGTTCTGGCCTCATTGAGGTCTTGCTGCAACTGGTCCATCTGGATGCCCGGAAGGTTGTTTCTTGTAGGGTACCTGTGTGGCCTGTTGAGAGGAAATACCCGGCGGCGAGCAATAATTCCTGAATGTCACAACAGAGGTTAGAAACAACAAAACCTACAAAACAAACAAAAAGGGTTAGTATGCAATGCAGTATGCTTATTTGCTATCAAGGTATCCGGCTTGGTCTTCAGTTTTGACCCGTCCAGACCCTTGAAGATGATGCTGTTGAAGTTGCTTTTGAAGTGAACCCAGATGGAAACAAACACAAATATATTACAAAGGTAAAATAATACAAATTGTTCATCTTTTACAACACTAGCCCTCTAAGGGGTCAAAAATACATCACCAAAAAGCAAAAGTACATGGAAAAGGAACAACAACAAGCAAATAATCAGACTCCAAGGCCAAACTCATCCTCGCGAACTTCCTTAAGAAGTGCTTCGGTCACAGGATCAGCCGGATGCTCCGTAAGATTCCTGATGAGAAGGTTTCTTGTTGCAACAGCTGTAGTCAACTTCTTGTTCTGGCTTTGGTCTTTGGATTTCTTCACTCCAGCTTTGATTTTTAACTCTGAAATTTCCTCCTGGGCTGCTGCCAGGGCTTTTTCCATCTGCTCCATCTTATCTTGAACTCTCTTGTCTTCTAGAGTACGGGCTTCAGTGATCCGGACCCACCTGGCCTGACTCTCTTTCAAGTACAAGTCTGTCCTCGCTCTTTGGAACTGGGCTTCTTTACAAGCATTTTTCAGAATCTGCTCACCAGCTTTAGACTTGTTGATATAGTCTCCAGACTTCTCAATCTTAGTCAAGTGTTCCACTCTCAGCTTCTCCAATCTTTCAATCTCCCTTATACCTTCACTCCTCTCCCTGAGGGTCTTCTGCAAGGCTTGGGATAGCTTCTCATTTCTTTCTTTCAAACCTTCAAACTCTTCCAAACTGACAGTAGCAGGGGGTGGTGCTGATGATGACTCAGGCATGTCTTTGATGGTGAAGGGCAATCCTGAGATTTGGGCCCTAGCATAGGACCACTCATGATATTGGGCTGATGCCACATTATTGCACTTCCCCAGAATGGTGATTCCCTTGGTTTGAACATGATCCCAGGCCCAGGCAGCCTGCCTAACAACAGTCAAACTGATCTTGTTCTCACAGTAGAGGGTCTCAACCAGGTCTTGTTCCCTAGGAGCATGAACCAGTGCATAGCCTAATTGCCTCTTGAACAGCAGGGGGTTGTAGTTGATACTTCCCTTAACTCCTACCAAAGGTACATTGGGAAAGTGCCCACAGCTTGTGATCATATCTCTGCCCTTGGTGCCTTGGGTGCACCATCTGATGTCTGCTGCAGTGAGAGTAGTGAGCCTCTTAGCCCAGTTGCTTTGCTGATGAGGATTCAGGAATGCATCTGTCCTGGGTAGATGCTTGAGAAGCCAAGCATGGAATAGTGGAGCACAACACCTCACTAGCTTACCCCTCTGTTTCTCATTCCTCTGATGTACTGAGTAATAGAGGTCACCCAACAAGGTTGGCACTGGGTTCTTCAGGATGAACAGGTGGATGGCATTCTTGCTGATGAATCTGGGCTCATCTGCAAACAACACAATTCCATATACACTCAAGGCCAACAATGCACAAACAGCTTTCCAATCCCCCAGGGAGGCCTTCAAACTAGCTTGAGAAATCAGGAAGTCCAGATGAAAACCAGGGATCCCAGCTTTAGAGGTCATATGCTGCTCAATCAAAGCAGGTTCCAGGTGCAAAGCTCTTGCTATCTCTCCATTGCTGGGAAAGACCATTTCAGGGTTAAAAGGAATTTCTCTCTTGATAGGCAAACCAACCAAAGATGCATATTCTTCTAAGAGAGGTCCCAACTGAAAGTCTCGAAAGGTGAAACACCTCAATGGGGGGTCATAGAACTGGATGCAGGTATGGATCAGGCTCCTCTGAGATGGGTCCATGTCTATAACCAAGTCAAGTATATCCCCATAATGCTCCCTGAACAGAGGTATGTGATCTGGGGTCATCAGGGTTTGGACCCTCCTGATGTCTGACAAGTCTGGTTGGAAGAAATGATAGGTGATATTGCTTTTCTTTGGAGCCATGATGCTGAAGACTGGGTAGAGTGCTGATGACAATGCTGAAGCAGAGAAAACCACTGACTGGCTGGTGCTGAAGCAGACAGCTAAACTGAAGCAGATGCTGGTGAAGATGGGTCAAAGCTGCAGATGGGGTCAAAACCAAAACCTGATGAAAAATGGATACCCTGAAACACAAATAAGCACATGTTAATATGATGCAATGAGGATGTATGCAAATGATATGCAAAAGGTTTGTGACTGAGCTGGATCTGGATAAACTGCCTTGGTATAGATCCATGTGTGTTCAAGAATTCCGGATGGAGGTCTATAAATCCAGTAACCAAGGTGGGGGACTCAAATAAAGAGCCACATGTCCAGGGTTTTAGAATCACAAGAACTATCCAACATGGAGCATTCTTAACAAAGTCAAAGTAACAGGGTATTCTGAGGTCAAGGTACCTGCAAACCTGTAAACAGCCCAACCCCCTCACAGGTAGTGATCTAGAACAAGGATCCTCAGACTTGGATCAGTTATGAGAAGTGTAAACACTTCTAACCCGGAGGTACAGTGTTTACAATAACCATAACAATTCCTCCTCTAATTCACCTCAATTTCTGAAGGTCAATACTAAAAGGTCATCCAGACTTAGCAGGCTTCCCAGATCCCCCTAGCATTGCAGGAAATCCGCAACACAGAGTTCTCAAGAAGAAACCCATATCTGAACCGTGTTTCATATTCCCGCACCAGACCGAAATGGAATGGGAAAGAATATGATTCACTCTAGCCTAGGTGTCACTCAGGTCCCAGGTATAGGACCTTAACTCTCAATGAAATACCCACCCACCAAGGCAAACAACAGATCCAGCCAGCAACAATGACAGTATGATATATATAAACGCAATAAAGAAAGCAGTAAAGTAACTGTACATAAAGCAATGAATAAAAATAAATACAAGCACAAACAAGCACATAACACCCCAGTAAACACAAATCAATCAAGCGCTAGGAGGAACCCACGAAAAGAACCAGAAGCCCTGGTTGCAGTATAAGGGTCCCCAGCAGAGTCGCCAAGCTGTCGCTCCCGACAAATGAAACCTGGTCAGATGAAGGTACAGACGCGAACGGTCGGCGAAGGGAACAGTGAGAACACACAGCCGTGAACTCACTGGAGATGAATAGAGTCGCCAGCTAGGCATTTTTATCCCGGAGGAAAGGCAATGCTGCATAGACCTAGAAAGATACGGATAAGACGGTTTGCGAACCAGAGAGACTGAGAAAGGGGGTTGGTTACAACCTGGGAAGGTATTAGCACCCAGATTGTCCGTCGTACTCGACGGGATCCACGCTTAAAAGATTTGTGTTTTAAAGGGGTAGTGTCAGTGCAATCTGTGTACAAAAGAGCTGGAAAAGGATGTACAGGTGTCAGTGTAAGTGAAGTGTATAAGTGAAGTGTCAGTGTAAGAACAGGAATGAAATGCTCATGATAATGAGGCTAAAGAATGAAGCTAGAAGGAGGGGGAATGTACAGAGACTTTTGTTCGATAACTGTTGAGTTATGCCTACGTATCCTCTCGTGCAATGAGGAAGTCAGAACACCGTAGTTCGACCCAAAGAGACTGAAAGGATTGACTGGTGAACTGCTTGCAGTCTATGCTCAAGTGTATGATCTGTCTGGCACAGATGCAAACTGTCTTGCATTAGACGGAAGAAGCAAGTTCTCGGTTGCGAGTGAAGATGATGAGAAAAGAATCCCGAAGGAGACGATTATTGTTTGTTCTGGTGTTTTCAGTCTTTTATTTCTTTTTGGAGTTTGTCATAAGATAATGAGCTTAAACCTAAATCAATGGATTTGGTAAACTCATCACATCATCCCTCTGATTAGGGGTAATGAGAATTACCTTAAGTGTGAAGTCAGATTCTCACACTTAATCACCTTTGATGTAGGGTTAAGATCATTAACCTACTTGTGATTAATTAAATGTTTTTGTGATTTTTGTTTAGTGTTGAGTAATGAGGTTAAGCCATAATCAGGGATTTAACAGGCTCATTACACTATCCTAAAAGAAGGATAATAGATGAGGGTGTTTAAGCTGAGGAAGGATCCTCAGCTTAATCCATGATTAGGGATTAAACCCATGACAGAACAAACCTTTGATTAAGTGGATTTTATTAATGATATGATGATGAAGTGTTTTTTTATGATTTGTAAGACAACTTGAGGGGGACTTGTCCATTAACTTTAGGGTTAGTCCTTCTTAACCAATTAAGGAAGAATTAGAACCCTAATGCAAGGCCCAAGTTACAAGTGTAATGTCTTGATGATTATTAGATGGATTAATTAAGAGAGTTCAACACCTTAAGGGTCCAAGACTTAGGATTAAAGTTATACACTCCATCCTAAAAGAAGGATGCAGGCATGATCTTAATCACAAAGTCTTAAAGCCTTGAGGGTTTAGTCCCTGATTATGAGGTGAGAAGAGATGACTCAAGAAGAGACACAAAGGTAAAAACTATGGGGGAACTAATCAAAACCCTAATTCATTATCATGCTTGGTTGGTCCTAATGTTTGTGAGGTTTTCAAGAACAATCTTCAGATGAACCACCAGGAAGCAGATGAACAAGATCAAGAGAAGCAAAGTGACTTGCTTCATCCAAGAAGTCAAGTTACTTGAAGAAAGAAAGTGGGAGGAGCAAGAATGAGCAAGCTCAATCTCAAACACAAATAAGAATGCAGCAATGGATGCAAGAGAGATGAGAAGAAAAGTTATGAGAAGTGAAGGCAAATTCACTTCTCAAGTTTACTTACCACCTGAAATGTTAGAAAGAAATGCAATGCAATGCAAGATGAGATGTAATGACATGATACAAAGCAAAACCAGGAGCATACACATGATGATTATGATGTTATGAAGTGCTGCAAACAAGAGGCAAGACAATGAGATGTTCATACAAGATCATGGATGCAAATGATGCAAGCTAAGGAACATGAACAAACATGAAATGTTATGGAACATACAAGACAAATGACATGGCAAATATGTAATGCAATGATCAATGATGCTTCATACATGTCTTAAGATGTCAAATGAATCATAAGAATGCACAAAATGCAATGGCAAGTCAAGTCATGCAAGGAAATGCAAGAATGATGCAAAGGGAAAGCCCAAATTAGGGTTCATGAAACAAACATCAAACACAAACCAAAACAGAAGCAAACCCTAATATGAAAAATGGAAAATGGTACCTAAAGAAACCCTAGACCTATAATGAATCACTGCCCAAAGGGGAATTCTCAACTCTTCACCAATCTCAAGTTATGATTTTTGCAAGTTATTAGGGTTTTTTAGGGTTCTCAACAAAACAAATGCCAATCAATTAGAAAATGCAAGATCAAATCATGGCCTTTTTATCCTTGAAAGTACATGTCAAATGGAAACCAATGCAAAAAGAATCAATGTCTCAACCTTCACCAATAGGCAGAAATGAATTTTCAAACATAGGATCAAAATAATGCATCAAAAATGATTTAATTCCATGAAAAACTCTTAAAATGCATCAAGATCAAAAAAGAAATTTGGTTTGAGGGTTGGACAATGTTTCTAAATGTCTTAGAACATTTCATGAATTTTTTTGTAATTTTTAAATACCTAAAAGTATTTTTAATTAATTAATTCTCATTAATCAATTAAAAATAATCTTTTAAATATTTAAAAATACTTTTTTAATGATAAAAATAAAATAAAAAATATTTTTGTGTCATAAAAATTAATGAAACCTTAAAGGAAAAGTTTCATAATTTTTATGATTTTTTTAGCTATTTTAAATAAATTGTGCAAATAAAATAGAAAGAAAATGAATTAAATTGAATAAAATAGAAGTAAGACAAATGAAAGGCCAGGATGTGCTCTGGATTCAAAGGCGTTGACTGCGCGCCAGAATGAGGGGCCAAGATTGCTTCAGATTAAATAAATTAATTATGATTAATTAAAACCTAACACGTGGATTAGGGCTAACTGCATTGATCTGGGCCATTGGAAAGGGAGGGAAGTCAACCGGTCAAAGGGATCGTACGCTCACAATTCAAACCTGGCTTAATTACACAATTAGGGCATAATTAATCTCAGGTGGCCGGAGAAGACTTCCGGTCATCTTCTCCGGCCAGAAGGTCACCTGAAAAATCTCAAAACCTCTCAAAACGTAAAATAAATGAAAACTAAGATCATGGAAACGTTCCTCTCATCCTCACGAATCAAAGCCCTATCCTAAAACAAATTTATTAAACCTAGACAAGCTGAATCGAAGAGGGAAAGTTCTAGGGTTCGTGAGCTTCAAACAGCAATTAAATTCTCAAAACACATCCATTTCAAAAACTAAAAGCATCAGCATGATCAGGAGAGCATAAGGAACAAGTTTGTAACTAAAAAAGAGGTTTCTGGAAAAAATTATTTGGAGCTACCTGAGATTTGCAACCTCTGACTTAGGAACTTTCAGGCCCTTTCTTTAAGTGCAAGCTGCTCCTCTTGGCCCCCCAAAGATGCTTGAATGCTCAAATGGAGTTTATATTTGTTGGATGATGAGTTTCGAAGAGAACTGCTTCAGTTCAGTCAACAATGGTGGATGAGTTCTTGGCACTTTCAGGCTGTGAAGAGGGGTTGTTTATGACTTATGAGGTGTGTTGAGAAGGTTTATGGTGTTGGTTGATGTGTTTGTGGCTTGTGGAGAGAGATTCGATAGAATCTGCAGAATGAAGGTGAGCAATGGCAGTGAGGTGTTTTGGTTGTTTCAAGCTCTGGTTCTTGATGCTTTGTGTTCTATGGATCAAGGTGAGATGAATGGAGGCAAAGGTTTGGGTGTTTGCAGGCTGTGTAATGAAATTCGAATGAACTTGCAAGATGGAAGGTTTTTTGTGTAAGTTATGAGTGTATGTTTTCAGCCTTGGTTCTTATGTGATATGGCTAGCAAAATGAATGAATAAACAATTCTGATTGGCCTCTTGATGTGACACGGCCTGCTATGATAGGTGAGTTGCTTTTTGCTCAAAGTCCACTTTTGTGTAAGATAGGGCATGGCATGATACTAGGCAAGTACAAGTTGGGTGCTGGTGCAGCAAAAGGTGAGGGAGAGGCTAGCCCAAAGTCAGCAGCCAATGTCATAAGTTGGTGAAGTAGTCATGAGTGAAAATGCAAGTTGGCTAGCTTTATGGTTTTCCATGGAAATGCCTTGTTACATGAACCAAACCATGAGCAAACTTGGTCCATTTCTGATTTTTGTGACTTAGAGAACATTCACATGCTGGTTTGACATGAATTTGAGGCAGCAATCATGCATTGATTCAAGACTTAGCAAAATTCCCACTTGGTGCATGACTTGAAAAACAATGATTTTTGGCAACTTTGCATGGCCATAACTTTTGATCCAAGAAGAGTTTGATCATGTTCTTGTACTTTTTGAAAAGGGAAAGATGAGATCTACAACTTTCATGACCAAAGTTTTTCCATTTGAAGCATTTTTGGATCAAGAATCAAGGCTTGAAAATTGACCTAAAATGATGCATTCTTGAAAAGTCAACAAAACCCAAAAAGTCAACTTTTGCAAAAACCCTAAATTCTTGATTTCCATGAACTTCAACCTTCTTCCATGATCAAATAAAGATCATATACACTCAAAATGATGAAGATCACCCATTGGTTGGGTCATTGGGGGCCTCAGATACCCTGATTTTGCACTGACTTGTCTGAAAAGCCAACTCTTGATCAGATGACTTCCCCATGGAATTTCTTCATGAAAATTGATATGCATACTCCCTATACCATATAGAGACCAATGGAAACAAGAATGACCAAAAAATTTGGAATTATGGCCTCTGAAACCAAAACCCTAATTTTCAGTCAACTGTGCAGTTCATCCTGGCTCTGCATCCACTCAAACCCTAGTTCTTGTGATCCCTCTGCAATTTTGACTTTGTGAGGATGTAACATGATATAAGAACACACATGGACCCCTTTGAATTGATTAGTGGTTTTTGGAATGGCTCAGGAGGCCCTGAGGTTGCTCAGATCACAAGCCCTAGGTGCAGATGCCTTAGAAGCTATGCAGTGAAACCAAATGAGACATGAGATGATGTGATTGTGTTTATGCATATGAGATGATCACAAGTCATGTGTGAATGGGTGAGGGCAAATTTGGGGTGTTTACACCTTTCTCCATGTGGGGCATTGATATGATTGGAAAGATTGAACCGACTGCTTCAAATGGTCACAGATTCATCCTGGTAGCCATTGATTACTTCACCAAATGGGTGGAAGCAGCTTCGTATGCCAATGTCACCAGGCAAGTGGTAGCTAGATTTATAAAAAGAGATATCATCTGTCGATATGGAGTTCCCGAGCGAATCATTACCAATAATGATTCAAATTTGAACAACAAGATGATGGAAGAATTGTGCCTAGACTTCAAAATTAAACATCACAAATCTTCTCCTT
This sequence comes from Lathyrus aphaca, assembly GCA_963966055.1. NCBI lineage: Eukaryota > Viridiplantae > Streptophyta > Magnoliopsida > Fabales > Fabaceae > Lathyrus > Lathyrus aphaca. The sequence goes on from OZ014523.1 coordinate 316,102,622, forward strand.
ACAGGCCAAAGATGAATGGCGATGTTGAGGCAGCCAACAAGAATATCAAGAAGATTGTGTAAAAGATGGTAGTCACCTACAAAGACTGGCATGAAATGCTACCATTTTCCTTGCTTGGGTATCGAACCTCTATCAGAACATCTACTAGGGAAACACCGTATCAGCTTGTGTATTGTATGGAAGCGGTCTTACATGTTGAAGTTGAACTACCCTCCTTATGGGTAATGATGGATGTGAAACTGGATGAAGCAGAATGGGTCCGATCTCGATATAATCAACTGAGCCTGATTGAAGAGAAAATATTAGCAACCATCTGTCATGGGTAGTTATATCAAAAGCGAATGAAGAAAGCCTTCGATCAGAAAGTCATACCTCGGGAATACTATGTGGGAGAGCTTGTTCTAAAAAGAATTCTTCCTCCTCATACAAACCACAAGGGCAAATGGACGCCAAACTATGAAGGCCCATTCATAGTAAAGAAAGTTTTCTCTTTTGGGGCACTGATGCTCACTAATATGGATGGCGAGGACTTCCTATCTCCTGTGAATTCAGATGTAGTTAAAAAATACTTCGCATAAAATGACCCGCTGGACACAAAAACAGCATTTAAGTCCAGACAAAAATAGGGCATCCCGGTGAGTCAAAAACAGAATAAAAGACACGGGCAAAAATAAGGGAAAATTGAAAAAAATGTACACCCGCTGAGTTGAAAAGCCACATCGGACAACTCAAGAAAAAATGGGTATCCCGGTGGATTGAAAACCCGAAAGGGCGATCCACGCAAAATCAGGGAATAAGCGAACAACTGCATTATGAATTCTTCTGTATCACTCACAACATGGCAAGCTTCGAAAGGATAAAACATCGGTCAGAATCAACCTTCTTCAGAAAGCAAGATAAGAAGAACGTCAAGGTCATATGGGTCATAGCAAAGAAGCTCACTAGAGCGTCATCTTCAACATTGCCAACATTTTTTTATTTTCTCAATTTGCATCAATCTCCTCCTTTTAGGGGATTCGCTTCTTTGAATGTACTTGCCTATTCAGGGCACGCACATCAATAAAATCAGAATACTCAGTCACACTTTGTTTTTACCTCTTGATTTTGTTTGCAATATGTCCAGAATTCGTAATACAACATTTGCATGAAAACATATATGCCATAAATGCTTGCAGGAAATATGAATTCTTAAGTAAATCTAACTCCTATGATGGAATCCGGTTGAGGATACCTCGGGACACTTGTGTGTTTCCTTTGTCTTAACAGGTTGCAAGTACTAAAGGCAGACAATCTTTCACAGCATGGGGCATATCAAGTATTATTCCCCAGCCAAGCCAACAATCACATCATCGGAAGGACTCCTTGACAAGAAGTATTTCCTCGCAAAGTTTTTTATCCCCCCAGAGGATCCCTTGAGGAATTCATCAATCCCCAGCGTATCACGGGGATGATGGAGTGGCAACAGATTACTTCCCAGAAGTTATCTCCTCCCCAAGCAGGATCTCCCGAGCGATGTCGACGGCTTTTCCCCAGCAAAGTAGCCGGGAACTTTCTATTCCCCGTCGGAGTTGCCATTTTCTCCCCAATAGAGCAATGCCTGAAATACTTCCCCCAACGGAGTTGTTGAAACTTCCTTATCCCCAGCAGAGTCCTCCCTCCGGACAAATAGACCAGAGATCTTTCTCCCCGCAGGATCCGGATCTCGGATAGGGTTCTCTCTTTTGCATAATCATAACATTCGCAACATTTATTCCTAAAATAAGCGCAGCATTCTGTCTAAAACTGAGCATTACGATAAAAATCAAACATTTGCATGATCATGAGCCAGGTTCGAGCCAGTCACCTGCAAATACCATCATCACTTCACCAGCAGTATATAAAACTTATCCCCCGCAGACAAAGTCAGAATACCTTCTGTATTCTCAATACATATATTTGTTCATACTTGTACATATTCTTTTTGACACTCGCCCGTGTAATGCTTCCCCAGCAAGTCAAACACTCGTCCGTGTCCCGTGCTCAATCCCTTTTTAACACTCGTCCATGTCTTGCACATATTTCCCCAACAGATCAATACCTATACTTACTTATACAGAAGTCTTTAATAATCATTTGTATCTTGTATATATCACCTCCTCCGCAGATCAACACTCGTCCGTGTTTTGTGCTCAGCCGATTAATACTCGTTTGTATCATCATCCTTCAAGCATGTGTCAACATTTGTTTCTACTGATACACGTCCGTATTATGGTTCTATGGATGCTCGTCCGTGTCTTTGGTCTATACACACTGTCAAACACTTATACCTTCTATTTTAAAGCGTAAGCACTCGTCCGTGTTTACATCCCCACATAAACAGGACAATTTTCTCTTATCCGGCATTCGACCTATGTCGTGATATTTTTAGCAGCCGTCCCCTGCTAGGTGATCGTCATTCCCCTTTGGATGACCGTCCTTCATCCTTTCCCCAGTGGAATCCCCCATTGTTGGAACTTTCTATTCGACATTCATCCTATGCCGTGATATCTTTTTAGCAGCCGTCCCCTGCTAGGTGATCGTTCTTCACCTCTTGATGACCGTCCCTCATCATTTATCTGATGGTCGTTCCCATCGTTGATCTTGTTATCCAACATTCGTCCAATGTCGCGATAATCCCCAAGAGCAGTCGTACCCTGCTAGGTGATCGTCCTTCATCATGCTTATCCGATGGTCGTCCCCATCTTTGATCTTTTCTATCTGGCATTCGTCCTATGTCGTGATAAAGAGAAGGCCTTCCCCTGCTAGGTGTTCGTCCTTCACCTTTGATGACCGTCCCTTGTCAAATATTTCATTTATTCTTTAAACCCGATGGTCGTCCCCATCGTGGTCCCTTTTTCTTTTCCTGATGATCATCCTTCATCAGTTTTACCCAATGGTCGTCCCCATTGTTGATCTTTTCTATTTAACCTAATGGTCGTCCCCATCAGTGTTTCTCTCATTCCTTTCATCCCTAGAGAATTTTATTTCCTTACCCGATGGCCGTCCCCGTCGCGGTTTCTTTATTTCCCAGCATGATGGTCGTCCCCGTCATTGCTTTGCTTACCGTTTTACCCCCAACAGTTGTCCTCTGCTCGATGGTCTTCCTCTATCGCTTTCACTTGATAAACATACTATACTATCTTTTACAATTTATATCCCTTTTCTTCTCCCCAGTGAGTGCAAATTTCAGACTGTCTTTGGTATTCAACCACAAGTTATCTTGTTTGTCTGTTAAGCCAGGCGCTTACATCCTGCACAGCTAACTCATGCTTGAATAGGGGAAGCTGTAAACACCCCAAATTTTCCCTCACTTTTTTCTCACACCATGGCTTGTGATCTTTCATTTTTTACATAAGCATATCATATCCCACTGCATAGTTCATTTCATCTTTATTTAGGGTTTGTGATCTGAGCAATTCAAGAAGTGATATGAGCCATCCCAATGGTCTTTAAGCTTTCCAAGAGGGTCCATGTATCTTCCATGATCATAATATGCTCCCCAAAGTTCATAAAAGTAAAGGGATCACAAAGCATGGCAAAGGCATAGAGGCAGACTGAAGATTTCATGCACAGATGACCTAAAATTAGGGTTTTTGTTTCAGAGGCCTTAATCCCAATTTTTTTGGTCATTCTTATTTCTAATGGTCTTAATATGTTATAAGGATCATGTGTACCAAATTTGATGAAGAAATTCACTGTGGAAGTCATCTGATCATTGGGTAACTTCTTGAGCAAGTAAAGTCAAAATCAGGGCATCTGAGGCCTCCATCAAGGGTACCAAAGGGTCATCATCATCATTTTGAGTCTCTATGATATTTATTTTATCATCGAAGTGGTTATAAGTTCTCAAAGTTGAAGAATTTTGAGCGAAATGCAAACTTGCTATTTGTGGAAATGACTTGTAATGGAAACTTTCCATTTTGGGAAAGATATTCAACCTATTCTTTCATGACCAAAAATGCTTCAAATTAAAAATCCTTGGACATGAAAGTTGTAGATTATGTCTTCCCATTTTCAAAAAGTACAATAACATGTCTTGATTCATCCTAGAACTCAAGATATGGCCTTTCAAAGTTGGCAAAAATCCTATAATTTTCAAGTGTGCACCAAAGAGGGAATTTTGCAAATTCACTTACCAAGCCATTTCATGACCTCTAATCAACTTCTAAACATCATACCAACATAATGCAACATATTTTGATCAAGATTTCACAAAATATCACAAGTTTCTATGCCTTGCACTTTAAGAAATTCCAAAGAGGGAAAATTGCATAAACCATGAGAACACTTGATCCAAAGGCCATCCTTAATGCAACCTGAGGCCAAGACACCCCTTTAAACAACTCTGACTCATGCCATGCCTCAAGTACATATCCATTGACATTTTTGCAACTTGGCCCATACCAATCACATTATGCCACCACCTACTTTCTGATCAATCCTGTTGGCTTATACTAACCCTAAGGACCTCATTTCATAACACACACAAGCCTGAAACAAGCCAAGCTCAGAAATCCCAAAATTTTCCATAATACTTCCTTTCTTCGAATCTCTCAGCACAGCCACTCAAACTTAAAACTTCCTTCACCATTCAATCACTCATGTCATAAGGAACACAAACCACCCTTCATTTTGCCCTAAAAGCCTCTGAATAAAAAACAAGATTTCTCACCTCTTAGAACTGAATCTCACAAAGGAGGCCATTTAAACCCTTGTAAAGCTTCTCAATAGCATCAGGGGACTCAAAGGGGTTGGATTGCACAAGGGATGAGCTCTGAAAGTCCATATTTGCAGTTCATCATCTCAGGTAGTCATCAAGAACTTTTTTTCCAGAAATCTTCTTTTAAGTTATAGAATGATTCTATATGTCTCTCTGATCATGGTGATATGATTTGTTTTGAAAATGGTTGAGAAACCAGGATGTATTGGTCTTCTAAAACTTTGCCCGTGAAAACTATTTTTGTTTGATTCCTTTGATTGATGCAATATAAATGTTATTTGTTGATGGATTTGTGTTTAGTGATGTTAGATGGTTGATTCTGGAGCTTTAGAGGGTTTGGAGTAGCCTAGGGAAGAAGATAGGTTGAAAGTGTCACCGGAGAAGATGACCGGAGCTTGCTCCGGACACCTGAAAATGTTTAGGGTTGTAATTAGGGTTAATCTTGCCAGTTTGAATGTCAGCCATAGGATCTTGTTTAGCGCGTGTTTTTAGGGTCCAGATTGATTCACTTAAACCCTAATTCAGTTTAATTAAAATAATTAGGTTTGATTAATTAATTAAACTCAGTTTAAATGCTGGCCATTAGATTGTGCGTGCAGTCAACCAAATCATCCCTAGTCTGAATCCCAGCCTTCAGATCAACACATTCCATTTTATTTCATTTTATTTTTCATTTTATTGCATTTTCTTTCACATTTATTTTAAAATAGCAAAAGACATTCAAAAAATCTCAAACTTTGCATTTTCATTTCAAATAATTTTCTTTACTCAAAAACATTTTTTATTTTAATTTTGGCATTAAAAAAGTATTTTTAAAATATTTAAATGTTTTATTTAATTAATTAAATGATTTTAATTAATTAAATATGCATTTAAGTTTCTAAAAATCACAAAAATATTCATGAAGCATTCCAATACATTTAGAAACATTTCTAAACTCACCATACAAATTTCTTTTTAGGTTTGATCACTTTTTCACAATTTTCTTTTAATTAGGGTTCTTAAATTTCACATTTTTTAACCCTAACTTGAATTTCACATTTTTTAACCCTAACTTGAACTTGATTCTTTTTGCATTGTTTCTTATATTGCATCTAGTTTCTAGATTATTTATCTCATATTTTTATATTGAATTTTCAATTTTATTTGCAATTTTCCTTAAGAATCACCCAAAAACCCTAGTTAACTTAGAAATTCCTTAACTTTGCCTAGGGTTAGCTTCTGACTTTCTCCTTTGGGGTGTGATCTTATATTGGATTAGGGTTTGTTTGAGTTCAATTTCAATTTTTTAACTTGATGTATGCTTCTGTTTTGGTAATATGCATCATGCTTGTTCTTAAAACCCTAATTTTGCATCTCCATTTGCATTCTTCTTTGCATATCATGAACTTGTGAACTTGTCATGCCATTCCAATCTTTTGTATGTCATCTTAGACATCATAGGACATGTTTAAAACATTGCTTGATCATTGTTGCATCATTTAGGTATGCTTTGCATCCATTACATTTCATGAACATCCATGTGTTTTCATGCTTCTAAACATGCTTCCATTGCATCTCATCCTTGTATGGTCATTCATATGCATCTTGTATGACTTTTCATCATCTCATAACACATTTGCATTGCATAATCACTTCTAGTTTTGGACTTTGCATCCTTATTCATATCAGTCCTTTATGTTATATGTCTTATGCTTTCATACTAACATTTCAGGTACTTTTGGAAAGTTATCTGGGAGGTGGATTTGCCTTCACCTCCCACCTCTTCTTTCCTATGAATTTGCATCATTAATTTGTCTTTGGAGTGAACATGCTTCACTTGTGTTTCTCTTTCTCCTTTCTTCACTCCTAAGTAATTATCTTCTTCAGGGAGTAAGTAACCTAGTCTCATCTCTCTTCTCTTTTTCATCTGCTTCTCTTCTTTGGTGGCCATCTGAAGATCTTCTCTTTAAGCCTCACAAACCATAGGATATCCAAGCATGATAACTTTGGGGTTGTATATAGTCTCCCCTAGTATTTTACCTTTGAGTCTCCTTGAGTCTCTCCTCCCATCTCAATAATCAGAGGCTAAACTCTTAAAGCTTTAGGACTTTGAATTAGGGTTATGCCTACATCCTTATCTTAGGATGGAGTGTATAACTTTAATCCTTAGTGTTAAAACTTTAATTTGTTTACACTTCTCAATCAAAACACATTAATAACACTAAGACTTTATCTTATAACTTGGGCCTTACATTAGGGTTCTATCTCTTCCTTATGGTTAAGAGGGACAAACCCTAGTGTTTAATGGACAAGTCCCCCTCAAGTTGTCTTACAAACCATAAAATCCACTTCTTAATCTTACCCTTTAATTAAAATCCATTTAATAAAGGCTTGTTATATAATTAATTTAATCCCTAACCCTGGATTAAGTTGAGGTATCTTCCTCAGCTTAAGTGTTCTTATCTATCATTCTTCTATTAGGATGGTGTAATGAGTTCACTAATTTGTGATTAGAGATTAAACTCATTACTTAACACTAAACAAAAAAACCAAAAACATGTTAATAATTACAAGCAGGTTAATGATCTTAATCTTACATCATCATGGTAATTAAGTTGAGATGTTTATCTCACACTTAAGTAGGCTCATTATCCCTAATCAGGGGTGATATAATGAGTTTACAAACCCTTGATTTAGGCTTAAGCTCATTATCCTATGGAAAACACCAAAAACAATAAAAAAAAATAAAAACACAAAAAAAAACAATAATCGTCTCCTTCGAGATTCTTTTCTCATCACACTCATTCTATAAACGAGAACTTGCTTCTTCCGTCTAATGCAAGACAGTTAGCACTCGAGCCAGACGAGTCATACACTTGAGCATAGACAAGTAAGCAGTTCACACCCAAAATCATTCAGTCCCTTGGAGTCAAACTACGGTGTTCTGACTTCCTCATTGCACGAGAGGAAACGTAGGCATAACTTAATAGGTATCGAACAAAAGTCTATGTGTCTTCCCCCTCTTTCAGCCTTCTTTTTAAGCCTTAGTTCCTGAGCAATTCACACCTTTTGCACTGACACTTGTACTTTCTTCCCCTCTTTCAGCCTTCTTTTTAAGCCTTAGTTCCTGGCGACTCTATTCAACCTCAACCCTTCTCTTACTTCGTGCAAATTACCTCCAATGATCACCCTGATGCTTCTGAAAGGCTTGAATGGAGTTTAAATGGCTTGGTTTATGATGTTTGGTTCTGGTGTGGTAGAAACCGTGCCTTTGGTTTATGAGGTTTATGGTCATTTTGATGGTTGGGATTTGTTCTTTAGGCTGTATGGAGATGAATGGTGCAAAGAGTTTTGAGTTTTGTTGGTTGTGTGATACAATTCGAAGAGAGGAAGGTTTTTGCAAGTTTTTGTGATTCTAAGCTTATGGCTTGTTTCAGGCTTGTGTGTTGTATGAAATGAGGTCCTTGATGTTTGTATAGAGCATTGTGATTGGTCAGAAAGTTGGTGGTGGCCCAGGCTGATTGGTATGGCTTCATTTGCAAAAAAGTCAAAGAATGTGTACCACAAGGATGGCCCTTAGATCAGATTTCATGAACTGGATGGCTTGATTCATGTGATAACATGGATTTTGCAATTTTCCCTCTTTGAAAATTTGTGAAAAATGAGCCATGAAAACTTGTGATCCAAGGCACAATTCTGATCTTACAATGTTGCATTATCATGTTATGAAGTTTAGAATTGGATTAGAGGTCATTAGAAGTCTTAAAACTTAGTTTTGCAAAAATCCCTCTTTGGCACATACTTGAAAATTATAAGATTTTACCCAACTTTGAAACATCATATCTTGACTTCTAGGATGAATCAAGAGGAGTTCTTATACTTTTTGAAAATGGGAAGATCCAATCTACAACTTTCATGTTTGAAGATTTTTCATTTGAAGCCTTTTTGATCAAGAAAGAGGAGGTAGAAAAGCTTTCCCAAAATGGAAAGTTTTCATTACAAGTCATGTCCAAAAATGGAAAGTTTGCAAATTGTCGCTCCCACCAAATGAAACCCGGCCAAGAGGGGTACAGACGTGAACGTTCGGCGAAAGGAGAGAACATGAAGATGAACTGAAAAGAGTCGCCAGCTAGGCATTTTTATCCCAAAGGAAAGGTAATGCTGCATAAACCTAGGAAAAGATGGATAAGATGGTCGCGAACCAGAGAAACTGAGAAAGGGGGTTGGTTACAACCTGGGAAGGTATTAGCACCCAGATTGTCCGTCGTACTCGACGGGATCCACGCTTAAAATATTTGTGTTTAAAGGGGTAGTGTCAGTGTTATTCTGTGTGCAAAAAGCTGGAAAAGAATACAAGTGTCAGTGCAGAAGAAGTGTGAAGTGTAATAAAGGAGTGTCAGTGCAAGAAAAGAGTGCAGTGCTCAAGACAATGAGGTTTAAAGAATAATGCTGGAAGAGGGGGAATATAAAGAGACTTTTGTTCGATAACAGTTAAGTTATGCCTACGTATCCTCTCGTGCAATGAGGAAGTCAGAACACCGTAGTTCGACTCAAAGAGACTGAAAGGAGAAATTGACTAATGAACTGCTTGCTTATCTATGCTCAAGTGTATGACCTGTCTGGCTCAGGTGCTAACTGTCTTGCATTAGACGGAAGAAGTGAGTTCTCGTTTATGAGTGAAGATGATGAGAAAAGAATCCCGAAGGAGATGATTATTGTTGGTTTTTGAGTGTTTTCAATCTTTTATTGCCTTTGTATTTGTCATAAGAAAATGAGCTTAAGCCTAAACCAAGGGTTAGTAAACTCATCACATCTTCCCTCTGATTAGGGGTAATGAGAATACCTTAAGTATGAAGTAAACACCTTAAACTTAATCCCCATGATGTAGGATTAAGATCATTAACCTACTTGCAATTATTTAGATGTTTTTGGAGTTTTTGTTTAGTGTTGAGTAATGAGTTTAAGCCATAATCAAGGATTTAATGGACCCATTACACAATCCTAATAGAAGGATAATAGATGAGAACATTTAAGCTGAAGAAGATACCTCAACTTAATCCATGATTAGGGATTAACCTCATGACAAAACAAAGCCCCTATGAAAGTGGATTTTAGTTAATGGTAGGATTAAGAAGTGGATTTTATAGTTTGTAAGACAACTTGAGGAGGACTTGTCCATTAACACTAGGGTTAGTCCTTCTTAACCAATTAAGGAAGAATTAGAACCCTATTGCAAGGCCCAAGTTACATACTTGATGTCTTAGTGATTATTAGATGGATTGGTTAAGAGATTTAAACACATTAAGGGTTTAACACTTAGGATTAAAGTTATACACTCCATCCTAGAAGGATGCAGGCATAATCTTAATCACAAAGCATTAAAACCTTGAAGGTTTAGTCCCTAATTATGAGATGAGAAGAGAAGACACAAAAGATGACACAAAGGTAAAACTAATGGGGGGACTAATCTCACCCTAATTGTTAACATGCTTGGGTATTCCTAGGGTTTATGAGGCTTGCAAGAAATCTTCAAGAAGAGCCACCATGGAAAAAGCAGATGAGAGGAAGAGAAGCAAAAGAAGCAAGTCAACTTACTTCACTTAAAAATATAAGTTACTTGAAGAAAGAAAGTGAGGAGGGAACATGAATTAGCAAGCTCACTATAATATAAATACAAAATGCAGCAATGAATGCATAAGAGAGATGAGTGAAGGTGCGTAAAACACAAGGAAGGGGGGTTGGAATTGGGTTTTCTTAACAACTTAAAATTAACTTCTATGACAAGTTTATTTATCCTGGTTCGTTTGAACTCAAACTACGTCCAGTCCACCCGCCAAGGTGATTTTGCCTCTATCACTTGAGGTCTTAATCCATTATTCAATAATTGAATACACACACTGACCTACAGTCAATGTCCTCTTGAGTCTTCTGACTGAAACTAGTCACTCAAGGGATTTTACTTAACTTTTACAATAATAAAAATATAGTAACTATTTTGCTTCTAATAAAGCTATGATCACTAACTGAATGTTACATGAGTTTAACACAAATGAATAATTCTTTTTCTCGTGGAAGCTGTTATCAAATCTTCAATTTGATTCCTTTATATAGTTGCTTGAATAAAGTAGCCGTTGGAGACATCTTGAGCTAATTTAGGATATTGGTTAATATCATAAACTCCTTCCATAACAAGAGATACTTGTCTTTACCATTAATTAATATATTCTTTAATTAATGCCTTTATTATGAGAATCATCATCTTTTAGACGTAAATCAGAGAGAGAATAAATTCTTGATACGCAGCATTAAACCATGTCTTTAAATGATAGATTCTTCAATAAGTGTATCTTCTATATATGGCTCAATGTATCTTCTAATAATGCACGTCTTCTTTAAATAACTTCCTCTTCTACACATATAATAAAGAGAGTCGTTAGAACTTTTATTCTTACATAATAATATTTGTTATCATCAAAACTCTTAGAGGTTTAGAACCATAATTGTTCTACCAATCTCCCCCTTTTTGATGATGACAAAACATTTATTTAGATTTTAAGAATAGAGTTTAATATGATTAGAAGAACTCCCTTTGATTAAATTAAATCAAATATTTCTATTAGACGTTCCTTCAGAAGTTTTATCCTTCAGAAGTTTCATTAGCCTTAGCTCCCCCTGAGTTGATTACTTGACCTGTTTCTATTTTAGAATCACAAATCAAACAGTTTTATTAGAATATATATGTTAGAGGCAAATCTTGATAACTGCTATAGATCAAGATCTTCTACGTTTCTCCCCCTTTTTTTCATAATCAAAAATTAGTAATGCAGAAAAAAAATGCAAGAGTGAAGAAGCAAAATAAGTTTTCATTAAACAGAATCAAAGCCAACAAGAAAACAACCAGTAGAACTTAAAACAGTCATGATAAACAGAAGATAAACAGAAAAGATAAGCAGAAGATAAACAGAAAACCAGGGATGCATCTTAGTAACTAATGCTTCCAGAAGAGACTTGATTTCAGAGGATGATTCCACTTGCTTTCCAATCATAGTCTTCAATTCCGCATTAGTTTCATCCTGCTTATCCAGCCTTTGCTTGACCATCTCATTTTCCTTTTTCAATTCTTCCAAGGTCTTCAGTACAAGATTGGTTGGCAGAGGTTCTTTAGCTTCTGGAGCAGCTTAATTTTCAAAATATTCTTCAGTTGTTGGTGGTTGAGCAGAATCAACATCCTGACCTTCATCAGAAGGGACTAAAACCATCTGAAGTCCAGAGTTTGATTCCAGAGGTTCTGATTCTGTCCAGGGTTTGTTGTCCAAAAGAAATGGTTTATTCTTTTCAATGTTTGAGACTACTACTTTGAGATACTCACAGAAGTTCTGATGAGCAATGTCATAGCGAATGTCCTTTAGCTTTTTGGTTTCAAGATTGAACCATTTTCTGAATTTGGCCCATAAAAAGTCAGAAGCTGCTGGATCAGGAAGCTCTGAGCAAGCAACCTTCAAATCCTCTATCCTGAATTTCATTTCTGTTTCAAAAGCAATCAGCAGTGCATAAATGTCTGTTTTCGTGGGTTTTGGTTTTGGTGCTGGTATGGTAGTTTTATTTGAGACAGAGGATAGTTTATGAAGAGCTTCTATATTGATAGAAGTTCTAAGGGCATTTTCTGGTTCAACATTTTCTGGAGGTGTGTCAGGGATGGTGATGAATATTGGTGAGTTAGGTGGGGTAGATTCATAGGAAGACAGGGAGCTTTCTCTTATTGGTGAAAGGTTAAAAACAAGGCCATCATAATTTAGTGGTTGGAAACTACTAGATTGGTTTGTTTCAAAAGTTTGAGAAGATGGGATTTGATGAGATTCAGGGGGTTGGAAATCATCAACGTCAGAAAGAACATGTTGAAGGGCAGTGTTTGTTTCAGCGGATGGGGAACAGTCTATATCAGATAGAGGTGTTGTGTCAATGGGGATATCAAAGTCTGATAGGGTTTGTGGTTGATGGGGTTCATTTTCTGGTGGGTATAGTGAAGATAATATGGAGGAGACAACAGAGGTTGTAGGTATGACAAAGGGGATAGGGTTAGAAGGTGGAATAGGTTCAGAGGATGGGGTTGGTTCAGATGATGGGGTTGGTTCAGAAGTAGTTGGGGCAGAAGGAATTTGATCAGAAGGTGCTTCAAACATTTCTACTGTTATTGCTTCTACTACAGAAATAAAATCAGAGGTAGAAGAAGAAGTGTTACATGTTTTTCTGGTAGTTTTAGGAGCCTTTTGAGAAGTTCCTTCTCCAGCTTTTCTTTTCTTACTCCTTGCTGATGCAACATCTAGAGTTTGTTGAGTAAGTTATGTTGCTTTGAACATTGGATCCACACCATCTTGCTTGCAGGAATCCAAGTATCTGACCACAACCTCTGGAGGTGTGTCAGAAGAAAAGAGTGGGAAGTTCTGCAGAGGAATCTTCCTTGTGGTTATAACCTCTCTGGAGTAGAGGACTGGATCTTTCTTGATAGAAGTTATGAACTTCATCTTCTTCAGATTTTTAGCATTGAGAGGCTTACCAACATCTGGTTCTAGAAGCTCTATCTGCTTGGCTTCAACCAGATAGTCCACCAATTTATTCTCATTGAGAATATCAGAGATTAAACGCCCTAGAGGTATCCAATCCCTCTTTGTCTTCTCTCCTTCCCTTGTTTCCTTCACACTGTTTTTCAGATGATTAAATAAAGAGTGTGCAAGGTTAACCTTCTTCTGCTTAGCAATGAAGTACAACAAGAACTGCTGATCCATGTTGATATAATCAGGAAAGTTGGTTGCTTTCCTGTGGCAGATGCTTCCAAGAATGATCTTGGCCCATATTCTAAGATGAATCTTCAGATCCTTGATCTTGTTAGAAGGTTGGCCATTGGTGAAGATTTCTTTAGCTATTAGTTTGGTATCTGATAGTTTGTCCATTTCACCACACTTGATCCCATTGCCATCAGATTCAATGAGCCTAGCAATGTGGTCTTCAAAGATTATGATTCTTTTCCCCAGCACATATGAAGTAACATGAGTGTTGGAAGCACTTGCGAACACCCATAACTCCTTAACCAATTTTGGGAAAACTGGTCCCATGAGACGATCAAAATATTTCTCCCAACCTTGAGCTTCGACAGCGGGAAGTAGGTCAAAACCATTGTCTTTCAAGCTATCAAAATCTACAAAAAGCTCACACAGAACTTCAAGTTTGTCAGTTGGAGTGAGAAGAGTCTTCACAGGTTCAACAAAGAGCACATCTGTTGAGTCTTGTTGTTGTTGTGAGGAGGAAGACATTGTTACTAAGATGAGGTTGACATTGTTACGAAAATATGAAAGTGCAAAGTTTGGCAGTAAAAAGACAATGAGGGTAAAAGAGAAAAGTGAAAGTAAAAGTCTGTTTATATAGAAAACATTTCATTAAATAATACGAGAAATTTGTGGGAAAAAATTAATTTAAAAACATAATGATGGAATGTAATAAATGCAGTAGACATAGGGGAAGGCGTGAAGATTTTGGAACAGTTACCAAAAAGATATTTGCCTTTATTGTGTCAAGTCAGCTGTTACAGTTTCCCAAAATTTTAACAGATGTCCTTCTGTAGAGGACAATTGTCCAATTGCATGTTCTGTCACTCATTAGAATTTGGACACTTGTTCTGATTCTGATAGGATTCCTTAGAGCCTTGTTGACATGTGTTGATGTAAAAATCTGCATGTTATTCTTTTGAACAGAAGTTCTCAGAATTAAACAGTTAGAAAATAATATCTTCTGAAATAATAAAACAGAGGATTAAGTTCAGAACTTCTGAGAGTTAAAAACATACAGTTAAAGCATTTTCATTCTGGACATAATGTCATACTAAGGTTGGTTAGAATGAAATTAAATCTATCTTCAGGAAGGGGTTTTGTAAAAATATCAGCCCATTGGTGATTTGTATCTATGAATTTTAACATTAAAATTCCCTTCTGAGTATAGTCCCTAATGAAATGATGTTTAACTTCTATGTGTTTAGCTCTAGAATGTAAAATTAGATATTTAGAGAGACAGATAGCAGAAGTATTATCACAGATGATGGGAATGTTACTCTCATAAATGTTGAAATCCTCAAGCTGATTTTTCATCCAGAGCATCTGAGTACTGCATCCAGTTGCTGCAATGTATTCAGCTTCTACAGTTGATAATGCTATGGTTGACTGCCTTTTGCTAGACCAAGAAATTAGATTATCTCCCAGAAATTGACAACTTCCAGAAGTACTTTTTCTTTCTGTTCTGTCTCCAGCAAAGTCAGCATCACAGTATCCTACAAGCTTGTAATCCTTGGATCTTCTGTAGTATAAACCAAGATTAGTAGTACCTTTCAGATACCTAAAAATTCTCTTAACTGCTGTTAAGTGAGTTTCTCTAGGATCTGATTGGAATCTAGCACATAAACATACATTGTATAGAATATCTGGTCTAGAAGCAGTTAGATAGAGGAGAGAGCCAATCATACCTCTGTAGAGTTTCTGATCTACTTTCTTACTTACCTCTTCTTTCTCCATAATACATGTAGGATGCCTAGGAGTTTTAGAGATGATACTTTCTGATAAATCAAATTTCTTCAGAAGTTATTTGACATAT
Source organism: Lathyrus aphaca (assembly GCA_963966055.1). Taxonomy (NCBI): domain Eukaryota; kingdom Viridiplantae; phylum Streptophyta; class Magnoliopsida; order Fabales; family Fabaceae; genus Lathyrus; species Lathyrus aphaca. Next base: position 316,117,977 of record OZ014523.1, read on the forward strand.
TTGCTTTGATGAATGTATGTTCCTTCTGATGTTTGATTTATTTGGATTCCCAGAAAGAACTTTAATTCTCCCATCATGCTCATTTTAAATTCTGCCTGCATAGACTTAGCAAACTCCTTTCCCAAGGCACTTTTAGTAGAACCAAATATTATATCATCTACATAAATTTGGCATATCAGAATGTCATTTTTAATGTTTTTACTGAAGAGTGTTGTGTCCACTTTCCCTCTGATGAAATCATTTTCCAGAAGAAAAGTGCTTAGTCTTTCATACCAAGCTCTGGGAGCTTGCTTCAGACCATATAAAGATTTTTTGAGTTTGAAAACATGTTCTGGAAATTTTGTATTTTCAAAACCAGGGGGTTGGTGTACATACACTTCTTCATCAATATAACCATTTAAAAATGCACTCTTGACATCCATTTGATATAGAATGATATCATGGTTTACAACAAATGAAATTAGAAGTCTAATAGATTCTAACCTGGCGACTGGGGCATAGGTTTCTGTATAGTCAATTCCTTCCTGTTGACTATAACCTTGTGCAACCAGTCTTGCTTTGTTTCTGACAACTTCTCCTTGCTCATTTAGCTTGTTTCTGAATACCCACTTAGTGCCAATGATGTTGAATCCTCTGGGCCTAGGAACTAGATCCCATACATCATTTCTGGTGAATTGATTAAGTTCATCTTGCATAGCCAGAATCCAATCATTTTCTGAGAGAGATTCTTCTACAGAAGTTGGTTCAATCAGGGAGACTAGTCCCATTAGAGATTCTTCAGAGTTTCTGAATGATGATCTTGTTCTGATTGGTTCATCCTTCTTTCCTAAGATTTTGTCTTCTGGATGATTCAACTTGCTTCTGGATAGTTTCTTCTGAGTGGGTTCTTCAGAGCTTGTTGGAGTGATTGTCTTGTTTTGTTCTATAGGTGATTGTTCTTCAGATGTTCTGTTTGTAGAAATTTCAACTTCTATATCTGCAAGAGATTCATTCTGCTTTGGTTTTTCAGAACCAAGCTTATCATCAAATCTGACATAAATAGATTCTATGACTATACGTGTTTCTGTGTTGTATACTCTGTATCCCTTTGAACGTTCAGGGTATCCTAACATATAACACTTTTTTGCCTTAGAGTCAAATTTATTCAGAGGATCATTAGTATTCAGAATAAAACATTTGCACCCAAAAGGATGAAAGTATGAAATATTGGGCTTTCTGTTCTTCCACAATTCATAAGGAGTCTTTTCAAGAATAGGTCTTATAGAGATTCTATTCTGAATAAAGCATGTTGTATTTACTACTTCTGCCCAAAAATGTTTAGCCATGTTAGTCTCATTGATCATGGTTCTGGCCATCTCTTGCAATGTTCTATTCTTACGTTCTACAACCCCATTTTGTTGTGGAGTTCTAGGACAAGAAAAATCATGAGAGATGCCATTTTCATTAAAAAATGATTCTAATTTTTTGTTTTCAAATTCTCCACCATGATCACTTCTGACTTTAATAATTTTAAATTCTTTTTCATTTTGAACTTGTTTGCAGAAGTTAGAAAATACAGCAATTGACTCATCCTTATGTCTAAGGAACTTTACCCATGTCCATCTGCTGAAGTCATCTACGATCATCGATCCATACTTCTTGCCACTGACAGAAGCAGTTTTCACTGGTCCAAACAAGTCAATGTGCAGAAGTTCTAGTGGTCTAGAGGAAGATACAATATTTTTAACTTTAAAGGCCTGTTTTGAAAATTTGCCTTTCTGACATGCTTCACACGGAGCTTCTGAGTTGAACTTCAAGTTTGGAAGTCCTCTGACCAAATTGAGTTTGTTAAGTTGAGATAATCTTCTCATATTAACATGTCCCAATCTTCTGTGCCAGACCCATTGCTCAGTTTCCACAGATATTAGACATTTTACATTCTGATTTTTTAATTCAGTAGGTTTTATTTTATATATGTTGTTCTTTCTCTTTCCACTGAAGAGGATTGTTCCATCTTTCTGACTAATAGCTTTACAGAACTTTTGATTAAAGATTATGTCATAGCCATTATCACTTAATTTACTTACGGATAATAGATTATGCATTAATCCTTCTACCAATAGAACATTAGAGATAGAGGGAAGATTTCCATTACCAATAGTTCCAGAGCCAATTATTTTTCCTTTTTGGTTGCCTCCAAAACCTACGTGGCCTCCATCTTTTAATTCAAGACTTTGGAACATATGCTTTCTTCCCATCATGTGTCGTGAGCATCCAGAGTCCAGGTACCATGATTGGTGTTTCAGTTTTGCTGTTAAAGACATCTGCAACATACACAATTTTATCTTTGGGTACCCATATTTTTCTGGATCCCTGTTTGTTAGTTTTCACAAACTTCTGATTTATTTTAGGTTTCAAATCAGAACTTGTGGAACAAGATGAATCACTAGTATATATTAAGTCATGGTTATGACCATAGGTAAAATGAGAACTTAGAGGAGTATTAGTTTTTATGACAATGTCATCAATCTTTTTAAACTTCAGAGTTTCTTTAGTTTTCACATAGCCTATACCTCTTCTATCATTTCTGCTAACTCCATAGATCATAGATGAAATTTTGCTTATATCTATGCTTTTAGCTAGAAATTTTTGAAAACCATAGTCATATTGTTTTATGATACTATCAGAATTGATTAGATCTTCTAATTCAGATTCCTTCTAAGCTTTAAGTTTTTCAAGAGAGTTTTTGCATTCAAAAATATTTTCTTTCAGCTCAGAGTTTTCTGTTTTTAGTTTTCTAACTTCTTCTAATTCAGATACCAGACTTTGTTTCATGTCTTTGTATTTGAATTGAAGCTTCTGATATTTTTCAAGAATTTCTGAGAGGCTAGCTTCTAATTGAGATCTAGAAAGTTAGAGAATACCTCTTCTGTATCTGAGTCTGATTCTGATTCTGATGAGTGATCATCTTCTGGTATTTTTGCCATTAGTGCAATGTTAGCATGTTCATCTTCTGAATCCGACTCTGCTTCAGATGATTCAGAATCATCCCATGTTGCCATGAGACTCTTTTTCTTTTCTCTGTTGAATTTGTTTCTGGGTTTCTCTTTCTGGAGTTTTGGACATTCACTCTTGTAGTGTCCTGGTTCCTTGCATTCATAGCACACAACTTCTTTGCTTCTGGGTTTCTTGTGATCAGATGTTGCTTCAGAGTGATTGCTTGTTCTTCTGGTATTTCTGAACTTCTTCTGACGATGCTTCCAGAGTTGTTGAAATCTTCTAGATAGAAGAGATAATTCATCTTCTTCTGATGAGCATCCAGAACTTTCTTCTTCTTCTTCTTGTAAAGCTTTAGAAACAAATTTGTTAGATTTAAGAGCTACAAACTTACCTTTCTTCTGGGGTTCATCTTCTTCTAGTTCTATCTCATGACTTCTCAGGGAGCTGATCAATTCTTCTAAAGACATTTCATTCAGATTTTTTGATAGCTTTAGATCAGTGACCATGGGCTTCCAAGCCTTTGGAAAGCTTCTGATGATCTTCTTTACATGCTCTGCTGTTGAGTAGCCTTTGTCCAAAACTTTCAGTCCAGCTACCAGAATTTGGAACCTTGAGAACATTTTTTCAATTGTCTCATCTTCTTCCATTTTGAATGCTTCATACTTCTGGATGAGGACCAGAGCTTTAGTCTCCTTGACTTGAGTGTTGCCTTCATGTGTCATCCTCAGGGAATCAAACATGTGTTTGGCTGAGTCTCTGTTTGTAATTTTCTCATATTTTGTATATGAGATAGCTATCAGAAGTATGGTTCTAGCTTTGTGATGATTTCTGAATTCCTTCTTCTGTTGAGCTGTCATATTTTTTCTTTCAATCTTCTGACCATCTGCTCCAACAGGATGAGTGTATCCATCTGTCACCATGTCCCAAAGATCTCCATCCATAGCTAGAAAGAAACTTTCCAGAACATCCTTCTAGTAGTCAAAGATGTCACCATTGAACACTGGAGGTTTTGCGTTGATCTTGTCATTTTGGTAGTCATTGTTGTTATTTCCAGCGTCTGCCATGTGTTTTAACTTTTGATCATTTACTGACACAGTTAAGTGTATTTCTCAGAACCTAGCGCTCTGATGCCAATTGATGGTGCGTAAAACAAAAGGAAGGGGGGTTGGAATTGAGTTTTCTTAACAACATAAAATTAACTTCTATGACAAGTAGATTTATCCTCGTTCGTTTGAACTCAAACTACGTCCAGTCCACCCGCCAAGGTGATTTTGCCTCTATCACTTGAGGTCTTAATCCACTATTCAATAATTGAATACACACACTGACCAACAGTCAATGTCCTCTAGAGTCTTCTGACTGAAACTAGTCACTCAAGGGATTTTACTTAAATTTTACAATAATAAAAATATAGTAACTATTTTGCTTCTAATAAAGCTATGATCACTAAGTGAATGTTACAAGAGTTTAGCACAAATGAATAATTCTTTTTCTCGTGGAAGCTGTTATCAAATCTTCAATTTGATTCCTTTATATAGTTGCTTGAATAAAGTAGTCGTTGGAGACATCTTGAGCTAATTTAGGATATTGGTTAATATCATAAACTCCTTCCATAACAAGAGATACTTGTCTTTACCATTAATTAATATATTCTTTAATTAATACCTTTATTAGGAGAATCATCATCTTCTAGACGTAAATCAGAGAGAGAATAAATTCTTGATACGCAACATTAAACCATGTCTTTAAATGATAGATTCTTCAATAAGTGTATCTTCTATATACGACTCAATGTATCTTCTAATAATGCACGTCTTCTTTAAATAACTTCCTCTTCTACACATATAATAAAGAGAGTCATTAGAACTTCTATTCTTGCATAATAATATTTGTTATCATCAAAACTCTTAGAGGTTTAGAACCATAATTGTTTTAACAATGAGAAGATATTGTGAGAAGTGAAGGAAAATTAACTTCTCAAAGTAACTTACCACCTGAAGAGTTAGCAAAAGGAAATGAAATGAAATGAAAATGAATTGAATGCAAGGATGCAAACCAAAACCAGAAGCACATTCATGATGCAAATGATGTTATGAGATGATGTGAAAGCATGTCAAGAGATGAATGATCATACAAAGGATGAGAATGCAAATGAAACATAAAGGAAGCATGAAAGTTCATGAATGCACATGAAATGAAATGAAAGCATAACATGGAAAATGGATGATTCAATGATCAGACATGATTCTAATGTGTCCTAGGATGTCTTAGAAGTCATGTGAATACATAAAATGTAATGGCAAGTTTATGTATGGATGCATATGCAAAGTGTGTGCAAGTGAAGATACAAAATTAGGGTTTTATGAAAGGATGAGATGCAAATGGCAAAGACATAAGCAAATGACAAGATAAAAAATTGAAAATACACTCAAAGGAACCCTAAACCTATGCTAGGTTACCATCCAAAGGGGAAAGTCAGAAGCTAAACCTAGAAGGAGTTATGAATTTCCTATGTTTCTAGGGTTTTTTGGATGATCCTCAATGTAAAATACCAAATAATTTGAAAATGCAAGATAAAAATGAAACAAAAATGTTTTTGGATGCTAGAAGCCATGCATAGAACAATGCAAAAATAATCATTCACAAACTCAAATTGGTTTAAAGGTTATGAATTTTTGAAGTTAGGGTTAGAAAATGAACAATTTTAAGAACCCTAATTCATTGAAAAATTTCAAAGCATGATCAAAACCAAAAAGAAATTTGTATGGTGAGTTTGTAAATGTTTGTAAATGTCTAAGAATGTTCTCTGATTTTTTTGGTGATTTTTAAATACTTAAATGTATTTTTAATTAGTTAATTTTCATTAATTAATTAAATAAAACATTTAAATGATTTAAAAATACTTTTTTAATGCAAAAATTAAAAATAAAATTTTTTTTGGGCTCTGAAAATTAATGAAAGGTTTGACAAAAATTTTCAGATTTTTTTGATCATTTTTACTATTTTAAATAATTATAAGAAAAGAAATAGAAAGAAAAATAAAATAAAATGATAAAAATGAAAAGTATGACAATCCAAAGGCTGAGATTCAAAGCTGGGTGGAGGGAATTGACTGGCGCGCTAATGAGTGGTCCTGATGCATTCTGCCTAATTAATTCAAATTAAATTAATTAATTGAGGGTTAGGGTTTAATGACTGATCTGGGGCGTTCAAACACGCGCGGGAGACATAATACAAGGGCCAAAATTCAAAGTTCACTAATTACACTGATTAGGGCATAAACACTTTCAGGTGACCGAAACAGTGTTCCGGTCATCTTCTCCGGCGAGAAAAAATCTCATCTCTCTCCCTAAGCATCTAAAACCTAATTTTTCTGCCCATAAATGATCCCTATACATCACTGAACCTAAATCCCCAAACAAAATTCATTTACAACACATCAAAAGAGAGACTCGAAACAAATCAGTTCTAGGTCAAAAAACTTTCAGAGATCATGAAATGCTTATTTCTCAACCATTTTCAAAACCAAAAATATCAGGATGATCAGTGCAACTCATAGAATCATTCTATAACAAGAAATCAAAGTTCTAGAAAAAATGTTCTTGGGTATACCTGAGATGGAGCTTTGCTAACTGGAGCTTTCTGGCCACTTTCTTGGTGCTTTTCCACTCCAATGAACCCCTTGATGCTTCTGGCAAGCTTGAAACAAGTTTATGTTGGTTGTTTTTGAGGTTTCAGTTCAGAGCATGTCAAAATCGTGTTTTTGTTTGAGGTGGTTTCAGGCCAATGTGAGGGGTGGGAAATAATCCTGGGATGATGTTGAGTTGATTGGTGGAAGAATTTGTGATTTTGGTTGGATGAGGAGTGAGTTTCGAAGGAATGACGTTTTTGACAAGTTTTGTGAATCCTCACTTATAGGAGGTTCTCAGCTTGTGTGTGGTGTGTTTTGGATTGCTTTAGGTTAGTATAAACAAATGCAATTGGTTCAGAGAGTTGGTGTGGCATAGTGTGATTGGTATGGTGTGAAAAGCAAAAAGTCAACAATGGTTGTACTATGGGCATGGGTCATGGAAGGAGTGGTTCCAAAGCATGTCTGGCCTCAGCTGGCTTTGTGGAAGGCCTTTGGATCAAAAGCTTGCAGCTAGATGGCTTGGATGAAGAGATACCATGCTTTATGCAATTTTCCCTCTTTGACATTTCTTGCTAATCAAGCCATAAAAATGCCAAGTTCTTGGGCCAATTCTGATGTTTAGAAGTCACATAGGCATGTTATGAAGTGTAGAAGTTGATTAGAGGTCATTAGAAAGCTTGAACATGCCATTTTGGAAAATCCCTCCTTGACATGAAACTTGAAATTTTAGGATTTTTGCCAACTTTGACAAGCCATAACTTGAGTTCCAAAATGAATTAGATCTTGTTCTTGTACTTTTTGAAAAGGGAATGATCCAATCTACAACTTTCATGACTAATAATTTTTCATTTGAAGCATTTTTGGTTAAGAAAGTGGAGGTTGAAAAACTTTCCCAAAATGGAAAGTTTACATTACAAGTCATTTCCATTTTTGGCAACTTTTGGTTTAGCTCACTTTGCTTCAATTTTATGAACTTCTAAGCACTTCAATGATCAAATAAAGATCATATAACTTCAATTTGATGAAAAATCTAATTTGGTTCCATGTTGGGGGGCCTCAGATGCCCTGATTTTGCTCTGACTTGCTCAGGAAGTTACCTAGTGATCAGATGACTTCCACAATGAATTTCTTCATCAAACTTGGTACACATGATCCTTATAAAATATTGAGACCAATAGAAACAATAATGACAAAAAAATTTGGAGTTATGGCCTCTGAAACCAAAACCCTAATTTTAGGTCATCTATGTAGTTAAACCCTAGCTCTGCTTCCATGCTTTGCCAATTCATGTGATTCTTTGACTTCCTTGATCTTTGGAGGATAAAATATGATGATTGAACATACATGGATCCTCCTGAGGTGATGGAAGACCTTTGGAGTGGCTCACATGGATCCTAGATGGCTCGAGTCACAAACCCTAGATGCAGATGAACTTGAACTAATGCAGTAAAGCAAAAATGCAACATGATGTGGTATGATTAAACTTATGTAAATATGGAAGATCACAAGTCATGGTGTGAACTTAGTGAGGGCAAATTTGGGGTGTTTACACAAATGGCTTGAAATTCTTCAATCTTGTGAACTTCTAACCACTTATAAGATGAAATAAAGATCATAGAACCTCAAATTGATGAAGATGACCCTTTTGGTACCATTGATGGTGGCCTCAGATGCCCTGATTCTGAGTTTTCTTGCACAACAAGTTACTAGTTGATCAGGTGACTTCCATAATGAATTTCTTCATCAAATTTGGTACACATGCTCCTTATAACATATTAAGACCAATGGAATCAACAATAAAAAAAATTGAGATTAAGGGCCTCAAACCCAAAACCCTAATCAAGAATGCCTTTGTAATGCTTTGTGATCTCTTGACTTTTAAGAACCTTGGGGAGCATATTATGATCATAGAACACATATGGACCCTCTTGACAAGCTTCAAGGCCTTTGAGATAGCTCAGATCACTTATTGGATTCTCTTGATCACAAACCCTAACTATCCAACCTATGCAGTGAAATAAAATATGCAGTGAGAGATGATATGCTTATGCAAATGCAATATGAAAGATCATAAGCCATGGTGTGAGAAAAAGGTGAGGGAATATTTGGGGTGTTTACAGTTGCCTCTATTCAAGCATGAGTTAGCTGTGCAGGGTGTAAGCACCTAGCTTAACAGACAAACAAGATAACTTGTGGTTGAATACCAAGACAGTCCGAAATTTGCACTCACTGGGGAAAAAAGAAAAAGGATATAAATTATAACAGGCAGTATAGTATGAGTATCAAATGAAAGCAATGGAGGATGACCATCGAGCAGAGGACGACTGTTGGGGATGAAAAATGGCAAGTAAAGCAATGACGGGGACGACCATCATGCTGGGAAATAAAGAGACCGCGACGGGGATGGCCATCAGGTAAACTGATGAAGGAAAGCACTGACGGGGACGGCCATCAGGTTAAAGGGGATGACCATCAGGTTAAAGGGTAAATAAACCGCGATGGGGACGACTATCGAGTAAAAGAATAAATGAAATAATGATGAGGGACGGTCATCAAAAGGTGAAGGATGATCACCTAGCGGGGGATGGCTGCTGAAAATATCACGACATAAGATGAATGTCGGATAGAAAAGATCAACGATGGGGACGGACATCGGATAAGCATGATGAAGGACAATCATCAAGAGGTGAAGGACGATCACCTAGTAGGGTACAGCTACTCTGGGGATTATCTCGACATAGGATGAATGTCAGATAACAGATCAACGATGGGGACGACCATCAGATAAATGATGAAGGACGATCACCTAGCCGGGGACGGCTGCTAAACAAGATATCGTGACATAGGATGAATGCCAGATAAGAGGATCAACGATGGGGATGGCCATTGGATAAAGTGATGAGAGACAGTCATCAAAAGTTGAAATACGATCACCTGGCAGGGGACAGCTGCCGGAAATATCACGACATAGGATGAATGTCGGATAGAAAGTAGTTTTGTTGGTGACTTGCTGGGGAATGGTAAACACGAAAGAGTGCTTACGCTTTAAAATAAATGGTATAAGTGTTTGACAGTGTGTATAGACTAAAGATGCGAACGAGCATCCTTAGGACCACGATACGGATGCGTATCGATAGAAAAAAACGCTGACACGTGTTTAAGGATGATGATATAGACGAGTATCAATCGGTTAAGCAAGGAAAACAGACGAGTGTTGATCTGCTGAGGAGATGATATATACAAGATACAGACGAGTATCAGAGGATTGTGTATAAGTATGTACAAGTGTTTGACCTGCTGGGGAAATATGTGCAAGACACAGACGAGTGTCAAAAAGATTGGGCAAGGGACACAGACGAGTGTTTGACTTGCTGGGGAAGTATGACACGGGCGAGTGTCAAAAAAAGATATGTACATGTATGAACAAGTATCTGTATTGAGAGTGCAAAAGGTATTCTGGCTTTGTCTGCAGGGGATAATGTTTTGTATATTGCTGGTGGAGTGATTCTGATGTTTGCAGGTGATTGGCTCGAACTTGGCCTATGATCATGAAAATGTTTGATTTTTGCCGTAATGCTCCGTATTAGACGGAATGCTACGCTTTGTTTGGTGAATATGATGAGAATGCTATGATTATGCAAAATGAGAGAACCGATCTGAGATCCGGATCCTGCAAGGAGAAAGATCGTTGGGCGATCTGTCTGGAGGGAAAACTCCGTTGGGGAAAGAGATTATTGGCCGATCTATGGGGAGAGAGGATCACCAAACGTTCTTCCTAGGGAACTCTATGGGGATCCTAGCTGGGGAAGCTTTCTTTGAAGAGACTCATCCTGGGGATGAGGAGGCTTTGGCAACTCTGCTGGGGAGGAATCGGCAACTATGATAGGGAACAGAAAGTCCTGGCGACTGGCTGAGGAAGGTGACTCTTCCCACTTTGCTGAGGATGAGAAAATCCTGGCGACTCCGTTGAGGAAAACAAGATCCTGGAAAATCTACTAGGGAAAACTTTGGCAACTCGCTGGAAATGAGAGGATCTTGGCAACTTAGCTGAGGAAAACTCTGACGACCTCACTAGGGAAAATAAGACTTTGGCAACTCTTTGGGGAAAAAGAAGTTCATGGGGACATTGCTAGGGAGGAGTTCCTGGCAACTTCGCTGGGGAAGAGCAGTTCAGGCATTACTCGATAGATCCTGCTTGGGGAGAAGAGAACTTCTGGGAAATAATCTGTTATAACTCATTCGTCCAAGCGACATGCAGGGGATTTAATGAGTTTCTCGAAGGATCCTCTGAGGGGATAACTGTAACACCCTTCTAAAGCCCGCGGAAAATATATAAATAATCAGAGTAATTATCATGCATATCAAAGAAGGATGTCACACATAATTCAAAATATCACACATACACCTGTCATGCTCAATAACACTTGAAATAAATTCATGCTTTCATATACGTTCACATTAGCATGTAGCAGCGGATCACTTTCATTAAGAATCTCATGACATTCAAGTCTCAAATAAACTTCATTCATTAAATCAACTTGGGCATAAAAGCCACTTCACCATAAAATTTCAAATTCAATTAATATATTAGATAGAGTATACAATTGTATCTCTTAAGACATGAATCAAACATTCCCAATGTTACATGATCAGAGCACGACTCGACCCAAAATAAATATGAAACTAAAATAGGTTACTCCATCAGCTACTCTCTTGCTAGAAGCAACTCTAATCTTCAGTACCTGAGCGATGTCGTATAAAACATCATTCCAACAGAAGGGTGAGAATTCACATAATTACTGAAATCATAAGATAATATATAATTTAAGGTGTACAAGCATAATCACAATTATTCTCACACTTCAAAAGTTTCATCCACATAATATCACTCAAGTAGTCATACTATTAACAAGTACATACTCACAAATCCATAATTCACCAATTCAACAATTCACATAACACATATAATCTCACATTGTAACCATAGACACAATAAGACTCAATTCAAGACTCAAATGCAACTCATGCATGTGGTACCAATCTCTTATTATCATTTTTCGGTTTTTACATTTAAACCGGGTCCGTCCTCTAGACCGATAACAAACCAAAAGCCCGTCCTCTAAGCTTTCAAACCCGTCCTCTAGGTTTTGGACAAGTCACTAGCTCCCATGGAACTAACAAGCATTGTCTCTTGATAAAATGATGTATGTACAATTATAATCACCATATGCATTTAAGACCATTCATTAATCTTAATATTCATGCATATTTTCAATAATTCATCACACTTGAATTACCACACAATTGCACATACAAACACATTTTTATAATCATAGCATTCTCACTTCAAACATTGCTACCACACTTAGCAAGTAATACACAAGTGTCAACACATTCCAATCTCAATTCGCAAACAACACGATACCAACAAAATATAGAGTAATCGATCCACCAAATTAATCACCAAAATAAAATTACCAAATTAATCCTTAAGAGTATAATTAAAATTAGCATCCAAAACTATAATTCGAGAGAGTTTTCAAGTACTCTAATAACTCTATGGAAAACTCTAATAAATGAAAAATAATTTAATTTAATCCATTAACCCGAATGTTTATCTCTAACCCGAATCTCCTAAAAAAACATTATACTAATAATATTAAATCATTATTAATATCATTATTACTAATATCATTATTAAAATATATTAGTTCAGAATTCAAGTTACAGTAGCCAATTTCATAAGTGATTACATCTATTCTAATTTTAAAGTCACTAATAAACAAGCTTAGCAACATTTTTATTCCATTTTTAAAATAACCAATAACCAAAATATGCACAATAATTATCAACAATTCACTAAAATACAAATTGGTATTATGAGTCTTATGATATAAGCATGGTCACAAATTAATTGGCAAAGTATATTCATAGGCTTCCTATATTACAAATACATAGTTTATGGAGAAGTGTTTCTTTTAATATTCAGTAATTTCACTATATAGCAACATTGCCAAATATATGTACATATCACATATTTTAGAACACCATCCTAAAATTTACTAGTAATTTACTACTAGTCAGCAATGAAGAAACAAAATGCAATACAAAACTATTATAAATTAGTGTAAGTGAGTTTTTCTTAGAATTTCATCACCAATTTAGTTTATTAAAGGCCCTGCGGTTTAACAGTAATAGGAAAAGGTATCTAATTGTCATTATTGATATACTTTTATTACCCTTACTACTATATCATACATTTAAGACTAGTAATTATTCTACTAGCAATAAATCTTACTATTAAAACCAACTATTGTTCAATTCCTGTGTTGTCTCTATATATTCATCCTCATCATTATTTATCCTTAATTAATGTTATTGAAAGTAACTTCATCACCTTACTATATAATAGGACTACAAAAAAAAAGGAAAAACAGGGCATCATTGTTACTACCAAGCCCATTCATGTGTTGCGGCTGTTACAGGAATAAGGATAAGCCATAACACCTTTTTCATTATTTAATAAAGTGATATGCCAAGCTCTAATTACAGTGGGAGAAGAAAATTGGAACAATTTGTTTGTTTTATTATATATTTCGGAACTGTTATAAGATTATATATCCTATCACTTACTAATCTCTAACTCACACTATTATATTAATGTCATCATAATAATATGCCAATTTACCAATTCAAACACAATCCATACTCATAAATTAAGATTATTAGCAAAACCTAAAAATTATGAATTCATGAAAAATTTGGGGTTTAATCCTAAACATATTTCTACCTATCCATACACTATCATACAATCCCAATAATCATATAAAAACTCACCCTTACCTTGATTTTCTTGAGTTTTCTAGGTCTTGTTATTGGTTCCTCTTCTTCTCCAATCCTCTCTACTAGCCACTTTTCTCTTTTCTATTCTATCTCTTTTAACCCTAACAAGACATAACCTTTATAATTTCTATTGGGCTTTTTAACTCACTCACTTACTTTCTAATCACACACTCATTTAGGCCCAATCAATTATTCTTACTAAGATCTATTTCATTACACTAAATAAAATAAATCTAATAAATTAAATTATTTAATTTAATCAAATAATTAAATTATTTCCAATAAATCAAATAAATCACAAAATTCAATTATTTCAAATTAATTAATTTAATCATTTATTCACAAAATCACTCAATTGATCAATTAATATAAATAAATAAATAATTTTAAAAATTGGGATGTTACAACTCTCCCCCACTTAAAGATTTTCGCCCTCGAAAATTACCTCAAATGAATAACTCGGGATAAGACTCCTTCATCTGACTCTCGAGTTCCCAAGTCACATTTCCACCAGTAGGTCCTCCCCCAACGACCTTCACCAAAGCAATCTCTTTACCTCGAAGTTTCTTCAACTCCCGATCTTCTATCCGCATAGGTGATGTCTCAACAGTCAGGTTATCTCTCACCTGTACATCATCTACTTGGACTATATGAGACGGATCCGCAATGTATTTCCTCAACTGAGATACATGGAACACGTCATGGAGATTAGCAAGCGACGGCGGCAAAGCAATCCGATAGGCTACCTCTCCTATCCTCTGCAATATCTGATAAGGACCAATAAAACACGGTGTCAACTTACACGACTTCAACGCCCTACCAACACCAGTTGTTGGAGTAACTCGAAGGAACACATGATCTCCCTCTTGGAACTCAAGTGCTTTCCTCCTCTTGTCATGATAACTCTTTTGACGACTTTGAGAAATCTTCATCTTCTCCTGAATCATCTTAATCTTATCTGTAGTTTGTTGAACTATCTCAGGTCCAACCACCGCACTCTCTCCAGCCTCATACCAACATAATGGCGTCCTACACTTCCTACCATACAATGCTTCAAATGGTGCCATACCAATACTCGAATGGAAACTGTTATTGTAAGTAAACTCAATCAAAGATAAGTAATTATCCCAAGTTCCTCCCTTTTCCAAAACACAAGCTCTCAAAAGATCCTCAAGTGATTGAATCGTCCTCTCCGCCTGACCATCAGTCTGCGGATGATAAGCAGAACTCAAACGCAACTTAGTACCCAAAGCACTTTGTAAACTCTCCCAAAATCTTGATGTAAACCTTGGATCTCTATCTGATACAATGCTAGACGGAATACCATGCAAACTGACAATCCTCTCGATATACAACTTTGCTAACTTCTCCAACGGGTAATCCATCCTTATCGGAATAAAGTGAGCAGATTTTGTTAACCTGTCCACAATAACCCAAATAGCCTCAAAATTACTCGGTGTCCTAGGTAAACCAGATACAAAATCCATAGATATGCTATCCCATTTCCACTCAGGAATAGCTAATGGTTTCATTAAACCCGACGGTTTCTGATGCTCAATCTTTGACTTCTGACAAGTCAAACAAGAATACAGAAACTCTGCAATATCCTTCTTCATACAAGGCCACCAAAACACCCTCCGCAAATCTTGATACATCTTAGTCGCACCCGGATGAATACTCAATCCACTACGATGACCTTCTTCAAGAATACTTTTCTTCAATTCTGCAATATTCGGAACACAAACTCGATCACGACACTTCATGATACCATTCACATCAATCCGGAAATCACCTCCTCGGCCTTGATTGATCAAAGTTAATCGATCTACCAAACCTAAATCATATTTCTGACCTTCTCGAATCTCTTCAAGAATACCACTTGTAAGCTTCAACATACCAAGTTTAACTCCATAAGAAGTCTCCTCACAAACCAAACTCATGTCTCGAAATTGCTCAATCATTTCCAATTCTCTAACCATCATCATCGACATATGCAAAGACTTCCGACTCAATGCATCAGCTACCACGTTTGCTTTACCCGGATGGTAATTCAAACCAAAATCATAATCCTTCAGAAGTTCCAACCATCTTCTTTGCCTTGCATTCAATTCTTTCTGATTAAAGAGATACTTCAAACTCTTATGATCACTAAAGACCTCAAATCTCGATCCAAACAAATAATGCCTCCAAAGCTTCAACACAAACACAACAGCGGCCAACTCTAAGTCATGTGTCGGATAATTCCTCTCATGAACTTTAAGTTTCCTTGAAGCATAAGCTACAACTTGCTGATTTTGCATCAATACACCTCCCAAACCCATCAACGAAGCATCACAATACACAACAAATGGTTCTTCTGGATTCGGCAAAATCAAAACAGGAGCTGTCGTCAATCTTCTCTTAAGCTCTTGGAAACTTTCTTCACACTTTGTATCCAAAACAAAAGCTTGACCCTTTCTAGTCAACTGCGTCAATGGCAAAGACAACTTAGAAAATCCTTCAATAAATTTCCGATAATAACCTGCCAAACCAAGAAAACTTCGAATCTCCAAAACTGATTTTGGGGCTTCCCATTGCGATACAGCTTCAACCTTCGACGGATCAACTGCAATTCCTTTACTTGAAATCACATGACCGAGGAAACTCACTTTCTTCAACCAAAACTCGCACTTAGAAAGTTTAGCATATAATTGTTTCTCCTTCAACACAGATAACACAATCTTTAGATGTTCAACATGATCCTCTTCACTCTTGGAATAAATCAAAATATCATCAATGAATACAACCACAAACTTGTCCAAATACGGATGGAAAATTCTATTCATGTACTCCATAAATACACCTGGTGCATTAGTTACACCAAATGGCATTACAGAATACTCATAATGACCATACCTCGTCCGAAAAGCAGTTTTCTGAATATCTTCAGCTTTCACACGAATCTGATGATACCCAGATCTCAAATCAATCTTACTGAACACACTTGCACCAACCAACTGATCCATCAAATCATCAATTCTCGGAAGTGGATACTTATTTTTGATAGTCACTTTGTTCAATTGTCGGTAATCCACACAAAGCCTCATAGTTCCTTCTTTCTTCTTAACCAACAAAACAGGTGCACCCCATGGTGATACACTCGGACGAATAAACCTTTTCTCAAGTAGGTCTTCAAGTTGACTCTTCAACTCTTTCAACTCCGATGCGGACATACGATATGGAGCCATCGATACCGGACTAGTTCCAGGAACTAAGTCGATCGTAAACTCCACCTCGCGTTCCGGCGGTAAATCACTTATCTCATCAGGAAAAACTTCTGGAAAATCACAAACAATTGGCAAATCACCGACTGCTCCACTTTCCTCAATACTTAAAGTTGCCAGCAACATAAACATCTCGGCACCATCTTGCACTAACTCATTCACTTGCTTGGCAGACATAAATAAGTCTCCTTCGTCCTCAGGTTTAAGAAAAACAACTGACTTATCAAAACAATTAATATAGACATGGTTGAACTCCAACCAATTCATGCCAAGAATAACATCAAGTTGATCTAACTTAAGACACACTAAATCAACGCCAAAGTCTTTACCAAAAATACTCAACGGGCAATTCAAACACACATATGGGGTAGTTACTGAACCCATAGCAGGAGTATCAATAACCATACTACCACCCATAACAGACAACTCAAGATTCAATCTTTTAACACAATCCAAAGAAATAAAAGAATGTGTAGCTCCAGTATCAATTATAGCTATCAAAGGTATACCATTAATGAAACACGTACCTCTGATCAATCGATCTTCACTAGTCGTCTCAGATCCAGACAGAGCAAACACTTTCCCCTTCGTTTGAGCCTTCTTTGGTTTGTCACACTTGGTACTAATGTGCCCTTGCTCACCACAATTGTAGCAAGTCACACTCGCACCACTCCTGCACTCTAAAGCCTTGTGGCCAGGCTTGCCACACTTGAAACATTTCTTCTCTACACTTGTGCATTCAGAAGCACGATGTCCTTCAACACCACATTGATAACACCTCACTGGAGTGGAAGCTCCTCCCCCACTCAACTTCTTTCCATAACTAGCTTTCTGCTTCCCTTTGTCACCAGATGTCACATACGATTTCCCTCTGAATTGCCCTTTTCCCTTCTTATCACCCATACTTTTGTAGTGAGCTGATCGAGCCCTACTATCTTCATCATAGATCCTACTTTTATTCACCAACTCAGAATATCGCCTAATCTCTTGATAACTAATGGCTTGCTTGATTTCAGGTCTCAAACCATTCACATACTTAAGACATTTAGATCTCTCAACATTAGTAGTGTTGTAGTGAGGACAAAACTGAATCAACTCTTCAAATCTTGCTGCATACTCAGCCACAGTTAAGTTACCTTGCTTCAATTCAAGAAACTCAATTTCCTTCTTTCCACGTACATCTTCCGGAAAGTACTTCTCCAGAAATGACTCTCTAAAAATAGCCCAAGTAATCTCAACTTCGTCTTCTTCAAATCTTCGACGAGTATTACCCCACCAGTGCTCAGCTTCCTTCTCAAGCATATGGGTGCCAAACTGTACCTTCTGCGCATCTGAACAACTCATAACTCGAAATATCTTTTCAATTGCATCCAACCATTCTTGTGCTTTGTCGGGTTCATGCCTTCCCATGAACTTTGGTGGGTTGTTCCTCTGAAACTTTCCCAAAGCACGAAACTCATCATCATTGTTGTTCACAGCATTCACATTGACTTGAGGAATCTGCCCAATCGCTCCAGCCAACAATGTCAAAGCTTCAGCAAGTGCTCTATCATTCCTACCTGCAGCCATTGTTCTTGATTTAAACAATAAAATCCTCATTAGAACAACAATACCGATACTGGAACACAAAATAAACACACAGACAACTTGGTCAACTGACCGACTTTGCTCTGATACCACTAATGTAACACCCTTCTAAAGCCCGCGGAAAATAAATAAATAATCAGAGTAATTATCATGCATATCAAAGAAGGATGTCACACATAATTCAAAATATCACACATACACCTGTCATGCTCAATAACACTTGAAATAAATTCATGCTTTCATATACGTTCACATTAGCATGTAGCAGCGGATCACTTTCATTAAGAATCTCATGACATTCAAGTCTCAAATAAACTTCATTCATTAAATCAACTTGGGCATAAAAGCCACTTCACCATAAAATTTCAAATTCAATTAATATATTAGATAGAGTATACAATTGTATCTCTTAAGACATGAATCAAACATTCCCAATGTTACATGATCAGAGCACGACTCGACCCAAAATAAATATGAAACAAAAATAGGTTACTCCATCAGCTACTCTCTTGCTAGAAGCAACTCTAATCTTCAGTACCTGAGCGATGTCGTATAAAACATCATTCCAACAGAAGGGTGAGAATTCACATAATTACTGAAATCATAAGATAATATATAATTTAAGGTGTACAAGCATAATCACAATTATTCTCACACTTCAAAAGTTTCATCCACATAATATCACTCAAGTAGTCATACTATTAACAAGTACATACTCACAAATCCATAATTCACCAATTCAACAATTCACATAACACATATAATCTCACATTGTAACCATAGACACAATAAGACTCAATTCAAGACTCAAATGCAACTCATGCATGTGGTACCAATCTCTTATTATCATTTTTCGGTTTTTACATTTAAACCGGGTCCGTCCTCTAGACCGATAACAAACCAAAAGCCCGTCCTCTATGCTTTCAAACCCGTCCTCTAGGTTTTGGACAAGTCACTAGCTCCCATGGAACTAACAAGCATTGTCTCTTGATAAAATGATGTATGTACAATTATAATCACCATATGCATTTAAGACCATTCATTAATCTTAATATTCATGCATATTTTCAATAATTCATCACACTTGAATTACCACACAATTGCACATACAAACACATTTTTATAATCATAGCATTCTCACTTCAAACATTGCTACCACACTTAGCAAGTAATACACAAGTGTCAACACATTCCAATCTCAATTCGCAAACAACACGATAACAACTAAATATAGAGTAATCGATCCACCAAATTAATCACCAAAATAAAATTACCAAATTAATCCTTAAGAGTATAATTAAAATTAGCATCCAAAACTATAATTCGAGAGAGTTTTCAAGTACTCTAATAACTCTATGGAAAACTCTAATAAATGAAAAATAATTTAATTTAATCCATTAACACGAATGTTTATCTCTAACCCGAATCTCCTAAAAAAACATTATACTAATAATATTAAATCATTATTAATATCATTATTACTAATATCATTATTAAAATATATTAGTTCAGAATTCAAGTTACAGTAGCCAATTTCATAAGTGATTACATCTATTCTAATTTTAAAGTCACTAATAAACAAGCTTAGCAACATTTTTATTCCATTTTTAAAATAACCAATAACCAAAATATGCACAATAATTATCAACAATTCACTAAATTACAAATTGGTATTATGAGTCTTATGATATAAGCATGGTCACAAATTAATTGGCAAAGTATATTCATAGGCTTCCTATATTACAAATACATAGTTTATGGAGAAGTGTTTCTTTTAATATTCAGTAATTTCACTATATAGCAACATTGCCAAATATATGTACATATCACATATTTTAGAACACCATCCTAAAATTTACTAGTAATTTACTACTAGTCAGCAATGAAGAAACAAAATGCAATACAAAACTATTATAAATTAGTGTAAGTGAGTTTTTCTTAGAATTTCATCACCAATTTAGTTTATTAAAGGCCCTGCGGTTTAACAGTAATAGGAAAAGGTATCTAATTGTCATTATTGATATACTTTTATTACCCTTACTACTATATCATACATTTAAGACTAGTAATTATTCTACTAGCAATAAATCTTACTATTAAAACCAACTATTGTTCAATTCCTGTGTTGTCTCTATATATTCATCCTCATCATTATTTATCCTTAATTAATGTTATTGAAAGTAACTTCATCACCTTACTATATAATAGGACTACAAAAAAAAAGGAAAAACAGGGCATCATTGTTACTACCAAGCCCATTCATGTGTTGCGGCTGTTACAGGAATAAGGATAAGCCATAACACCTTTTTCATTATTTAATAAAGTGATATGCCAAGCTCTAATTACAGTGGGAGAAGAAAATTGGAACAATTTGTTTGTTTTATTATATATTTCGGAACTGTTATAAGATTATATATCCTATCACTTACTAATCTCCAACTCACACTATTATATTAATGTCATCATAATAATATGCCAATTTACCAATTCAAACACAATCCATACTCATAAATTAAGATTATTAGCAAAACCTAAAAATTATGAATTCATGAAAAATTTGGGGTTTAATCCTAAACATATTTCTACCTATCCATACACTATCATACAATCCCAATAATCATATAAAAACTCACCCTTACCTTGATTTTCTTGAGTTTTCTAGGTCTTGTTATTGGTTCCTCTTTTTCTCCAATCCTCTCTACTAGCCACTTTTCTCTTTTCTATTCTATCTCTTTTAACCCTAACAAGACATAACCTTTATAATTTCTATTGGGCTTTTTAACTCACTCACTTACTTTCTAATCACACACTCATTTAGGCCCAATCAATTATTCTTACTAAGATCTATTTCATTACACTAAATAAAATAAATCTAATAAATTAAATTATTTAATTTAATCAAATAATTAAATTATTTCCAATAAATCAAATAAATCACAAAATTCAATTATTTCAAATTAATTAATTTAATCATTTATTCACAAAATCACTCAATTGATCAATTAATATAAATAAATAAATAATTTTAAAAATTGGGATGTTACAACTCTCCCCCACTTAAAGATTTTCGCCCTCGAAAATTACCTCAAATGAATAACTCGGGATAAGACTCCTTCATCTGACTCTCGAGTTCCCAAGTCACATTTCCACCAGTAGGTCCTCCCCAAACGACCTTCACCAAAGAAATCTCTTTACCTCGAAGTTTCTTCAACTCCCGATCTTCTATCCGCATAGGTGATGTCTCAACAGTCAGGTTATCTCTCACCTGTACGTCATCTACTTGGACTATATGAGACGGATCCGCAATGTATTTCCTCAACTGAGATACATGGAACACGTCATGGAGATTAGCAAGCGACGGCGGCAAAGCAATCCGATAGGCTACCTCTCCTATCCTCTGCAATATCTGATAAGGACCAATAAAACACGGTGTCAACTTACACGACTTCAACGCCCTACCAACACCAGTTGTTGGAGTAACTCGAAGGAACACATGATCTCCCTCTTGGAACTCAAGTGCTTTCCTCCTCTTGTCATGATAACTCTTTTGACGACTTTGAGAAATCTTCATCTTCTCCTGAATCATCTTAATCTTATCTATAGTTTGTTGAACTATCTCAGGTCCAACCACCGCACTCTCTCCAGCCTCATACCAACATAATGGCGTCCTACACTTCCTACCATACAATGCTTCAAATGGTGCCATACCAATACTCGAATGGAAACTGTTATTGTAAGTAAACTCAATCAAAGATAAGTAATTATCCCAAGTTCCTCCCTTTTCCAAAACACAAGCTCTCAAAAGATCCTCAAGTGATTGAATCGTCCTCTCCGCCTGACCATCAGTCTGCGGATGATAAGCAGAACTCAAACGCAACTTAGTACCCAAAGCACTTTGTAAACTCTCCCAAAATCTTGATGTAAACCTTGGATCTCTATCTGATACAATGCTAGACGGAATACCATGCAAACTGACAATCCTCTCGATATACAACTTTGCTAACTTCTCCAACGGGTAATCCATCCTTATCGGAATAAAGTGAGCAGATTTTGTTAACCTGTCCACAATAACCCAAATAGCCTCAAAATTACTCGGTGTCCTAGGTAAACCAGATACAAAATCCATAGATATGCTATCCCATTTCCACTCAGGAATAGCTAATGGTTTCATTAAACCCGACGGTTTCTGATGCTCAATCTTTGACTTCTGACAAGTCAAACAAGAATACACAAACTCTGCAATATCATTCTTCATACAAGGCCACCAAAACACCCTCCGCAAATCTTGATACATCTTAGTCGCACCCGGATGAATACTCAATCCACTACGATGACCTTCTTCAAGAATACTTTTCTTCAATTCTGCAATATCCGGAACACAAACTCGATCACGACACTTCATGATACCATTCACATCAATCCGGAAATCACCTCCTCGGCCTTGATTGATCAAAGTTAATCGATCTACCAAACCTAAATCATATTTCTGACCTTCTCGAATCTCTTCAAGAATACCACTTGTAAGCTTCAACATACCAAGTTTAACTCCATAAGAAGTCTCCTCACAAACCAAACTCATGTCTCGAAATTGCTCAATCATTTCCAATTCTCTAACCATCATCATCGACATATGCAAAGACTTCCGACTCAATGCATCAGCTACCACGTTTGCTTTACCCGGATGGTAATTCAAACCAAAATCATAATCCTTCAGAAGTTCCAACCATCTTCTTTGCCTTGCATTCAATTCTTTCTGATTAAAGAGATACTTCAAACTCTTATGATCACTAAAGACCTCAAATCTCGATCCAAACAAATAATGCCTCCAAAGCTTCAACACAAACACAACAGCGGCCAACTCTAAGTCATGTGTCGGATAATTCCTCTCATGAACTTTAAGTTTCCTTGAAGCATAAGCTACAACTTGCTGATTTTGCATCAATACACCTCCCAAACCCATCAACGAAGCATCACAATACACAACAAATGGTTCTTCTGGATTCGGCAAAATCAAAACAGGAGCTGTCGTCAATCTTCTCTTAAGCTCTTGGAAACTTTCTTCACACTTTGTATCCAAAACAAAAGCTTGACCCTTTCTAGTCAACTGCGTCAATGGCAAAGACAACTTAGAAAATCCTTCAATAAATTTCCGATAATAACCTGCCAAACCAAGAAAACTTCGAATCTCCAAAACTGATTTTGGGGCTTCCCATTGCGATACAGCTTCAACCTTCGACGGATCAACTGCAATTCCTTTACTTGAAATCACATGACCGAGGAAACTCACTTTCTTCAACCAAAACTCGCACTTAGAAAGTTTAGCATATAATTGTTTCTCCTTCAACACAGATAACACAATCTTTAGATGTTCAACATGATCCTCTTCACTCTTGGAATAAATCAAAATATCATCAATGAATACAACCACAAACTTGTCCAAATACGGATGGAAAATTCTATTCATGTACTCCATAAATACACCTGGTGCATTAGTTACACCAAATGGCATTACAGAATACTCATAATGACCATACCTCGTCCGAAAAGCAGTTTTCTGAATATCTTCAGCTTTCACACGAATCTGATGATACCCAGATCTCAAATCAATCTTACTGAACACACTTGCACCAACCAACTGATCCATCAAATCATCAATTCTCGGAAGTGGATACTTATTTTTGATAGTCACTTTGTTCAATTGTCGGTAATCCACACAAAGCCTCATAGTTCCTTCTTTCTTCTTAACCAACAAAACAGGTGCACCCCATGGTGATACACTCGGACGAATAAACCTTTTCTCAAGTAGGTCTTCAAGTTGACTCTTCAACTCTTTCAACTCCGATGCGGACATACGATATGGAGCCATCGATACCGGACTAGTTCCAGGAACTAAGTCGATCGTAAACTCCACCTCGCGTTCCGGCGGTAAATCACTTATCTCATCAGGAAAAACTTCTGGAAAATCACAAACAATTGGCAAATCACCGACTGCTCCACTTTCCTCAATACTTAAAGTTGCCAGCAACATAAACATCTCGGCACCATCTTGCACTAACTCATTCACTTGCTTGGCAGACATAAATAAGTCTCCTTCGTCCTCAGGTTTAAGAAAAACAACTGACTTATCAAAACAATTAATATAGACATGGTTGAACTCCAACCAATTCATGCCAAGAATAACATCAAGTTGATCTAACTTAAGACACACTAAATCAACGCCAAAGTCTTTACCAAAAATACTCAACGGGCAATTCAAACACACATATGGGGTAGTTACTGAACCCATAGCAGGAGTATCAATAACCATACTACCACCCATAACAGACAACTCAAGATTCAATCTTTTAACACAATCCAAAGAAATAAAAGAATGTGTAGCTCCAGTATCAATTATAGCTATCAAAGGTATACCATTAATGAAACACGTACCTCTGATCAATCGATCTTCACTAGTCGTCTCAGATCCAGACAGAGCAAACACTTTCCCCTTCGTTTGAGCCTTCTTTGGTTTGTCACACTTGGTACTAATGTGCCCTTGCTCACCACAATTGTAGCAAGTCACACTCGCACCACTCCTGCACTCTAAAGCCTTGTGGCCAGGCTTGCCACACTTGAAACATTTCTTCTCTACACTTGTGCATTCAGAAGCACGATGTCCTTCAACACCACATTGATAACACCTCACTGGAGTGGAAGCTCCTCCCCCACTCAACTTCTTTCCATAACTAGCTTTCTGCTTCCCTTTGTCACCAGATGTCACATACGGTTTCCCTCTGAATTGCCCTTTTCCCTTCTTATCACCCATACTTTTGTAGTGAGCTGATCGAGCCCTACTATCTTCATCATAGATCCTACTTTTATTCACCAACTCAGAATATCGCCTAATCTCTTGATAACTAATGGCTTGCTTGATTTCAGGTCTCAAACCATTCACATACTTAAGACATTTAGATCTCTCAGCATTAGTAGTGTTGTAGTGAGGACAAAACTGAATCAACTCTTCAAATCTTGCTGCATACTCAGCCACAGTTAAGTTACCTTGCTTCAATTCAAGAAACTCAATTTCCTTCTTTCCACGTACATCTTCCGGAAAGTACTTCTCCAGAAATGACTCTCTAAAAATAGCCCAAGTAATCTCAACTTCGTCTTCTTCAAATCTTCGACGAGTGTTACCCCACCAGTGCTCAGCTTCCTTCTCAAGCATATGGGTGCCAAACTGTACCTTCTGCGCATCTGAACAACTCATAACTCGAAATATCTTTTCAATTGCATCCAACCATTCTTGTGCTTTGTCGGGTTCATGCCTTCCCATGAACTTTGGTGGGTTGTTCCTCTGAAACTTTCCCAAAGCACGAAACTCATCATCATTGTTGTTCACAGCATTCACATTGACTTGAGGAATCTGCCCAATCGCTCCAGCCAACAATGTCAAAGCTTCAGCAAGTGCTCTATCATTCCTACCTGCAGCCATTGTTCTTGATTTCAATAATAAAATCCTCATTAGAACAACAATACCGATACTGGAACACAAAATAAACACACAGACAACTTGGTCAACTGACCGACTTTGCTCTGATACCACTAATGTAACACCCTTCTAAAGCCCGCGGAAAATATATAAATAATCAGAGTAATTATCATGCATATCAAAGAAGGATGTCACACATAATTCAAAATATCACACATACACCTGTCATGCTCAATAACACTTGAAATAAATTCATGCTTTCATATACGTTCACATTAGCATGTAGCAGCGGATCACTTTCATTAAGAATCTCATGACATTCAAGTCTCAAATAAACTTCATTCATTAAATCAACTTGGGCATAAAAGCCACTTCACCATAAAATTTCAAATTCAATTAATATATTAGATAGAGTATACAATTGTATCTCTTAAGACATGAATCAAACATTCCCAATGTTACATGATCAGAGCACGACTCGACCCAAAATAAATATGAAACTAAAATAGGTTACTCCATCAGCTACTCTCTTGCTAGAAGCAACTCTAATCTTCAGTACCTGAGCGATGTCGTATAAAACATCATTCCAACAGAAGGGTGAGAATTCACATAATTACTGAAATCATAAGATAATATATAATTTAAGGTGTACAAGCATAATCACAATTATTCTCACACTTCAAAAGTTTCATCCACATAATATCACTCAAGTAGTCATACTATTAACAAGTACATACTCACAAATCCATAATTCACCAATTCAACAATTCACATAACACATATAATCTCACATTGTAACCATAGACACAATAAGACTCAATTCAAGACTCAAATGCAACTCATGCATGTGGTACCAATCTCTTATTATCATTTTTCGGTTTTTACATTTAAACCGGGTTCGTCCTCTAGACCGATAACAAACCAAAAGCCCGTCCTCTAAGCTTTCAAACCCGTCCTCTAGGTTTTGGACAAGTCACTAGCTCCCATGGAACTAACAAGCATTGTCACTTGATAAAATGATGTATGTACAATTATAATCACCATATGCATTTAAGACCATTCACTAATCTTAATATTCATGCATATTTTCAATAATTCATCACACTTGAATTACCACACAATTGCACATACAAACACATTTTTATAATCATAGCATTCTCACTTCAAACATTGCTACCACACTTAGCAAGTAATACACAAGTGTCAACACATTCCAATCTCAATTCGTAAACAACACGATACCAACTAAATATAGAGTAATCGATCCACCAAATTAATCACCAAAATAAAATTACCAAATTAATCCTTAAGAGTATAATTAAAATTAGCATCCAAAACTATAATTCGAGAGAGTTTTCAAGTACTCTAATAACTCTATGGAAAACTCTAATAAATGAAAAATAATTTAATTTAATCCATTAACCCGAATGTTTATCTCTAACCCGAATCTCCTAAAAAAACATTATACTAATAATATTAAATCATTATTAATATCATTATTAAAATATATTAGTTCAGAATTCAAGTTACAGTAGCCAATTTCATAAGTGATTACATCTATTCTAATTCTAAAGTCACTAATAAACAAGCTTAGCAACATTTTTATTCCATTTTTAAAATAACCAATAACCAAAATATGCATAATAATTATCAACAATTCACTAAAATACAAATTGGTATTATGAGTCTTATGATATAAGCATGGTCACAAATTAATTGGCAAAGTATATTCATAGGCTTCCTATATTACAAATACATAGTTTATGGAGAAGTGTTTCTTTTAATATTCAGTAATTTCACTATATAGCAACATTGCCAAATATATGTACATATCACATATTTTAGAACACCATCCTAAAATTTACTAGTAATTTACTACTAGTCAGCAATGAAGAAACAAAATGCAATAGGAAAAGGTATCTAATTTTCATCACCAATTTATTTTATTAAAGGCCCTGCGGTTTAACAGTAATAGGAAAAGGTATCTAATTGTCATTATTGATATACTTTTATTACCCTTACTACTATATCATACATTTAAGACTAGTAATTATTCTACTAGCATTAAATCTTACTATTAAAACCAACTATTGTTCAATTCCTATGTTGTCTCTATATATTCATCCTCATCATTATTTATCCTTAATTAATGTTATTGAAAGTAACTTCATCACCTTACTATATAATAGGACTACAAATAAAAAAAGGAAAAACAGGGCATCATTGTTACTACCAAGTCCATTCATGTGTTGCGGCTGTTACAGGAATAAGGATAAGCCATAACACCTTTTTCATGCCAAGCTCTAATTACAGTGGGAGAAGAAAATTGGAACAATTTGTTTGGTTTATTATATATTTCGGAACTGTTATAAGATTATATATCGTATCACTTACTAATCTCTAACTCACACTATTATATTAATGTCATCATAATAATATGCCAATTTACCAATTCAAACACAATCCATACTCATAAATTAAGATTATTAGCAAAACCTAAAAATTATGAATTCATGGAAAAATTGGGGTTTAATCCTAAACATATTTCTACCTATCCATACACTATCATACAATCCCAATAATCATATAAAAACTCACCCTTACCTTGATTTTCTTGAGTTTTCTAGGTCTTGTTATTGGTTCCTCTTCTTCTCCAATCCTCTCTACTAGCCACTTTTCTCTTTTCTATTCTATCTCTTTTAACCCTAACAAGACATAACCTTTATAATTTCTATTGGGCTTTTTAACTCACTCACTTATTTTCTAATCACACACTCATTTAGGCCCAATCAATTATTCTTACTAAGATCTATTTCATTACACTAAATAAAATAAATCTAATAAATTAAATTATTTAATTTAATCAAATAATTAAATTATTTCCAATAAATCAAATAAATCACAAAATTCAATTATTTCAAATTAATTAATTAAATCATTTATTCACAAAATCACTCAATTGATCAATTAATATAAATAAATAAATAATTTTAAAAATTGGGATGTTACAATAACAGCTTCATGGAGGAATACTTTTGTCAAGTAACCCTGCTGATGAGGTGATTGCTGACTTGGCTGGGGATATTATGCTTGATATGCCCCATGTTGTGAGATTGTCTGTCTTGAGTACCTGCAACCTGTTAAGAAGAAACGCACAAGTGTCCCGAGGTATCCTCAACCGGATTCCGTCATAGGAGTTAGATTTGCTCAAGAGTGCATATTTCCTGCAAGCATATATTGAAAATAGCTTATATGTTTTCATGCAAGTTTTGTATTATGAACTTTGGACTTTTTGCAAACGAAACAAAAATGTACAAAACAAAGTGTGACTGAATATTCTGATTTTATTGATTTGTGCGTCCTAAATGGGTAAGTACAGTGAAGAAGCGAATCCCTGAAAGGAGGAGATAGTTGTAAATTGAGAAAATAAAAGTGTCGGCAATATTGAAGTTGACGCTCTAGTGAGCTTCCTTTGCTATGACCTGTATGACCTTGACATTCTTCTTATCTTGCTTTCTGAAGAAGGCTGATTCTGACCGACGCTTTATCCTTTCGAAGCTTGCCATGTTGTGAGTGATACAGACGAATTCAGAATGCAGTTGTTCGCCTTTTCCCAGATTTTGCGTGGATCGCCCTTTCGGGTTTTTAATCCACCGAAATACCCTTTTTTCCCTGAGCTGTTCGATGTAGCTTTTCGACTCAGCGGGTGTACATTTTTTTTTCAATTTTTCCCTTATTTTTGCCAGAGTCTTTTATTTTGTTTTTGACTCGCCGGGATGCCCTATTTTTGCCTGGACTTACATTCTGTTTTTATGTCCAGCGGGTCTTTTATGCAAAGTATTTTTTAATTGCATTTGAATTCATAGGAGATAAGAAATCCTCGCCATCCATAGTAGTGAGCATCAGTGCCCCACCAGAGAAAACTTTCTTTACTATGAACGGGCCTTCGTAGTTTGGCGTCCATTTGCCCCTGCGGTCTATATGAGGAGGAAGAAGTCTTTTCAGAACAAGCTCTCCCACTTGGTATTCCCGAGGTCTGACTTTCTGATCGAAGGCTTTCTTCATTCGCTTTTGATATAACTGCCCATGACAAATGGCTGCTAATCTCTTTTCTTCAATCACACTCAGTTGATTATATCGAGATCGAACCCATTCTTCTTCATCCAGTTTCACATCCATCATTACCCGTGAAGAGGGTAGTTCAACTTCAACAGGTAGGACAAATTTCATACCATACACAAGCTGATAAGGTGTTGTCCCAATAGATGATCTGATAGAGGTTCGGTACCCATGCAAGGAAAATGGTAGCATTTCGTGATAGTCTTTGTAGGTGACTCCCATCTTTTGCACAATCTTCTTAATATTCTTGTTAGCGGCCTCAACAACGCCATTCATCTTTGGCCTATAAGGAGAAGAGTTGTGATGTTGAATTTTGAAGTCCCGACAAAGTTCTACCATCATCTTTTTTTTCAAATTGGAACCATTATCAGTAATGATTCGCTCGGGAACTCCATATCGACATATGATATCCATTTTCAGAAATCGAGCTACCACTTGCTTGGTGACATTTGCATACAAAGCTGCTTCAACCCATTTGGTGAAGTAATCAATGGCTACCAGGATGAATCTGTGACCATTTGAAGCTGTTAGTTCAATCTTTCCAATCATATCAATGCCCCACATGGCGAAGGGCCAAGGTGAAGACATTACACTCAAAGGATTCGAAGGCACTTTCACTTTATCTGCGTAGATCTGACATTTGTGGCTTTTTCTGGCATAAGCACAACAGACTGCATCCATTGTGATCCAATAGTAACCTGATCTTAACAATTTCTTTGCCATTGCATGTCCTTTGGCATGGGTACCGAATGAACCTTCATGTACTTCGTGCATCATTAGGTCTACTTCCTTCTTGTCAACACATCTGAGCAAGACCATGTCGAAGTTTCGCTTGTACAAAGAACCATCAGTATTGAGGGAGAAACTACCGGAGAGCCTTCTTAATGTCTTTTTATCATTTGACGATGCCCCAGGAGGGTATGTCTGATTCTCCAAGAAGCATTTGATGTCATGGTACCAAGGCTTGTTATCGGTGATAGTATCCACAGAGAATACTTATGCTGGTCTGTCCAGTCTGGATACCAAAATCCGAGGTACATAATTGGCGATCTGTACTTTGATCATGGATGAAATGGTAGCCAAAGAGTCTGCAAACTGATTCTTATCTCGAGGGATGTATTCAAGCTTGACTGTTGTGAAGAAAGTCAATAATCTCCTCGTATAGTCACGGTAGGGAATCAAATGCTCCTGATGAGTGTACCACTTACCGTTGGTCTGGTTGATTACCAAAGCTGAATCTCCAAAAACATTCAAGGTTTTGATCCTGAGTTCAATGGCTTCCTTAAGACCCATGATACAAGCTTCGTATTCTGCTTCGTTGCTAGTGCAGGCAAAGGTGAGCCTTGTTGAGAAAGGCATATGAACCCCTTTAGGTGTAATAAGCATTGCACCAACCCCACGAACGTTGCAAATAACTTCCCCGTCATACATCATAGTCCATGCTTCTTCTGGGTCAGACCCTTCAGTGTGAATAGGCTCTTCAGAATCTTTTGCTTTTAAGAACATGACGTCTTCATCAGGGAAGTCAAACCTCATAGGCTGGTAATCATCAATGGGTTACTCAGCCAAATAGTCAGACAATACACTGCCCTTGTTGGCTTTCTGAGAGGTGTACTGAATGTCATATTCTATTAGGATCATTTGCCACCTTGCAACCCTTCCGATAAGTGTTGCCTTCTCAAATATGTACTTAATGGGGTCCATCTTAGAGATCAATAAGGTAGTATGAGTCAACATATATTGTCTTAGTCGGCGAGTATCCCATGCTAAAGTACTGCAAGTTTTCTCGAGCAGTGAATAACATTGTTCACAATCGGTAAACTTTTTGCTTAGGTAGTATATTGCATACTCTTTTCGACCAGACTCGTCATGCTGGCCCAACACACACCCCATCGACTCTTCTAATACTGTCAGGTACATGATTAGAGGTCTTCCTTCAACTGGCAGCATAAGAATTGGAGGTTCTTGTAGATATTCTTTGATCTTGTCAAAATCTCTCTGACAGTCATTGTTCCACCTGACTGTTTGCTCTTTTCTTAACAGTTTGAACAAGGGTTCGCAGGTTGCAGTGAGATGAGATATGAACCGTGAAATGTAGTTCAATCTACCTAAGAACCCTCGAACTTCTTTCTCAGTCTTAGGTGCAGGCATTTCCTGAATTCCTTTGACTTTGTCGGGATCAACCTCAATCCCTTTTCCACTCACAATAAACCCAAGCAACTTACCAGAATGTACCCCGAATGTGCACTTGTTAGGGTTTAACCTTAACTGATATTTCCTCAGACGCTTGAAAAGTTTCAATAGGTTTACCAAATGCTTTTCCTCTGTGAGGGACTTGGCAATCATGTCATCCACGTAGCACTCAATTTCTTTATGGATCATGTCGTGGAATAATGTTACCATAGCCCGTTGATATGTTGCACTGGAGCTCTTCAAACCAAATGGTATTACTTTGTAGCAGAACTTTCCCCAGGGTGTGATGAAAGTTGTCTTCTCCATGTCTTCAGGTGACATCTTAATCTGATTGTATCCAGAAAATCCATCCATAAAAGAAAATACCAAGAACTGAGTTGTGTTGTCTACCAATACATCAATGTGAGGTAATGGAAAATCATCTTTCGGGCTTGCTCTGTTAAAATCCCGGTAATCGACAAGATCAAAGGATCTGGTGGAGTCAAGGTTCTCAATTCAATCAGGTTGAGCTTCAATAACTGTGGGAGTAGAGCTGTATAGGGCATCAAGATGGGATTGATAACCCTGTTGATTTGTGAAGTCCTTTGCTGGAACGGATGTTGTGTTGGTTGTTTTTGTTGTTGCTATAAGATCTCTGTTGTTGAGGAAACTGTTGTTGCTGTGGGAAGTGTTGTTGCTTTGGATACTGTTGTTGCTGAGGTGCTGGAGCTGGAATGGTGACTGCGGCCACTGATATTTGCATGCACTGGGGTCTACCTCTTCCCATATGAACTAAGTTAGTCTCTCTTGTTCTTCTAGGTCCTGAGAAAGGTTTCCTGGAATTGCTGGAGCTAGCACCGTTGTCAGATATATTACCTATCTTCAATAGGCTTTAAATTATCTCACCAGCTATAACCATATCAGCAAAACTGGTGGAAGAGAAGGTAGCAATCCGGTCAATGTAGGTTCCTTGAAATGTATTAATAAACATATAAGCCATTTCTCTTTCAAACATAGGTGGCTGGACAACAGCAGCAAGTTGTCTCCACCTTTGGGCATATTCCCTGAAACTTTCTCTCGAAGATTGAGACATACCCATCAGGAGGGTTCTATTGGGAGCCATATCCAGGTTGTACTGATATTGGCGTATAAAGGCCTCAGCTAAGTCCTTCCAGTTACTGACAGTAGCCCTTGATAGGTGTGAATACCACTCCCTAGATGCCCCGATTAAACTGTCTTCAAAGTAAAATATCCACAGTTTTTCATCCATGGTATAAGCTTTCAATCTTCCCAGAAAAGATTGTAAATGGGTACGAGGACAAGAGGTACCATTATACTTTTCAAAGCAAGAAGGTCTGAACTTGTGAGGAATCCTGACTCCTTCTACTAGTCTCATATCCATCACATCAAATCCCAAAGAGTTTTGTGATTCCAGGGATCTTAACTTTTCTGATATCTCGTCCAGACGACGATCATAAAATTCATCAGCTCTAGCACCTAACACTGTAAACTGCTCGTCCTAATGATCTTCCTACAGAACATGATCTCCAGTGTTTCTTTGGGTATTTCCAATAACACTGACTTCAAGGTTGATGTGGGGCCCAAACTCTGGTGGATTTGTTTGCGGCTGATCGCGCGCGTTGTAACTTGTACCCTCAGTACCTGCATGGTTATTCTCTAGAGTCTGTCGCTCGACTAACTCCCTTAATCTTTCTTGGGTCTGTGCTATCCCAGTCATCACAGCCACGAATTGATTCATCTGAGTCCTCACTTCTGTCCTCACATCAGTCATCTGAGTCCTCACATATGTCAGTTCTTGCTGGAGTTGATCCATCTGTAAGCTCAGAAGGTTGTTTCTGGTTGGATACAGGTGGATGCGATTGACGGGAAAAATTCTCCTACGAGCAATATTTCCTGAAACAATCAATAAGGTGAGAAAACAACAACAAAAAATCCTGCAACACAAAGAATATGAGGTTAGCATGCAATGCAGTATGTTTATTTGTCTTCAGAGGGTATCCGGTCTGGTTCTTTAGTTTTGACCTTCTAGTCCTTTGGGAATAATGAAGATGCTGAAGTGAACAAAGTCCAAGAGAAAATCCAGGTAACACATAAACCATAACATTACAAAATGCCAAAATACATAGTTTATGATTACAACAAGTTCCCATGGTGGGTCAGAATACAATCAAGTCAAGAATACAAACATAATCACCATGGAGAATTAAAGTACAACCAAAATAAAATACAAGTAAAAGAAATCAAACATCCAGCCCAAATTCATCATCCTTGACTTCTTTCAAGAGAGCATCAGTCACTGGTCCAACTGGATGCTCTATGATGGTCCTGATGAGAAGGTTCCTGGTTGAAATGGCACTTGTTATCTTTTGATACTTGTCTTGTTCTTTTGATCTCTTTAACCCTTCCCGGAGTTTCAACTCGGAGATTTCCTTCTGTGCTGCTAATAGGGCTTCCTGACTCTTCTTCTTATTGGCTTCCAGCTGCTCTATCTTAGCCTGTGTCTTCTAATCTTCTTGCAAACGAGCTTCAATGATCCTGATCCACCAACCCTGGCTCTCCTCTAGGTAGTGTTCAGCTTTGGCTTTCTGAATCTTGGCATCTTTACAAGCATTCTTCAATACCAACTCCCATGCTCGGGCTTTTCTGATGAAGTCCTCTGTTTTCTCTATCTTAGTCACATGCTCGATACGGAGCTTCTCTAACCTCTCATTGTTCAAACGAATATTGTTCCTTTCCCAAAGGGTCTTCTTTAAGGCTTCAGCAAGCTGGGCATTCCTCTCTTTCAGCTTCTCAAATTCCTCCAGACTCACTGTAGCTATGGGCTCTACTGCTGATGGCCCTAGCACATCTTCTAAGGTGAATGGCATGCGAGTAATCTATCCTCTGATGCGAGACCATCCAGTGTACTGAGCAGAAGCTATGTTGTTGCACTTGCCCAGAATAGTAGTCCCTTTTGTCTGTATGTGGTCCCAAGCCCAGGCTGTTTGTCAGATGGTGGCATGATTATTCAGAATAGCACAGTAAAGGGACTCTGCTAAGTCTTGCTCTCGAGGTGGGTGTACCAGGGTGTATCCCAAATGTCTTTTGAAAATTAAAGGATTGTAATTGATGCAACCCTTAACTCCAATAAGTGGCACATTAGGATACTGACCACATCTTGTAATTATGTCCCTGCCCTTGGTGTTCTGAGTACACCTTCTGATGTCTTCTGAAGTAAGGGCTATCATCCTCTTAGCCCAATTCCTCGACTGATGTGGATTCAGGAAAGCTTCCGTCTTTGGCATATGTCTTATCAACCAACTGTAGAAAAGAGGTGCACAACATCTGACCAGTCTTCCTCCCTGCTTCTCATTCCTCTGACGAACTGAGTAGTAGAGATCTCCCAACAAGGTAGGAACTGGATTCCTGAGCATGAAGATGTGGATAGAATTCTTGCTTACAAACTTAGGCTCATCCGCAAACAAGATGATACCATATATACTAAGAGCCAGGAGAGCACAAACAGTTTCCCACTTCCCTTTTGCAGCATGACTGGTTGCCTGAGTGATTAATAAGTCCAAATGAAGGCCTGGGATTCCAGCCTTTGAAGTCATGTGCTAATCAATGATAGTTGTTTTCATATGTAGAGCCTTAGCTATGTCTTCATTCTTAGGAGCAGTCATTTCAGGGTTGAAAGGAATTCCTCTTCTGATAGGGACACCAAACAACATATAATACTCTTCCAACAGAGGGCGTATCTGAAAATCTGGGAAAGTGAAACATCACAGAGGAGGGTCATAAAACTGAAGGAAAGTCTGAATCATGCTCCTCTGTGATGCATCCAGGTCCATGATCATGTCCAGGATACCACCATAATGCTCTCTGAATAAAGGAACATGATCAGGAGTGATAAGACCATGTATCTGCCTGATGCCTGCTAGACGGTACTCAAAGAAGTGGCAAGTGATGTTGCTCTTTCTGGTTGAATCCATACCGAAGATATGCTGATGAAGATAACTGAAGAAGATAGCTGAAGAAGACAACTGAAGAAGATATCTTAGCAGAAGAATGGTCAAAACCAAACCAAAGAAGATGTGGATACCCTGTAAAACAAATAGACAAATGTTAAATGATGCAATGTGATGTATGTTGACTGATACGCAAGGGTTTGTGATCAGGTGCTGGATTGTCGGTTGCCTTGGATAGGGTCCATGAGTGCTAAGAATTCTGGATTAAGGTCTGAGAACTAGTAACCAGGTGGGGGACTCAAATAAAGAGTCACTTCTCCTGGGTTTCATAGAATCAGTCCAAAATAGTGTAACCTTAAAACAAATTCCAATAACAGGGTATGATGAGGCCAAGGGTTCCTGCAAACCTGTAAACAAACCCCACCCACTCACAGGTATTGTTCTAGAACAAGGATCCTCAGGTTCGGATCTATTATGAGAAGTGTAAACACTTCTATCCCGGAGGTACAATGTTTACACTAATCATAAAAGTTCCTCCTCTAATTCACCTCAGATGTTGAAGGTCATCTAAAAAGGTCATCCAGACTTAGCAGGCTTCCCAGATAGCCCTAGCACTATAGGAGATCCGTAGCACAGAGTTCTCAAGAAGAAAACCATGTCTGAACCGTGTTTTCATATTCCCGCACCAGACCGAAATGGAATGGGAAAGAATATGAATCCACTCTAATCCTATGTCTGTCACTCATGCCTTTGTGTTGGACCTTTCTAATTGGACCACCCCTCCTACCAAAGCAAACCAGCAACCAGCACATGATATGATAATAAAATGAAGTACCTAAAGCGGTAAATGAAAGCGATAAAGTAAATGCAGTAAATAAAGCTATACAAAAAGCAATAAATAAAGCAAAAACAAAAGCACACATAACACATAACACCCCCATACACACAAACAAACAAGCGCTAGGAGAAACCCTCAAAAGAACCAAAAGCCCTGGTTGTAAAGGTTCCCCAACAGAGTCGCCAAGGTGTCGCTCCCCGGACTCTCGTCCCGGTGCAGACGCGGACGGTCGGCGATGTTGGAGGTTGAGGTTGAATAGAGTCGCCAACTAGGCATTTTTATCCCGAAGGAAAGGTAATGCTGCATAAACCTGGAAGGGTATGGATAAAACGGTTGAGAACCAGAGAAACTGAGAAAGGGGGTTGGTTACGACTTAGGAAGGTATTAACACCCAAATCGTTCGTCGTAATCGACGAGATACACGCTTACAAGATTGTGTTTAAAAAGGGTAAAGTGTATGTGCTGACTGTGTATGAAAAGCTGGGAAGAAAAAGGATGTACAGAGTGTCAGTGCAAAAGAAAGGTGAGATGCTCAAGAACGAGGATTAGAAAAGAAAACTGAAAGAGGGGGGTGACAAAGAGACTTTTGTTCGATAACTGTTAAGTTATGCCTATGTATCCTCTCGTGCAATGAGGAAGTCAGAACACCGTAGTTCGACTCAAAGAGACTGGATGATTTTGCTGTGAATTGCTTACTTGTCTATGCTCAAGTGTGTGACTCGTCTGGCTCGAGTGCTAACTATCTTGCATTAGACGGAAGAAGCAAGTTCTCGTTTTCAGAGTGAGTGTGATGAGAAAAGAATCCCGAAGGAGACGTTTATTGTTTGTTTTTGTGTTTTCAGCTTTTATTTATTTTTGGTGTTTTGCATAGGATAATGAGCTTAAGCCTAAATCAAGGGTTGTAAACTCATTATATCCTCCCTGATTATGGATAGTGAGCCTACTTAAGCATGAGAAGAAAATCTCAACTTAATTACCATGATGATATAGGATTAAGATCATTAACCTACTTTGGTAATTATTAAGTGTTTTTGGATTTTTGTTTAGTGTTAAGTAATGAGTTTAATATCTAATAAAGGATTAGTGAACTCATTACACCATCCTAAGATAAGGATGATAGATGATAACACTTAAGCTGAGGAAGACTCCTCAACTTAATCCATGGTTAGAGACTAAATACATTAGATAACAAGCCTTTATTAAGTGGATTTTAATTAAAGGGAGAGATTAAGAAGTAGATTTTATGTTTGTAAGACTAGTTTGAGGGGGATTTGTCCATTAAACACTAGGGTTAGTCCCACTAAACCATAAGGAAGAGATGTAACCCTAATATAAGGCCCAAGTTACAAGCTTAAGTCTTAATCATTATTAGGTGTTTTGATTAAGAGGTGTAAGCAAATTAAAGGTTTAAAACTAAGGATTAAAATTATACACTCCATCCTAAGATAAGGATACAAGCATAACCCTAATTCAGAGTCTTAAAGCTTTAAGTGTTTAGCCTTGATTATTGAGATGAGAAGAGAGACTCAAGGAGACTCAAAGGTAAAAACTAAGGGGAGACCATATACAACCATAAAATTATCATGCTTGGATGTTCCTATGGTTTGTGAGGTTTAAAGAGAATATCTTCAGGAAACCATCAAGGAAGAAGAAGCAGATTAAAGGAGAAGGAGAAAGAGAATAGGTTACTTACTTCCTGAAGAAGATAAGTAACCTAAGAGAGAGAGAGAGAAATTTCGGAGAAGTTGAGGTCTCTTG
This sequence comes from Lathyrus aphaca, assembly GCA_963966055.1. Classification (NCBI taxonomy): domain Eukaryota; kingdom Viridiplantae; phylum Streptophyta; class Magnoliopsida; order Fabales; family Fabaceae; genus Lathyrus; species Lathyrus aphaca. The sequence goes on from OZ014523.1 coordinate 316,156,603, forward strand.
AATCCCAGAATTCCCTAGGATTTGATGTAATGGACATGGGACTAGTGGAAGGGGTGAGAATTCCTCACAGATTCAAACCCCGTATTTTGAAAGGTATAATGGCACATCCTGCCCACGCACCCACCTTCAATCATTCTTGGGAAGGTTAAAAGCATACACCATGGAAGAAAATTCGTGGATGTTTTACTTCGAGGATAGTCTAACAGGGGCATCCCGAGAATGGTATTCCCATTTGACCAGGGCCACAGTATGAAACGGGAAAGACTTGGCTGAAGCTTTCATCCGTCAGTATCAGTATAATCTGGACATGGCTCCAAACCGGACCCTTCTGATGGGAATGTCTCAATCTTCCCGTGAAAGCTTTAGAGAGTATGCCCAAAGGTGGAGGCAACTTGCTGCTGCAGTGCAACCCCCTATGTTTGAAAGGGAAATGGCAGACATGTTCATGAATACTCTTCAAGGAACCTACATTGACAGGCTATCTGCATTTTCTTCTACCAGCTTCGCAGATGTGGTGATAGCTAGAGAAAGAATAGAAAGCCTATTGAAGATGGGAAAGATCTCCGATAACGGTGCTAGTTCAAGCAGTACAAGAAAACCATTTGCTGGGCCCCGTAGATCAGGTGAGACAAACTATGTGCACATGGGAAGAGGGAGACCCCAATACTTGCCCAAAACAGTTGCTGCTGTTACTATCCCTGCTCCACCTCCTCAGTATGCTCAACAACCACAACACTTTCCGCAACAACAACAGTTTCCACAACAGAGATCATACAACAACAACAACAACAATCAACAACAACGCCCATTTCAACAACGACCATCTCAGGTCAACCGGGTGATTGACCCCATTCCTATGCCATATGCTACACTGTTGCCACAACTCCTAAAGCTCAATCTTGTTGAGTTGAGGACATTGGCTCCACCTGATCCTCAAAACCTTCCAAGGAACTATGATGCCAACGCTAGGTGTGCTTTTCATTCCAACGCACCTGGTCACTCTACAGAAAAATGAAGAGCTCTGCATATGAAGGTCCAGGATCTGGTAGATTCAAAGGCCCTGAACTTTGCACCACCTCCCAATGTCATGAAAACTCCTATGCCAAGCCATAGTGGTCCGAGGATTAATGCCATACAGGAAGACTCACCCTTGAGTTTAATAGAAGACATTGCATGTATTCAGACACCTCTGGAAGAGGTTAAAGCCCAGCTTTTGAAATGCCAAGTGTTCCCAGGTTGTGGGGCCTGTTGTGAATCATGCAAACTTTCTGAGAATGGGTGTGCAAGCTTGAGGAAAGGCATCAATGATTTGATTAAAGAAGGCATTCTGCAAATTACAACCACAACTTCTACAACACCAGCAACCCTTTTATCAACAACAACTGATTCTTCTACAAATGCAACAACCATCTTTCCAAGTGTTTCTTCTACAACTGCAACAACCATTGTTCCAACCGATTCAGCTACAACTTCAGCAATCATTCCATCTGTCACTTCAACACACAACAATTCATTTGCACCGGCTACTACAACTTCAACAACCAATAATGATGTTTCCACTGTCACAATCTACTATGACCCGACAACGGTTCCGAGTTCCAACAACTTTCAACAGTCCCAACAGTCTCAACAAAGCTTCAATTAACCATCACCTACATCCACCAGAGGTCCTGTAACAATCTTTTATGATCCACAGACCATTGTAGTCCCAACAACAGCTGCAGTAAGCCCAGTCACCATCACGGTGCCCGGGCCGATCCCATATGACAAAGACAATGTTATACCATGGCATTATGGTGCTGATCTATACTGCAATGGAGAAAAAATCCTTCTTGATTCTCCATTTCTCACTCCCCAAGTGGATAATGTTGGAGGAGGCGGAGGCTTCACCCGAAGCGGACGTCTCTTTGCATCACAAGTCCCTAGAACCAACACTGAGGCAGAGGTTGTTGCCAGAGCCAAGGGGAAGAGTGTGATACCCGAAGAATCTGTACCGGAAGAAACTCATAAGTCATCCTTCGATCAAGATGTGGATGAGTTTATGAGAATCATTAAAAGAAGTGACTATAAAGTTGTGGACCAGCTCCACCAAACTTCTTCAAAAATCTCAATCCTATCATTGTTGTTGTGTTTCGAAGCCCATCGGGATGCACTTCTCAAAGTTCTGCATGCTGCCTATGTGCCAGAAGAGATCACTGTAAATCAGCTGGAAATAGTGGTATCAAATGTCAATACTAGCCATGGGCTAGGGTTCACTGATGCTGATTTGACAACAGAAGGACGTCTCCACAACAAAGCCTTGCATATAACCTTGGAATGCAAAGGAGTTGTCTTATCTCATGTGCTTATAGACACTGGGTCCTCACTCAATGTCTTACCCAAGAAAGCCCTTATCAAGCTAGAGTATGATGAGATAGCTCTCCGGCCAAGTATTCTTGTGGTCAGGGATTTTGATGGCTCTAAAAGGTCTGTTCTGGGAGAGGTGGAGTTACTAGTGATAATAGGTCCGCAAGTCTTTAAGACCGTTTTCTATGTGATGGACATACAACAGACATATAGCTGTTTGCTAGGTCGACTCTGGATTCACGCCGCAGGCGCAGTAACGTCGACCCTTCACCAGAAACTGAAGTACGAATGGGAAGGACAGATTATCACCCTTTGTGGTGAGGAAGACATATTTGTTAGCCATCTGGCTACTTACAAATATATTGAGATGGATGGTGAAATCCATGAGACAATGAGCCAAGGGTTTGAGGCCCTGAATGTTAATGAGGCTACTAGAGTATTGGCTGCATCCCAGGAGGATAGGATAGGTACTTCAATCATCTCTTATCACCAAGCCCGAAAGGTTGTTGAAGAAGGTACTGCTCAAGGCTGGGGCAAGCTGCTGCCAGTGGAAAAGAAGGAAGATAGATTCAGTTTGGGTTACAGATCATTCCGACAAGATCAATCAGAGGCTGCCAAGGAGCCCAAATTTGTCAGTGGGGGGATGCTCACCCCAGATGCTGTGAACAATCTGGAAGACGAGGAGGGAAGTGACCGCAACCTGGAGAGCTGGATACGTCCAAGGATACCAGGGAAACAAGTCCTTAACTGGTCTTCCCAGGAAATTATAAGGGTTACTCCTGCAGAGTAATTATTATTTCCTATCTTTTTAGCATACATCAAGTCATGCATCTTGCCCAAGGTGTCAAGACTCATTTTGTAATAGAGCCATATTGTAATTTTGTGCAAATGATTAATCAATGAATATCAGGACATCTTTTGCAAACGAGTCTCTTTTTCGCTCAATGTCTTTTCATTTTTCACTTTTGTACAAATCAATAAAATGGAAATGTTTTCAAAATAAATAACTTAATTTTCACTTTTCTAAACAAGATTAAAACTGATCACTAAAACGAACCAATCTCAACCCTTGTAGAGATTATCCTCCAGATTGCACCGACAATAACACTGCTATGACCTTGTATGACTTCGACAATCCAATTAATCAAGCTGATGAAGGGGTTGAAGAAGACTATGAGTTACCTGAAGAGTTAGCCAGGTTGTTTAGGCAAGAAGAGAAAGTGATCACTCCTCATTAGGAGGAGGTTGAAACAGTTAATCTTGGTACCGAAGAAGACTTGAAAGAAGTGAAGATTGGAGCCAGTCTACAAGATTCAGTGAAGAAACAACTTGTTGACATGCTTCGAGAATACGTTGACGTCTTTGCCTGGTCCTATCAAGACATGCCAGGTCTGGATACCGACATTGTTATGCACAAGCTGCCTTTGAAAGAAGATTTCCCTCCAGTGAAGTAGAAGCTACGCCGTACTCGTCTGGATATGGCCATGAAGATTAAAGAAGAAATACAAAAACAGTAGAATTCCGATTTCCTTGCTGTGAGTAGTTACCTGCCGTGGGTCGCTAATATTGTACCAGTGCCTAAGAAGGATGGCAAAGTACGGATGTCTGTGGATTACCAGGATCTTAATAGAGCTAGCCCGAAGGATGATTTCCCCTTACCTCACATTGATGTATTGGTCGACAACACAGCTCAGTTCACGGTATTCTCTTTTATGGATGGTTTTTCTGGGTATAATCAGATCAGGATGTCACCCGAGGACATGGAGAAGACCACCTTCATCACACCTTGGGGCACGTTCTGTTACAAGGTAATGCCATTTGGACTGAAGAATGCCGGTGCCACTTATAAACGGGATATGGTAACATTGTTCCATGATATGATCCACAAAGAAATTGAATGTTACATGGATGATATGATTGCCAAGTCCCTCACTAAAGAAGACCATCTGGTAAATCTGCTGAAGTTGTTCAAGCGTCTGAGAAAGTACCAGCTGAAGTTGAACCCCAACAAATGCACATTCAGGGTCCGTTCCGGTAAATTGCTGGGATTTATTGTAAGTGAAAATGGAATTGCAGTTGATCCTGACAAAGTCAAAGCTATTCAAGAGATGCCTGCACCTAGGATTGAAAAAGAAGTTTGGGGTTTCCTAGGTAGATTGAACTACATTTCAAGGTTCATATCTCACCTTACAACAACCTGTGAACCCCTGTTTAAGTTATTAAGAAAGGAGCAAACAGTCAGGTGGAACGAAGATTGTCAGAAGGCTTTTGACAAAATCAAGGAGTACTTACAAGAACCTCCAATCCTTATGCCTCCAGTTGAAGGAAGACCTCTAATAATGTACCTGACAGTATTAGAAGGATCAATGGGGTGTGTGTTGGGTCAGCATGACGAGTCTGGTCGAAAAGAGTATGCAATATACTACCTAAGCAAAAAGTTTACTGACTGTGAACAACGTTATTCACTGCTCGAGAAAACTTGTTGTGCTTTAGCGTGGGCTGCTCGCCGACTAAGACAACATATGTTAACTCACACTACTTTATTGATTTCAAAGATGGATCCAGTCAAGTACATATTTGAGAAGCCAACACTTACCGGAATGGTTGCAAGATGGCAAATGATTCTGACAGAGTATGACATTCAGTACACATCTCAAAGGCCATCAAAGGCAGTGTACTGTCTGACTATCTGGCTGAGCAACCCATTGATGATTACCAACCAATGAGATTTGACTTCCCCGATGAAGACATCATGTTTCTGAAAGCAAAAGATCATGAAGAGCCTGTTCACACTGAAGGGCCTGACCCAGAAGAAGAATGGAAAATGATGTTTGATGGGGCTGTCAATATGAATGGTCGTGGAGTTGGTGCAGTGCTCGTTACACCTAAAGGAGTTCATATGCCTTTCTCGGCAAAACTCACCTTTGCCTACACTAACAAAGAAGCTGAATACGAAGCCTGTATCATGGGTCTTGAGGAAGACATTGACCTCAGGATCAAGACTTTAACTGTATTCGGGGATTCAGCTTTGGTAATAAATCAGACCAACAGAAAATGGTACACTCACCAAGAGCATTTAATTCCATACCGTGATTATACGAGGAGATTATTGACTTTCTTCACAACAGTCAAACTTGAGTACATCCCTCAAGATGAAAATCAGTTCGCAGACGCTTTGGCTACCATTTCCTCCATGATCAAGGTTCAAACCGCCAATGGTGTGCCTCAGATTTTAGTATCCAAATTAGACCGACCGGCATACGTATTCTCCGTGGACATTGCAAAAGATTACAAGCCTTGGTTCCATGACATCAAATGCTTCTTAGAGGACCAAACATACCCACCTGGGGCATCATCCAATGATAAGAAAACATTAAGAAGGTTGGCTGGTAGTTTCTTCATGAATGCTGATGGTTCATTATACAAGAGAAACTTTGATATGGTTCTTCTCAGATGTGTTGATAAGTAAAAGTAGAATTGCTGATGCACGAGGTGCATGAAGGATCTTTCCGTACCCATGCTGGAGGACATGCAATGGCAAAGAAATTGTTAAGATCAAGTTACTACTGGATCACAATGGATGCAGACTGTCGTGCTTATGCCAGAAAGTGCCACAAATTCCAGATCTATGCAGACAAAGTGCATGTGCCTCCAAATCCTTTGAATGTGATGTCTTCACCTTGGCCCTTTGCCATGTGGGGCATTGACATGATTGGAAAGATTGAACCGACTGCTTCAAATGGCCACAGATTCATCCAGGTAGCCATTGGTTACTTCACCAAATGGGTAGAAGCAGCGTCATATGCAAACGTCACCAGACAAGTGGTAGCCAGATTCCTAAAAAGAGACATCATCTGTCTATATGGAGTTCCCGAGCGAATCATTACCGATAATGGTTCCAATTTGAACAACAAAATGATGGCAGAACTGTGCCGGGACTTCAAAATCTAACATAACAACTCTTCTCCTTACAGGCCAAAGATGAATGACGCTGTTGAGGCAGCTAACAAAAACATCAAGAAGATTGTGCAGAAGATGGTGGTTACTTACAAGGATTGGCATGAGATGCTACCATTTTCCTTGCATGGGTATTGAACCTCAATCAGAACATCCACTGGGGCAACACCTTATCAGCTTGTGTATGGCATGGAGGCAGTCCTACCTGTTGAAGTTGAACTACCTTCCTTACGGGTATTGATGGATGTCAAGCTGAACGAAGAAGAATGGGTCCGGTCTCGGTACAATCAATTGAATCTGATCAAAGAAAAGAGATTAGCTGCAATTTGTCATGGGCAGCTATATCAGAAAAGGATGAAGAAAGCCTTCGATTAGAAAGTCAGGCTTCGGGAATACCAAGTGGGAGATCTTGTGTTGAAAAGACTCCTTCCTCCTCATACAGACCACAGGGGCAAGTGGACTCCAAACTACGATGGTCCATTCATAGTAAAGAAGGTTTTCTCTGGTGGAGCACTGATGCTCACTACTATGGATGGTGAAGATTTTCTATCCCCTGTGAATTCAGATGCAGTTAAAAAATACTTCGCATAAAATGACCCGCTGGACATAAAAACAGAATGTAAGTCCAGGCAAAAATAGGGCATCCCGGCGAGTCAAAAACAAAATAAAAGACTCGGGCAAAAATAAGGGAAAAATTAAAATGTGTACACCCGCTGAGTTGAAAAGCCGCATTGGATAGCTCAAGCAAAAATGGGTATCCCGGTGGATTGAAAACCCGAAAGGGCGATCCAAGCAAAATCATGGAATAAGCGAACAACTGCATTCTGAATTCATCTATATCACTTACAAATTGGCAAGCTTCGAAAGGTTCAAGCATCGGTCATAATCAACCCTCTTTAGAATGCAAGATAAGAAGAACGTTAAGGTCATACAGGTCATAGCAAAGAAAGCTTACCAAAGCGTTGTCAACATTGCCAGCACCATTACTTTTCTCAATTTGTAACAATCTCCTCATTTCAGGGGCACCCAGATTAATAAAATCAGATTTTCAGTCACTCTTCGTCTTGTACATTTTTGTTCCGTTTGCAAAATGTCCAATATCCATGATATAATATTTGCATAAAATAGATATACCTTTCTAATTAAATTGTTGCAGGAAATGTATTTACTATAAGGAATATCTAACTCCTATGACGGAATCCGGTAAGGGATACCTCAGCACACTTGTGCGTTTCTTTGTCTTAACAGGTTGCCAATATTCAATACGCATCATGAGGGCACGCCAAGCATCACTTCCCAAACACATCTTCCCCAAGCAGCATCCAAAATGCTTTTTCCCCAACAGAGTTGTCAAAGCATCCTCATCATCAGTCGGGATCCCCACAGAAGTTTCTAGGAAGATCTTTCAGTGATCTTTCCTTTCCCAAACAGAGTGCCAGGTCTCCCAAAGACAAGGGAACCATCTCCCCACAGAGTTCCGGCCTCTACCCAGAAGAGCAATGTCTGAAATTCTCACACAACAAAGTGACAGAAACTTAATCATCCCTAGCTGGGATATCCTTCCAAAGCAGATCAGCCAGAGATCTCCCCAGCAGTCGGATCCGAGTCCCAGATCGGTTTCTCTTGCATAATCATAGCATTCGCATCATCTTTCCCCACAAAGCGTAGCATTCCGTCTAATACAGAGCATTACGGCAAAAATCAAACATTTGCATGATCACAAGTCAGGTTCGAACCAGTCACCTGTAAATACCAACAGTACCTCACCAGCAATATACAAAATATGTCCCTGGCACATAAAAGCAGAGCATCCCATTTGCACTCTCAAGTACAGATACTTGTCCATAACATGTTCTTCTCGACACTCGTTCGTGTCATCTCAATCTCCCTACGGAAAGCCAAAGCGTCCCCTTTGCACTCTCCAACTGCTACATGTTCATATATGCTCTTCTCGACACTCGTCTGTGTCATATCATATCATCCCCTGCAGATATATCTATATACTCTTTTGACACTCGTTCGTGTCACCACTCCTTAGCATGGTTGCCCAAACACTTGTTGCAAACCCAACACTTGTTTATAATACACTCTCATTGACACCCGTCCGTGTCATCCTATCCCCACAGGTTGCTGAAACACCTTTTACACTAACTTATACATTTTCTCTTCTGACACCCGTCCGTGTCACTTTTCCCCAGCAAGTCGAACACTCGTCTGTGTCTTGCTCATACTTCACAATACTTGTTTTTACTTATACATATACTCGTCCGTATCTTGTATACACTTATTCCCCACAGATTCGACACTCGTCCGTTTTCTTTGTTAACCAGTTGGTACTCGCCTGTATCATCATCTCAGAACATGCGTCAGCGTTTGTTTCTACCGATACTCGTCCGTATCATGGTCTTAAGGATGCTCGTCCGCATCTTTAATCTATACACAACGTCAAAACACTTATACCTTTTATTTCTTAAGTGTAAGCACTCGTCCGTGTTTACCACTCCCCGGCAGAACAACTTTCTTCTATCCGACATTCGTCCTATGTCGTGATACTTTCGGCAGCCGTACCCTTCCAGGTGATCGTCCTTCACCTATGGATGACCGTCCCTCATCCTTTCCCCAGTGGAGTCTCCATTATTGGAACCCCTTTTCTATCTGGCATTCGTCCTATGTCGTGATATTTAGCAGTCGTCCCCTGCTAGGTGATCGTCCTTCACCTTTTGATGATCGTCCTTCATCATTTTATCTGATGGTCGTCCCCATCGTTGATCTTGTTATCTGACACTCGTCCTATGTCATGATAAACCCTGAGAGCAGCCGTACCCTGCTAGGTGATCGTCCTTCACCTCTTGATGATCGTCCTTCATCATGCTTATCCGATGGCCATCCCCATCATCGACCTTTTCTATCCGGCATCCGTCCTATGTCGTGATAAAGAGCAGTCGTCCCCTGCTAGGTGATCGTCCTTCACCTTTGATGACCGTCCCTCATCATTATTTCATTTATTATTTAGACCGGTGGTCATCCCCATCGTTATTTACTTTTACTTTGCAAACCTGATGGACGTCCCCATCGTTGACCTTACCTTTAATCCCCGGAAAACCTTGTTACTCTGATTGATGGCAGTCCCCATCATGATTTCTTATTTCCCCAGCATGTCGGCCGTCCCCGTCATCGCTTTATCCCCAGGAGTCGTCCTCCATCGCCCGCACTTTACAAACATACTATACTTTTCTTTTACAATTTATATCCCTTTTCTTCTTCTACCCAGTGAGTGCAAATTTTGGACTGTCTTTGGTATTCAACCACAGGTTATCTTGTTTGTCTGTTAAGCCAGGCACTTACATCCTGCACATCTAACTCATGTTTGAATAAGGGTAGCTGTAAACATCCCAAATTTTCCCTCACTAAGCTCAGACCATGACTTGTGATCTTTCATTTTTGCATAAGTTTAAACATATCATCTCACATTGCATTTTTGTTTCACTGCATTAGTTCAAGTTCATCTACATCTAGGGTTTGTGATCTGAGCAATCCAAGGATCCATCTTAGCCACTCCGAAGGTCTCCAATCATTCCAAGAGGGTCCATGTGTGTTCTATCATCATATATTGTCCCTCAAAGATTAACCTCCTCTTTCTCAACCAAAAATGCTTCAAATGAAAAATTGTTGGTCATGGAAGTTGTAGATTAGATCAGTCCCTTTTCATAAAGTACAAGAACAAGTTCTAATTCATTATGGAACTCTAGTTATAATCTTGCAAAGTTGGCAAAAATCCTATAATTTTCAAGAATACACCAAAGAGGGATTTTTGCAAAACCACTTGCCAAGCCATTTTTTGACTTCTAATACACTTCTATACATCATACACACATAGTGCATTGCCTAAAGATCAGAATTACCCAAACAACCATCTCATTTCATGCCTTGAACTTCAAGAAATAAAAAAGGGGCCAAACTTCATAAAAATTGCAAAATGGATACACAACCATGCTTCCACTTGCTGAATCACCACAAAACCAATTCCATGGCCCTCCTTGATCTTTGCTGAGCCAGGACAAGCCAAAAAGCCATCTGCAAGAGATCCCATACCTCAAGTACAAGTTATGTTGACATTTTGGCAACTTGCCCATACCAATCACCACAGTCCATAACAACTCCTCTGACCTATCAAACATTGTTATGTGGACAAAATGCAATCCATAACACAATACAAGCCAGCCTGAATGCTCAGAATCATCAAGTTCCCAAAAATCACCCCATTTGCAAAAGCTTTCGAAACTCACAACACACACACCCAAACTCCAAACTTTTTTCATCAAACAACTCAGCATCACAAGAGGATCATTTCCCACCCTTCAATGCATCCTAAAAACACCCAAAACAAAAATATGATTTCTGGCCAGTTGAGTTGCAAGCCCTCAAACCAGCCATTATAAACTTCCTCCAAGCATCAAAGCATCACCAGGAGGATCATTGGAGTCATTTTGAACCAAAGAGGAGGCCAGATAGCTCAGATTGAGAAAGCTCCACTTCAGGTATACTCAAGAACAAATTTTCCAGAAATGTAATTTTAGGTTATAGAAATGTTATGTATGCTTTGCTGATCATCATGATCTATTTTGTTTTGAAAATGTGTGAGAAACAAGCATGTATTAAGCTTCTGAAATTTCTGTGTGATTTTCCGTTTTGCTTCGAATCTTGATGTTCATGTGAAATAAATGAAATTTGTTGGTTGATTCTTGTTTAGAATGAGGTGGGGATCATTTCTGGAGATTTTGGTGAGTTTATTTTGCGTTTTGAGAGAGATAGCAAGTTTGAGTGGCCGGAGAAGATGACCGGAGCTAGCTTCGGTCACCTGAAAGTGGTTAGAACCCTAATTAGGGTTTAATGGTCAGGTTTAAATGTCATCCATAGGATCTTAGTTCTCGCGCGTGTGGATGGTCCAGATCATTTCACTTAAGATTAATTATTAATTAATTAGGTTGATTATATAATTAAATCAGATCCAATCCTGTCCACCCATCTGCGCGCCCAGTCAGCCCATATTCAAATCTGATCCCTTGGATCAGTTAACCAGCCCATTAATTCATTTTTATTTCATTTTTTATCATTTGTTTTGCATAATTTATTTAAAATACTTAAAAACTCCAAAAATATTTTCCTTCTGCATTTTTAATTCAAATATTTTTCTCCACCCAAAAACATTTTTATTTTTATTTTTTGCATTAAAAAACCATTTTAAAAATATTTAAATGTTTATTTTAATTAATTAATGGAAATTCATTAATTAAAATAACATTTAGGTCTCTAAAAATCCAAAAAAAAAATTCACATTGCATCTTAGGACATTTAGAAACATTGTCAAACCATTCATATAAATTTCTTTTTGGTTTTGATCCAACTTTGACATTTTTCTTGAATTTAGGGTTCATAAAAATCCCATTTTTGAACCCTAACTTCGAGAATTCTTTTCTACCTAACCATGAAGGGTTTGACATTGGTTCTTTTTGCATTGATCTTCATATAGAATTTAGTGTCTAGCATAATTTTGTCACAAATTTACCTTGAAATTTCAAATTGATTTGCATTTTTTCTCTTGAGGTACCTTAAAACCCTAGATAACTTATAAAAATCACAATTTTCTTTAGGTTAAGAGTTAGACCTCTTGCTTTGGGGTGTGATATCATATGGGGTTAGGGTTCCTTTGAGTTCATTTGCAATTTTTTATCTTGTTATTTTCTTCTGTTTTGACCTTTTGCATCTCATGTTGCCTTAAAACCCTAATTTCTCATGTTCATTTGCATACATCTTGCACATGCATCCATTCATGAACTTTCCATGACATTTCATGCATTCACATGTCATCTTAGAGATCTTAGGACATATTAGAATCATGCTTGAACATTTCTTCATTCATTTGCCATGATGTGCATTCATTTCATTCCATGAGCTTTCATGAACTTTCAAACTTCAAAGCATGCATTCTTTGCATTCCATCTCTTGGATGAACATTCATTGCCCTTTGTTTACTTTTGCATCATCTCATAACATCATTTGCATCATGTATATGCTTCTGGTTTTGGTTTTACCTTTGCATATGTTTCATTTTCATTTCATTTCTTTCCTTTATACTAACCTTTTCAGGTGGTAAGTAACTTGAGAAGTGAATTAGCCTTCACTTCTCATTCCTCTTATCATTCTTCTTATGAATCATTGCTGCATTTTTATTTTCCTTAGAGTGAGCTTGCTCATTCATGTTTATCACTCACTTTCTTTCTCCAAGTTACTTGTCTTCTTCAGTGAAGTAAGTAACTTGTTTCTTCTGCTTCTCCTCCTTTAATCTGCTTCTTCCATTGGTGGCTTCTCTGAAGATCTTTCTCAAGCCTTACAAACCATAGGAACATCCAAGCATGATAATAATTAGGGTTGTGATTAAGCCCCTTTAGCTTTTACCTTTGTGTCTTCTTTGTGTCTCTCTTCTCATCTCATAATTAGAGACTAAACCTTTAAGGTTTTAAGACTTTGTGATTAGGGTTATGCCTGCATCCTTCTCTTAGGATGGAGTGTATAACTTTAATCCTAAGTGTTAAACCCTTAATTTGTTTAAACCTCTTAATCAATCCATCTTAATAATCACTAAGACAATAGCTTGTAAGTTGGGCCTTGCATTAGGGTTCTAATTCTTCCTTTATTGGTTAAGAAGGACTAACCCTAGTGTTAATGGACAAGTCCCCCTCAAGTTGTCTTACAAACCATAAAATTCACTTCTTAATCTTACCATTAATTAAAATCCATTTTCATAAAGGTTTGTTTTGTCATGAGGTTAATCACTAATCATGGATTAAGTTGAGGTATCTTCCTCAGCTTAAGTGTTCTCTGTAAACATCCCAAATTTTCCCTCACTAAGTTCACACCATGGCTTGTGATCTTTCATATTTGCATTAGTTCAAGCATACCATATCATATTGCATTTTTGCTTCATTGCATTGGTTCAAGTTCATCTGCATCTAGGGTTTGTGATCTAAGCAATCCAGGATCCATCTGAGCCACTCCAAAGCTCTTCAATCATCTCAAGAGGGTCCATGTATGTTCAATAATCACATTATATCCTCCAAAGATCAAGGAAGTCAGAGAATTACAAGAACTTGCAAGGCATGGAAGCAGAGCTAGGCTTTAACTACACAGATGACCTAAAATTAGGGTTTTGGTTTCAGAGGCCATAACTCCAATTTTTTTGGTCATTCTTGTTTCTATTGGTCTCAATATGTTATAAGGATCATACATACCATGTTTGATGAAGAAATTCATTGCTGAAGTCATCTGATCACTGGGTAACTTCCTGAGCAAGTCAGAGCCAAATCAGGGCATCTAAGGCCCCCATCAATGCACCCAAAGTGGATTTTTTATCAAATTGAAGTTATATGGTCTTTATTTGATCATTGAAGTGCTTATAAGTTCACAAATTTGAAGAAAAGTGAGCAAAACCAAAAGTTGCCAAAAATGGAAATGACTTGTAATGTAAACTTTCCATTTTGGGAAAGTTTTTCAACCTCCTATTTCTTAACCAAAAATGCTTCAAATGAAAAATTGTTGGTCATGAAAGTTGTAGATTGGAACATTCCCTTTTCAAAAAGTACAAGAACAGGATCTGATTCATTTTGGAACTCAAGTTATGGCTTTCCAAAGTTGGCAAAAATCACATAATTCATGTTTCATGCCAAAGAGGGAATTTTGAAAAACCTCATGCCAAGCCATTTTGTGACTTCAAATTGACTTCTAATCACCATACAAACATAATACATTGCCTAAAACTCAGAATTGGCCCAAGTATTTCTAAATTCCATGACTTGCACATAAAGAAATCTCAAAAGGGCCAAAGGTTCACAAATTTGCAAAACCTCCCACAACTTTGTCACAACTTTCTGAATTGCCACAAATTGCATTCCATGGACATCATTGAATCTTGCTGCACCAGACACCCCTTTGTCCTTGGCCTGAACCAGCCCATACCTCAAAGTACAACTTTTTTGACTTTTTTGCAAGAAGGTCATACCAATCATCATAGCCCACACCAACTCCACAGACCTATCACAGCTTGATATGTGGACAAAATGAAACTCAAAACACAGAAGAAGCAAGCCTAAAACCACAACATTGCCATAGTTCACAAAAACTCGCCCTCTTGCATTTTCTATCGAATCTCACAACTCAGCCACTCAAACTTAAAACTTCTTCCACCATTCATCTCCAAATTCTTCACTGATCATTTCCCACCCATCAAAACAGCCTGAAACCACCTCAGACCAAAATACGATTTTCACCACCCCTGAACTGAAAGTTTCAAAACACTCCATACAAACTTGTTTCAAGCTTACCAGAAGCATCAAGGAGTTCATTGGAGTGGAAAAGCACAAGGAAGAAGGCCAGAAAGCCCAAAATTCGAAAGCTCAACCTCAGGTAACATGATGAACAATTATTCCAGAACCTTGTTTTCTTGTTAAATTATTGTTCTATGTGTTGCCCAGATCATGGGGATGTGTTTATTTTTGAAAATGAGCCAGAAACAAGCATTTTATGTTGCTCTGAAACTTTTGCCCTAAATTTGTTCTTCTTCGATTCTCTTTGTGTGAGTGAAATAAATTGTTTATGATGCTGGATTCTTGTTAGTTGATGTTAGGAGATGAGTTCTGGAGATTTTGGCATGATTTTGTAGGCTAGGGAGTGAGATAGAGATTTTCAGGGGAGAGTGTGGCCGTTAGATGAGAGTTCCCGCGCGTGTTTGTGTGGTGAGGATTGAGTCATTAGTTATTAATTAGGTTTAATTAATATTTTAATTGAGATTAGCTAAGTTTAAATGTGGGTCGTCCAGATGCGCACCCAGTCAACCATTTCAAGCCCAGATTTGATCATGTCCACCCCTTTTGCATACTTTCAATTTATTTAGTTTTTATTTCATTTTTTCTTATTTAATTTGTACGAATTTTTAAAAATAGTAAAAAACATTAAAAAATTCTGAAAATTTTTATAAAACCTTTTATTAATTTTCAGAACCCAAAAATATTTTTATTTTTATTTTTTGCATTAAAAAAATATTTTTAAATCATTTAATGTTATTTTTAATTAGTTAATTGATTTTAATTAATTAAAAATACATTTAAGTATTTAAAAATCACAAGAAAATTCAGAGAACATTCTTGGACATTTAGAAGCATTTACAAACTTACCATACAAATTTCTTTTTGGTTTTGATCATGCTTTGACATTTTTCATTTGAATTAGGATTCTTAAATCTGTACATTTTTAACCCTAACTTCAAAAATTCATAACATTTCTAAGCATGCCTTCTAGTTTCTAAAAACATTTTTGTTTCATTTTTATCTTTCATTTTCAATTTGTTTGACATTTTACATTGAGGATCATCCTTAAAACCCTAGAAACTTAGGAAATTCATAACTTCCTTTAGGTTTAGCTTCTGACCTCCCCCTTTGGATGGTACCTAGTATAGGTTTAGGGTTCCTTTGATTGCATTTTCAATTTTTTTATCATGTCATTTGCTTCTGTCTTTGCCACTTGCATCTCACATGTTCATATAACCCTAATTTCTCACCTTCACTTGCATTCATTTTGTATATGCTTGCATCCATGAACTTGCTGTCGCTCCCACCAGATGACGCCAGGGCCAAGAGGGGTACAGACGCGAACGGTCGGTGAAAGGATGGTGTGAGGACACACAGGAGTGAACTCACAGGGAATGAAAAGAGTCGCCAGCTAGGCATTTTTATCCCGGAGGAAAGGCAATGCTGCATAGACCTAGAAAGATATGGATAAGACGGTTGCGAACCAGAGAGACTGAGAAAGGGGGTTGGTTACAACCAGGGAAGGTATTAGCACCCAGATTGTCCGCCGTACTCGACGGGATCCACGCTTAAAAGATTTGTGTTTTAAAGGGGTAGTGTCAGTGTAATTTGTGTATAAAGAGAGCTGGAAAAGGTGTACAGGTGTCAGTGTAAGAGGAGTGCAAAGTGTGAAATATACAGTGTCAGTGTAAGAATGAGAGTATGCTCATGTTCATGAGGCTAAGAGAATGCTAGAAGGAGGGGGGATATACAGAGACTTTTGTTCGATAACTGTTAAGTTATGCCTATGTATCCTCTCGTGCAATGAGGAAGTCAGAACACCGTAGTTCGACCCAAAGAGACTGAAAGATAAATTGACTTGATGAACTGCTTACTTGTCTATGCTCAAGTGTATGACCTGTCTGGCTCAGGTGCAAACTGTCTCGTTTATGAGTGAAGATGATGAGAAAAGAATCCCGGAGGAGACGATTATTGTTTGTTTTTGAATTTTCAGTCTTTTATTGCTTTTGAGAGTTTGTCATAGATTAATGAGCTTGAGCCTAAACCAATGGATTTAGCAAACTCATCACATCTTCCCTCTGATTAGGGGTAATGAGAATACCTTAAGTGTGAAGTCAGCTTCTCGCACTTAAACACCTTTGATGTAGGATTAAGATCATTAACCTACTTGTGATTAATTATATGTTTTTGTTGTTTTTGTTTAGTGTTGAGTAATGAGGTTAAGCCATAATCAGGGATTAAACAGACCCATTACACCATCCTAATAGAAGGATAATAGATGAGAGTGTTTAAGTTGAGGAAAGCTCCTCAACTTAATCCATGATTAGGGATTAAACTCATGACAAAACAAAACCTTTATTAAGTGGATTTTAGTTAATGATAAGATGAAGAAGTGAGTTTTATGATTTGTAAGACAACTTGAGGGGGACTTGTCCATTAACACTAGGGTTAGTCCTTCTTAACCAATTAAGGAAGAATTAGAACCCTAATGCAAGGCCCAAGTTACAAGCTTGATGTCTTGATGATTATTAAGTGAATTGATTAAAGGATTTAAACACATTAAGGGTTTAACACTTAGGATTAAAGTTATACACTCCATCCTAATAGAAGGATGCAGGCATAAGCTTAATCACAAAGCCTTAAAGCCTTTAGGGTTTAGTCCCTGATTATGAGGTGAGAAGAGAAGACTCAAAGAGACACAAAGGCAAAACTAAGTGGGGAGACTAATCAAAACCCTAATCATTTTCATGTTTGGTTGTTCCTAAGGTTTGTGAGGTTTACAAGAAAGATCTTCAGATGAACCACC
The DNA here is from genome assembly GCA_963966055.1 of Lathyrus aphaca. NCBI lineage: Eukaryota > Viridiplantae > Streptophyta > Magnoliopsida > Fabales > Fabaceae > Lathyrus > Lathyrus aphaca. Next base: position 316,174,072 of record OZ014523.1, read on the forward strand.
AGGAAGCAGATGAAAGGAGCAAAGAGAAGCAAAGTAACTTGCTTCATTTAAGAAGACAAGTCACTTGAGGAAAGAAAGTAAGATGAAAAAGAAAGAGCAAGCTCAATCTCAAACACATATATAAATACAACAAGGATACATAAAAGAGGTGAAAAGAAATTGTGAGAAGTGAAGGCAAATTCACTTCTCAAAGTAACTTACCACCTGAAAAGTTAGTGAAAGAAATGCAATGCAATGCAAAATGAGATGGAATGGCATGATGCAAACCAAAACCAGAAGCATACATGAGATGTTAATGATGCTATGAGATGCTGCAAACATGAAACAAGGCATGAGGATGATCACATGAACATATGAATGCAAGGAAAGCATGTTTGGAACCATGAACATACATGAAAAGTTATGAAATGAAAATGACATTCAACATGGCAAATACATGATGCAATGATCAAACATGCTTCTAATATATCTTAAGATGTTCGGTGAACCCAATGGATGCACAAAATGTCATGGAAAGTCATGGTATGCAAGCAAATGCAAGATGAATGCAAAAGAAAGCCCAAATTAGGGTTTATGATCAATGCACCAAACAAAAACCAAAACCAAAAGCAAACATCAAGATAAAAAAAAAAAATTTGAAAATGCACTCAAAGGAACCCTAATCCTACACAAACTCACTCCCCAAAGGAGGGGTTCTAACTCTTAGCCTAATTAGGGTTATGAATTTCCTAAGATTTCTAGGGTTTTAGGGTACCTTAACAAGAAAAATGTCAAACAAATGGAAAATGCAAGATCAATTCATGCCAATTTAATCCTACAAACTACATGCTAAACAAAATGCAATGTAAAAAGAATCAAAGTCCAACTCTCAATGGTTAGGCAGAAATGATTTTTTGAAGTTTGGATCAAAATAATGCCTTGAAATTGAATTAATTCCATGGAAAATTGTCAAAATTCATCAAGATCAAAAAAGAAATTTGATTTGAGGGTTGGACAATGTTTCTAAATGATTTTAAAGGTTTCATGAATTTTTCGGTGATTTTTAAATACCTAAAAGTATTTTTAATTAATTAATTCTCATTAATTAATTAAAAATAAACTTTTAAATGATTTAAAAATATTTTTTAATACAAAAAATAAAAAAAAAAAAATTTTTTGTTCCTGAAAATTAATAAAAGTTTGTACAAAAATTTTCAGAATTTTTAAAATTGTTTTGCTATTTTAAATAAAATGCACAAATTAAATGAAATAAAAAGAAAATAAAATTGGATTTAATGAGAAGTCAACCAGATCAATGGCCAGCATTCAAATGACACGCGCGGGAGTTGACTGGCGCGTGTTTGGATGGCTGAGATTCACTCTAGAATTTGAATTTAATTAATCCTGATTAATTACACAAATGACTGGATTAGGGTTTAATGGAAGATCTGGACCCTCCAAACACGCGCCAGTCAAACAAAGTCAACTAATCCTACACTCAGAATTCAAACTCTCATTAATTACAGGGATTAGCCCTAATTATTTTCAGGTGGCCGGAGAAGACTTCCGGTCGTCTTCTCCGGTGGGACTCCCACCTGAAAATCTCTAAAATCCTCAAAACTTCACAAAAATGAAAACTAAAAGCCCAGAAATCATCCCCATACAACACTGAATCAAAACCCCTAAACAAAACTCATTTCTCAATCATTAATCATGCGAATCGAAGCCAAACATTTTTAGGTCAGAAAAGTTTCAGAACAAGATTAAATGCTTATTTCTCAGCCATTTCAAAAAGTAAAAGCATCAGAGTGATCAGCAAAGCATGAGGAACAACATAGAAACTTAAAAATTCATTTCTGGAAAAAAAGTTCTTGATATACCTGAGCTTTGAGCTTTCTCAGTTTGCCACTTTCTAACCCTCTTTCTTCGTGCAAACCACTCCTTTTAGGCCCCTGATGAAGTCCTGATGCTTGGAGAAAGTTTATGATGGCTGGTTTTTGAGATGGCAGAAGTTCTGCTCAAGGTGGGGTGAGAATCGTATTTGTGATTCTGGGAGTTTAAGGCAATGGTGATGGGTGGTTTGTGACCAGGGAAGTGTGTTGAGTTGATTTGTGAAGTTAGTTCGTGTGTTTGAGGCTTGTGCTGAGAGTTTCGAAGGCTCTTGCAAGATGAGGTGAAAATGAGAATGTTGTGTTTTAGAGTGCTTCAGGCTTGTGTTGTAGCTGCTTTGGCTTGCTTTTTGCTTGTATAAACAATTGGGATTGGTCAGAAGAAGTGATGTGTGCTTTTGTGATAGGTATGGCTCAAGTTGCCAAAATGTCAAAGTTGTGTAAGAGAAGCATGGGCTACTTCCTAGCCAAGGACAAAAGGTGTGTCCTGCGCAGCATGATGTGGGGAGAACCCTAGGATTGATCAGCAAGTCAGCAAGCAAGTGGGTTGTCACTTATGATGAGTTTTGCAACTTGCCTTGCTTTTGCTTCTTATGAGACATCTTGCTCCATAAGCCACAAAAATGAGAGATTTCTTGGCCCATTCTGAATTTTAGGTCTTGTATGATCATGTTGTGAAGTTTAGAAGTCCATTTGATAGCTTAATTTTCCTTGAGAAGTGAATTTGCAACTTTGCCTCTTTGGTGGAAAACTTCAAATTTTGTGATTTTTGCCAACTTTGCCAAGCCATAACTTTTGATCCAAAATGAATTAAGTCAATTTCTTGTACTTTTTGAAAAGGGAATGATCCACTCTACAACTTTCATGACCAAAGTTTTTCCATTTGAAGCATTTTTGGATCAAAAAGCAAGGGTTGAAAAAGTTTCCTAAAATGGCAATTTCATTAAAAGTCAAACTTTCCCAAAAAGTCAACTTTGCAAAAGACTTGAAATTCTTCAATTTTGTGAACTTCCAACTTCTTCTATGATCAAATAAAGATCATATACAATCAAAATGATGAAGAACACCCTTTGGTTGGGTCATTGGGGGCCTCAGATGCCCTGATTTTGCACTGACTTGCTTGAAAAGTCAACTCTTGATCAGATGACTTCCCCATGGAATTTCTTCATGAAAATTGATATGATTACTACATATACCATATAGAGACCAATAGAAACAAGAATGACCAAAAAATTGGATTTATGGCCTTTGAAACCAAAACCCTAATTCTAGGTCATCTGTGCAGTCAAACCTGGCTCTGCTTCCATGCCATTCTCATTTCTTGTGATTTTTTGACATTCTTGACTTTGAGAGGATATAATATGATTCTTGAACATACATGGACCCCTTTGAAGTGATTGATGACCTTTGGAGTGGCTCAAGAAGCTCTTGGGTTGCTCAGATCACAAACCCTAGATGCAGATGACTTTGAACCAATGTAATGAATCAAAAATGTGATATGAGATGCTATGATTGAGTTTATGCATATGAAATGATCACAAGCCATGGTGTGAATGGGTGAGGGCAAATTTGGGGTGTTTACAGCTGCCCCTATTCAAACATGAGTTAGCTGTGCAGGATGTAAGCGACGGCTTAACAGGCAAACAAGATAACTTATGGTTGAATACCAAAGACAGTCCAAAATTTGCACTCACAGAATGAAGAAGAAAAGGGATATAGATTGTAAAGGAAAATAAAGTATATTGAAAAGTATGGGCGACGGAGGACGACCGTCGAGCAGAGGACGACTGCTGGGGAAAGAGCAATGACGGGGACGGCCGACACGCTGGGAAAAGTGCAGAAAAATGAAGCAATGACGGGGACGGCCGACATGCTGGGGATAAAAGGGATTATGATGGGGACGGCCATCAAGTAAAACTGTAAGATTCTTTGGGGATCAATGAAACATGATGGGGACGGCCATCAAGTTCATAAAGTAAGGTAACCAACGATGGGGACGGCCATCGGGCTAAACTGATGAAGGACGATCATCAGGAAAAGGAAAAGGGACCACGACGGGGACGGCCATCGGGTTAAAGAATAAATGAAATAAACAGATGATGAGGTACGGTCATCAAAGGTGAAGGACGATCACCTAGCAGGGGACGGCTGCTCTGTTGGGGATAAGATGAGGGACGGTCATCTAAGGTGAAGGACGATCACCTGGCAGGGTACGGCTGCCGAAAATATCGCGACATAGGACGAATGCCGGATAAAAGGGTCAACGATGGGGACGACCATCGGACGAGCATGATGGAGGACGAACATCAAGAGGTGGAGGACGACCACCTAGTAGGGGACGGCTGCTCTCAAGGTTTATCATGACGTAGGACGAACGCCAGATAAAAAGATCAACGATGGGGACGGCCATCGGATAAAATGATGCGGGACGGTCATCAAGAGGGTGAAGGACGATCAACTTAGCAGGGGACGGCTGCTAAAAATCACGACACAAGACGAATGCCGGATAAAAGGTCAACGATGGGGACGGCCATCGGACGAGCATGATGGAGGACGACCATCAAGAGGTGGAGGACGACCACCTAGCAGGGGACGGCTGCTCTCAAGGTTTATCATGACATAGGGCAAATGTCAGATAACAAAAGAAATTTGCTTTGTTGGTGATCTATTGGGGAATAGTAAACACGGACGAGTGTTTATATCCAGGAAACAAAAGGTATAAGTGTTTAGATGTTTGTGTATAGATTAAAGATGCGGACGAGCATCTCTAAGACTACGATACGGACGAGTATCGGGTAGAAACAAATACTGACACATGTTCAGAGATGATGACACGGACGAGTGTCAACTGGTTAACAAGGAACACGGACGAGTGTTGAATATGAGGGGACTCTTCTGGGGGAATAGTAGACACGGAAGAGTGTCTATATTTAAGAAGACGTAAGTGTTTGACATGGTGCACGGATTAAAGATGCGGACGAGCATCCTTAAGACTATGATACGGACGAGTATCAGGTAGAAACAATCGCTTGACGCATGTTCTGAGATGATGGTATGGACGAGTACCGACTGGTTAACAAAGAACACGGGCTAGTGTCGAATCTGCGGGGATATGAATGGTGTATACAAGATACGGACGAGTATCTGTATAAGTCAAGTATGAGTGGTGTATAGTTGAGTGTTCAATCTGTTGGGGAGAGTGACACGGACGAGTGTCAAAAGGAGAAGAGTATAGTATAAACAAGTATCTGATATACAAAGTGTTTATGTTACTGTGCTAGGGAAAATGACATGGACGGATGCCAAGAAAGTTATATATAAGTATCTGTGAGTGCAAAGAGGATGCTTCGGCTTTCTGTTGGGAATATGACACGGACGGGTGTCAAGAAGTATTTGTAATGCGGGTGCCCGGGCGACTTTACTGGGGAACGATGACACGGACGGGTATCAAAAGGAGTATATGCTGATGTTTGAGAATGCAAGGCAACTGCTTTAGCTTTGGCTCTCCGCTGGGGAATTTGCGGGAGTTTTCTGTATGTTGATGGATTGTCATTATTCACAAGCGTTTGATTCAGAACATGGCTTATGACTATGTTATATGTTGGACTTTTGCCGTAATGCTCCGTATTAGACGGAATGCTACGCTTTGTGGGTGAATATGATGCGAATGCCATGATTATGCAAAGATACCAAACCGGGATTTGGATCCCGTTACCGTGAAGATCTCTGGTCGATCTGCTTGAAGTGGACATCCCAGCTGGGGATGAGATCATTGGTAGATCTGATGAGATGCATCTGCTTGGGGAGATGGGTCAATGATAGACCTATTCCAGTAAATGAGAGACCCAGCTGGGGTTTGTAGAAGCTTTCGTCACTCTGTTGTGATTCCTTCATGCGTTGCTCTCCTGATAGAAGCTGAAATTCTGTGGGGAGATGGTTCCCTGGCTTTTGTACTTAGCTGAGGAGGAAGAATGGTTGGCACCTCGGCTGGGGAGAAATAGCAAGTGGCAACTCAGCAGGGGAGAAAGCACTTTGAGTGCTAAGACTGAGTGAGTGTTGCTTTGCCAGCTTGCTGGGATGAAACTTACATGCCCCATGCCGCATTTTGAATACCTGCAATCCTGCAAAGATAGGAACGCACAAGTAATCCTGAGGTATCCCTTGCTGGATTCCGTCGTGAGAGTTCAGACACTCCCGGGAATAATTATATTTCCTGCAAGCACGTAGTTTCAAAAGACGCATCTGTATTTATGCAATCGATATATTAATGACATCAGACATTTTTTCCGAATAAAAAGAGTCCGAGACAACGTGTGACTAAAAATCTGATTTTATTGATTCATGTGCCCTGAATTGGCAAGATACAGTCGAAGAAACATATCCCCTGAAATGAGGAGATTGTTACAAATTGGGAAACAAAATGCTGGCAATGTTGACGACGCTTCAATGAGCTTCCCTTTTGCTATGACTCATATGACATTTGACGTTCTTCTCGTCTTGCTTTCTGAAGAAGGTTGATTTTGAGTGAAGCTTGATCCTTTCGAGGTTTACCAAGTTGTAGGTGATACAGACGAATTCAGAATGCAGTTGTTCGCTTATTCCCTTATCTTGCATGGATCGCCCTTTCGGGTTTTCAATCCATCGGGATACCCATTTTTGCCTGAGTTGTCCAATGCGGCTTTTCAACTCAGCGGGTGTACACATTTTTTGTTTTCTTTCCCTTATTTTTGCCCGAGTCTTTTATTTTGTTTTTGACTCGCCGGGATGCCCTATTTTTGCCTGGACTTACATTCTGTTTTTGTGTCCAGCGGGTCATTTTATGCGAAGTATTTTTTAACTGCATCTGAATTTACAAGGGACGGGAAGTCTTCACCATCCATAGTGCTAAGCATGAGTGCTCCACCGGAGAAAACTTTCTTTACTACGAATGGTCCTTCATAGTTCGGAGTCCACTTGCCCCTGTGATCTGTATGAGGAGGGAGGATTCTTTTCAGCACAAGATCTCCTACCTGGTACTCTCGGTGCCTAACTTTCTGATCGAAGGCTTTCTTCATTCTTGTCTGATACAACTGCCCATGACAGATTGCAGCCAATCTTTTCTCTTCAATCAGACTTAGTTGTTCGTATCGGGACCGGACCCATTCTGCTTCGTTTAGCTTAACATCCATCAGTACCCGTAGGGAGGGTAATTCAACTTCAACTGGTAGGACTGCTTCCATACCATACACAAGTTGATACGGTGTTGCCCTAGTGGATGTTCTGATCGACGTGCGGTACCCATGCAAGGCAAACGGTAGCATTTCATGCCAGTCCTTATAGGTGACTACCATCTTCTGCACAATCTTCTTGATATTTTTATTAGCTGCCTCAACAGCGTCGTTCATCTTTGGCCTGTAAGGGGAAGAATTGTGGTGTTGGATCTTGAAGTCCCGGCACAGTTCTGCCATCATTTTGTTGTTTAAGTTGGAACCATTATCAGTAATGATTCGCTCGGGAACTCCGTATCGACAGATGATATCTCTCTTCAGAAATCTGGCTACCACTTACCTTGTAACGTTTGCGTAAGAAGCTGCTTCGACCCACTTGGTGAAATAGTCAATGGCGACCAGGATGAATCTGTGGCCATTCGAAGCAGTTGGCTCAATCTTGCCAATCATGTCAATGCCCCACATAGCGAAGGGCCAAGGTGAAGACATCACATTCAAAGGATTGGGAGGCACATGTACCTTATCCGCATAAATCTGGCATTTATGGCATTTTCTGGCATAGGCACAACAGTCGGCATCCATTGTGATCCAATAATAACCTGATCTTAGCAACTTCTTAGCCATTGCATGTCCTCCAGCATGGGTACCAAAGGATCCTTCATGCACTTCATGCATTAACAAGTCTGCTTCTGTCCTGTCAACGCATCTGAGGAGTACCATATCAAAGTTTCTCTTGTATAGGGAACCATCAGTATTCAGGAAGAAGCTTCCAGCAAGCCTTCTTAGAGTCTTCTTATCATTGGAAGATGCCCCAGGTGGGTATGTTTGATCCTCCAAGAAGCACTTAATATCATGGAACCAAGGCTTATCATCTTTGACAACATCTGCTGCGAACACATATGCTGGTCTGTCAAGTCTGGACACTGAAATTTGAGGTACGAAGTTGGCAGCTTGAACTTTGATCATGGATGAAATGGTGGCAAGAGCATCCGCAAACTGATTCTCGTCCCGAGGGATATACTCAAGCTTGACTGTTGTAAAGAAAGTCAATAACCTCCTTGTATAATCCCTGTAAGGTATCAGATGACCCTGGTGTGTGTACCATTTGTCGTTGGTTTGATTAACTACTAGACTTGAATCTCCGAATACAGTCAATGTCTTGATCCTGAGGTCAATGGCTTCCTCAAGACCCATAATGCAAGCTTCGTATTCAGCTTCGTTGTTAGTGCAGTTAAAGGTGAGTTTTGCCGAGAAAGGCATGTGAACTCCTTTAGGTGAAATGAGCACTGCACCAACACCACGACAATTCATGTTAACAGCCCCATCAAACATCATAGTCCATTCTTCTTCCGGGTCGGGCCCTTCAGTGTGAACAGGCTCTTCATGATCTTTTGCTTTTATGAACATGATGTCTTCATCAGGGAAGTCAAATCTCATAGGCTGGTAATCATCAATAGGTTGCTCAGCAAGATATTCAGACAATACACTGCCCTTGATGGCTTTCTGAGATGTGTACTGGATGTCATATTCTGTGAGAATCATTTCCCATCTTGCAACCCGTCCGGTAAGTGCTGGCTTCTCAAAAATGTACTTGACTGGGTCCATCTTTGAGATCAATAAGGTAGTGTGGGTTAACATATACTGTCTCAGTCGGCGAGCAGCCCACGCTAAAGCACAACAAGTTTTCTCGAGCAGTGAATAACGTTGTTCACAGTTGGTAAACTTTTTGCTTAGGTAGTAAATTGCATACTCTTTTCGACCAGACTCGTCATGTTGGCCCAGCACACACCCCATTGACTCTTCTAATACTGTCAAGTACATGATTAGAGGTCTTCCTTCAACTGGAGGCATAAGGATTGGAGGTTCTTGTAAGTACTCCTTGATCTTGTCAAAAGCCTTCTGGCAGTCTTCATTCCACCTGACCGTCTGTTCTTTTCTTAGCAATTTGAACAAGGGTTCGCAGGTTGCTGTGAGGTGAGATATGAAACGTGAAATATAGTTCAATCGTCCTAAGAACCCTCGAACTTCTTTTTCTGTCTTCGGTGCAGGAATCTCTTGAATAGCTTTGACTTTATCGGGGTCAACCTCAATCCCTTTCTCACTTACAATAAATCCCAGCAGCTTACCAGATCGCACCCCGAATGTGCATTTGTTGGGGTTCAACTTCAATTGGTACTTCCTCAGACGCTTGAATAGCTTCAGCAGATTTACCAGATGGTCTTCTTCAGTGAGGGACTTGGCAATCATGTCATCCACATAACATTCGATTTCTTTATGGATCATATCGTGGAAAAATGTCACCATAGCCCGTTGATATGTTGCGCCAGCGTTCTTCAGTCCGAATGGCATCACCTTGTAACAGAACGTGCCCCAGGGTGTGATGAAGGTTGTCTTCTCCATGTCTTCAGGTGACATTTTGATCTGATTGTACCCTGAAAATCCGTCCATGAAGGAGAATACCGCGAACTGAGCCGTGTTATCCACCAATACATCAATGTGAGGTAATGGGAAGTCATCTTTTGGGCTGGCTCTGTTCAGATCCCGGTAGTCAACACACATCCTTACCTTGCCGTCTTTCTTAGGCACAGGTACTATATTAGAAATCCACAGCGGATAGCTAGTTACAGCAAGGAACCCGGCGTCCCACTGCTTCTGTACCTCTTCTTTGATTTTTATTGCCATGTCAGGGCGAGTACGGCGCAGTTTCTGTTTAACAGGTGGGCATTCTTCTCTTAAAGGCAGCTTGTGCATAACAATGTCGGTGTCCAACCCAGGCATATCTTGATAAGACCATGCAAACACATCCACATATTCTTGAAGCAGGTCAATCAGTTGCTTCTTCACTGAGTCTTGTAAACAGGCCCCAATCTTAACCTCTTTCACGTCTTCATCTGTACCAAGATTAATCGTTTCGACCTCCTCCTGATGAGGAGTGATAACCTTCTCCTCTTGTCTCAACAACCTGGCTAGCTCTTCAGGAAGTTCATACTCTTCTTCAACCCCTTCATCAGCTTGATTGATTGGATTGTCAAAGTCATACGAAGTCATAGCCGTGCTGTTGTCGGTGCGGTCTGGAAGGCACTTTCTGCAAGGGTTCAGTTTGTTCATTTTAGTGATTGATTTTAATCTTGTTTAAAAAGAGTTAAATGAAGTTATCATTTTGAAAACATTGCCATTTATTTTTGTACAAAAAGAAAAATGGGAAAACAGTGAGCGGAAAAGAAAAAGACTCATTTGCAAAAGATGTCTGATATTTCATTGATTAATCTTGTTGCACAAAATTTCAGATGGCCCGATTACAAAATGAGTCTTGTCATCTTGGGCAAGATGCAAGACTTGATGCATGCTGAAAAAATACAGGAAATAATAATTACTCTGCAGGAGTAACTCTTATAATTTCCTGGGAAGACCAGTTTGAGATACTGCTCCCCGGGATCTTTGGACGGATCCAACTCTCCAGGTTGCGGTCGCTTTCATCCTCATCTTCCATGTTGTTCACGGCATCTGGGGTGAGCATCCCCCCACTGACAAAATTGGGCTCCTTAGCAGCCTCTGCTTGATCTTGTTGAGTTGGTTTGTAACCCAACCCAAATCTATCCTCCTTCTTCTCTACGGGCAGCAACTTGCCCCAGCCTTGGGCAGTCCCATCTTCAACAACCTTCCGGGCTTGTTGATAAGATGTCATTGAGGTTCCAGGTACAGCAGATGTTTCATTTATGTTCAAGGCCTCAAACCCTTGATTCATAGTTTCGTGGATCTCCCCATCCATCTCAATGTATTTGTATGTAGCCAGATGGCTAACAAAAATATCTTCCTCCCCACAAATAGTAACGACTTGGCCCTCCCACTCGAATTTTAACTTCTGGTGAAGGGTAGACGTAACTGCGCTAGCGGCATGAATCCATGGTCTACTCAACAAACAGCTGTAGGCGGGCTGAATGTCCATCACGTAGAAGGTCGTTTTGAAAGCTTGTGGGCCAATCGTTATAGGCAACTCAATTTCTCCCAGAACTGATCTCTTAGAACCGTCAAAGGCCCTCACTACCAAGTTACTGGGACGTAATGCCAATCCTTCATACTCCAGCTTCACAAGGGCTTTTTTAGGTAAGACATTGAGGGATGACCCTGTGTCTACCAGTACATGGGAAAGAACTGCACCCTTACACTCCATGGTAATGTGCAAAGCCTTGTTGTGATTGCGGCCTTCCGTAGTCAAATCAGTGTTGGTAAATCCTAGTCCATTACTAGCATTAACATTTCCAACTACAGCTTCCAACTGATTGACGGTAATCTCTTCTGGCACATAAGCTGCGTGCAAGACTTTTAGTAGTGCGTTCCGATGAGCCTCAGAGCACATTAGCAATGACAAAATGGAGATCTTGGAAGGCGTCTGGTGAAGCTGGTCCACTATCTTGTAATCACTTTTCTTGATGATTCTCATGAATTCATCAACCTCTTGATCAAAAGGGGTTTTCAAAGCTTCTTTAGCAGCTTGCTCTTCTTGCACCATGCTCTTCCCTTTTGCCTTGGCAGCAGCTTCTGCTTCGGCATTGGGTTTTTGAGTTTGCGGGGCAAAGAGACGTCCGCTTCGAGTGAAGCCTCCGCCTCCCCCCACATTGTCTATTTGTGGTGAAGAAGTTGATGATTCAAGAGTGATTTTCTGTCCTTCGCAGTATAGATCGGAGCCGTAATGCCAGGGGATGGCATTACTGCTTTCATAAGGTACTGGCCCAGGCACTGTGATAGTGACTGGACTGATTGCAGCTGCAGAAGGGACCATGATAGTATGTGGATCATAGTATATTGTGACTGGTGCTCTGATAGGAGTGGCATTTTGTGAGTTGTAGGCAGAATCATTTGCAGGATCATAATAAATGGTAACCGTTGAAACACTTTCATTGTTTGCTGTTGATGATGTAGGAGACACTATTGACTGGATGGGTGTTGTTGTTGTAGGAGATTCTGAATGAAGGGGTGCTGAAGTTGTAGAAGGGATGTTTGCTGATATTTGGTCCGTTGAAGTGACAAATGAAGCATTTGTTGATGAGATTGAAGAGTTGTTCGGAACAATTGTTGTTGCAGTTGTAGAAGACTCGGGAATTGTTGTTAAGGAGATTGCTGGATTTGTAGGAATTGATGTTGTGATTTGAAGCAGACCACTCTGGATGAGATCATCTATGCCATCTCTCAAGTTATTGCACCCATTTACTGAAATGTTGCAATAAGCACATCCTAGCTCACATCCTGGGAACATTTGACATTCAAGGAGTTGAGCTTTAATCTCTACCAAGGGTGTCCGGATCTGCCCCACACTGGTTATCAAGTAAGACGGCTTGTCTTCCTCAATAGCATTGATTCTGGGCCCACCATGGTTTGGCATAGGATTTTTGTTAACATTTAGTGGCGGTGCAAAGTTTAGAGCCTTAGAGTCTACCAGGTCTTGCACCTTCATGTGCAAGGCTCTGCACTTCTCTGTACTGTGGCCAGGTGCATTTGAGTGAAAAGCACATCTGGCGCTGGCGTCGTAATTTCTGGGCAGACTTGCAGGATCTGGAGGTGCCAATGTCCTTAGCTCAACCAGGTTGAGTTTCAGGAGTTGTGGCAGTAATGTGGCATAGGGCATAGGGATCGGATCAATCACCCTATTGGCCTGAGATGGTCTCTGTTGAAATGGTCTTTGCTGATTGTTGTTGCTGGTGTTGTTGTAGTTTCTCTGAGGAGGATACTGAGTTTGTTGCTGGTAATTTTGTTGCTGTGGTTGATAAGCTGGTTGTGGACGAATTGGAGCGGGAATGGTGACTGCTGCCACAGACCTATGAACATATTGGGGTCTGCCCCTGCTGGTATGGATAGCATTGGTCTCACCAGTTCTTCTTGGGCCCACAAAAGGCTTTCTTGTGTTGCTGGATGAGCTGGCACCATTGTCAGAAATTTTGCCCATTTTTAATAGGCTCTCAATTCTTTCTCCAGCTATAACTACATCCGCAAAGCTGGTAGAAGAAAAGGCAGCTAGCCTGTCAATGTATGTCCCTTGGAGGGTGTTCATAAACATGTCGGCCATCTCCCTCTCCGACATGGGTGGCTGGACAGCAGCAGCAAGCTGTCTCCACCTCTGGGCGTACTCCCGGAAGCTTTCTCTGGATGATTGTGACATTCCCATCAGGAGGGTCCTGTTGGGAGCCATATCCAAGTTATACTGGTATTGTCTAATGAAGGCCTCAGCCAGGTCTTTCCAGCATCTGATGGTTGCTCTAGTCAAATGAGAGTACCATTCCCTTGAAGCTCCTGTTAAACTGTCCTCGAAATAAAACATCCACAGTTTTTCATCCATGGTGTATGCCTTCAACCTTCCCAGAAAGGATTGCAAGTGGGTTCGCGGGCAGGAAGTCCCGTTGTACTTCTCAAAGCACGGAGGCTTAAACTTGTGGGGAATCCTGACCCCGTCCACTAAGCCCATGTCCATAACATCAAAACCCAAAGAGTTTTGAGACTCCAAGGATCTTAATTTTTCAGAAATCTCATCTAGCCTTCTGTCATAGGCCTCATCCCCAGCTCCCATCACCGTGAACTGATCTTCCTGGGGGTCTTCTTGCAGTACTCTACCTGTAGTAGCATTCCCTTGTACATTGGCAGGGATATTGACATCTGGATGAAGGTGGGGTCCAAATACAGGTGGGTTGATATGAGGCTGAACCCTCTCATTGTTGCTTGTCCCACCAGTCCCTAGATGGGGGTCTTCCTGAGTCTGCCTCTCTACTAAAGCCCTCAATCTTTCTTGGCTCTGTGCCAAACCATTCATCACTTCCATAAACTGTGTCATCTGATTCCTCATTTCAAGTCTCTCATTGGCCATTTGAGCCCTGACCTCTGTAAGGTCCTGTTGTACCTGGTCCATCTGTATACCCGGAAGGTTGTTACGGGTAGGATATCTGTGCAGACGGTTGAGTGGGAACACTCGACGTCGAGCAATAGTTCCTGAGATCACAACAGAGTTAGCAACAAAAACAAAACCTACAAAACAAACAAATGTTAGTATGCAATGCAGTATGCTTATTTGTCTCCAAGGTATCCGGCTTGGTACTTGGTTTTGACCTTTCCAGACCCTTGAGGAAGATGCTTGTGATGTTGCTTGAAAGAAACTCAGATGAAACAAACTAATACATATATTACAACAAGTGAATGATACATAGTTCGTTTTTTACAATACACGCCCCTGAGGGGTCAAAATACAACATAAGAAAAGAAAAGTACATGAAAAGAAAGCAACAACAAGCAAAAGTCAGACACCAAGACCAAACTCATCCTCCTGAACTTCCTTTAGAAGTGCTTCAGTCACAGGATCAGCTGGATGCTCTGTGAGACTCCTGATAAGAAGATTTCTGGTAGCAACATCTGCAGTTAGCTTCTTGTGTCGACTCTGGTCCTTTGACCTCTTCACACCAGCTCTAATCTTCAACTCTGAGATCTCTCTCTGGGCTGCTAGCAGGGCTTCCTGTTGCTCTTTTGCACTAGCCTCCAACTGCTCAATCTTGTCCTGAGTCCTCTTATCCTCCTGAGTACGAGCTTCGGTGATCCTGACCCACCTAGCTTGACTCTCCTTCAGATACAAATCAGTCCTGGCCTTTTGGAACTGAGCCTCCTTGCAGGCATTCTTCAAAATCTGTTCTCCAGCCCTAGACTTCTTGATGTAATCTTCTGACTTCTCAATTCTGGCTAGATGCTCCACCTTTAGCTTTTCTAACCTCTCGATGTCCAGACGACCATCACTCCTCTCCCAGAGGGTCTTCTGTAGAGCCTAAGTCAGATTCTCATTTCTCTCTTTCAGTTTCTCAAACTCCTCTAAGCTGACAGTGGTAGGAGGTAGTGCTGTGGAGGGCCCAGGTGTATCCTCAATAGTGAAGGGCATCCCAGAAGTTTGAGCCCTGGCATGAGACCACTCATAGTACTGAGCTGAGGCTACATTGTTGCATCTTCCAAGAATGGCCATTCCCTTGGTCTGGACATTGTCCCAAGCCCAGGATGGTTGCCTGACAATAACCAGATTAGGCTTAATCTCACAATAAAGGGTTTCAGCCAAGTCTTGTGTTCTGGGAGGGTGGACAAATGCATAGCCCAATTGTCTTTTGAATAACAGAGGGTTGTAATTGATGCAACCCTTCACTCCTATCAGGGGTACATTGGGAAACTGCCCACAACTAGTAATGATGTCCCTGCCCTTGGTGCTCTGAGCGCACCACCTGATATCAGCTGAGGTCAAAGCAGTGAGTCTTCTAGCCCAATTCCTTGGCTGGTGAGGATTCAAGAATGCATCAGTCTTGGGCAAGTGTTTGAGCAGCCAGGTATGGAATAGGGGAGCACAACACCTCACCAACCTTCCTCTCTGCTTTTCATTCCTTTGGTGAACAGAGTAGTAGAAATCTCCCAGTAAGGTGGGCACTGGGTTCCTCAGAATGAAAAGGTGAATTGCTTTCTTGCTAACAAACTTAGGCTCATCTGCAAATAATATGACCCCATATATGCTGAGGGCCAATAAAGCACGGATTGCCATCCACTATCCCAAGGAGGCCTTCAGGATGGCCTGAGAAGTCAAGAAATCCAAGTGTAGGCCAGGAATTCCAGCTTTTGTAGTCATGTTTTGTCCAATCAGAGAGGGTTCCAAATACAATGCTCTTGCCAACTCTTCATTACTAGGAAAAGCCATCTCAGGGTTGAAGGGGACTCCACCCCTGACAGGTACACCAATCAGTGATGAATACTCTTCCAACAGGGGTCCCAACTGAAAATCCTGGAAGGTGAAGCATCTCAAAGGAGGATCATAGAACTGTAGACAAGTATGAATCAAGCTCCTCTGGGAAGGGTCCAAATTCATAACCACATCAAGGATGCCTCCATAATGTTCTCTGAATAGTGGTATATGGTCTGGAGTAATCAGGGTCTGGATCTTCCTGATGCTAGCTAGCTCAGGCTCAAAGAAATGATAGGAGATATTGCTCTTCTTGGGTGCCATGTTGCTGAAGAAAAGCTGAGACAGATGCTGATGAATGGATAGTAACACTGAAGATGGGCCACTTGACAGGCAAATGCTGGTGACAACAGTAGCTGAAGCAGGTAGGTGATGAGGATAGCTGAAGCAGATAGGTCTATGCAGATGAAGGGGTCAAAACCAAGCCAAAATATAGTATGGATACCCTGAAAAACAAATAAACACATGTTAAATGATGCAATGATGATGTATGCAAATGATATGCAATGGTTTGTGACTGAGCTGGATCTGATCAAGTGCTCTGATATAAGTCCATGTATGTTCAAGAAATCCAGATGGAGGTTCATAAGTCCAGTAACCAAGGTGGGGGACTCAAATAAAGAGCCACGTGTCCAGGGTTTAAAATCACAAGAACTGTCCCAAAATGGAGTATTCTTAACCAAAACAAAATAACAGGGTATGCTGAGGTCAAGGGTACCTGCAAACCTGTAAACAACCCAACCCCCTCACAGGTGGTGTTCTAAAACAAGGATCCTCAGACTTGGATCAGTTATGAGAAGTGTAAACACTTCTAACCCGGAGGTACAGTGTTTACAATAACCATAAAAGATCCTCCTCTAATTCACCTCAGTTTCTGAAGGTCAATACTAAAGGCCATCCAGACTTAGCAGGCTTCCTAGATAGCCCTAGCACTACAGGAAATCTGTAGCACAGAGTTCTCAAGAAGAAACCCATATCTGAACCGTGTTTCATATTCCCGCACCAGACCGAAATGGAATGGGAAAGAATATGAGCCACTCTAGCCTAGGTGTCACTCAGGTCCCAGGTATAGGACCTTAACTCTCAATAAAAACCCACCCACCGAAGCAACAAAACCAGATCCAGCCAGAACAATACGACAGTATGATATATGTAAAGCTATAAAGAAAGCAGTAAACAACTGTACATAAGGCAATAAACAAATAAATATACAAACACAAATAGCACATAACACCCCCAGTAAACACAAATCAAACAAGCGCTAGGAGGAACCCACAAAAAGAACCAGAAGCCCTGGTTACAGTATAAGTTCCCCAGCAGAGTCGCCAAGCTGTCGCTCCCACCAGATGACGCCGGGGCCAAGAGGAGTACAGACGTGAACGGTCGGAGAAAGGATGGTGTGAGGACACACAGGAGTGAACTCACAGGGAATGAAAAGAGTCGCCAGCTAGGCATTTTTATCCCGGAGGAAAGGCAATGCTGCATAGACCTAGAAAGATATGGATAAGACGGTTGCGAACCAGAGAGACTGAGAAAGGGGGTTGGTTACAACCTGGGAAGGTATTAGCACCCAGATTGTCCGCCGTACTCGACGGGATCCACGCTTAAAATATTTGTGTTTTAAAGGGGTAGTGTCAGTGTAATTTGTGTATAAAGAGAGATGGAAAAGGTGTACAGGTGTCAGTGTAAGAGGAGTGCAAAGTGTGAAATATACATTGTCAGTGTAAGGATGAGAGTATGCTCATGATCATGAGGCTAAGAGAATGCTAGAAGGAGGGGGGATATACAGAGACTTTTGTTCGATAACTGTTAAGTTATGCCTACGTATCCTCTCGTGCAATGAGGAAGTCAGAACACCGTAGTTCGACCCAAAGAGACTGAAAGATAAATTGACTTGATGAACTGCTTACTTGTCTATGCTCAAGTGTATGACCTGTCTGGCTCAGGTGCAAACTGTCTCGTTTATGAGTGAAGATGATGAGAAAAGAATCCCGGAGGAGACGATTATTGTTTGTTTTTGAATTTTCAGTCTTTTATTGCTTTTGAGAGTTTGTCATAGATTAATGAGCTTGAGCCTAAACCAATGGATTTAGCAAACTCATCACATCTTCCCTCTAATTAGGGGTAATGAGAATACTTTAAGTGTGAAGTCAGCTTCTCACACTTAAACACCTTTGATGTAGGATTAAGATCATTAACCTACTTGTGATTAATTAGATGTTTTTGTTGTTTTTGTTTAGTGTTGAGTAATGAGGTTAAGCCATAATCAGGGATTAAACAGACCCATTACACCATCCTAATAGAAGAATAATAGATGAGAGTGTTTAAGTTAAGGAAAGCTCCTCAACTTAATCCATGATTAGGGATTAAACTCATGACAAAACAAAACCTTTATTAAGTGGATTTTAGTTAATGATAAGATGAAGAAGTGAGTTTTATGATTTGTAAGACAACTTGAGGGGGACTTGTCAATTAACACTAGGGTTAGTCCTTCTTAACCAATTAAGGAAGAATTAGAACCCTAATGCAAGGCCCAAGTTACAAGTTTGATGTCTTGATGATTATTAAGTGAATTGATTAAAGGATTTAAACACATTAAGGGTTTAACACTTAGGATTAAAGTTATACACTCCATCCTAATAGAAGGATGCAGGCATAAGCTTAATCACAAAGCCTTAAAGCCTTTAGGGTTTAGTCCCTGATTATGAGGTGAGAAGAGAAGACTCAAAGAGACACAAAGGAAAAACTAAGTGGGGAGACTAATCAAAACCCTAATCATTTTCATGTTTGGTTGTTCCTAAGGTTTGTGAGGTTTACAAGAAAGATCTTCAGATGAACCACCAGGAAGCAGATGAAAGGAGCAAAGAGAAGCAAAGTAACTTGCTTCATTTAAGAAGACAAGTCACTTGAGGAAAGAAAGTAAGATGAAAAAGAAAGAGCAAGCTCAATCTCAAACACATATATAAATGCAGCAAGGATACATAAAAGAGGTGAAAAGAAATTGTGAGAAGTGAAGGCAAATTCACTTCTCAAAGTAACTTACCACCTGAAAAGTTAGTGAAAGAAATGCAATGCAATGCAAAATGAGATGGAATGGCATGATGAAAACCAAAACCAGAAGCATACATGAGATGTTAATGATGCTATGAGATGCTGCAAACATGAAACAAGGCATGAGGATGATCACATGAACATATGAATGCAAGGAAAGCATGTTTGGAACCATGAACATACATGAAAAGTTATGAAATGCAAATGACATTCAACATGGCAAATACATGATGCAATGATCAAACATGCTTCTAATATATCTTAAGATGTTCAGTGAACCCAATGGATGCACAAAATGTCATGGCAAGTCATGGTATGCAAGCAAATGCAAGATGAATGCAAAAGAAAGCCCAAATTAGGGTTTATGATCAATGCACCAAACAAAAACCAAAACCAGAAGCAAACATCAAGATAAAAAAAAAAATTGAAAATGCACTCAAAGGAACCCTAATCCTACACAAACTCACTGCCCAAAGGAGGGGTTCTAACTCTTAGCCTAATTAGGGTTATGAATTTCCTAAGATTTCTAGGGTTTTAGGGTACCTTAACAAGAAAAATGTCAAACAAATGGAAAATCCAAGATCAATTCATGCCAATTTAATCCTACAAACTACATGCTAAACAAAATGCAATGTAAAAAGAATCAAAGTCCAACTCTCAATGGTTAGGCAGAAATGATTTTTTGAAGTTTGGATCAAAATAATGCCTTGAAATTGAATTAATTCCATGGAAAATTGTCAAAATGCATCAAGATCAAAAAAGAAATTTGATTTGAGGGTTGGACAATGTTTCTAAATGATTTTAAAGGTTTCATGAATTTTTTGGTGATTTTTAAATACCTAAAAGTATTTTTAATTAATTAATTCTCATTAATTAATTAAAAATAAACTTTTAAATGATTTAAAAATATTTTTTAATGCAAAAAATAAAAATAAAAATGTTTTTTGTTCCTGAAAATTAATAAAAGTTTGTACAAAAATTTTCAGAATTTTTAAAATTGTTTTGCTATTTTAAATAAAATGCACAAATTAAATGAAATAAAAAGAAAATAAAATTGGATTTAATGAGAAGTCAACCAGATCAATGGCCAGCATTCAAATGACACGCGCGGGAGTTGACTGGCGCGTGTTTGGATGGCTGAGATTCACTCTAGAATTTGAATTTAATTAATCCTGATTAATTACACAAATGACTGGATTAGGGTTTAATGGAAGATCTGGACCCTCCAAACATGCGCCAGTCAAACAAAGTCAACTAATCCTACGCTCAGAATTCAAACTCTCATTAATTACAGGGATTAGCCCTAATTATTTTCAGGTGGCCGAAGAAGACTTCCGGTCGTCTTCTCCGGTGGGACTCCCACCTGAAAATCTCTAAAATCCTCAAAACTTCACAAAAATGAAAACTAAAAGCCCAGAAATCGTCCCCATACAACACTGAATCAAAACCCCTAAACAAAACTCATTTCTCAATCATTAATCATGCGAATCGAAGCCAAACATTTTTAGGTCAGAAAAGTTTCAGAACAAGATTAAATGCTTATTTCTCAGCCATTTCAAAAAGTAAAAGCATCAGAGTGATCAGCAAAGCATGAGGAACAACTTAGAAACTTAAAAATTCATTTCTGGAAAAAAAGTTCTTGATATACCTGAGCTTTGAGCTTTCTCAGTTTGCCACTTTCTGACCCTCTTTCTTCGTGCAAACCACTCCTTTTAGGCCCCTGATGAAGTCCTGATGCTTGGAGAAAGTTTATGATGGCTGGTTTTTGAGATGGCAGAAGTTCTGCTCAAGGTGGGGTGAGAATCGTATTTGTGATTCTGGGAGTTTAAGGCAATGGTGATGGGTGGTTTGTGACCAGGGAAGTGTGTTGAGTTGATTTGTGAAGTTAGTTCGTGTGTTTAAGGCTTGTGCTGAGAGTTTCGAAGGCTCTTGCAAGATGAGGTGAAAATGAGAATGTTGTGTTTTAGAGTGCTTAAGGCTTGTGTTGTAGCTGCTTTGGCTTGCTTTTTGCTTGTATAAACAATTGGGATTGGTCAGAAGAAGTGATGTGTGCTTTTGTGATAGGTATGACTCAAGTTGCCAAAATGTCAAAGTTGTGTAAGAGAAGCATGGGCTACTTCCTAGCCAAGGAAAAAAGGTGTGTCCTACGCAGTATGATGTGGGGAGAACCCTAGTATTGATCAGCAAGTCAGCAAGCAAGTGGGTTGTGACTTATGATGAGTTTTGCAACTTGCCTTGCTTTTACTTCTTATGAGACATCTTGCTCCATAAGCCACACAAATGAGAGATTTCTTGGCCCATTCTGAATTTTAGGTCTTGTATGATCATGTTGTGAAGTTTAGAAGTCCATTTGATAACTTAATTTGCCTTGAGAAGTGAATTTGCAACTTTGCCTCTTTGGTGGAAAACTTCAAATTTTGTGATTTTTGCCAACTTTGCCAAGCCATAACTTTTGATCCAAAATGAATTAGGTCAAGTTCTTGTACTTTTTGAAAAGGGAATGATCCACTCTACAACTTTCATGACCAAAGTTTTTCCATTTGAAGCATTTTTGGATCAAAAAGCAAGGGTTGAAAAAGTTTCCTAAAATGGCAATTTCATTAAAAGTCAAACTTTCCCAAAAAGTCAACTTTGCAAAAGACTTGAAATTCTTCAATTTTGTGAACTTCCAACTTCTTCTATGATCAAATAAAGATCATATACAATCAAAATGATGAAGAACACCCTTTGGTTGGGTCATTGGGGGCCTCAGATGCCCTGATTTTGCACTGACTTGCTTGAAAAGTCAACTCTTGATCAAATGACTTCCCCATGGAATTTCTTCATGAAAATTGATATGCATACTCCCTATACCATATAGAGACCAATAGAAATAAGAATGACCAAAAATATTGGAGTTATGGCCTTTGAAACCAAAACCCTAATTCTAGGTCATCTGTGTAGTCAAACCTGGCTCTGCTTCCATGCCATTCTCAGTTCTTGTGATTTTTTGACATTCTTGACTTTGAGAGGATATAATATGATGCTTGAACATACATGGACCCCTTTGAAGTGATTGATGACCTTTGGAGTGGCTCAAGAAGCTCTTGGGTTGCTCAGATCACAAACCCTAGATGCAGATGACTTTGAACCAATGTAATGAATCAAAAATGTGATATGAGATGCTATGATTGAGTTTATGCATATGAAATGATCACAAGCCATGGTGTGAATGGGTGAGGGCAAATTTGGGGTGTTTACACTTGCCATGACATTTTGTGCATTCACATGACATATAAGACATCTTAGGACACATTAGATTCATGTTTTATCATTGCATCATCCATTTGCCATGTTTTGCTTTAATTTCATGTCATGTGCATTCATGAACTTTCATGCTTCTTATATGTTTCATTTGCATTCCCATATCTTGTATGATCATTCATATCTCATGACATACATTTGCATCATCTCTTTGCATCATTAGCATCATGAACATGCTTCTGGTTTTGGTTTGTCTCATTGCATTCATTTCATTCTCATTTCATTTCATTTCCTTTTGCTAACTTTTCTGGTGGTAAGTGTTTGAGAAGTGAATTTGCCTTCACTTCTCATAATCTTTTCCCCTCTCTCTTATACATTCATTGCTGCATTTTACTTTTGTATTAGAGTGAGCTTGCTCATTCATGTTCCCTCCTCTTTTTCTATCTTCAAGCAACTTATCTTCTTAAGTGAAGTAAGTTGACTTGCTGCTTTTGCTTCTCTTCCTTTCATCCTGCTTCTTCCTTGGTGGCTCTCCTGGAGATCTCTTGCAAGCCTCATAAACCCTAGGAACACCCAAGCATGATCACAATTAGGGTTTGATTAGTCCCCCCATTATTTTTATCTTTGTGTCATCTTTGTGTCTTCTCTTCTCATCTCATAATCAAGGACTAAACCTTTAAGGTTTTAAGGCTTTGTGATTAAGATTATGCCTGCATCCTTCTCTTAGGATGGAGTGTATAACTTTAATCCTAAGTGTTAAACCCTTAATGTGTTTAAATCTCTTAATCAATCCACCTAATAATCATTAAGACATCAAGCTTGTAACTTGGGCCTTGCATTAGGGTTCTAATTCTTCCTTAATTGGTTAAGAAGGACTAACCCTAGTGTTAATGGACAAGTCCCCCTCAAGTGGTATTACAAACCATAAAATTCACTTCTTAATCTTACCATTAACTAAAATCCACTCTAATAAAGGTTTTGTTTTGTCATGAGGTTAATCCCTAATCATGGATTAAGTTGAGGAACCTTCCTCAACTAAAATGTTATCATCTATTATCCTTCTATTAGGATGGTGTAATGGGTCCATTAAATCCTTGATTATGGCTTAAACTCGTTACTTAAGACCAAACGAAAACTCCAAAAACATCTAAATAAATGCAAGTAGGTTAATGATCTTAATCCTACATCATGGTGATTAAGTGTGAGGTGTTTACTTCATACTTAATGTATTCTCATTACCCCTAATCAGAGGGAAGATGTGATGAGTTTACTAACCCTTGGTTTAGGATTAAGCTCATTTTCTTATGACAAATTCAAAAAGTAATAAAAGATTGAAACTACCAAAAAATAAACAATAATCGTCTCCTCTGAGATTCTTTTCTCACCTCATTCACTCACAAACGAGAACTTGCTTCTTCTGTCTAATGCAAGACAGTTTGCACCTGAGCCAGACAAGTCATACACTTGAGCATAGACAAGTGAGCAGTTCACAAGTCAATTTATCTTTCAGTCTCTTTGAGTCGAACTACGGTGTTCTGACTTCCTCATTGCACGAGAGGATACGTAGGTATAACTTAACTGTTATCGAACAAAAGTCTCTGTATATCCCCCCTCTTCCAGAATTATTCTTTTAAGCCTCATAGTCTTGAGCTTTGCACTCTTTCCTTACACTGACACTTCTTTTATTTCACTTCACATTTCTTTTGCACTGATACGTGCATTCTTTTCCCGCTTTTGCACACAGAATAACACTGACACTACCCCTTTAAACATAAATCTTTTAAGCGTGGATCCCGTCGAGTACGACGGACAATCTGGGTACTAATACCTTACCAGGTTGTAACCAACCCCCTTTCTCAGTTTCTCAGGTTCGCGACCGTCTTATCCATATCTTTCCAGGTTTATGCAGCATTACCTGTCCTTCGGGATAAAAATGCCTAGCTGGCGACTCTTTTCAGTTCACCCTCGTGTTCTCTCTTTCGCCGACCGTTCGCTTCTGTATCCCTTCTGACCAGGTGTCATTTGGTGGGAGCGACAGATTGGCGACTTTGCTGGGGACCCTTATACTGCAACCAGGGCCTCTGGTTCTTTTTGTGGGTTCCTCCTAGCGTTTGTTTGATTTGTGTTTACTGGGTTGTTATGTGCTATGTGTGTTTATTTATTTTGCTTTATTTATTGCTTTATGTACAACTTTATTTATTACTTTCTTTACAGTCTTATGCATATTTCATACTGTCATTGCTGGATCTGGTTTTTTGTTTTGGTGAGTGGGGTTTCCATTGAGAGATTAAGGTCCTATACCTGGGACCTGAGTAACACCTAGGCTAGCGTGGTTCATGTTCTTTCCCATTCCATTTCGGTATGGTGCGGGAATATGAAACACGGTTCAGATGTGGGTATCTTCTTGAGAACTTTGTGCTACATATTTCCTGTAGTGCTATGGCTATCTGGGAAGCCTGCTAAGTCTGGATGACCTTTATTTTGACCTTCAGAATCTGGGGTGAATTAGAGGAGGATCTTTTATGGTTATTGTAAACATTGTACCTCTTGGTTAGAAGTGTTTACACTTCTCATAACTGATCCAAGTCTGAGGATCCTTATTCTAGAACATTACATGTGAGGGGGTTGGGTTGTTTACAGGTTTGCAGGAGCCCTTGGCCACATCATACCTGTTACGGTTTTGTTTAAGAGCACCTCACTTTGGACAGTTCTTGTGATTAACCCTAGACATGTGACTCTTTATTTGAGTCCCCCACCCTGGTTATTGGATTTCTGAGCCTCCATCTGGACCTTTGAACATACATGGGTCTTATATCAAGACAGATAATCAGATCCAGCTCTTGATCACAAACCCTTGCATATCATTTGCATATATCATCATTGCATCATTTAACATTTGTTTATTTGTTTTTCAGGGTATCCACCTCATTATATCTTGGTTTTTGTTTTGACCCATTCTACTGCTTAGACCTCTGCTTCAGCTATCCTCTTCAGCATCTGCTTCAGCTATCTCCTTCAACACATGCATCAGTCTGTCAGAGACCTACCTGCATCAGTCTGTCAGAGACTTACCTCCAGCTCCTCAGTTTGTGATCTTCATCAGCATTTGACTTCAGCTTCTTTAGCGGTACTCATGGCTACCCCCAGGAAGAGAAACATATCTTATCACTTTTTTGAGCCCATATTGACTGGTATCAGGCAGGTCCAGTCACTCATCACCCTTGATCACATCCCATTGTTTAGAGAGCACTATGGGGGTATTCTGGACATGGTCATGGATCTTGATTCTTCTCAGAGAAGCATGATCCACACATGCTTGTAGTTCTATGACCCTCCCCTCAGGTGCTTCACCTTTCCTGACTTTCAGATAGGGCCTTTGTTGGAGGATTTTTCTTTATTGATTGGAGTGCCTATCAGAGGAGGGATCCCCTTCAACCCAGAGATGACTACTCCCAGAAGTGAGGAAATATCAAGAGAATTGTATCTGGATCCTGCCCTTATTGAGCAAAACATGACAACAAAAGCTGGGATTCCTGGTTTACATCTGGACTTTTTGGTTTCTCAGGCCACCCTGAAGGCTACATTGGGAGAATGGAGGGCAGTCTGTGCACCTTTAGCCCTCAGCATATATGGGGCTATATTGTTTGCAGATGAGCCTAAATTTGTCAGTAAGAATGCCATCCACTTGATTCTGCTGAGGAACCCAATGCCTACATTGCTAGGGGATTTTTACTTCTCCATCCATTAGAGAAATGAAAAGCAAAGGGGGAAGTTGGTAAGATGCTGTGCTCCCTTGTTCTACTCTTGGCTGCTCAGACACCTGCATAAATCAGATGCTTTCTTGAATCCACACCAACAAAAGAATTGGGCCAAGAGGTTCATTTCCTTAACATCAGATGACATCAGGTGGTGCACCCAAAGCACCAAAGGCAAGGACATTATAACCAGCTATGGGCAATACCCTAATGTGCCTCTCATAGGAGTAAAAGGTTGCATTAACTACAACCCTTTGCTGTTTAAGAGACAATTGGGATATGCCTTAGTTCACCCTCCCAGAGGACAGGATTTAGCTGAGACCCTATACTGTGAAGTGCAACCTAATTCAGGTGTTGTCAAGAAAGCTGCCTGGGCTTGGGACAACATCCAGACAAAAGGGATAGCTATTCTTGGAAGATGTAACAATGTTGCTTCAGCTCAGTACTCTGACTGGTCCCGTACTAGAGCTCAGATTACCAGAATTCCTTTGGCCTTGGAAGACACACCTGGACCATCTACAGTACAGCCTGCAGCAACTGTTAGCCTGGAGGAATTTGAAAAGCTGAAAGAGAGGAATGATCAGCTATCTTAGGCCCTGAAGAAGACTCTTTGGGAAAGAAATGACGGTCGTCTGGACATTGAAAGGTTGGAAAGACTCAAGACTGAGCATCTTACCAAGATTGAAAGGACAGAGGACTACATAAGGAAAGCAAGAGCTGGGGAACATATATTGAAGAATGCCTGCAAAGAGGCCAAGATTCAGAAAGCTAGAGCTGAGCATTACCTAGAAGAGAGCCAGGCTAGGTGGATAAGGATCACCGAAGCCCGGGCAAAAGAAGACCAGAGAAATCAAGCCAAGATTGAGCAGTTGGAAGCCAATGAGAAGAAGCAGCAGGAAGCTTTGTTGGAAGCTCAGAAGGAGATATCAGAATTGAAGCTACGAGCAGGGTTAAAGAGATCAAAAGATCAGGACAGGCATAAGAAGCTGACTACTGCCATTGCTACTAGGAACCTCCTCATTAGGACCATTACAGAGCACCCAGCTGGTCCGGTGACTGAGGCACTCCTGAAGGAAGTTAGGGAAGATGATTATGGACTGGATGTCTGATTTCCTTTTGCTTGTTTTTCTTTTCTTTTGATGTACTTTTCCCTTTTGTTGTATTTTTAACCCACCATGGGCGTGTATTGTAAACAAGACTATGTATTTCTCATCATTTGTAATATATTTAGTTTGTTTTCATTGGGCTTCTTTTCTCAACAACATCAAGCATCTTCCTCGAGGTCTGGAAAGGTCAAAACCAAGAACCAAACCGGATACCTTGGAAAACAAATAAGCATACTGCACTGCATACTAACATTTTCTTTGTTTTGTAGGTTTTTGTTTATTATTTGTTTCTCACTTTGTTGTACTTTCAGGAAACATTGCTCGTCGCCGAGTGTTCCCTGTCAACCGCACACACCGGTACCCAACTCGTAACAGCCTTCCAGGCATTCAGATGGAGCAGGTACAACAGGATCTGAATGAAGTAAGAAATCATATGGTAAATGAAAGGGTCAAAATGAGAAACCATATGTCTCAGTTTATGGCTGTGATGACTGGCTTAGCCCAGAGTCAAGAGAGGCTGAGAGAGCTGGTAGAAAGACAGACACCTGAAGAGCCCCATCTTGGAACAGGAGGAACCAATAATAATGAACGGGGGCAGCCTCGTATTGACCCACCAGAGTATGGGCCCCATTTGAATCCAGATGTTAATATCCCAAGGAATGTTCAAGGTAATGTTGCTGGGGGCAGAATCCTGCAAGAAGATCCCCAAGAAGAACAATTCACTATTATTGGAGCTGGGGATGAAGTATATGATAGAAGGTTGGATGCGATTGCTGAAAAACTGAGGTCTTTGGAATCTCAAAATTCTTTAGGCTTTGACGTGATGGATATGGGGCTGGTAGATTGGGTGAGGATTCCCCACAAATTCAAACCCCCTTGCTTTGAGAAATATAATGGTACCTCTTGCCCGTGTACTCATCTGCAATCTTTCTTGGGGAGTCTCAAGGCTTATACCATGGATGAGAAGTTATGGATGTTCTATTTTGAGGACAGTTTGACTGGGGCTTCAAGAGAATGGTATTCGCATCTGACAAGGGCCACCATAAGATGTTGGAAAGACTTGGCCGAGGCCTTCATCCGTCAGTACCAATACAACCTAGACATGGCTCCCAATAGAACTCTTCTAATGGGCATGTCTCAGTCTTCGAGAGAGAGCTTCCGGGACTATGCTCAGAGGTGGATACAGCTTGGTGCTGTTGTCCAGCCACCCATGTCAGAAAGGGAGATGGCTGACATGTTTATGAACACCTTGCAGGGAACTTATATTGATAGACTTGCTTCTTTCTCTTCCACAAGTTTTGTCGATGTAGTTATAGCTGGTGAGAGAATTTAGAGTCTTTTGAAGATGGGAAAAATCTCTAACAATGGTGCAAGTTCCTTCAGCAACCCCAGAAAACCTTTTGCAGGACCCCGAAGGGTGGGTGAAACAAATGTTTTCCATGCAAGCAGAGGCAGACCCCAGTATTCTCATAGATCAGTGGCAGCTGTTACTATCCCGGCTCCAGTTCCACAACAACCACTTTATCCTCAACAACAACAACAACATCACTATCAACAACCATCTCATTTACCGCACCAAAGAACTTACAGCAATAACAACAACAACCAACAGCAGCGTCCCTTACAATAGAGACCATCTCAAGCAAATAGGGTGATTGACCCAATCCTTATGTCCTATGCTATTTTATTGCCACAACTCCTGAAGCTTAACCTGGTTGAGTTAAGGACGTTGGCTCCACCAGATCCTCTCAATCTCCTGAAGAATTATGATGCTAATGCCAAGTGTGCCTTTCACTCCAACGCACCTGGTCACAATACCGAGAAGTGAAGAGCCTTACAGATGAAGGTTCAGGATTTGGTCGATTCCAAAGCTCTCAATTTCGCACCTCCTCCGAATGTTAACATAAATCCTATGCCTAATCATGGTGGGCCCAGGATTAATGCCATTGAAGAGGACCAACAATCTGTATTGATTGATAATGTTGCACAGATTCAAACACCATTGGACGAAGTCAAAGTTCAACTTTTAAGATGCCAAGTGTTCCCAGGCTGTGAGGCCTGCTGTGAATTGTGCAAGGCTGCTGTTAATGGTTGTGAGAAGCTAAGGTTTGGCATAGATAGCCTTATCAAAGATGGAATTTTTCAGATTACTACGACGACTCCTTCAACAACTCTTTCTTCAACAACAATGGATTCTCCTACAACATCAACAATTCTTCTTTCAATAGATTCTCCTACAACAGCAACAACTATAATTCCCAGTGACTCATCAACCACTCCCGCAATCACTTCATCCATCATTTCAACAGATCAGAGTTCCGCCACATTTTCTTCTACAACATCAGCACCCATTTTATCAATAGAAACGCCTACAACACCAGCAAAAGCTAATGAAGATATCTCAACGGTTACGATCTATTATGACCCAGCAAATGTTCATTCCAACAACAATTTCCAACAACAAACTGCAACACCTCCTGTCAGATCTCCAGTTACGATCTATTACGACCTCCGCACCATCACAGTTCCTTCCGCTACAGCAATCAGTCCGGTCACCATTATGGTACCTGGACCCGTTCCTTATGAAAGTAGTAATGCCATACCTTGGCACTATGGCTCTGATCTCTACTGCAACGGGGAGAAAATCACTCTTGATTCATCAACCTCTTCACCACAAATTGACAATGTTGGGGGAGGCGGAGGCTTCACCAGAAGCGGACGCCTTTTTGCCTCACAAACACAAAGACCTAATGCTGAAGCAGAAGCTGCTGCTAAGGCAAAAGGAAAGAATGTGGTATCGGAAGAACCAACTATCAAAGAAACTCAGAAGACGTCTTTTGAACAAGATGTAGACGAGTTCATCAGAAAATCAAAAGGAGTGACTACAAGGTGGTGGACCAGCTTCACAAAACCCCCTCCAAAATCTCTATATTATCATTGCTAATGTGTTCTGAAGCCCACAGGAACACATTGTTGAAGGTCCAGCACGCAGCATACGTGCCGGAAGATATTACTGTTAATCAGTTAGAAACTGTGGTTGCAAATGTCAACACCAGTCATGGACTGGGCTTTACAAATGTTGATTTAACAACAGAGGGGCGTAACCATAACAAGGCTTTGCACATCACCTTGGAATGCAAAGGTGTTGTCCTTTCTCACGTACTGGTGGACACCGGGTCTTCACTCAATGTTCTCCCAAAGAAAGCCCTGGTGAAGTTAGAGTATGATGGCTTGGCATTGCGCCCGAGTAATTTGGTAGTGAGAGCATTTGATGGATCAAAGCGATCGGTGCTTGGAGAGATCGATCTGCCCGCGTTGATTGGCCCGCAGACCTTTAAAACTACCTTTTTTATGATGGACATACAGCCGGCCTACAGCTATCTGTTGGGTAGACCCTGGATGCACGCCGCTGGCGCTGTTACGTCAACCCTTCACCAGAAGTTAAAATTCGAGTGGGAGGGCCAAATCATCACCATATGCGGGGAGAAAGATATCTTTGTTAGCCAGCTGGCTACGTATAAGTACATAGAAATGGATGGAGAGATCCATAAGACCATGAGTCAGGGGTATGAGGCCCTTAACATCAATGAAGCATTTGTTGTGTCTGGGACTTCCATCACTTCATATCAACAGGCCCGGAAGGTTGTTGAGGAGGGTACCGAACAAGGCTGGGGCAAGTTGCTGCCAGTTGAAAAGAAAGAAGACAGATTCGGGTTGGGTTACAGACCAACTCGACAAGATCAACCAGAGGCTACAACGGAGCGCAAATTTGTCAGCGGGGGAAGGCTGACCCCGAATGCTGTGAATAGTTTGGAAGACGAGGAAGAAGATGAGCGCAACCTGGAAAGCTGGATACGTCCGAAGATCCCGGGGAACCAAGTCTCAAACTGGTCTTCCCAGGAAATTATAAGAGTTACTCCTGCTGAGTAATTATTATTTCCTGTCTTTAAGCATGCATCAAGTCCTACATCTTTCCCAAGATGTCAGGATTCATTTTGTAATCGGGCCATCTTGTATTTTGTGTAAACGATCAATTAATGAATATCAGGACATCTTTTGCAAATAAGTCTCTTTTTTCGCTCACTGTCTTTCATTTTTCATTTTTTGTACAAAAATAAAATGGCAATGTTTTTCTAAACAAGATAAAGCTGATCACTAAAATGAACCAAATCTAAACCCTTGCAGAGAGTGCCCTCCAGACTGCACCGACAACGACACTGTTATGCCTTCGTATGACTTTGACAATCCGATTAATCAAGCCGATGAAGGGGTTGAAGAAGATTATGAGCTACCTGAAGAACTAGCCAGGTTGTTGAGACAAGAGGAGAAGGTTATCACTCCTCATCAGGAGGAAGTTGAGAAGGTTAATCTTGGTACAGAAGAAGACTTGAAAGAAGTAAAGATCGGGGCCCGCCTGCAAGATTCAGTGAAGGAACAACTTATTGACATGCTTCGGGAGTATGTGGATGTTTTTTCTTGGACCTACCAAGATATGCCAGGTCTGGATACCGACATTGTTGTGCACAAGCTTCCTCTAAGTGAAGACTGTCCGCCAGTAAAATAGAAGTTGCGCCATACTCGTCCGGATATGGCAATGAAGATAAAAGAAGAGGTACCAAAACAGTGGGACGTCGGTTTCCTTGCTGTAACAAGTTACGCACCGTGGGTTGCTAACATTGTACCTGTGCCTAAGAAGGATGGCAAATTGAGGATGTGTCTGGATTACCGGGACCTGAACCGAGCCAGCCCGAAAGACGACTTCCCATTACCTCACATTGATGTATTGGTCGACAATACGGCTCAGTTCTCGGTATTCTCCTTCATGGATGGATTTTCAGGATATAATCAGATCAAGATATCGCCTGAAGACATGGAGAAGACAACTTTCATCACACCCTGGGGAACATTCTGTTATAAGGTGATGCCATTCGGACTGAAGAATACTGGTGTCACTAATCAACGGGCTATGGTAACATTATTACATGACATCATCCATAAATAAATTGAATGTTATGTGGATGACATGATTCCCAAGTCCCTCACAGAAGAAGACCACCTGGTGAATCTGTTGAAGCTATTCAAGCGTCTGAGGAAGTACCAGTTGAAGTTAAACCCCAACAAATGCACATTCAGGGTGCGATCCGGTAAGCTGCTGGGATTTATTGTAAGTGAGAAGGGAATTGAAGTTGACCCTGACAAAGTCAAATCCATTCAAGAGATGCGTGCACCAAAGACTGAAAAAGAAGTTCAGGGGTTTCTCGGAAGATTGAACAACATTTCAAGGTTCATATCTCATCTTACAGCAACCTGTGAGCCCCTGTTCAAGTTATTAAGGAAAGAACAAACGGTCAGGTGGAATGAAGACTGCCAAAGGGATTTTGAAAAAATCAAGGAATACTTACAAGAGCCTCCAATCCTTATGCCTCCAGTTGAAGGAAGACCTCTAATAATGTACTTGACAGTATTAGAAGAGTCAATGGGGTGTGTGATGGGCCAGCATGACGAGTCTGGTCGAAAAGAGTATGCAATATACTACCTAAGCAAAAAATTTACCGACTGTGAAAAACGTTATTCACTGCTCGAGAAAACTTGTTGTGCTTTAGCGTGGGCTGCTCGCCGACTGAGGCAGTATATGTTGACCCACACTACCTTGTTGATCTCCAAAATGGATCCAGTCAAGTACATTTTTGAGAAGCCAGCACTTACCGGACGGGTTGCAAGATGGAAAATGATTCTCACAGAATATGACATTCATTACACATCCTAAAAGGCCATCAAAGGCAGTGTATTGTCTGACTATCTGGCTGAGCAACCCATTGATGATTACCAGCCTATGAGATTTGACTTCCCTAATGAAGACATCATGTTCATAAAAGCAAAAGATCATGAAGAGCCTATTCACACTGAAGGGCCTGACCCAGAAGAAGAATGGACAATGATGTTTGATGAGGCTGTTAACATGAATGATCGTGGAGTTGGCGTAGTACTTATTACACCTAAAGGAGTTCACATGCCTTTCTCGGCAAAAATCACCTTTAACTTCACTAACAACGAAGCTGAGTATGAAGCCTGTATCATGGGTCTTGATGAAGCCATTGACCTCAGGATCAAGACCTTAATTGTATTCGGAGATTCAGCTTTGGTAATCAATCAAACCAACGAAAATGGTACACTCACCAGGAGCATCTAATTCCATACTGGGATTATATGAGGAGGTTACTGACTTTCTTCACAACAGTCAAGCTTGAGTATATCCCTCGAGATGAAAATCAGTTTGCAGATGCTCTGGCTACCATTTCATCCATAATCAAAGTTCAAGCTGCCAACTTTGTGCCTCGGATTTCAGTATCCAAACTTGACAGACCAGCATACGTGTTCTCCGTGGACATAGCTAAAGATGACAAGCCTTGGTTCCATGACATCAAGTGCTTCTTAGAGGATCAAACATACCCACCTGGGGCATCATCCAATGATAAGAAGTTGTTAAGAAGGCTGGCCGGTAGTTTCTTCTTGAATGCCGATGGCTCCTTGTTCAAGCGCAACTTTGACATGGTACTTCTCAGGTGTGTTGATAAGGCAGAAGCAGACTTGTTGATGCACGAGGTGCATGAAGGATCTTTCGGTACCCATGCTGGAGGACATGCAGTGGCTAAGAAATTGCTATGGTCAGGTTACTACTGGATCACAATGGATGCAGACTGTTGTGCCTATGCCAGAAAGTGCCACAAATGCCAGATTTATGTAGACAAAGTGCATGTGTAACGCCCCTAAAATCTAAATTTAATTATTTAATCATTTATTTAATTAATTTAGAAAAATTAGAGAGTTTGGATTAATTAGAGAGTTTTGGAGGAGAAGAGTATTTTTATATAATAAGGATAAATAGTGTTTTATTATATTATTTTATTATTATTATTAAAAATATATTAAAGAAAAGGGTAAGGTGGTCCTTTTGTGAAAATTATGAGGGTAAAGTGGGAAAAGACGTAACTGGGATATGTTTTGGTAAAAAGGAATACACGATTAGTTTTCTAACATTATTGTGTTTTTGGGAGAAGAAGTGCTCTGAAGGAAAAAGGGAAAGAAAGAAGAACTCAGAGTCAGGAGGCTGTGGAGAACCCCAGAGAAGAGTGTAAAGCGAAGAAATTCTCTAAGGTATGGGGAGTTTTCATAATCTATTGTAATTGCATAAGAATTGGATTATGAATAGATTAGGATTGTATGAGTTTATGAGTTTTAGGGGTTTTTGATTTAGGTGGAGTTTATAAGAGAAATCTTGATGAATTAGAGCGATTAGAATGAGTTATAATCGTATATTTGTTTGCATAATTGTTGTCTGGATGTTTGTTGAGGTTTAATTGATGTTTTTGAATGGTTTTTGAGTGTTTTGATGTGAAACCCGTAATGGGTTTGGGGGGTTTTTGGTGTTGGAACAGTCTGCAATTGTATAGCAGGGGACTGCTGGAAAACGTGCGTTAACCCGTTAACGCTATAGGTTAACCGGTTAACCATTGTAATTTGGGAATTTCTGGAAATTTCGTCGGCATTAACCGGTTAACGCTATGGGTTAACAGGTTAACACTGTTTGAGAAGCAAATCTTAATTCTTTAAAAATTCATAACTTTCAAACCGTAAGTCCGATTCGC
This sequence comes from Lathyrus aphaca, assembly GCA_963966055.1. Taxonomy (NCBI): domain Eukaryota; kingdom Viridiplantae; phylum Streptophyta; class Magnoliopsida; order Fabales; family Fabaceae; genus Lathyrus; species Lathyrus aphaca. Next base: position 316,208,691 of record OZ014523.1, read on the forward strand.
ATTCCGCTTGAAGCGTTTGAAAGAGTATTGAAATTCTGTGATCAGGTACGTGATGTCGAATGATATGTTTAAACACTTAAAGACTTGACTAAAACTTAAAGTGCAGGAAAATTAAACAACACAGGAAATTGTTAACCCAGTTCAGTGTATAACCACACTTACATCTGGGGGCTACCAAGCCAGGAAGGAAATCCAATATAAGTAATATTAATTATAGACTTAAACCACTCAGTTTAATCTTTCACTTAATATCTACCCAAGGCAATTTCTACCTAAGACACAACTTAGATATGAGTACCAACTCACTCCCCCTCAATCACACAGTGATATGTTTACAAGTTTAATAAAATTGAAGTCATACTTCAAACAAAACAGCTTGATCTTACTTCACAGTTTCAATCAAGACACAAATACACTTTTTCTTAAAAGCTCATAAAGTGATACACATAAAACAACCTGCTATTAAAACACAAACACCCTATTTAGTCTTCTTAATTTCGTACTCTATTCTGAGAGTTTCTGTTGCTTAAATAGGTGTTTGGATTTTGGGCTTTCTGTAGTTTATCCAATCCTGATACGCATGCTGCCATCACCTTGAATTAGGGTTTATTACTTCCTTGATTCTAGGTGATTCAGTTCTTCTGAATATACTGAAGTCATATAACAAAACTCCCTACAGATGCGCCTTATTCTGTTTTATCCATTCATAATTAATTCCAGATATCTTCCCTGAATTCACTCAGTTCTGTTAATCATTAATTAATTCTGGTAGCAGGTTTGAGATGTCACAACATCTGGTGTGACATCCTGAAAACTGAACTTAATTCATTAACTGATACAATGTCACAACATCTGGTGTGACATCCTATAAACTGAACTTACTTCATTAACTGATACAATGTCACAACATCTGGTATGACATTCTGAATTAAGTTCATTTACTTATACTCTGTTTGATAATGTCACAACATCTGATGTGACATCTTGAACTAAGTTCAACACTTCTTGTTGGTCAAAAATTCTGCCAATTCTAAACATCTACAAACTCCCCCTTTGGCTAATTTTTGGCTAACATAATCTTCTGGTTTATATGAGTGCATCATAGTTTCTTTTATCAGAGTACAACAGGTGTTTTCTGTTGAGTCATGTGTGAGTTTACTCCCCCTCAAACCTATATGTGTTTTGACTTGTTTCAACAGAAATTTAAAAACACAGCTTTAGTTCAGAAGCAAACAGAAGTCATTCTTCATTAATCAGTAAGCTGCATCATACATTGTTGTTCAGTTCTCTTCTTCTCCCCCTTGTTAGACATAAATTGGGGCCAAATTTTTCATTGATAGAGAGAATTTCAAAATTACTAATTCAAAATACAATGCTGCAGCAGACATTACAAATTCCTCACATACATTTTTCACTCAGAATCTTCATATTCAGTGTATTCCTCTTCTTCAGTTTCCTCATCAGAAGCAGCAGCCTTTTGAGCACTTTCTTCAATTTCCAGCCTTTGGATAATCTCCTCAAGCTTCTGCTTCCTGGCATCCAGTTCTTTGCATGTGTTCTTCAGCTCAGCAATCAAAACAGCTTTGGATATTGGAGACTTTGCCTTTGAAGGTCCAGCAGATGTCCTAGAGGGAGCTTCAACATCAGCTGCATGATGACTTAAGAACAGCTTGTAGTGGAAGGCCAGAGGACTCTCTCTTTTGCAGATTGAATCCTTCTCAGTGAGGATACCTGGATACTGGCTAAGAATTATTCCACACAGCAGAGAAGGGAAGGCAATAGGCAACTTTGTTGCAGATGATCCAGCATGCTTCAATGTCTGATAAAAAATATAAGCCCCAAAATCCAGCTTTGTTTGGGTGCCCACAACATATATAAACCTGCCCAATCCAGTTGCTATTGAGGAGGTATGGTTGGTAGGGACCCAGTTTGCAGTGCCAATCCTATGCAGCATTGCATACTTCCTTGTCAGCAAGCTAACAAAAATCTTCCCCTTGACTGGCCAAGTCTTGACCTGATTAGCAGTGATGACCTTGCAAACCTGGTTATCAGTCTTCCCTAACTCATTAGGTCCATCAGATTCTCTTCCTAGATAGTGGTTGATAACCCTAGGAGAGAATTCCACACATCTCCCTCTTACATACACCTTTTTGAAGTCAGCTGACTTACCATCAGCACAGTCTTCTTGAAGGTTGACAATAAATTCCTTGACTAGCAGCTCATAGCAAGGAGAGAAATTTGACACTGTTTTGAATAAGCCAGCAGAAGAGATGAGATCAATTACCTCAGTGCACTCAAGTGCATTGCTGCTCAGCTCTCTTTCAAGTGCTACCCTTCTTTGGTAGACAAATTTCCATCTGCTCACACTTGACACATGATGGAATGAAATGTTGTCCATAGGAGCTTCTGGAACAGCAGAGGAGGACCTTGAAGGTGCTGGTTTCTTCTTTGGTGGGGATGTTGGAACATCCTCTTCAACATCTGAATCTGGAGGAGTGACATCTTTCCTCTTTTGTGTATGCACTTTGCTCCATTGTTTGGTAGGACCAAAAGCAACTTTAGCTTTTTCCTTCTTTGGTGTAGATTGCTTCTTCTCAGGAGTTGCATGTCCTGCAGTCTTCTTTTCCTCCCTAGTTCTGAGCCTTTTGGCTATGCTAAGGGTCACAGAGGCAATGATTTCTGTGTCAGAATCATGCTCTATGTCAACAACAGGAGGAGGTTGAGTAGTCTCCTCTTCAGCAGGTGGATCAACAGAGGCTTGATCATCAGTAGAGGACTTATACTGGTCCTCAGATGTTTCATCATCATCATCAGTAGCTACTTTGTGTTGTTCCTCAGATGTTTCAACATCTATTGGAACATCCTGTTGGACAGGGGTGTCTTCTTCAACCTGTTTTGGTTGTTCTTCTTGTGGAGCTGGCATGGTGTTCAGAGGGATAGATATGCCACTCACAACTCTTTGCTCAGACAGAATCCTGTTCACAGGTTCCTTTATAGAATCATCCACATATTCAGAGGCTTTTGGAGTGGTGTTTGAGGATGAAGGCATTCCTTTGGCTTTGCTGAATACAGGTTCCTTTTCTCTTCTCACTATTGATGTTTCCTAGAAAGAAGCATCCTCCTGATGTGCTTTTTCTGTCATCAGCACTTCCAGCCCAATCAGCATCACAGAAGCTAGTGAGAATTGGTTTGCATCCATGAAAGTACATTATGCCATAGTCACAAGTACCATTGACATATTTCAGAATTCTCTTGACTTGGTTTAGATGGCTAACTTTTGGATCAGCTTGATATCTTGCACATACACCTACTGCAAAGGCTATGTCTGGTTTGCTAGCAGTCAGATATAATAAGCTTCCAATCATACTTCTGTATAGGCTTTGGTCTACATTCTTACCCTTGTCATCTTTAGTCAGCTTCAAGTGTGTGGGGGCAGGAGTTCTTTTATGAGTAGCATTGTCCATCCCAAATTTCTTGACAATGTTCTTAGCATACTTGCTTTGGGAAATGAACATGGAGTCATCCATTTGCTTTATTTGCAATCCAAGAAAGTAGGTTAGTTCTCCTACTAGGCTCATCTCAAATTCAGATTCCATTTGAGTGACAAAATGTTTAACCATCCTATCTGACATCCCACCAAAAACAATGTCATCTACATATATTTGAGCAATCATGACATTTCCTTCTTCATCTTTAACAAACAAGGTTTTGTCTATTCCACCTTTCATGTACCCTTGCTTGATAAGAAAAGTAGTCAGCCTTTCATACCATGCTCTTGGAGCTTGCTTCAGTCCATAAAGAGCCTTCCTTAGTTTGTACACATGGTTTGGACAGCTTGGATCAACAAATCCCTTAGGCTGTTCTACATATACCTCTTCATTAAGATATCCATTTAGAAAGGCACTTTTCACATCCATTTGAAATAGTTTGAACTTCAGGATACAAGCTATTCCTAGAAGTAGTCTGATTGATTCAAGCCTTGCTACTGGTGCAAAGGTTTCATCAAAGTCTACTCCCTCAATTTGTGTGTATCCTTGAGCTACAATTCTAGCTTTGTTCTTTGTAACAACTCCCTGCTCATTTGACTTGTTCTTATACACCCATTTAGTGCCAATCACATTTATGTCATAAGGTCTAGGAACAAGATCCCACACTTCATTCCTTGTGAATTGACCTAATTCTTATTGCATAACACAAATCCAGTACTCATCAGTTAGAGCTTACTTGATGTTTTTAGGTTCTATTTTTGAGACAAAACAAGAACCTGAAATCACTTCTCTTGATCTAGTGCTTACACCTCTGTTGGGATCCCCAATTATCAAATCTTTGGGATGATCCTTCTGGATTCTGATGGAGGGAGGTTTGCTGGATTGTTCTGTCCTTGAATCAGTTTGAGTGAAGTCAGGATGATCACTCTTTTCTTCAGCTTCAGTTTGGATGTCAACAGATGTTCCAATATCTTCTGTAACATCTGCAGGGGCATCATCAATTATTACATTTATGGACTCCATGATAACCTTGGTTCTAGAGTTAAATACTCTATAGGCTCTGTTGTTTATAGAGTATCCAAGGAAAATCCCTTCATCACTTTTAGGATCCATTTTTCTTCTTTGCTCCCTATCAGCCAGAATATAACAATTACTTCTAAACACATGGAAGTACTTAACTGTGGGTTTTCTGCCCTTCCAGACTTCATAGATTGTGGACAAGGTTCCTTTCCTTAGAGTGACTCTATTATGAATGTAACAAGTTGTGTTCATAGCTTCAGCCCAGAAGTACAATGGTAACTTTTTAGCATGGATCATAGCTCTTGCTGATTCTTGGATAGTTCTATTCTTCCTCTCAACAATCCCATTCTGTTGAGGAGTGATTGGTGAAGAGTATTCATGATTGATTCCTTCTAAAGAACAGAAATCTAAGAATTTTTGGTTCTCACACTCCTTTCCATGGTCACTTCTTATTCTGACCACACAGCTGGCTTTTTCTCTTTGTATTCTTTGGCATAAATCTTTGAATACATCAAATACATCATACTTTTCTTTGATAAAATTTATCCATGTATACCTTGAAAAATCATCAACCACCACATAGGCATACCTCTTACCACCAAGACTCTCAACCTGCATAGGTCCCATAAGATCCATATGCAATAATTCCAAAACTTTGGAAGTTGTCAGATGTTGGAGCTTTGGATGGGACATCTTGGTTTGCTTTCCTATTTGACATTCACCACATATTTTGCCATCATCAATCTTCAGTTTAGGAATACCTCTCACAGCTTCCATAGATATGATTTTCTTTATGCCTCTGAAATGAAGATGACCCAGTCTTTGGTGCCATAGTTTCACTTCTTCTTCTATGGCTAAAGAGCAAGTTGAAGTGAGACTGAAGTCTTGAGGTTCCCACATATAACAGTTGTCTTTAGATCTTGCTCCTCTCATGACAAACTTCTGTTCTTTATTAGACACTATGCATTCATTTTTGGTAAAGTTTACACTGTAACCTTGATCACATAATTTACTTATGCTGATCAAGTTAGCAGTCAATCCTTTTACCAGCAGCACATCATCTAGTCTTGGTACATCTGGACAGTCCAAGGTCCCAACTCCCTTGATTTCTCCTTTAGCTCCATCTCCAAAGGTTACATATCTGGATGAATATGACTTTAAGTCTACTAGCAGATTCTTCAATCTAGTCATGTGTCTTGAACATCCACTGTCAAATTACCAGTCTTCTTTAGCTGATACTCTTAGAGATGTATGAGCTATATATGCAACACCCTTCTTTGACCATTTGTATTGAGGTTTCTTTTGATTCCTCTGCCCTGTGTAGTGTCCATTAGTAGAGCTCCAAGGTTGTTTGTTGAACTTGTTCCTGGGCATGTAGCTTTGATCAGCATGAAGACTAGCTTTAGGTACCCATTATTTCTTGATGACCTCTGTCTTCTGCTTAGGGGGTTGCTGATATATTTGATGTTGATGTCTATGCATCACTTTCTTGGTAACCTCTATCTTCTGCTTAGGAGGTTGCTGATACATCTGATTTGGATATCCATGCAACTTGTAGCAATGAGGTTTGATGTGTCCAAACCTTCCACAATGATGACATCTCCATCTTTGATACTTCTTCTTCATTATATTCTTTTCATGATGTTGAGACATCTGTTGGAACATTATGTTTGACTTTGTGTTCTTTTCATGATGTTGAAGCATCAGTTGGGACATCTTGTTTGACTGTATGGAATTTGAAGTAGTTTTGCTGGTGCTAGCTTCAACCTTATGAACTTTGTTAAATCCCAGTCCACTTCTATCCCCTGAATGCTTATTGTTGTTGAGAATAACATCCAGTGTGTTTGAGCTACTGTTCAGCATTCTAACAGATTTGGACATATGCTCTAACTTGTAGTTGAGAAGGCTTACTTCACTTTTCAAGGTATCAATGATCTCTAGATCACTTGTTTTTTCATCCTTTAGTGCCTCAATCTGCTTCTTCTGCTTTATACTCTCCATGCATATTTCAGTGCTCCTTTTAATCAGTTCTCTGTATGATTGCTCAAGCTCTTCAAAAGTAAGCTCCTCATCACTGCATTCACTTTCAGATTCACATAATCCAGGTAGAGCAGTGATATGCTTAGCTGATTCTTCTTCTGAATCACATCCTGAGTCTTCCTCAGACCAGGTTACAGAGAGACCTTTCTTCTGCCTTTTTAAATAGGTAGGACATTCATTTCTGATGTGTCCATATCCTTCACATCCATGGCATTTAATCCCTTTTTCTTGATTGGTCTTTTCATCATAATTTGACCTTCTATTAGCATCATAAGGTCTTTTATTCTCAGAAGAGTTTGAGTATCTTCCACTTGGTCTGGACTTGTCTTCCATCTTTCTGAGAATCTTTTTGAATTGTCTTCTAAGCATAGCAATGGTTTCTGATAAATTTTCTTCAGGTTCTGCTTCATTAATTTCTTCTTCTTTATCAGTATTTGACACCAAGGCTATGCTTTTGTTCTTCTTTACAATTGTGTCATTCATTCCCATCTCAAATGTTTGCAGGGAACCAATGAGCTCTTCAACCTTCATTGTGCATATGTCTTGAGCCTCTTCTATTGTTGTGACCTTCATGTCAAATCTTTTTGGCAAAGATCTGAGAATCTTTCTTACAAGCTTTTCATCAGTCATCTTTTCTCCCAAAGCACCAGAAGTATTGGCTATTTCTAAGATGTTCATGTAGAACTCATGAATTGTATCATCTTCCTTCATTCTCAAGTTTTCAAACTTGGTGGTGAGAAGTTGAAGTCTTGACATCTTCACCTTTGATGTTCCTTCATGAGTTGTTTTGAGAGTGTCCTAAACATCTTTGGCCAGCTCACAGTGATGCACAAGTCTGAAGATGTTCCTATCAATGCCATTGAATAAAGAATTTAAGGCCTTGGAATTGCCAAGTGCTGAATCTTCTTCCTCCTTACTCCATTCTTCTTCAGGTTTCAACACTTTCGCTCCATCTTTGTTGTCTTGGACAGGGTGCTCCCATCCATTGTTGACTGCTTTCCAGGCCCTATTGTCAAGTGATCTTAAGAATGTTACCATTCTTGGCTTCCAGTAGTCATAATTAGATCCATCCAATATAGGTAGTCTGTTTACAGATCCTACATCTCTGTCCATGTTTCCAGAATTTGCAGTCCCTAGATCTCACCCAGTTAAACAGGCAGGGTGCCTGCTCTGATGCCAATTGAAATTCTGTGATCAGGTACGTGATGTCGAATGAGATGTTTAAACACTTGAAGACTTGACTAAAACTTAAAGTGCAGGAAAATTAAATAACACAGGAAATTGTTAACCCAGTTCAGTGTATAACCACACTTACATCTGGGGGCTACCAAGCCAGGAAGGAAATCCAATATAAGTAATATTAATTATAGACTTAAACCACTCAGTTTAATCTTTCACTTAATATCTACCCAAGGCAATTTCTACCTAAGACACAACTTAGATATGAGTACCAACTCACTCCCCCTCAATCACACAGTGATATGTTTACAAGTTTAATAAAATTGAAGTCATACTTCAAACAAAACAACTTGATCTTACTTCACAGTTTCAATCAAGACACAAATAAACTTTTGCTTAAAAGCTCATAAAGTGATACACATAAAACAACCTGCTATTAAAACACAAACACCCTATTTAGTCTTCTTAATTTCGTACTCTATTCTGAGAGTTTCTGTTGCTTAAATAGGTGTTTGGATTTTGGGCTTTCTGTAGTTTATCCAATCCTGATACGCATGTTGCCATCAACTTGAATTAGGGTTTGTTACTTCTTTGATTCTAGGTGATTCAGTTCTTCTGAATATACTGAAGTCATATAACAAAACTCCCTACAGATGCGCCTTATTCTGTTTTATCCATTCATAAATAATTCCAGATATCTTCCCTGAATTCACTCAGTTCTGTTAATCATTAATTAATTCTGGTAGCAGGTTTGAGATGTCACAACATCTGGTGTGACATCCTGAAAACTGAACTTAATTCATTAACTGATACAATGTCATAACATCTGGTGTGACATCCTGTAAACTGAACTTACTTCATTAACTGATACAATGTCACAACATCTGGTATGACATTCTGAATTAAGTTCATTTACTTATACTCTGTTTGATAATGTCACAACATCTGATGTGACATCCTGAACTAAGTTCAACACTTCTTGTTGGTCAAAAATTCTGATAATTCTAAACATCTACAAGTATGAACTGAACTTTATTTTTGATGAATGAAAATGAGAAAAATGCAATAGTTTTGATAAATGAATTTATGAGACAACCTTGTATTTACCTCATAATTACCGGGTACGGGTATATCCTTGATGTGTCATGTAAACACCCCAAAATTGCCCTCACCCATTCACACCATGGCTTGTGATCATTTCATATGCATAAACACAATCATATCATCTCATATCTCATTTTTTATTCACTGCATAGTTTCTAAGTCATCTGCACCTAGGGTTTGTGATCTGAGCAGTCCAAGAGCCTCTTGAGCCACTCCCAAAGGCCATCAATCACTTCAAAGGGATCCATGAGTGTTCTTATATCATATTACATCCTCTCAAAGTCAAAAATGCAAAAGAATCACAAGAACTGGGATTGGTATGGATGCAGAGCCAAGTTTGACTGCACAGTTGACCTAAAATTAGGGTTTTGGTTTCAGAGGCCATAACTCCAAATTTTTTGGTCATTCTTGTTTCCATTGGTCTCTATATGGTATAGGGAGTGTGCATATCAATTTTCATGAAGAAATTCCATGGGGAAGTCATCTGATCAAGAGTTGACTTTTCAGACAAGTCAGTGTAAAATCAGGGCATCTGAGGCCCCCAATGACCCAACCAAGGGGTGATCTTCATCATTTTGAGTGTATATGATCTTTATTTGATCATGGAAGAAGGTTGAAGTTCACAAAATTCAAGAATTTGAAGTTTTTGCAAAGTTGACTTTTTAGGGCATAGTTGACTTTTAAGGAATTTGTCAATTTAGGTCACTTTTCAAACCTTACTTTTTGATCCAAAAATGCCTCAAATGGAAAAACTTTGGTCATGAAAGTTGTAGAATACATTTTTCCCTTTTCAAAAAGTACAAGAACATGACCTAATTCATTTTGGATCAAAAGTTATGGTGTGTCAAAGTTGGCAAAAATCACTAATTTTCAAGATATGCCTCAAATGAGAAACTTGCAATTTCATGTGTCAAGCATTCTTGTGACTTCTAATTGACATCAAACCATTACACAAGCATCATGTAAGTCCTAAAGTTCAGATTGGACCAAGAATTTCTCATGTTCATGACTTGTATAGCAAGATCTTTCCATATGAACCAAAAGATAACCAAGTTGCAAAACCATCATGATACTTCCTACCACTTGCTGCATTGGCCATTGAACCACCCTAGCCTCACTCACATACCATGCTGCGCCAGCCCCATGCTTGTACTAGCCTAGAACCAAGCCCATGCTTTCCTTACACCAAAGTGGACTTTTTGCAAAAGGTGACTTACCTATCACAGCAGGCCAGGTCACATCATCTGACCAATTGGAGTTGTTTATACTATCCATTTGCTAGCCATTTCACATAAGGAGCCAGCCTGAAACAAGCCCTAGCAAGACATACACAAACTCACCCCATTTTGCATTTCTCTTCGAATCTGTCTCCACAGCTCACAAACACAAGAACCAAATCCACTGATCAACTCACCTTGCTTCATTAAGCCAAAACCAGCAAGACTTAGGCCTGAACCAAGCAAGAACACCATTTCTCCATTTTCACTCCCAAGAGCAAAACCCTTCGAATCTGTTTCCACAAGCCATAAACACTCAAACAAATTCCACACATCAACTCACCTTGCTTCACTGACCAGAAACCAACCATTGTTTTGGCCTGAGACCCTCCATATCACAAACACGATTTTCACACTCCCTTGGTCAGAGCTTCTGCAAACTCACTCAAGAGGCTGTTTAAACTCCAACCAAGTATCCAAAGCTTCAAAGGGGGATCATTGGGACCTGTTTGAGCCAAAGAACTAGCCAGAAAGTGCCAGAGATCAAAGCTCCAGTTCAGGTGAGCTTCATGAACATTTTTTCCAGGAGCTCGTTTTTAAGTTCTTAAATGGTTCTCTATGTTCCACTGATCATGATGATATGTTTGGTTTCGAAAATCATTGAGTTTTGAGCATGTATGGTGTTCCTGAAATTTTTTGACCTAAACCCCTTTTTGCTTCGATTCAGCCTTATTATGTAAAATAAATGTGTTTTGGCTGTTGATTCTTACTCTATGATGTTTGGGGATGGATTCTGGGCAGAGAAATTAGGTTTTAGTGAGCTAGGGTGAGAGTTAGCCATTTTCAGGGAGGGTGCTGGCCGGAGAAGACGACCGGAAGTCTTCTCCGGCCGCCTGAAGGTCATTAATATGTAATTAGGGTTAGGGCTTCCAGTTTGAATTTCAGGCGTTGGACGAGTTGACTAAGTCTTTTCCCGCGCGCATCCAATGGCTCAGATCATGTCATTAGTTTAATTAGGTTTAATTTAACTAATTAATTAAGTTTAGCCCAGTTTGAATGTGGGCCACTAGATCTGGCGCGAAGTCAATGCTTCCAAGCCCAGAATGAATCCTGGCCTTCCAACCTGCATACTTCTGTTTATTTTGATTTTTATTTCATATTATTTCATTTAACTTCCATAATTTATTTAAAATAGCAAAAATTGCTTAAAAATTATGAAACTTTTTGTCAAGAGTTTCATTAATTTTTAAGACACAAAAATATTTTTATTTTCATTTTTAGCATCTAAAAAGTATTTTAAAATATTTAAAAGTTTATTTTTAATTTATTAATGAGAATTAATTTATTAAAAATACTTTTAGGTATTTAAAAATCACCAAAAAATTCATGAAATGTTCTAAGACATTTAGAAACATTGTCCAACCTTCAAACCAAATTTCTTTTTTGATCTTGATGCATTTTGAGAATTTTTCATTGAATTAAAATCATTTTTATGCATTAATTTGATCCAAAGTTCAAAAAATCATTTCTGCCTATCCATGAAGAGTTGGACATTGATTCTTTTTGCATTGCATTGTGTTTAGCATGTAGCTTGTAAGATTAATTTGGCATTTTTTGATCTTTCATTTTCCATTTGTTTGACATTTCTTTTGTTTGGAAACCCTAAAACCCTAGAAATCTTAAGAAAACCATAACTTGAACTTGGTTAGGAGTTGAGACTTCTCCTTTGGGCATTGGGTTAGTATAGGGTTAGGGGTCCTTTGAGTGGCATTTTCAATTTTTTATCTTAGGGTTTGCTTCTGATTTTGATTTTTGTTTGATGTATTGTTCATAAACCCTAGTTTGGGCTTTCATATGCACCCATCTTGCATTCTCTTGCACAACATGACTTGCCATGACATTCCAAGCATCCATTTGATTCATTTGACATCATAAGACATATTGAAAGCATGATTGATCATTGCATCATGTATTTGCCATGTTGTATGCCATGTGCACTTCATAACTTTTCATGTATGTCCATGCTTCCTAACTTGCTTCATTTGCATTCATGAACTTGTATGGTCATTTCCATGTGCTGCCTCATGTTTGTAGCATCTCATAGCATCATTAGCATCATGTAAATGCTTCTGGTTTTGTTTCTCATCATGTCATCTCATCCCATTTTGCATTGCATTGCATTTCTTTTCTAACCTTTCAGGTGGTAAGTGATTTTGAGAAGTGAATTTGCCTTCACTTCTCACAACTTTTCTTTTCATCTCTCTTGCATCCATGCTGCATTTTTATATGTGTTTGGGTTTGAGCTTGCTCATTCTTCTTCTTCCCACTTTCTTTCCTCAAGTGGCTTGACTTCTTGAATGAAGCAAGTTGCTTTGCTTCTCTTGATCCTTTCATCTGCTTCCTGGTGGTTCCATTGAAGATCTTTCTTGTTTAACCTCACAAACCTTAGGAACAACCAAGCATGACAATGATTAGGGTTTTGATTAGTCTCCCCTCTTAGTTTTACCTTTGTATCTTCTTTGAGTCTTCTCTTCTCATCTCATAATCAGGGACTAAACCCTAAAGGCTTTAAGGCTTTGTGATTAAGCTTATGCCTGCATCCTTCTATTAGGATGGAGTGTATAACTTTAATCCTAAGTGTTAAACCCTTAATGTGTTTAACTCTCTTAATCAATTCACTTAATAACCATCAAGACATCACACTTGTAACTTGGGCCTTGCATTAGGGTTCTAATTCTTCCTTAATTGGTTAAGAAGGACTAACCCTAGTGTTAATGGACAAGTCCCCCTCAAGTTGTCTTACAAATCATAAAATCCACTTCATAATCATACCATTAAATAAAATCCACTTAATCAAAGGCTTGTTTTGTCATGAGTTTAATCCCTAATCATGGATTAAGTTGAGGAGCTTTCCTCAGCTTAAACATTCTCATCTATTATCCTTCTATTAGGATGGTGTAATGAGTCTGTTTAATCCTTGATTATGGCTTAACCTCATTACTCAACACTAAACAAAAACACCAAAAACATCTAAATAATCACAAGTAGGTTAATGATCTTAATCCTACATCAAAGGTGTTTAAGTGTGAGAATCTGACTTCACACTTAAGGTACTCTCATTACCCCTAATCAGAGGGAAGATGTGATGAGTTTACTAACCCATTGGTTTAGGCTTAAACTCATTAACTTATGACAAACTCTCAAAAGCAATAAAAGATTGAAAACTCAAAAACAAACAATAATCGTCTCCTCCGGGATTCTTTTCTCATCTCATTCACTCACAAACGAGAACTTGCTTCTTCCGTCTAGTGCAAGACAGTTTGCACCTGAGCCAGACAGGTCATACACTTGAGCATAGGCAAGCAAGCAGTTCACAAGTCAATTCACCTTTCAGTCTCTTTGAGTCGAACTACGGTGTTCTGACTTCCTCATTGCACGAGAGGATACGTAGGCATAACTTAACAGTTATCGAACAAAAGTCTCTGTATATTCCCCCTCTTTCCAGCATCATTCTCTTAGCCTCATGATCATGAGCATACTCTTTCCTTACACTGACACTTCACTTATTACACTTCACTTCTTTTACACTGACACCTGTACATCGTTTTTCCAGCTCTTTATACACAAATTGCACTGACACTACCCCTTTAAAACACAAATCTCTTAAGCGTGGATCCCGTCGAGTACGGCGGACAATCTGGGTGCTAATACCTTCCCAGGTTGTAACCAACCCCCTTTCTCAGTCTCTCTGGTTCGCAACCGTCTTATCCATCTCTTTCTAGGTCTATGCAGCATTACCTTTCCCTCGGGATAAAAATGCCTAGCTGGCGACTCTATTCATCTCCAGTGAGTTCACGGTTGTGTGTTCTCATTGTCCCTCTCGCCGACCGTTCGCGTCTGTACCCTATTTGACCCGGCTTCATTTAGTGGGAGCGACAACTTGGCGACTCTGCTGGGGAGCCTTATACTGTAACCAGGGCTTCTGGTTCTTTTTGTGGGTTCCTCCTAGCGCTTGATTGATTTGTGCTTACTGGGGTGTTATGTGCTTATTTGTGTTGGTATATTTGTATTTATTTTTGCTTTATGTACAGTTGTTTACTGCTTTCTTTATAGCTTTGCATTATATCATATTGTCATACGGTGTTGCTGGCTGGATCTGTTTGTTTGCTTTGGTGGGTGGGTGTTCTATTGAGAGTTTAAGGTCCTATACCTGGGACCTGAGTGACACCTAGGCTAGAGTGAATCATATTATTTCCCATTCCATCTCGGTCTGGTGCGGGAATATGAAACACGGTTCAGATATGGGTTTCTTCTTGAGAACTCTGTGTTGCAGATTTCCTGCAATGCTAGGGCTATCTGGGAAGCCTGCTAAGTCTGGATGACCTTTTAGTATTGAGCTTCAGAAACTGAGGTGAATTAGAGGAGGAACTTTTATGGTTATTGTAAACACTGTACCTCCGGGTTAGGAGTGTTTACACTTCTCATAACTGATCCAAGTCTGAGGATCCTTGTTTTAGAACACCACCTGTGAGGGGGTTGGGCTGTTTACAGGTTTGCAGGTACCTTGACCTCAGAATACCCTGTTACTTTGATTTGATTAAGAATACTCCATGTTGGAACAGTTCTTGTGATTCTAAACCCTGGACATGTGACTCTTTATTTGAGTCCCCCACCTTGGTTACTGGACTTATGGACCTCCATCTGGATTTCTTACACACATGGACTTATTTTAGAGCACTTGATCAGATCCAGCTCAGTCACAAACCCTTGCATATCATTTGCATACATAATCATTGCATCATATTGACATTTGCTTATTTGTGTTTCAGGGTATCCATCTTCATTTGGTTTTGGTTTTGACCCCATCTTCAGTATTGACCTATCTTCATCAGCGCTTGCTTCAGCTATCAGTTATCTACTTCAGCCAACCAGTAGCCCATTCTTCAGTATCAGCATCAGCACTTGTCTCTACTCAGTCTCAACATCATGGCACCTAAAAAGAGCAACATCACCTACCACTTCTTCCAGCCAGAGCTAGCAGACATCAGGAAGATTCAGACCCTGATCACTCCAGACCATATACCACTGTTCAGGGAACACCATGGAGATATACTTGATATGGTTATGGATCTGGACCCCTCACAGAGAAGCCTGATCCACACTTGCCTTCAGTTTTATGATCCCCCACTGAGATGTTTCACTTTTCAGGACTTTCAGCTGGGCCCCTTATTGGAAGAATACTCATCATTAGTTGGTATACCTATCAGGGGTGGAGTCCCTTTCAACCCTGAGATGGTCTTTCCTGGTAATGAAGAGGTAGCAAAGGCATTACATCTGGAACCAGTCCTGATTGGGCAGCATATGACTTCTAAGGCTGGAATCCCTGGCTTGCATCTGGATTTCTTGATCTCTCAAGCCACCTTGAAAGCTTCTTTAGGAGAGTGGAAAGCAGTCTGTGCTTTATTGGCCCTGAGCATATATGGGATTGTATTATTTGCAGATGAGCCTCAATTCATTAGTAAGAATGCAATCCATCTTTTCATCCTGAAGAACCCAGTGCCAACTTTATTAGGGGATCTCTACTATTCAGTGCATCAGAGGAATGAAAAGCAGAGGGGAAGATTAGTGAGGTGTTGTGCTCCTTTGTTCCATACTTGGCTTCTCAGGCATTTGCCCAGGACAAATGCATTTTTGAACCCTCATCAGCAGAGAAACTGGGCTGGAAGACTTACTACTCTAACTTCAGCTGATATCAGGTGGTGCACTCAAAGCACAAAAGGCAGGGATATCATCACCAGCTGTGGGCATTTTCCCAATGTGCCCCTAATAGGAGTTAAGGGTAGTATTAATTACAACCCTCTGCTGTTCAAAAGACAACTGGGCTATGCACTAGTCCACACTCCTAAGGCACAGGACTTGGTGGAGACTCTTTATTGTGAGAACAAGCTTAATCTGGCTATTGTCAGGCAGGCAGCCTGGGCCTGGGACAATGTGCAGACTAAAGGGATAACTATTCTTGGAAGATGCAATAATGTAGCCTCTGCCCAGTACTATGATTGGTCCCATGCCAGGGCTCAATTCTCTGGGATGCCCTTTACTATAGAGGATATGCCTGGGCCTTCCACAACACCACCTCCAGCAACTGTCAGCTTAGAGGAGTTTGAGAAATTGAAAGAGAGAAATGAGAAGTTGACTCAAGCTCTACAGAAGACCCTCTGGGAGAGGAGTGATGGCAGACTGGATATTTAGAGGTTGGAGAAGTTGAAAGTGGAACATCTGGCTAGAATTGAGAAGTCTGAAGAGTACATTAAGAAGTCTAGGGCTGGAGAACAAATCCTGAAGAATGCTTGCAAAGAAGCCCAATTCCAGAAAGCCAGGACAGACTTGTATCTGAAGGAGAGTCAGGCTAGGTGGGTCAGGATCACCGAGGCTCGTACTCTGGAGGACAAGAGGGTCCAAGACAAGATAGAGCAGATGGAAGCTAGTGCAAAAGAGCAACAAGAAGCCCTGGCAGCAGCCCAGAGGGAGATATCAGAGCTAAAGATCAGAGCTGGAGTGAAGAGGTCTAAGGACCAAAGTCAACACAAGAAGCTAACTGCAGCTGTTACTACCAGGAATCTCCTTATCAGGAACCTCACGGAGCGTCCGGCTGATCCTGTGACCGAAGCACTTCTCAAGGAAGTTCGGGAGGATGAGTTTGGTCTTGGTGTTTGACCATTTGCTTGTTGTTGCTTTTATTCCATGTATTTTGATTTTTTTCTTGTAATGTATTTTGACCCCTCAGAGGGCTTGTATTTGTAAACAAACTATGTACCATTTGCCTTTTGTAATATATGTATTTAGTTTGTTCCATCCGAGTTTACTCCGAAAGCAACATCAACAGCATCTTCAAGGGTCTGGAAGGGTCAAAACTGAATGCCAAGCCAGATACCCTGAAAACAAATAAGCATACTGCATTGCATGCTAACCTTTTGTTTGTTTTGTAGGTTTTTGTTTTGTTGTTGCTAACTCTGTTGTGATGTTCAGGAACTATTGCTCGACGCCGAGTATTTCCCCTCAACCGTCCGCATCGATATCCAACCCGTAACAATCTTCCGGGCATACAGATGGATCAGATGCAGCAGGACCTTACTGAGGTCAGGAACCAAATGACCAACGAGAGGTTGGAAATGAGGAACCAAATGACACAGTTTATGGAAGTAATGAACAACATGGCCCAAAGCCAGGAGAGGCTCAGAGCACTGGTGGAAGGGAGAAATCAGGAAGATCATCAGCCGGGGACTGCTGGGACTAGCAACAATGAAAGAGTCCAACCTCATGTCAATCCCCCAGTCTTTGGACCCCACCTCCATCCAGAGGCCAACATTCCTGTCAATATACAAGGGACTGCCACAGCAGGGAGGGTACTGCAAGAAGACCCTCAAGAAGACCAGTTCACAGTAATGGGAGTCGGGGAAGAAGCTTATGATAGAAGGTTGGATGAGATAGCTGAGAAATTAAGATCCTTAGAGTCTCAAAACTCTTTGGGTTTTGATGTTATGGATATGGGCTTGGTAGACGGGGTCAGGATTCCCCACAAGTTTAAGTCGCCATGTTTTGAGAAGTATAATGGGACTTCCTGTCCCCGAACCCATCTACAATCTTTTCTCGGGAGGCTAAAGGCCTATACCATGGACGAGAAGCTGTGGATGTTCTATTTTGAGGATAGCTTGACTGGAGCTTCGAGGGAATGGTATTCCCATCTGACAAGAGCGACTATTAGATGCTGGAAGGACCTGGCAGAGGCCTTCATCAGACAATATCAGTATAATCTGGATATGGCACCCAACAGGACCCTCCTGATGGGAATGTCACAATCATCTAGAGAGAGCTTCCGAGAGTATGCTCAAAGATGGAGACAGCTTGCTGCTGTTGTCCAGCCACCTATGTCAGAAAGGGAGATGGCTGATATGTTCATGAACACCCTTCAGGGGACTTACATTGATAGGCTAGTTGCCTTCTCATCTACCAGCTTTGCAGATGTAGTCATAGCAGGGGAGAGAATTGAAAGCCTATTGAAGATGGGAAAGATCTCAGACAACAGTGCAAGCTCATCCAGTAATGCAAGAAAGCCTTTTACAGGCCCAAGAAGGATTGGTGAGACTAATGCCATCCACACCAACAGGGGAAGGCCCCAATATGTGCATAGATCTGTGGCAGCAGTCACCATTCCCGCTCCAGCTCATCCACAACCAGCTTATCAGCCTCCGCAACAAAGCTATCAGCAACAACCTCAGTACCATCAACAAAATCAGTATCCTCCGAGAAATTACAACAACAGCAACACCAACAACAATAACCAGCAAAGGCCATTCCAGCAGAGGCCATCTCAAGCCAACAGGGTGATCGATCCGATCCCTATGCCATATGCTACATTGCTGCCACAACTCCTGAAACTCAACCTAGTTGAGCTAAGGACATTGGCACCTCCAGATCCCAACAGTCTACCCAGGAATTACGACTCCAACGCCAGATGTGCTTTTCATTCGAATGCACCTGGCCATAGTACAGAAAAGTGCAGAGCCTTGCACATGAAGGTACAAGACCTGGTAGACTCTAAGGCCCTGAATTTCGCACCACCACCCAATGTCAACAAAAATCCTATGCCAAACCATGGTGGTCCCAGAATCAACGCTATTGAAGAAGACAAGTCGTCTTATTTAATAACCAGTGTGGGTTAGATTCGGACACCGTTGGTGGAGATTAAGGCTCAGCTCCTCGAATGTCAAATGTTCCCGGGGTGTGAGTTAGGGTGTGCTTACTGCAATATTTCAGTAAATGGGTGCGATAACCTGAGGAATGGCATAGATGGTCTTATTCAGAGTGGCCAACTTCAGATCACCACATCATTTCCAACAAATCCAGCAATCTCATCAGCAACAGTTCCTGTAGCTCCTACAACTGCAACAACCATTGTTCCCGACAATTCTTCGGCTTCATCAACAAGTACTTCATCTATCATCTCAACTGATCAGTTATCAACAAATTTTTCTTCTACAACTTCAGCACCACTCCAATTTGAATCTCCTACAACAACAACATCCATCCTTCCGACAATATCTCCTACAACTCCAGCAACAAACTCTGAAGATGTCTCAACCGTCACAATATTTTATGATCCTGAAAACAACTCTGCCTACAACTCAGAAAGTGCTGCTCCCATCAGAGCACCAGTCACAATTTATTATGATCCACAAACTATCACAGTTCCTTCTGCAACTGTCATCAGTCCAGTCACTGTCACAGTACCTGGACCAGTACCTTATGAAAGCAGTAGGGCCATCCCTTGGCACTACGGCTCTGACGTATACTGCGAAGGAAAGAGAATCACTCTTGATACATCAACACCTGCACCACAAATAGACAATGTGGGAGGAGGCGGAGGCTTCACTCGAAGCGGACGTCTCTTTGCTCCACAAATTCAAAGACCCACTGCCGAAGCAGAAGCTGCTGCCAAGGCAAAAGGAAAGAGCCCGGTGCAGGAAGATCAAGCTGTTAAGGAAGCTTTGAAAACACCATTCGATCAAGAAGTTGATGAGTTTATGAGAATCATCAAAAAGAGTGATTACAAAATAGTGGATCAGCTTCACCAGACGCCATCCAAGATCTCTATCCTATCACTGCTTATGTGCTCCGAAGCCCATCGGAATGCATTACTCAAAGTCTTGCACGCAGCTTACGTGCCTGAAGAGATCACCGTCAATCAGTTGGAAACCTTGGTTGGAAATGTTACTGCTAGCAATGGGCTAGGGTTCACCAATACTGACTTGACAACGGAAGGCCGCAACCATAACAAGGCCTTGCACATCACCATGGAATGTAAAGGCGCAGTCCTTTCCCATGTGCTGGTAGACACAGGATCATCCCTTAATGTCTTACCGAAAAAGGCCCTGGTGAAGCTAGAGTATGAAGGATTAGCATTGCGTCCCAGTAACCTGGTAGTAAGAGCCTTCGATGGTTCTAAGAGATCGGTTCTGGGAGAGATTGAGCTACCTGTGACAATTGGCCCACAAACCTTTAAAACGATCTTCTATGTGATGGACATTCAGCCTGCCTACAGCTGTTTGTTAGGTAGACCATGGATTCATGCCGCTGGCGCAGTAACGTCTACCCTTCACCAGAAGTTAAAATTTGAGTGGGAAGGCCAAGTTGTTACTATCTGTGGGGAGGAGGATATATTTGTCAGCCATCTGGCTACTTATAAGTATATTGAGATGGATGGGGAGATCCATGAAACAATGAGCCAAGGGTTTGAGGCCCTGAATGTTAATGAAGCATCTGCTGTATCTGGAGTCTCCATGTCATCTTACCAACAAGCCCGGAAGGTTGTTGAGGAAGGAACTGCCCAAGGCTGGGGCAAGGTTTTATCTGTGGAGGAGAAGAAAGACAAATTTGGGTTGGGTTACAGACCAACTCAACAACATCAAGCAAAGGCTGCTGAGAAGCCCGGTTTTGTCAGTGGGGGGATGCTCACCCCTGATGCTATCAACAATTTGGAAGACGAGCTGGAAGAGGAGCGCAATCTGGAGAATTGGATTCGTCCAAAGATCCCGGGGAGCAGTATCTCAAACTGGTCTTCCCAGGAAATTATAAAAGTTACTCATGCAGAGTAATTATTATTTCCTGTATTTTTATAGCATGCATCAAAGTCTTGCATCTTGCCCAAGATGACAAGACTCATTTTGTAATCGGGCCATCTGTACTTTTTGTGCAAACAAGATTAATCAATGAAATATCAGACATCTTTTTGCAAATGAGTCTTTTTCCTTTTCGTTCACTGTTTTTCTATTTTTCTTTTTGTACAAAAAATAAATGGCGATGTTTTCAAAATGATAACTTCATTTCACCTTTTTTAAACAAGATTAAAATCAATCACTAAAATGAACAAACTGAACCCTTGCAGAGAGTGCCTTCCTGACAGCACCGACAACAGCACGGCTATGACTTCGTATGACTTTGACAATCCGATCAATCAAAATGATGAAGGGGTTGAAGAAGAATATGAGCTTCCTGAAGAGCTAGCCAGGTTGTTAAGACAAGAGGAAAAGGTTATTACTCCTCACCAGGAGGAGGTTGAAGTGATTAATCTTGGTACAGATGAAGACGTGAAAGAGGTTAAAATCGGGGCCTGCCTGCAAGACTCAGTGAAGAGACAACTGATTGATCTGCTTCAAGAATATGTGGATGTGTTTGCTTGGTCGTATCAAGATATGCCAGGGTTGGACACCGACATTATCGTGCACAAGCTGCCTTTGAGAGAAGAGTGCCCACCGGTCAAACAGAAGTTGCGCCGTACTCACCCAGACATGGCTATGAAGATCAAGGAAGAGGTACAAAAGCAGTGGGACGCCGGGTTCCTTGCTGTAACTAGCTACCCGCCGTGGGTTGCTAACATAGTACCTGTGCCTAAGAAAGATGGTAAGGTAAGGATGTGTGTTGACTACCGGGATCTGAACAGAGCCAGCCCAAAAGATGACTTCCCATTACCTCACATTGATGTATTGGTGGATAACACGGCTCAGTTCTCGGTATTCTCCTTCATGGACGAATTTTCAGGATATAATCAGATCAAGATGTCACCTGAAGACATGGAGAAGACAACATTCATTACACCTTGGGGCACGTTCTGTTACAAGGTAATGCCATTCGGACTGAAGAATGCTGGTGCAACATATCAACGGGCTATGGTGACATTATTCCACGATATGATCCATAAAGAAATAGAATGTTATGTGGATGACATGATTGCCAAGTCCCTTACTGAAGAAGACCACCTGGTGAATCTGCTGAAGCTGTTTAAGCGTCTGAGGAAGTACCAATTGAAGTTAAACCCCAACAAATGCACATTCGGGGTACGATCCGGTAAGTTGCTGGGCTTTATTGTAAGCGAGAAAGGGATTGAAGTTGACCCTGATAAAGTCAAAGCTATTCAAGAGATGCCTGCACCGAAAACAGAGAAAGAAGTTCGAGGGTTCTTAGGTCGATTGAACTACATCTCACGGTTCATATCTCACCTCACAGCAACCTGTGAGCCTTTGTTCAAGCTGTTAAGAAAGGAACAGACGGTCAGGTGGAATGAAGAATGCCAAAGGGCTTTTGACAAGATCAAGGAGTACTTACAAGAGCCTCCAATCCTTATGCCTCCAGTTGAAGGAAGACCTCTAATAATGTACTTGACAGTATTAGAAGAGTCAATGGGGTGTGTGCTGGGCCAACATGACGAGTCTGGTCGAAAAGAGTATGCAATATACTACCTAAGCAAAAAGTTTACCGACTGTGAACAACGTTATTCACTGCTCGAGAAAACTTGCTGTGCTTTAGCGTGGGCTGCTCGCCGACTGAGACAGTATATGTTGACCCACACTACTCTATTAATTTCAAAGATGGACCTAGTTAAGTACATATTTGAGAAGCCAGCTCTCACCGGACGGGTTGCAAGATGGCAAATGATTCTCACAGAATACGACATCCAGTACACCTCTCAGAAAGCCATCAAGGGCAGTGTACTATCTGAATATCTTGCTGAGCAACCTATTGATGACTACCAGCCTATGAGATTTGACTTTCCTGATGAAGACATCATGTTCATAAAATCAAAAGATCATGAAGAGCCTATTCACACTGAAGGGCCCGACCCAGAAGAAGAATGGATTATGATGTTTGATGGGGCTGTTAATATGAATGGTCATGGTGTTGGTGCAGTACTCATTACGCCTAAAGGAGTTCACATGCCTTTCTCGGCAAAACTCACTTTCAACTGCACTAACAACGAAGCTGAATACGAAGCTTGCATTATGGGCCTTGAGGAAGCCATTGACCTCAGGATCAAGACATTGACTGTATTCGGAGATTCAGCTCTGGTAGTTAATCAAACCAACGGAAAATGGTACACCCACCAGGATCATCTGATACCTTACAGGGATTATACAAGGAGGTTATTGACTTTCTTCACAACAGTCAAGCTTGAGTATATCCCTCGGGACGAGAATCAGTTCGCAGATGCTCTTGCTACCATTTCATCCATGATCAAAGTTCAAGCTGCCAACTTTGTACCTCAGATTTCAGTGTCCAGACTCGATAGACCAGCATATGTATTTGCAGCAGATGTTGTCAAAGATGATAAGCCTTGGTTCCATGACATTAAATGCTTCTTGGAGGATCAAACATACCCACCTGGGGCATCTTCCAATGATAATAAGACTTTGAGAAGGCTTGTTGTTAGTTTCTTTCTGAACGCTGATGGGTCTTTATACAAAAGGAACTTTGATATGGTACTCCTCAGATGTGTTGATGAGACAGAAGCAGACTTGTTGATGCACGAGGTGCACGAAGGATCATTTGGTACCCATGCTGGAGGACATGCCATGGCTAAGAAACTGCTAAGATCAAGTTATTACTGGATCACAATGGATATGCCGACTGTTGCGCCTACGCCAGAAAATGCCATAAATGCCAGATTTATGCAGATAAGGTGCATGTGCCTCCAAATCCTCTAAACGTGATGTCTTCACCATGGCCCTTTGCCATGTGGGGCATTGATATGATCGGCAAGATTGAACCAACTGCTTCAAACGGCCACAGATTCATCCTGGTTGCCATTGATTATTTCACCAAGTGGGTCGAAGCAGCTTCCTATGCCAATGTTACAAGACAAGTGGTAGCCAGATTTCTGAAGAGAGATATCATCTGTCGATATGGAGTTCCCGAGCGAATCATTACTGATAATGGTTCCAACTTGAACAACAAAATGATGGCAGAGCTGTGCCGGGACTTCAAGATCCAACACCACAATTCTTCTCCTTACAGGCCAAAGATGAACGGCGCTGTTGAGGCAGCTAATAAGAATATCAAGAAGATTGTGCAGAAGATGGTAGTCACCTACAAAGACTGGCATGAAATGCTACCTTTTGCCTTGCATGGGTACCGCACGTCAATCAGAACATCCACTGGGGCAACACCGTATCAACTTGTGTATGGTATTTAGGCAGTCCTACCAGTTGAAGTTGAATTACCCTCTCTACGGGTACTGATGGATGTTAAACTGAACGAAGCAGAGTGGGTTAGGTCCCGATACGAGCAACTGAGTCTGATTGAAGAGAAAAGATTGGCTGCAATCTGTCATGGGCAGCTGTATCAGAAAAGAATGAAGAAAGCCTTCGATCAGAAAGTCAGGAACCGAGAGTACCAAGTAGGAGATCTTGTGCTGAAAAGAATCCTCCCTCCTCATACAGACCACAGGGGCAAATGGACTCCAAATTATGAAGGACCATTTGTGGTAAAGAAAGTTTTTTCCGGTGGAGCACTGATGCTCAGCACCATGGATGGTGAAGACTTCCCGTCCCCTGTGAATTCAGATGCAGTTAAAAAATACTTCGCATAAAACGACCCGCTGGACATAAAAACAGAATGTAAGTCCAGGCAAAAATAGGGCATCCCGGCGAGTCAAAAACAGAATAAAAGACTCGGGCAAAAGTAAGGGAAAATAAATAAAAAATGTGTACACCCGCTGAGTTGAAAAGCCGCATTGGACAACTCAGGCAAAAATGGGTATCCCGATGGATTGAAAACCCGAAAGGGCGATCCATGCAAAATAAGGGAATAAGCGAACAACTGCATTCTGAATTCGTCTGTATCGCCTACAACCTGTTAAGCTTCGAAAGGATCAAGCTTCAATCAGAATCAGCCTTCTTCAGAAAGCAAGACGAGAAGAACGTAAAAAGTCATACGAGTCATAGCAGAAGAGGAAGCTCCTTAAAGCGTCGTCAACATCGCCAGCACTTTGTTTCTCAATTTGTAACAGTCTCTTCATTTTAGGAGATTTGTTTCTTTGACTGTATCTTGCCAATTCAGGGCACATGAATTAATAAAATCGGATTTTCCAGTCATGTCTCGTCTTATACATTTTTATTTGCAAAGGATGTCTGATGTCTCTAAAAACTGATTGCATAAGTACAGATATTTTTCTTCAAAAACACATGCTTACAGGGAATATACTTACTCTCGAAAGTGCTTGACTCCTATGGCGGAATCCAGTAAAAGATACCTCGGGACCATTTGTGCGTTTCCTTATATTTGCAGGATTGCAGGTATCCAGAACGCAACTTGGGGCATGCAAGTTACATCTCAGCAAGCTGGCAAATCAACACTCACTCTTGGCACCAGAGGTGTTTTCTCCCCAGCTGAGTTGCCAACAACTTTCCCCAGCCAGTTGCCACTTGTCAATTTCCCCAGCTGTAGTGTCAATCATTCTTCCTCAGCAGAATGCAGAAGTCAGGGAATCATCTCCCCTCAGAATCCTCAGCCTCTATTCAGAAGAGCAACGCATGAAGGAGTCACAACAGAGTACAGAAAGCTTCTACAAACCCCAGCTGGGTCCTATATTACAAGGATATGTCGATCAGTGACCTATATCCCCATGCAGATGCATCTCATCAGATCTACCAATGATCTCATCCCCAGCTGGGATGTCCACTTCAAACAGATCGACCAGTGATCTTCGCGGCATTGGGATCCGAATCCCGGTTTGGTATCTTTGCATAACCATGGCATTCGCATCATATCCACCCACAAAGCGTAGCATTCCATCTAATACGGAGCATTACGGCAAAAATCAAACACATAGCATAATCATAAGCCATGTTGTGAATCGGACTCTTGTGAATAATAACCATTCATCAATACACAGAAACTGTCCCCACCAGAGTCCCAGCAAAAGCAGTTGCCTCACAATTCACAAACACCAGTTGACACCCGTCCGTGTCATCACTCCCCAGTAAAGTCGCCTGAATATCCTTTACAAACAAGATCACCCGTATTACAGATATGTCCTGACACCCGTCCGTGTCATACCCCAGTAGAAAGCCAAAGACATCCTCTTTGCACTCACCTATACTTGTATATACAATTCCTTGACACCCGTCCGTGTCATATCCCCAGCGCAGTCGCTTACACTTTTACAGCCCATATACTTGTTGATATCATACTTTTCTCCTTTTGACACTCGTACGTGTCACCCTCCCCAGCAGATAAAAACTCATCCATACAAAACTCATACTCACTACTCATGTTACACTTATACAGATACTCGTCCGTATCTTGTACATACCACTTATATATCCCCACAGATTCGGCATTGGTCCATGTTCTTTGTTAACCAGTTGATACTCGTCCGTACCATCATCTCAGAATATGCATCAAATGTTTGTTTCTACATGATACTCGTCCGTATCATAGTCTTAAGGATGCTCGTCCGCATCTTTAATCCATACACCGTGTCAAACACTTTTGTCCTCTTGAATATAGATACTCGTCTGTGTCTACTATTCCCCAGAAGAGTCCCCTCAGATTCAACACTCGTCCGTGTTCGTTGTTAACCCGTTGATACTCGTCCGTATCATCATCTCTGAACATGTGTCAGTTTGTTTCTACCCGATACTCGTCCGTATCGCAGTCTTAAGGATGCTCGTCCGCATCCTTAATCTATACGCAACGTCAAAACACTTATACCTTTTGTTTCTTGGATATAAACACTCGTCCGTGTTTACTATTCCCTAGTAGATCGCCAAGTAAGCAAATTTTCCTTTTTATCTGACACTCGTCCTGTGTCATGATAAACCTTGAGAGCAGCCGTACCCTGCTAGGTGGTCGTCCTCCACCTCTTGATGGTCGTCCTCCATCATGCTCATCCGATGGCCGTCCCCATCGTTGATTTTTAGCAGCCGTCCCCTGCTAGGTGGTCGTCCTCCACCTCTTGATGATCGTCCTTCATCATTTTATCCAATGGCCGTCCCCATTGTTGATTTTTGGTTATCTGGCACTCGTCCTGTGTCATGAGAAACCTCGAGAGCAGCCGTCCCCTGCTAGGTGGTCGTCCTCCACCTCTTGATGGTCGTCCTCCATCATGCTCGTCCGATGGCCGTCCCCATCGTTGACCTTTTATCCGATGGCCGTCCCCATCGTTGATATTTTTGGCAGCCGTACCCTGCCAGGTGGTCGTCCTCCGCTTAAGATGACCGTCCCTCATCTTAACCCCAACAGAGCAGCCGTCCCCTGCTAGGTGATCGTCCTTCACCTTTGATGACCGTACCTCATCATCTGTTTATTTCATTTATTCTTTAACCCGATGGCCGTCCCCGTCGTGGTCCCTTTCCTTTTTAGCCCGATGGCTGTCCCCATCGTTGGTTACTTTGCTTTAAGAACTTGATGGCCGTCGCCATCATAATCTTATTTTTTCCAGCTAGTCGGCCGTCCCCGTCTTGGCTTTACCTTTTATCCCCAGCATGTCGGCCGTCCCCGTCATTGCTATTTACCCAGCAGTCGTCCTCTGCTCGACGGTCGTCCTCCGTCGCCCACACTTTACAATATACTTTATTTTTCTTTTACAATCTATATCCCTTTTCTTCTTCATTCTGTGAGTGCAAATTTTGGACTGTCTTTGGTATTCAACCACAAGTTATCTTGTTTGCCTGATAAGCCGTCGCTTACATCCTGCACAGCTAACTCATGTTTGAATAGGGGCAGCTGTAAACACCCCAAATTTGCCCTCACCCATTCACACCATGGCTTGTGATCATTTCATATGCATAAACACAATCATATCATCTCATATCTCATTTTTGATTCACTGCATAGTTTCTAAGTCATCTGCACCTAGGGTTTGTGATCTGAGCAGTCCAAGAGCCTCTTGAGCCACTCCCAAAGGCCATCAATCACTTCAAAGGGATCCATGAGTGTTCTTATATCATATTACATCCTCTCAAAGTCAAAAATGCAAAAGAATCACAAGAACTGGGATTGGTATGGATGCAGAGCCAAGTTTGACTGCACAGTTGACCTAAAATTAGGGTTTTGGTTTCAGAGGCCATAACTCCAAATTTTTTGGTCATTCTTGTTTGCATTGGTCTCTATATGGTATAGGGAGTGTGCATATCAATTTTCATGAAGAAATTCCATGGGGAAGTCATCTGATCAAGAGTTGACTTTTCAGACAAGTCAGTGTAAAATCAGGGCATCTGAGGCCCCCAATGACCCAACCAAGGGGTGATCTTCATCATTTTGAGTGTATATGATCTTTATTTGATCATGGAAGAAGGTTGAAGTTCACAAAATTCAAGAATTTGAAGTTTTTGCAAAGTTGACTTTTTTAGGGCATAGTTGACTTTTAAGGAATTTGTCAATTTAGGTCACTTTTCAAACCTTACTTTTTGATCCAAAAATGCCTCAAATGGAAAAACTTTGGTCATGAAAGTTGTAGAATACATTTTTCCCTTTTCAAAAAGTACAAGAACATGACCTAATTCATTTTGGATCAAAAGTTATGGTGTGTCAAAGTTGGCAAAAATCACTAATTTTCAAGATATGCCTCAAATGAGAAACTTGCAATTTCATGTGTCAAGCATTCTTGTGACTTCTAATTGACATCAAACCATTACACAAGCATCATGTAAGTCCTAAAGTTCAGATTGGACCAAGAATTTCTCATGTTCATGACTTGTATAGCAAGATCTTTCCATATGAACCAAAAGATAACCAAGTTGCAAAACCATCATGATACTTCCTACCACTTGCTGCATTGGCCATTGAACCACCCTAGCCTCACTCACATACCATGCTGCGCCAGCCCCATGCTTGTACTAGCCTAGAACCAAGCCCATGCTTTCCTTACACCAAAGTGGACTTTTTGCAAAAGGTGACTTACCTATCACAGCAGGCCAGGTCACATCATCTGACCAATTGGAGTTGTTTATACTATCCATTTGCTAGCCATTTCACATAAGGAGCCAGCCTGAAACAAGCCCTAGCAAGACATACACAAACTTACCCCATTTTGCATTTCTCTTCGAATCTGTCTCCACAACTCATAAACACAAGAACCAAATCCACTGATCAACTCACCTTGCTTCATTAAGCCAAAACCAGCAAGACTTAGGCCTGAACCAAGCAAGAACACCATTTCTCCATTTTCACTCCCAAGAGCAAAACCCTTCGAATCTGTTTCCACAAGCCATAAACACTCAAACAAATTCCACACATCAACTCACCTTGCTTCACTGACCAGAAACCAACCATTGTTTTGGCCTGAGACCCTCCATATCACAAACACGATTTTCACACTCCCTTGGTCAGAGCTTCTGCAAACTCACTCAAGAGGCTGTTTAAACTCCAACCAAGTATCCAAAGCTTCAAAGGGGGATCATTGGGACCTGTTTGAGCCAAAGAACTAGCCAGAAAGTGCCAGAGATCAAAGCTCCAGTTCAGGTGAGCTTCATGAACATTTTTTCCAGGAGCTCGTTTTTAAGTTCTTAAATGGTTCTCTATGTTCCACTGATCATGATGATATGTTTGGTTTCGAAAATCATTGAGTTTTGAGCATGTATGGTGTTCCTGAAATTTTTTGACCTAAACCCCTTTTTGCTTCGATTCAGCCTTATTATGTAAAATAAATGTGTTTTGGTTGTTGATTCTTACTCTATGATGTTTGGGGATGGATTCTGGGCAGAGATATTAGGTTTTGGTGAGCTAGGGTGAGAGTTAGCCATTTTCAGGGAGGGTGCTGGCCGGAGAAGACGACCGGAAGTCTTCTCCGGCCGCCTGAAGGTCATTAATATGTAATTAGGGTTAGGGCTTCCAGTTTGAATTTCAGGCGTTGGATGAGTTGACTGAGTCTTTTCCCACGCGCATCCAATGGCTCAGATCATGTCATTAGTTTAATTAGGTTTAATTTAACTAATTAATTAAGTTTAGCCCAGTTTGAATGTGGGCCACTAGATCTGGCGCGAAGTCAATGCTTCCAAGCCCAGAATGAATCCTGGCCTTCCAACCTGCATACTTCTGTTTATTTTGATTTTTATTTCATATTATTTCATTTAACTTCCATAATTTATTTAAAATAGCAAAAATTGCTTAAAAATTATGAAACTTTTTGTCAAGAGTTTCATTAATTTTTAAGACACAAAAATATTTTTATTTTCATTTTTAGCATCTAAAAAGTATTTTAAAATATTTAAAAGTTTATTTTTAATTTATTAATGAGAATTAATTTATTAAAAATACTTTTAGGTATTTAAAAATCACCAAAAAATTCATGAAATGTTCTAAGACATTTAGAAACATTGTCCAACCTTCAAACCAAATTTCTTTTTTGATCTTGATGCATTTTGAGAATTTTTCATTGAATTAAAATCATTTTTATGCATTAATTTGATCCAAAGTTCAAAAAATCATTTCTGCCTATCCATGAAGAGTTGGACATTGATTCTTTTTGCATTGCATTGTGTTTAGCATGTAGCTTGTAAGATTAATTTGGCATTTTTTGATCTTTCATTTTCCATTTGTTTGACATTTCTTTTGTTTGGAAACCCTAAAACCCTAGAAATCTTAAGAAAACCATAACTTGAACTTGGTTAGGAGTTGAGACTTCTCCTTTGGGCATTGGGTTAGTATAGGGTTAGGGGTCCTTTGAGTGGAATTTTCAATTTTTTATCTTAGGGTTTGCTTCTGATTTTGATTTTTGTTTGATGTATTGTTCATAAACCCTAGTTTGGGCTTTCATATGCACCCATCTTGCATTCTCTTGCACAACATGACTTGCCATGACATTCCAAGCATCCATTTGATTCATTTGACATCATAAGACATATTGAAAGCATGATTGATCATTGCATCATGTATTTGCCATGTTGTATGCCATGTGCACTTCATAACTTTTCATGTATGTCCATGCTTCCTAACTTGCTTCATTTGCATTCATGAACTTGTATGGTCATTTCCATGTGCTGCCTCATGTTTGTAGCATCTCATAGCATCATTAGCATCATGTAAATGCTTCTGGTTTTGTTTCTCATCATGTCATCTCATCCCATTTTGCATTGCATTGCATTTCTTTTCTAACCTTTCAGGTGGTAAGTGATTTTGAGAAGTGAATTTGCCTTCACTTCTCACAAATTTTCTTTTCATCTCTCTTGCATCCATGCTGCATTTTTATATGTGTTTGGGTTTGAGCTTGCTCATTCTTCTTCTTCCCACTTTCTTTCCTCAAGTGGCTTGACTTCTTGAATGAAGCAAGTTGCTTTGCTTCTCTTGATCCTTTCATCTGCTTCCTGGTGGTTCCATTGAAGATCTTTCTTGTTTAACCTCACAAACCTTAGGAACAACCAAGCATGACAATGATTAGGGTTTTGATTAGTCTCCCCTCTTAGTTTTACCTTTGTATCTTCTTTGAGTCTTCTCTTCTCATCTCATAATCAGGGACTAAACCCTAAAGGCTTTAAGGCTTTGTGATTAAGCTTATGCCTGCATCCTTCTATTAGGATGGAGTGTATAACTTTAATCCTAAGTGTTAAACCCTTAATGTGTTTAACTCTCTTAATCAATTCACTTAATAACCATCAAGACATCACACTTGTAACTTGGGCCTTGCATTAGGGTTCTAATTCTTCCTTAATTGGTTAAGAAGGACTAACCCTAGTGTTAATGGACAAGTCCCCCTCAAGTTGTCTTACAAATCATAAAATCCACTTCATAATCATACCATTAAATAAAATCCACTTAATCAAAGGCTTGTTTTGTCATGAGTTTAATCCCTAATCATGGATTAAGTTGAGGAGCTTTCCTCAGCTTAAACATTCTCATCTATTATCCTTCTATTAGGATGGTGTAATGAGTCTGTTTAATCCTTGATTATGGCTTAACCTCATTACTCAACACTAAACAAAAACACCAAAAACATCTAAATAATCACAAGTAGGTTAATGATCTTAATCCTACATCAAAGGTGTTTAAGTGTGAGAATCTGACTTCACACTTAAGGTACTCTCATTACCCCTAATCAGAGGGAAGATGTGATGAGTTTACTAACCCATTGGTTTAGGCTTAAACTCATTAACTTATGACAAACTATCAAAAGCAATAAAAGATTGAAAACTCAAAAACAAACAATAATCGTCTCCTCCGGGATTCTTTTCTCATCTCATTCACTCACAAACGAGAACTTGCTTCTTCCGTCTAGTGCAAGACAGTTTGCACCTGAGCCAGACAGGTCATACACTTGAGCATAGGCAAGCAAGCAGTTCACAAGTCAATTCACCTTTCAGTCTCTTTGAGTCGAACTACGGTGTTCTGACTTCCTCATTGCACGAGAGGATACGTAGGCATAACTTAATAGTTATCGAACAAAAGTCTCTGTATATTCCCCCTCTTTCCAGCATCATTCTCTTAGCCTCATGATCATGAGCATACTCTTTCCTTACACTGACACTTCACTTATTACACTTCACTTCTTTTACACTGACACCTGTACATCCTTTTTCCAGCTCTTTATACACAAATTGCACTGACACTACCCCTTTAAAACACAAATCTCTTAAGCGTGGATCCCGTCGAGTACGGCGGACAATCTGGGTGCTAATACCTTCCCAGGTTGTAACCAACCCCCTTTCTCAGTCTCTCTGGTTCGCAACCGTCTTATCCATCTCTTTCTAGGTCTATGCAGCATTACCTTTCCCTCGGGATAAAAATGCCTAGCTGGCGACTCTATTCATCTCCAGTGAGTTCACGGCTGTGTGTTCTCATTGTCCCTCTCGCCGACCGTTCGCGTCTGTACCCTATTTGACCCGGCTTCATTTAGTGGGAGCGACATGTCAGAGTGGTTATAGAACCAGTGTTCTGGGTGTAATGTTATGATGATATACATGATTATTTGATGATTATTTTGCTAATAGAAATGAATGATGCGAATTATTTTGATGAATTTACGATGTAGCGCATCATTGCATTTCATAACATTCACGATGGGGCTTCTGCCTATTTATTTGCTTCAATACCATTGTGTGGATTGAATGTCTCGATGATTTACAATGTGCTCCTGTGTGGAGGGTTGATGGTCATGTATCCATCTCACGATGAAAATGGTACCACATGCATATTGCATATCAGGATGTTAGAATTGCATATTCTGGACGAATTTCATGATTGTGTTGGTGTTGCTTAATTTCATGATAGTGTTGTTGTTGTTGCTGAATTTTATAGTTGATGATGTCATGATATGTGTCGCTCCCCGGATTTACATCCTGGTACAAACGCGAAAGTGGCGCGGAAAAGAATAGAGGCACCAGCCAAGCATTTTTATCCCGAAGGAATGGGAATGGTAATGCTGCACAAACCAGAAGAAAAGAAGAGGAAGGACATGGGTCCTGCGAACCAAAGAGACTGAGTTCGGGAGTCGGTTACGACCTGGGAAGGTATTAGCACCCAGATCGTCCGCCGTACCCGACGGGATTCACGCTTGAAAAGAAACTATTTCAAAGGGTGAAGAAATGAAAGTTGCTGCAAAGAAAATGAACTGGAATTGGAAAAGAACTGAGAAAGGAACTGAAGAAAACAAAGAGAAAAAATGTAGGGAAAATAAAGATTGTGCTCGAACGGGCCTTACCCCGCTGCCTACGTACCTCATCAGGATAATGAGGATCAGAGACGTTGTAGTTCCCCTAACTAGGGGTGGAAACAATTGCTTGTGAATTAAGGCTTGAACTGCCTATGCCATTGCTCAGGTGTTGCAGACTCGGACGACGAGTGCGTAACCGTCTTGCAAAGTGACAAGTAGGAGCAAGTTCGCATACGGAGCGAAGGAGATGAGAAAAGAATTCCCGAAGGAAAGACGCTTATTGTTTGTTTGTGTGCTTTTTTTAGGATCTTTTTAAGAGTGAAATTTGCATAGGTGAGTGTACCTAAGTCTTAGTTACTGGGATGTGTACGTCTCACATCATCCCGAAATGGAATGCGCAAGAGGCACACCTATCTATGGAGGAAATCCCCAAAGGTAGTCCCACAAGTGAAGGCTCAGACACACTGACCTATTAACATTTATTAAGTGTTTTTGTGATTTATGTTAAGAACTGTTTTTTATGCTTTTCTTTGTGAAGTAATCTCATGCTAAGACCTATCCACCACGAGGGATAACTTACACCTCGCCCCGAAACGGAACCCATGCAAGTATCTCATAGCAAAGTCTCATGTCACATGAGAAGACTCAACTTTTATTAAAGTGGATTAAAATTAAGTTTGAAGATTAGAAGAGAAAGCACCAAAAGAATCTCAAAAGGTGAAAAATCTAAGGGGACTAGAATCCTAAAAGTTGTCATGCATGGGTGAACCTAAGTTAGTAAGGCCTAAGCCCAACAATAATAAGGTTAGTACCAATAATAATAAGAAGAGCAGAGATGAGATTTGGAGATGTGGGAATCACATCCACACCTCTCACTTACCATAGCCCCTGAAAAGGTTAGCAACACAAGCATATAAGCAAAACAAAATGCACATAATAACATGCCAACATCATACAAACAGAAGTGAAGTCATACATACAAAAGCTCAATGCAAATGCAAGTCACAAGAATGGGAAAAGAAGCATACAAGTCAATATGAGACAACATGTATCACATGGCAAAGCAAAGCAAACTTAAGAAAGATGTAAAGAAAAATAAGCAAAACACAACCTCAAGGCACAAGATCAGAATCACATCCAGGTTAAAGAAGTGCTTAAGAAGCAAGAGAGATGAAGAGAAGAGAAGCACAAAGCTAAACAATCAACTTATGAGGAAGAAAGAAGCAAAGAAGTGAGGTGGATGCACATAAGAAAGGATGAACTTCAAAGGTGAACCAAGTGCAAAATTTCCTAGACACAAACCCTAACCCAATATCAGAAAGGTATCAATGCCCTAAAGAGACCCCAAACAAGGTGAAGAAGTTGGCACAAGTGCCCTTCTAAGCTAATGAGAAGACTTATGATCAAAAGGAAGCAAAATGGGACAAGTTATGAACCAAAATTCAAATAAAATCAACAATGCACCCAAAAAATCCACAACTTTGAACAAAAGGTCTTCAATCATGGTATAACAACATGCCAAAAGGATATGAAGAAATTCAGAAGCCATGCAAGTCAAAAGAAGGCTCAAACAACAATTAGGGTTAAGAAACATCCATCAAAAGTCAAATACCAAAACCCAAAGTTTCTAAAAATCAGGGAAAAATCACACATGAAGTACATCCTCTTATGAATCCAGAGCAAAAAGAATCAACAAGAAATTCAAAATGAGGATCATTGTGGAAAATGGACAAGACAACATGCTCAAAAAGGAAATAAAATGAATTAATTACATGAGGGAATTAATTGACACGTGGCTATTAAAAATAAATGGAAAAGAAAAATATGGTAAATTAAAGAAAACTCCAATGAACTTCCATGAATTATTTCAAAATTTTTGGACACTTGGAAGTATTTTTAAAAATTAGAAACCAAAATGATATGAAAATGAAATAAAAGAAAAGAAATAAAATATGAAGAAAAGGCTAGGGGTGTGAAGAGCAGGGGAGAGAAGTTCAAATCAATTAGGCTCAAAAGACAGGGGGGTGGATAGTGATATGAGCCCATTGGGTCTGCGCAGGTGTTTAACACATTGGGTGGAAATTCAGAGAAAAAATAGGGAAAAACAGAAGCCTATGGATTAAATGGACGCATCCTGTGATTCATCTCATTAATTGACGTGGTAATATGGTTGGACCAGAGCTGAGGGAGCATACAAGTTAACATGGGACGCGCAACACAAAGATTAATTAGAAGGAAATTATAAAAACCAAATGCACGTGAGGGAGAGGTGGTCATTAATTGACGTGGCACACACACATGCGCTGAGATGAAAGATCTGATGGTGGAGAAACCATCTTCTCCAATTAGAAACCCTAAATGCACTGCCCAGAATCCGGTGACTGGAGCTAGGGCTCCGGCACCGGAAAACTCACAACATGAACAAACATCCATAAAAATGAACAAAAACATCCAGATCAAGTAATTGGACCACCCTGAGTTCAAAACTGACAATGAAATTCTCACTGGATCAAAGAATTTTATGGATCGAAGACAAACAGTTTCTACCATGAAATTTAAAATTCACATAACAAGCTCAATAGTGCATCAAATTTGAACCTAAAACCAGCAGAATGATCAACATTACAAGAGGATTACAATGCACACAACTATTTTCATTTTTAGATCTGAAGATTTTGAACTCACCTAAACTTGCAGTTCTTGAAAAAGCTTGTTAGAAGCCAAGATAATGAAGCCAATCCACTCCAAATGCACTCTAGTTGCAAAATAAATGCAACTAGAGTCTTGAATCTTGTTGGATCTGAGAATTTGCAGCCAACTGCCCTGAAATGGCAAGGTGATGAATCTTGAGAAATAGCTTGCACAATGGAGAGATTTGTGATCCTGAGCTCTCAAGGATGAAGGATCTGTGATTTTTTTGTGAAGAGAGCAAGTGTGTGAAGAGATTCGAATGAAAATGCAATTTGAGCAAAAACTTGAAAACTGAGCAATGAGTGAGATTCGGATCCTTCTCAAACCCTAATTTGTTTATAAATGATGTCATAAGGAAATGCTGAGAGAATGAGAGAGTTTGCACGTGGGAAGAGAGAGTGTGAGTGATTTTGCAAAATTGGCAAGTTTTGTGTGATCTCATGAAAACCTCATGCCTTGCCTTGCCTCTTCCCCATGTGCACTCCATATCTGACCCTTAATCTCAACCCAAAAGATCCTGGCCCTTGGATGAAGATGTCACACTCTTTTCATGAACATGCACGTTTTGAACTTTTGAAGTGAAATTCTCATCATGCACGAATTTGATGTAATTCTTGGAGCAAAGTGAGCTATTTTCAATGCATTGTAATATTGGAACCTCATTTGGTATGTACCAATACTCAAAATTAAGTTCCATGCCTTTTTGCTTTGGTGCACAAGTGAAAATTCAACTTTTGCCCTAGTTTTGATGAAAATTTAGAGGGGCCTAACTTCTTGACCATGAAGGCTATGAAAAAGTACTTGTACTTTTTGAAAATGGGAGGCCTTAATCTCCAACTTTCATGTTTGACTTTTGTCCATTTGAAGAATTTTTCACCAACTTCACACCAATTTTGCAAAACACCTCAAAACCTCATGATTCTTGATCTTTGAACTTGCCAAACCTCTTTTAACATTATAAGAACATCCCTTGACTAGAA
Organism: Lathyrus aphaca; assembly: GCA_963966055.1. Taxonomy (NCBI): domain Eukaryota; kingdom Viridiplantae; phylum Streptophyta; class Magnoliopsida; order Fabales; family Fabaceae; genus Lathyrus; species Lathyrus aphaca. The sequence goes on from OZ014523.1 coordinate 316,245,829, forward strand.
AAATGGGATTGGACCCCTTGAAATCTCACAGTTGACTTTTCTAAGGCACAGTTGACCAATTTCTTCATTTACAAGCAACTGAAGAAATACTTGACTTCCACAAGGAATTTTCTCACCAAATTTCATCCTTAGGATCCTCTTAACATGTGAAAGACTTTTCCCAAATGAAATGTCCAAAGTCTTGAGGTTTTCATGCTTGAAACTCAAACCCTAATTTGGGATCCTTGTGTAGGAGCTTTGCCCAACCTTCTGAGCTTTTGTAAATGAACTTGAACTTGTAAATGCAATGTACCTTGTGATGCTTCAAGAACCTCCACAGATGATCATATGCCTAATGCTATGTCATGAGAAATGTTATGCCTCATCTTTCCATACTAGGATGCCAAGAATATGATATGTTCATGATTAAAATGAAGATGGCAAAATTGGGGTGTCACAATATGTTGTACTAATTTATTTATGATTCTATATTCTTGTACGTTTATGATATATTATGATTACTCACCCTGCCTGCTTGAAAATGTTGCCTCCTTCGTGGGTAACTTGCAGATGTCGAAGAATAGTCCTGCAGTGCAATAGGAGTAATTCATGAGTCTCGGAGCATGCTTTAGTGTTCCTTAGAAGTGGGTTTGGTCTATGTGTCCTGCTCTATGTCATGTAACACTGGGATGGGTTTTCTTCTGTTAAACTGTTTACAGTTATGTTGTTATTTGGATAAATGTTTTCCATTTTATGTTGTTACAGGATGGTGAAAATTATGCTTAGGAAGTTTTGAATTATGATTTTTGATATTCTTGATGTTGATTAACCCGTGTTACGGGACAGGACACTGTTATTTTGATGTTTTCCGAAGAAATGTATTACCCTTCTTGTTGATTACTCTGATATTACTCTAGATATTTTGTTTTTGGGTAGAAGGGTGTTACATTAGTGGTATCAGAGCAGGTCAGTCTGTCCGGCCAAGTCTTATTGTTGTCAGTCTGTTGTCAAGTCGTTATTTACCTAACGATTATTCTCTTCTGATGTGGTAAGTGTTTTGCAGAATGGCTGGAAACAACACGCGTGCTCTCGCTGATGCTATTGCAGCTCTTGCTCAGACTGCTACTTGAAACAATGTGCATGATGAGTTTCGTGCCTTGGAGAAATTCCAGAGGAATAATCCACCTGTGTTTGAAGGAACTCATGACCCGGCGAGCGCACAGAAGTGGTTCAAGGCAATTGAGAAGATTTTCAGAGTGATGGCGTGTGCTGACGCGCAGAAAGTTCAATTCATAACTCATATGTTGTTTGAGGAAGCTGAAGACTGGTGGGATAATACTCGCCAGTGTCTAGAGGATGAGGGTGTTGTGGTGACTTGGACTGTGTTTAAGGTGGAGTTCCTTAAGAAGTATTTTTCGGAAGATGCTCATGGTAAGTTGGAGGTAGAATTCCTTGAAGTGAAGCAAGGAAACATGACAGTGGCAGAGTATGTTGCCAAATTTGAAAGGCTGGTGAAGTTTTGTCCTCACTACAACATGGCAGATGCTGAACTTTCTAAGTGCCTTAAGTTTGAGAATGGGCTGAGACCTGAAATTAAGCAGGGAATTGGATGCCAACAAATTCGCAAGTATGCAGAGTTGGTCGATAGGAGCCGTATTTAAGATGAGGACAACCGAGCTCGGACAGCTCACTATAAACAGCTGAGCGAGAAGAAAGACAAGGGTCAGTATAGAGGGAAACCTTATGTGACTACTGGTGATAAAGGGAAGCAGAAGGCATCTGATGAGAAGAAGCAAAGTAGGGGAGTTGCTAATGTACCTGTTAAGTGTTACAAGTGTGGAGAGGCAGGTCATAAGGCCGATGCGTGTACCACCAGAGTTATGAAATGTTACCGATGTGGCAAGCTTGGGCAAAAGATGAGTGATTGTCCTAATGAGGGTCCAACCTATTATAATTGCGGTAAGCAGGGGGATATCAGCGCCCAATGCCAGAAACCAAAGAAGAATGCTGCTACTACTCAGAATGTTGGAAGAGTTTTTGCATTAGCTGGTTCAGAAGCTCCAAAGAAGGACAACTTGATCAGAGGTACTTGTTTTATTAATAATACTGAGTTGATTGCTATTATTGACACTAGAGCTACACATTCATTTATTTCTCTTGAGTGTGCTAATAGATTGGGTTTAAAGTTGTCTAATATGAACGATAATATGATAATAGAGACTCCTGCTAATGGATCAGTGACTACCATGCTTGTTTGTTTGAAGTGTCCTTTGACAATTTTTGAGAAGAATTTTGTGATGGATTTGGTGTGCCTACCATTACACCAAATCGATGTTATCCTTGGTATGAACTGGTTGGAATTCAATTATGTTCATATTAACTGTTATAGTAAGATAGTGAAGTTTCCTGAATTGAGCAAGAATGGTGAGTTGATGTTTTTATCTGCTAAGCAAGTGGATGAACTAGTTTTGGATGAAGCTTTGATGTTTGCAGTGTTTGCATCATTGCAAGTTGATGAAAAAACTGTCAGTGCAGTGTTGCCTGTGGTTTGTGAATTTCGTGATGTGTTTCCTGGTGATATAAGTGATTTACCACCGGAACGTGAAATTGATTTTTCTGTGGACTTAGTACTGGGTACGAGTCATGTCTCGATGGCTCCTTATAGAATGTCGTCTTCAGAGTTGAATGAGTTGAAGAAACAATTAGAAGAATTGTTTGAGAAGAGGTTCATTAGACCTAGTGTTTCTCCTTTGGGCGCTCCGGTGTTGCTCGTTAAGAAGAAGGATGGTAGTATGAGATTGTGTGTCGATTACCGACAATTGAATAAAGTGACTATCATGAATAAGTACCCACTTCCGAGGATCGATGATTTGATGGATCAGCTAGTAGGTGCTTGTGTCTTTAGCAAAATTGATCTGAGGTCTGGTTATCATCAAATTCGAGTTAAAGCTGATGATATTCCGAAGACAGCTTTTAGGACGAGATATGGGCATTACGAGTATACGGTGATGCCGTTTGGGGTTTCTAATGCGCCTGATGTGTTTATGGAATATATGAATAGGATCTTTCATGAGTATCTTGATAAGATCTTGGTGGTTTTCATAGATGATATCTTGGTATATTCTAAATCAGAAGAGGAACATGCCGAGCATTTGAAGGTTGTGTTGCAAGTGTTGAGAGAAAATAAATTGTTTGCTAAATTATCTAAGTGTGAGTTCTGGTTAAGGGAAGTGAGTTTCCTCGGCATGTAATTTCAAGTGGTGGAATTTCGGTGGATCCTTCAAAGATTGATGCGGTATTGCAGTGGGAGACTGCGAAGTCAGCTATAGAAATTCGTAGTTTTCTTGGGTTGGCTGGTTACTATCGTAAGTTCATTGAAGGTTTTTCTAAGATAGCTTTACTATTGACACAATTGACTAGGAAGGGTCAAGCGTATGTGTGGGATGTTGCTTGTGAAGAGAGTTTCATAGAACTGAAGAAAAGATTAACGACCGCGCCAGTGTTGGTCTTACCGAATCCAGATGAGTCCTTTGTAGTTTATTGTGATGCTTCCAGGATGGGTCTTGGTGGAGTTTTGATGCAGGATAATAAGGTGGTTGATTATGCTTCTAGACAATTAAGAGTTCATGAGAGGAACTATCCTACTCACGACTTAGATTTAGCAGCTGTGGTGTTTGTGCTTAAGATTTGGAGGCACTACTTATTTGGTTCGAAATTTGAAGTATTCAGTGATCACAAAAGTTTAAGGTAATTGTTTGATCAGAAAGAGTTAAATATGAGACAGAGGCGGTGGCTTGAATTATTGAAAGATTTTGATTTTGATTTGAATTACCATCCGGGTAAGGCAAATGTTGTGGCTGATGCTTTGCGTAGGAAGTCGTTGCATATTTCAATGCTTATGGTGAAAGAATTGGAAATGATCGAGCAATTCAAAGACATGAGCTTGTTGTGTGAAACTACTACTCATAGTGTGAAATTGGGAATGTTAAAGATGACCAGTGAGATTTTGGAAGAGATTTGTAAGGGTCAGAAATCTGATTTGATATTAGTTGATCAATTGATGTTGGTTGATCAAGGTAATGCAGGTGACTTTCGAGTTGATGAAGATGGAGTTTTAAGATTCTGAGATAGAGTATGTGTTTCGGATATTATAGGAATTAAAAAGAGTATTTTAGAAGAGGGGCACAAGAGTCGACTGAGTATTCATCCTGGTGCTACGAAGATGTATCAGGATTTACGCAGGTTGTTTTGGTGGCCGGGTATGAAAAGAGACATTGTTGAATTTGTATATGCTTGTTTGAAATGTCAGAAGTCAAAGATAGAACATCAGAGACATTCAGGTATGATGCAACCATTGAATGTTCCTTAGTGGAAATGGGATAGTATTTCCATGGATTTCGTGACTGGGTTACCTAAGACTGCTAGAGGTAATGATTCGATTTGAGTAGTTGTTGATCGGTTAACTAAGTCGGCACATTTCTTGCCGATGAAGATTAACCATTCCATGCAAAGGTTAGCTGAGATTTATATTGAGGAAATTGTGCAGTTGCATGGTGTACCTTCAAGTATTGTATCGGATAGAGATCCGCGATTTACGTTGAGGTTTTGGAAGAGTTTGCAGGATGCCTTGGGTACGAGGTTTTGGAAGAGTTTGCAGGATGCCTTGGGTACTAAGTTGAGGATGAGTTCTGCTTATCACCCGCAAACGGATGGCTAGACAGAAAGAACAATCCAATCTTTAGAAGATTTGCTGAGAGCTTGTGTATTAGATCCAGGAGGGTCTTGGGATGGTCATTTGCCGTTGGTCGAGTTTACGTACAATAACAGTTTTCATGCTAGTATCGGGATGGCTCCATATGAGGCGTTGTATGGCAGACGTTGTCGTACGCCATTATGTTTGTATGAGTCAGGAGAGAGTTTGGTGCTTGGGCCAGAGATTGTCCAAGAAACAACTGAAAAGATAAAAATGATTCAGGAAAGGATGAAAACGTTGCAGAGTCGTCAAAAGAGTTATCACGATAAGAGAAGGAAAGCACTTGAGTTCCAAGAGGGAGATCACGTGTTCTTAAGAGTTACTCCTATGACTGGTGTGGGAAGAGCTTTGAAATCTAGAAAGCTCACTCCACGTTTCGTCGGTCCGTATCAGATTATGCAGAGGATAGGGGAAGTGGCCTATCGAGTGGCTTTACCTCCCTCTCTTGCGAATTTACATGATGTATTCCATGTATCACATTTGAGGAAGTACATTCCGGACCCGTCGCATGTAATTCAGATAGATGATGTTCAGGTGAGAGATAATCTGACGATTGAAGCTTTACCAGTGAGGATTGATGGTAGGGAATTGAAGCAACATCGAGGATAGGAAATTGCTTTAGTGAAGGTATTGTGGGGAGGACCAGCTGGAGAAAGTTGGACTTGAGAGCGGGAAGATTAGATGAGGGAGTCGTAACCGACTCTATTTACTTCAAGTAATTTTCGAGGACGAAAATTCTTTAAGTAGGGGAGAGTTGTAACGCCCCGAAAATCTAAATTTAATTATTTAATCATTTATTTAATTAATTTAGAAAAATTAGAGAGTTTGGATTAATTAGAGAATTTTGGAGGAAAAGAGTATTTTTATATAATAAGGATAAATAGTGTTTTATTATATTATTTTATTATTATTATTAAAAATATATTAAAGAAAAGGGTAAGGTGGTCCTTTTGTGAAAATTATGAGGGTAAAGTGGGAAAAGACTTAACTGGGATATGTTTTGGTAAAAAGGAATACACGATTAGTTTTCTAACATTATCGTGTTTTTGGGAGAAGAAGTGCTCTGAAGGAAAAAGGGAAAGAAAGAAGAACTCAGAGTCAGGAGGCTGTGGAGAACCCCAGAGAAGAGTGTAAAGCGAAGAAATTCTCTAAGGTATGGGGAGTTTTCATAATCTATTGTAATTGCATAAGAATTGGATTATGAATAGATTAGGATTGTATGAGTTTATGAGTTATAGTGGTTTTTGATTTAGGTGGAGTTTATCAGAGAAATCTTGATGAATTAGAGCGATTAGAATGAGTTATAATCGTATATTTGTTTGCATAATTGTTGTTTGGATGTTGTTGAGGTTTAATTGATTTTTTTGAATGGTTTTTGAGTGTTTTGATGTGAAACCCGTAATGGGGTTTGGGGGTTTTTGGTGTTGGAACAGTCTGCAATTGTATAGCAGGGGATTGCTGGAAAACGTGCGTTAACCGATTAACGCTATGGGTTAACCGATTAACCATTGTAATTTGGGAATTTATGGAAATTTCGTCGGCGTTAACTGGTTAACACTATGGGTTAACCGGTTAACACTGTTTGAGAAGCAAATCTTAATTCTTTAAAAATTCATAACTTTCAAACCGTAAGTACGATTCGCATTCTGTTTGAAGCGTCGGAAAGAGTATGAACTGAACTTTATTTTTGATGAATGAAAATGAGAAAAATGCAATAGTTTTGATAAATGAATTTATGAGACAACCTTGTATTTACCTCATAATTATCGGGTACGGGTAAATCCTTGATGTGTCAGAGTGGTTATAGAACCAGTGTTCTGGGTGTAATGTCATGATGATATACATGATTATTTGATGATTATTTTGCTGATTGAAATGAATGATGTGAATTATTTTGATGAATTTACAATATAGCGCATCATTGCATTTCATAACATTCACGATGGGGCTTCTGCCTATTAATTTGCTTCAATCCCATTGGGTGGATTGAAGTGTCTCGATGATTTATGATGTGCTCCTTTGTGGAGGGTTGATGGTCATGTATCCATCTCACGATGAAAATGGTACCACATGCATATTGCATATCAGGATGTTAGAATTGCATATTCTGGACGAATTTCATGATTGTGTTGGTGTTGCTTAATTTCATGATCGTGTTGTTGTTGTTGCTGAATTTTATAGTTGATGATGTCATGATATGTTGTACTAATTTATTTATGATTCTATATTCTTGTACGTTTATGATATATTTTGATTACTCACCCTGCCTGCTTGAAAATGTTGCCTCCTTTGTGGGTAACTTGCAAATGTCGAAGAATAGTCCTGCAGTGCAATAGGAGTAATTCATAAGTCTCGGAGCATGCTTTAGTGTTCCTTAGAAGTGGGTCTGGTCTATGTGTCCTGCTCTCTGTGTCATGTAACACTGGGATGGGTTTTCTTCTGTTAAACTGTTTACAGTTATGTTGTTATTTGGATAAATGTTTTCCATTTTATGAAGTTAAATTCAGGATGGTGAAAATTATGTTTAGGAAGTTTTGAATTATGAAGTTTAAATTTCACTGCGAAATGATTTTTGATATTCTTGATGTTGATTAACCCATGTTACGGGACAGGACACTGATATTTTGATGTTTTTCGAAGAAATGTATTACCCTTCTTGTTGATTACTCTGATATTACTCTAGATATTTTGTTTTTGGGTAGAAGGGTGTTACAGCATGTGCCTCCAAATCCTTTGAATGTAATGTCTTCACCTTGGCCCTTTGCCATGTGGGGAATTGATATGATTGGAAATATCGAACCGACTGCTTCAAACGGCCACAGATTCATCCTGGTAGCCATTGATTATTTTACCAAGTGGGTTGAAGCAGCTTCGTATGCAAATGTCACAAGGAAAGTGGTAGCCAGATTCCTGAAGAGAGACATCATCTGTCGGTATGGAGTGCCCGAGCGAATCATTACTGATAATGGTTCCAACTTGAACAACAAAATGATGGTAGAACTATGCCGAGACTTCAAAATCCAACACCACAACTCTTCTCCTTACAGGCCAAAGATGAATGGCGCTGTAGAGGCAACTAACAAGAATATCAAGAAGATTGTGCAAAATATGGTGGTCACATATAAAGACTGGCATGAGATGCTACCATTTGCCTTGCATGGGTATCGTACCTCAATCAGAACATCCACTAGGGCAACACCGTATCAGCTTGTGTATGGTATGGAGGCAGTCCTACCTGTTGAAGTTGAATTACCCTTCTTGCGGGTACTGATGGATGTCAAGTTGAATAAAGCAGAATGGGTCCGATCTCGGTACAATCAACTGAATCTGATCGAAGAAAAGAGATTAGCTACAATTTGTCATGGGCAGTTATATCAGAAGAGAATGAAGAAAGCCTTCGATCAAAAAGTCAGGCTTCGGGAATACCGAGTAGGAGATCTTGTGCTGAAAAGACTCCTTCCTCCTCATATAGACCACAGGGGCAAGTGGACTCCGAACTACGATGGTCCATTCATAGTAAATAAAGTATTCTCCGTTTGAGCACTGATGCTCACTACTATGGATGGTGAAGACTTCTTGTCCCCTGTGAATTCAGAACAATTAAAAAATACTTCGCATAAAATGACCCGCTGGACATAAAAACAGAATGTAAGTCCAGGCAAAAATAGGGCATCCCGGTGAGTCAAAAACAGAATAAAGACCCAGGCAAAAATAAGGGAAAATAATAAAAAAAATGTACACCCGCTGAGTTGAAAAGCCGCATTGGACAACTCAGGCAAAAATGGGTATCCCGGTGGATGGAAAACCCAAAAGGGCGATCCACGCAAAATAAGGGAACAAGCGAACAACTGCATTCTGAATTCGTATGTATCACCCATAACATGGCATGCTTCGAAGGGTTCAAGCATCGGTCAGAATCAGCCTTCTTCAGATAGCAGGATGAGAAGAACGTCAAAAGTCATACGAGTCATAGCAAAAGGGAAGCTCACTGAAGCGTCATCAACATTGCCAGCACCTTTTTGTTTCTCAATTTTTTAACAATCTCCTCATTTCAGGGGATCTGTTTCTTTGACTATATTTGCCAATTCAGGGCACCCAAATTAATAAAACCAGAGTTTTCAGTCACACTTCATCTCGTACATTTTATTTCATTTGCAAAAATGTCCGATATCCTTGATATAATGTTGGCATAAAAATAGATGTGCTTTTCTAATCGCATCCTGGCAGGAAATATATTACTTACTCACGGGAGTGTCTAAACTCCTATGATGGAATCCAGTAAGGGACACCTCGGGATATTTGTGCGTTTCTTTGTCATAACAGGATTGCATATATTCAGAGCGCAACATGGGGCATGAAAGGTTTTCCCAACAAAGCTTCTAAATCATTGTTTCCTCAACACATTTTCCAGACAGCACCAGAAATGCTCTCTCACCATCAGAGTTACTGGGCATCACTTCTCCAAATGCATCTTTTAGAGCAATACCAGAAGGTGCTCATATCCCCAGCTGAGTTATCAGATATCCTCATCCTCAGCAGGATCCACAAGAAATCTCTAGGAAGATCGTTCAGTGATCTTTCTCTTCCCCAACCTTTCCCAGAAGAGCAATGTCTGAATCTCCCGCACAACAAAGTGACAAAAGCTTCCACAACCCTAGTTGGGCTCCTTAGTAAGATAGGTCTATCAGTGACCTATCTCCCCAAGCAAAGCTATATATCAGATCTACCGATGATCTCATCCCCAGTTGGGATATTCTTTCAAAGTAGATCAGCCAGAGATCTCCACAGCAGCGGGATCCGAATCCCGGATCAGTACCTTTTGCATAATCATAGCATTCGCATCATAAACCACCTCAGAGCGTAGCATTCCGTCTAATACGGAGCATTACGGCAAAAATCAAACATATTGCATAATCATAAGTCATGTTTTGAATCAGTCACTTGTGCATACCAACATTCCGTCAGCAAGGTATATAGAGACTCACAGTCCCAACAGAAAGCCAAAGCGTCCCCTTTGCACTCACAAATACATATTAATATATACTCTTTTCGACACCCTTCTGTGTCACATCATTCCCCTGCAAATATAAACCACAAACAGATATATCTATATACACTCCTTTGACACCCGTCCGTGTCACCACTCCCCAGCATGGTTGCCTAAACACTCATTGTAAATCAAGCACTTTTTTATAATACACTTCTTTTGACGCCCGTCCGTGTCATCTTATCCCCACAGATCACTAGATTACCTTTTACATTTATAAGTTCATAACTTATACACTTTCTCTTATGACACTCGTCTGTGTCATACTCTCCCCAGCAAGTTGAACACTCATCTGTGTCTCACTCATGCTTATTTTCACTCATACAGATACTCGTCCGTATCTTGTATACACCACTTATTTCCCCTCAGATTCAACACTCGTCCGTGTTCTGTGTTAACCAGTTGGTACTCGTCCGTACCATCATCTCTGAACATATGTCAGCATTTGTTTCTACCGATACTCGGCCGCATCATAGTCTTAAGGATGCTCGTCCGCATCTTTAATCTATACACAGCGTCAAACACTTATACCTTTTATTTCTTGGATGTAAAACACTCGTCCGTGTTTACTATTCCCCAGCAAAATTTCTTTTCTATCTGACATTCGTCCTATGTCATGATACTTTCGGCAGCCGTACCCTGACAGGTGATCGTCCTTCACCTTTTGATGACCGTCCCTCATCATTCCCCCAGTGGAGTCTCCATTATTGGAACTCTTTTCTATCCGACTTTCGTCCTATGTCGTGATACTGAGCAGTCGTACCCTGCTAGGTGATCGTCCTTCATCTTCTTGATGCTCGTCCTTCATCATTTTATCTGATAGGCGTCCCCATCGTTGATCTTTTTATCTGACATTCGTCCTATGACATGATAAACCCCGAGAGCATCCGTGCCCTGCTAGGTGATCGTCCTTCACCTCTTGATGATCGTCCTTCATCATGCTTATCCAATGGCTGTCCCCATTGTCGACCTTTTCTATCCTGCATTATTCCTATGTCGTGATACTTTCGGCAGCCGTACCCTACCAGGTGATCGTCATTCACCCTGGATGACCATCCCTCATCCTTATCCCCAACAAAGCAGTCGTCCCCTGCTAGGTGATCGTCCTTCACCTTTGATGACCGTCCCTCATCATTACTTCATTTATTCTCCAAACCTGATGGCTGTCCCCATCATTGACCTTACCTTTAATCCCCAGAAACCCTTGTTACTTTGCTTGATGGCCGTCCCCGTCATGATCCCTCTATTTCCCCAGCATGTAGGCCGTCCCTGTCATTGCTTTATCCCCAGTAGTCGTTCTCTGCTGGATGGTCGTCCTCCATCGCCCGCACTTTTATAATCATATTATACTTTCATTTTACAATCTATATCCCTTTTCTTCTTCTCCTCAATGAGTGCAAATTTCGGACTGTCTTTGGTATTCAACCACAAGTTATCTTGTTTGTCTGATAAGCCAGGCGCTTACATCCTGCACAGCTAACTCATGCTTGAATAGGGGCAGCTGTAAACACCTCAAATTTTCCCTCACTAAGTTCACACTATGGCTTGTGATCTTTCATTATTGCATTAGTTCAAGCATACCATATCATATTGCATTTTTGCTTCACTGCATTGGTTCAAGTTCATCTGCATCTAGGGTTTGTGATCTGAGCAATCCAGGATCCATCTGAGCCACTCCAAAGGTCTTCAATCATATCAAGAGGGTCCATGTATGTTCAATCATCACATTATATCCTCCAAAGATCAAGGAAGTCAGAGAATCACAAGAACTTGTAAGGCATGGAAGCAGAGCTAGGCTTTAACTACACAGATGACCTAAAATTAGGGTTTTGGTTTCAGAGGCCATAACTCCAATTTTTTTGGTCATTCTTGTTTCTATTGGTCTCAATATGTTATAAGGATCATACATACCAAGTTTGATGAAGAAATTCATTGTGGAAGTCATCTGATCACTGGGTAACTTCCTGAGTAAGTCAGAGCCAAATCAGGGCATCTGAGGCCCCCATCAATGGACCCAAAGTGGATTTTTCATCAAATTGAAGTTATATGGTCTTTATTTGATCATTGAAGTGCTTAGAAGTTCACAAATTTGAAGAAAAGTGAGCAAAACCAAAAGTTGCCAAAAATGGAAATGACTTGTAATGTAAACTTTCCATTTTGGGAAAGTTTTTCAATCTCCTCTTTCTTAACCAAATATGCTTCAAATGAAAAATTTTTGGTCATGAAAGTTGTATATTGGATCATTCCCTTTTCAAAAAGTACAATAACATGATCTAATTAATTTTGGAACTCAAGTTATGGCTTTCCAAAGTTGGCAAAAATCACATAATTTCATGTTTCATGCCAAAGAGGGAATTTTGCAAAACCTCATGCCAAGCCATTTTGTGAATTCAAATTGACTTCTAATCACCATACAAACATAACACATTGCCTAAAACTCAGAATTGGCCCAAGAATTTCCAAATTCCATGACTCGCACATAAAGAAATCTCAAAAGGGCCAAAGGTTCACAAATTTACAAAACCTCCCACAACTTTGTCACAACTTGTTGAATTGCCACAAATTGCATTCCATGGACATCCTTGAATCTTGCTGCACCAGACACCCCTTTGTCCTTGGCCTGAACCAGCCCATACCTCAAAGTACAACTTTGTTGACTTTTTTGCAAGAAGGCCATACCAATCAGCATAGCCCACACCAACTCCACAGACCTATCACAACTTGATATGTGGACAAAATGAAACTCAAAACACAGAAGAAGCAAGCCTGAAACCACGACATTGCCATAGTTCACAAAAACTCTCCCTCTTGCATTTTCTATCGAATCTCACAACTCATCCACTCAAACTTAAAACTTCTTCCACCATTCATCTCCAAATTCATCACTGATCATTTCCCACCCATCAAAACAGCCTGAAACCACCTCAAACCAAAATACAATTTTCACCACCCCTGAACTGAAAGTTTCAAAACACTCCATACAAACTTGTTTCAAGCTTACCAGAAGCATCAAGGAGTTCATTGGAGTGGAAAATCACAAGTAAGAAAGCCATAAAGCCCAGAATTCGAAAGCTCAACCTCAGGTAACATGATGAACAATTTTTCCAGAACCTTGTTTTCTTGTTAAAATATTGTTCTATGTGTTGCCCTGATCATGGGGATGTATTTATTTTCGAAAATGAGCCAGAAACAAGCATTTTATGTTGCTCTGAAACTTTTGCCCTAAATTTGTTCTTCTTCGATTCTCTTTGTGTGAGTGAAATAAATTGTTTATGATGCTGGATTCTTGTTATTTGATGTTAGGAGATGAGTTCTGGAGATTTTGGCATGATTTTGTAGCCTAGGGAGTGAGATAGAGATTTTCAGGGGAGAGTGTGGCCGGAGAAGATGACCGGAGGTCATTTCCGGCCACCTGAAAGTGATTAATTAGGTTAATTAGGGTTAGGGCAGTTTTTAAACGTAGGTCGTTAGATGAGAGTTCCCGCGCGTGTTTGTGTGGTGAGGATTGAGTCATTAGTTATTAATTAGGTTTAATTAATATTTTAATTGAGATTAGCTCAGTTTAAATGTGGGGCGTCCAGATGCGCACCCAGTCAACCATTTCAAGCCCAGATTTGATCTTGTCCATCCCTTTTGCATACTTTCAATTTATTTAGTTTTTATTTCATTTTTTCTTATTTAATTTGTACGAATTTTTAAAAATAGTAAAAATCATTAAAAAATTCAGAAATTTTTTATCAAACCTTTTATTAATTTTCAGAACCCAAAAATATTTTTATTTTTATTTTTTGCATTAAAAAAATATTTTTAAATCATTTAAATGTTATTTTTATTTAGTTAATTAATTTTAATTAATTAAAAATAAATTTAAGTATTTAAAAATCACAAGAAAATTCAGAGAACATTCTTGGACATTTCAAAGCATTTAAAAACTCACCATACAAATTTCTTTTTGGTTTTGATCATGCTTTGACATTTTTCATTTGAATTAGGATTCTTAAATTTGTACATTTTTAACCCTAATTTCAAAAATTCATAACTTTTAAACCAAGTTGAGTTTGTGAATGATTCTTTTTGCAATGTTCTAAGAATGCCTTCTAGTTTCTAAAAACATTTTTGTTTCATTTTTATCTTTCATTTTAAATTTGTTTGACATTTTACATTGAGGATCATCCTTAAAACCCTAGTAAATTAGGAAATTCATAACTTCCTTTAGGTTTAGCTTCTGACCTCCCCCTTTGGATGGTAACCTAGTATAGGTTTAGGGTTCCTTTGATTTCATTTTCAATTTTTTATCATGTCATTTGCTTCTGTCTTTGCCACTTGCATCTCACATGTTCATATAACCCTAATTTCACACCTTCACTTGCATTCATTTTGTATATGCTTGCATCCATGAACTTGCCATGACATTTTGTGCATTCACATGAAATATAAGACATCTTAGGACACATTAGATTATTTTTTTATCATTTCATCATCCATTTGCCATGTTTTGCTTTCATTTCATGTCATGTGCATTCATGAACTTTCATGCTTCTTATATGTTTCATTTGCATTCACATCTCTTGTATGATCATTCATATCTCATGACATACATTTGCATCATCTCTTTGCATCATTAGCATCATGAACATGCTTCTGGTTTTGGTTTGTCTCATTGCATTCATTTCATTCTCATTTCATTTCATTTCCTTTTGCTAACTTTTCAGGTGGTAAGTGTTTGAGAAGTGAATTTTCCTTCACTTCTCATAATCTTTTCCCCTCTCTCTTATGCATTCATTGCTGCATTTTACTTTTGTATTAGAGTGAGCTTGCTCATTCATGTTCCCTCATCTTTTTCTTTCTTCAAGCAACTTATCTTCTTAAGTGAAGTAAGTTGACTTGCTGCTTTTGCTTCTCTTCCTTTCATCCTGCTTCTTCCCCAGTGGCTCTCCTGGAGATCTTTGTGTCTTCTATGTGTCTTCTCTTCTCATCTCATAATAAGGGACTAAACCATTAAGGTTTTAAGGCTTTGTGATTAAGATTATGCCTGCATCCTTCTCTTAGGATGGAGTGTATAACTTTAATCCTAAGTGTTAAACCCTTAATGTGTTTAAATCTCTTAATCAATCCACCTAATAATCATTAAGACATCAAGCTTGTAACTTGGGCCTTGCATTAGGGTTCTAATTCTTCCTTAATTCGTTAAGAAGGACTAACCCTAGTGTTAATGGACAAGTCCCCCTCAATTTGTCTTACAAACCATAAAATACACTTACCATTAACTAAAATCCACTCTAATAAAGGTTTTGTTTTGTCATGAGGTTAATCCCTAATCATGGATTAAGTTGAGGAGCCTTCCTCAGCTTAAATGTTCTCATCTATTATCCTTCTATTAGGATGGTGTAATGGGTCCATTAAATCCTTGATTATGGCTTAAACTCATTACTTAACACCAAACAAAAACTCTAAAAACATCTAAATAAATGCAAGTAGGTTAATGATCTTAATCCTACATCATGGTGATTAAGTGTGAGGTGTTTACTTCATACTTAAGGTATTCTCATTACCCCTAATCAGAGGGAAGATGTGATGAGTTTACTAACCCTTGGTTTAGGCTTAAGCTCATTTTCTTATGACAAATTCAAAAAGTAATAAAAGATTGAAACTACTAAAAAACAAACAATAATCGTCTCCTCCGGGATTATTTTCTCACCTCATTCACTCACAAACGAGAACTTGCTTCTTCCGTCTAATGCAAGACAGTTTGCACCTGAGCCAGACAGGTCATACACTTGAGCATAGACAAGTGAGCAATTCACAAGTCAATTTATCTTTAAGTCTCTTTGAGTCGAACTACGGTGTTCTGACTTCCTCATTGCACGAGAGGATACATAGGCATAACTTAACTGTTATCGAACAAAGGTCTCTGTATATCCCCCCCTCTTCCAGCTTTATTCTTTTAAGCCTCATAGTCTTGAGCTTTGCACTCTTTCCTTACACTGACACTTCTTTTATTTCACTTCACATTTCTATTGCACTGACACTTGCATTCTTTTCCCGCTTTTGCACACAGAATAGCATTGACACTACCCCTTTAAACACCAATCTCTTAAACGTGGATCCCATCGAGTACGACGGACAATCTGGGTGCTAATACCTTCCCAGGTTGTAACCAACCAGGTTTATGCAACATTACCTGTCCTTCGGGATACAAATTCCTAGCTGGCAACTCTTTTCAGTTCATCCTCGTGTTCTCTCTTTCACCGACCGTTCGCATCTGTACCCCTTCTGACCAGATGACATTTGGTGGGAGCGACATTCTCATATATTATCCTTCTATTGGGATGGTGTAATGGGTCCACTAAATCTTTGATTATGGCTTAAACTCATTACTTAACCCTATACAAAAACATCTAAATAATCACAAGTAGGTTAATGATCTTAATCCTACATCATCTTGGTATTTAAGTTTGAGGTGTTTACCTCATCCTTAAGGTATCCTCATTATCCCTAATCAAAGGGAGGATATGATGAGTTTACTAACCCTTGGTTCAGCCTTAAGCTCATTAACTTATGAAAAACACAAAAAAAAGCAATAAAAGAATGAAAACACAAAAACAAACAATAATCGTCTCCTTCGGGATTCTTTTCTCATCATCTTCACTCACAAACGAGAACTTGCTTCTTCCGTCTAATGCAAGACAGTTAGCACTTGAGCCAGACAAGTCATACACTTGAGCATATACAAGCAAGCAGTTCATCAGGCAATTTATCTTTCAGTCTCTTTGAGTCGAACTACGGTGTTCTGACTTCCTCATTGCACGAGAGGATACGTAAGCATAACGTAACAGTTATCGAACAAAAGTCTTTGTGTCTTCCCCCTCTTTCAGCATTTCTTTTCTCTTAAAGCCTCATTCCTGAGCATTTCACTTCACTTTCTTGCACTGACACTTGTATATTCTTTTCCACCTTTGGCACACAGATAGCACATACACTACCCCTTTAAACACAATCTTTCAAGCATGGATCCTGTCGGGTACGACGGAAAATCTGGGTGCTAATACCTTCCCAGGTTGTAACGAACCCCCTTTCTCAGTTTCTCTGGTTCGCAACTGTCTTATCCTTATTTTTCAAGGTTTATGCAACATTACCTTTCCTTCGGGATAAAAATGCCTAGCTGGCGACTCTTTTCATCTTCATTTTCATTTCTCTTTTCGCCGACCGTTCGCGTCTGTACCCTATCTGACCCGGGTGTCTTTTAGTGGGAGCGACAGTCTATGCTCAAGTGTATGACTTGTCTGGCTCAAGTGCTAATTGTCTTGCATTAGACGGGAGAAGCAAATTCTCATTTGTGAGTGAAGGTGATGAGAAAAGAATCCCGAAAGAGACGATTATTGTTTGTTTTTGTGTTTTTAATCTTTTATTGTTTTTGGTTTTTTGAATAAGTTATTGAGCTTAAGCCTAAATCAAAGGTTTGTAAACTCATTATATCCTCCCTGATTAGGGATAATGAGAATACTTTAAGTGTGAGATAAGCATCTCAACTTAATTGCCATGATGATGTAGGATTAAGATCATTAACCTACTTGTGATTATTTAGGTGTTTTTGGATTTTTGTTTAGTGCTAAGTAATGAGTTTAAGCCATAATCAGGGATTAGTGAACTCATTACACCATCCTAATAGATGACAAGCCTTTATTAAAGTGGATTTTAATTAAGAGTGAGATTAATAAGTGAGTTTTATGGTTTGTAAGACAACTTGAGAGGGACTTGTCCATTAAACACTAGGGTTAGTCCTTCTTAACCATCAAGGAAGAATTAGAACCCTAATGTAAGGCCCAAGTTAAAAGTTAATGTCTTAGTGATTATTAGATGGATTGATTAAGAGGTTTAAACAAATTAAGGGTTTAACACTTAGAATTAAAGTTATACACTTCATCCTAAGAGAAGGATGCAGGCATAACCCTAATTTCAAAGTCCTAAAGCCTTAAAGGTTTAGTCTCTAATGATGAGATGAGAAGAGAGACACAAGGAAGACTCAAAGGTAAAAACTAAGGGGGACTAATCACAACCATAATTATTATCATGCTTGGATGTTCCTATGTTTTGTAAGACTTGAGAAAGATCTTCAAGGAAGCCACCAATGGAAGAAGCAGAAGGAAGGAGGAAGAAGCAGAAGAAATAAGTTACTTACATCACTGATGAAGATAAGTAACTTAAAGAAAGAAAGTGAGAGATGAACACAAGTGAGAAATCCCATTCAAGGACAATAAAAAATGTAGCAAAGATGCATATGAAGAAGATGAAGAGAAATGAGAAGTGAAGGCAAATCCACTTCTCAAATTAACTTACCACCTGAAAATGTTAGCACAAGATGCATAAGGAAAGAAGTGAGATGGAATGATGCATATGCAAAGGCAAAGACAAAAATCAGAAGCATACACATGATGCAAATGATTCTATGACATGATGCAAAAGCATACAAAGTGCAATGAATGGTCATACAAGGATGAGATGCAAATGGGAGCATGCTTTGAAGTTTGAAAGTTCATGAAAGTTAATGAAAGGAAATGAATGCAAATCATGGAAAATGAATGAAGAAATGATCAATCATGATTCTAACATGTCCTAAGATGTCTAAGATGACATGTGAATGTATGAAATGTCATGGAAAGTTCATGTATGGATGCATATGCAAGATGAATGCAAGTGAAGATGCAAAATTAGGGTTTTATGAAAGGATGAGATGCAAATGACCAAAACAGAAGCAAATGACATGATAAAAAATTGAAAATTCATTCAAAGTAACCCTAAACCTATACTAGGTTACCATCCAAAGGGGGAGGTCAGAAGCATAACCTAGAAGGAGTTATGAATTTCCTAAGTTTCTAGGGTTTTTTGGGTGATCCTCAATGTAAAATGCCAAATAAAATGAAAGTGAAAGATAAATTCATGACAAAAATATCCTATAAACTACATGATATGCACAAAACAATGCAAAAAGAATAATCTTCAAACTCTTCTTGGTTAGGCAGAAAAGGTTTTTCAAAGTTAGGGTTCAAAAATAGGATTTAAATGACCCTTAATTCAAATAAAATTCTCAAATTTTCATCAAACCTAAAAAGAAATTTCTGTGAAGAGTTTGAAAATGTTTCTAAATGCAAAGGGATGATTCATGATTTTTTTGGTGATTTTTAGAAACATAAATGGTATTTTAATTAATTAAATTCATTTAATTAATTAAAATAAACTTTTAAATATTTTAAAAATAAAATTTTTATGCAAAAAATAAAATAAAAATCATTTTCTGATTAAGAATAATATTTGGAATAAAAATGAAAAAGGAAATATTTTTGGGATTTTTCTAACTATTTTAAAATAATTATGCAAGAAAATGCAATTAAAATGAATTAAAAGGGAAAGTCAGCTGATCATAAGGCTAAGATTCAAACTGGGAAAGGAACCATTGACTGCGTGCGCTAATGGGTGGCTGGGATTGAATCTGGCATTTTTTAAATTAAACCTAATTAATTAAATTAATTAATCTGATTAGGGTTTAATGAACTAATTTTGACCCTTCATTCATGCGCTAAACCTAATCCTACGGCCCACATTCAAACTGAGCCTTAAACCCTAATTAAGAACCCTAATGACTTTTAGGTGACCGGAGCAAGCTCCGGTCATCTTCTCCGGTGACCCCAAATCCCTAACTTCTTCCCTAAGCCAAATTAAGAGCTCTAAATCTCCATATCAACTCTCCTAATCATTCTAAGCAAGAATCAATCATCAAACAACATTTATATTGCGTCAAACATGAGATCCGAATCAAAACATAAAAACTGCAAATGTTTCAGAAACACGATACAAGCCAAATCTCAACCATTTTTAAAAATAAAAGGTGCAGTGTGATCAGTGAAGCATGAAGAACATTTCTATAATAAGAAATACAAGTTCTGGAAAATTTGTTCTTGATGATACCTGAGCGTGAGCTTTCTCAATCTGAGTTATCTAGACCTCTTCTTGGTGCTAATCAACTCCAATGGACCTCCTAAGGATGCTTTGATGCTTGGAATGAATTTATTTGCGCTGTTTTGAAGTTTCAGTTTTGAAATGTGAGAAATCTTGTTTTGGTTTTGTGATGTTTCAGGCTATAATGGAGGGTGGGAAGTGTTCTATGAGTGATGCTGAGTTGAATGGTGAAGTTGGTTTGAAGTTTTGATGGTTGGTTTGAAAGTTTCAAAGAGAGGAAGTTTCTTGAGGATTTTTGCAATTTTAATGTGTGTGTTGATTCAGGGCAATGTGTTGTGTGTTATGGCTTGCATAAAGTCCACATATCATGTCTTGATACGTCAGAAGAGTTGGTGTGGGCTAAGCTTTTGGTATGGGTGATTTTGCAAAAAGTCATGTTTGGTTGTACTTGAGGTATGGGTCATGGCAGGCCTGGTTGCAAGGGGTGTCTGGCCTCAGCTGAGTTCAAGGAGGTCCATGGAAACTGATTTGGGGTGCTGATGCAAGTGTATGGGAAGAATCATGCCATTTTGCAAATTTGAGAAGTTTTGGCCCTTTTGGAATTTCTTGAAGTTCAAGGCATGAAAGTGTATGATTCCTGGGCCAATTCTGATCAAAATGAGTTTCACTATGATGGTATGATGTTTAGAGGTGCATTAGAGGTCATGAAATGGCTTGGCAAGTGGTTTTGCAAAAATCCCTCTTTTGTGTATACTTGAAAATTATAGGATTTTTGCCAACTTTGAAATATCATAACTTGAGTTCCATAATGAATTGAAACATGTTCTTGTACTTTTTGAAAAGGGATAGACCTAATCTACAACTTTCATAACCAATATATTTTCATTTGAAGCATTTTTGGTTGAGAAAGAGGAGGTTGAAGAACTTTCCCAAAATGGAAAATTTCCATTACAAGTCATTTCCATTTTTGGCAACTTTTGGTTTAGCTCAAATTTCTTCTATTTTTTGAACTTCCAAGCACTTCAATGATCAAATAAAGATCATATAACTTCAATTTGATGAAAATACCCCTTTGGTTCCATTGTTGGGGGCCTCAGATGCCCTGATTTTGACTTAACTTGCTCAGGAAGTTACCCAGTGAACAAATGACTTCCACAATGAATTTCTTCATCAAACTTGGCACATATGATCCTTATAACATCTTAAGAACATTAGGAACAAGAATGACCAAAAAAATGGAGTTATGGCTTCTGAAACCAAAACCCTAATTTTGGTCATTTGTGTAGTGAAAACCCTAGCTCTACTTCCATGCCTTGCTAGTTCTTTTGATTTCTTTACTTCCATGAACTTTGAGGGGCATAATATGATGATTGAACACACATGGACCATCTTGGAATGCTTGGAGGCCTTTGGAGTGGCTCAAATGGATCTTTGGATTGCTCAGATAACAAACCCTAGATGCAAATGAAATTGAACTATGCAGATGAAACAAATATGCGATGTGAGATGTAATGCTCATGCTAATGCAAACATGAAAGATCACAAGCCATGATGTGAAATTAGTGAGGGAAAATTTGGGGTGTTTACAGCTGCCCTTATTCAAGCATGAGTTAGTTGTGCATGGTGTAAGTGACTGGCTTACCAGTCAAACAAGAATAACTTGTGGTTCAATACCAAAGACAGTCCGAAATTTGCACTCACTGGGGAGAAGAAGAAAAGGGATATAAATTGTAAAAGGTAGTATGGTATGATTATCGAAATGAAAGCGGTGAAGGACGACCATCGAGCATAGGATGACTACTGGGGATAAAACGGTAAATTAAGCAATGACGGGGACGGCCGACAAGCTGGGGAAATAAAGAGACCATGACGGAGACGGCCATCATGCTCGGAAAGTAAAGTAAACAACGATGGGGATGACCATCGGGTTAAAGAATAAATTAAATAATGATGAAGGACCGTCATCAAAGGTGTAGGACGATCACCTAGCAGGGGACGACTGTTCTTTATCACGACATAGGACGAATGTCGGATAGAAAAGGTCGACGATGGGGACGGCCATCAGATAAAATGATGAGGGACGGTCATCAAAAGGTGAAAGACGATCACCTAGCAGGGGACGGCTGCTCTTTATCACGACATATGATGAATGTCGGATAGAAAAGGGTTCTAATAATGGAGACTCAGTCGGAGGAAAGGATGAGGGACGGTCATCCAAAGGTGAAGGATGATCACCTGGCAAGGGACGGTTTCCGGATGTATCACGACATAGGACGAATGTCAGATAGAGGAAGGTTGTTCTGCTGGGGAATGGTAAACATGGACAAGCGTTTACGCTTTCCAGAATAAGTGTTTTGACGTTGTGTATAGATTAAAGATGCGGACGAGCATCCTTAAGACCATGATACAGACGAGTATCGGTAGAAACAAACGCTGACGCGTGTTCAGAGACGATGATACGTGTAAACACCCTAAATTTTCCCTCACTCATATTCATGCCATGGCTTGTGATCCTCCATATTTGCATTAGTTTAAGCATATCATCTCATACTACATTTTTGTTTCATCTGCATAGTTCAAGTTCATCTGCATCTAAGGTTTATGATCTGAGCAATCCAAGGATCCATCTGAGCCACTCCAAAGGTCTTCAATCATTCCAAGAGGGTCCATGTGTGTTCTATCATCATATTATATCCCTCAAAGATCAAGGACGTCAAAGAATCACAAGAACTAGCAAAGCATGGAAGTAGAGCTAGGGTTTCACTACACAGATGACCTGGAATTAGGGTTTTGGTTTCAGAGGCCATAACTCCAATTTTTTTGGTCATTCGTGTTTCTAATAGTCTCAATATTTTATAAGGATCATGTGTACCAAGTTTGATGAAGAAATTCATTGTGGAAGTTATTTGTTCACTGGGTAACTTCTTGAGCAAGTCAGAGCAAAATCAGGGCATCTGAGGCCCCCAACATGGGAACCAAAGTGGATTTTTCATCAAATTGAAGTTATATGATCTTTATTTGATCATTGAAGTTCTTGGAAGTTCACAAAATTGAAGGAAATTGAGCTAAACCAAAAGTTGCCAAAAATGGAAATGACTTGTAATGGAAACTTTCCATTTTGGGAAAGTATTACAACCTCCTCTTTCTCAACCAAAAATGCTTCAAATGAAAAATGGTTGGTCATGAAAGTTGTAGATTGGATCCTTACCTTTTCAAAAAGTACAAGAACAAGTTCTAATTCATTATGGAACTCAAGTTATGGCTTGGCAAATTTGGCAAAAATCACATAATTTTCACTTTCACACCAAAGAGGATTTTGTGCAAATTCACATACCAAGCCATTTTGTGATTTATAATACACTTCTATGCATCATACAAACATAGTGCATTACCTAAAAATAAGAATTGGCCCAAGAATCATCTCATTTCATGCCTTGAACTTCAAGAAATCACAAAGGGGCCAAACTTCATCAAAATTGCAAAATGATACACAACCATGCTTCAACTTGCTGAATCACCACAAAACCAATTCCATGGTTCTCCTTGATCTTTGCTGAGCCAGGACAAGCCAAAAGCCAGCTGCAACATGAGCCCATACCTCAAGTACAAGTTTTGTTGACTTTTTGCAAGAGAGCCCATACCAATCACCATAGGCCACAACAACTCTTCTGACCTATCAAAGCTTGTTATGTGGATCAAACACAACTCATAACACAACACACACAATCCTAACACTTCAAAATCATCAAGTTCCACAAAATCACCCCAAGAGCAAAAACCTTCGAAACTTTATGTCCAGCCATCAAACTCCAAAACAAACTTCACCATTCATTCAGAAATGATCCATAGAGCATAAACCAACCACCAAACAAGCTTCAAAGCCCCTCTACACAAAACACGATTTCTGGCCAGCAAGAGTGCAAGCTCTCAAACCAGCCATTACAAACTTCTTCCAAGCATCAAAGCTTCATCAGAAGGTCAAGAGGAGTGGATTTGCACAAGAGAAGAGGTCCAAAAGCTTCAAACTGAGAAAGCTCAAGCTCAGGTAACCTCAAGAACAAATTTTCCAGAAATGTAATTTTAGGTTATAGAAATGTTCCTCATGCCGTGTTGATCATGCTGATACTTTTATTTTTGAAATTGGTTGCGTATTAAGGATTTCATGAACTTCTGAAAGTTTTGACCTAAAAATGTTCTTCTTCGATTCTTCATTCTGATGCATGGAAAATTGTTTTTGTTGTTGGATTAGTGTTCTATGATGTTTAAGGATGAATTCTGGAGAGTTTGACACGTTTTTGTGGAGTTTTGAGGGATTCAGGGGAGGGGTCTCGCCGGAGAAGACTACCGGAGGTCTGCTCCGGCCACCTGAGAGTGATTAGGGCATAATCAGTGTAATTAGCTAGGTTTAAATGTGAGCCCTTGGATTTTGTCTTCGCATGCGTATTGGATGGCTGAGATGAGTTCATTAAACCCTAATCTTAATTAATTAAATTAATTTTAATTAGGCAGATTTGAATTTGAACCGTTAGATCACACGCCAGTCTTTCCCTCCATCTCCAGTTCAAATCTAAAACCTTGGATCAACTGACTTTCACTTAATTCATATTTTTATTTCATTTAAATCCATTTATTTTGCCTAATTTATTTAAAATACTTAGAAAATTCCAAAAACATTTTTCTTCTGTATTTTGATTTCAAATATTTTTCTTCACCGTAAAACATTTCTATTTTTATTTTTTGCATTAAAAAATCATTTTAAAAATATTTAAATGTTTATTTTAATTAATTAATGGAAATTAATTAATTAAAATATCATTTAGGTTTCTGAAAATTCCAAAAATAATTCACATTGCATCTTAGGATATTTAGAAACATTGTCAAACCATCCATACAAATTTCTTTTTGGTTTTGATTCAATCTTAACATTTTTCTTGAATTTAGGGCTCATAAAAATCCCATTTTTGAACCCTAACTTCAAGAATTCTTTTCTGCCTAACCATGAAGGGTTTACCATTGGTTCTTTTTGCATTGTTCTTCATATATCATGTAGTATCTAGCATATTTTTTTCACAAATTTATCTTGCATTTTAAAATTGATTTGCATTTTCCCTCTTAAGGCACCTTAAAACCCTAGCAAACTTAGAAAAATCACAACTTTCTTTAGGTTAAGAGTTAGGCCTCCTCCTTTGGGGTGTGATATCATATGGGGTTAGGGTTCCTTTGAGTTCATTTGCAATTTTTTATCTTATGTTTTGCTTCTGTTTTTGACTTTTGCATCTCATGTTGCCTTAAAACCCTAAATTCTCATGTTCATTTACATTCATCTTGCATATGCATCCATACATAAACTTGTCATGGAATTTCTTGCATTCATATGACATATAAGACATCTTAGGACATATTAGAATCATGCTTGATCATTTCTTCATTCATTTTCCATGATGTGCATTCATTTCATTCCATGAACTTTCATGAACTTTCAAACTTCAAAGCATGCTTCCTTTGCATTCCATCTCTTGTATGATCATTCATAACACTTTGTATGCTTTTGCATCATCTCATAGCATCATTTGCATCATGTATATGCTTCTGGTTTTGGTTTTACCTTTGCATATGTTTCATTTCCATTTCATTTCTTTCCTTTATGCTAACCTTTTCAGGTGGTAAGTAATTTGAGAAGTGAATTTGCCTTCACTTCTCATTCCTCTTCTCATCCCTCTCATGCATCATTACTGCATTTTCCTTTGCTTTAGAGTGAGATTTCTCATTCAGGTTCATAATTCACTCTCTTTCTCCAAGTTACTTATCTTCTTCAGTGAAGTAAGTAACTTGTTTCTTCTGTTTTTCCTTCTTTCATCTGCTTCTCCCATTGGTGGCTTCTCTAAAGATCTCTTTTAATCCTCACAAACCATAATAACATCCAAGCATGACAATAATTAGGGTTTTGATTAGTTCCCCTTTAGTTTTTACCTTTGTGTCTTCTTTGTGTCTTTCTTCTCATCTCATAATCAGAGACTAAACCTTTAAGGTTTTAACACTTTGTGATTAGGGTTATGCCTGCATACTTCTCTTAGGATGGAGTGTATAACTTTAATCCTCTTAATCAATCCATCTTAATAATCACTAAGACAATAGCTTGTAACTAGGGCCTTGCATTAGGGTTCTAATTCTTCCTATATTGGTTAAGAAGGACTAACCCTAGTGTTAATGGACTAGTCCTCCTCAAGTTGTCTTACAAACCATAAAATTCACTTCTTAATCTTACCCTTAATTAAAATCCACTTTAATAAAGGCTTGTTTTGTCATGAGGTTAATCCCTAATCATGGATTAAGTTGAGGTATCTTCCTCAGCTTAAGTGTTCTCATCTATTATCCTTCTATTAGGATGGTGTAATGGGTACACTAAATCCCTGATTATTGCTTAAACTCATTACTTAACACTAAACAAAAACTCAAAAACATCTAAATAATCACAAGTAGGTTAATGATCTTAATCCTAAATCATGGTAATTAAGTTTGAGGTGTTTATCTCATACTTAAGGTATTCTCATTATCCATAATCAAAGGGAGGATATGATGAGTTTACTAACCCTTGGTTTAGGCTTAAGCTCATTAACTTATGACAAACACCAAAAAAGGCAATATAAGATTGAAAACATAAAAACAAACAATAATCGTCTCCTTCGGGTTTCTTTTCTCATCACTCTTATTCACAAACGAGAACTTGCTTCTTCCGTCTAATGCAAGACAGTTAGAACTCGAGCCAGACGAGTCATACACTTGAGCATAGACAAGCAAGCAGTTCACAGTCATATCTTTTCTTAGTATCTTTGAGTCGAACTACGATGTTCTGATTTCCTCATTGCATGAGAGGATACATA